>OZ017740.1:356147291-357624791 GCA_963969285.1 Odontomyia ornata | reverse complement strand
TATACTGAACATATCAAAGTCATGCTCAGTAAAGCACAAAAAGTGGCCATGACCCTTCGACGACTCTTTCATTTCTGATACATTGATCAAAAGATCAAAGTTATCTGTTGCAAGACTCTGGCTGGACCAGTCTTAACATATGGATGTCAGATCTGGTACAACCAGAGTGCTAATACAATTGAAAGATTAAGAGTTTTCAAAAGATTGTAGCCAATTAATTTTGCAACGAGATCTACCGTCGAAAAAAAAATCGTTCATTTATTTGGTTTAAATTTCCCATAAAAGCAATCCAAGTGCTCTCCAACAGATAAGGTGCTTGAATTTCAGAGTGGTGAGGCAGGAACTTCTTCAGAAAAGGGAAGTCATCCAGTATTACCGATGCCAAAGATTTTGCCATTCAGCTGCTAACTGCGTCATGCACTACGGGGAACGTAAAGGGCAAAGAAATTCATACCCCTTTCGGTGAGTGCAAACTGGATGAGACGGAGCCTAAAGAAAAATGATACTGCGTCAATTGCGGTGTATTTGGTCATCCAGCATCATATCGTACACCGAAGTGTGATACCTTCTAGCTGCGTCAGGCCCGGGGTATCATTTGCACTCGCCTAGAGGGCCAGTAGAGAATACTATAAATAATGTAAGTACCAACAATGAACTGCTTCTTAAAATTTTCCAACAACTTAATTCTTTATCAGAAAGAATCAACAAGCAAGATTCGAAAATTAACTTTGTTTTGCAACGTTTAAATCTTCCAAATGTTTCAGGATAACTTGCCATTCTGTCATATTTCGTCATCCTTATCAATGTCAACTCCATTGCTGCTCTACATTGACTATCTCCTCTCTTCATTATCTCTGCAACGGGTCGAACCGTTTTCACATTCAAGGAGGAGCTCGATTCCTTGATTGTCATACTCGAACTGAACGGGCTGCACAGTTATTATAATCTTGTCGGCGATCTTAATGCTCGGTATAAATCATGGCTGAATGCCAGCCATAATCCAAGATGTGTATTCCTGAAATCATAGATAACAGACATCCAATTTGAATACAAGTGCAATTTATATAGGTCAGAGTTCCCAACATACCCTAGCACAGATACAGATTTTGACCTTTGCATTGTTGACGTAAGACTTGAATTCAGATTTAACAATCCACAACGGAAACTGCAGGTGTCTCCTTATGATAGCGACTATTATGCCGTTCGAATGGAAGTAAATCATCAAAGGGACGATGTCTTTTTCATTTTAGTTAAGAATGAACGTTATCGGCTTGATTTCAGAAAAACATTAGGAAAAGTTCCACAAGCATTTTAACCGGAAATACCACAAGCAATGTTTATCTTCTTATGGGGGTAGCTTTTGCCCAATAGTTTCCAATGACCGGAATCTAACTAACGATGAAATAGATCTCTATTGGTCGAAGTAAGAGAAGCTGAAATTGAAAACCATTGAGAAAGTAGTTCCCAAGATTAAACACCGAAACAATATGGACGGATATGAAACATCAACCATAACTAGATTGAAAATATTGAAAAGGGTTCTTCTCACACGCGTTAAACAATATTTACCGGCAATTTTTGGAGTACAACCATCCCTCATTGGTCTTGCTGAAATTATACCTGAAAAGTATCCGGAACTAAACCCGTTCATACTTTAGGAGTGAAGCTAGCAACCAATGGGCAGTGAAACTAAGGGGTATCAATCCACAGATCCTGACCGCGGGCTCACAAAAGTGAAGAGTATATTTCGTAAGAAGTCTCGAGCCAATGTGTCGAACCTTAAAAACACCAGTAGCGAAATAAATCTTCTAGATAGGGCTGGCATCGAAATACGACTACGGATACAGATATAAATAGGATAGTATGCGACGGCTTACAGAAGCTTGCTCTGATTGGAACTCATTTTGAATTGGTCCATCTGCTAAACTCAGAGAGGGAGCCAAATACTTTCAAAGATCGTTAATGTAAAAGCTTCCGATTTCAAATCATGTTGAACAATTCACATTTACCAAATTAGTGGAAAATATCGAAGGTATTTCCGATCCTGAAGAAAGAAAATGAATTCGAGCTCTAAAAGCTATCGCACAATTAGCTTGCTGCCTAACATTAGCAAGGTGCTTGAAGTGATGTTGAAACAAGCAATAAACACCCACATTGAGAACTGCCAGTTATATTTCCATGCCAGACATTTGACCATACATGCGATAACGAAAGTAGCCTCGGTCATATGTTGGAAACTAAATACTAGAGAATACGTTGGAACATGTCTTATTGATATGGAGAAAGCCTTCGACACGGTTTGATTAGGCGGAATAATTTTTAAGCTCCTTTAGGACAAGTTCTCCAGGCACCTTGTCGTCATGATGTGTAATATTTTGTATGGAAAATCGTTTGTTGTAACTGATAGAAATCTGACAAAGATACGCGATTTTAAGGTCGTGAATTGTTTACAACAAGGAACAGCTTTTGCTGATGACCTGATAATTTATGCGATAGACCGAAAGGCATTATTTGTTCAAAGGAACCCTTAGAAAATGGTCAACGATGTGCAGGCCTACAAGGGGAATTGACAAATGAAAGTGAATGCGCAAAAACCCGAAACAATTGTTTAAGGGGTAGTTCAGAACGGGCTCCACATAAATCCTGTGCTCAATACCTCGGTGTTTATCTCGATCAGTATCTTTAGTATAATGAACATGTCAAAATCATATTCAGTAAAGCGCGTCAAGTGTTCATATCCTTCCGACGACTCTTTTATTCCAGATACTTTGATCAAAGAGTCAAAAATATCTTTACAAGGCTCTGGTTAGACAACTTTTGACATGTGGATGTCCAATGTAAATGTTACGAGCTTTCGAAAGAAAATGTCTTTGCGCATGTACTGGTCTATACAGAAAATCTGAGACGGATTGGAAACGCGATATAACAAATCGAAAAATTTATCAAACTGGCAAAGTGATGAGAGACGATACATTCATTTTGAAGCTTTTTTGAAGTAATATTGCGTTCTGTAACTGTGAGCGAAAATTCCAAATTTCGCAGCCGTTCCACCCTACCTACGGGTACATTCCTCCAGAAGCATGCGTGTATTTGGACATGAATCGGTATATCTCTGATTCTGATGGTACCGGTTATACACCATATATATATATATATGTATATATATACATATATATGTATATGTATATATATATATATATATATATATATATATATATATATATATATATATATATATATATATTTATAGGCGGGCCACCAATGAGAAGATAGTATATCCTTCGAATTCGAGCTGGCGAGATCCACGGTTTCAATGGAGATACTCATTTGTGAGGTATCTTGCTGCTGAGCTATTACTAAATTATTCGCGATCGTTTGTGGTGTTAAATTTCTGTTTCTTGCAGCAGCTCATTATTATTACGATAATTTCAATAAGTTTAGCATAGAGGTTAGGAATATTATAATATTGTTCTATTAGGATCAGTTAGTTAGTTTTTTTTCTTGATAACATGAATTAGAATTAAGTATTTACATCCAACAGGACTAAAGAAAGATGGGCATCATATTTCAAGAATCTTTTAAATCCTCCGCACAGCTCCAGAAGATCGGAGCCTACAGATAATCCTGGAGAGATTCCATTGGCCCCACCAACTCTGTAATGTTTGTTCCGCTATCGAGCCCCAAAGGAATAATAAAGCGCTGGACATCGATGAGATTCCAGTGGAGCTTATTAAATATGGTGGCAGCAGTATTCAGAAAGCTATCCATAATGTCATCCAGCACATTTGGCAACAAGAACGTATGCCAAACGAGTGGAGCCAATCAATTATATTCCCTATCCACAAAAAAGGTGACAAGCTACAGTGCGAAAATTATAGAGGCATATCACTACTTCGCAAGGCGTAAAAATATTTTCAAAGATCTTCGAAAATAAAATCGGATCAAACGCCAACAGTATTGTACTCAAGGCGTAAAAATATTTTCAAAGATCTTCGAAAATATAAACAAGTACTTAGCCTCACCGCCAATGACGCTGCTATTACAAAAGAGTTTTACCATCGTGCAGTACATTCTTTTAGTAGCCTACTGTCAAAGTTTCAGTCAATTCCCTTCATCAGTTTTGTTGAATGTATTGCACGATGGTAAAACTCTTTTGTAATAGCGGTGAGGCTAAGTACTTGTTGAATGACCCACGTAAATACCTTACTCTCAAGAAGCAATATGATTCCCGCTGCTTCTCCTTCCCCTTTGTTTCCCGAGAGGTTATTCTTTCCTCTCTTCAGAAAAATCACTTCCCCCACTGACACCCGCGCACAACTACAAAATTTCGTTTCACGTGCTCTCGATCAGGCTTTTGTTATCATTCGTTGAACAGTTTGAGTACAACCAACAAACGTTCTCTCACAACACAGCCAATGTAGAGTTTAGAAAACTAGTACGTCAAAGCTGATGAAAATTCGTAAATTTTGAATAAAAAAAAGAGAGCTAAATTGCCGATTTCGTATACGCGATTTTCAAAACTAAAAACTTTATAAGCGTGAACGTGTTTCAGAGTGAAATTAAGTGCAAAAACATACATATCTATGTCTTACCAACTCTAACCTCAACTTCGCACAACTAAAGCGAAGGTTGCTAATTGCTTCGGCTCTCGCGACCGATTGCGGGTTCAGTACTCTCTATATCTTTGACTCTAACCCAAGCATCTGCAAACGTATTGGACTCCTTCGAGCGACGACTCCTGAGGCGAATAATCGGCGCGAAGTTAGAAGGGAACCAATGGCGAACTCGATACAATTATGAGCTGTATGAAGTTTTTGACGAGCCTGAGGTCTCAAGGATTGTAAGACTGAGGAATCTGCAATGGGCTGGCCACGTGAATCGTATGGACGAACAACGGATACCCAAAAAGGTACTTGTTGGGAAAACTGAAGGACGGATATCCTTGGGGAAACCGAGGAAACGCTGGTCTGACTCGGTCGGCGAAGACAGTTCATCGCTACTCGGATTTTGCAATCGGAGGACGCGGTCACTGGACCGAAACAGTTGGAGGTGCTCTTTCCAGAAAGCGAAAGCCTGCGAGGGGCCGTAGTGCTACGAATAAGATGGTGAAGTTTTTACATATTAGTTGTAGGTACAAAGTAAATACACCCTTTTGTTGTTCGTTTAGTTATATGTAATTTTTAATAGGGTTTGATCGGTTTTTTTCCTTTCTTCCAATTAGTTGATAATACACAGTAATTTTAATTTGATATTGTTTGAGCAATTTTATCATTATGATTAAATATTGTTTGAATTTAGATTGCTATGAGAGCCATTGTTTTTGAGTATTCTGCTGTTTTAAATTTTGCTCAACAATTTACATAAAGTTTATGAGGATTGAAATCAATAAAGCGTATTTGGATTTGAATTGACTTAATGAATTCAAAGTCATATGCAAAATATGTTTTTCTATTAAGGACATACTTTCGACACATTGGTTCATTCCGAAATTTATCTTATTTCGTTTTAATTTATATCAAAAGTAATTTAATCGTTTAGCCAAACATCCGATATACTCGTATGTATATTGCATTGGTATTTATTTTTCTATCTTTCATTTGTCCTCAAATATTCCTTGATTGCAAAGTATGCATTCCTTTTTAGACAATTTCGAGAGGCAAAGTTGTTAAATCGCGTACTTGTGGAATCAAATATCATTACAGCCGTTGAGATTTCTAACGGAAAACGACGAAGTTCCTTTGTACGTAAGCGGGTTTTCCGAATAGAAAGATCTGTATAATTTGAAAGCCCATTCTGAATCGCTCCGCAACCTAGTAAAGAATCTAAGTTTTTGAATTCAAATTTGCATATATTTACAACCTTCTTCTATTTTGCGCCGAATTAAGCTAATTGATCATATTTAACAATTAGGGTTGTGTTCACTTCAACCTGTTTATTTACCCCTATTGCGTGTTTAGGTATTAAACTTAATTGAAGGTCACATTAGACTGTTCTGAATTAATGTGTATAGGTATTTTTACCAGGATCCATAACAGTATCCCAAATGGCACGCTCATTTTCGCTCCGTTTGGATTCAATCTACTGTTGAATTCCGAATACACACCAAACTAAATCACACATAAAATTTAATTCTGGTATTATGTAGCTAGAATGTAGTATGTGTGTGTATACTTTTTCATTCAAGAAGTATACGTGTGAACGTACATAAAATATGTTTTCCCGTATTTATTCTAGCATCTGCCTCACTTCCGTGTCGTTTTGATTGATTTCAACTGTTTTCACGAAGGCCTTTTCGTGTTTAAACTTGATATTGTTAAAAGCTAATTAAATCGAAGGTTTGTCAACATCAGAATTCGAAGTGAGTTACACTATAAGCTGAAAACTCATTTTACCTCCTAAGATTATACATATGTATGTATAGATATGCTAATTGGTTTTACAACTGTACGTTACTTACAATCGCATGACTGTGAAGAACAGTGCCATCCCAATTTCTTAGTAATTTAACTCCTTTTCCAGGAAACGAACATCAAGGATATGTTGGATTGCTTTATTTATCCCAATCCTTACTCTAACCACCATTGCCGCACAAGCCGTTTGTTTGCGCACAGCAGTTGCATCATAGAGAGAATCATTTCCGAAACACGGTCAAAATCGCACTTGACACATCAATCGATTCCTGCCTTCACGACATACACATATAAGTAAGTTAAACAGCACCGATTCGATTTTCGCAGCCAATTCGGGAAACTAACGGTGGAATATTTCACGAAACTTGTAGCGAAAGAACCACTTCTTCATATTTTTGCCCGAATTGAAACTTAATATGCAACACTGTTCACAAATTCATTATTATCATTGTGAAAATTAATACCATACTTCAAATTAGTTTCTGTTGTTTTAACACTTTTCGGTAATCCTTTCTTGTTTCTGCCAACCAAAGCAAATACCGCTGCACATACCGACACTATCCACCAGAATGACTCATTTATGTAAATCTGTTTCCCAGAAGAAGCACGCAAAGTGTGTCCCGATTAGCGCCCAACACAGATGATGTATCGAAAAATATGTCGTTTCTACTTTTTGGTGTTTTAACTCTTTTACCGTGAGCACTACTTAATTTCACTGACCAAGGGTTTCAACACAGAATAACAAATAGATTTTACGACTTAGAACATTTATGCCTGGCTATTAGACGTCCCGCATTGATTTGTTAATGGTTAAAAAACCGACGAAAATTGGAATTTTTAAGATTTCCTGAAGCTCTAAGAGAAAACAGAAACGCGCATGAGTACTCTCGAGCCTAGCTGAACGATTTCCCCATTGAAGGTTTGTTGAACAAAAAGACTGAGCCAGAGCATATATGTATACTAGCAAGCATTTTCACCAGCTGATCAGCCAAATTAAAAGAGAGGGCAAATGTTCGAATGAAACAAGCGATAAACTTGCACAAGATAGAGAGCACGTTTATCACAATATGTTTCCATTTGAGATAAAACGTGAAAGCGCTATCGACTTGGAAAAGCATTCAAGCACAAAATCGATTTACTGTTGTGTTTGCATGTACGTACATCAAATGAAAGGGGAATCTTTCACCCATCTGATCAAAATGAAAGCTTATCGTCTTGCATTCCATTGAAGCGCCTATGCAGGATAATATTTGCCGATTCAATCCCTTTCCTAAATTTCCCAATGAAAGCGTTTGAGAACGCTTATACATACTCAAATCTATATTTGAAGGTTGAATACCGTTAGGTTGAGATTGTTCTATGTTAGCTCGCTTGATAGCTCATGCGCTCTGGCTGAGTATTACTGCTCCAGGTCGTTCTCATCGGGCTTTTTTACATGCAGCGTGAAAAATGAACGTGAAACAGGTAATGTCGGCAAAAAGACAGATATAGTGAGGTAACTCGATGGAAAACGCTCCAAAATGTTCTAGGGTGAGCCGGCGTAATACACACTAACAAACGCGTATTGTTTAACTTTGGGTTAGGCAAAAAGCGTACTAGGTAAAACAAGTTGAGTAAGCAGGAGAGTGCTCCTACCAGAAGGTCTTTGTAAACATCCTAGGGTTAGAAACAAGTTTTCTAATGGCGTGAATCGATAACTTGAATTATTCATCCAATACTTAGATATGAAATCGTTCAAATTTATACAAAAGATGCACAGTTTCTTTCATAAGCACAGTGCAGCCGCCATTTTAATCTAGCTTAAATGATTTTTCTGAATGCTCGGCCGATTGTACTCGTTCAAGTTAAACACTATTCCTTAAATTTTCATGAAAATTGAAAGAAAATAAAAGTACCTAAGTCAATTTTAAATATATATAGGGTTTTCCAATAAGAGGTGTTATTTTGAATAGATCTTCTGATTTAACACCTTGCGACTTCTTCCTTTGGAGCCACGTGATAGAGAAGGCCTATGCCGATAGCTCAGCGTCAATTCAAGATCTCAAAGATGAAATTCGTGAGGCTATCGAGGACATAGGGCAGCCGCTTTGCGATTTGGTTATGGAAAATTTCATGAAGAGGATATGGCCCTGTAAGCGTGTCGTAGTGGTTATTTGCCCAATGTCAGTTATTGCTATTAACGGCATATCTTCCTCTTTATAATGAACTAAACATTCGATCATTTATTTTAAAAAATGGCATTTTTCTTTTAATATCCAAATAACACCTCTAATTGGAAAACCCTATATGAACCATAAACACGTGTTATCGTTGTTGTAATTCCATATAATTGAAATGGCTATAACTCACTTGATTATGATTCGATCTCAATTAAATTTTGTGAACATATATATCTTATGTCAGTCTATATAATTTCAAAATTTCAAGAAGTTTAAAGGTACCGTTTTGATGATTTTATGGGCAAAAATGTAAAATCAACAAATCATACTATTATTAACAAAGTTGAGCGAATTTCGATTTCTAAGGTATTTGTTGCCCTTGTACTCATAAAGGTCCACATTCGTGTTAATTTTCGATTTTTCGGCTGAAAGGTGTCCAATCGCGAGGGGGGGGGACACAAATTTTGGGTACATATTGCCTTCCCATGGACCCCCTAATTCATCAAATGATTTTTTTTATTTCAGATTCTAAAAGTTCTAATCAAGACCTTTCATTTGATACCACACTCGACTACCTTTGATTAAAAATAATTTTTGAGGGTCAATTCGTCTATAGGGGGGACCCCCCTTAAACATTTTTTTAAATTTTTGTCAAGGCCTTAACTTTTGAGAGACCATCACTTCTGACCTTTTCACAAAGTTTGAGCATTCTAGCTTCTATAGTTTCTGAGGGAATCAGCTGTGACGCACGGAAAGACGGACGGACAAACAGGTCGCGAAACTAGTAGGTCTTTTGTAAAAAAATTGTTTACAAAGACCTAAAAACCGCTTCCTTGATTTTTTCCACCTTCGGTTTAACAGGGTGGTGTTTTACAGCAAAAAACTGGTTTTTGGAAGAACCGGTCTTTCGGTTGGGTGCAAGTGACGCGTTGAGTTAATAGGTACGTGCGCAAATGGTGAAACTTTGCAACGTAGCTGTTATGCCTTTCAGGAAATTGTTTCTGGTTGCTCAGTAGCAGGCAGATACTCGTATGTACATACGTCGGGTGGATCCATGGCTGCATCGGCAATTTTCTTCAATAAAGCCCTACCAAACATGAAACTGTATGAATGCACTGTGTATCAAGTACTTTAACATACATATGTAGTAACCACAGCTTCCATTTACCCTGTGTTGCACATATTCTGAATTTTCCCAGGGGCCTCAGAGCTTCGTTCGGATTTATTGTTTACGTAAGCGTTCGTGCAAACAACAGCTATGTGAACCCTTACATTTAGCGATAAGGATGGCAATTTTTAGTAAAAATACCGGTTCTTCGATTTTCCGGTATTTTACCGGGTGGTTCTTTACAGCCAAAGCAACTGGCTTTTTGGAGAAACCGGGCTATTGGGTTTTTCTCAGGAAATTATTTGAATCAAAAAATTCTAATCAAATTTAAATATACATACAGTCTTCCACAAAAGTCAAGGTACAGAGAATCGGTAACTGAAAATTGTTTTACTGAATCAATATTTTTATTTGAAAACCAAAAGTTATGAAATGGTAATAATACGAGTTCTGTTGAATTTAAGTTTTCATAAATTTAAAGGGATTCGGCAATAATGATCATGAAAGACAATAATTTTTTGTTGGCAATGTCTCTTTTCTACTCCACAAAAGTCTTGGTACAGTTGCAGAAAATGCCCTGTTATTTGTAAAAAGGGGAATCCCCCAAGTTCATATTATCAGAGTGAGTTAACAACCGTAGGCCACTGTCTTTAATATTGCGTCCGTATTCGTGGGGTATCTTTTATTTAATAAAATTTTTAAAAAATGAGTCGAAAGGAGTTGAGTATTAAGGAGCGTGAAATAATTATTAATCTGCATTCAAATCAGAGCAAATCATATTCTGAAATAGCTGAACTAGTGTTGCGAAGTCGGTCAACCATTCAAAAAGTGATAAATCGATTTAAGAAGGAAAATAGAGTGGAAAATGTGCCCCGAACAGGTCGTCCATCTAAACTAAGTGCAAAGGACAAGAGAAAAATTTCGCGAATGGTAAAACAAGATCCATTTCTAAGCTGTAGAAAAATCTGCGATGTTCTTGGAATTAATGATAAGAAGGAGGTTAGCGCAGAAACTGTGCGTAGAGCTGTCGTAGAAGCTGGATTTTCATCTCGTACGCCTAGAAGAAAACCTCTTGTAAGTTCCATAAACAAACAAAAAAGAATAACATTTGCAAAAGCATAACCAATAACGTTTTGGGATAATGTTTTATTTTCGGATGAGTCTAAATTTTGTATATTTGGTGTAAATGGGCATAAGAGGGTCTGGCGAAAAGTAGGAGAAGCATTTAATCCCAAGAACACTATTAAAACAGTAAAACATGGAGGCGGTGGTGTTATGGTTTGGGGTTGCATGGCTGCTGCTGGAGTTGGAAATCTGACATTCATCGAAAATACTATGGATCAGAGCTCTTATTTAGAGATTCTACGAAACAACATGAAACAAAGTGCAGCCAAATTAGGTATGCGAGAAGATTTCTTGTTTCAACAGGACAATGACCCTAAGCACACTGCGCATAAAGTTCGAATGTGGCTATTGTACAATACTCGCATGCTTGCTACACCGCCTTAAAGCCCTGATTTGAACCCTATAGAGCATCTTTGGAATGAGCTTGAGACAAAAATCCGAAAAAGAGTGATATCAAGCAAGGCGCAGCTTAAGGATGTTATATTGGAGGAGTGGGCCAGAATCAGCAGCGAATTTACTAAAAAATTGGTATATTCTATGCCTAAAAGACTAAAGTCAGTAATTCAGATGAAAGGGCATCCGACAAAATATTAAGAAAAGTATAATTCAAATAACTATGCAAGACTATAATTACAATTTGTATCATTTTTCTTTAGGTGTACCATGACTTTTGTGGACTTCATTCATTGACTTTCCAACACATCATATGTAATAATATATTAATACGACAGAATTTTCGTTTTGTTTTACATGAATTTAAAGTGTAATGATTATAGTTGAAGTAATACAAAAAAAAAATTTATCACTATAGGTTTTTTAAATAAAAATATCAAACAATTTTCATGATATTTATCACTGTACCTTGACTTTTGTGGAAGACTGTACATTTACTTTTTATGTCCATTAATTAACCGGTTTTTCGGTTTTGGGGATAGCTTTTTTAGCCAAAAAATCCGGTTTTCGATTAAACACGTGCAGTTTCTCCTATCCCTATTTAGCGATGTAAATTGATTGTCGCGCGAATATCATGTCACTGTCTGCGCGCTCGCTAAGGTCAATTGCGTAGCAAATCGCTGCTACCTGCTGTTGAGCACGCGGTTTTTCCAGGAGCCTAGGCTGAGTGTGAATACTAGGTACATATGTGAATATAATATGATGCGATCGAACTACTTCATGTCTTTCGGTAGCTGCCTGCGCGACGGCTAGCGATATTACGAATACAGGTAGGCTGGGTGAAACATGGGAGTTTTAAGGGTAAGAGTGTTGGCAAAAACAAGTTTCACTTCTCTGAGTTTAATGCCACGTATAAAAAAGCCCATTTGAAGTCAAGGAATATGTTTTCGAGGTATTCGTAAACAGCATAACAGTGCTTTACGTGTTTTCGGTGAATGTGTTCTGCTCTTCCTTGAGCTTTCGTCAGGCAGTCAGCATGCGTGTTAAGCATTACAGCCAATCGTTTGCAGAAAAGCCACTACGGGGAGTACTAGCGGAAGTATTTTGGAGAATATTGAGAACCCGACAATCGCATAAAAACATACGTGTGATACGAGCAAACATATTCGAACATTTGCAAGCATATGTAACTAGCTGACAATTTGAAGATGCACCTTATGTAGGCCAAGTGTCATGAATTGAAAAGATGAGTAATTATTAATTAAGGTGGGCGACATGACTTATTAAATTTACTTCTATTTGATTTGCGGTGTCTTCTAAATCGCAGACAATCGGAGCTTCTTTAAAATTAGAAAAGCAAAGTAAAGGACCACCAAGCATACCCACATCTTATTAACATTAGAAAACTCGAGCAATATCAACCGGAAAAGTTGCATAAATCAATTCTTATCACACTAACATCAGTTGTGACCCAAAATAGTTAATCATTTTATTACTAAGAATCTATGCTGGCTTACATTTCGTTCTTTCAGGAACCCCGCGGCAGAATTTGAATAAACAATTCTGAATGTAGTGATGGAGAAACTCATATTCATCTTTTTTTCCTCCCGTCTGTCTCCTTCAAAAGTTCAAATGATACCCAGCAATTATCAATTTCTTGGTATATGTATATTGTGGGAAATCGAAGGAAAAAGGTCTTGAAACCCACGGTGGAGGCAAATTCGTCTGACTTTTAAATTGATAGTGATCCTACTTTTGCTAAAAAAATTGTACTCTTGACCAAATTACATATATCCGAGAAGTCATTGATGTAGGAGTATTTGAATACCAATACAAAAAACAATGGTGTCGCCCTTCATGATGGCACACCTGTTAACTGGAAAATCTAAAAAAATTATTGGGTGTAAACTAAACAAAAAACACATTAGAAATTGAAATTCAAACTGGTTTATTAAATAAAAATATGATTTACTAGTTTTAAATTCAACCGAAATTTCCTGGAAAATGCATGATAGAATAGAGCTCGAGGCCTCCCAATAGGCGAAAATAAATATTTTTATACGCGGAGCCAGAAATATTACCGCATGTGATTCCTATAGCTAGAAATTCCCCTGCGACGAATATAAGTATGGCAATCAAGCACAATATACTTTCGGAGTTTGCAGAATCAGAAGAAACTAAGCTACCACGGGTCTTCCAGGGCTATAAAATTGAAGGGAAAAAGCCGTCACACTATTTGCAGGATCATTGGCAGTACCTCGTTTGTTTTGCGTTCCTACTTTGAAGACAGGACCATCGCAAGGTATTTTACCCATCGTAGATAATGGAGAATATCAAAATCGTGTTCGACAATTTGTGAACAACACCATCCCATTGGATATACATATGTATGAAGAATCGAAAATAACATTTTCCAGCATATTATTATCAAAGGACAACCAGTTGCGCAACGCGCGGGAGACTCTCCAGAAAACTGGGGTAGGAGCGGAATTTGCTTTTATGATGGAACAAGGTATATGTCAACCATCAAACAGTCAATGGACTAGTCCTCTGTACTTGCTCGACGTACTAAAAAAATGGACTCTGGAGACCGTGTGGTGATTATCGGTGACTCAACGCTGTCATACTCGACGAATGTCGTATCGCACATTCATACGATTTTAGTCATCAGATGGACGGTTGCACAATTTTTTCGACTTTGAATCTGATATGTACGTGCTTATCGTTAAACCTTGCAAGAATATCAAAATCACAACGAATTGGTCTTTTGAAGTACTGGCGTAAGAATTTTGGAGAATATTGAGAGCTGAAAAATTGAAGATGCACCATATGTAGGCTAAGTGTCATGAATGAAAAAGATGAGTAATAATTAATTAAGGCGGACGATCATATATATATATATATATATATATATATATATATATATATATATATATATATATACATATATAAATATGCATATCTTTATATATATCTATATATATATTTTTGTATATATATATATATATATACATACATATTTATATGTATATATATATATATATATATATATATATATATATATATATATAACACATACACATATATACAGGGTGGGCCGTATAGTAGTTTCTTTTTAAATCACATGTTATTTTGACAATGATAGCTGTTTCTCGCTCAAAATTATGTTAGTGAGTAAGTATTAGATTTCCGCGGAACGAATTGAATCGATTTACGCTTGAGCAACGTTGGAAAATATTGAAATCTTATTTCGAAAGTGAGTGCTGCCGATATTTCTCAAAAAATCATCTTTTCTGATGAGGTACATTTTCATCTCGGCTGCTATGTGAACAAACAAAACTGCTGCATCTGGGGCTCGGAAAAATCACACGTGATTGTCAAGAAGCTAATGCATCCTCAGCAAGTCACAGTGTGGTGTGAATTCTGGAAGGATGGCATAATTGGACCGTTTTCCTTTGAAATGAGGCTGTTTCGGTCAACAGGGAGCACTACAGGGGCATGATAACCAAGTTTTTGTGGCCGGAGATTGAGGATTTGGATTTGACTGACCTTTGGTTTCAACAGGATGGCGTGCCATGCCATACAGCTCATCAAACAATCTATACAGCACAAAAATCAGAAAACGTGTGATCAGCCGCCTTGGCGATGTCATTTGGCCGCCTCGAAGCTGCGATTTGACACCGTTTTAGACTTATTTTTATAGAGCGCTGTAAAAGATCGGTTATGCAGAAAATCTATAAACAATCAATTAAAAATCTATAAACAATCAATCACCAGTCTTTGGTACTATCCATGTAAGATTATATGTTGATTGAGATGGCTGGAGGATACTTTTGGCAAGATCTTCTTTAATTTGTTTCGAGAGAAAGTCCCGGACTGTGTACGGTAGCCAATAGTTCGGTCGATACACTGGTTTATCGGAAGTAAGTGGTTAATGCGAAATAAATCTTCTCCTCCTGTTATGAGTGAAAGTTATTATTTGATTTTCCTCATATTGTATGTCTTTAAATTCACTCAGAATTCTTTTTATGACTGGTTTTCTTCTGCCCTGTGTTCTAGCTGAGGAGGCATTAACTTTGACTCAATTGATTGCTCACAAATATTTTTGAAAGCATATGCGAAATAAATATTTTCGTCCACATTGTTTGCAAAGGGTATACATACGAGCTTGGTTGCTTCTAAATTGGGTTTACGTGTTGTTATCAATGACTAAACCTACTATAAACGCTATGACGCTTCTAATTATGGACTGAAGTCTTTGCTTTCTAGAGAGATTAAGTTCCATTCAACAGGGGTTTTGGAACCAAACTCATCTGGAGGCAAGGTTTTGAGTTATTGGAACGTATTGAAGCTACCGCTTTTTTTTAATTTTCAAGGGCATATTATATGTTCGTTTTTGATGTACAGGGACGATTCTTTAGTCAATTATAGAAATAGTACTTCCTATATCTATAATACATTTGAGATCTTTCCCACCGATGCTGCGCTGAACTGTTGGAAGCTCCCTTCCAAGGCTGGGAACCGAAAATCCTGCGGGAAAGTTTGACTATGCAGAGCAGATTCTATAGACACAGTAGTATTCATTGACATATCGGAGCTAAATCTCACGTCTTTATGATTTCAATTATTTCTCATACTTTGTGAAGGTGGTTTTGGATATTTCGAGGACTTGGATTGTTGCTGCTTAGCTAGTAGTTAGGCCAATGATTCGAACCGGTGTTTTGCAGAGAATAATTTACTGAATTTTGTTGATTTAATAGTGAGCATTGTTCTACGCGGTGTGGCTGTTGAGTGTAATTAATTTGAAATGAATTAAATAAATTTGTCCTAAAATTTGGTTTTTCGATTGAATAATTAGCCAAATTAGGCCTAACGAGAATATCGTACGCAGACTCCAGAGGCGCTTGTTGTTGGTCATACAAAACAGTTTGAATAAATCTAGAACTATTATCAACAAAAATTTCTGTGGCTAGTAGTCTGTGTGGTCTAGTGGTTAGAGCATGAACGCATATGCCGAAGGTCCCAGGTTCAAATCTCGTTGGGAGCTACGAGATTTAGTTCAGGGGATTTTTCGGACAGACTATGAGTTTTCACTCAAATCATATCATAGTTGGGCAGGCACACGGGAGCATGGTACTGACCAAACCAACTTCCGAAAAAAAATCCATACGGTCATGAAAATGAGATACTCTAACTATCTCTAAGCGAAGTAGCATATTGTATGCAATAGTTTAATTTATTTGCTCAAGTGACATATTTTCACAAAATCTTATTCTAGTATTTATTTGAAAGAGTAACTTATGGATATATTTGTAGTATTTTGTTGTGTTGGTGAATCTCGCACTTCACAGCTTTAAAATAATTTTTCCGGCCATTTCCTGGCTATCAAAGTGTCGTATAAGTAGTGACTTCATTTTGTGTCATGAGGATACGGCATGTGTTTGTATGACTTGGGCTTATGGCCCGGACAGTTTGTATATTATGAGTTGGTACATCAGATCGCGATCAGATTCATCTGAATAAGTGACTATTCGTGGTGCAAATTTGTCCATTGCGGATATGAATTGATACACTTGCTTTGTGTTGCCATCAAATAAGGGAGCTTGAGCTATGAGGTGGGTGATGAACTTAAACTGGTCGAGTTTTGATGGAGCTGCTTCTGATACCTTCGTACTGGCACATTCAGCTGTCGGTATGGAGGGAAAGTCTAAAACGGAGGGTAATATTAATGGAATCGGTTGAGCGAGATGATTGGCTTGATCAGCCATAGTTGACTCGTTTTAACTTTTAAAACAAGTATCCTGATTTGAAATACACAGCGCTTGGAAGCACTCAATAAAATGTTCACTAGTCAGGACTGCTTCACTTCGTCACCCACTAAAGCTTCATTCATTTTATAGCATTAACCGCACGATTGCGCCAAATACCAGATTGAATGTCTCACTCCTCAATCTAGAAATTAAAAACTACTTTTTCTTATTGCTCATACATATATTTATTTTCGGCAAATGACCCTAAATTGCAACGAGAAGTGAAATCTAAAATCGTTAAATACTATCTGAAATACTACCTGAAACTACAATAATACATACATCATAACGGATGATGATCATAAAATAATCGTCGGCTAGGTTCATAGATAAATTGCGCGATGATGGTCACAAACAAATGATCTAAAATACTTATCTAAATTTCCATATACGTGCATCCAGTGAAAATCACCAGATGATGGCATAAAAGGACATCGTTCCTAAAGGAACAATTGTCAGCAGCGCTCATAAAAGGACTGGGTGACAGTCATAAAAAAAAGTTTTTTCCTAGATGTAGGCATCTCTTACTTCTAGTAGTTATCTTATATGCTAATATTTTTTTACTACTAAGATGTTAATGCATTAGCGGATGCTTGGGTTATGGTCCATGTTTCACACCCATAGCATAACATAGGTCTAATCACAAATTTGTATACTTGAGGCGAATAATCGGAGCGAAGCTAGACCAATGGCGAATTCGATACATCCATGAGCTATATGAAATTTTTGACGAACCGGAGGTCTGAACGATTGTCCGACTGCGGAAGCTGCAATTGGCTGACCACATGAATCGTATGAACGAACAACGGATACCCAAAAAGGTATTCGTTAAGAGAACTGAATGCCGGAGACCAGTGGGGAAACCGAGGAAACGCTGGTCTGACTCGGTCGATGAAGACAGTTCATCGCTGCTCGGATTTCAAACTTGAAGGACGCGGTCAATGGACCGAGACAGTTGGAGGCACTGTTTGCAGGAAGCGAAGTCCCGAGAGGGGCTGTAGTGCTAAGAAGAAGAAGAAGATGTTACCGTAATTCGCTGAATGTTCTCAATTTCATTGAATAACAATTGTACGAAAATTGGGATGACAGCTGTGCGATTCTCTCGCTAGAATATGTAAAACACCAACCACTATCACACATTAACAACCTAACCACAACACAACAATTTTTTTTATTATTTTTTTTTACACAACAATTTTTATTGGCGATATTTCATGAAGTACATTAAATTCTTAAAGATAACACTTAGCAGAAACACTATATCTAAGTTCTTTATTCATAAGTAACTACAAAGTACATTAAATTGATGTTGAACCTGAAAGTAAATTAAGAGGAAAGCCAAGAAAACCCCTCGATCGTTGAAAAAGTTGTAGAGAACGCAGTACTATTTACAAATCAAAAAATAACAAAAAATTATATAACAGGTGGAGGTAGGAGTGGCGCATTAGGTTTTGTATATTGCGCGTCGGAGTATAACCGACGGGAGTTCCTGACGGAGTTGAAGTATATTATATTTTGTTCGGCGTCAAAAAGTTTGTTTTGCTCATATAGGATGGGGAAAAGTTGAGGGAGCAGATGTTTGTTAGCGAGGTTAGTGATAGCCAGTGGGTTGATTGAGGTAAGGTCGCTTACCAGTGGGTTGGGGTGGTGGTTGCATTTGTAGAGGGTTTTCAGGAGGTGAGTAACTAGGAAGTGGTCAATTCTCGGGATTTTCGCATTGTCGTAGAGAGCATCATTGCGTATATATTTGTCTGAATCTTCTTGTCGGAAAGTATTGACACAGTGTCTAAGGAAAGAGCGCTCTTTTTGGCGAATTTTTTCCATTTGGTATGCAGACAAATCACACCATTGGACGAAACCATATGCGATGATGGGACGGATCAGTGTTAAATAGCAGACTACTTTGACTCTATCTGGCAGTGCCGAGTTTCGATTCAAAAGTGGATACAAGGATCTGAAAGCATTGTTCGCTTTTATCAAAGATTTTTGAATATGGGGAATTGGGGAGAGGTTATAATTTAAGCAGACTCCTAAATATGTGGTCTGGGTTTTCGTGGGAATAACGGAATTTTTAATCTTTAGACGCAGCCCTGGGATATGCTGGCGGAAATTCTTAGTGAGGCGAGTGCGGCCTTTGATGAGAATCGTTTCGGACTTGTCAGTATTAAGCACTAACTTCAACTTTTCGAAGTAATCTGCCATTGAATTGAGATGAGCGTTAATTCTTTTAATTGTTAAAGGGAGAATTTGTGAGGCAACATATAGAATGATGTCGTCGGCATATTGTAGGGTTTGGATTGGATTTCTATGTTGTGGGGGCTTAGGAAGGTCGGCTATGAAAATTGAGAAAAGTGTGGTTGAGAGAACTGAACCCTGTGGGATTCCGGCAGTGTTTTCATATATTTGGGAGTAGGAATCATTGACTTTAACTAGTGAAGTACGGTTGGTCAGGAAACTGCGGAGAAGTTTGCAAATATGCGGATGGAAGTGGAGGTTGATCATTTTGAAGATGAGAGCATTTTGCCAGACAGAGTCAAAGGCTTTACGGATATCGAGAAGGCAGGCTAGTGTTGGGACATTTTTGTTTGCATTCATACAAATGTATGATCGAAGACACAGCAGCGCATGGTTGATTGAGTGAAGAGGACGGCAAGCAAATTGAAAATTAGGTATGACATGGTGAGTATCAATATGCGAGTCTAAGTAATCTTTTATTGTTATTTCAAAGATTTTTGAGATGTTTGAGAGAAGTGAAATTGGCTGTAGCTAGATGCTAGAAGAGGATTCTCATTTTTTTTTGGGGATGGGAACAATGACGGCTACTCTCCAGTGTTGGGGAAAATAAGCATTGTAAAGGCAGTGGTTAAAGAGTTTTGATAGAAATGGTGCTAGCGTCTTGGGGCATTTTTTTAAAATGATGCTTGGGATATTGTCATTGCCACATGATTTTTTGTTTGGTCGTGAAAGGATAATTTTTTCGATGTAAGTGGCGGATGTAAAAGAGATAGGTGCTTGATCATGTAGGCTTGTGGGGGGAATGAGTGGTGATGAGAACTGATTATTGGGACTCTGATCTGTTTGAAGGAAAGATGGTGTCTGAAGTGAGGTGCGTAGTTTATTGTTTACAAGGGTTTCGGTGTTGGGATCGGATAGATGGGTAGAAGTGCCTCTGCGAAATGCGATGCTAAGGTATTTGCTTTGACTTGGGGGGATGGGATATGATCGAGTATGCTACGTGGTGAGGAGAGGTTTTTGCCAAGTCTGGGGCAAGTGCGCCTGAGTTCTTTGTATGCGTGGGGACCAAGTGATATGCACGAAAGCTGGTTCTGTAGATGGTTGGAGTGGAGCTCATTGATACGAATGTAAATTTTGGAGGAGAGTGTAGCAATTTCTTGCCGTATGGTTTGTTGTATAGGGTTGAATTGGTTGCGAAATAGCTGTCTACGAAGTCTGCGTTTTTTTTAAATAAGATCTAAGGTTTCGGGTGTAAGTGAAATCAGGGATTGATAGTTGAGATTCTTTTTTGGAATAATTGTGTTACAACAGAGTTGAATAGAGGATGTAAGGCGTTCAGCCGATTGATTTATTTGTAAATCAGAAAGACTACTATTGTCCGGGAGATGAATTTCATCAAGCTGTTGCCTAAGTGTCGAGCGAAAAAGTTTCCAGTCGGTCTTTGTATAGTCAGGAATGGTAATAGGTGGAGGTTTGGTGGGTTTTTCAGTGAGGAGAATATTCATGGTGACTCCATCGTGGTCACTGATACCTGGGATGGTTTGTACATTGGTGGCGTTAGGGATATGCGAACAGATTGGTAGATCATCACTATGGATAAAAAGGTCAAGGTAAGAGGAGTAATTGTTTCGGTGGTAAGTAGGGAGTAAAGAGCTACTCATAATAATTTGGAAGTGGGTTGAGGCAATTGAAAGCCAATTTTGAAGGACTATACCATTCTGATTGGACGATGAGTTGCGGCAGTTAGGGTGTCTTGCATTGAAATCGCCTCCAACCAAATAAAAAAGTTGTTTGTTGCTCGGATTAGGATAGCTTCGGAGATACTCAAAAATGTACTCGAGATGGTTGTCTTGGAGTGTTTGGGTAGCACAGTATGCTGACACCAAAATAAGAAGAGTTGAGGGTGTTTCGATGACCGCCGCAGTTATTTCAAGGGGTGAATTGTTGAGTCGTGGTATGAATAATTGGGTGGCTTTTATTTTTGTGGAAATTACTATGGCTGTTCCTCCACCAGTGGTGTTTGCAATTCTGTCACTACGAAAAATTGTGAAGTTACGGAAGGAAGGCTTATGCCTATGCGAAAGCTTAGTTTTGCATAAGAGAAGAATATCGGGTTCATGTTCAGCTAGGAAGATCTCAAGTTCATGCCGGCGTGCTCGGCCAGTAATTGAGTTGACGTTAAGTTCAATTATTTTGAGTTCCATTGTAGGAGGACAAAAAGGAAAGCATTAAAATCTGTTTTTCGATGGTACTGGTTGTGCTGTTGAATTTGGGGAGGAACTCACTGAGTTGGCTAGAGAGTTGTTTGAGGTTCGTGTTGAACAGAGTTTGCACTTCATTTTCTAGGGAGAAGTTAAGTGGCGTAGGCTTCGTAGCAGAAGCGTAAGAGGTACCGGGCAAAACCCTTGATTTTGATGGAATGTGGTGGGATATAGTTTGAGCTGAAGGTTTAATTGCGGTTGTGACACGTTTTTCACGATATGATCGGAAAGTGTCACAGCTCCTGTAGTTAGCCGGATGGTTATTAATACCACAGTTAGCACATTTGGGAGCCTCATATTCGGCTTTTTTGCAGTTGCCTGGACCATGTGGTAGACTGCATTTAACGCATCTAAATTGTAGGTTACAATTAGTGGCGATATGGCCAATTCTTTGGCAGTTTTTGCATTGTACCTCGGTATGGTTTTTGATGCTTTCAAAAGAAACAATATTGTGCAGAATGGCTTTTATACTTTTGAGGGCTGCAAGCTGAAAGTTTGGCTCGAAAGTAATTAAGAACAGATTGAATTTTTGTAGGTTTTTTTTGAATGAGGAGTGTCGTATAGACGGACAGATTTTATTTCACCAATTCCTTGGTTATTCAAATCTGAAATGATTTCAGCTGCAGTCCACGAATTATTAAAGAACGAAATTTATCCTCAGGATGTGTGTACGTGAAGAAATTTGTGTTATGCGCTTTCAGTGAAGTTTTTGTTGCTTCAAAATCAGCTTTGGAATTTAAAAGGATTTGAGTTTTGGCGAGGCCACTTCTTTTTAGAAGGTAATTATTTGGTAGGTTATTTAATATGGAGTTTTGGATACTGCAGATTTTATTATGGTCTTCATTTAAAATAACGATCGGAGGAATTTTTTGGCTTACCTTATGTGCTGTTTCTTGCCGAGTATCTAGCTTCGCTTGTTTGGTGCCAGCCGCTTGTTGCTGATTGATGCTTGATTTTTGCTGCATTGTTGCATCTTGTGCACTTGCTCTGTCTAGTTCGGGATAGAGAACTCCGTATTTGTTCATCGTCGTTGTTTGAGTCGGTGTTGAATCGGATGTCGCGGTTTTTGGTTTTGCTGTTGATGCTGACTGAAGCCTCGCTAAATGTTCTCCCTGGTGAGCTAGGAGAAATTGCACCTGTTTTTGTAGCATTGCGTTTTAAGCTTTCAACTTTTTGATAAGCGCGCTGAGCTCCTTGACGTCAGTAGTATCATACGCTGTCTCGCTTGCTTCTGTGATGGTGCTGACCATTGATTCACAGTCGGATGCCGTCGTACTTTCGTCTGATGTTTCACTCATCATTTCATTGTCTCTTGTTGCTGCACTTGTTGTTGCTTCGTCATTCGTTGCCACGCTTCGCTCCTCTTTTTGCCTTCGCCTACGTTTATCTCCCCCCTCTAGGTCGCTAGAGTCAGGAGATTTCGTTTTACGTTTCGTTTTTGCCGTTCACTAGATCTTAAAATTCTTGCTCGATTTATTTTTGCTCTACACGATTTATTTTAGTTCCGCACTTGATAACTATCAAACGAAGACTGACAACCTAACCAATTGTTGTATGGCACTATAGTTCAAGAGCTAGCGTGACGGTGACAATCAATGGCAAACCATAATTCAAAACGAATTGCATGCTCGGCCATCTCCGAATCAATATGACGCAAAGTTAAATGTGTTAGTCTGCAGATTTCTGGTTCAGTAATTGCTTCATGATCTCCATTATTAATAATAGTTCGAACGAGAGCATCAATAACGCCCACTTGGTAAATGGTACCCTTATTACGTTGATTATTGCATGTCAAATTCCAAAGGATACCTGCAGCGCAAGTAACAATACCTTCAACTTTAGCTGCAGCGTCCACAAACGTAACGTTCACAAGCAATTCTGTACTAAACGTTGTGGATTGCTTAAATGCATAGCCAAAGCTTGCGTGCCAAAATTTACCGTCTTTTACAATAGCCAAAAAATTCACGTTGCAGCAATATCACCATATTTTGTAGGCCACCCACCAAACGAATAGCCATTTTCGATCCCCCTAAGTAAGACTCTTCGAAGTTGTGTTATTTGTAATCATCATCGGATCACATCAATGACATCCCTCAATTTTGTTATTTACGAAAGATCAAGGGTTTCTTTCATAATCACAAAACAGCCGCTATTTTGTTCCATCCTAAATAAATTTGCTGAGTACTCGGTCAATAAAGCAAATTCAAATCAAACACTATTCTTGAAGCTTCCATGAAACCCCAAAGAAAATTGTAGCGTCTAGGACGATTTGAAATATATTTACATACCAACCACCACCGCATGTGTCGTGGTATTTATACCTATTAAAATGGATATCCTTCTTGATTTTGAACCGGTTTAAATGAAATGGACAGAAGGGCCTTGTGTTAATCTGCATAATAATGACATTTACCATTTCGATTTTATGGAGTAAAGCATAAAATTTACAAATCATACTGTTACTAAAAAAGTTGAGTAAATTTCAACTTCAGAAGTATTTTTTGTCTATGTACCCATAAAACCTACCTCCGTGAATTTATTCAGATTATTTGACTCACAGGTGTCCAACCGCCAGTGGGGGGAGGGGATACATTTTCCACACATATTTCCTTCCCGTGGACCCCCTGATTCATAAATTGACTTGTTGAATTCAGATTCTAAATGTCCCAATCAATACCTTTTATTTCATGCCTCACTCGACTACTTTTGCATATGTAACCACATTTTTACGGGTCATCTCCACAAAGTAGAATGATTTTACTTTCTATACTTTGTGAGAAAACTTGCTGTGATGGACGGACAGACACATATGACGCAAAATTAGGTCTTTGTAAAATACCTATCACAATGCCCTAACGTAAACCATAAACTGATTTTGAATTCGATATTCGAAGAATTCTCGGAAAATCAGTGTTCTTGTTATTTCAAATCGATATATTTCTTCTTTTTATAAATATATCATCCATTTTAATTATTTGGAAAATTACTCAAAGACAACCTAACGATGAATGGGCAAGCGAAAATGTGCTTAAAAGAAACACGGTCAAGTTTTTTGTTTATATGGGAAATGCATATTTTACCTGGCACATAGTTGTGGGAAAATTGTATTATCTTCACGTTGAGATCTGGATTTCGTTTATTTGCCCTCATTTTGATGAATTGTCGGAGAACCCGTTTGCCAGAGAGAGACGGACTATAACGTAGTCTTCCGGAACTTAACAATACCTTTTGAAACAGAGAATGACGACCAACCAAACGGCCAACATTTTCATAAGCTCAAGAGATTTAAGTTTTTAATCCCGAATTTTATTTTACATTTTTGGTCTTCTCACATAAAGCTTGAACAGAAGCACTCACGTACATCTTGCTGGAGCGAAAAGGTCAAAGTTTTAGTTATTCGTTGGTCCGTTGGGTGCATGCGAACTTTAAAATTCACGTGTTTGCTTAGCGGTAAGTATACTTTGTATGCATTATTCCACATTGATTAACATGCGAGCTTTTACTCTTCAGTATTCAATTGATTAACAATGAAAGGTAAGTACCTACCAGAGGAATGCATCATTTAGGAAAATGAAGCTTAAAAAAGGCAAGATATTTTTTTTATCTGTTAATGAATCTGTGAGTAAATAATGACTCAAGCAAACAAAACTAGAAATAAAGAAACTAAAACTTTTGTAGCAGGATTAAACAATAAACAAGTAGACGTTTATCGGACACCGAAGGACGGACGGAAAAGCTTGTAATTTTACTCAAATTATCTATTTCGCTTCCTGAGTAACATTTATTCCTGGTTTACTTCTATCAGATTTTAGTCGAAGTGGTCTTTCGGAAAGAATGAAAATAAGCAGGGGTTATGTAATTCAAATTGCAAGTAAATACGTGATATGTATCAGCATGCATCTACATGTGTACATGCTGATTGAAGATTTATATCCCGAATGATGCAATTATGATACAATTTACAATTTTTTTGTGGTTAATCAAAAGTAAAAAAAATGGGTATTATTAAAACTTGTCAATATGACAATCTTACCATAGTGGTTTTCAAGCGGAGGTGCTAGTGATTTATGAAGCAGTCGATTGACTTTTTCGTAATAAGTTACTCGGGGTGAATATTTGTATTTTCACTGACATCTCAAGTTGCTTTATAGTCCCTTGCTGGATTTTACAACTCCTTAAAGTTTGTCATCAAATACCGCAGGTATGTCGCTAACCAAGACTTCGAGGATAAAGCTTGTATGGTCGCCAGGACTTAGGGAAACAAAAGGTCACTATGAAGCGGACGAACTGGCTAGGCCTGGTATTCTTTTACATATGGTTTCCTGCAGGTTCCTAATTGATTCTTCGATGGCCTCTATTAAATTGGCCACTAAACAGTAATAAATTAAGGGTTCTGACAGGTCCTCGAGAAAGAAGTCGTCCTGTGCAAGAGCTGGGCAAATATGGAAAGCATTTGACATTGACCGCACTAAAGAACCACTAAAATTAGGTAGGAAATCCCTTTAAAATACCATATCTGCCCTAACAGGACACTACTGCACTGGCAGGCACGAGATACGTATGAGAATCCTCAACAATAACTCTTGCTAGGGTTGCATATCATTTCGTCTGCGAGTGTCTGGCTCTTGCTAGAAGAAGAATGGACTGTCTTAGCTCTTATTTCCTTTCTAGCCGAACCGAATTATCTACGGCAGATCTGAGAAAGAGATGTGATTTTCTCAGAAGTTCGGGGGGTACTTAAAAATGCTTGCTTAGCCCTGATAAAAGCATACATTTTTACTGCGTGCTAAATACTTTTCTTTTATAGCAATACATGTAAGATCGATAGGGATGTGATTGAATGAGTTGATCCAATGGAAAACTGAAGAAAAGTCACCAGAAACTCATCCTCATCATTTAATAATGCTTCAGATAATATATTAAAAGAGGTCCTGCAATACTTACCTAACAGTCAAGGTTAGCGTTTCGGGGTACGGTAGCCGGTAATAGAGAAAGAAAAAGAAAGACCTACTCAAGTGTTAAATAGAGGAGATGATGTCAGTGATATCCCTTCATAATTGATATCAAGAAAAAAGGCCTGCTCCACTGGAAAATGGAGGAATAGTGACCAATGATTACGCTATTTAGCGGAAGCAGAGAAAGAATCTTGCTTCATTGGTACGCAGAGGTGAAGTTGATGTTCTGGCGTAGAAACAAAGGAAAGCGGGCTTGTTTCACTAAAAACCAGAGAAGAATTGGCCAGTTTTAATATCGGAGGCTACCGCAATCTGCGTCTTGCCTGAATTCTGCAAGGTAGAGCCATTGTTAAGGTGATCCTATTTAATAGCAATAGCCGTTATAGGATGTTCTTAACTGTAGTTTCACAATGGGCCCCAAAAGCGTTACGTTACACTATTGAAAATATCTGAACGAACTTTGACCTTTTGATTAATGTGTCTGGAATGAAAGAGTCGTCGAAGGGCCATGACTACTTTTTGTGCTTTACTGAGCATGATTTTGACAATAACGACTCTGATTTTGCGCAATGACGACACTGTACTGAATAAATCTTTGGTGCAGTTCAAGCCAATGCTCAATTTTTAACTTCAGAGCGATCACCGGAATCGGTCACGTCTTAATAATTGCGGCCAAGACCTAGAATCTTTTGCACAATGGAGTCATAAAGGTCATCAACACCGCACGACCGAACCCAAAGGATTATCGCCGATAATCATGACGCATATCTGGTTATGTTTTTGTTTCAAGCCAATAGATTAGACCACACGACATCCACTTTCTTTCAGGTTTAACACTCGTCCTCTACTTTTATTCGCTAATGCCGCACGCAAAAATTCATTTCATTATCGAATTTGGCTAACTTCTTTCTTTCTAGTTTAACACTTGTCCTCCACTTTTATTCACTAATGCCACAAGCAAAACTTTATTTCATTCTTGAATTCGCAGAACTTCTATCTTTTTCTTCAAAACTCACCATCCCCAAATCCAAATCAAAAACTGATTGCAATTCAATCCCACCAAAACTCTCCCGTCCCTCTGGTGAAGAGTCCATCATCCGGCAACTGCCGTTGTTGACGGATCCCGTTCGAAAAGCGCACAGCTGATGCTCCATAGTACTTGCTTGGCTGGTTCTTCTCAGCTGTGCGCTTAACGACAAACCTCAGGCAAATGTCGGAGAACTATATTTGTAATACCGTAAATACCACATGATTTCTTGTTGTTTATCCTACTTAATATAAAAAACAAGTCTTCATAGCTGGCAAAATAATCAATCAGATTCAAGCTCGGTATGAGGTCTTATGAAAATGTTTCACTGAAATAAAGAATTGATTCGCCGTTCAGGCTTGATCTGAAGCCGGAAACTTCTGATTCAACGACCTCTGAAAATATTTGATTCGCTCTCTCAGGGTTTTTTCAATCAGGAAAAGTTTCTGCAATACATCACATAAAATCCTGTTTCCATTTCTATCCGGAGTCATACTATCAAATTCGATACCAGCCCTAACGTGAAAATTTATCTCATCACTAGCGACTTCAAGATTCAATACCTTCACTCAATAATTTTTACGGAAAATGCTATTCACTTTCGTGAAAACGCTGTCTGGGTCCTGTGGGCTAATACCCCTCTGTTTATCCGCCAATTGATTGCTGACCTCGCTCCTGAAGTGTGAACAGATTAAGTTGTGGACAGTATTCAGGTGTAATTTCAACAAAGCCAACGAGGGATGGTGCAGTCTGAGATCGCCGATAAATATTATTGACGCATGTGAGAAGAAAGCTTTTGAATCTCTTCATCCTTGCGATGGTTGGTGTTTCATATCCTTCCATACTGTTACGATTTTTAATCTTGGGAGCCACTTTCTCAATAATTCCCAACGTCAGCTTCTCTAACTTCGACAAATAGAGATCTACTTCATTGTTAGTTCGATTCCTGTCATTACTAACCATCATCAGGAGGAAATTATTAAACTTCCTGCGAAACTTTCCCCAATCCGTTTTTTTAGGGTTTTGTACTAAAATACAAAACCCTATTGCAATCACGACCTGTGTCCGTCTGTCCGTCTGTCCGTCCGTCCGTCCGTCCGTCCGTCCGTCCGTCTGTATGTCACAGCACTTTTTCTCCGAAACTATAGAGGCTACAGCCATGAAACTTTGTACTTTGGCACATAATAACCTTTTTGTTACAGGAACTCTCGCGGGTTGAGTGGCCCCGAGCAAGGTGCCTTTTTATGGCATAGGGTTATGTGATCCGATTGCATAACTCTATGACATAAATTGGTCACCGGGGTATTTCTCCTCTGATGCGAAGGCTCATACAAGTTATAATGTGTGAGTTTTCCACTCAGAAGGGAAATACTTGACCACTGCAACATATATGGATCTTGATTCGGTTGGGCGGGTGCGAGGGGGCACCATCACCACGCGGTTGTCCCACTCTTATTTGTGGGCCATGAGCATCGTCGGGTAACGATGAAGTCTCTCCAAGTCCGTCCGTTTTTACTTGTTCAACTTGTTCTCTGAACAAGTTTTTCCACCTCTTTGTAGTTACCTACAATTTTCCGACTTCGATCGCCTGTTTTTTTTTAGACCTAAGAATTCGTGAATGCGAAATTCTTTTGTAGTGGGTCCTTGTGCTGGGAGAATGAACTCGCCCCCACAACACCGCAATGCTAGCCTGCCAGCGCAGCGCAAGTTTAATAATTTCCTCCTGATGATGGTTAGTAATGACAGGAATCGAACTAACAATGAAGTAGATCTCTATTTGTCGAAGTTAGAGAAGCTGACGTTGGGAATTATTGAGAAAGTGGCTCCCAAGATTAAAAATCGAAACAGTATGGAAGGATATGAAACACCAACCATCGCAAGGATGAAGAGATTCAAAAGCTTTCTTCTCAACTAACGGACTTGGAGAGACTTCATCGGACTTGGAGAGACTTCATCGTTACCCGACGATGCTCATGGCCCACAAATAAGAGTGGGACAACCGCGTGGTGATGGTGCCCCCTCGCACCCGCCCAACCGAATCAAGATCCATATATGTTGCAGTGGTCAAGTATTTCCCTTCTGAGTGGAAAACTCACACATTATAACTTGTATGAGCCTTCGCATCAGAGGAGAAATACCCCGGTGACCAATTTATGTCATAGAGTTATGCAATCGGATCACATAACCCTATGCCATAAAAAGGCACCTTGCTCGGGGCCACTCAACCCGCGAGAGTTCCTGTAACAAAAAGGTTATTATGTGCCCGATGGCTGGCTCATGTCTGGTGGTGAGAGCCCTCCACCGTACCGGGTCCTATACATGGTCTGACAAAACAAAATGGAAAGACCGAAGGATTAGTTTAGTAATTCATTGTATTTCTGACAATCATTTTAACAAACGTAAATATTTTAGAAGTTTCATAGAAGCATAAGAAATCGTTTACTTAAACATTTGTCAAAACTTTTTTTAAATTTATTAGCACGCCAATTGCAAATTATTCTTCTAACTTCAAAACACTTTTAACTAGAAATTCCATTGTTGTGGCGTCAGTTTATAGTTTAATTCAGTGTCATATAACAACCAAGTTCGTACAATAACTAGTGCGTGACATATTTTCAAAATTATTTTTGACCTTACGCTTAGGATTATATTATATTTTTAGAATTGGAATGGCAGCTTAAAAGCCTTCGACTATTTCTTTATATTTTAAGTAGAATATTATGAGATTTCAAAATGTTATAGCATATTTCCATCGATATGGAGTGATATATATAGAAATATGTTATTATATTTAGACGCCCAACCACGTAATCTGCAAAATATGATGTACATCATAGATTGGGTAGTCATTTGCGTTCGAATTTACCAAAAACCTGAAATATTCCAACATAATCGCTCAACATTGAGTATTAATTTATGGTTTCCGCGTCTATTCAAAGAAAAAAACCCGTAATAAAATACTTTATAAAGTAAAAGAAGGTGGATAAATATTAACATAAATATTGCCAGCAATATTTTAATGGAAATCGTAAGCCTGCCGTACACTTGACGGAAATTCTTTCTGTTGCATCATTTTAATTTAAGAAAGGTTATTTATTTACCAACCATATGTATTCTTACTCTATATTATTCATTACTCAAGGTTTAGATAAAAAAATTTCATCAAACGCGATGTAAGGAAAAATGATTCAAGTATTGGTCCGAAGATTTTGTTAACAACAAGTTTAATACTTTTTGGCCACACGATATAAAATCACGTTCATTGCATTTGATTTATGTTTCAAAATATGAACAAATAATTTGCCTATTTTTATTACACCACCATTATATCCCAATGATGTTCTAATTATATAGAAAGCTAGCTATAGTAATAAGCTCCAGCAAATGCTTCGCTCTAATGCGTGTAGTTGGTAAGGTTATACACGTATGGTTGTCTACTCCTCTCTCACTTATTGTGTTACTGTGTCATGCTTGATTTTGAGAAAACCCTATCCTCAGCTAAACTACAATACCAACCATTCATCGCAATGCAAGAAACTGAAGCGAGTTCATGCTACGGACGTGAAAATCCACGAGACGTTGATATCGATTAATTTCCGTATTGTTTATTGATATTAATAAAACGCATTTCGTCTTCCGAATTGACGATTTTGAATATGAACATCTTCGACTGACTTCTACATGTCGCATAAAAAAATGAAAATTTGTTTGACTGTTCTTTGTCGTTAGTTCAAATAGATTCGTAAAGGTATCAACTGTACTCAGTAAGCGGAAAGTAATCCAATCACGAATACGGAATAAAGTCTTAGGAGCACTGATAGAGACATGCAATTAAGATTCTACAAGTAATAGTAACTCAACCACTTTTCAAGGATATCCTACAGCACAGCAAAATCGAATTAAAAGCGATCACACACCACTCATCGTTGAAAGCGCGACTGTGACTACGATGTATTCCTTCGTGTCTCCATTTACGTCAAGGCACCCCGAATTTAAAGAGCTTGAAGTGCTGCATACTCGATCGCTTCAACTTCGATATTCCTGTCTTATTCGCAGCAACCACCGTACAGCACTCCTAATGAGCAGAGTCCATCATCACCTGGACAATTATTGCATCAACATTACGTCCAGAACGATCCTAGAAAGATGGTAGTCGAATGTCGGACATAAGTGACATTTCAAATTTTTAGCACTGACTAAATTCCTTTAGTTCACAGTAAAAAATGTCACTTCACGCACTTTCCAAACTTTTATCAATGGTTCACCATAGAGATTTCAAGTCGATGGCATATATTTTACGTGGATTTTCATTGATGTAATTGATACAAAAAATGGTAGCCGAGCAAAGAGAAGGACGCAACCAACAACACTCACGTCTTTCCACTTTCGCTTACCTCGTAATTCCGTCGAGGAACATAAAAACGTGTGGGCGTTTGCGTCGCCGCAAGCGTGCACCACTTTACTCTTATCTTTGGATGCAGGCCTCGAATGAGTTTGCATATTGTATTTTTTATATGTGTGTGTGCGTATAATTAATAAGTATAAAGGAAAATTAGGGACGAATAAACAGAATTGCTTCTTGGTGGTTGTTAGTTCTTGATCATTTTAACGAAGACATTAGATATTAAAACAAATTCTAAACTGAATAATCATTAATGTCTACTTGTCGCCGCCTATAGCAATATGCGTTTCATCGACCTGTCTTCACTTTTTTTTCTGGTAGGAATTTCAATTTTCTTGATCACCATGCTGTAAGGGTGAAGGAGATAGGAAAGTTTTAGAGCAGTTTAATAGGGTAACTGCTCGATTACTACATATCACACTGCGGTGTACTTGCGTTTGTTTTGGACAAAATTTAACTTTTGCATCTTGATACCGTGGGCATCCTCGATACGATGCTGGGTGACGAAATACACCACAGTTGACGCAGTACGATTTTTTTAGGCTCTTGCATTTTACTCACCGATAGTGCATGGCGTTTTTGGCAGCTGAATTACGAAATCGTTGACGTCGGTAGCACTGGTTGACATCTCTTTTCTGAAGACAGTCCCACCCCACCACTCTAAAATTCAAGTACCTCATCTGTTGAAGGGCACTTGGACTGCTTTGATTAGAAATTTCTATAGATTAAGTGGTAAGTTCTTCTTTTTGGTGGTCAATCTCCTTGTTGTGAAGGTTTTGACAGAAATGAATTCAATTTCTGGTAAAGCTTCCTTGAGCACTACAAGGAGATCGACCATAGCGCATCTTTAGCTGACTTGATCAATCAGTGATTTTGTTTAAGTAGCTAATTTTATTGTATTCACTCTTTTGATTTTGAAATTAATTTTTATTTTCGGCTGCCAATAGCCGAATCATACCTCTTCCGCTTTGTCCGAATACATTTAGTGGCGGAATTTTTTCTACCTTGTCGCTGGCTTTTTGTGAGGAACCAGCAGAACTGCGAGTTGGTCTCTTCTCGATATTTTTTAATTATTGAATAAAATTCATATCATTATCCTTATTGGAATTACCTTCGATATTTTCTTCAAAATACATTTCTTCTTCCAGTCTTTCCAGAGCTGCAAAATAGTTTTGGCTGGTGCTAGTGTCGCCAGCACTTGGAATTTCTTCCGGGATCGTGTGTTTCACACTTTTCTTTGCCTTTGCTTCCTGTTGCTCTTGTTTTTGCGGCTGCGGCTTTTGGGTCTCCATCCCTTTCTTGACTAGATCTTGGAGAGACTGCATCTGTAGCTTTAGTTCATAATTGTCTTTAGGTAGTTTGACCATTTCTTCATTGTCTGCTATTATTTTTAGTTTGCATCCGCCATCTACGGAGTTTACTTGATTATGTTTTCTTTTAATGATAACTGTCGCCAGCTCCGTATTTGACATTTCCTCAGATTTCTCCAACGGTGGGAAGCCGTCGGCCTCCTCAATACCAGCGGTCCCAAAGTTGTCAACGTTTTTCGCTTTTCTTTACGTATCGAAGTAACATTATATTCGATATAAATTGCTGGAATTTATTGCTTCGACGGTGTAAGCTTTTTTCAATAAAAATGAGCTTCGGACTGATGTTTTAAAAATTTAATTTTTGAAAACTATTGACAGCAGCAATTTAAATACACATCTATGCGCAACTATTGCTAGATGTAGAATTCTTTTAGGGATGGAAAAACCGCACCGGTTTAACCGAAAATCAGTTTCTTTGGTTCGAAAAATTAGTTTTTTTTACAGAGGTTTGTACTCCCGGTTTAAATCGTTTTTTAGGAATAGAAAAATAACGAAGAAAAAACTAGAAACTATTTTTTTTGTTTTTAATCAAAATACGACATCCCTACCTAATGACGCGGACGCCAGAGCAAAGCAAATTTCGATGTTTGATTGGTTTTTCATATTGTTTGTTTATGTTTCGTTTCGGTGCGGAACGCAACGTCGTGCAAAGTAAAGTTAGCAAACGGTACACGGTAAATGCAAAATGCTTGGATACTAAACTGAAGGAGCTTTCATATTTATATATATCTAAAGTTAATTAATGAATACATTTAATTTTATTTGACTTAAATCGCTAAGAAAACTGGGTTTTTGGCTGTAAAAAACCGCCCGAAGAGGAAGATGAAATACGTAACTGGAAAATCGTAGAACCGGTTTTTTACCAAAATCGCTATTCCTATCTTCTTTCCTTTGGAACACAGTTGAAAATTAAGTTACAAAAGCATTGAATCGGACAACAAAAAGTATGACTGTTTCCTTTATTTGTACTTTGGCATATTTTAGTACAATCAATAACGTATTTAGAGTTTAGCGATTTGTACCTTTGTATAGGAAACTGATTCAAATAATGAGCACACGTTCGAAAAAATTGTACTAACGAACTAAAAGGCCTGCCATACACAATACATAAGTAACACGCTTCCAAACAAAACTTACGCTTAAATTAGCTTTACTTAAAGAAATGACTTGATTAGTATAAGCTTGCTGCTGAACTATTTTTATTTTCCAGGCTCTAAGCACTGCTGGCAATCTTCCATCTCAGGTGAGAAGTCTTCTATTTGAATTGTTGTTTCGAAAAAGTTATACTTGAGGTGAACTGCTGATGTGGCTTCTGACAAAATTTTTTTAGCATCCGCACCAGGTTCTAAAATTATAACACATTCAAAACACTCAATGGGTAAATAACCAAAAAATTTAAAATACAATATTCTTCAGGAAATAGTGGTGAGAAACTTACTGATCGCAAGATGTGCAGAAAGTGCTACTTTGTTGATGCTTAATGCCCATATTCGTAGATTATGTACACGTTCAACTCCTTCTATTTGAAGAAAGACATTCATGACTTCTGTATAATGCAAGTAATTAGGAGTGCCCTCCATCAACACCTGAAAAATAGTATTTGTGTATTTATTTTCATTCAGGGTAGCAATCATCTTTTATTTTGGTGAAGCAGTAATCACTCACCAGCAAAGCGTCTTTCATTATCCCAAACGTTGTGAACAGAACTATCACGGAGAAGAGAAATGTACAAATTGGGTCAGCGATGGCCCACTCTGGTTTAAAATAAATGACTAGAGCGGCAATAAAAACCCCAATACTCTGCAGTACATCACCCAGGACATGAATAAATGCGGCACGCACATTTATATTCTCCTTGGGAACTGGGGCAGGACGATCCGAGTTGATATGCTTGTTAAGCAGTTGCTGTTCATTTCGATTGAGTTGACTATTGTTTGGAAGAACGTTCCCTGGTCCTGAAGCCTCCGCTGCGGTCTGATAAAATTGACCATGTTCACTTATATTAATGCCTTCAGTTTCTTTTTGTGTCCCCTTTCTTGCGCTAGGTGGCGTTGAATTAAGATTATCCATTGAATGGTCATCATGTTTCAAAAAGCTCGAACCATTTGAACTAAAATTAATCTTTTTCTTGTTTGTACTCTTCGGTGCGGCAGATGTATCCTGTGATGACGGAGGTATTGGCAGTTCGTGGTCCGTGTGCGAATGTCCGTGATGGTGGAGGGTGAATCCCATTCTGTTGTAAATGTTTTGTGATTACTATACTCGTATATTGATATTTGGGAGCAATTCAAGGAGCGTTTGAAACTTCGAAGTCAAATATTAGAAAAATTTAAAATCTCTACAAATACTAACGATATATATGTATATATATTTTAAATACTACAAAAATATTCAAATCATACTAGGTCCGAAGTTTAGTGATAGGTTTGCCAGGTACAAGAGTGATGTTAACAAAAGACAAATGTTTCTCTCTTCCATTCATCATAAGATATAAAGACCTTATATTCCACTATATATACACTTTAAGCTCAAAGTTTCTGTTGAGAATAGTTTCAAAGAACTAATGGAAATATAGGAACTAACAGTGCCTATAGTATATGGTCAACGTACAGGCTGACAACGAATTGAAGGGAAATATTTAACTACATGTTAAGCTTAGAGGTAAAATAACAAGAATAAAAATGAGTTGTAATGAAATCCTCAAACATGGTTGAGTAACATACAAGCGGCTTTCAATATACATACATCAAATTCACCGCAATGGCCACCGCTGACGTTATAAGCATGATTTTTGCATCCACTTCGTATGTCTTATTTATGATTCGCACCACTGCCAACCAAATCAAAATACCCGTAATAACCCAAATCATCACTACGGAAACAACAGCGCCAATTACTTCCGCTCGGTACCATCCGAAAGACATTCTGAAAATGCAAAACGGATTATTTCTCTGAGTAAAAGCATGTTAAAGTAAGTTGTCTACGACTCGTACAGATAACTGGCAAATGAGTATCTGACAGACTGGAAAAAAATTTATTCGACTTTTGGTAAATTGACAATTTCCGCCGATTCCTTCTTGATTCAATATGATAACTAACTGAAGGGAAGTACAGAATATTTGTTTTAAACATTGGTCCTGGGAGGGACTACGATGGTATGTAATCAGTATATGGAATGCAAGGATCAGGGAAATATTTTATTATAACATACATATGTTTATGCATGGATATATAGCACATGTATTATAAATATGTCATAAGATTATAAGCAAAAAATTAGACAATACGTATGAAAAAATAGTATAGTTCTAGCTTGAAATATTTTCTCGTGTTTTAAAACCAAACCATAAGAAGTACAAACCTTTGGGTTGATGGCCTGCCAGCAATCCATATTGCAAATAGTGAAATCATAAAACTAGCAAAGTCCGTTAATAAATGGGCTGCATCAGTCGCTATAGCTAAACTGTTCGATAATACACCGCCTGAAAGTGGATGTATTTACTTTGCATACGGGCTCTATATAATTTATATATCTGTCGCTTACCAACGATTTCTGCAATCATAAAAACAATGCATAACACACTAGCAATTATGAGTTTCTTCCTTGCAGTCACATCTACTCCTTCGCTTCTCTGTCTATGGCAATGTCCTCTTACTATTTGAAAGAGATTATACGTGTGTAATGAGGGAAACTTGATTACTTTTCAATAAAAATGTTTGTAATATACATAAAAGATTTAGAATAATAGAGTTTTTGTATTCTAAACTAATTGAACTCTGACTGAAAATATAGTACTTTTATTGCTTTCTAAATCCGGCATGGGTTGAACCAACGAAGCAATTGGTATGAAATAAAACTTTGTGAAAAGTTATTTATTTATTGAAAAACCATTTGCATAAGACTCGCTTCTTTTTATCTTGAACTACATATTATAAAGACTGATATGAAAAATTCAGCATACAAAAAAATAGCAGTGGATAATTAAAAAACTTTTGGCAAAAAGTATAAACCGACTATTCAAGTGAAATAAATTTATAGAATCGGCGACAAATCAGTTTCCCCATTAATTCATATTGTTGAAATAATTCTCCGTCAGAAAATTAGCACCAACCCATAAAATTTATTTTATCTTTTTCAGTTTATTAATTTTTTCTGTAGAATATTTTCATTTCACCTATTTTAGAAACTGATTTAATATTTAAAGGGAAAATTTTCAAAATGCTCAAATTGGGTTCTAATATTTTTACTATGCAAGAAAGATGGCGATACTGTATGGATTCAAAGCATTCTGCCAAAGACTACTTTTATCAATATAAAATCATTCAAATTTAAATACCCCACCCTTTTTCCTAAAGAACACATTTATTTAAGAAAAAACAATTACTGTGATTGACAGTACCACCTTTCAACAACTTAATGTGTAAAATTTATAACGGTACGTTTATTATTATTTTTTTACAGATATCCAAAGTGAACGCTATCAGAATTTGTAAATATGGAAAAAATCGGGCATCGTTATGTGATACAATATTTTCATTTGAAAGGTCTAGGTCCAACCGATATCAAAGCCGAGTTGGATTCTTCTCTGGGGAAGTTTCTTCGTTTATAATGGTCAAATATTGGGAAGCTGAGTTTAAGCGAGGTCGTACGAACTGCCAAGATGAACACCGCAGTGGTCGACCAAGTGGGGTCACTACGTCAGAATATGTGAAGAAAATCCACAAAATGGTATTGGATGACCGTCGACTAAAGGTGTGCGAGATAGCAGACATGGCAGCCATTCCAAAAAGTGCTGTGCATCGCATTTTGACCGAAAATTGGGACATGAGAAAGTTGTGCGCAAGATGGGTGCCGCGTTTGCTCACAATGGAGCACAAACAGCAACGTGAGGGTGTCTCCATCCAGTGTTTGACAATGTTTCGCAGCAATAAAGCCGAGTTTTTGCGTCGATTTATAACCATGGACGAAACATGGGTCCATCATTTTACACTTGAGACCAAGGAGCAGTCAAAGCAGTGGGCTGAAAAGGGAAAACCAGCTCCAAAGAAAGCAAAGGCAGTTCAATCAGCTGGCAAGGTCATGGCATCCGTTTTCTGGGATGCGTTTGGAATAATATTTATTGATTACCTCGAAAAAGGAAAAACAATCAACGGCGCATATTATGACGTCTTATTGCAGCGTTTGAGTGATGAAATCGAGAAAAAACGGCCCCATCTGACGAGAAAGGAAGTGTTTTCTTCATCATGACAAGGCACCAGTCCACACGTGCGTCATTGCGATGGCTAAAATCAATGAGTTGAAGTTCGGATTGCTTCCTCACGCACCCTATTTGCCAGATCTGGCTCCCTCAGACTATTTTCTTTTTCCGAATTTGAAAAAATGGCTCGGCGGAGGTAGAGCCTGTGGTTGGTAGCTATTTTGAGGAGCTTGATGGTTCCTACTATAAAGCGGGTATCGAAGCTATTGAACATCGGTGGGAAAAGTGTATCGAGCTGAAAGGAGAACATGTTGAAAAATAAAAAAACATTTTCGCAATTTTTTAACTGAGGGGGAAAAACATTCATGAAAATTTCGCAAATATTATACTTACTCTAAATCATCCTGTCTTAAATTAAAGTATTTAAGTTATTTTAGAATTAAAGTATAGGCTACTCCTGATAAAAAGGATAAATTAAAAGAAACCATTTGTCAAAAAACGTATGACCCTAATCTTTCACACCATTCATGACGATAAGGAGAAGTGTCCTTAATCAACATCAAAACATAGCGAACCTATGTAAATGCATTGAAATTCGATTTCTCAATTGCAATGTATCATATCTAACTGATAATTTCTGCTGAGTCCTTCAAAGGTTTATGATTTCAATAATGAAAATTAACATATGCATTGATCAGTTATGTCGAAAAAATGAAACAAAACTTAAATTTGCTTTGTTTTAACGGTAAATACCCTTTGTCGTTATTGAATTTACGTTTCCTTCAAATGGTACCGAATACGAAGCAAATGTAATGTTTTGGCGAAACAGGATTCCTCTATTACCCTCATGCTAGAGTTATGCGTGAACATAAAAAAAATACGTGTGAAACTTATAACTTACTGTCCTTCGGAAGTCAGTGAAAGAGTTATGCCGCAAACAAATGAAACATCAAATATTACTACTTAAATGTTTATGCTTACTTTGAACTTCTTGCTGGCCATGCAGGCAATAAAGAGTGCTAGGACTTGCACTTGGTGGAGATGTTGCTGTACCATAATTGTTTTTAAGTTCTCTGAAACGAATATACAATTAATTAGAACATACCTCTGTATTTGATAAATGTATTAGAAATAGTTTTATTTTAAATAATTCAAACAAAAAATTCAAGGTCATTCAATGTTACATATTTTAACTGCCAGAAAGCAGTCTTAAAATTTAATGAGTGTTGAGACAAATGCATCACCAAGTGTTTAATTTACTTTGTGGTCATTATCAACTACAGCATTGTGTTTCGAAGTCCTACGAATTTTCAAGGCGCCCATTATTTCTACATATATATATTTTTTGCAGTGATAGTACTGTATATCTATGTAAAGTTTCACGTCAATTTATTGAACTTCAGCAGAACTGCTCGTGTTTTACAAACATACAAAAGTGATTAAAAACTTGGAAACTTGCTTGGGTCAAAAAAAGAAAAAAACATTCAGTTTAAAAAAATCGGGGATATATGCAATTAAATACAAGTATGAAGAATATAGCAAAACGCTTTACGGTCAAAAATAAGAAGCATTGAAGATCCTTTTAAAGTACGTGTACAGTGTACGAGTATACGCCTTGATTAAGCCAACAAACCAGTAGTAGCGTACCATGCTCTTAATGACGGTTTCGTGGCTTAACTTATAAAACAAATAAATGATGAAAAAAGATAGGACGCATGTGAAGCCTATTACACACAAAACGATGAAAATACTTTAAATTTTTGATCAAGAAAATATTTAACACTTTAGAAACTTAAATTAAGAATATTGGAGTACGCTCCTATCAAAAAAGAATTTGGACTCAACATATAAAATGCAGACATTTACGTTACGTAAGTAATTTACAAACACTTATATGATACAAGTATACGAGGTGTGTTCAAAAAGTATCACGAATTTTGAATTTTCGCGGGTTACGTATATTCGAATTTCGATTTTTTTGTGGCGTTATGTTGGTACTCATGTCTGTCACTTATGCCGACAAGCTCGGCCATTTTGAATGTTCACTTAATTGGTGTTTTCAATCGTCTTCGATTTTTACTTATTCAAAAAAAATGGATCAAAGAACGTGTATCAAATTTTGTGTGAAAAACGAAATTAAGTGCGCGGATGCATTCCGAATGTTGACTGTGGCATACGGAGAAGCTACCTTGGACCGAAGCAACGTTTATCGGTGGTACAAAATGTTTTTAGAAGGCCGAGAAGATGTGAACGTATACGAGTACTCGTATGTTAAATGATACGTTGAAGGAAATCATCTTTTGACACAATTTAAGCGGCCGCCATTTGGTTGCAATATAGCAAATATCATTCGGTGTACAGGGTACCAACAAATTTAAGTTATTTATCTTTTCTGAAGCTTTTAAAAAGATCCAATGAATAATGAAGCATCTGGTTGGATCAAAAGCTCAGAATAGAAAAACCGCATATTGTTGTTGTGATATATGAAAATTCAAATGGCTTTAACTTCACTGAATACGGTTTGGTTCTGTTTAATTTTACAGGCTAGGGTAATATTTTATTGAGCAACCATGAATTTAATCATTTAATTTAAGGATATCTATCCGATATTCCTGGTGAAAATGTGAAATTCATAAATCCTACAAGTATCATATTAACAAAGTTGAGCGAATCTTAATTTTTTTGTCGTCTTCGTATTTATAGAGAACTACCTCCATGTTTCTCAGATTTTTCGATCAACAGGTATGCGATCGTAAGGGGAGGGGATACAATCTTATTCGTTTTCTTCCGTTTCCCCTGTCTACCCCCTTATAAATATGGCAATTTTAATAATGATTGCTAAAAAATACCATCAAGAGTTTTCATTTGATAACCTATGCGACTTTCTTCAATGAAATTTTTTTTAAGGGGTCACACCTTTATATGATGAGGCCCCTCTTGAAATCCTCTGAAATTTTTCAGGCTATGAAACTTTTATATAACAATTTCTGAACTGTTGAAAAGATTTGATGACTCTAGCTTGCCTAGCTCCTAAGAAACTTGCTGTGACGAACAGACCGACGGACAGACAGGTACCGATTTGAATAGGGTATTGTAAAAAGTTTTGTACACAAAATGGAGGGAATGGACAATGGAGTGCGGGATTCTCCGAAATATATTCCTGTAAAAATAATAAAATATGTAATTGATAAAAGTACACAAAAAAGTTCGGGCAGTTAAAATGATAGACTGTATTAACGCTTGGTGAAATAAAATTGTGTACAATTGAACAAAAATCGTGTTATACCACATATATCTTAAGGCATTTTCAGGTCTACTCTAATCTACTACAATTTGCCTAAAAGTTTAGGCGAATCACCCTAATTTATATCCAACCAACCATAAAAAACCTTAAATTTATTCAAGATCTTTCCCCATGTTTAGCACTCCAAATGTATAGATGTTTGCCTAATTTTCCAATGAAAACGCTATTTTTTCCTTTAAATATGATATATTTCGACAAATATGCAACTTCAGTGTCAATGGCTTTGGAAAGTCATTGACAATGAAGAAGGGAGTAACTTACTCCCGAAATATGTATATACTTGTCGAAATATATCATATTTAAAGGAAATAATAGCGTTTTCATCGGAAAATTTGGCAAACATCTATACTTAAATTTATTATGCAGGTGTTCCTCTAAACTTGATTCTTCTCGCTCGCTCTTCTGGCCACGAAATCCTTTTGTAACTAAAATATACATTATTTATTCTACTAAACTACTAATAGTTTAGTAGTTTAACTTATAACTAAAATTATGCATTATTTATTCATTTCAATTCTTACCTACTCGGGCTGGGGGAGAACTCGCATCTCACAAGTCACACAGATTAAAAGCGCTCATATTGAGTCATGATAAATGTTTTCGTACCCAACATTAAATCATCTACATAAGGCCCTTGTATTCATGGTGGTTATAATGCCTAATGCATATTGCCTAATTCACCAGATTTCAAGTGCAATCTGGATCGTATGGTTTAATCTACAATAATTTGTCTAAGGTCATTTATAGGCAAAGCATACGTCTGGAATTGGCTTGGGCTATCCGGGACTTAAGCTTGTGTTCAGGAAATTATCCGGGATTAAATAATTTTCGGGGTTTCTCAGCCTCAATTCAAGAAGAATAAAAAGTGTCAGTTTTCGATGTTTACATGGAAGTGCACAAGAGAGCAAACCCTTTCTTAACAAGCAAGGGTTGCCGTAATATCATTTTAATAGTTGCAGTAATCATTTTAATAGTCTCCCAATTTATTTTCCCGAAATTTCATAAGATTTGCTTGTACAACGTTTAAGATATTTTTATTTACTTTGAGAGCTCTAGAAAGTTCATGGGTCTCAAGAAATATTTTTAGGGCTTTGTACTAAAATACAAAACCCTATTGAAATCACGATCTGTGTCCGTCTATATTGTCAGCAGTTTTTCTTCGACACTATAGAAGCTAAAGTCATCAAACCTTGTGGAAAGGTCGAAACTGATTACTTCTTGAAAGTTTTGGGGAGGAAAAATCTTCACAGAGGGGCCTCCCTATATATAAGGGTTGGACGTTAAAAATTGTTTTTTATTCACCAAATGTAATTGAGTGAGATGTCAATGAGATCTCTTCAGAGCAGGTTTTTAAAAAAGAAAAACCTTCCTTTTAATTAAAAGTAAGGTTTTCTTTTTTATTTTCAGATACATTTTCCAAAAATAAAATAATCTATTACGAACACCTAATCTGTGTCCAGAGGAGAAGGAAGTTAACAACATTTTCACGTCCACTCCCCCCCGTCCCGATTGGATAAATTTCATCCGAAAAATCCAAAAAAAAACTCATGGAATTTTACCTTTATGAGTGCAACAACAGCAAATACGCCAGAAATTGAAATTTGCTCAACTTTGTTAGTAATAGTATGATTTATCAATTTTACATTTTCTTAAAAATGTAAGTAAGGGTGTCCTTAAAATCAATGAAATTCGATACACAAATGGCTGCTAAGGCTGATCTATCTATCTAATATATTTAAGCGAAAAACTAATTACAGCCGCAAAAATTGCTACTCTTTTAAGAATAAAGCTAGAGGAGATAAAGCACGTTACAAAAGAGGTGGCAATGTCAATGTCAAACTGCTTCATTTAGAAGAAAACCCAGGTGACAAGAGAGACATTCTCTTTGATAACGTTTAAAAAAAATCAAGAACTTGCCGTTATGCCTTGAGTCAAAAATAGTAGGTCTTTGTGTTGACAACACTAACACCTATTCTGAAGATGCCGACGGAATAGACATGGCCAGGGGAATATTTTCAGGAATCTGCAAGCCAAATTAGAAAGACCTTTTCTTGGAATTGGGCACAATCCTGTACAAACAGCTTGTGTTTGTCTTCCTGTTGACATGGCAGCCCTCGTGATCAAATTGTACAATTAATTGTATCAGTACACTGTCAGCAACACAAAATTATTTAGTTTGATGCTAGCTATCCAAAGAATTCTTCTCGAGATCGAGCTGTTGAAGATATATTTTTCGAACAACGATCAGAGCCTTAAACAGATAGTGGACTTTTTCAGCAGCTCAATTAATTACCTCTTCTTATATTTGTCCTTGGATCGCTTCAGATATCTCAAAAAGCTATTTTGGGACTGAAACGAAAAGAGGCGTCACAGGTTTACTTTGAAGTAGTAAGGCAGCTGGAAGAAAAGAAATCACATGGATTTTGTGGCAAAATACATTTTTAATTAATTAAGGACTGATAGCGAAGTTGAAGAAGGCAAGTGGTATAAGAACTTGAAACGATGGTGGCCAAGTTTTGATGGAGTTGAAAAATTTGCATGGTTGTCTTTGAAAAATAACGAAATTACCTGGACAGAGGTAGAAGAAAGCGAACTGACTGTAAACCAAATAGTGCACATTTCATTTGATATGGCCAATTGTTCGTCGAGAAATCATTGTAATGTGATGCAATCAGCAAATTGAAGCCAAATTGAAAAGTATTACTTGAAGAAGAAAAGCCCTCAACCGGAGAGAAATTGAAGGAAGTGATCGAGTCCTAATGCAATATTAAGCCGAATATTTTTTTCAATCAAATAATACCTTAAATATAGTTTTATGTTTCTTAACAAACAAGTCTCACCATATCTCTACCCTGAATAATTAGATAGATGAATGGCGGGATAGATATCTCGAAATAAGAGAAATGTCCGAGATTGGTGTTCTGAAAGTATGGTAAGCCTGGTCATGTAAAACTTCTATCATTTTTATTTTCACATAAAATATATCCAAGTGTATTTAGGTGGTTTTACCCCAGGTTTTCCCTCGGTGCATACATAAATGAGTTTATATATCTTCACTGTCTGATTAATAATTCGAGACCATTTTGTCAAAAATTTAATTTATATACATATTTCTCAACCACCGAGTTCATCTGATTAAGCACCGAGTGACTTCCAGCTACTCACTATAAAGACCACTCCGTTTGACTCGATTGTGAAAATAAAAGCGAAACGACAAAAGCATTGAAAATCATACCGAATAAGGACTTCCAAGACTGTTTCGAGAATTAAAAAAAAAAACAGCATGATTGCATTATATCGGGTGAAGATAACTTTGTAGGCCACGGAATTGATTTGGGAGACTGAATAAAGATTTTTTGGTTTTTTAAAACAAATTCACCTTATTTTTAGGGCACAGTATAATTAAACATTAGAAAATCTGTGCCAGGTGACAATTGACGTGCTTAAGTTCCTTATACGCTATGAATTGGTGTCTAACACATATTTCTTCGTAGAATAAAATTAATATAGCCATAAAATATGATTTGCCGGATGTACGAGTATAGACTCAGATTTGTTGATGAACCTAGGGCCGGGGATGAAGAAACATCTTTTACTACCAATCCCTGTCTCTTTTGTATACGTTCTATTAAAAACCGGAGCCTACAAGTATTATATCTACCATCTTGATCCGATCAACAATTCGTGTCCATCACGGAAACATTGTACCGCTTTAAACGCGCATGATGTAGTCAAATGATAAATTCCATGATAATGCATAAATTTATAGTTGCGTATGATATAATAATTTTACACTTATAAAAAATTTTAATTTATGTATGTCATATTTTAGTTTCTTTTAGATCATTACACAGCACTCAACGTTCTAAGTTCTGTTAAATTCTATTTACTTATTGCATATATTTCAGAAAATGTTAATTCCATATACTCACATAACAAAGGGTGTACTTTCTTTTCGTTGTTTCATTTTTACGTTATATTCTTCACTACCGTAATCAATTGAAAGGTAAAGTGGTAAAATGTAAGTTATAAATTGGTCGAACTGATGGTATTTAACTGAAAAAGATAAAACTGTTGCTACACATCTTCATTCAACTAAGAAAAGTAAATATACAGTTCTAATCTCGAACCTTATATACACGCTACACACTGTACCACACTGAATGCCGAGATGTACTACGCGAGTGCAACTGTTTATTTTTGCGATTACACTCAGAGAATATAATCAATTACTCCCTGTTAAGCACTTCACTCCACTAAGCCCAAAAATTTTAATTATTGAGGGTACTTTGGTGACAAGCTTACCAGCAATGCATTGTTGAACGGCTGGTTAACTTATATTCGGAGCCAGTTCGATAGTATGGTTGGCTCTAGAGAAAATGTTAGCACTCACTGATGCTCACAGGAATCGGAAACTGGACTCGCAGCATTATATTAACGACAAATCTCTATCAATTAGGGATTTGCAACCCTTTTAATAATAATTCGCTTAATGTGAACGGAGAGTATTATTTGGACTGGAATTAAAATGTCTCTTTGGAAAGCTACACAAGATCTGATGAGCTTCTAAATGGATCAAGCAAAAGATTTTTATCAAGATATTGTTATCTTTGAAAGTAGAATAGATAGATTCATGCCATTGCGTAAACAGTGCTAAATGATAATACATTAGTAGTTGGAATCAGTACCGCTGCTCTCAGTAGTAGAAGTAATATTCATTATGAAATGTACACATAGCATCGTTAAGAAATATTCCAAGAGAAAGTGTATTATGCCTTTTATTAATTGAATGCCACGAGAGTATGCAAAATGTTGTATTTCATCCAAGGATTGGATGCAATTACATAACCTCGTTCAGTGTGTATGTCCATCTGTCCGTCCATTCATCTGCATAAGCGTGCTTAACATATTTATCCATCTGGCAATTCATTACATACTGCTCACGAAATACATTACCAATTTTAGCTTCCAAAGAGACAATCTACCCTGGTTCATTGGCGTAAGCCAGTACCTATGCGTAGTACCACAAGAAGTGATTGAGGTATCAATTGCATTAAATCGGAAGGAATACAGATGAATTATTCCTCTGAAACTACATCTTATTCAGTCTATATAATTTGAAAAAATCGTTGATCATGGAGTGACAACAGTCTTCAATTTTAGAGTAATAATGACTGATATAACCAATACATTTTATGGATATGATGGAATTTATAGAGTTTCTTGGCGAACAATTTCACTCCATTAAATACAGTCTTGCTTATTTAGTAGCCCATTAACACAAAATGAACATATTGTATATTAAAAAAGCCAAAACAAAATTATACGTTTTAAACCTCATTCCAGAATAGAATTTTACAATTTCAAACTGCGCAAATCAGGAGCTGTATTCAAAGTAAATTTAGACAATTTGGTAGGATTGCTCAAACGTAGTCATATTCATAATGATTTGTCAGAGTATACTGGTAATAATCGTTAAAAATTAACGGCATTAAGACTGCTCCGGAAAATGGACTATTACCAACGCCTCCGAAAGGCGTTGGATGTATTCGAACGCAAAGTGCTTAAAAGGATACAGGGCTTAGAGAAGTATGGAACTGTTTGGAGGCTTTGACATCAGGATAAGTCATTTAATTTGTTCCAATGAATTGGACATGTGGAAAAGAAATGCACCAACTACCCCTTCTTGTAATGAAGATGGCTTGTGTCTTGTAAGCGTTAATTTTTATCTTCCACCTTTGAATATACCCCAATAGAATTTCAATGGATCGTTGCAGATTTGGAGCTTTCGCTTGTCGCTAGGTGTAGTATATACGAGTAAAAGTGTCGTCGGCATATAGGGAAATTTGAACGCTGTTGGTTGGACGTGGAAGATCCACAGTATACAGGGTGTATAGTAATGGGGAGAGCGGCGATCCTCATGGAACTCCAGCTTGAATCGGTCGCTTGTTGGATAGTTTGTCGTCAATTTAGAGGCAAAAAGATCTGCTCTGTAGGAAGGAGTTGATAGTTTTTATCAAATGTAGTGGAATAGAAGGCTATGTCGAAAATAACTAGGCCTGTTGACTTTCTGCGACTCAACCCATTTCTGATATGTTGCACCACCCTTATTAGCTGGAGTCCAGTTGAATGTCCAGCTCGAAAGCCATATTGTTCTTTGGGAATAATTTCCTTGTCCTCAATATATTCGGTCAACCGAGTTAAAAGTGCCTTTTCTGTGAGTTCAGAGAGAGAAAACTTATTGGCTACGAAATTTTGCGTGAAAGTAAGGTCTTTATTTGGGTTCGGGATGAAGATGATAATTGCCATTTTCCACGATTAGAGGAATTTCCGTAGGCGGAAGATGAAGTTGATGATGTCCGTCAGGACTTGTAGGATGTTGCCTGGTGGGTATTTCAGCATGGTATTTGTCAAAGAATCAAAGCCTTGGGCTGTCCGTTTGTTTAGCATGCTTTTCATATCTTTTAATTCAGGTAAGTCTAGTGGACGGATTTCGTTAGTGTCTATTGTCTGGAAAGCGTGCAGTCTTTGCACAGAGGGCTCAATTCTCCTTCAGATTCAGGGCTCTCGTCAGGGGAACTATTCTCCCGGAAAATTGTTATACTGTTCGCGATAACTGATGATTAAAATTGACATTTTGCATAAATATACTATAAACAATTTGCTTAAAATATACTACAAGCTAACTACATTGGTGGTAAATCTTACACAATCAGATCATCTAAACTATTAATGAAATATAGAAAAGGTTAGTGAAATGGGAAAGAGCCATAATCGGCAATACTCAATATTGTTCTCAAGTGTTGATCATGTTATACAAGCTGTACTTTTCATGTGAACAAGCTGCCAATCCATTAGCGTTGCTTGAGACGCCCCGTAAGAAATAATAGGGACATAATTTTACGAGTATAATCGATGGCGAATTTGAAGTCAATAAATATCATACGTCGTAGTGCTACCGAAAAAATATGTAATAATCTTAATTAATTTAAATTTGCTAGTGTATTTTTTTCATTAAATGTGTTTAACTGATAACGAATAAATTTAGAGAGCCATTCGGGCCATTAAGTTTCTTACAGTTTTATTGTTTGGAATTTGCTTTATGTTCTTTTAAAAATTTATAACGATTGGTATTAAATAAAGCGCTTTTGACTTTGACTTTGACTTCGTAGTGCTACCTACAATTTCTAATAAAAACTACTATGTGTTTGAAGTGAAACTAAATGCTATTAAATGAGAATACTCAGAATTACTCGAAACGCCTGGCAAGAAATTAATTGACAGGATTTTACAATTGATTCCTAGTATGAAGTTAAGAAAGTATTATCGTCAGGGATAGTGGAAAACCGCGTATCTGGCATGTAAAAGAGGCGCATATATTACTTAGTAAAAATTATCTAACTTTCTTGTTTCAAAGGGTATTATTCTCAGTTTCATCCAGAGAGCATATCAGATTATAAAGATGTATCGATATGAAAAAGAGACTAGTAGCTATTGAAATATGAACGCCGTTTTATACTAGATAACATATGCGTCTTTTGTATGTGATAGATACGCGGTTTTGCACTATCCCCAACGTCATACCTTCATAATTTATTCATTGCGCTTTTTACAATTTCTTACAAAAAACACTTTAAAGCTCCTGCATGAAACTAAGTCTTGGCTATAAAAGAGTACAATTTCTGTGAAAGGTGCAAGGATTTGATAATATGTTTTTCCTCCTATTTCTTGGTACTTGTCACATGATGGCGCTTGAATATTTTCCTTGCCTCAACCAACCCTACATCACGTCTGCGCATGTTCATGTTCCGTCAGAGGAATTGAAATAGAGCGATATTCTGGACATTATTCCATAAGTACATACCTTAGTTCAGCGGATGTAGAAGGTTTTTCACTTTCAAAATCTCTTCCTTCAGCCACGATTTGTTGCCCTTAATTTACATGTATTCTATTCGCATGGATTGATTTGCAGCAAAAACATGAATTATCAGCACTACCAGTAAAAGTGTACTCCTCTTAGAACGTATCAGTATTAAGTAAATATAAATTCAAGAAATAAACTACTAAGTATCTACTCGTATATGAAGTTTAAATTTGATTACTGACGGATTAAGACAGATACAAGCGCGACGAAACGCGATTAGAAGGCCTTATTCAATATATTTTTCAATAACTTAGCGAAGTGATATTTCAAATTATAAAAATTAATTTCCTGAATATTGATGATGTACGATAAATTTGGTGATGTCTGTATAAATACATTGTCTTGTACAGAGGGATGATTTCCATTTTCACGCAACAAAAAATTCTTTGTAACATAAGGAACTTTTCAAAAATTCTACTGAAACAACGACTTTTCTTTTCATGTACTCACCGCGGGTTGGTTACAATTGATTTTCTTACAAGTAAATAAAGCTATTAGCACTAACTAATATGATCAATAAATTGAAAAAAGGGAGAAAATCTAACCAACTCTAGTAAAAAAAAATATTACGAATATAACTAAAAAACGCAACAAAGGAATATACGAGTATACAACTTATTAGTTGTAATCTCAAAGAAAGAATGTACATTGAGTTTACAAGTTATTATTTGCAAGCTCAAAAAACATTCTTTCCTTGTATTCTTTAGTTATAATTTGGTATCAAGTTAATTCTAATAAATTTTATCAAAACAACTAACTACTCTTGATAAATTATAATATTCCTGACCTACAAGGTAAACGTATCCCTAGTTATTCAAAATAACGAACAAAAACAAACCACAATATTCCTTATCGTAGCAATAATGAGCAGCAACAAATATAAAAACGAAAAACTACGAACGAACACGAATAATTCAATAATTGTCATTTAATCATCTGTCTGCTCCGTCAACATACCTTGCCAATCAATATTCCTATTGAAACCGTGGATCTCGCGAGCTCAAATTTGGGGATTCTTTCATCTTGCTGTTGGCCCGCCTATATAATATACGAGGTGTGTACAAAAAGTAAGGTGATTTTTCAAATCTCGCGGACAACGTACATTCGATTATAGATTTTTTAATTTTTTATGTTGGTACACTCGTCACAAACATATATTTACAGTTTACATATATTTACAGTTTAGTTTGTTTGTGAGAGGCATAACGGTTGAAGTGTTTTGCGTGCTCGGCGTTCTTTGCTGTCGAAAAAAATGGACCAAAGATCAAGAATTTTTCGGCCAAAAACAACACCACAATCATGGCTCAGCGACCATATTCACCGGATATATAGTGTTTCCAATCCGTCGAAGGCTTTTTGTACAACCCAGTAGATGCACAGAAGTTTCCTTTCGAAAACTTGTAACATTTCTATTGTTATATGAGTTAGGACATCCATATGTCAAGGCCGCTCTAATCAGCGCATTGTAACAGATAACTTTGACCTCTTGATCAATGTATCTGGATTGAAAAAGTTGTCGAAGGGACATGAACACTTTTAGGGCTTTAATGAACATGGTTTTGAAATGTTCAGTATAGTATAGATACTGATCTAGATGAGCACCGAGGTATTGAACACAGGGTTAATGTGGAACCCGTTCTGAACTACCGTCATCAACTATAATGTGGAAATCCTTCCAATTACGTTTAAGGTCTTGATTGGCTCACTTCAGTGTTGTCTGAAACAAAATTGTTTCGGATTTCTGCACATTCACTTTCATTCACCGACTATTCGTGTAGGCCTGCACGTTGCTGGAGGTTCCTGTGAACGATTGATGGCTTTCGGTTGGCTATATAAATTATCAGCTCATCAAACGCCACTGATAACCGCACTGGCGACATGTTAAAATTAAAGCCGATCAATAGGGGGCGGAAGAATATGGCAAAGGGTACAGGCACAGTAACTATTCCTTGCTGTAGACCATGCGATACCTTCAGATCGGGCATTGTCGTCAGAATTCCATCAGTTACAAGAAATGATTTCCCGTATACCCTATTAAACATCATGGTGACAAAGTGTCTGGGGAATTTGTTCTGAAGATGCTTTAAAATTAGTCCATATAACAGAACGCTATTCAAGGCGTTCTCCATATTAATAAGTTAAGCTTCCATCAGATGTCCGAGATTACTTTCACTATCTCATGGATGGTCGAATGTCCGGCACGAAATCTATAACGGCAATTCAGCATCAAGTCATATTTCTTAATTTGTTGTTTAATGCTCCATTCATTTACTTTACTGATATTAGGCTGCAAGCTGTTTAGGCCATAGCTTTTAGGGAATGAAGTTTCCTTTTTTTCAAGATTGGACAAACCTTGGCCTTTTCCACTGATTTGGGAATATGAGTCCTTCAACATGTTGTTGTACAATATGCAATAATTTCTCAAAGCAACCTCAAGCAAATGTCTTAGTACTACATTGGGAATGCCGTCAGAACGACAAGATTTTTTTAGTTTATTCTACAAAATATGAGACAAAAATGTTCATAGGTGGCAAAATAATGAAGAGGAATTATGCTCGGTATGAGGTTGGAGGTCAATGTTTCATTGAAATGAAAAAAAGATTCTCCGTTCAGGCTTGGTTAAAAATCGGAAACTTTTGCTTCAACGATTTCAGAGAGTATGTGAACTCCTCCCTCAGGGCTTGGTAGACGGGCAAATTAAAAACCCTATTTCCATCTGTATCCAGCGTTATATTAATTTCGATACCAGCCTTATCGAGAAGATTTATCTCACTACCAGTGACTTTAAAATTCGACACATTCACTCGAGACATCTTATGAAATAACTCTTTCACTTTTGTGAGCACGCCGTCAGGATTCTGTGGGCTAGTACTCCGCAGTTTCTCCGCCCATTTTTTGCTGACTTCACTTATGAAGTACGATTGGATTAAGAACTACTCTTAAGGTGTAACATCAACAAGGCCAACGAGGGATGGTTGTAGTCCAAAAGTTGACGATAAATATTGTTAACACGTGCGAGAAGAAGGCTTTTCAATCTTTTCGACCTTGCAATGGTTGGTGTTTTATATCCTTCCATATTGTTTCGAAGTTTAATCTTAGGGACTATTTTCTCAACCGTTTCCAATGTCAGCTTCTCTTACTTCAACAAATAGAGATCTAGTTCATCGTTAGTTAGATTTCTGTTATTAGGAACCATTGAGCAAGACTTACCATCATTACAAGGAGGACATTGCTTTCGATAATTCCGATTAAAGTTCTTTTGAAACTTCCCCAGTCTGTTTTTTTGCAATTCAAGTAATTTTCATGTTGAACTGGAATGAGGACGACATCATCCCTTCGATCATTGACTTCCATCACGATTGCGTAATGGTCGCTATTGTAAGAAAGTACCTACAGTTTTCGTTGAGGACTATTAAAGCTGAATTCAAGTCTTGCGTCAATAATCCAGAGGTCCAAATATGAATTTGTCCTAGGGTATGTTAGGAACTCCGACCCATATAGATTGCAAGTATATTCAATTTGGTTCTCTGTTATCCAGAGGTTCTTTGTTTTTTTTGTTATCTACGATTTCAGGAATACACCTCTTGGATTATTGGTGGCATTCAGCCATGATGTATGCTTGGCATTCAGGTCACCACCAAGAATATAATAAGTATGCAGCCTGTTCAATTCGAGTATTTCAAACAAGGAATTGAGCTCCTCCTTGAACTTGAGAACATTCGACCAATTGCATAGGCAGAGATAACGAAGAGCTTATCCCCACCCGGCAGTGAAATTTTGATAACGGACACTTCAAGAGATTCAAATGTTTTGAATTCGACTTTTTCAATATTGTGGAAAGAATAGAGTCTTCTCACTAATATTCCGGGTCCACTTCCCCCATCACCGTTTGCCCTATTGTTTCTTATGAATTCAAAATCCTTGAATATCATGCAATAGAAAATTGAGTGTCATGCAATAGAAAAATTTCTAAGAATACTAAGAATTTATCCAAATGTGTTGTAAAGTAGATCACAGGTGATAAATGTAGCACAGATTTGTTGCGCGACAAAGAATTTACCACAAAATATCCCACATACATTTAGTCGATAAGCACGCTTACGTTTTCACTTAGCGGAGCTAGTCAGCTGTGCTTGTTTCTCTTTATAGCTCGCAGCTTGGCAGAGCTAGAGTCCGGACATCGATAAACGTAGTGCACGGTTGTCTTATCTTCTTCAAAGAATCTTTGGCAAAAAGGATCTGAAGCATAACTAGTTTGTGCAAATGAACACGAAAGGAATTTTGATCTGTAATTAGTGCAACCTAAGCTCCACACTCTTTCCTATTTAATTTAAGTAGAAAGTCTATTAACCTCTGATTTATTTCTTTTACTAGGGACTTGTAAAGTCTACAGCTGTCAGGCTATCACCAGAAATTCATACTCTTAATCTTCAGCCAGCAGGTCATCTTGTAAATGATGTAGGAGTCAGGGATACTTAGCGGGGTTCCCGGCTATAGGATAAGAACTCTGGGTCCTCCTTTGCTAGCCCGTCAAATTTAATCAGAAAAGTCGGAGTAGAATATATCTCCCCTGTCACTGTAGATGTTAATTTACCTTTCTTTCCATTTGCTGTGCATGGTACATGACACCACGCCTAGTGTGGTCAACACTTCACCCTGACACAAGAAGGGCAGCATTCCTAGTGATATTATTTCTGAATGTCTTGATTTAAGAACTAACCTAATCTAGTTTTCTCGTTGATTCTAGCCTCAATTCATATATAAGATCATACCGCCCTGCTAAATATAAACCGCACTCGGTTCTGTATGGGATTTTGATATAAAACCTTTTGGTAAGTTTGGAATAGCACTCATTCTGTCAGTGGGCACAGCTTTCTCGATATTGTATTGTTTTTCGACGATAATATGAGCATTAAACTTAAGTTCCGATAAAATACCATTTCATGTTATAAATAAGTAAAACAATTTAACGAGCACATTATATTCCTACCAGGAATGTTTTGGGGCCCGCCAACGAAATGGAGGTTTTTATCTTTAGCCTTTCATAAATAAGCTAAAGAAATAGTTTGACAAAAAATGAAAGAGTGACCTCCACTTATAGAAAGGCTGGCCTTAAATATCTTTGAATAGTTTCAATACTGAAACTTTCAAGCAAATACGAGCGTTCCACTTAGCTTGATTATTTTAGCTCCTATAATTTAAAATAAAACAGCTTGGATACGCAGTCGGACGAACTGTTGATGTCAAAGCTTTTAAAAGTTTGGCTATCAAAATACATTTTAAAGGTTTTTAATGAGGCGCACCCATTCAGCCAAGTTATCTTATCCCAAATAATACAAAGATGTGAAATAAGCTCATCTTATTGTTAGCAAAAAGTGACTAATGAATATCTTAGATCCTGAACTACGTCATCTTTGGGCCTCGACTTCTGGATGTCCAAATATTGACATCTGATAGACGACTTATTTTAGTCACAAATCGGAAAAAAAATCGAAGACATGGCGCAGTGCCTTCTGGCCTAGACTGCCCGACTTCGATTAATTCCAGAGAGCCGGCATACTAGCGCGGCTGAAACTAGATCACAGAACATGTTATACGGATTAATGAAGAATGACTTATTTGCCTCACTCACCGATATAAAGTCATAATTTTCATTTGGTCATGGTTCAAAAAGATTTAGAAATGTGTAGGAAGAGGTCCCCCGGCTAGCGCCAAATAAAATTGCACTGGATTTCGGATCCCGTTATATGTTAGATTGGGAAGAATTTCGAAGATAGATTTTTATTCAGTTTTTTAATAGTTTTTGCGAAATATTTCTAAAAGGATGAACCAAAATTAAAGTTGATAAAAATTTCTATGAGGTGGCGTATCTACATTTACCACTTTGTATCTCTTTTCAGGTATATGAGTCCCTGAAAATGTAAAACTTATGGGCATCAAATTTTTGGCGCATACGAGTATGTTGAGAACGGCGTATGGCACGTATCAAAATTATGTTAAAGCACATAAAATTTCCTGTGGGATTATATATTTTTATTTATGCGTATGTGCTTTCATTTAGGGATACAACCCACGAAAGTGTAGAATAGTAAAAGGCTGCTAGGACATTATTCCAAGTTTTTCGAAGGTGCTTAAAAAATAGTACCTTGCTCTGAAAATATTCTTGGAGCTAAATTGAAGATTACCAAGTTTTCAACAAATTGATATCTTAAATTTGTCAATATTTATTGGTGTGTAAAATATGTAAAGTTAAAAATCTCAAAAATGGTACATCATAGGAAAAATTTTACAAGATCAAAACTTATACCTACAAAATATCCTGCATCGATATTTTACATTTATTTTCAAGTGCTACCATCTTTGAGATATGAGACACGTTAAAATTTTGTGTAAAAGCTGTAGACCTGAAAGCCAGTATTTTTAGTTTTTGCCGTATATCTTTAAAGCGGGGCATCGTAAATTATGTTTGGTTAAAATGAAATTCAACCGAAGAGAAAATGGCAAAATTGAACCAATCGTATTCCAAAAGTTATTTTATTATTATTAGTTGTTCGACGTTTAATAGGTCGTTCCTTTGTAAAACATCAGGTTATCTCATTATTTGGTGGTTTATCAATAAAATGAAGCTATCACGCTAAATGAATGCAATGTTTAATCTTGAACTATTCGTTTCTCTACTCCTGACAATTTACAACCTCCTATTCCTCAATAATCTTATAATTGATAACGATTTGAATTAAACCACATTTGTAAATAAATAACGATTTATTTTTAATTACCAACATTAATAGTTTCTTCACCAAGATTTCCTGTATTTATCCAAGTTTGTATTTCAATAAACATTAAATCATGGTCTAAATGAAGTGTTTAAGAACATTTTTCAAATGAATAATAGTAACATAAAAATCCTAAATAACATAGTATACGAGTACAAGCAAATAAAGTGTGTTAAATTTGTCTATAGAACATTTTGTCTTACCAAAAATAAGTAAAATAAAAATAAAAAGATGTTGAGGCCCACTAATCTGGTTATTTTTAAAATAATTGTATGCTTGTTTTTTTTTTAAATAATTTTAAGTTTAAATATGATTTCGGGCATCAAACCAATACCCTCTCAATTAAAGTAATTTTTGCGGCGACTGAAATTACCTTCTAGCATTTTATTTAAGTTCAATGCTCTGTAAGTTGAGTACGAGCCCCTTGTAATAGGAGCCTGTAATATGACCGTACTTTTGCCTAACCAACTTACATACATATTTTAAGTTCGTACTTAAAGAATTCTCAAGATCATATTTTTAAAGAGTTTTACAAAAATAAATGAAACTATCATGAAGAAGTATAAAATACCTATAACATCTTACCCGACATTTTATAGAACTCCGGTTACTCGCAGGATAGCGCACTATGTACATATTCTTTAAATAAACAAAGTTGAACACCATTCGGTGAATATTTCATAATTTACACGCTGGGTCATATCACCATACATTTGTCCCTCTGGTGCTTTCCTGCAAACTCATATTTAACATTGATCCCTATGTACTGTCACATCTGTAATATTTTCTGCAAAACGGCTTACAGGTATTCATATTCAGTTTTTATTCAATATTGCGAGAACGATGAGCCGTAAAAAAAAATTATGTTGCAATCAAAATTAGATTCCAGTAAATTTCCTGCAAAAAATACATCGCTGCTACAATCTTGCAGATAATATGAATTTGGAAATAAGGTTGTGAAAATTGTAAAAGGTCAGAAATTCCTAATTTGCAGATTTAGTTCATATCCCGAAAACTATGCATCATAGAGAAATTTGTAAGCTAATCAAAATTAAAGTGAAAGAACTTATCTTAGAATCTTAGTAATAGATAAAATATATCCATAAGATATATTTTATCTATTACTAAAATACGACTTCATTTCTGACATGGTTCCGTTCATATGGTGCATTGGAAATACAGTCATAAGTATGTTGGGATACCTTTTAGTTTTGACTAAAATATGACTTGATTCAGACAGCTCTTAGATTTGCTTATATTTAGCATAACTCTTAAAGATGCAAAGAATGTCTTTTAGCTATGACAAATATTAACTTAATTTAATCGACATATCCTTTAGCTCAGAGTACTGAGCGAAATTCACTTGCTAGTTCTTTTAGCCATATCAGTTTTCGTTTAATCACATAGTTGGATATAGATGCACAAATATTCATTTTTCGGAAAACCAATATTTTTGAAACGGCATCAACATTTTGTCACGGTCTTTAACAACCGCCAAAGAACTTTTCGTGAAACTCGACAGGTGTACAAATCAATGAGAATAAAATAAAGCTCATGACGCAGTCAAGGGAAAATACCTCAAGTACTCACACAAAATATCTCACTTGGCGAATACAATATCGAAAATGTGGGCGAATTTGTGTATTTAGGCGCTAAAATAACGAGAACCGCAAATGAAAGAGACGAAATACGCCGAAGAATACAGCTCATAAATAAGCATAGTTAACAGTATACAAATCTGTGATAAGATCTGTGCTATTCTATGGGTGTGAAACATTGACCCTAACCCAAGTGCCTTTGAGCAACAAGTCCTGAGGCGGATAATTGGAGCGAAACTAGACGGGGAACAATGGCGAATTCGATACAACCATGGGCTGTATGGAATTTTTGATGAGCCGGAGGTCTCAACGATGGCAAGACTGCGGAAGCTGCAACGGGCTGGCCACATGAATCGTATGGACGAACAACGGATACCCAAAAAGGTATTCTTTGGGAGAACTAAAGGCCGGAGACCAGTGAGGAAACCGAGGAAATGCTGGTCTGACTCGGTCGACGAAAACAGTTCATCGCTACTTCTTCTTCTTCTTAGCACTATAGCCCATCTTGGGCCTTCGCTTCCTACAAATAGCGCCTCCAACTGTCGCGGTCCACTGACCGCGTCCTCCAATTTCAAAATCCTAGCAGCGATGAACTGTCTTCGTCGACCGAGTCAGACCAGCCTTTTTTCTGTTTCCCCACTGGGCTCCGACCTTCATCGCTTCTAGGATTTCAATATTGGAAGACGCGGTCAAATGACCGAGACAGTTGGAGCCACTTGTTGCAGAGAGAGAAGGCCCGAAAGGGGGTGCAGTTCTATGAATAAGAAGAATATTTTTGAAAACATTTGACAGGTATCCAGAAAAACTGGGGAAATTTACTTCCTAAGCATCTTAGGAGTGGTCACATTTAAGAATTTAAAATTATAATTCATTATAAAGCATAACTGCCTCTTTACCCTTGAATTTATCAGCCAATCATTTGGTAATTCGATGACAAGATATTTGTGTCTTGGCTTTTAATTAAGACCAAGTGGATAACCTACATATGCCTCGCATATTTTTTACTTTAGTTTTACTGTACTTGGTAGACATTTAAATCTTTTGAAGTTGTTTATTTGTTACTTGATTTTTTCTCCAAAAGCCTTTAATGTAATATCAAAGTCATGCTATTTGTAAAAATAATAAGATGGATATATCAACGCTTCTTCAGAGTCTTACTCATGGAGCTATCCTTTACACAGACCAATATCATTGACGAAAAATAATATTGAAATTCTTCCGAAAAATAAGATATTCAAACTCACCTCCAGTACCCTATTCGCTTGTAAATCATTTGAAATTGCATTCGATTCCAAGTACCCAGTGACATAAAACAAACAGACAGACGAAGAAATTTTTTAGCAGCCATAAATAGCATCCAATATCCTTAAAAGGTTTTACGGCTGACATTCGCTCATAAACTTCATTTTCATTCCAATTTTTCAATTCATGTCACACAAACTAAGATAGGAGTGAAAGCTCCCAGTATCATTCATACCTTCCTTTTGAATTAGGGTCCAGAAGGCGATATGTCCATGTATCCGGTTATTCCCCAAAGTATTGATACCACCAATCGTTTTTACACATATTCACTCTACTTATCTGATATTCATATGCATACGAAATGTCTGCGCCCAGCTATATCAGCATACATATCCTTACAACGAGTATCCCTCTTCATAAATTGTCTCTTCTGTCCGCCACGTATCGATAACGCTTTTTTTGAATGTCACATCAAATGTTGGTTTTCGTTCTGAAAATCTACAATATTTGAGTGAAGCTCATTCATATTGCATATTGTACTTTGTATCTTGGTCTTTCGCATAGATGGAAAAGCATCAGAATTGTTAGCAAATACAATGATGAGACAATTGCTTATATTTAAAGATGCTGAGTTGCTCTCTGTGCTCGCCATGTCAGCACTGATATAAAATGAAAAATACCAGAAAATCACACTGATTCAAATATTTATTAGAATACGAGTATGTGCATGAAACCAAAAATTTACGAGCTTATTCATACATTTTGACCGTACATTCTTGCATTTTTATTCAGCCGACGTGATATATTTTAGGGGAACAAAGGATGTTATCATTGCCTTCAAGACAGGTTGGTCGAGTATAATCAGCATTATCATTTGTATTTGAGCTTTGGGGGTCCTTATGGAACCGTTTTTCTTCATTTCTTTGCCAGTAGTAGGTATGATATTGCTGATGACTTTCGATGCAGGGATTTGTAATATGTTCATGATATTTCAACCCACTCAAAGAGAATTCACATGAGGTGTTAAAAAGATTAATTGTAAATTATCCAAAACACTGACATATTTCGTAGAAAATCTCGACGATCCTCAAATTTAAAGTAAATTGTGAATACATTGCCTTATCCTAGTGGCACTTACGAAAAAGTTTTTCACTCACAATATAAGTACCCCAAGCATTCTTTTTAAACAATTTAGGAAATGTCCAGCTACAATTTCATTACATATGAATGAAATCCGTTTTCCAAATTCAAATGCGCTATATTCCATCAATAATAAAATTTACAACCACATAAACAAGTTTCAAAACATTCAAATAATCAAAAACTTAATGGTCCACTTGGCACTCTAAATTTAAATAATACAGCAATCCAAACATTAGTTAAGAAAAATAATATCGAATTTTTCTTAAACTAGAATTATTACAGACTTTCAATTAATTGGAAAAAGGAGGAACAAATCAACAAACTCTATTAAACATTATATATAATGCAAAAAATACAACAAAATAGTAAATTTTTAGCGTCTATCTAATATGTTCCAACTTAATTCGAATAAATTACAATCAAAAATGTTATCCTATCCTAACATAATCAAATTGGGCATTTTTCGTCCAAAAAACCATTGGAGTAGGTACAAGACCTGCAAACACCCTAGAAGCCCAAATTCGATTAACTTTGTTAATAGGGGTACCGGTTAATTCGTGCGGTTTTCTAACAGATGGCGTAACTTGATTTTCATTTCAGTGATTCACCTTTCCAAATATGTGTTGGAAAGCTACTGTCATATACTTTCAGAATCCGTATGTGTCATTTAGCTGAAGCGTAAACAACAATACTTTTTTTACTCAGAAAATGTCGAATTTTGTGCCGAATAAAGTGTTTTTGTGGGGAGTACTTCTTCATTACTTCAATATGAAGAAAAATGCTGCCGAAAGTCATCGTATTTTGGTGGAAGTGTATGGTGTGCATACTCTAGCTGAGTGTACGTGCCAGAAGTGGTTTGCACGGTTTAAAAGCGGCAATTTTGACTTGGAGGACGATGAACGCCCCCGAAAAGCCAAAAAAGTTTGAAGATCACGAATTAGAGACAGGCCAAAATCCATCCCAAACTTGCAAAATCACTTGGCGTCACTCAACAAACCATTTCCGATCATCTAAAAGCAATTTTTCACAATAAAGCTTCAATTTTCGAAAAAAAACCGCACGAATTAACCGGTATCCCTATTAATATTAGTATATTTTATGAATTTTATGTTTTTGCTTCTAAAATCGAAAGGAGGCCCGGCGTTTGAATTTACTTTTTCTTGATAGTTGGTGTAAGCGTCCTGAAAATTTCACAACAATCGAGCCGCAAACAGCTAAATACAGCCAAAAGCATATTTAACAATTACAGCAACAACGCGTGATACTGTGGAGATACACGTTTACAAGGGACCTAGGGACTATAGAAGTGTAGAAATTTTAATGAAAATTTTAGAAATGTTTGATAACATCAATATCTTATCGTAAGTACTCAAACAATGAGGCCAATGCACCGAAAACAAAATAGTGGCGTATTTAAATACTCGTACATAATATCCATATTTTAAGGCTTCTCCACACAGAACGCGCTATAACGCGGTGCTGAGGAAACGCATGTTCTCCTTGGAGTTCAGCGGTATGGCTCTATTACAAACAGAGCGTTATCTGCGCGGGCGATACAGTATTGTTCGTATGCTTCAATAGTAAGCTCACCGAATTGAAAGCAATTAATAGTTTTGATGAGGAGAGAGTTCTGTTTCTTTAAGCTTTAATTCAGAGTAGTAAAAAGATATAACGATGTTGGGTATACTTAATCGATAAAAGGAAAGAAGAACTTTGTGAAAACCACCGTCTCTGCCGAGAGCTGTGTCCATATGAAGATAGTTGTTTTATATATTTCCGCATGTCGGAACAAAGTTTACAGGATCTACATTATCTACTGCAGCCGAATATTGAGAAGATCATCAAGAACTCGAGAACAAAACTGGCCGTTTCTTTGAGGTTAGTTGACAAAAAAATTCCTAGTTGCGTTTTTACAGAATAAATAATAGAGGCAACTCTTCTCGTTAAAAACTTCGTGCGAGCAAAATAATACAAAAATAATGGAAAACAAATTGAGCTACCTAAGATTTGAATTTTATATACGCCATGAAAAACAAAACCAATATAATAGCTGAGCTAATCTGATTGAAAATGAAACTCTTCCCAATTTTCATATAAATGACATGAACTTTCGTACGAATCATTGCTTGGTGAACCCATGATGTCATAAACAGGGGATGGGTATGAACTATGTTGTTGTACACAGGTGGGAGAAATGGTGCACCATGTTCATTCATTCATATTTTTGCAAAGAGTGAAGCAAGTTCCATCTCATCAGTGCTTGCTGAAATCTCATCAATGCTTGCTGAAATTTCCGGAACCTGTCAGCATAACTTAGAAAGAAGTAGTCTATGCCATCGAACTTGCGTCTTGCAGACTAACTTTGCAAATAACGAAAGACTTTATCCACGGAAATGTCGAAGGGTGTATCATGTTGGACCTTAAGTCCAACTTTCTTTTTTTGTCGAGGCGGGGGGCGGCATTGGTGTTTGCGTAGAGTGTGGTAATATTTGCACTTCAGGTTCAGAAAATGATTGTCGGAGAATGCGAAGTCTTCAGTTTCCCAGCTCTTCAGCAATTGCATTCCGTACCTCCGACTATTCAAGAAAAATCGTTTAATTTACTTAACGAAAAAAATCATCTCATGCACCAATCACAAACATTTTCAAAAGAATTGGAAGAAACGAAAAAATTAAGGATGCTTCATATGTTCATGGTGTAGTGCTTGCTACGTAAGCCAAGGGTCCCTGGCTTGAGTCCCAAGGGTGACAGCGAGATTTGTTTCCAGTGTTTCTTTGGACGTACTATAACCCCGTTCAGTTATGATACGTATTGGCTAAAATCAGAAAGTATTGCAACGGGTGGACGGATGGACGACCAAAGCGTGGTACTGACCACACCACCTTCTCAAGTGCCAGTACATTCGATCAAGCTAATGAGATACTCTAACTATCTCTAAGCGAAGACCCAAAAGGAGCTGTAGTGCTAAAACAAAATGTTTCATTCTGTTCGGTCATACTATACATCTGATTGGACAGTCATATGTTAATATGATAATATAACAAGTATCCATATGTTGGCTATTACATGTGTCCTTAATAATTGAAACCCATCCATATCTCATCAAACAGTAACGGGCAAAAAATCAACGCTAAAGTCGTGAAAATACACTTTCCCTAACGGTCATTGTCCTTTGTACGCAACTTTCTTCTTCTTCTTCGTAGCACTACAGCCCCTCTCGGGACTTCGCTTCCTGCAAATAGCGCTCCATTGATTGCGTCCTCCAATTTCAAAATCCGAGTAGCCATGAGCTGTCTTCATAGACCGAATCAGACCAGCGTTTCCTCGGTTTCCCAACTGGCCTCCGGCCTTCAGTTCTCCCAGCGAATATCTTTTGCGGTATCCGTTGTTCGTCCATATGATTCATATGGCCGGCCCATTGGAGCTTCCGCAGTCTTACAATCGTTGAGACCTCCAGCTCATCAAAAATTTCATACAGCTCATGGTTGTATGGAATTCGTCATTGGTCTCCGTCTTGCTTCGTTCTGATTATTCGCCTCAGGACCGGTCTTTCGAAGGCGTTCAATACGTTTGCGGATACTTGGGCTAGGGTCCATTTTTCGCACCTATAGCATAACACAGGTCTTATCACAGATTTGTATACTTGGAGAGTTGTTTTCCTGTGTATGCAGCTGGTCTTCAAGATTGTCAAAACTGAATAAAATATTTTATTTGCGAGCTGTATTTTTCGGCGTGTTTCATCTCTTTCATTACCTGGTTTCGTTATTTTGGCACCTAAATACACAAATTCGCTCACATTTTCGATACTGTATTCGTCAAGTGTGATATTTTGGGCATTTGAGGTATTTTTCCTCGACTGCGTCATGAGCTTTGTTTTATTTTCATTGATTTATTGCCCTACCAGTTTTGCTCCGCTGTCAAGTTTCAGGAAGAGTTCTTAGGCAGTTGTTAATGACCGTGATAAAATGTTGATATCGTCTGCATAGGCTACTACTTGGCTCGACTTCTATAGCAGGTAGCTTCCTTAAGACGTACTACAGAGCCAAATTGAAATTGAATGTACGAAACTTTGCCTAAAGTAAATCAACCGTTTGTTGCAAACAGTATTCAACTCTTTATCCTCGTTCAAAACGATTGGATAGTTTAGTCCGGAGAATCGAAACACGCATTTTTTTGACTATTTTTGCCGTTTGTTAGCGCTAACAACATAGTCCATGGATGAATTACTATGGAAAATTCATATACTATACAACAATATGTCGCCTTTCATATGCAAGCTCAATACCTGGAATCCATTCACACATCGATTCCTGGTGAAAAGAACATGAACTATACCTAAAGGATTTGGTCCTTTACCGTTACTGAATTTAAATGTCCTTCAGATGGGGTCCAACGACAAGCAAGCTCAAACTATTGAGCTTGAAACAGAATCTTTTTACGTATCCTTGTTCAAAAATGGTGCGAGAACATACATACAGAAAGCGAATAAAACATACTTATGAAACTGATGACCTTCTTTCCTATAGAAGTCAGTTAAAAATTTATAAAAAATACATTTTTACCCTTTAATGTAGATTGTTAAGGAAACATTGCTTTAGCACATTTACTTAATAGCTTCTTAAAGATATTAAAACAAGTTGGCTAGACAGAGCTACGCTCATGTCAGAAGGATTTTATAGTTAACGTATGCAATCTAGAGACTCACGTCACGTAACTAATGTACAAACTCAAGAAACACTTCTGTAACATGCATGTCAAAGAATAGGAAATTATCTTTTACTCCAATTTAAGCGGCCGCGATTTTGTTGCATTATAGTAAATATAGTTCCACGTATCAAAATATTCAAGTTATTCATCTTTTCTCAAGTTTTTGAAAATGTTCCGATAAATTATGTAGCATCTAGCTTGATTAAGAGCCCACAGAGTAGGAAAACCGCATATTGTTTTTCTGATATATGAAAATTCAAATGGCTATAACTTCAATGAATACAGTTCAATTGTAACAAAACTTAGATTGTAGTTTAGGTCAATTTGTGGTGAACTAACTTGTTACATTTCCATATAGAATATTCGGATACCTATCCGATTTAATTTACGAACACGGATTTTTTCTTGTTCTTTCGCTTCCCTGCCTACTCCGTTTTCGATATTGAAAATTTAATAAATGGTATTGTAAGATCTCAACAAGACCTTTCATATGATACCCCACTCAATTATCTTCGGTGGAAAACAAATTGTTAAGGCGTTTTAGGCTCGGGTGTTTTTCGGCAATGAAACATTTGTTAACCAACAACTTCTGGGCTGTGCATGCAGTTTGATGGCCCTAATTTCTCTTGTTCCTTAGGAAACTTGCTGTGACGCAATGACGCACAGGCACGCGGACGGATGGACAGGTACCAATTTAAAAGGTGAGTGTTAAAAAATTTTTTTTTAAAAACCCTAAAAAGTAACCTTAATAGCCCATCAGATTTTGTTTGTGTGAAACAATAAAAAATCGTTTTCAAAGAATATTTACTTCTATAAAGTTTTGGAGGTATGAAAAAAATTTCTACAGTCTACAGCTCAATCATACCCTGAAATTTGCATTTCATTATTATTTCGCAGTAAAAGTTTCAACAGCAATAAACAAAAATATTCTACACTTTGGGGATCTTCCGAAAGTTGCTCTATGTACTGATGGTAATGATGCGTAATGTAAGTTTAAGTGCCCCCCGATGATGATTGTCTTAGGCAGATAGGCGAGTTGCACATAGTTTATGAATTTGAATCGTTCATTTAACGTTAAAGTGATTTCAAAGGATACTTAAGAGACTAATTAAATTAAGCAACTACTTTCCTGTCAAGAACATAATCTGCGCGAAGATTGGGTAAAGTTTCTGTCTAATTTCAAGCTTGAATATGCAGATATACACTTTAGTTTAAACTCCCAACACGAAGAACGATATAAACGTGTTTAAAATTCTCTTGAAATTTTACGCAAGGAGCAATGCTGTTTCGACGATTTCTCCCCTTCGCGGCATAAAATCAATTTATCAAAAGTCATTGGCACTAAGGACTCAAAATGGCAAGCAACTTAATTTGCATAGAACGATACTTCCTTCTGAGTTTATAACTAAATAAGATCAATACGTTGGATGCGGATGCTTCTGATGGGTAACTTCTCAGGAAAAATAACCGCTTCGATGTCCTTCCAGTTTGCATGGAAATAAAAACCGAGTAAAAAGGTTCGAGGAGTGGGCGACAAGATGGCTTTTGTCGCTCCCATGTGATTAAGGTACATACAAGCGCATTTCCACCAAACGAAAAGGTTAGACAAAATGCTCTCCATGACGTATTCTTCAGTACAGTCTTCCCTCGATAAGGAAAAATTAGATTACTTGTACAAGATTCGATTTGTCAACGAAACCAAATGCCGTTGTGAATGCTAAAGAGGGACACTGTTATAAATACAAGATGCTTCCTGTAGAAAGCAGAAATCATGATGACCTGCAAAGAATGGATATTATGTTTACAGGAGGAACTAATATACTTTAAGAATAGAATGTACTCCGTGAGCCTAGTATCAACTTATAAAATAATTATTAAAAAATTTGAATAAGTTTTACTTGATTGCTGTCAATTCATTGATGAGTCTACTTAAGGACAAAATACACTTTTTGATAGGAATTTAAATCTTTTTTTGATTATCCTTTCTGTGCATGAAATTGTTGTGTTTGGATATGATAGCTTTTATTTAATTGCCATTCTTAAAAGCTTTTATTTAACTTGCCTTGTTTGTATAGAAGTTTGGCAAAATTTACTATCTATCTATGTATAAAGCAAAATGCAAACATATTTCCCTTAATTTCCACTATGTTTTATTTGTTCATAGGGAATTGTATTGTCCTCCTACTTGAGGACTTTTTCAATACCACTGAAGAAGTCCTCAAGTAGGGGACGAAACAATTGTCTACGAATAAATAAAATATAGTAGAATTTAAGGGAGATAGTCTGTGTGGTCTAGTGGTTAGAGCATGAACGCATAAGCCGAAGGTCCCAGGTTCAAATCTCGTTGGGAGCAACGTGATTTAGTTCAGGGGATTTTTCGGACAGACTACGAGTGTTCACTCAGTGGTGATATGTACTGATTTAATCAGATCATATCATAGTTGAGCAGGCATACGGGAGCATGGTACTGACCAAACCAACTTCCGAAAAAATCAATACGGTCATGCAAATGAGATACTCTAACTATCTCTAAGCGAAGGCCCGAGAGGGGCTGTAGTACTGCACAGAAGAAGAAGAAGGAATTTAAAGGAAATCGTTTGCATTTTGCTTTATGCATAGTTGAATAGTTCCACTAAAAGGTGGCTATACTGTAACAGTTGCAAACTATTTTTCAACCACTTCCGGACATTCGATTCAGCTGAAATTTTGCGTACTTACGAAGTTCCATGACAACACAATGCAATGATACCGTCGATCTTTTATCAGCTGTTTTTGTGAGCTTGTTTATTTCCTTTTCGAACATCCTATTGAGCCGGCATACTTATATAAGTTTGGTGACAATGCAATGTTATTGCGCCATCTAGCTTCCACAAGGTTTTTACACGCTTTTATATGAAATTTGGGAATACTTATGTAAGTTGGGAATACTTACGTAAATTTGGGAATACTTATGTAAGCAGTTCGACGGGGCGATCAGCTCATCTCGTCAGGAGCAGCCATTCTTGATCACCACGGAGCTGCTCGACTGCTTATGTTTACTACAACATAATAGTCCGATCGTATTTTGGCTCATTTAATTAGTCTCGATATGTACATTATTCTAGGGACTGAAGATGAAGTTTTATAATGCAAATCTAACGAAACAAATTTTTTGGATTTGCCGAAGTTTGAATCGCATGGGGATGCGAACGACGTTGCTAATAGAGACTCAAAAGTAAAAACTAATATGAAAGTTCTAGGAACATACTGTATATGATCGTGGATAGAGCTGGTATCGAAATTAATAATACGACTCCGGATGCAGATGGAAATAGGTTTATATGTGATGGATTATAAAAACTTGCCTGGTTTCAAATCAAGTCGGTATGGCGAATTTTTCTTCAATTCACTGGCCTCCGACCTAATACCGAATGGAAATCAGATTGATTATTTTGTCAGCTATGAAGACTTGTGTCTCATATTTGGCCGGTAAATAACAAGAAATCTTGTGGTATTGATAGTATTCCGAATATAGTACTACGACATTTGGCAGAGGTTGCTATTAGATATTATTGCATATTGTTTAACAATTCATATCTTCCGAATCAGTGAAAAATGGCCAAGATATTTTGGATCTTGAAGAAAGGAAATGAATCTTCGTGCCCTAAAAGGTATCGCCCGATCAGTTTGATGGTTAGCATCAGAAAAGTATTTGGAGTTAAGCTAAAACAGACATTAAAAGCCCGCGTCGAGAAAATTGTGCTGATTTCGGATCGCCAGGCATTCAACCATCAATGCGATTAAGAAAGTAATTTCAAACATCCGTTTGAAATTTAACAATAGAGAATGTTTTGGAGCGTGTCACATTGATATAGAGAAAGCCGTCGATAAAGTGTGCTTGGATGGACTCATTTTTAAACTTCTTCAGGACAGGTTCCTTGGTCACCTTGTCGCTATGATGTGCAATATGTTCTACAAGAAATCATTTCTTGTAGCTGATGAAAAATCTGATCATAATGCAAGGTCATGAATCCGTCTCTTCTCTTCTCGATATTCTTCCACACGCTATCGAACGGGTTTAATTTTGACGTGTCGCCAAAGTAATCATCACTAGCGTTTGCTGATGACTGGATAATGTATACGGCAGACCGAAGCACGACGGCAGATCTTCAAAACATGTTTGATCATATTTAGCTCTACACAGACAATTGGCGACTGAAAATGAATGCGCAGAAGTGCAAAATAATTTTGTTTCGGACAACGCTACGGTTGCCCAGTTAAGACCTGAAACGCAATTGGAAGGATTTCCACATTATGGTCAGTGAGGGCAGCTCTGAACGGGTTGCACATAAATTCTGTGTTTGATACCACGGTGTTCATCTCGATTAGTATCTATACTATACTGATATGTCAAAATCATGCTCAGCAAAGCACAAAAATTGGTGATGTGCCTTCGACGATTCCTTCATTCCAGATACGTTGATCAAAAGGTCAAATTGATATATTGCATGACTTTAGTTAGGTCATTATGGACATAGGGATGTCAGATCTGGTAAAACCAGAGTGCTAGTACTATGGAAAGGTTAAGAATTTTTGAAAGGAAATTCCTTCATGCATGTACCAGTTTGTACAAAAAGCCTAAGACGGACTGGAAATATATTGGATTTTCACTAGGTCATATATCGGGCAATACTAATCAGATTGAGTCAAACCGACATGCGTTTGAAAGGTGACATTCCAGTTGCAATTTTCATCCGGACAGTTTTGTATTTCGTCATTTGTGTCAAAAGTTGTATTCATTTAAAAATGAGTGAAATTTCTGAAATAAGTCGTTACATTTTACAATATCACTACGATCAAGGTGAGAATGCATCGCAGGCTCGTGAAAAAAATTTGCAGTGTCTACGGTCAAGATACTTTATCAAAAGCCACAGCCAAGAGATGGTTCGCTCGGTTTTGTTCTGGAAATTGATTGATGTCAAAGATGCACCTCGCTCAGGTCGACCAATCACTGAAAAAGTCGAAGAAATCTTAGAAAAAACTGAAGAAGACCGACACATAAGCAGCCAAGACATTGCTAAGGAACTAAATATTCATCATCAAACAGTTTTGAACGATTTGCGTAAGGCTGGATACACAAAGAAGCTCGACGTTTGGGGGTCGCATGAATTAACACAAAAAAATTTGATCGACCGTATTTCCATTTGCGAAAAAAATGGGTAAGATACGAAAATGTCATTTGAACAAGATCATGGTAAAAATAAGGTGAATCATCACATACGGCTTCAAAGCCAGGATTGACACAAAATAAGGTTATGCTGTGTATATGGTAGGATTGGAAGGGAATTGTTTATCATGAGGTGCTAGAACCCAAACACTCAATTCGGCTCTGTACTGTCAGCAATGAACCAGATTGCAACAAGCAATTCAAAAAAACTGGCCAGAATTGATCAATAGAAAATCTTCCATCACGACAAAATAGAAAATCTTCCATCATGACAATGCCAGACCATACACATATTTGATGACCCGGCAATAATTGACAGAGATTGGTTGGGAAGTTTTGATGCATTCACCGTATACCATTTGTTTCGGTCTCTGCAAAGCTTCCTTAATGAAAGGAAATTCACTTCAAAAAGGGACTGTGAAAATCACTTGGCCAAGTTTTTCGCCGATAAACCAAAGAAGTTCTACACAGATGGAATAATGGCTCCATCCAAAAAATGTCAAAAGGTGTTAGATAATAATGGACAATATGCACTTAAATAAAATCCATTTCAAATAAAAGAAATATTCAATCGAAAAATGACAAAAAAGGCTCAATGCTTTTTAGACTTACCAATATATCGATCCGAAGAATTTATCAAGCTGCTAAAGTGACGTAAGTTGACATCTTATTTTGAAACTGCTGTAACTGTGAGCGAAAACTTATGGGTTTCGCAGTCGTTCTACTGTACAAACGGGTACATTGAGATTTGTCTCACCACTACTTCATTCCTCTCAAATCATTCATGTATTTGGACATGAATTGGTATGCTTTTGATTCTGAATGTGTTCCGGTTATATATTACATTATATAAACGAGCCGCCAATAAGAAGATAAAACATTCTCGGAATTTGAGCTCTAGAGATCAACAACACTAATGGAGATACTCATTTGTAACGTTTGTTGAGGTTGTTGGAGCTAGAAAGGTTGATCTAGGTGTTGGTGGCTGAATAATAAGGGCTAAATTATTCGTGGTTTGTGGGTTTTTCGTTTCTCGTTTTTGATTTTCAGCTCATTATTGCTACATTTAGTGTTATTTTTGCTAAATTATTATTTCTAGCATTAGAGATCGCGTTTAAGAGGTAGGCTAGGGATATTGCGATGTAAATATATTAGGATAAGACATAGTTTTAAATTAGAATTAAGGCAGAACCTATTAAGCTATGAGTTCACAGTTCCCTTATTTTTAATAGAGTTGGTTGATTTTTTCTCCTTTTTTCCAATTAATTGATAATATACTATAATTTTAATTTGATGAAGATACGCTATTGTTCTTTTTGACTAATTTTTAGGTCTTTGTAAAAATTTTTTTTACAAAGACCTACTAGTTTCGCGACCTGTCTGTCCGTCTGTCCGTCCGTCCGTGCGTCACAGCTGATTTGCTCAGAAACTATAGAAGCTAGAATATTCAAACTTTGTGAAAAGGTCAGAAGTGATGATCTCTCAAAAGCTAAGGCCTTAACAAAAATTTAAAAAAATTTTAAGGGGGGTCCCCCCTAATAACGAATTAGCCCTTAAAAATTTTTTTTAATCAAAGGTAGTCGAGTGGGGTATCAAATGAAAGGTCTTGATTAGAACTTTTAGAATCTGAAATAAAGGCAAAATGTACCGAAAATTTGTGACCCCCCCCCCCCTCGCGATTGGACACCTTTCAGCCGAAAAATCTGAAAATTATCACGAACATGGGCCTTTATGAGTACAAGGGCAACAAATACCTTAGAAAACGAAATTCACTCAACTTTGTTAATAATAGTATGATTTGTAGATTTTAAATTTTTGCCCATAAAATCAAAACGGTACCTTTAAACTTGCAGTTATATAGACTAATATAAGTTATATATGCATACAAAATTTAATTGAAATCGAATCATAATCAAGTGAGTTATAGCCATTTCAATTGTATGGAATTACAACAACAATAACACCTGTTTATGGTTGATATAGGGTTTTCCAATAAGAGGTGTTATTTTGATATTAAAAGAATAATGCATTTTTTAATATAAATGATCGGATGTTTATTTTATTATAAAGAAGAAGATATGCCGTTACTAGCAAAAACTAACATCAGGCAAATAACTACTACGACACGATTACAGGACCATATCCTTTTCATGAAATTTTCCATAATCAAATCGCAAAGTGGCTGCCCTATGTCCTCGATAGCCTCACGAATTTATCTTTAAGGTCTTGAATCTACGCTGGGCTGTTGGCGTAGGCCTTCTTTTTCACGTGACCCCAAGGGGAGAAGTCGCAAGGTGTTAAATCACAAGATCTATTCAAAATAACACCTCTTATTGGAAAACCCTATACATATTTAAATTGACTTAGGCAATATTATTTTCTTTCAATTTTCATGAAAATTTAAGGAATAGTGATTTACTTGAATATGTTCAATCGGCCGAGCATTCAGAAAAATCAGTTAAGCCAGGTCAAAATGGCGGCAGCACTGTGCTTATGAAAGAAACTGTGCATCTTTTGCATAAATTTGAACGGTTTCATGTTCAAGTATTGGACGAATAATTCAAATTATCGATTCACGCCATTAGAAAACTTATTTCTAACCCTAGGTTGTTTACAAAGACCTTCTGGTAGGAGCACTCTCCTGCTTACTCAACTTGTTTAAATATCCACATTGTTTAAATTTAGCGTACCTAGTGCGTCAGTCAAGTTTTTCATTATTTTTAACGTTTTTAAACTGGCTTTATGTTTCTAGAAATTTCACTTCAGTGTTAATGCATTGCGCCTTAAGATTATATATTGAACTGATCTACGTTCACTACATATATCCATAGGTACGTCCACAGAAACCATCCACCTTAGTGCACTTATGCTCGTACAATTATTTACCAAGGAAGGAACTGCTCTGAACCTAGTTAATACAATAGATTTTCTTAGAATATGGTTTTTTATTTTAGAGATCTGCTTGTAAAAGAAAAGATAGCTTTTAAAACTTGTTTTTATGCTTTTATATTTTGTTTTCATTTAAAATTAATTTTATTCGTTTTGATATTGTAACTGAATTCATGAAAAATATACTTACATGATCAACAAAATGAGGTCCAATGTCAGATGTTTACTTAACATTACCACAAGTCGAGTTTCTCTATTAAATGAGAAACTTGCTGACCGCCGGAGCACTTGACAAATAATTTTCGGAAATCAAATAAAATCAGTCGTCGCGATAAATATTTCTATGATTAAAAAAAAGTTCTCATATCGCATGTTTTATTATATATCTATTTACATTATAAATTCTATAAATTAGCTTTGAACTGGAAATAGAATAAGTTACTAGCAATAGTTTGTTGGAATCGAAATACAGAAATAATTTCTTACAGCTTAATCTTTGGAGGTTATTGCACAGAACAAATTGGATACAATTATTGTACGAATATCAAAACATTTTAACATTTAAGCACCAAAATAACTAGCGATCTTTTACAGGGATTCAGTCATTACCAACGAAATCGATGCCTATTATAGGCAATGAAAATTATTAGAACTAAACATTCGAAATAACTAACCGAAGCCTACTTCTAAAGGCATTCAAAACCAATACGGAATATTGCAGGATCGCATTTTCTGCTCTTACTCGTATAAACTCATACTAGAAAATATTGGTGACTGTTTATAACTACATCAAGATCTGTGAATTCGAATTTGATTTGAAGTTGAAAACGATTAGAAATAAATTAAATAATAGCATGTTTAGTCAAGTCGTATGCTTTGTTGTGGTAATTTGAAAATGTTTGCAATATTTAGTTTTATTCTTAGACATTCGCTCAAAATAAACTCGAAAACGTTTCATTCAGTTGCATCCCATCAACATACGCAGCGTGGTAATTACTAGCCTAGATACATTTCCTATTAATTAATTAAGGGCCTCAAGTCAGTGTGTTGTGTTTCCTTGTGCCTGCGCAAATCTACTTTGCGCTGGAACGATTTGTGGCATAGCTCACACGCGAATGGCTTATATCCAGTGTGCTTTCGAGAGTGCGTGATAAGATTTGAACTTTGACTAAATGCCTTCCCGCAAACCTGACACTTGTGCGGCTTTTCACCTGCAACAGAAGAAAAATGAAATGAGTGAACGAACTTTATGGAAGCGTAGCATTAAAACATTATTAAACACAGATGAATGTGCATGTGAATGAAACTAAGGAAATGAAAAGACACATGATTAATTTCGAATTATCTAAACCCTAAACTGGAGATTGAATTTATTCGCACGTCGCAAAAGGATATTTAAGATTTATTGAAATCATTATTAAGCAGCAGCCCTTCATTCTATTATCCCCAAGTTCGAAGAACGACAACAATCCCGATTACACCTTATTATATCTCTGCTTTCTGACCGAAAACCACTCATCCAGTATTTGAGAATAAAACTCGATAGGAGCGGGAACTGAACCTCTCAAATCCATCCGTACGGCATACAATGGAATATAGCTAGCCCACTCGATGGTGCACTCCCTATTGGTATTTAACTTAATGGTGAACGCGCCTTAATCCTTATGAATTTATTGGAGGATATTAAAAACAGATCTATCTATCGGAGGACAACAGTGGTGGTACTGTAATAGTGATGACGATGACGACGGCGATTTATTATTTATTGCCATACTCATTAAGTCTTGGAATCAAATTACGACAATAATCGGATTTTTATTGTTTGACCCTTAAATTGTCTACTAGGCGACTCCTTTGACGAGCTGCCAAGTGATAGCAAGGGATAGGAAATTAATAATATAAAAGGTTGCGGACGTGGACATGTGAAAATATTGCGGCTTTTATGGTCATTTGATATTTGACTGCTTGTTGGAAATAGAGATTTCAGCGAGTTTCGTGTCTTGAGTTGCTTTCGTGTTTTGTGCGAAAAATCGATTATTCTGCATATCTTTTCTGATTCCTAAACGTACCCTTCCTTTTTATTGTGTTGAAATACTTAAAGCTGATAAACCAATAAAAGTTACCCAAAACATTTGAAAAAATCATTTTCAACCACGCTTCCTTTACGCTTCCGACGATGAAATCACTTTTCGTCATACCAAAGAATATCACGTACAGATTTTTCTCCTCGCTCTAATTTATATGAATTACCTAGGGATTTCGGATTGAGCAAAATGAAGTCTACAACACTCAAATCCAGATTCCTGTCTTTTATATACACTGGTACGGTGTATGAGAACATCCCAAGATTCCAAAGTTCGTCCGCAATATTAAGCTTCACTGAAATTGTCTCCCTTACACCATGTCGAAAAGAATTCCAAACAATATAAGATATAACCTTTCCCAGCGTATCTGTGTGCGAATGTGTTCGTAACAGAGATTTTATATATAGCTGGGACGATTTGATCTGCTACATACATTTTATGCGCCGACAAATGCTCACTATATAGATGTATCTATATAAACTACAACAGTACGCTTGTAACATGTCCCGATGTATAGGGCACCTAGACGGACATAATAGGAAAAATAGCAATGAAATTTTATTAGACGGCAAGTTGAAGAGAAGGTAAACCATAAAGATGAAATTTTCTGAGAGTCATTTTGTTTTGCAATTTTAAGGTTGACATTATCATCAAATGCCTCTGAATCTCTGCAATTAGGATAGGATACTTTTCGTAGGATGCCTGAAATGTTTTTTCTACAAAACTCGACCATGTTCTCGCGACTCATCAATATCCCTACTTCGACTGCTCAGCGAGTAAGGCTTCCTTGATGGAAATCTCTCCCACGGTTTAGCTCCATCGAATGATATAAAAATTTTACAACTACAATCAAAAATCCACAGATTTAAGGCATTAGCAAAAGATTACGCAATATTTTATGACATTATTTACGGGTTAATATATCGCTATCGAATTCGCAACAGAATGCGGTCAATAAAACGCGGATGTGAAGGAATCTTTCCATCACTTCATGCAGGGCTCTGTATCGTTTTTATGCTCCTGTCTGCAGCCCCTCAATCCCGAGAACTCCAACAACGAGTCCTCGCTGCTATACACAAGAGTAAAAATGCAGCCATTTCAAAGAAATCCTGGAAAATCACAACTATCCGCTTCGTTCCAACGGGATATCCCTACATACAAACGTATATGTCAGATCTCCACATGTAAGTATGTCGACTGATGCTTATGTGCTGCTAGGTTATATTTAACCGACACAAAAAGGGGAAAACGTAATTTTCAATGTCGTCATGGAAACGTATATGTGTGGGCGGCCCGGAAAATCACGGCCAACCAATGAAAAATTTAGTAGTGGGGTTTGATTTTCCATTTCCCTTGTTGTGCTTGCGCTCGAACTCACTACTCCAATACTCAGAGCAGCAAGAGGCGAATCCTTTTATATTTCAACACTTTGCATTCGTAAGTAGTTCTCATTTTGTATCATCCGTTATTTTATAGCTTCATTAAGGCGAATCTGGGTTTCTCATGATGACGGCGACGATGTTATCTTCAACTCCATGGCTCCCTTATTATTTCATGATGGGTTTTCAACGCTTTTCTATTGAGGGTTGCGGGCGAAAGAATCCATTTATTTAAGTCTGATGGTCTATTTTTCAGATTTGACGCTTCACTTCTCGCAGCGCTGCCTTTATATTGGTATCCATCCCTCTGTGGTATTATGTTTTATCCAATGATGAGGAAATCTTTCGTCATTGATTTTTTGTTGATTGTTGTAATACTGTTAGCGTAGGATTTTCTAACGATTTTTCATTTGTACTGATGCCATTAGATGACCTGCGTTTAACTCCGTATGGGCGCATCTATCTTACTTTTGCTTCCACTACTTCTACTATACTCGTATATATGTACATGCGTTTAGTTTCTGGTCGTCTGTTGAATCCAAAACAAATCTTAGGGAGCTGTTGTAGCGATGATTTTTCTTTCAACGTGTCCTGGCACTCGGTCATGTATATCCGCAGTTCGGGAATCGTGGAAATTGATGAGTGTGTAAGCTTTGTGTTTGACTGTAAAGTGCAAAGGATAAAATGTTCACATGCATAGCAGCATGTATTGCTAACATTCTTGAAGCTGGACAGATTAGCACCCAAACTTCCACCAACGCATGCATCCTTATCACAATTGAATCGATATCAGATATCACACATTTCGTATCGCCTTTGGGGCGAATTTTGCATTTTAACTATAGTCTAATTTGTGTTAATCATGGTGACAAGTATAATTGAATTGTTTGTTCAAGTACTCCAATTACAACCACTTCACAGACTTTGGGTTTGTTACAGTTTCCCTTCGACTTTTGTTCACCCTCAACTTGCAGATTACTTAAGACTTACACCGACGATTTGCAAATGGCCTTTGAATACTTCATGAACCATTTGTGTGAAGAGATAACCCAAATGGGAATTTGTGTGCTTTGCTCAGGTTACTAATTCTATCCTATTTGGCCAGTTTGTTATGCGGTTTGGTGTTACACAAAATTTCATGTGTTCCATACGAAAGTGCAGCAGGATATTACAAAGTGTTCTTTTTACTCGTACTTTCATTGTATATGGAAGTTTTAGGTCGGGGGGTTCCTTTCCAAGGAAGCGTTGATAGAGTAGATTTATTCAAAATATTATGAGAGCATCGACGCATTCAAATTGAATTTTTGGGCAAATAAAACACCATTTTTTTCGATTTTCGGACAAAATATTTGGCTGTATTTGAAAGCAATTGTACGGCTTTTTTAAAAATCAGGAAAATTTGCTTACAATGTTTCAGGTTTATGTTCCATTAAAACTTAGCACTTCTGCGTCGTATCCGTCGTTCTCTGTTCGCCTGTTACCGCATGGTTTGGATGTATGTATGTCATCAATACTTTCTTCCGCCTGTGGGGATATGTTGATGCGATTTTCAAGCGCTGCCATATGGGGGTATTTCACGCGAAGCGGACAGGGATAAAAAGGTTTTCCGATTTCATTTATTTATGACTATATTATACCTTTGCATGGTCTTGATTCAGGCAAAACATATTTTCACAGTAGAAAGCCTAGTTCATCAATTATGAGTTTTGGAAGATTTCAAGAAAGGTGAGTAATGGACTACTTCAAAAGCCACTATTCAGTGTAACAAAGGTAAAATAAAATAAATTAACTAGTGGATTTTATACTTCATTTAATAGCCTTTTGAGCCTCCTAATTTCAAAAACGAATAACAAACAAATTAACAAGAACATCGTTGGTAAAAACTAAAAAAAAAATTGACTCTTTTCACAAGTTTGCACTTTTCAATTTAAAAAAAAAATTTTTTAAGCTTATACTATGTTGATACTCCATGCCAAGTCTCATAATGGGCCGTGAAATGTTTTTATGGTATATGCATTACTCTCGATTCTGGTTAATTACTTTGACTTAGCAAGCATACCTTCAATCAAACAATAATAATGTCAGCAAGCAATCATCCCTCATATATTGAGAGCACAATCTGGCATTTCTTTGTCACTAATATTATCTATGAATGAGAAAGAAACTCCTCAATACCTGTCCAGTATTTGAGTTCTCACATATATTATCCCTGTTGTTAAATAATAATTCTGAATACAACTAATATCGAGCATTTTTTATGTTTTCCATTGAAAATTTTTTTTCTTAACAACCACCATAAAAAATAAATTTCATTTTTTCTCCACTAGTAATTTGTTATTACATGGTCACAATGCTGATGTCAATATCTTTACATCATAGCAGTGCCTTTAAACTCATTCTATTCTATATTTATTTAAATGTTCATAAGACCATTGTATTCTGAGAGTTTCAAAATATTCAATAAATACTTGACGAAGTTACCTACAGTCATTTTAATTTCCTTGCATTATAACAATAATAATGTCTATTTCTCTTCAGGGTGATCTTAGAAGGCTTTCTGGGCTTATTTATGAATAGCTAAAGATGATGGTCAACATATTATAGGTTGGATACAAAACCCTTCTTGCTGAAGTATACACCAGCCTACTTAACTTGTTCTTTCACTAGGTTTACACTTTCATAATGAGCCATGCAGTGGCTTAGAAGCTATATACTCGTATAGACGAGGAATGGAAGCACAAAAAACGGCCAAATTTTCGAAATTTTTGCAGTGAATCGGATCGTGATGATTCAAAGTGCATTCGATCTAGGAAGTCGAATACTTTTGAGACTTGCAACGGTGCATCAGGTAAATTCATATGGAAATGTTACGAGTTTTAGAACATAATTTTGAAAAGAAGTATTTTTTGTAGAGCCTTTTCTCCAAAATATTTTTTTTTTAATATGACCCTCTTATTGTATATCTCAAATGGAAAATGTCATATTAAATATTCAGATACCCGTAAAAATATTACCGATATCATATTTGCGTTCAGCGCCCTAAAAACCCTCGCGCGACGCTGTTCGATCAATTTTCCAGCAATTTTAAGGAAAACTTCAGAAGATGACGGAAAAGACGTGCCAGGTGCTCTGGAGGCCATTACCGTTGTCATATTTAGGTTCAGCGATGTCGAAAACGCCTGAGTAGCCAAATTGGGATCATTTCCAACATTATTTGTCGAGTTATTATTGTTATTTTTTCATCAATCATCCATAGAGTACACTTCTACATGCACTTATGAAAATGCATTATGCTTATGCAACGAAGCAAATTTCAAAAAAAAAATCCCCGTTGGCAGCACAACCGGAAAGGTAAATTTCTCGTATAGAGCGTAAGATTTCGAAAAATAATTTGACTTGCCTGCTACTAGAACTCTTACGGCAATTTTCCTAGCACCACATGGGTGCTTATTAGCATAAAAAGAATCTGCTGACGTTCGTATTTAGCGACCCTTTGTAGAGGCGCAAATATTTTGCTAATAAAAGTGAGTTGTACACTTATGAATAACTAATTGAAAATCTGCGGATAATATATTGTTATAAACATATAAATACAGGTTTCGTCCTTCTCACATTTGCTGTTTACATATTACTCAGTGGTTACCCCACAAAGTTGATAACTTGTCGGCTTAAATAGCTCAATTAGTTAATTCTGTAAGATTTCCATAAAAGTTTAGTCAGCACTTGCGTTGCCATTGATATAAACATTTTTAATTCATTTCTGAATCATCGGGGGCCGCCATTTTGAAGTTGAGTCGTTCAGTCTCAATTGCTGTACTGGATCTTATTCGAATTGGAGTTTCACTCTGAACAGCACAAAAACTTCCGATTTTTATTGAATAGCTGTAACTTTTCGACTTTTTTATTTGTCATCCGATTTGCATAATATTTTAAAGTTAAATTAACTTCTGTATGCATTTGATTTCGAATTATTTTAAATCTTTATGTGTTAGAACCTCATCAATCAATGTGCCAAATCTCGTTAAAATCGGGGTTACACTCTAGACAGGGCAAAAGTATTCAATTTTTAGTGGCAATGCTGAAATATTAGGTTTTTATATTTTCGACTTATTTTCATTCGATTTTGACCATTTTTTGCACAATGCAAGAACTTAGTACAGAAATCCAGAATCTCAAGTTTCATCAAAATCCGTTGGAAAATGCAGCTGCTAGAGGGCCACAAAAAAACCTGAAAAAACCGCATATTTAAACCGTCACTATTTTGAAACTTGCACATGACATCAAAATGACAACGTCCCTAGATCTAATTAATTTCTATCTTAAAATCAAGTTTCATACACATAGGATCCAAATTGCGATTTTTATAAGCCTTTGAAGTTTTGAGTTTCAACTGGCTGCCATTTTGTTTTTTGCGACCTGATCTCCAGTTTTTTTTACGCAATTCTTTAGATACTTATAGTCTCTATCAAACTGCTGAATTTCCGCAAAAGGCAAATTTCTCTCGAGTAATTTACCTAAAAATTTGACCAGATTTGGCCATTAACTTTGTATTCGACTTCATGAATCGAATGCACTTTGAATCATCACGATCTGACTTACTGAAAAAATTTTGGAGCTTTAGTGCTTCATTGGCTCGCCTACTCTCGTTGTTACTTCTAATCAGGTAGTGCGAGTTATCCAAATGATAGGTACGTTTATAATATTGGTTTTATGGTGATTTTAATAAACAAGAAATTACAACCAATAGGTTTATTTTAAAATCTTGATAATATTATGGGTTACTCATTCGTTTGGTGGTTTGATGATGATACCTTCAGTAGCCGGAATGAAAGCGTGAGATTTTATAAATACTATGCTAGTTTAGAGTTATTATTTTATTTTATGGAAAATGTTTGTGAGAACTCAAATACTGAACAGATACTAAAGTTTCTTTCTCACTTCAGTGATGATTGTCGATCCTATTGCTAACTATTGAATATAAAAAATTGCGTGTCTCAATCCTACACTCTAGCAGTTAATGAAATATTATTAAGTATGTGAAAAAATTGTATATGAAATATTCATAAAAGCACATATTAGTGTATAAATTAAAACATCCTCTTTGATTGTGCTAATTTTCAGATTCCATAGTTAGCACTTGTATCGACATAACATAGGCATTGCCAAATTATGCTCAAATTCAAATGCGCTTGATTAAATCAATCATTATAAAATTTTAAGTTACAAAACATTAAATATAATCGAAAAACTTAATGGCCCATTTGGCACTCTAAATTTAAACAATATAGCAATAAAAATCATATTCGAAAAAATAATGTCGTATCTGGTTCAAAAGATAGTCATTAGATATTATTAACTAATTGGAAAAAAGAAGAAAACAACAACCAAATCTATTAAAAAATTACATATAATAGAAAGAACACAAAAGAAAAGTGGATTTCTGCTTATACTTAATATATTCATATAAATTCTAATCAAAAACTTTATCCTATCCTGATATAATTACATCACAATATACCTAATCTGAATGTTAAAACTCCTCTTATCTAAATATAATTGCATCACAATAAACCTAACCTTAACTCTCATCACTTTAGCAGTTTGATATATTCTTCGATTCGATATAAAGTGTTTACAATCCGTCTCATGCTTTCTGTACAGACCAGTACATGCACGAAGACATTTCCTTTTAATCTTTCAATTGTACTAGCACTCTGATTATATCAGATCTGACATCCATATGTCAGGACAGGTCCAACCAGAGTCTTGCAACAAATAATTTTGACCTTTTGATCAATGTATGTGGAATGAAAAAGTCGTCGAAGGGACACGACTACTTTTTGTGATTTACTGAGCATGATTTTGAGACGTTCAGTATAGTACAGATACTGATCGAGATGAACATCCAGGTATCAAACACAAGATTTATGTGGAACACGTTCTGAAGTACCGTCACTGGTCATAATGTGGAAATCCTTACAGTTGCGTTTCAAGTTTTGACTGGCGAACCGCAACGTTGCTTGAAACAAAATTGTTTAGCACGTCTGCGCATTGACTTCATACGCCAATTGTCTGTATAGAGCCGTACATCATTAAATATTTTTTGTAAGTTGCTCTGAACAACTGTAGCTTTTCAATTGGAGGTATAAATGATCTGATCATCAGTAAATTCTTGTATAAATCACTTTTGCGACACGTTAAAATTAAAGCTGTTCAATGGTTTGCAAATAAATATGAAGAAGAGCAGAGGCGCAGTAACTATTCTTTGCTGTAGACAATTCAAGACCTTGAAATCGCGTATTTCCACACGCATTCAGATAACCATCAGTTACAAGAAAAGATTTCCGTATAAGATATTGCACATCATAGCGACTAGGTGTCTGGGGAACTTGTCCTGCAGGTGTTTATAAATTAGTCCATTTAAGCATACCGTATCTATGTTAATTTTGATATCGCATGTATGGTCGAGGGCCTGGTACGGAAACCAAATTGGCGATTCGGCATCAACTTAAATTTCTCTATGTGAGCGTTTAATCCTTGATTCAATATCAGCATAAATAAAATCAACTGCCGGTGCGGCTACTCCAAACTTTTGAAGGAGATCGACAGTATGTTCTTGCTCTCCAGCCCCTTCAACAGAGCGGTCTGATTTATTTTGCAATTCAATGCATCTATGGCTGATTCATAGTCAGTCAATGATCGATGGGAAGCAGTCAGGCGCTGCCGTGCCGACGGCACCGACGTTTTCCTGAGGTTCTTTGCTTTGTTTTTTCAGCAATTGAAGTAAAATTAAGATAGTATGTGATAGTATGCTTATTCCGATTTAGAAGAATTAGTTTCCAGTTGCCATTTAAAAAACATCATTTGATCTTTAAAAATTAATGACTGTAGCGGTTAAAAACTATGTCCTTCAGCAACGAATGCCAGACGTGGAATGTCAAATTATGCTCGGAATATATGATAGAAAATTACTTGCCGGCATTGCTATTGTTTGTTTAAGTGTATGATAAGCAAGTCAAGCTTATTAACTAGGAACGAAAATGGGTTGCCGCCGCGCCTCTGCATTATAATGCATATAGCTCCTAAACCACTTCACGGCCCATTATGAAAGTTGGCATGGAGTATGAACATAGTGTAAGCTTTTGAAGAAAAAAATTATTTGAAAAACAAATTAAATATTGTGAACTGTGTAAAACGACAAAAGATTTTCTTTTTAATTTTTTTCTATGATTTTTCAACAATTGGATTTAAAAAAATTATGAGGTTGAAAACCCCATTAAATGAAGTATAAAACCTATAGATAATTTATTTGACTATATCTTTATTGCACTGAAAAATGGTATTTGAAGTAGTAAATTCCTCATATTTTTTCAAATTTTCCTATACCCATATTTTATGAACCAGACCATTCACCGTAAAAAAAAACGGATAATATACTCAAAAAAAAAAGAAATTTGAAAGTTGAAGCACTATCCCAGTTCGCTTTACATGAAATATCCCGTATATGTCGACGTTACTGAGCTATCGTTTAGCAAGTGTTTCTCGTATCTTGCGGTAGCTGATTTTTTTTGTTTACAGCCCTGGGAGATTTGGCATCGCAACTTGACCCTTATAAAGTAGTGACCCGAATCAGCGGAATAAGCGGGTATCGAGAATGTTGGTAGCCGTTTTTGTATGAGAACTTGGACGTTTGATTGAATGTGCGATCTTCTGGGGATGCCCAGTTCTCTTGTGGATGTCTCGATGCGGGAAGTATGTGGAGCTTACTATGAGATTGCTGCTAGTAGCGAAGTCTATTAGGCATTGTCGCTGATTTCTTCATGAAGGCTATGCCTTCCGGCTGTTCCTCTATGCGTTGTTTCTCGGCCGATTTTTGCATTGGTCACCCTGAATAATTTTAACATCTTTTAACGGCAATTTATTAACAGTACATTTCAGGGTGCTGTAAAATTCGTCCTTGATTGCCTCCCTCTTGCCTTCTGCAGGTGAATGAGTTTACCAGTCTTGAAATGAATTGCACAGATCCTTTCGGTCACGGACTTGAAGTCGGTGGCAACTGATTTAAATGTGCTGTTGACAATGAAAGCTACTCCAAACGCATGACTTCCTTGCAATTTTCTGATTTTAAACACGTTTTGCGTTTGCATGCCAAGTGTATCTTCACCGTACCATCTAGTTTCTTGCACTGCGAGGATGTTGATAGTATATTTCTTTAATTCCTCCAGAAGTTGTCACATCTCACCTGATCTGTTCATTGGCCTAATATCTGTCTGCTATTCGTTGCGATAGTCGTTGCTGTTTGTTCAATACGATTCGAGGCTATTTTCTTGCTTTCATGACAAGAAAATGCTAACTGGAGCGTTATGGGCGCTTGGACTTAGTCGGTTTTAGCCCGCGAGTGGTGTTTTATTTCCGCCTACCCGCCGACTAATCGATTCGGGCATCCCTCTATCCGCCACCTAAGGACACGTCCGAAAGGGGACTGAAAGCCCCACAGGGAGCGGCCTTATGTTGGACCAATTGAGAGTATCCATACGATTTATTTACAAATTATACTAATTAACAAAGTAAGTGAATTTCAACTTCTGATGTACCTATTTATTGTTGTGCTCATAAGGACTTACCTGCATGATTTTTTCAGCTTTTTCGGACCAAAGGTGTCCAACAGCGAGGAAGACAACAATTTTCCAAGCATTGTCTTCCCTCTTCCCCTTCAACAAGTGCAGTTTTAATACCTATTCTGGAAAGTTCTTAGAAAGTACTTTTAGTTCAAACAGTTGGGAGCCACCTCCCTATATGTGGAGGCCCACTTAAGAACCTCTGAAACAAACTTTCAAGAGGCAATCAGTTTTTATATGTTTGCCCAATTTGTTGATTATAGCCTCAATAGTCTTCGAGAAAAACTGCTTTGGCACAGACGGACGGATGGACTTACATGTCACGAAAGGGGTTTTGTAAGTAAGTACAAAGCCCTAAAAAGTTGAGTAAATCTCGACATTTATGATTTTTGTCGTTTTTGTACTAATTAAGACCTACCTCCATGCTAATTTTTTGGCTCATAGGTGTCCAATCGCGACTCAAACATACTCATTTTTCGCATGTTTTTAAAAGTTCTCATTATTATTATTCATTTGATGACTGTTTAATAAAAAAATAATAAGGGTCACCTCCCTACATGGAGGTACCCCTCTTAAGAACCTTTGAAGATAACCTCCCTATTTGTTGGGGACAATTTTGGTAAGTCATAGATGGAAGACAAAACGTAATATAATTTTTAAATTAATTTTTTTTTAAACCCGAACATACAAGTATAAAACAACAGATAATAAATGAAAATTACTTTCATGCACTGTGAGCGTTTTAAGAGCCCTTTACGAATTTGCCCGCATACAATCCTTATGAAGCCTTCGTACTGTCTCCCATTTGAAATTAAGTAATATGAGTATGCCCTCAAGGCTGTCTTTTCGTTTTTCCTTTTGATAGTTTGAGTAGAAAAACCTCGATTCTAAATCGCCCTAACAAATATGAAATAATTTTTTATTTATTTCCATAACTTTCAGTCACACAATTCGTATTTCTTAATCATTTTCAAAAAATTCCCCTAAAATCTACGAATGTGGCAGAATGTGTTTTAAGTAAAATCCGCTTATCATGCTAGCCAATTGCCGAAAACGAATTAATTTACCTTGATGTCTATTGGAATTATTACTTTATAATAATCAAAATTTGATCAAAATTTAGAAACGGTACAGGTGGATGTTTCTATAATCAACTAAGAAATGGACAAATTTCTTTAAAGCTACGCAAGTTACTTTCTTTTTAATAAAACTGAACTACCTATAAATTAAAACTCTTTATGAGTCGTTTTAATTACCTACTGCAAGCAGGACAACACATGCAAAAAGTGATATCTCAAGAATTATCAACACATAAAGCTACGAAGCTGTTATCACTAAGCTTAAAAGCTGTCTAAGCGTTATGTTTATGGTTTAGGTTATTTTCATCTTCCTATAAGTATGCAATATGTAGCACAAATACCATGTTCTTCGGATCGAAAAGTTCAGACACATCGATCAGCAGCATAATGTTGCTGGAAGTGCGATGATTTAAATGAGTTTATTAGATACATATATCTTTTACGAGTATGTGGTAGGTTATTTGTTTTGGAAGAAATTTCGTAGTACGATTATATGCTATACACAGCACCCTTACTGAATTTTCTAAACTTGAAAATCTATGGGGTGAATTAATTGATTAATTTGCTTTATACATTTTTTAGGTCTTTGTAAAAAAATTTTTTTACAAAGAACTACTACTGCGTCACAGCAAGTTTCCTCAGAAACTATAAAAGCTAGAATGCTCAAACTTTGTGGAAAGGTCAGAATTGATGGTCTCTCAAAAGTTTAGGTATGAGCAAAAATTTTTTTTAAGGGGTGTCCCCCCTAATAACGAAGTAGCCCTTAAACATTTTTTAAATCAAAGGTAGTCGAGTTGGGTATCAAATGCAAGGTCTTCATTAGAAATTTTATGCATAAGGGGGTCCAGGAGGTGGCAAAATGTACCAACATTTTGCATAAATTGGAACGATTTCTTATCCAAGTATTGAATGAATAATTTCAAATTATCGGTTCACACTAATAGAAAATTTGTTTCGAACCCTATGAAGGTTACAAAGACCTTCTAGTGGGAGCATTGTCCTGCTTACTCAACATGTTTTGTATTAAAACCTGTATACAAAATTCCATCATGCTAGCTAATACAGTTTACGAGAAAACTTGCTGTGATACACGAGCGCAGGGACAGACAGAATGAAGGATAGAAAGGTCGTGATCCTAAAATCATTATACAAAACCCCTTAAAAGGGTATACACTTACTGACTGTAACTATATATAGGAAAAAATATTGATCATAAAAGTACAATTTTTAACTTATGCATAACTTTTTTTGAATAAAATCTATAAATTTATAAAAATTCTAACATAAACTGATAATATGTCTGACATCGTATCAGCTTAAACTAACCAATCACATTAAAGCTAGCAATAGCGAACCTTAAAAACCCAGAAAAAGACTGCAGAATAACTTGATGAACTGATTGATCGTCTTTATATATTTCCATGCAGAACTGAGCTCTATTACATGCGACATGAGGAACTCTTGTGTTCGAATTCGGATGAAATTCTACCTTCGTATCGGTGACCCACCTATATACGAGTACGCGACATGAAATCTAGGAGTTTTCACTAAAAGTAACAAAATTCGCAATGTAGCTTCGAATAAGTTTCAAAATGAATAAATCGATTCTTGCAGCTTAAAAGGTTCTCCTATTAGATATATTAGAGATTTTCGTAGAAACAAAGCATGTGCAAAAACATTCACCTCGATAACTGTTAATATTTGCAATATACTTCTTCTTCTACGTAGCACTACAGCCCCCCTAGGGTCTTCACTTCCTGCAAATAGCGCCTCCCATTGTCTCGGTCCATCGACTGCGAACTCCGATTTCAAAATCCAAGTAGAGATGAACTGTATTCGTTGTCCAAGTCTGATCAGTGTTTCCTCGGTTTCCCCATTGGTCTTCGCCCTACAGTTCTCCCAACGAATACCTTTTTTGGGTATCCGTTGTTCGTCAATACAATTCACGTGGCCAGCGCAATGTAGCTTCCATAGTCTTACAATTGTTGAGACCACCAGCTCGTCAAAAATGTCATACAGCTTGGTGCCCATCGGGCTTTGCTCCAATTATTTGCCTCAGGGCCCGTCCGTTGAAGACGTTCAATATGTTTGCGGATGCTTGAATTAGATTCCATGTTTCACACCCATAGCATGGCACAGCTCCTATCATAGATTTGTATACTTGGAGCTTGTTTTCCTGTGTATGCAGCTGGTCTTTAAGATGTCAAGACTGAATCAAATATTTTATTTGCGAGCTGTATTCTTCAGCGTATTTCGTCTCTTTCATTACCGATTCGCTAAATGTGATATTTTGGGTATTTGAGGTGTTTTTCCTCAACTGCGTCATGCGTTTCGTTTTATTCTCATTGATTTGTAGCCCTGCTAGTTTTGCTTTGCTGTTGAGTTTCAGGGAAACTTCTTTGGAGGTTGTTAACGACTGTGACAAAATGTTGCTGCAATTTAGTTCGACGTGTATAGTAACGTACCTCTTGTATCGACAGGTAGCTTTCTTATGACGTATTCCAGAGTCAAATTGAATAGCAATGGGCCCGACTCATCTCCCTGTTTTTGTCCGATATTTGTGTCAAAGGCATCGGTGAGTTGGCTATTGATGCGGGCTTCGGAATTTGTCGATATCATTGTCATTTTGGTAAAACGGACTAATTTGGTTGGGATACCAAAACAAAGCATTGTTTGGTAAGTATATTACGGTCAATACCGTCGCATGCTTGGTTAAAGCCAACGAAAATTTGGCGACCCTCTATGTTGAGCTTCCAGCAATCTCAAGTACCTGCTTGGTTATAAGCAGTTGGTTTATCGTCGATCTATCCTGAATTTACCTAAATATTGTTTGTACGCCTGATTCTTCTTGTCGAACACATTCTTGCACGCCAGGCTTTGATGTCCGATCGTCTGTTCTGCCAGTCTTAATTGTCGCTTTCACTTCGACCTACAGCTCATTGCTTTTGCAACATACCAACACTTTGATTAAACCTTATCTCAGGCCCATATATATCTGTACTGGTCTTCCAATGCCTTGAAACAGAAATCATTGATAATTTTACAAATGTCATTGTTTGCTTCGAGATAGTTAGAGTACCTTATTATTTCAATCGTATTGCCGCTCGAGTCTATACCACACTTGGCCGTATGTCTACCTAACGATGATACGTTCTAATTTTGAACCAGTACGTATCACAACTGTGTGGGTTCATAGTCGATTTGAAGAATCTCGTTTTCAGCAACGGGATTCGAGCCAGGAAGCCTCGGATTACACGGCAAGCATTCTAACTACCACACCTCGCGAACTACTATTTAATCAATGTATTTGGAATGAAAGGGTCGTTGAAGGGACATGAAAGCTTGACGCTCTTTTTTGAGGCCGGGTAGATACGAGTACATACCACGAAGACGTAATACCGCAAAGATCTGCAGACGAAAACAGCGAAAATTGAACAGTGTCTGAATTTTAAACTTGACGATGCTGTACAAAATGATAATATAAGAACCGCATTCAGCGCTGTGAATCAATTGAGATAAGGATATAAACCGAGAGCAACTCTGTGTAAAGATGACGATAGCAACATCATAGACAATGAGAACAAGATCAAGAAACTTTGGGTGCAATATATTCACCACCTTATAAATTCCGATACAACACCAACTGACTAACTTCCCGGAAGATCCAAATCAAGAGCGCACGCATATAACATTTTTCGAGGAGGTAAGCTCAGCCATCCTCGCCCTGAAACTGCGCCCGGTCTGGTCATAATTCCGGCGGAGCTATTGAAGGCAGGCGAAAAAACTTTCAGCGTGAACATACATCAACCATTCGGAAGATCTAGACCGAAGAAAACATTTCGAAAGATTGGCGCAAGAACCTGATACGTCCACTTTACATACGAGTATATAAAAGGGGATCAACTCAGTTCCCAAAAGTTTTCACAAAAATCAACAATGGCTTTAGAGCAGGACGATTGTCAATTGACCATATTTTTTCAGTGCAGCAAATATTTGAAAATAATATTGGAAAGTTTTTTATAGATTTTTTTTACAATCCTATGATAGCATTGATCGAAACACCATTCAGAATATACTGCTAGAACTAGGAGTATCACCAAAATTGATCCATCTGGTAAAGACTACAATTGACAATAGCGATTGCGAAGTTAAAAATCAAAACGAACTAACCGAACCAGTTCCATGGGTGCAAAACGTGGATGTTGTCCGGAATATCGGAGAAATGGATACATTCTTTTGAACTACTTCTTCGAAAAAATTTCAGCCCCATTAAACTGTGGCAAATCCGATATAATGACGAGTGCACAGTCTTTTTAACGAGCCACAAAGAAAATAAAAAAAAAACTACAATGAACTGGCAATGTCCAGTGTATGCTCAAGGCTATGGTTGACGCTGATAGCAAAGCGTTACTAGAAATATTTAACTGAAGGCTGTGGTAATTAGATCGAAGCTGGGCGCGATGTATCCGAGAGGCAAGGGTCTGATTCGGACTGTAGCGCGATCGAAGGATAACTTTGTTTAAATTTTCTTCCAAACATATTCTAATCAGTGAAATTGACGTGCAGCATTTGATCTTCATTGAGAGTTGGAAAGAGAAAGACATTGTCTCTCGATGTTTTATGATTGTACCGTCATGGTCAATATCAAAGACATTTATCAAATTTGTATTCCAGTCAAGCGTCAACAATGCAGAATGCAAACATGAATTTGTCCTTGGAAACTCCGACCCATGTTATATAATATACTTTCGATTTCTGTCTGGTTTTGTTGTCCCCAATTTCAAAAATATAAGCTTTTAATTATTTGTTCCGATTGGCTGTGATGTATGTATGTCAATAATCAATATTTCTAGCTTTGTTCGAGTATTTTCAACAGAGAATCGCTTAGTATTAGAGATGAGAATAACGGTTCCTATATTGGAACATCCCATTCAGGAATGTCCTTAAAAAAATAAAGCTTCAAATTAACGTTGGCTTGGACCGGTTTAAGTTTCGTTGCATTCTGTTTTTCAATTCAACCCTTCTACAAATTCACAATCACTAACAATTACCTCTTCCGGTACCATTACGATAAGGGACGCGAAGCGCATTCAACGCATTCTATCCAGATTAATGTAAGGAATCGTAATTGCTCCGGGCAGTTGAGCGAAATATTCTTAGTTTTCGAGAAAATGAAGAATAAAGATAATTTTTTCACAAAGAAAGTTCCTTTCGCATGTAGTTCCAGGTTTCACCACTTGATTTGAGAGCGGTGGTGGCGATGCCCATTTGACAGGTGTGGTTAATTTATCTGTCATTGATTCAAGAGGAAACCAAAACAAGTCAAGTAGACAGATGTATGATCCTGTCAGAAGGGTGTTGTACTCAACTTACGGAATGCAGACAATAACAATGAAGAAATTCTAGAAACATTTCAATGAGATGTATATGGTTCCTCTATATTCACCGGTCGTCAATTTGTTGCAATATAACCAAAACTATTCACATAATGACTTCTAAAAGATATTCATGTTATTCAGCTTAAATCAAACCGATGATTCGATAGAAAGTCTAGAATAACATAAACACGTCGTGTGTTACTGTTGTTGGCATAAGAGAAAATTCAAATGCATAACTTCGATACAAATGATTCGATTTTTCCAAAACCTACTGAGAAATAGGACATTCTAGAAGACTATTGTACATAAATTGAATTCAATTTAGGGGTACCCGTAGGACTTTATTGGGAAAAAATGTGAAATCATACAATTTTGAATATAGCTGAGTGATTTTTGGCGTCTGTTCTGGTCATACTCATAAAGGCCTTCCTCCACGATATTTCACATTTTTTGTAAATTAAGAATGTCCAATAGCGATGGAGGGGACATCAATTTTTTTTTGTACGATTTCTCTCGCCCTGTACTGCACAAGGTTGGTAACACTGTTAGAAATTATTATTTTAGAAAAGTCCTGACTAATACCTTTCGCTTGACAACCCTCAGGATTATCTCCGGTAAAAAAAAGTTTTGATGTGGAGTTCCCCCTTAAAAGCCTTTGGAATATTGAAACTTTCAAAACGTTTATCTACCTACCAAATTTGGTGTCTGTAGCTGCCATAGTTTAAGGGAAAAATTGTTGTGACACACAGACTAACGGACGGATAGACAAACGAACATATTAAACCAATTTAAATAAGGTTTTGCAAGTAGCACAAAAACCTAAGAAGTAGGAAAATTTAGGCGCCGGGCAAACTGCAGCATGTTAACATGCCATCGCCTTCAAATCGTGTGGTGAGTTCGGGGAGAACATTTTAAATGAAAATCGTATGATAAAAAATAATTATTTTTATCTTCTATCTATTTATCGAACTTCATAGACGAATAATCGAGCAAAAGCTCAATTATCAACTGAGCACCTTGGGGCTATTCTACATGAAAATAATATCTATGTACTATATTCTCCCGTTAGTCTTACATTAAAACTCCTTTGGAATCACGGGATAGGATAACTCATTCCAAAGCCATATGCCCGTCGTCCTATTGCCTTTTGTCTGAAAGCCACCATTTATTTCGCCACAACATTGAACCTAATCTCTAGATATTTTGCACGCTAAGCAAATCTCTGAAAAACTACACACAATAAGACCCCAATGCGATATTCAGGGTTATAACCCCAAAAACATAAATCCATGTATTGAATATTTCATCAACGTTTACTAAGCGATGGCTGCCCCGATGAGAAGGATTCCTCATTTTATTTTCTAGTTTGCTCAGTCGAGATTCAACGCTTTTACGACTTATCCTTTTCACACACACAATTGCGATCCACTTGGGACAACATCTTCACGTAGTGGCAAGGAAGAACGGAAAAGAGACAGCTTAAAAGCTTCAAATCGGTGTACATAAAGCCTGTTACCGGTATTCCGCTCTTAAGAAATAAGGGTAGAACAAAGTGGAACGGAATCCTTGGCGATGGAGGTGAAATCAAGAAGGATATATGCAAAACGAGATTTCCGTGTTAAATATTTTATGAGATTTTACGTGCTTCTCACTTTTCGCTTACACTAACGCGATGCTTTCGACTTACCTGATTTCAGAATTTTAACACACATGGCTGGCTTTTTCGAATGATGTGCGCTAGGAGCACATGAAATTCGGAGTACTATAAAAATAACTACAAATATCTGTGATTTATGTTTTGATTATTTTCAGTCCAGAGTTTTCTCTGTTGCAACAAAAACTTGTTTGGAATAACAACATCTGCATTATATAGACACTGAGCCTACATATTGTTTCAACATTTACCAACTTTGCTTAGCAATCTTCAAAATCAGTGAAGTTCTTGAGCAAGACTCGTTCATTTGAGTGTTTAACTGTCCCTTGAACCCTAAACAAAGCAATCAACAACCATACGAAAAACATTTCTCCGTATTTTCTTCAACATTTCGGCGCAAAATAATAACTTGGAATATTCCTTGCGGTTTGCGCACTTGCTATGTTATTCTCGAGTTTTGGTTCGTAAAATGGTTTACCACCACCCAAGTCTCTGCTTGGTGGTTGTTTCAAACAATGATAAACACTTGACAGCCTGGCATGTTTTTATGAAGAAAATTACTTGGTAGCAGCTTAATGTTTTGCATTTGCGGTTTCTCCCCCATTTGCTCTTCAAAGTGAACATTCTATCAAGTGTTTTCATTGCTCCTTTCAAAGAGAGATTTAATTGAATTATTTCTTCCGTTCTCCAGTGCTTGCTTGCTAGTCTTGTCGATTCGCTCTGTATACCCACGCAAGGCGTTGGCTTTTAACTAAATTTTATGAAACGTCTGATAAGGATTTACTTCAGCCAAACTGAGACGACGTGATTCTTTCCATTCATTGCCATATATCCTGAGAGTCGAATAAAGGAAGTTCTATTTTGTGGCTGAGAGCGAGCAAAAGATATTTTAGTTATGTTTCTCATTATTTTGAACTTATCAAGTCTCTGAAAACAATATTTTATATTTCAATCATAGCAAATGCAATTCTGGAAGAGGACTAAAACGACACGTGTTTACTTTTCGGGCAAGAATCATAAATGTGGCGAATCAAGTGCACTTGTCTCTAAATGTAGGGTGAGAGTGGAAGTTTTTCAGATACTACTTCAATTTCACTATCAAGCACGTGACTGCGAAGACGAATGATGTCCCTTGGTAGTGCGTAGCGTTTAGGCACGTTGCCTAATTGAGTTATAGTTCCCAGGCAGTGATATCTTACTATCACGAAAGGTGAGAAAGTTCAGATAGAACATAATTCAATCTTACTTTATCCGCTTCTGGGGAAATGCGTCGATCAACTCCTAAACTGATTTCAAGACTTTTCGTTCCTTCCTGGATGCAAATTGCAAGCGCATCCTCTCTTATGAAGGGTAGCTGTAATTTTCATCCGCCTAATGAGCACACTTAAATACAATTGCCTCCTTTTCGAGCGATTGCTCAAGTTGCTTCCTAAATTATCATCTGGGAATTTGATGAAATTTAATACTCCTGGAACGGAATAACTTGTGACGTTGGTGCGCAAAGTGGATAAACGATCCCCTAACACAACTAGGTTATTCAAATCCCAACGGATACTACCAATTTCCACCCTCGGTGCTTTTCCTTGGCTATTTGAAAAGAATGAATATCATTGATGTGTTTGGTGGCAATATGAGAAAATATACGTAACGCATTCGGACAAGTGAAAGCAGGTTTTGTTTTCGAAAAGCGTGCTTCAACCCTTGATCCCACCTACTGTGAGTATAATTTCTCGAATGATTTCAATTTGGTCTCTGCGTAAATGTTACATCTGTATTTCAAGTACTGCATTTGATGTCATTGGTTTCAACACATCTTCGATGCCTCCCCTTCAATTAAATCATTTTCTCCTGGCATTGTAATCATCGCAATAATCATTCAAACCCCTGTAAATTTATGGAAAATGACTCGGCGAGGGAGAGGAATCTTTGCAATTTTTAATTATGTGAATCTCTTGCAGTCACACTTGCTGGTGTTTTAAAAAAAATTCTGCTTGTCGTCTACACTAAGCAGGATTTGCCCCAACATTCTAATTAATCGTTTAGAACGCGTGTGAGAAATCAATGCGAGGATTCATCACTAAATAATATCCAGATACCAACTGTAACAATAATGGTTTTTTCTAAATTGACGAATGGTGAGCATCTGGCAAAACAACGGACACTGGGACGTAAAAGTCACTTCGGATTGCTAGTGCCACCCTAAGCTCGAAGAAATTAATTTAGTTAAGTGACAGTAAAAGTCGGTTTGTATCTTATTCTCGAGGAAGTATCGAATCAAAATTTCTACAACTATAATCGGATGAAATGATTTTATTGACACGGTGTCTTTTAATACATCAATGATTAGCCAGCTGATGATCGAAGATTTTAAGAGATCACGCAGAATACAATCAAATACTCCGTCAGACAATAAATAGGAATGAAATGAAATTACTTACTTTCTTCATTTTTTAACTCTCAAACAGCAATTCCTTCTATTCTGATATAGAAAAGTATTATCAATACTAAGTATTATCAATAAGACTTTTAAACAAGCGATACGATTTTCGAAAGGCTCTAGGGGTTCGAAGTGAAGTGGAATCAAAGAAAACGTCTATTCGCGTAAACAGAATATCAAAAACATAAGAACACCTGATGGGTCAATTAATGTTTATTCCATGAATTTAATTGACCAATAGGGTAGTCAAATCACTCTGTAAAAGCAGTTAGAAGTCATCATCAAGGTAGACGCTAAAGATTTCCAATGAGGGGTTAACGAGAATTCAATGTACAGTGGAAGTGAGAGATATGGAATATTCAAATGGACTTCCAAGTGTATTGTGTTGGAGTGCTGTTAGAGGTAAAGCAGTAATTTAAAGATGGAATAAATTGAACTTGCCAACAGCTTAACACAACTTAGAATGATGACTGACAGTACTGAGGCAAATAAAGTTTAAAAATGCTAAATGTCTGTCAAAAGGAAGAGAACCTCATGAATTTGAGAATTTTCACAGGAAATTGATGGGAGAAACACGAGACTGAAGCCTTAAACATTAGTCTCTATTAGGTCACAATCAGTACATTGATTTGATTTTATGGTGAAGTTTTTAACATAACCGCGACATGAAGGACTGAAAAATCTATGAAGGGAGGAAAATTACTACCATTTTCAGAGCAGGCCACTTTCAAACCGAAACAAATTCCAATTGGTTTCTACATATTAAGGTTATACTCGTAAACCGTCAACGCCAATTAGTGTGATACAATGATATATTTATGCAGGAATAGGAATAATTATGTAATTAATTCGTATATGACGTAATTATGCAGGAATATGTATGTAATTATTCCATATATGACGACGGTTTGCGATGCTTAGCGATTACGCTAGTTTTGCTTCGGACGCTAACTGACGCTATTGGTCTAGCGTAGTTTCAATTAGAATGCCATTTGGTGTTCCTGGTCCTTAAAGTCTTAATAAATAGTGTAAACAAAAGTAGAAGAAAAATTGAATCGGGAGAGGCTTCACATTAATTTTTCACTGTAGTGGATCTTAAAGACCGCAGTAATTTGTAGTAGTAGTATGAGCATTCGTGCATGAATTCTAAATGGCAGAGTTAGTGCAATCGAGTGTGGAATACAATCGAAGAGTGGCGGTTATTGAAAGTCTTTGCGCTGGACGGTCGCCAACTAAAATTATAAGGTTTTTCGGGTATTTGAAGTCCACAGTTTACGATATTGCTCAGAAATTAGCGGCCGCGGAAAATTGTGGGGAAGGTTCTCCTAGTCTAGCAAGGAAAACTCATGCAAAGAAGCAGACGGCGAGAACCCTGAAAGTTGTTCGAAGGGCCCAAGACCTCATTTCGGAGAATCCTGGGAGCTCGCTCAGAAAAATGGGGCCATTTTGGGTGTAAGTGAGGCTTCCATGCATCGAATCGCCGAAGAGGAGCTGAGGTACACGTCCTACGTATTAAAGGTGCGATAGATGTTGTCCGAGGCCGCTAAAATCAACAGGATTGCCCGCTGTCACTTGCTTCTGTGTTCACTGAAGAACGAAGCTGCGGATTGCATCCAGATCCCAGATTTAAACCTCCTGGGTTATTACGTGTGGAGCGTTAGTGAGCGGGTTACTAACAAGTCCAGATATCATAATGTGGCATCCCTTCAGGCCGCTGTTGAAGCAGCAATCCTCAATTAACAACGAGAGCAGTTAAAGAAGGTGTTCTGGCGATTCAAGCGGTGATTTGAAGCGATGATTGAAACAAGCTGGGGCTACATTGAGTTATAAACTTACAGAGAATACCTAGAACTAAAATATAATTTTCGTGGTAAATCTTAGTTTATAAGTAATAAATAATTATTATTATAGACTGCGTGTTCTTTCCGTATTTTGCTTAAGCACCGTGTATATAATTAACAGTGCGAAAAGCCTCAAACGTATCGAAACACACTATTTCAACTATTGTACTGGTTCTTTTCACACCTTGCAAAATTCTTCATTCTAGCCTGCTTTCGTAAAACCATATCGCATGAGCAATGCGCTCAATAAAAAAATTTGTGTGAGATACACATGCTCATTGAGTTAGAAAGCAGCGTAACAAGGAAATGGTACGAAAGATCGCCTTCGAAGACAGATCATCTCGTATAAGGATTCGCGGAACATGGGTTTCTGCTTCAACAAAATGGAAAGTAAGAGAATTTAAACAGTAGAAATAGATACATCTATTGTAATTTCTTGAAATCTCATCTAAATCATACCTTTTTATTTCAGTTATATTGCCACGGGGTGGAAACAGACAACGGCGAATTAAGTATATAAAATATTCCAAATACTGAACATCAAGACCAAGACCCATGGAATAGAAAATCCAGTTCACAGATAGTATAGCATTGGTAATTTGGTTATTGTACGCATAATGCAGTTATACGAGTACATAACTATGTAGTTTAAAAGCCTGAATATGAGTCGAAGTTTCAAGGTATGCTTTTTCAGTTGTGGACTGATACAGATCTGGAATAACAGATCGGGAGAGCCGCCTATTCGGGACTTGAAGGTCTCTTAATAAAAAAGTCATGAAAGAATGAATTCTGAAAATAGCTGGCATTCAAACTTCGATTAGTTGTTGTAAGGCAGCATTGTGAATTTTAAAGGACAACTTCGTCAAATAAGACAATTATCATTAATTAAAAAACGATGAGAAGACCTCCCCGTTAGTGAAATTTAAATAAGACAAGGATAAAAGGTTTCATTGTTGGTATCTCCGGTACGATGCTAGTGTGCACTTGTCGACAGCTGGCAATGAAATGGATTCAGTGATACACGCATGTTGACAAAATATGTATCGTATAGAAAATGAATATGGGTGCAATGTTGGGCCGTGAAGACCTAAGGCTGAGTTAAGCTACCCGGTTAGTTGAAAGAAGTCTCCAACCTTTTTGCAACTACGTCTAGCCTGGCCCAATGATCAAAAAGTAAAATTTATGCTTTGACCGCCATGTTCAGTGTTGTTTGAAAAGTGAGTGGTTGAAAATTCAACAACGGGTAGAAATTGTTCGAATTTATCATCGAAAATAATGTTCGGTTCGCCAGACATTTCGTGCATTGTGAGAAATTTATGGTCCACGTAATCGACCAACCGAACACTCTATTTATTGCTTCATTGAAAAATTTGAAATAACTAGTTCAGTTGCGGATAAGTCAAACTCTTTGTGCCAGGAAATCGCCCATTTAGCTGATAGTATCGCAAGTGTCAGCCAGAATGTAAGGGAAGATCAGAGTCTCTCTGTTTCGCATCGTTTGCAGGAACTCGGTCTTTCTCGGATGGCTGCATGGAGAATTTTTCGTACTGATATTCATTTGAAGGCATATAAACTTCAACTGGCTCAAGAACTCAAACCAGGTGATCATGGTTTGCGTCGAACTTTTGCCAATTGGACTTTGGATGAAGCGTATTTCTGGCTAAATGGCTTCGTGAATAAACAAAACTTCAGGATTCGGGCTAAGGAAAATCCTCAAACGATTCACAAAATGCCTCCATGCTCAGAAAATTACTGCCTTGAGCGAACTTTGAGCTTACGGCGTGATCGGATCTTATTTTCTTGAATTGAAGATAGAAATCACGTGATTGTAAATGGCGAACGCTATAGGAATAAGATAACACAATGTTTCTGGCCTAAACTGGAAAATGTTGACTTGAACGGTGGGATTTGTCACACATCTTGTCGGACAATCGACTTGTTAAAAGAAATATTTCCCGGATGACTTATTTCTAGAAATGACAATGTCAACTGGTTGCCTAGATCATGCGATCAAACGCTCCTGGACTTATTGCTATAGGATTATTTGAAATCTTTGGTCTACGAGAATAAGCCAGAAACGACTCACAATCTTGGACAAAACATCCAACGCACCATTGAAAATTCACCACGTGTGAGAAAATAGTAGAAAATCGGGCATTCAGCCCGATGAAGCTGAGGGGGATATTTAAACGATATTATTTTCAGAACTTGATGCTATCGATTGTTCCTCAAAATATAAAAAATGCACGTGAGTATCACTTGTAGTTATCATTGAGTTTCATTTAAAGTTCTGATTCCTTTCACTTCGAACCATTGCCAACAGCAAAAATGGGCGACATTTAGCTGGCTTGTGAATCGATCGCTCACGTTTCCATTGAAAAAGGAAGCCCTGAAAAAAGAAACGTCTCACATTTATAAGTTAGCCGAGTGGAATGGATACCCTACGGATGAAGTCACCAAATTGATAGCCAAATGAACGAAGGAGATCTTCAAAAAAAAGCTCACAACGCTAACTGCATAAGTCGAGCAACGGAAGAGGTTGGTTGTAACTTTTGACTCAAGGACGGAAACAATGAAGAGGGCTATGAAAAACATAAACATCGACCTAGTTTATACGAGCCGGGCCACAAAACTGCAGAGCTTGCTAGGATCAACCAAGGACCCCATACCCAAAATGGAGCGGAGCGGAGTCTACAAGGTATCGTGTACGAAATGTAATGGATGTTATATTGGACAAACGAGGAGATCACTAGGTGTCATAGGAACGAACACTTAAGGGAAGCAGTCAACTAAAACAATAAGCAGGATGCAAAAAACTTCAAATCAAAAATGGCGGAACATATAGTCCTTGAAAAACATGACATCACTGCGGACAACGTGAGCATGCTGAAAACGATTACAAACGGGTGGAAGCTTGATGTAGCAGAAAGTTTGGAGATATTCAATCGAAAGACGCAGGAAATTTGGAACGGCGACCCAGGTAACGGATAAACCTGGCTATTCAAGCTTACAAAATAATGAATGTAATTAAGTAGTAATAAGGAAAACCAAAATTTTTGAACGGTAAAAGGATCAGGTAATTAGAGATGAAGTAAAAGAACTTTGAGGGATTAGAGACATATTAGGGTAATTACAGATTCAATTTAATAATTTAAAGAGTTTAGTATAAATATTAGGACACTTGTAGTTTAGGGAATAGTACTACTCAGGAAGTTCTTAAGTAGAGAACGAAACAATTGTATACGGAATAAAAATAAAAATAGTAGAATTAAAGGGAATTCAGTTTCTTTCATTTTTATGTAATTATTACCAAATGATCAACCCATCATCGTCCTAAATGCTAATACTTAAATTACATTGAAAACTTTTATTTGAAAACGATGTTAAGTTTATTTGATTATGTCTGCAATGATTGTTAAAACCCTTCATGACCAATTTATTGTGTTCTGACTAGATCAGTCATATATTTGTTCATAAACAATAAATTTAGGAAGTATTGGAAACAGTATTGGTTTTGTATAATAATTTAAATCGTTGAATTAATTTAAAACTTATCTGGATCGGTTAGATTTTTCGTAAATATCAAATAACCTCATGAAATTTGCACATAAAAATTTCACAAAATTAGCAACAATTTCCATGAAGTAGTCAGCGAAAGTTTTGTCCATTTAAATGAGCAAATACTTTATCTCATGAGCCTACTGGCAACAATTCGATAAGTTGGGAGAAGTTTTTGGATCAATGGTTTCATGCATTGAATCAAAACATTTCTTTTCAACTATAAATATCTCGGTAGTAAAATAAGAAAGAAAGAAAGAAAACGATCAAAAATTTGGCTCTTTTTCTAATGCAAACGATGTATTGATCTATTCTGTCCCATTAAAATATTGTTTGAAATTATTAAAAATGCCAAGCACTCATCCTAACCATCATCAACGAAACATTATAAGAAAAGACATCCTTGAAACAAACAAAAGTTTCTGTTTATTATCACTGTTTGCACTGCCATAAAATTTTCTCATAATCATCAACAGTATGATCACTATCCCCAGCAACCTTAATAGTTGCAACCAAGCTATACATACGAGAATATGGTACAGTGACGGAGGAGGTGAACGCAAAAGTCGTGGAAACATACTTTTTCTAAAGGTAATTGTCATTTACCTTTACTTATTTTAAGTAAATACAGGTAAATTTGGTGAAAGTAGGATTTAACTTTCTATCCAAGTTCAAAAGCTGCGGAAGTTTCACGTAAAAATCTGAAAATGCAATATGCTGACCATTTTTGCCATATGTTAGTGTTAATATCTGCATAGCCCATCAATGAATTACCACGAAAAACTACTAAATTATACTACAATCTTACCTATGAAAGTAAATTAAAATGTAGTTCGAAAATAATGCATTATTGCTTACATTTAATACCAGCAAGAGCAAGGAATGATGACAAGACTGAAGAGATACGTTAAGTTAGCTGGTTAAGTTACTAAAAATATGTAGCAATTTATCAAGTGACATTTCTTACCATGTTTGGAAGAAATTATTTATGATGGTAAAGTTACTCGCAAAAAACGCCAAAACCAATTCGGTTTAAAAGATTATGCCTAATTTGCTCAAATCGGTAATGTCATTTTAATTCAACAAGATAAATAAAACTATGAAATTAGCAAACATAAAAATTCATGATGAAGTTAAAAGTGATGAGTAAAGAAGTGTCCATATCAACGAGAAATATTCACCATCCCTAACATCCCATCCCTCTTTAGGCAGCAATCATTTGTCTAATTTCAACAGTTCAAAGTTCAGGCTACCAGAGGAATCTCATCCGTTTTCTTCCCTATTCTATTTGCACGTAATCTATCTTCTCACCTTTTAGGAATCCTCTTAAATTCTGATAAACTCTTGCCGAGAGAGAAGCAGGATATTATTCCAAACGCCATTCATCCTTCCTTGTTGGCAGGCACATTCCAGTTCCACTCCCACTATCATGCAATACAGCTTTGTGCAGCATAACTCCTTCTCTTTTGAGATAATTTCAACCAATTAATGGCAATAAATCAAGTGAATCTGTTTTAATCGTCGACAGATATTTTCCCTTTCGTCCTGGGTGAAATATCAACGGAGACGATTTGTTCTGTGCTCGAGTTACGCCCAACCCTTTTTAACAGAGTCAAGTTATGTAGTAACGATGGGGCGAGATGCCTGCTAGATAGATAATTAAAACTGGTTTAATCCAATGCCTTAAATCAAGTTGCCAGCTCCTCGCATTCTGACTCTAAGATTTCAACGGGCGTCAGTGCCTTCAAGAATATTTTTCAAGTCTTTAAAATTCCAAGCATAATCGCAAAGCTTTCTTGCTATTTTGTGGGCTGACATTACACTACGACGATCATTATTGCTACACTTTGCATGCATCTATAATTCATACGGCCTGTTTTTGTTGCTGGTTGCGATGCTGCACTTAGTATATATTTTTGAAGCGCCACTAAACATTCTTTAGGATGATAGCAACTTGAAATTTATGCAAAAGCTTGCCCATTCTGTGTTCAATGTTCCCGATATTGCATACCAGTGGTGGGCTTGTACTTTGCCATTTGCATAGTATGCACTTATCCTTGCTACTGCCCGTACGGAGCATCTTTTGTGCATTAGCACTAACGGAATTTATTTACACAATTCAGAACACAATGGAATGCTTATTTTTTAACTTACCTGTGTGTATGTACGTGTGCTTCTTCATATCACTTTTTTGATGAAACCGCTTTCCACAGTAGCTGCAAGGATACGGCCGTGTATCACTATGTATGAGCAAATGAGTTGAGAGGGTGCTGGACCGTTTAAAGCTTTTACCACACTGCTTGCATTCGAAAACCTTTTCCACGTTATGAACAGCCCTGTGCAATGGAATCGGGAAGTTAGTACAAATTTGTTAAGTAGTGGCAGATTTCACATTATGTACCTATGTTGGCTAAGGCTGACTTCGTGGCCAAATGTTTTGTTGCAAAGTTCACAAGCAAATGGTTTCTTTCCGTGGTGGGTCCGTCGAGCGTGTACTTCTAGGCCGTGAGCCGTTGAAAACATCTTTTCGCACTTCATACAAGAATACAAATCACTAAATTGCGATAATACTGGCCACTTGGGAATATGGTGGAAATGAAGATGAGATGGGTGGGGGAATCCTATGTGCGAGCCTGCGCTCCCAACTGGTCCTTGCGATTGGGAAACTAAGTTGCGAAACCGCAAAAAATCTTCTTGTGAGGCGGAATGATACCTGCAATTTAATTTACGAATTAAAAATTTGCATAAATAATCTGAAAAAGAAACTTACCCTCCAGCCGCACCCGGCTGCTGACCTTGATGGAAGGCCAAGGTGGCCCACCAAGGCAACTGGGGCAGAATCGTTCGGTGCAACATAGCTGCTTGATGGTCATAGCTCGTCGACGCGTAATTATTCCTAAACGAGTCCAGAGATCCAACAGGTACAGGCGACTTCGAAGTACGCGGTTCATCTTGCCGGAGCAGTGCAGATACTGAAAAGATTTCCGGCTTCCTAGGACTCACCGAAAGCTCCGTCACCGGGGATTCCGATGTACTGGAAGATTTCATCGGTAGCGGCGGGGGAGAGTCTACTTCTAGTTCCGGCGAACTGGATCGTGACCTCGATCGCAAATCATCGCGCGGTGATCCCGATTGACTCCTTGACCGCGATCGATATTCTCTTAGAAAATGTTGTCGACTAGCCTCACTATTATCTACGAGTTGATCGTTACTATCACAATGTGGTAAAGGCTTATGCTCATATGTATTGTTATTATCTTCGTCTTCCGACGTTGACTCAGTCGTTTTCACCAGCCGATTTATGCTGAAGGTGAGTTCATCTGCAGAGAAAAGTCAACAATAAATGTACAATTCATTTTTATGCTTTCAAATAAATAATTAATGATGAACTGAAATTGAATTTTAACCCCTTCTGCATCAAGCAGGACAAACCAATGCGTATCTGCCCAATCACCTCAAACATTTTGCAACCTTACTTGTAGAACATTGTCAAGCGTCCCTCTTTTATTTATATGTTCTGTGACGAATTAGAAAATTGTCAAATTGTTTCTTTCTGAATAGAACCCTTCGTTCTCTCCCACATTTTAACATGCTCCATTTATTCGGGCTGCACTGAACAGATGTTTTATTTATATAGCAAGTTGAATATTTGCTGTGTGTGAAACCCAAACTGGAACGTGAACGATGGGGTGTGTTGGATGTATGAAACACGACAAACGAATGCAAGGTGATTTTAGATTTCACGCTGATTATCTTTGAAGGATGAATGATTTTTAAATCACTTCCACAAGGGAACGAACAAATATGTGCTTCGTTTCGCTTAACAACATTATAAATATGTACAAGTATGACAACTTCATACGATAGATATTAGGATTTCATTATTACTATCGAGTGAATGATATTTGATTATTTGTCCTTTTCAGGATGTAGCGGCGATATTAGGGTTTATGATTCACGAAGCTCTAACATATCTAGGTTTCGCTACGTTAAATCCTACGACGATTTATAATCAATTTATCTGGCAAGAGCAATTGGCAAAAATCCGAAACCTGCTGCAGTTACAGACTAAGCCATCTTACCTATATATGTCAAAAAATCAAACTGGCTTTTATCGAGTATTACTGGCGGTAAGTAAGAATTATACGAGTACATATGGCAGCTAACTACAAAAATCAATTTATTGTTATTATCAAACGATTTTAAACCTTATAGATTATCAAGTGGGAGGCGCTTGTTGCAGGAAGCTACAGCCCGAGAGGGGCTGTAGCGCAAAGAAGAACAAGAAGATTATCAATCGGTGAAAACAGATGAAATGTTTAACATCATTTCAAAGTAGAGAAGCAATCCACAAACATTATATTCCTAAAAATTTGATACAAGTTGTCCCTAAAAAGAAATTTATTGTGAAAAAAAACTTGAATCACCTTTTTGTTTTAATTTACATATTTTAGTCACTAAAAATAGCGAGAAATCAATAAAATATAGCGATATAATTAATAATAACAATAATTATAGCGATATAATTAATAATAACAATAATTATCGAATAAAAGTGAATCACATATACTCAATTGAAGCACTAACATATTATTATGAAATACATCGAAATAATTATATAGACTCACAAAGTATCACTAGACATGCTACCAAAAACTCCAAAAAAATAAGCGAAAAAAATAGTTATATTGTTTCGATTAAACTTTTAATCGTTTACCAAAAGAACTTAAAAATTTACATGGTTGTAAGATAAATATTAAAAATAAATTGTTATCTTGGATTATAATATTATAAAACTAGGAATTTTATAGTTTGCAGCGCGAATTCTAAAAATTCTAAAACCTTATTTGAAATGCTTACATAATATTGGCAAATGTATGTTTCTTTTAGTTATAAGATATTAGTTTTTAAGCACACCAGTTTGCGTACAGGGATAAAGTTCCCTCTGCAGTTTACTGTTTTATATATATATATATATATATATATATATATATATATATATATATATATATATATATATATATATATATATATATATATATATATATATATATATATATATATATGTATTTTACATGTAAATTTTACTGGTAAATAAATAAATAAATAAAAATAAAAAATTATGGATTGATCAACTTTTTCCTAACAAGATCAGTCACGGCCGACACAGAAACTCAACTGAAAGTCTATGATGAAACCTAAGAAGTAGGACTGCAAATCTTCTTCTTCTTCGTACATAGCACTACAGCCCCTCTCGGGTCCCCGCTTCAAGCAAAAAGCGCCTCCAACTGTCTCGGTCCATTGACCGCGTCCTTCAATTTCGGAATCCGAACAGCGATGAACTGTCCGTCGACCGAGTCAGACTAGCGTTCTCTCGATTTCCCCACTGATCTCCGACCTTCAGTTCTCTCAACGAATACCTTCTTGGGTATCCGTTGTTCGTCCATACGATTCATGTATCCAGCCCATTGCAGCTACCGCAGTCGTAAAATCGTTGAGACCTCCGGATCGTCCAAAATTTCATATAGCTCATGGTTGTATCGAATTTGCCATTGGTCTCCGTCTAGCTTTGCTCCCATTATTCGCCTTAGGACCCGTCGCTCAAAGGCGTTCAATATATTTGCGGATGCTTGGGTTAGGGTCCATGTTACACACCCATAGCATAACGCAGGTCTTATCACAGATTTGTATACTTGGAGCTTTATTTTCCTGTTTATGCAGCTGGTCTTCAAGATCGTCAAAATTGAATAAAATGTTTTATTTGCGAGCTGCGTTCTTCGGCGTATTTAGTCTCTTTCATTAGCGGTTCTAATTATTTTGGCGCGTAAATACACAAATTCGCTAGCATTTTCGATACTGTATTCGCCAAGTGTGATATATTGTGTATTCGAGGTATTTTTTCTCGACTACGTCATGAGCTTTGTTTTATTTTCATTGATTTGTAGCCCTACTAGTTTTGCTTCGCTATCGAGTTTCAGGAAGACTTCTTTGTAGTTAATATCACCTTGCGGAGGGCCGTGACATTCAATCAAGATAATGAGATACTCTAACTATCTCTAAGCGAACGCCCGAAAGGGGCTGTAGTGCTAAACGAAAAACAAATAGTATGGAATTACAACAACAGTAAATACACTCTGTGCGCCTACTAAGACGTCCTGTCGGTAACGGCGGCATCCAGGGAGTTTGTGAGTCATTACTGCACTCCGAGTCTCAGTGGATGAATCAACAGATTTAAATGTTCAATAGAAATTTTAAACGTTTAATAGCTTTGTTTCAAAGCGCTTCAAACGTGTCACGTTCATTTCAAATGCCCGAGATATATTTTAAGAACCTTTAAGTGCTTTGTTGCAAAGCATTTTAAACGTTTAACTTTCATAACATGTTATAAACGTTTTGTCATCAGCAGGTATCTGGCTTAAAGATTGCCCATTCTACGTGCGACATCAGCGAAGTCGTGTACACACTACAATTTTTTGTGGATAATCATGATAATTTGAAGAATAATGTTGGACTTGAGTATGTTCAACCGACCAAACATGCAGGAAAATCATCTAAGTTGCAACAAAATTGCGATAGTTTTTATATATAAAAGGACTCCTAGACCTTTCTGATATACTTAAACAATTTCTTATATTGGTAAGTCATTTTTTCGATTGAATATTTCTATTATTTAAAATGGATTTTATTTAAGTACATATTGCCTTTTATTATCTATGACCATTTGCCATTTTTTGGGTAGAGCCATTATTCCATCTACATAGATGGAATAATGGAACTTCTGTGGTTTATCGGCGAAAAACTTGGCCAAGTGATTTACACAGTCGCTTTTTGAAGTGAGACCGAAAATAATGGTAGTCTGATGGTGCAAGGTCTGGACTATACGGAGGATGCATCAAAGCTTCCCAGCCAAGCTCTGTCAATTTTTGCCGGGTCATCAAAGATGTGTGTGGTCTGGCATTGTCATAATGGAAGACAACACCCTTTCTATTGATCAATTCTGACCGGTGTTTTGAATTGCTTGTTGCAATCTGGTTAATTGCTGACAGTACAGAGCCGAATTGAGTGTTTTGCCAGGTTCTAGCACGTCATAATAAACAATTCCTTTCCAATCCTACCAAACAAACAGCATAACCTTATTTTGTGTCAATCCTGGCTTTGAAGTCGTTTGTGATGATTCACCTTTTTTTGACCATGATCTTTTTCGAACGATATTCTCGTATCTTAGCCCATTTATCATCGCCCGTAACGATTAGCTTCCAAAATGGCTCGATTAGCATTTTGCAAATGGAAATTCGGTCGATCAAATTTTTTTGTGTTAATTCATGCGGCACTCAAATGTCGAGCTTCTTTGTGTATCCAGCCTTACGCAATTGGTTCAAAGCTGTCTGGTGATGGATACTTTGCTATGTCATGGCTGCTTATGTGTCGGTCTTCTTCAATTTTTTGTAAGATTTCATCGACTTTTTCAGTGATTGGTCGACCTGAGCAAGGTGCATCTTTGACACCAAAATTTCCAAGACGAAAGCGAGTGAACACCACAAATTTTTTCAAGAGCCTGCGATGCATTCTCACCTTGATCGTAATGATATTGTAAAATATAACGAATATTTTCAGAAATTTCACTCATTTTTAAATGAATACAACTTTTGACACGAATGACGAAATACAAATTGTAGGTATGAAAATTGTAGACTGGAATGTCACCTTTCAAACGCATTTCAGTTTGACTCAATCTAATTAGTATTGCCCGATATATGATAACCAACACCATCTAGTGACAAAAAAGGCTCAACACTTTTTAGACTATCCAATAAATAAATGCATAAATAAATTCAATGAATTATGTTTTTTTTTTCTTGAGCCCTAGAATGGTGAGAAAGCCCTTTTGTTAGGAGCACAGCACATTGTTGATAATGTCAAGGCATTCAGCTTAAATGCCAACGTTGCCAATTAATATCTAAAAATTCCCCTTTAGAGGTAAAACACTCGAATAATACGTTGTGTGAAGTCGGATTACTACAGCCAGTAAGGCTTGTGATCGAAAAATTCCTAATATGGTAGGAATTATGTTAATAGTAGATTTGAAGGTACCCTATTCAACAAAAAAAAAAAAAAAAAAAAAAAAAAAAAAAAAATACAAACAAATAAGGAATCTCTAAAATATACAAACAAATACGGGATCTCTAAATAATAGCGTAAGTAATTAAGCAGTCTACATTTTATTTGTGCATGCGAAATAATTCAACTAGCTAATTATTAGTCACTTGAGTTTATTTAATGGCTTTACAAAGTGCACTTGCACAAATGAGTGTCACATTGTTTACATTGCTTATGATAAGAAAAATTGATAAGTCATGATTTATTATTTAATTAGAAAGCATTGATTCGTGCCCATGTACATAGGTATTATCATTTTTCCGCAGCGTATGTAATGCATGCAGACTTGCATGCACAATGCACTATGCAAATACAATTTTCTGCAGCATATTCACATGCAATCTGTAATGTTGTATTGATCCATAAAATTCAGTAGTCAGTCAATAGAAGCTTACACGAGTTGATTTAAATCAAATTTATTGTTGAATATGACATGATAACTCTAACATTTACAAACAGTATATGTACGAGTATAATAGAAGACACGTATTGCAATTTGAAATTTTTTAAGGAGAATATGACTGAGGGTATTTAAGTTCGGTAGGCGGAAGTATGCTACTGTCAGAATAGTTTTATACTCATACATGTTTGATAACTGTAGCCTTTATCTTTCTGAATATAAACTGCAGTAACAGACATTAGAATGGCCGAAAGTAAGATAAAGCAGCAGGAGTGCTCCTCGCAAAAGGGTTTTGTAAGGATAATCAGTAACTCAAACGTCTTTTGAATATCAAAACTTGACTCATACATACTATATATTCCAGAAATTGAGTTCGAAAAACTAAAACAGTACGCCCTCGGTGAAAATTCGGGCAGTTGCGTTTGTTGAGGTTTTTGCAATGACCGAGTCGCCAAAAAGTTGAGCATTGGATGGGAATTGAACGTGAAAACGTGAAATTTAAAGACACCAATATTATTTGTCATTAAACCAAATTAAATTAATAATTTTCACCAACCTCTAGACGTCTATGCCCGTTGATGAAACACTGGCCATATTAAAAGAAAAACGTTCATTCAACAGCAGCCGACAATTTACAGATCAACATCTCAATCTCATAAAAACCACAATCAAGCAGAACTATTTTAAGTTCAATAACAACACATACATTGCCAAGGACGGTCTGGGTATGGGACATCCAATGTCCTCAATAATGTCAGAAATATTCTTACCATCTTTGGAAGAAGTCTTTATACCCAAAATTATCAAAAGATTCAATGTAATATTTTACAGACGATATGTGGATGACTCTTTCATCGTTATTGACTCACAAGAAAATAAACAAGACGAACTACTTACCTATATGAATGAAATTCGCCCGAAGGTAAATTACACTATACAAAAAGAAACAAACGGACAACTCAACTATATGGACCTAACCGTGACACACGAACAAACAAGAATAGACTACAAAATATACAGAAAACCAACCACAACTGATCATACCATACAAGAAACATCTAACCACCCCGCACAACATAAGCTAGCAGCGTACAGATCAGTGATGCAGAGGCTTCACTCCAACCTCATGACTCCTACTAACTACTCCAACGAACTAAACAACATTTACAGAATAGCTAATAATAACGGATACAAACAATGCGACATTGACAAATTTGTTACACAGTACAAACAAAAACAGGAGCGCCAACCGGCTGAAATTCATAAGAACGACCAACAGTGGATTTCGTTAACATACGTAGGCAAAGAGACATACAAACTATATATTTTGTTTTTGGCCATGGAGGATTTGAACCTATGCTTTCCCATTCACTGTCCATTTCTTCGGCTTCTAAATTATGAAAAACCAACTCCAACTCGATATCGTTTTCGGCGATACAATTCTGTAAGTTCCCGGTGGCAAAAGACTCGTTAAAACACATCTCTTGAAGCAAGTCATAAATGGATGACACCATTTCACGGTCAAAAATGATTTGATCTCTTATGACTTTCAATGTTAACCGTTGTCGTTGTTAACCGTTGTCGTTGTTAACCGACATCAATGGCTTCCAGCACTTCTGTATAACTGAAGACTTAACCTTGTCCCAGGTAATAGACAAAAGGAGTACGGCATGCCTTAAATTGAAATCCTTATTTATACTCTCCAAATTTGCTCCTTGATTCCCAACTAAATGCACCAAAAGTTCTTTTACAGTAATACAGATTTGTCAAGTTAATAATATTTCGGTCTATTGGTTGGAGAATACCAGTGGAATTTGCTGATAAACTCATTTTAACAACTTCTAATCATCACTAACCATCAGTCCGTCTTTGGGATGATACAGCGCCGTACAATAGCAAAAGAGCCGTTTTTTGGAGATTTTTCGATTTTAGAAACTGTCTTACCCAAACAGATGGAAAATATGAAAGCAAATTGTTGTAAATGGCAGGCTTATTTTTGAAGTTCTTAAATGCTCTAGGAATTGCAGCTCTTCCAATAAGGAATAACTTTACTTTGTGGGCACGAGAAACTTTAGTGTAAGCTAGAAAGGTCATTCTCTCTTTGCATACTTTCCAAACAGGAGCAGTGGCTCCTTTACAACCCACAAATGTTTTCTTTGGCATGTACTTGAAGAATAAGCCAGACTCGTCCGAAGTGATGACAAATTGAGCTCTTTTATTTTATTTTCGAAATGAAGTCAAAACGATTCCACCAATTGGGGCTTATTTGATAGTATATCCCCGCAAGTTTCCAACATCCGGATTCCATACAATTTTTTGAAACTACACATACCATACATTATAGCATCGAGACCTTCTGATTTTTATTTGATTTTTTGATGAAGAGAACATGCTATTGATTTAAGGAGACCTGCGGAAATCGAGACGTTTTGCCTACGTTGCCTTTGGAACCGCTTGTACAAGGCCTTTTTCGTCCTTAGATACTCACAGCTTTTTAGAGTTACGCGTTTTCATGGTCCGCTCGCAGAATTCGATACAAAGTAGTTCAGCGCATCTATTTTCTTTCTGATTCTGCTTACGCTTGATTTATCACTTGTATGCTTCACAAAGCGATTTGGCTGATTAACCTGCACTCAATTTTGATAAAATCTCAACATTTTGCTTTATAGAAACTTTTTTAACGATGGTCATGCTTTTTTGAATAAAACTATAGCGGCCATAGAAAATACTGGACAATGGAAAATTTTCCATGAAGTAGCTATTCAATAACTGCTGATTACAATGAAAGCAAACACTAAACTATAAATTACCAAGACGAACAATAATAGATCATGGAAGAAAAGTTGCGTTGACAGAGTCATAATTCTTTGAAAAGTTGCAATTATTGAGTCACTAATGGTGAAAATTCGGGTGTTGCTTTAACTGAGGTATTGCATTTATCGAGTGTTGCTTTAGCCGAGGGCGTACTGTGTATGGTTAGTATGTATTTCAATACACTGCCATTTTATTTTCAGTGTGTTGCCCTCATTATTTGAGTAGTCATGATAACACATCAATCCTATAAAACATATCTAAATTCCTACATATTTGTAGTGTTTAGGTCCTTTGCAAACGTGTATCCACACTGTATAACGTGTTGTTGTTGTAATTGATAAATTTTCACTCGGCTGTAGCTTAGCTCTTTATGGCTTGATTTTCATGAAATTCAGAAAACACGCGTCTGATAAAAAAGTCTAGATACGAAATTTTGGTCAATTTAAGGTTTTCCTTTGCATTTCATTGGCAGAAACGTAAAATTCATAAAGTATACAAGTAGTATCATTATCAAAGTTTATCGAATCTTGACATCCATGATTTTTTTCAGATTTTTCTGCCCAAAGACATCCAATCGCGAGGGGAGGAGACACAAATTTTTAATACATTTACTCCTCTTCTGCCTACCTCCACGCAAAGACTGCAGACCTGTTTTGAAAAGTTGTCACCAAGACCTCTCATTTGATGATATAGGGACGTGACCCTTAATATTTTTTTGCCAAAGGTAGCCAATATACCGTTGGCAAAAAAATATTATTAAGGGTCACCTCCCTATATGAGAAGGTCCTCTTAAAAACTTCGTACATTTTTTTTTCTAGTGAGACTTTTTTAGAAGGCGCCACTTTTGAACTATATTATCTGCAAAACTTCATTATTCTCGCTTATACGATTTGCGAGAAAAATGCTGCGACCCAAAGGGCAGATCGCGAATTTAGTAGGGTATTGTCAAATTAATTTAAAATATCCTTAAAAGGTCGCGATCCTATTTGGTTTTCTGATTTAGTACTGATTTCTAAACAAAGATTTAGGTACTTGTAGCTTTTAAGCAAACTGAAATAATTTACAGAAGATGCTGGTTCACGAATTCCTCAAGTTTAATCAAATTATTACCATTTTGTTTTTATTTTTTCGGATATCAAATAAACACTGACTATTTCTTCAAATTTACATAAAAAATTTTGTATAATAGGAAAATTTTTGGGGTATCTATTTTAAAGTAAGATATAGCTCTGAGCTAATCGCTAAAGTTTGGTAGTTCACTTAAAGTAAACTAAACGGTATGAGAAGAATCAATTGAACAACCACTATTAATTTACTTATTTCATTGTTCTCCTTTTTCAAGTAGATTATGATTGACTGCACCAAGTGAGAGTTTCTGATGTACAACGGTCACAAGTTTACCTCGTGTAACTACCTTTCTATTAGCAGTTTTGATCGAATGTGTCCACAGGCCACTATCAGACTTTGTGTCGCTTCATACTTATTTTATCTGGAAAGCCTCAAATAAGCAGCTTGCTAGATTACACCCTACATCAAAAATCTCAGTCAAATAAAACTAATCAATCACCTTTTGAAAGATTTGTGCCGCAAATGTTTGTCTCCAGAAACTACAATAATCCTGAAACAAACAATTGTGCACATGCGTCGTACATGATTCATATGAAATTTCTGGATGTTTGCTTTGTGCAGTGTTAACTTTTGAATTTTCAATAAGGAGAGAGTCACAATAATAGCAAATAATTTTTACCTTATGTATTTAGATAAATTGAATTGATTTATAGACCCCTTGTTAAGTATTCCGAAATGACGTGCCGCGATTTCACAGTGCTCGTTAATCTATTATCAAACAGACTTTTTGATGAATATATCGTTGTAAACAGCTCGAAAAATTGTGTTCGGAATTGAACTAACAAATAAGCCTTGTATGTCTTTCTCAACGGATTCACCTGGAGTTATTTTACGTCAAGTCTCTTTTTATTCAACCAATTCGAAATAAGAATGAAATACATCTTTCCTGTTTGCAAGCAAATGAGGAAGTCTTAATCAACGATATTTAATACGAATCAATCAAATCAAAAGACCCCGACCATACATTGGCCTTTCATTGGGTTTATACTCTTTAATAAACTGGATAAGGCCAATTTATGAAGTATAATGCATTGTTTCTTGGTCAATCGGCTCAAAGTGATCAGAAATATTCAGTTTAGTACCAATTTCCTTCGGATAAATTGATTGATCAAATCATGTGTAGATTGTCAATGAAAAAGACCACACATGATGCTCGACTGCTGGTATTCAGCCACTGGCACATGATGGTTCTGGAGTTGGCCCAAGATCAATATAGTATTCATTTTTTTCAAACGTACTATTGACAATTCTGACCAAAATTCATTTACAGTAGGATTAAAGCTCTTATTACGAGGCGCAAATATGTTGCAGTTGTGAAGCACAACTAATTTGTATTTAGTATTTTTGCAAATAACTTTTGGTGATGAGGGAAAACAAGCAAATATTCATTCAGCCGCCAAAGGCAGAATTAAATGTAAATAAATGATAAGCGCATTATAGGGGAATTTAGTAGATATCTTGAATAATTTATAATTTCAAATTTCAGTAGAGCCCTCCTGTTTTTTAAAGACAGTTCGATTGCCCAGTCTTTTGATAAAAAAAAATGAATTAAAATTTAATTTAAAGTAAATTGTATTTTGAAGTAAAATGTATTTTCCGCAATCATACGACTAAATGTTTGAAAAGTATTAATTTTTTAACCTAATTTTAAATCATTCATTAAAATGCAGCTGCTTTTAGAAAGTCTTTCATTTTGTTTGCTCCCTTTTATTCATTCATTTAAATGTGGCAGGAACTCTTGGATTTTAAATTTGTTCAGTTACGACTAGGTTTTGTTTTGCATACTGCTTTATGCGAGTATATGTCTGTGAAAGTCAATTAATTAATGGAGATTTTACTTTTATTGCCCGGAAAATCTGCCGAAATCAGGACTCTGGAAATGTTTTAATAGTTCCGAAAAATCTATTGATGTCAGTGAACAAAGTTTTGAAGATTTATGTTTTTTGTTTTAACATATTTTTGGCTTCTAACAAGGAGTTTGAAAACTTTTTGAGGGGATTGTACTCATTTTTGTATAATATCTTATTTAAATCGGTACCTGTTTGCCTGTGCGTCCGTCACTCACAGCGAATTTTCTTAGAGCCCGTAGAAGCTAGAATCACCAAACTTTGTGAAAAGCTCTAAAGTGATCGTCTTCTGACATTCTCACCGTGAACAAATACTTTCAAAGGATTGCAAGGGGGAACTCTTTATATAATAATGTGAACCCTTAAAGTCTCATTTTAACCAAGGATGGTCGAGTGGGGTGTCAAATAAAATCTTTTCATATCAAGTATTAAAATTGCAAAAAAAACCTTCTGGCGGGAGCATTCTTCTGCCTAATAACAAAGCTAGAAAACAACAACTTTTGAGAAGCATTTCTTCATATATGTATTATATTTTTAGCATTTTTAACTAAAGTGGGAGAGTCTATTCAACACCTTCATTATTTCGCAGCTCATACCATAAGGTTGAAGGATTCACTTTTATTGATTGGCTACGAAATATGTAGCACAAAAAGCCAGCTTTTGTTTCCACTCTTCTCAAATGAATTTTACAAAGACCATAAGTTTCGCACCCTGCCTATCCGTCCATCTCTTACTTGCCCGTGCGTCACAGCAAGTTTTCTCAGAGAATATGCTGCTCTGAACAAACTTTGTGGAAAGGTCAAAAGTGGATGTCTCTTGCAAGATAATGTTTTTAGGGGGATCCCCAGTATACTGAAGCAACCCATAAAAAAAAGTTAATCCCAGGTAATCGATTGAGGTTTCATATGAAATTAGAACTTTAGGAATCTGAATTTTAAAAGTTAGGTCGAGGCGTAAAGTGTCGAAAATTTTGGTTCCTCCCATGTGATTGGACCACGTTGAGCTTAAAAATCAGGAAAAAATCAAAGTGGCAGATATTAATTAGCTGATGGTTGAGATGTGTGCATTCCAAATCGACCCAAACACTACAATTTACTTCGGATTTTCATGAAAAGTTCAGGAACAGTTTTTAATTTAAGTATGTTCAATTGGCCGAGCGCCAAACAAAATCATCTTTCTGATATATTTGTATGATTCAAATAACTTGATTAATGGGTTTTATGTCCTCGGTCAAATTTTTTTAACTCTTGAAAGTCACTAAAACTAAGTACAGGGTTTTCTAATAAGAGTTGTTATTTTGATATTACAAGAAAAAGCCATTTTTTAATATAAATGATCGGATGTTTATTTCATTATAAAGAGAAAGGTATGCCGTTCATAGTGGAAAATAACATCAGGCAAATCACCACCACGACCACGCTTACAGGACCATATCCTTTTCATGAAAGTTTCCATAACCAAATCGCAAGGTGGCTGCCCTATGTCCTCGATAGCCTCACGAATGCCATCTTTGAGGTCTTGAGACGACGCTGGGCTGTTGGCGTAGACCTTCTCTTTCACGTGGCCCTAAAGGAAGAAGTCGCAAGGTGTTAAATCACAAGATCTCGGTGGCCAATTGTGATCACCTCTTCGGGAGATAACACGGTCCGGAAACTTTTCCCGTAAAAGATCAATGATTTCGGTGCTTGTGTGGCACGTAGCGCCGTCTTGTTGAAAGTAAATGTTATCCAGATCAATACCATCTAATTCCGGCCATAAAAAATCATTAATCATCTCTCGATTGCGCAATCCATTTACCGTAACTGTTGCACCAACCTCATTTTTGAAAAAGTAAGGTCCAATGACTCCACCGGACCATAAACCGCATCAAACAGTCACACGTTGAGGATAGAGAGGCTTTTCAACACTAAGCTACCGAGGTGGAAATGGGCCTCATCACTCAAGACGATTTTTCGATAGAGTTCCGGATCATTTTCATGCATTTCGAGGACCCAATCAACAAAGACACGATATTGTTGATGATCGACCGGCTTGAGTTCTTGTGTTAACTGAACTTTATAAGCTCTAAGAGCCAAATCTTTATGCAAAATACAATGTAAATGACGTTTGTGGAATGCCTAATTCCAAAGAACGACGAGGAATGGACAAACCCGGATTTTCTTCAACACTTTCGGGTATAGCAGCAATATTGTTGGCTGTTCTTGAGTGACTAAGTTGTCGCAGCAGCTCGAATTTTTCCACCAATTTCTGTATTGCGGTCCCAAAAGGTCGAGGAATGATATGTATTGTCGTAGGACTAAAATCGACTCCCGAGTGTCGAAACTGTGAGGAGACCAGTAGATATTTGGCCTGGATCATTGATTCGATTAGTTAATCTGGTACTAAAAATTTAGTGAAATTTTCACTGATTTTTTACTTCGTATAAATTTTACTAGTTTCATCACTAAATATGGCCAAATTCACTTATCTTCTAGTGAAACTATGGGCCACTGAAAAAATTAGTGAAATTTTAACGTATTTGACGAAGTAAATTCTGGACGTCCAACTTGTTACTAGTTTCTTGAACACTGTTAGTAATAAATCACAAATAACACGATTAATGTTATATTAGTTTTCAAGACCTTTTGAAAGAGGTCAAACTGCAAAAGATTGAGGGCTACCTGAAAATAGAAATTAAATATCTTCCTTTTAATTTTGTGAAAAAATTTTTATTTCTGGGAAACGATTTTCAACCATAATCGATTCCGGTAGATAAAAAATTGTTCACAAAATCAATAGGAAATATTGAATTTTAAGGTAGAGGATTTTGGAGGCTAATTAATTTTGACTTTGATAGTCAGTGTTGATACCAAATCTTGTCTGAATCATTGTCGTACAGATTACAAAATAAAAATCCTCGATCATAGTGTGCATTTACTGCTCATATAATGCAAACTCTGATTTCATTTTTGATAAAGTAAGGTCTGCTGATACCGCTGATAAGCCGCACGAAACGGTACATTCTGAGAGTAACGACGTTTTTAGAGTCACTTAAAGATTGGCTTCACTCATCCTGCGACAGTTCGCTTATTCACAACCCCGTTGAGCCAAAAATGAGACTAAGTGCTGAACATCATTTTGCGATCTAAAGTTGTATGAATTAATGTCTGTGCGGAGCTGTGGGTTAGAGCACACTCCGTTTGCGCAGCAGCTTCCAAGTTCAAACCTCGTCGCGGCATCGAGTTTGAGCTTCTGATGCTACTGTTGCACTATCAGCCCACCCAGCTGTGATGAGTACTAAATGAAAAATTAGGTAATAATCACATGATTGAGCGTGATATTGACAATATAATCTCGAATTCCGTTACGGTCATGGAATGAGATAACCTAACAATAAAAAATCTTAACGCCAGGGTTCGGATTTGGACTTTTGTGCAATGGATTATTATTATAATAAACGAATGATTTCCAATGTAAATTCAGATAATTCGGTGGCGTTTGTTAACAGTGAGTATATTCAGGATAATTATTGAGTCTATAAAATAATATATTTCGGCACACTCAAAGAAAAATTATATTCCTGACAGATATAAAATGACCGGACGATAATATATATGTGGCAAGTTAATATACTTGCCACATGGTTACAAAATCCTAATGTATCTGTGACAGATATAACGGATGTAGCAGCCTCCAAAATAAGCCTGCAGCACAATGGGCTAGCTAGATGGAATAAGCGGAAGAACATAAGGTACATGTTCGTATTCCATATAACTGTGAGAGACGAAGGCCAGAGGAAAAACCATGGTGATATTGGTTCAACACTGACACTAGTTCAACTTGACGAAACAGATGACCACTGCTCAGATTCTACAATTAGAGGCTACGGTTGATGGATTAAAACTGAAAGATACTAGTTTATGAGGCTAAACCCCAAGAGGGGCTATAAAGCGACAAAAGCAGCGACAATGAACGATATTAAATCCAAGCAAGCATTGGCTTTTCACGGACGTTCTGTCAGAGAGTATAGAATTGAGCTTAATATTGAGGCTATCTATATATATATATATATATATATATATATATATATATATATATATATATATATATATATATATATATATATATATATAATAATAGCAGCCGCGGAAATTTTACTAAATTTCCAGAAAAAACTATTTCATTGTAAGGAATATTTCAAAATGTAGTCATATATGTCGCTAAACAAGCATAGTAAAATAAAACAGAATTGGAAGGTTCCCATGAAAAATTTTTTTATTGAATTTCATTATTTTGATAAACATGCCTGAAATGGGCTGTGCAAAAAATAGCAGTATTCGAACGAAAACGAAAAAAACAGATATTTTAATCAAAGAAACAGTTATCATATTAAAGCTTATGATTAATAGTTTATTGTATAGTCTTAATTGGCTACTACGTTACCCCATCATCGTGGCATTGAATCAATTAGTGCTTGACATCGCTCTGGTGTAAAAGACTTCTATGCAGATTTCACTATACTCCAAAGATCATTGATCGTCTTCGGCTCTATATATATATATATATATATATATATATATATATATATATATATATATATATATATATATATATATATATATATATATATATATATATATATATATATATATATATATAATAATAGCAGCCGCGGAAATTTTACTAAATTTCCAGAAAAAACTATTTCATTGTAAGGAATATTTCAAAATGTAGTCATATATGTCGCTAAACAAGCATAGTAAAATAAAACAGAATTGGAAGGTTCCCATGAAAAATTTTTTTATTGAATTTCATTATTTTGATAAACATGCCTGAAATGGGCTGTGCAAAAAATAGCAGTATTCGAACGAAAACGAAAAAAACAGATATTTTAATCAAAGAAACAGTTATCATATTAAAGCTTATGATTAATAGTTTATTGTATAGTCTTAATTGGCTACTACGTTACCCCATCATCGTGGCATTGAATCAATTAGTGCTTGACATCGCTCTGGTGTAAAAGACTTCTATGCAGATTTCACTATACTCCAAAGATCATTGATCGTCTTCGGCTTTACTTTATAGAAAGCCTGCTTAACATTAGTTCATAAATTCTCGATAGAATTTAGGTCGGGAGATTGAGCTAGCCAGTCCATAACTTGAACTTATTAGTTGAAAACCAAGACTTGGCTGAACGGTAGTGTGTTTTCCTGGGGCTTCTACCATTCATCTCTTCTGATTGTAGAGGTGTTGACATTTAATTCGAGTTCCTGGTTGAAACTCGCTGATGCCAAAAATGGTCTTTCCGTATGAGCCGAACAACATTCTCCACATGCCACGTGCTAAGTTTCTTTTTTCTTCCTCGAGTTTTAGGCTTTTCTTGCCACTTCTTGGCATTTCATGTCATTTGTACAGCCGTCTTTTGTTTGTTTAATAGCTTTGTAAGTTTTGCCTTCCGAAAGCCCTTCTTTTTAATTATCTCTTATTTTTCGGACTACCATGCTTAGCATGGCCCATTATTCCTAAATGGGAAACTTGAAATTAAATACAACAACAGTTCTGAACGCCGTCAAACTTGTCTGCCTTAATTAAATGTTATCAGAGAAATAGGTTTAATTTTTATTCAGAAAATTAACTATAATTCACTTTCGCTGCTATTATTTTTCGACGTCTTCGTCTTCGACACGCTGTCTCTGATATTTACGTGATTCTTCCGGTCTTTGTTGAGGTTTCAAAAAAATGATCACGTGAAGCATCTACTAACTTATTTTGATTGATTACACATATGTTGCCTTCGCTTCCTGCAAAAAGCGCCTCCAACTGTATCGAATTGACCGCGTCTTCCAAATTCGAAATCCGAGCAGCGATGATCTGTCTTCGTCGACCGACTCAGATAGCGTTTCCTCAGGTTTCCACTAGTCTCCGCCGTTCAGTTCTCCCAACGAATACCTTTTTGGATATCCGTTGTTCGTCCATACGATTCACATGGCCAGCCAATTGAAGCTTCTGCAGTCTTATATCGTTAAGACCAACGGCTCTAAAAAAATTTCATACAGTTTATTGCTGGTTCCCATCTAGCTTCACTCCAATTATACTCCTAAGGATCCGTCTCTCGAAGGCACTCAATATACTTGCGGATGCTTGGGTTAGGGTCCGTGTTGTAAACCCATACGAAAGCACAGCTCTTAGCATAGATTTGTATACTTGAAGTTTTGTTTTTCTGTGTATTCAGCTCGTCTTCAAGGTCGTCAGGACTCATTAAAATATTTTATTTGCGAGCTGTATTCTTTGCAATCTTTCGTCGCTTTCATTGCCGGTTCTAGTTGGTTTGGCGCCTAATTACACGACGTTACCCACATTTTCGATACCGTATTCGCCAATTGTGATATTTGAGGTACTTTTCCTCGACTGTGTCATGAGTTTTGTTTTATTCTCATTGACTTGTAGCCCAACTTGTTTTGCTTCGCTGTCGATTTCACGAAAAGCTCTTTGACGGTTGTTAACGACGTTCGCATAGGCTACCTCTTGGCTCGATTTGTATAATAAAGTAACTTTTGACAAATTCTAGAGCCAAATTGAATGGGAATGGGTCAGCCCATCTCCGAAATTTGTGTCAAAGGCATCGATGAGTTGCTTATTGATGCAGACTTGGGAGGGTGTCGACGTCATTGCCATTTTGGTGAACGGACTAATTTGGCTGGGATACCAAGGCAAAGCATTATTTGGTGCAAGTACCTGCTTAACTGTAAACAATTGGTCTATAGTTAGTCGACCTGTTCTGAAACCACCTTGATACTCCCCAATAATACTGTTGGCGTATGACCTGATTTTATTTTCTATGATCTCTCAAAATATTTTATACGGCGTACAAAGTAGTGATATGCCTCTATAGTTTTCGCATTGTAGCTACCTTTTTTATGGATAGGGAATGTAATTGATTGGCTCCACTCGTTCGGCACATGTTCTTGTTGCCAAATGTGCAGGACGACTGTATGGATGGCTTTCTGAACATCGTTGCCACTATATTTAATGAGCTTCACTGGAATCTCATCGATGCCCTGCGCTTTATTTTTTTTTTGGCTTTGATGGTGGAACAAACTTCATTCAGTTGGAAGAGCCAATGGAAAAGTCTTCTGGAATATCTATAGGCTCCGATGTTCTGGAGCTGTGCGGAGGATTTAGGAGGTTTTTAAATATGATGCCCATATCATCACACCATGGCAGCGCGTAGTCTTGGGCTGATAACTTCGTTACATGCTTTTCACTACTTTGTATGCTTGTCTTTTGTTGTTGCTCGCTAGACTTACCTCGATGCTTCTCAACTGGTCATCATAATATTTTCTTTTCCTAGTTCTAATGATCTTATTCGCAAATCTTCTGAGATTTTCATAATGTTCTCTGTGTGTCCTTGTTCTCGTATCTAAATATTATTTGTACGACTAATTTATATTGATCAACGCGTTCTGGCACTAATCATCGAACCAATCATTTCTTTTGCGTCGGTCTTGCTTGCCGCTTTCACTTCCTCACATAGCTCGTGTGGATGGGAGTTAGCTGGATGTCGAGGAGGGTCTCTGTGAAATTTTTCACTACAGACGCCGTTTGGAACCTTTTGAGGTCGAATCACTGTAGAAGATTGATCTTTGCCGAATACGATTTTGACATACGACATCGATAGGTTGATTTAATCAAGCAATAATCCGTGTTACAATTGGCTTCTCGGTATATATGGACGTCAAGTACGCTCGAGGTCCACATTTGTTGGAGCAGAACATGGTCGATCTGGTTTTGTGTGTTGCCATCCGGTGATACCCAGGTCATTTTATGTATGCGCTTATGTGGGAAGCAAGTTAAACGTATGACCAGATATTTTATTATTATATCCTAAGTTAAATTTGCCATATCACAAAGCAAAATTCAAATTGTCCGTACTCGTAGCAAACCTTAGCACATTTACATTTTAACAACAGTTTGTATATTTTTAACGGACTTCTAAAGGAAGGAAGGTTATCAGTTTATCACGCATATATTTTTTTGATGTTGCTTTTTTTTCTGTATGTTGAAACATAAATTGAACAGAGATAGGTAGAAGAGTCCTGTTTTCGGCAAATGATATGTCTTTCTTTCTATTAGGTCCCATTCAAAGGAAAAGAGAATCAAATAACGGTAGAGGATTTTTACCGTTAAAATTTAACTTTCATCCTGATTTTCCCGCAAAACTGATCGACGCATATAAGGATTTTGATTCTAGATGTTTCAAATGAAGGGCATCATATTGAACTAAAACTAATGGCAGAAATTTGTAATCATTTTAAGGACTCTCTAGATATTAACAGTTCCATTGGTACATTGAGGTCGAGAAATTGAATACTAATTATCTTTCGTACGAAATATGCAAATTATTTTGCGACTATTCACGGATTTGATGAAGATTGTCCCTTGGCCTTGAGAAAGTTAGTTAAAATTAAGAGAACATAATAATTATTAAAGCAGATTAAAACCGGGTATGCTAACTTTGTTGATCGAGCACGCCATTTGGGGTCCTAACCAAAACTAGCGTTTTCGACCGGTAACTTAAATTTGTGTCATACGAGTATAAAGAAATAATGTTGGAGTAATCATGTAATGTAAGAATGATTTTATTATTTAAAATGTATGTAATTAGTCCAACATATTAGACCACCGGCATCAGAGTTTGTTGTCCAGGACGGTAACATTAGTTTCGATTCGGACCTTAATAAATAGCGCGGGTCTATTAAGTTTGTTTTGGTAGGACGCCAATGCGCATTCCCAATCTTTAAAGTATAAATAATGGCTAACTTTTGAACTCCTATTAACTCAATTTAATTAGTTGTGCTGGAGTTTGTGAGGCTTTTTTCATCTTATATATATGTTAATTTCCTCAGTTTATGCCTACCATTATAGAATTTACAAACTCTTAAAAGCTGCTATCAAATTTTACAATAAATGCGTCTTAAAATCGAATCATTCGTTATAGGTTGGTTAATATACGATGTATCTTTATAATTAAAAGTTATAAAAAATAACCCTTTAAGCGTTTTAAGAAAAATTGCTTCAGCAACAATTGACTTACCTTTGATTATTTTCTGATGATTTTGATTTCCAGGTGGTGAGTGACAAGCATGTGTTACTGCTAAAGGACCATGTGATGCTTCATTAGCGTTTATTGTGGTTGCTCCATCCACAACATCTCTTGTTCTCATCCCTGACAATAATGTCGCCGGATCCGATGATATTGACGGTAAATCAGCACAATGATGAAATTGCGTTTGTTGCCTTACTCCTACTTCCGAGTTGTTTCGTATTGCCGCAGGAGCCATTGGAAGTAATCTCCGGTAATGACTGAGGAACTCGAAAGACAGAGGAGACAGGCTTGTTGCATTGCATGCTCCTGTTAAATTGAGCAAATGACATTGTTAGTAGGGCAGTGGTTGTGCTTGTTTGAAAGGAAATCTAGTATATCCTGCATCTATCGAATAAAACCGTTTCGAATTGAAGTCAATGAAATTTTTCGTTTTTCATATTTAATATATTGCTTCCTCACAATATGCGAAAACTATTTCGAAAATCAGTTTTTTGAGGGCATAGATATGTTACAACAAATTACATGCTAAGTTAAGAGAAACCACAGGAGAACATACGAGTACATTAATTACAAGGTAGAAAATCTCATTGTTATTGTGTGCTTCAGAAAATTTAGTAAATACAAAGAAGTCATTGCCATAGAGCTGGTGTAATGTGTATTTTCAAGTAATAAATATTTCCACCTAATATCTGAGTATTAAAATCTTGCGCGAATTTAATTTAATGCATATGAACAAAAACCTTAAACCAAAATATCACGAAAAACTTGAAGTAAAACAGATATCTTTGTCACGATATGATTTTATTTTTGCTAGTTTTATATGAACTAGCTGTTAAGCCAGACTTTTAGCTGGACTTCCCTTTCAATATGAAATCCGAACATAATGTACTTAAGTGCCAGATTGCTCATATATGAAGAGTTTGTGGATTGAATCAAAGAAACACTTGAAAACTAATATAAGAATCAAATGCATCACATGGATATTTGCATCATGAAGTTGAAGCAAAAATTGGCGTGATAGAGAAAACTGAGGAAACTATTCATTCTGTAGATATAACGTGAATTGCTTTTCAATTTCAACTTTTAAATATAATTTTAGATGAGAAAGTATTGAATATATGGATAGAGTAGAGAAGAAATATATGTACAAGCAATTGTTGTAGAGCCTTCAGTACATATTCAAAAGTGAAAAAGTTGTAGAAAAAAATGTTGGTTTGGGTAAAATTTCAGTTATTTAATTTTTAATAACAGGAAACACAATGACCACAGTGGTGTTCAGTCTAATCACATGTCTACATTTGGTCATTCATTTCGTCATTTGATAATTTAAATTGCAGATCTTTTTTAAAATATGCTCCGAAAGAAGTAATGTCGACCTAATCGCAAATTTGCAGTTTTTTGTTAAAACTAAGTAAATAAATAGTTCAAACAACTTCGCGGTAGTTGAAGTGATTTCAGTTGATTATTTGAACACTAGCTGTGTACGGGATTGATCCTAAATATCATAAAATTAACAAAGCAAACGCGGCCTGAGGCAGTTACTTTTGCAGGAAGCGAAGACCCAAGAGGGACTGTAGTGGTACATAGAAGAAGAATAGTGCTTTGGTACTAAACGATGTCATTTGACCGAAATATTTTTGCATACTGGTTATAAATTTTTATCAAAACAATGTAAATTTACCAGCAAGTAGTATGAAAATAAAACAATAATTGCATTGATATTTTCAAATAGTAAATCCAACTAAATAGTGATTCATTGAACCATTTTATATTTGAAACATGGGCGCATTTACTCAATTGATGAGATTTTATATCATTTATATAGAAGTACTCGTATATGTATCGCTTATACTGTTGTCTCAACTATATCGCTCTGACCCGTATTTATATTGAATCCATACACGTTGTTTTTTTCTAATTATTGGTAGTATGTAAATCATTGTAATGCACAAGAAAAGATATTTTTTAAATAGTCGTATGTATTATACGTACGATATGTTTAAATTTAGAGTGTTCTCCGGATCATTAAGTTTTATGATTTGTATATATAGGGTTTTCCATTAAGGACATAACAATAAATAAATAAACTTCAATAAATCGATTGTGAGGCGTGCTGTGTGGCTAGTGGCACCGTCTCGTCGAAACCACATATCGTTGATATCAAGTTTATCCAATTCTGACCACAAATAATCTTCCAACATAATCCAATAGCGCGCTCCATTCATGGTAAAATGACCGTCGTTTTCATCCACGAAAAAATACGGCCCAATCACACCTCCGACATGAAAACCGCACCAAACTGTCATTTTTTACGGGTGCAACGGTGTCTCAAGAAGCACATGTGGGTTTTATTGCTGACCAATAACGCATATTTTGCTTATTAACAAAGCCATTGAGCCAGTAATGATCTTCATCGCTGAAGATGATTTTTCGATGAAATTCTTCTCTAGTTATTTTTAATAATTTCAATTCTGGTTCGTGAACTTTACCATGATAAAAATGATGACTTTAACTAACGTTTTGACATTGATAGTTTATTGAAGAAGTTTAAGGGTGCGTTGATATAAGGATACGAAATTATTATGTCTCTCATGTAGAACCCCTGTATTTAAATTCGCTTTATATTTTATATAAATTGTTACCGATATTATCAATAAAGAAAATTAAATCAATCATTTAATCCATGTTGAATCCATTTCATGGCGAGATTCGCCACATCCAAAATCGCGGCGAGGTTGAAACAACAGCGTCACGGTTAATAATACAATTTTTTTAATGTGTCCTCAAGAGGATACACTAGATATTTTATTCGACTTCCTTTGCGGGAAAAATAATGTATTGTGCTTTGATGTGCGTAAGTTTCCTAACGACTTTTTGAAAAACTTACTGGACCCAACATTAGAGCATTGTTTTCACTATCCAGTTTACAAATTCACGTTTTATCACTTTCCAGAATTATGACCGTGACAAATAAACAGGACGTGTTAGATGATTTAACAAATTGCCAAAAGATAATTCCATCAACTCCATCATTATATTAACATACTCAGCAAGTCAAGTTTTTGATATCCTCAACTACATTCTCCTTCATAAACCCCGGGGTTTGCCTTTTAGTTGAGGTTTGGAAATATCCAAGATTGCTGTTAGAAAGGAAGGCCAACCGTTTGATAAGCAATTTTTGATATGAAACTTTAACGCAGCGTCAAGTTTTGCGGAGCATATTTTCAGAAAATTAAAATTTTTTAGATAAAAAGCACTTGCATTAAATGATACAAAAATATTATAAACACCATACATATTTGAAAGCATTTTCTGTATACAAACTGACATGCAAGGCCTGCGACATGGTATACATAGGAAAAACAGCAAGGAAATTAACGATAAGACAGAAAAGGCATTTACGATCTTTCTTACACAGTAACGCAGACTCCAACTACATGACGCACCTACAAGACCACGCATATGAGCCTGACGCAATGACAAATTTAATCACATTGTTGCACATACAAAGCAAAGGAAAAAGACTTGAAATATATAAACGTAGACAGACAGACGGTAACATTATCAACGAACAACTGATTACAAATTCTCAGTACTAGACCACACCCTCCGACGAAAACGAAAGTGAGACGAACCAGAACAAGCGGACATCCAACAATCCAAAAAACAAAAACCTAATATCCCTCTACCTGCCCTAATCTAGGGTCTACCTGCTAAATTCATCCTGCACCTATATCAAATCATTTCCTTCCACACATACTTTACACTGAAGATGGCTCAAATGAGCCGGAACGCGTCTGCTCAAGAATTGGCCTGCGGATATCAAATAAACAAAATAATTGACTATATTGAAAAAATTTAAAACAGTTCTTAAATACTCGTAAAAGTCTTCCACAAGGTTAAAGCATCATGGTTGGCGCTATTCTTACGATCCAATGCTGATTCTAGCTTCAAGATTAAAATTTACTGTTAATTTTGCAACAATTATGAACCACATCCCTTGCAAAATTATTTCCAGCACTTGGAAAAACACGTACATAAATTTAGAAGAAAAAATCACTACTTATTCAGCATGAATCCAGCTCGATATTCTTTTAGGATTCATGTTACTACTTAAAAAATCATAAAACAAAATGCTTTTAGAAAAAAAAAGAAAACCGATGAAATAAAATTTTTGGATTGGGTACCAAATCAGTCTCTTCGTTTTGAAAAAGTGACTACTACTACTTATTAATCAATCGTAACTAAAACGGGCAAAACTGATTTGACACCGATTCCGAAAATTTGATTTCATTCTTTTTAGGGTTTTTGATGTTTTTCTTATTTTTTCCAAAAGCTTTTTTTAAATCTTTTAAAATCTACGTTAGTCGAAAGATTAAATAAGTCACTGATTTATAAGCATCGGTTTGACCTAATTCTAGGGAAACTACCAAATTATGAAGTCTAACAAAAAGTGCTTGAAGCCTTCTAGAAAACAATTTTGGGGAATTGAAATTTTATGGTATGACCGCAAATGTAGATATTTTATCAATCGAATTACAGGAAAGACATGTAAATTATTGTACTATGGATGCTCAACTATTATCCTGTAAAAGCTGTAGACCAAAAATGTTCTAACGTTGCCCATGCTTTAAAATTAATTTCTATGGATACCCATTGTAGTCCAAGTAATTTATTGGTCAAACCCCTGATCGCTTAATGTGAAAGGCACTGGTTCGCGTCACGTTGTTGGTAATGAGTTCTTAGCCGACTGATTCCATGGACTAAGCCAGCTGTCATGGGTGCTAATTTATAATCGCATTTTATTCCCACGAGCTAGAATGATACTGACCATATTACTGTCTAGAGGGGTCCAAGGTTCGATTTTGGCCTGTTGTACGATGGAATCTTATTACTAGAATCACACACAAACAGAAGGACCACAAATGCCAAATCGGTTAACTGCCGGTAATCAATACTCCTAGGCGACGCTTTATATACAAAGTGTCTCAAAAGTAAGTTTATATTTAATGGATCGATTCAAAAAAAGTAAGCCATGTACGAGTATAAGAAAACGTTTAATGATTTTAAGGGTACACATTTTGGGAGTTTATGCCTTAAAAATATCGGCCAAATGGGAACCCTCACGTTTGCAGCACTTGTTTCAACAAACTGTGAAATTTCACGTTTTCTATCGTTCCTGTTGACCTTTGTTATACCGGCCAGGGTTGTAAAGGCCTCTTCGAACTTTTTGATCTATTTTTGAATGAGAGAAATGCTTGGTACACGCTTAAGCGACGTAAATATCGACTACTGGAGCATATTCTACGTGCTTCAGTAGTTGAATCAGCGTTTTCGTAAAACTCTCGCACTCAGAATGCACGGTCCGCTCCCGAGAAACTCTCCATAGCGACTGAGCCAGGCTACCGATTGATATTCTGACCGTCCCACACCGATTCGCTGCGTTCACGCAGAAAGCTAAACAAATATAAACTTTCTTTTGAGACACCTTGTATTAATGAGCCAATCAGCCGTGAGTAAACGTCATGAGCAAACTCTCAATATATAGACTTGTGAATAAATGTTGAACCAAAAGACTAATAATAGACGCCGAGAGATAAAACTTGGATAAATGAAATGATGAAAATAATAGGGAAAACCATACAAGATCTAAGGTGAATTACATTACACCACAACTAGTCAAATTACACTTGGAACTTAGGCAAATTATGCCAAGCTAGTGAGGCAAGCAGCATTACGCAAAATAACTGCCACAAATTCGAGTAACTTATATGTAGAATGTACGAATAATCGTGAGATGCGAGTTCGAGTCCAGCTTGAGTTATTGAGTAGGTAAAAATTCAAATGATGGGATGTAAATGTACAATTTAAACTTAGTCCGTTTGGAGCAGTGGGTCGGGGCACACTCCACTTGCGCAGCAGCTTCCAAGTTCAAACCTTGGTGGCAATATGGAATATGTTCATCAACCACTGTCAATCTAGTTACATCCCTGGGTCATATATAACAGCTGATGAGCAGCTATTGGGTTTTTGTGGCCGATACCCGTTTCGTATGCAAATTCCGAATAAACCAAGTAAATATGGAATAAAAATAGTAGTGGCATGCAACAGTGCTTCACATTACATGATAGATGTGATCCCTTATCTAGGAAAATGTACGCAAACAAACGGACTAACTCTCGGCGAATTGATGATGATAAAGAAGTCACCTTTCATCCTGCGACTTCGAAATCAAACAGGATCAAGAAAGAACTGACAAAAGATATTCACGGCTGGAATTAAAATGTTACGTGTGACAGCTGGTTTATGTCAGTTCCTTTGGCTAAAAGCTTGCTAAAGAACCCTTACAAGCTAACTTTAATCGGAACTTTGCGATCCAACAAGCAAGAGATCCCAGAAGAGTTGAAAATTGTTCGATCCAGACGTCTAAGATGATGGGCCACTGACATTAGTTTCGTACAAGCCAAAACCAACCAAAATGATGTATGTTCTGTCATCATGTGATGAAGAAGGCACCTTTCATCCTGCGACTTCGAAATCAAACAGGATCAATTTGTATATTCAAAGTAGAGGCGAAGTAGATGGCCTATGGTTGTTTTTTATGGTATGCTGAATATGGCTTTCCACAACGCAAATGTTATATACTGCAAAGACATCATATCACGACGAGAGTAACCGCTGAATCGTCGCGAATTTATGAAACAATTCAGCAATAATTTAATGGCTCCATTCAAGATGACTAGGCATTTTAAGGTAAAAATATCAAACTATTTACCAAAAACGTTTGGTGAACCGTCCCAAGCTTGTTAAAATGTACCTGATGTCAAAAGAAGATGATATTGAGCTTTTCGTTAATCGAAGATACGATGAATGACGAAAACAAAGTGCAATAAGTGCAAAACCGCCATTTGTGGGGAGCATAAAATGAACGTTTGCCCTACGTGCCTTTGAGATATAGATCACCGAAGCTTTTGATTATTGTATGTTTATATCATAAAGGATATAAACATACAATAAAAAAATATTTTTTGCTGTTAATTATAAGTTGGAACACGAGTTTCTAGAAATTTTTCGATTTTAAAAGCATGAAATGTCTTCTTTTGTTAATTCCGATTTTTTCGGAATAGTTCTTGAATAAAACTCTCGTTGGCGGCAACGAGATTTAGTTCCAGTGATTCTTCGGACGGACTATAAGCCCGTTCAATTATGATACGTGTTTGTTTAAATCAGAACGTATCGCAGTTGGGGTGACGGACACACGACCAAAAGGTGATACTGACCATATTATCTTGTGGAGTGCCGACACATTCGATCATGATAATGAGATACTCTAACTATCTCTAAGCGATGGCCCAAAAAGGGCTGTAGTGCTACAATCTAATGTAACTAACAAAGAAACATTGTACAAAAACGAACAGTTCACAAACTTTATCAAAAATAAGGCACTAAAAACAGCTACACGTCGAAATGATGAATGGTTACATTTGAAGTATATAAGATAACCATGAAAATGTAAGCGAATCTGTGTATTTAGGTGCCAAAATAATGACAACCAGTAATGAAAAAGACGAAATACGCCGAAGAATACAGCTCCCAAGTAAAATATTTTTTTTAGTTTTGACGACCTTGAAGACCTGCTGCATACACAGGAAAATAAAGCTCCAAGTATACAAATCTGTGATAAAACCAGTGTTATGCTATGGGTGTGAAACATGGTCCCTAACCTAAGCATCCGCAAATATATTGAACGCCTTTGAGCGATGGGTCCTGAGATGAGTAATCGGAGCGTAGCTAGACGGGGACCAATGGCGAATTCGGTACAACCATGAGCTGTATGGAATTTTTGACGCGCCGGAGGTCTCAACGATTGTAAGACTGCGGTAGCTGCAATGGACTCGCCACATGAATCGTATGGACGGGGACCAATGGCAAATTCGATACATCCATGAGCTGTATGAAATTTTTGACGACCCGGAGGTCTCAAGGATTGTAAGACTGCGGTAGCTGCATGGGCTGACCTAATGAATCGTATGGACGAAAGATGGATACCCAAAAAGGTATTCGTTGGGAGAACTGAAGGCCGGAGATCAGTGGGGAAACCGAGGAAACGCTTGTCTGACTCGGTCGACAAAGACAGCTGGAAGCGCTATTTTCAGGAAGCAAAGGCCCGAGAGGCGCGGTAGTACTACGAAGAAGAAAATATGGTTATCTTTCTAGGGTTAAATAGCAGCCAGTTTTCTTCATGGTAAAGATCCCGTCGATGGATCAGTTGGGAGAAGATATTTACAATCATTGTATCTTTTGAAATTTTTAAGAAGATTTTTCTGTAAAGCTTCGACAGGATCTATAGATAGTATGAATTAAAAAAAAACATTGTATTGTATACATTTTTGGGTATCCGTTGTTTGTCCATACGATTCATGTGTCCAGCCCATTGCAGCTTCCGCAGTCTTACAATCGTTGAGATCTCTAGCTCGTCAAAAATTTCATACAGCTCGGAGATCTCAACGATTGTAAGATTGGGGAAGCTGCAATGGGCTGGACACATTAATCGCATGAACGAACAAAGGATACAAAAAAAGGTATTCGTTGGGAGAACTGAAGACCGGAGACCAGTGAGGAAACCGAGGAAACGCTGATCTGACTCGGTCCACGAAGACAGTTGGAGGCGCTATTTGCAGGAATCGAAGGCTCGAGAGGGGCTGTAGTGCTACGAAGAAGAAGAAAATATGGTTATCTTTCTAGGGTTAAATAGCAGCCAGTTTTCTTCATGGTCAAGATCCCGTCGATTGATCAGTTGGGAAAAGATATTTACGATCATTGTCTCGTTTGAAATTTTTAGGAGGATTTTTCTGTAAAGCTTCGATAGGATCTACAGGTAGTGTGAATTAAAATAAAGCATTGTATTGTTCTAGAGGCAAATATTTATGACTCAAGTTTTATTTATATCATTCTTGCAGTATATAGGAACCCTATGCTATATGGTTAGTATACCGTAGAGTGTTCATGTGTACTTAAGTGTAAGATGTAAATTTGACAATTCATATTCAATTTATCATTTATAGTTAGGTATGATGAGTGGTATTCAATGTCCGAGGTATTTGCTGCTCTTGTGGAAATGAAGAGTTACAGCTTGGTTTATTTCAGATTTTTTTGGAGAGCTACCTGTGTCACTTTTATTATGCTTGTGTCGTTTCCTTTTAAGCTTCAATATTAATAGCACTAACATTTGAGACGTTGATATCGAAATGTTTCCTTAATATATTTCATATGGGATCCCATTTGACCATCGTTGGTAAGCAATTGAAGATGTCACATTCTATATTGGGAAGACTTCCTTTCAAATCACAAAAAAAAATCTTGACTACAGAGTAAACATCCGATCGTACACAAATTCTGATAACTCTCGGCTTGGTAGTTTTATAAAAACAATAAAAATGCCGTGAAATATTGGTTGAGTTATCATACAGGATGATTGCTTTCAGTTTTTCTTCGATTTTAACCACAAATGGCTTATGAGAATGTTATTCGTGATCATGGAAAATTAAGTATATTATTGAAATCTCCACGTGGTGTAGTGATTAGAGTACTCACCACGTAAACCTGAAGTCTCTGGTTCAAACCCTGTTTGTGACAAAGAGGTTTATTTCGAGTGATTCTTCGGGCGAAATTTAAGCCCGTGCAATCATGATAGGGACTGTTTTAAATAAGAACGTATCAGAGCTGGTTAGACGGACACACAGCCAGGGTTGGTGCCGACCATATAACCTCGAGTGCCGATACGATCGATGATGAAATACTTTTACTATCTTTATCGAAAGCCCGAAAGGGGCGGTAGTGCTAAAACAAAAACAATACTAAATCATTAGATTTTTTAAAACTAAACGGAAGAAGCTAGAAGTATTTTTTGTTGTTGGTTCTGACAAAATGTCTCGGCATTGCGAAAAAGGATATCAAACTAATTTCCTAATTTTCTGCTTGAGGTTGTTGCTGTAAAAAAAACAAAATAACACTTCCTAAAGAAAAAGAGCAACGCGGGCAAGCCCCGACATGCTTAAATAGTGCAAATTTTTGTAATGAACTTTCATTCATCAATCAAGCAACGGAGTTGTTGAAAAATTTTCAGATCTGTTCGCCGCATGGAGTTCCTGTGACGCACTTTGATCGATACAAAGGTGGAGAAAATATATTTGAATATTTGAATTTCACGGATTTTCTTACAAAATGTTTTATGTACACTTCATTGATTAGAAATATCCAAGCAACGCAAACATTTTTCATTCTGTGAAATTGAGTTGTTTATGGGCGAATGCATTTCTGAAGAAAATTCAAAATGGAAATATGTGCAAGATTTAAGAATGTTTTCCATGTTTTTTCATTGATCAGAGTAACAGGGGAAACGCATTTTCATACGCGTTACAAACTTTGGTCACTTTCCTACAACTCTTTTCCGCTGCTAGATCGTGTGAGAATTAGATGTTTAGTTGATGTGTAAGAAAAGTTCAAGAAAAAAATTTGCATGATTTAAGTTTGTTAAGTGTTTGGCCGCCAATCGATTTAGCTCCATTCATTTAATGTGTACTTTCGTTTGCTTAGCAAATGAATGAATTTTAATCTTTTAAAGTTCGATGATATTGAATGCTTTCAGGTTTCTAATTGTTTATAGAGAACCATTGACTATTATAAAAGTAATTTTCAAATCTTCTTTTGTTATTGTCATGTCTACATAATTTAACCCACTCTCATCATTTCAAATTAGGCAAAAACAAAAGCATTTCGACCCCGATTCCATAAAATCGTTCCATGAATAATTTGTTATGCTACTAAATCCAGAAAATCCCAATACGGGTTTCGAATAAAAAAAATGTCTGTTTCACAATTTCATCAAAAACATGTAAATGACGTATAGCTCTAGCAATGCTGAAAAAAATACTCTAAAAATTGTTTCGAGGAAAAACCCTATGTATTCCGCTACTAATTAAAAATGACGTAGGAGAAAGGGGACGCAATAAAACGAAACAAACAGCCATATAAATTACTTTGCAAGCTTTTTTGTAGAGTTATTTTCGGAGGACATACTACGAATGAGTCCTTATTCCAGGATTCAGACGAGCGTAAAATTCATCAAATAGATAAGAATAAGGAGATTAAGAGATTTGTCTTTGACTCCTGGCTTATAAAAAGTTGAGTAACGTCCTGTGCAACGTGTATAACGAATCGTTGAATTTGAAAAAATTATCTTAATCATATTTTAGGGCAATCGTTTATCTTCAGATGTCAAAAAAAAAAAATCTATAAGAAATTCGTGTTTCAATAATAGTTCACAGCGCAATATAAATGGTTCTAATTCCATTTAGATAATCAATGTATCCGTTCTTAAACAAAGCGCTAACATATTGAACCCATCCACTCTTCAAAGCCACTGCTTTGGTTTCAAATTCAAATTGAAAAAAAATTTTGACGGTAGAATCAACTCGTTGCAGGCAATAATATTCTTTATTTAGCATAAAACACTTTTCATGAGACACACATACTCTGCGCAACATAAGTCATTCTATCTTGACCATTATCGATCTATGATATAATCACTCTTCACAATCAGAGTGTTGCTCAAGATGATGATGATGTGATCTATTTACGAAAGCCTAGAGGATTCCTCAGATATGAATCTACATGTCATCAGGAGTTGAGCAGTGCTGCCGGAATGGGGAACACATGTAATGTGACTTTTTTCTAGGGTTTTTTGCTCTTCGCGTTGCTTGTGCTGAATAATTATTGAAGTGACTAAATTTCCAACCGGATAGATCTTATGGTTTCTCATAATTTAACATGTGTGATACAATCTGAAAGTGATGCGCTATCTATAACATGCATAAAACGCACATAATTTAGAGGTCAATGTGAAGACGTTAGTCATCCGGATGAAATCTGATCCAGCATGCGTCGTTTAGAATCACTCGATTTATTTCGTCCATTCATAACTTTTTTATGAATTAGATTTTAATCATTGAGCAAATCAATTGAGAATCGAATACAGCATCGGGCTGTTTTATAAAGTGGAGGAAAACAAAATAGTTTCTATAATATGGACTTCGACCGCTTTATTGTTTCCTAAAGTAATGAAGGCTTGAAAATCTGTAGTCTCAATTAAGTCGCATAACGTTGGATAGCAACCACTCTTCTTTTTAATTCGAAGGAAATTCTTGCGCCGTCAATGTCCAGCATTACGCGTCAAATAGTCATCGGTGCCTACATTGACAAAGACCTACACCACCAACGACACTCCCGGATAAATAGCACCCAAGGGTAAAGCCATAAAATTATATCACCTGCATATTTTGAAAATTTCATTTTCGCGGATCAGTGGTCGCAATGTATTCGCCCCGAAAATTAATTTCGCGTCACACTACATACTACCCGGCTTCAGGGGGTTTAGATATGGCTCGCATGTTGGTGTTGTATGCATAAACATAGGAATACATTGGTCATCTGAGATTAATTGTGGGTTCGCAATAGGGATGAATTTCGCGAGAAGGGATGCATGCGACAAGAGATGAGTAGGTACTTTAAAATTACCGTCGGTCTTGGTTTTCGGTGTCACCACTCGGAAAGCGCTCGAAATCAGCGGCGAGCCGCCAGAAGTCGAGTTGTTCATGTGTGCTATGCTGACTTGCTGATGTGAACCACTAACTGCTGATGGAGTCTGTGGGTTAGGCACCTGCACTGCAGACGTAGGCACTGTGGTGTTGGCACACATAACCGCTTGGTACTGTTGATGCTGCGACTGATGAATCTCGGCTGGCTCATTTTTCACATTTATGCTATAATCTAGAGGCATGGTTTTTTGTTCCATCGTATTCACAATTGCACTTGATTTCTTGCTATTTAATTTCCTTCACGTTATATCACTACACATTAATTTTCCAATGTCCAGTTCGTCTTTAAATCCATGCAATGACCCGAATTAATCACATCAGAGCTCATAACCGATTTTCGAAATATCGCTAGTTACCAGTTGAAATAATCCCAACATGGCGAAGGACTTCACTGGTCATAAATACTTTCACTAGGATCTTACAATCTTCCGCACACTATCAGAATTGAGCTCTCTAATCGGAAACCACTATAACTGTCGCGCTGCCGAGATCTGGTATCTCACTAAGAAACATCCACGGCAAATAACATAGACTCTCTGATTGTTCGCCCTTAAAGTCAAGTCGCGACCCTTGAGTGTGCCAGGACTCTCGCCTCGCCTCTCCTTCAATGCACTGGTGTATCACTACAATTACAGACGTCCCGGCGCTTAAGTTTAACCATCCGCCTCGTAAGTCAATCAATCAGCAATCGTCACTCCACTACTGTCGCACGCTCCCATGTTCAAATCGAACGATTCCTCAAATGATTCCGCGGACGGCCACACTGATTTCTTGTGCGACGGGTACTCGCTATCACGCCACTTGTTCCATTTCTTCGCCGTGCAATCCAATAAGCTCACTACCGGATCGCATACTATTGAAGCTCGAGTACTCGACAAGTGCAATTCCATGAACGGTAGATAGGAGGAATCGGACCACGCCCCACCCGCTCTATGTACATGCTCCCGCTCGGTTCACAACAAGTTAAGTAGCAGCAAATCACGTCACCCCACTGTGCAAACACTGTACACGGCCACCATATTGGAAGGCGGCGCCTCGATAACTGTTGCTTCTTGTTAGTAAACAGATAGAACGAGATGTAACTACTGATAACGGATTGCGCGCTCGCTCTTGTTTGTTGGGCTGGGAAGATGAGTGTTGTTTGCTGCTTGCTGCTCGGGGTTACCTTGGAAGGAGCTAATGAAATCCGAATTGCAAAAGTTGTAGACAGGATTTTCAACCGATTTCTGGTTCATGTCTGGGCTTAATTCAAGGTTGAAAAAATATTTCTTTTGATTTTATTTGATATAAGACTTTTGCTTGCTTTTTAATTAGTTTGGTTTTTCGATTCAATAGTTTTACTTAAATTTAACGTTTCCTACAGATTTTACTCTTCGAAAGATTTTCATCCACGTTAATTTTACTATTCGATCTAATCAAGGGATCACTAAATAGTTATATGTATGTAATGTGTGAAAAGAATAGTATAAGGAAGTGGCAATCCATATATACATCACAATAGGCGTTTACAACATTAAAATAACAAATTTTCACAACTTTCACTTTTTATTTTCGATGATTGCCGTTTTGGACACAAAGTGCCTTCCTCAGATCTAGCTACGTAAAATTTTTTATGAACGTACATTGAGCGAATAAACTCTTGAGTCAATAACACTAAATAGAGCAAGAATAAATGCATCGTAACTACATTAAAAATAAATATATAGATTATTGAATCATACATTAAAACACATTAAAGATCATTTCAAATTGAGTAATAAAGAGCTATTTAAATCTTATTGATCGTTAAGTACAATGTTCATATTTTTTCTTATTAATTTCATGAATTTCAAGCAAATCTAATTTAATTCCTTTTTTGGCTGAGTGTAAGATATTGAGATCATTTCAAAAATTATGATCACATTCAATCAAATGATTTGCATAGTCAAAAAATTTATCCTTATTCCTAGAACTGTAGTTACGCCCATAGATACTCGTACAATACTTTTTTCGAACGATCGACCAGTCTGTCCTATATAAACTTTATTACATGAACCACAAGGTAGTTCATCAACCCCTAATTTTGGTGCCTTATCACTTCTAGGTTTGTGTTAATAATGAGCTTTTATCAAGTGAACAATGAACTTTCATCAGGCATCGGTCGCATCTATCGAATAGACATTCAAATAAATAGGCGTTAAATTATTAGCCTATTTTCATTTGTTATTTCTCACTGATTTGATTGCTCGAATATTTGTACCCCATTTAGCCTTGGGCATTTTTAAAAGGTGCTTCTTTGGGCAGTTTTTTTTTTAATTTTAATTTGAAATCATGAATATATCAACAAGAAAATATTAAAGAATATCATTCGTGTTGAGAAGCCCTAAAGGAAATTGAAGAAAATTTCCAAATGGCCTAAAACCTACCTAAAACTATTGCTAAATAGCGAACGTAAACTGGCTAGTTTTAACAATAGTTAATTCATTCTAAAAATCATTGGGTAAAAAGTGATGGAGGAAGAAGGATGAAAATATTCTAACTTTAACTTTTAATGAAGAAATAACGTAGTTATAGTAGATGTTGAATGATCTAGTCTCCATAGAAAGAAAATAAAAAAAATAATCGATTTTCGATTACAACTGTTCGATTTCACGAAGAGCGAAAGATCAAAGTCAAAAATCAATAGCGAAGTAAATCATGTACGAGTACATATAAACATAAAGATGGTCTTACGATTATTGATAAAAGCTCTCAGGCACCAAAGCCCTTAGAGATTTCTAGCTTATGCTTGAACTTTTTTGCCTCTACATTTTCTTCATAAAGAGTTTTCCAATAAGAGGTGTTATTTTGAATAGCCCGCTATTTCGGTAGATGTCACTCTTGAAGCTGTCAGTTTTTGACATTTGGCAATTAGAAACTACGTCATTAATAAAAATGGAACGATACACGCTTCAACAACGCATTGAAATTATTAAAATTCACTTTAAAAATGGTGAAAATTTGGCAGAATGGGTTCGTAAAACTCGAACATTTTTGGGTCGTCGTGAAGCACCTTGTCGGACCGCAATACAGAAATCGGAGGAAAAATTCGAGCTGTTGGGACAACTTAGTGATGTGAAGAATAAAACCCGTGCACGTCACTCAGCTGAGAATATTGCTGCTGTAGCCGAAAGTGTTGAAGAAAACCCGGGTTTGTCCATTCCTCGTCGTTCTTTGGAATTAGGCATTCCACAAACGTCATTACACCGTATTTTGCATAAAGATTTGGGTTTTAAGGCTTATAAAGTTCAGTTAACACAAGAACTCAAGCCGGTCGGTCATCTACAACGTCGTGTCTTTGCTGATTGAGTCCTTGAACTGCATGAAAATGATCCGGAGTTCCATCGAAAAATCATCTTGAGTGATGAGGCCCATTTCCACCACGGTGGCTTCGTCAACAAGCAAAATTGTCGCATCTGGGGCTCGGAAAACCCAAGAGTTATTGTTGAATAGCCTCTCTTTTCTCAACGTGTGACTGTTTGGTGCGGTTTATGGTCCGGCGGAGTCATTGGACCTTACTTTTTCGAAAATGAGGGTGGAGCAACATTTACGATGAATGGATTGCAGTATCGGGGATGATTAATGATTTTTTATGGCCGGAATTGGATGGTATTGATCTGGACAACGTTTACTTTCAACAAGAGGGCGCTGCGTGCCACACAAGCAACGAAACCATTTATCTTTTACGCGAAAAGTTTTCGGACCGTGTTATCTCTCGAAGAGGTGATCACAATTGGCCATGGAGATCTTGTGATTTAACACCTTGCGACTTCTTCCTTTGGGGCCACGTGAAAGAGAAGATCTACGCCAACAGCCCAGCGTCGATTTAAGACCTCAAAGATGGAATTTGTGAGGCTATCGAGGACACATGGCAGCAACTTTGCGATTTGGTTATGGAAAATTTCATGAAAAGGATATGGTCCTGTAAGTGTGGTCGTGGTGGTTATTTGCCTGATGTTATTTTCCACTATTAACGGTATACCTTCCTCTTTATAATGAAATAAACATCCGATCATTCATATTAAAAAAATGGTATTTTTCTTTTAATATCAAAATAACACCTCTTATTGGAAAACCCTGTATAACAGGATTACTCTTCCTTCCTCCTTTCCCATAGTTCCCCCCTCAACTATCTCCTCCATTGTCAAAAATGCTCTCCAAGTCGAGTCTATTATCAATTCCATTGATCCTAATGTTGGCCCTGAGCCGGATGGCATCCTTAACTTCCTTTTGAGGTCATTAGCTTCGTCGGTTAGCTTCCCACTTTCCTTGCTTTTTAACTCAAGTCTGTCAACTGGTCTCATGCAAAATTGCTGGAAGATGGCTAATATTATTCCTATACACAAGTTCGGGGATCAGACTGCGGTAGGAAACTATCGCTACATTTCAAAACTTTCCTCCTTTCTTAAAATATTAGAAAGTATTATCCACACAGAGCTTTACTTATCACTTCGTTTCCAAATAGCTTCTGAACAACATGGCTTTGTTCCAAACCGCCCCACCACTTCAAACCTTTTAGAATATACTGACCTTGTAGCCTCAGTCCTAAATGATGGCTTTCAAGTGGACTTTATTCACACCAACTTTTCTAAGGCGTTCACTGTCAATCATGAGATTCTTATCGGAAAATTGCAGAGTTGTGGTTTATCTGGTTCCGTTTTGTCATGGCTGGTTTCCTATCTGGCTACTAGAACCTGCCAAGTAGTCATTGAAGATGCCATTTCATCCCAGCTCTGGAGTTCCTCAAGATTCCATCTTAGGTCTTCTTCTTTTCACAATGTTGATTAATGTTCTCTCTTCAGCGCTAACTTCCCCTTGCCTTTTATTCGCAGATAGCGAAGATTTTTAGAGTTATTAGTTCCTCTGCAGCCTACCAAATTCTTTAAAATGATTGGATCTCTCTGTCTTCCTGGTTTAGTTCCAACCATTTATAAATTTTCCGAAATGCCATAAAATATCGTTCACCTTAAAGAAATCCCTAATAACACATTTCTACATCCTAAATTAATGCCCTCTTAAGGATGTGGATCAGTTGAAAGTTCTAGGGTCACCTTTAACCCAAAGCACAAATTTGATCTCCACAATTTAAATCTAGTGTCTAGTGCTTCTCCTAGCTTTGGATTTGTTCTAAGACACACTTATATCTTCTCTAACCCCAAGTCTGCTGTCAAATTATTTATCTGTATTGTCCGTCCGCTCCTGGAATACTGTTCCCAAATTTGGTCTCCTCACAATGACTACTTGATTGTTCTTCTTGAATCTGTCCAGAGAAAGTTTACTCGTTATATATTTTAGAAATTTGAAATCCCTTATGCTCCTACGTAAATCGCTTGTCCGTTTCCAGATTCCTTTTCTGGAATCAACTTACTGATACCAATCTTGATTCTCGTATATATTATCCACAAAGTCTTCGTCTGGGTAGAAATGCGAATATCTTTGATATTCCATTCGCTCGGGTTGACCTCTACTTCCATTCTCCACTGCTTAGGTTACCTCGCTATCATGATCGTCTTCGAATTGGTCCTTTTTCTGATTCTCTAATTTTGCTTAAACTAAAATTTAATAGTTTAGAGGCATGTTCCAAGGCGTATGAGGGCACTCAGCGACCGTTCACACGACGAAGATGTACCGGGAACTGTGAGAAGCAACACTACTAGTTTTTCCACCTGATCAATCATTAGTCTTGATATTTTTGGTAAATTTGTCAGTTTTTTGCATATTCTCGGACAGTCTTCATATGAGGTACAGCTTTCGTAGTTTTTTTTTTTTCATTTGCTATTTTAGTGAGTCAATGTTGAAATCGGTTGTTTGTACGAGTACACCTAATTCGGTCTGGATTTCACTTACTGACAATTCCTCTGATTGGTTAAGAAAAAGAGATTTGAGTTGGGCGAGGCAATTCATTCCAGACTGTTCAAACTTCCTTGTCAACTCGTTTTCGGACCAATCCAAGACTGAAATGAATTTCTCACACAGTACAGTACGTTACGATCAATACTGTTGGATGCTTACTTGCGCGTCTATCTTGAGCTCCCAGCATTTATCAAGTATCTGCTTGGCTGTAAACAATTGGTCTATTGTTGATTTACCAGCTCTAAAGATCCTTTGAAACTCCCAAATAATACTGTTGGCGTATGGTCTGACTTTATTTTCTATGATAGATACGAGTAGATAGAAGATACTACATAACTAGATAAATTTATATCTTCTTCTTCTTAACACTACAGCCCCTTTCGGGCCTTCGCTTCCTGATTTATATCTTATCGCCTCTAAAAATACAAATTTTAGTTCGTTATGAAAGCGTTCCGTCACATTTAAAAACTCGCACTCTTCCCTCGTCACCATACGCTCATTGTGAAACCACAATTTTACATTCTTATTAATATTGGATAAGTATTCATTCGATTCCACCGTAGGCGGCCCCAAGCCCAGTTGAGAAAGGAGGAGGGTTTCCCATTGTTTCTCTAGCCCACAGCTTCTATTACTCCCTATCCTAAGCCCCACGAGCAAATGGTAGTAAATGGTCTCGGGGTCACACATTGGGTTTACTGGTTCCCCAATGATGGGACACTAAATGCTGAGAAATGCCAATGACTGCAAAGACACCTGCATCTTTGCTACTAAATCCTACTTACATTTCCTTTGTGATAACGTAAGAGGGTGTAGGCGAGTTTTCCACACCTGATGACGGAATCGAACGTAATAATCATGCCGCCGGAATGGAGGTTGCGCGACGGGCTAACTCCCCGTCCCTGTTAAAACCTACATTGTTTCGAAACCTGCAAGCCTTAGAATGGATTGGATATACGGGAAAGACCTCGCAACCGAAAAAAGGACTATGGTATTGTATCCTGGGATGTCAAATCACTCAACTACCCTGGCGCTGTTAAGGAGCTTTTACAACAGGCCAGTCAATATAAATTGAACATACTGGCAATCCAGGAAACGAACTGGACTGGAAGTGATATTCAAGATATGTTCAAAATAGGGAAGCCTGCCGGAAAACGAGAATCCGGAGTGGTCTTCATTGTGGATAGGGAGTTCAAATCGCACGTTATTGAACGTCAATGAACGTGTAATAGCGGAATTTTTCAAAATCTGGCTGATAAATGTACCCGCCCCGACAGCAGAAAAGAACGAAGAAATGAAGGAAACGTTCTACAATCACCTAGAAAGACTAGTCGACTCATTGCCTACAAACGACACACACATAATTTTAAGATATTTCAACGCTAAGGTTGGCTATCTCATCGGGGAACGACTGGAGGATATAGCCTTCATGATGAAACAAATGACAACGGCCAGTGCCTGATTGACTTTGCATGCAACAGGCATCTAGTCAAACGTTCGAATTGCTTCCCACATTGACGCATACATAAAATGACCTGGCTATCACCGGATGGCAACACACAAAACCAAATCGACCATGTTCTGATCCAACACGAGCATACTTGACGTCCGTACTTACCGATGAGCCAATTGTAACTCAGATCATTATTTGACCAAACTAACCTATCGATGTTGTATGTCGAGACCAGCCCTTTTTAAAAATTTGACATCGAAAGGCTCCAAACGGCGTCTGTGGCCAAAAATTTCACGGAGACGCTCGACAACCAGCTAGCTCCCATCCTATTAGACACATCGCTGAAAACAAGCGAGCTATGGGTGGAAGTGAAAACGGCTATTAAGACCGTGGCAGAACAGACGATCGGCCATCAAGTCCGGCGCAAGAGAAATGATTGGTTCGAGGATGAACGCCAGCATGAGTTAGATAAGAAGAATCAGGCGTACAAGCAATATATAGGTAGGAAAACCAGGATGAAGAGAGAACACTATGAAAATCTCAGAAGAGTAGCGTATAAGATAATTAGAATTAAGAAAAGAAAACAATATGACGACCAATTGAGAAGTGTCGCTGTAAGTCTAGCGAGCGATTACACAAGACATGCATACAAGGCAGTGAAAAGCCTGAAACGAGGCCATCAGCCCAAGAACACGCTCTGTCGTGATGCCATCGTCAACATCATCGCTGATGAAAACAAGATTAAGGAAAGATGGGCATCATATTTCAAGAACCTCCTTAATCCTCCGCACAGCTCTAGACCATCGGAGCCTATAGATATTCCCGGAAAGCTTCCCTTGGCCCCACCAAGCCTGGATGAAATTTGTTCCACCGTAAAAGCCCAAAAGAATGATTAAGCATCGGGAATCGATGAGATTCCAGTGGAGTTTATAAAATATGGTGGCAACGATGTTCAAAAAGCTATCCAGCACATTTGCCAAAGAGTGGACAAGTTACAGTACGAAAACTATAGGGGCATATCATTACTTTGTACGGCGTACAAAATATTTTCAAAAATCTTAGAAAATGAAATCAGATGATACGCCAATAGTATTCTTGGGGAGTATCAAGGTGGTTTCAGAGCAGGTAGTTCGGTAATAGACGTATAGAGTCAAGCAGGTACTTCAGAAATGCTGGGAGTTCAACATAGATGTATACCAAATATTCGTTGACTTTAAGCAAGCGTACGACAATAATGATCGTAATGTACTGTACCAAATAATATTTTGCTTTGGTATCCCAGTCAAATTGATCCGTCATACTAAAATGACAATGACCTCAACAACCTCTCAAGTCCGCATCAATAATCAACCGTCAGTAATCGTACCGAATCTCATTCAAATCTGAGCTTTGCGTTTTTATCGTTGGATCGTGAAGGCTATTTATGTTTTGAGTGTGGAGCTCCAAAGTGCGCAAGACGTCTGGTCTACTCACTAAAACCTCCTCTGTCCACCTGAGAACCTAGTCTGGGACTGTTTGACACATTATTTCGAGCTAAGCTTCGTTTTGCTACGCTATGAGGCGCCATCAGGTTGGGGGGACCGCTAGAAAAGTTATCCCTCGCCCCGGCTCCTCAAATGAAACTTTTGGGACTATCCGAACGTAATGTTAAACATGGTTCCATTTGTCAACCGATGCAAGCATCCCCCTGATTACACCATCCGGGGTGAGCTCTCCCGTTCCACTGAAGAGGTCCCGACTCAGCCTATCCCGTCTTATGCATGCAAAAAAGTGTGGGAGGCATCTTCTGCCTCTACAGTGCAGGGGGCCGCGACTTACCAGTTTTGTGCAAGTAAGACTGAAACATTAGTCAGGTAGAAGCCAGTCTCACCGTACCTTCGATTGAGCCACAGTCGTAATTCAGAGATGAAGCTCGCAGTCTATCTTCTCTTCGTGGTGCTCACCCAGGACTGCTGCCAATCATTGAACGAGCGTTATCTCTTCCTGCGGCCAATTGTCTCCCTCGTGTCTTTGTTTTGACGTAGGTAAATAGTACGCCGCTTTCTAGGAGGGAGGATGATGGGTACCACGCCTGCGATGAATAGCACCGTCGAATTACAGACTGCCGGGTATGCGGATGCAGTCCTCAGTGCTCCACTTCTCTGTACCTGTGCTCAGTATTTTCGGTACAGCACTTTGCTGTGATTGCCGCCCCCTACTTCGGCTCCATACAATAGCACCGACTCTACGTCACTCGTCAGAAGTCACTCCGTCTAGCTACATTGACTATAAGCTGATGCAGAGCCGACACGCTGAAGCAGCCTTATGAGCCGTTGCCTGATTTGCTCAAAGAAACTCAACATATTTATTGAAAACGTTGGCTGTAGTCCTGGTTCTAGTAGCACTATAATAGACCTTTGCCCTTGACTTCCCGTAGTTGTCCCCGCTTCATAATAGCCTAGTAGCGACCTGCTAGCGTCTCACTAACTGGTCATTGTCCCTCTGTTTTACCTATGAATACCTTCTTAAGTACTCGCCATTCATCCATTCGTTCCACAGGGCTGGTGCACTGCATTTCTCGTAGTTTGAACACAGTAAATACCTGTTACTTGTCAAACAATTCATACAACTCGAGGACATATCGCATTCATCATTGAACCGTCTCGATTGTCACCTACAATATGCCTCGGGAACCAGCTAGAAAGCGCTTAAAACATTTGCGAATGTTTCAATGATTGTCTATATGTAGCATTCGCAGCAAGCCTTATCACCGATTTGTATACCTGGACCTCAAAATTGAGTAAATGTTTGGTATGCAAATTGAGTTCTGCGCTTTCGTACACGTCTTCCGGGTTGAATTCGTTGAGTTTTACGTTTTGTCTATTGGGATTGTTTGTTGTTTTAGACTCTTTGATTTGCAGTTCATTGACAGGACATTGAAAATCGAGGAGAGCGTGTCTATGTAGGGATCAACTTGTTGCAGGACGTTTTATTCAGCTCTTATTATCCTGAAAGCGAGTTACATAAACATTTCTATGATCTGTGATAATACATGTGTTGTTATGTTTGGGTTGGATACATGTAACAACCAAACATAAGAGAATAATGCGAGCTGAATAAGAAAAAAATCGATAGCGAACATGCTAATGTATGAAGTATTTGACACTTCGCAGGTCTTCACAAAATGAGACGGAAGATATATGGGCTTGCTACGAGACACATATGGCCGAAAATTGTATGCCTAATACAACCTTCCATGTCCGCATCAATAACCAACTCACCGATGCCTTTGACACAAATATTGGACTAAAGCAGGGAGATGGGCTGGCCCCATTGCTATTCAATTTGGCTCTGGAGTACGTCATACGGAAGCTACCTGTCGATACGCGAGGTACATTACTATACAAGTCGAGCCAGGTAGTGGCCTATGCGGACGACATCAACATTCTGTCACGGTCACTAACAACTGCCAAAGAACTCTTCATGAAACTCGACAGTGAAGCAAAACTAGTGGGGCTACAAATCAACGCAAATAAAACAAAGCTCATGACGCAGTTGAGGAAAAATACCCCAAATACATAAAATATCACACTTGGCGGATACAGTATCGAAAATGTTAGAGAATTTGAGTATCGACGAAGACAGTTCATCGCTGCTCGGATTTCGGAATTGGATGACGCGATCAACGGACCGAGACAGTTGGTGGCGCTGTTTGCAGAAACCGAAGGCCCGAAAGGGGCTGTAGTGCTAAGAAGAAGAAAAGGAATAATTTGGAAAAAAGAGAGATGGGAACCAGTGCGAAAACCAAAAAAAAGCTTGTTTCGACTCTATCAATGAAATCAGTTGGAAACTATTCGGGTTCTGGCATTGTAGGCAGCGATAAATGAGCCAAAACAACTTGAGGTGCAGTTTGCAGGAAGTTAAGGCCCTTAAAAGGCGTTGCGGATTATTTTTGCTATATTTGGAAGAATACTTTTGAGGAAAATATCCTACATGCGTATGAAGTAAGTAAGCGATCTACTCTTTAATTTAGATAACTTCTCCACGAATCAATCGACTAAATTGAATGATCACAGGTGTTGATGGAATCAATAAAAACCAATTCGAATGTGGAACAACGATTTTGAGAACGTAAGCATGAAATTGACTGGAATACACAATTAAAAGGTATTACATCATTACCACATTAATTTCTTCATTTTGACGGCATTGTCATTTGCAACATAAATAATCAATGAAGATTTATAAGTTGTTTCTGGCATGAGTTTCCTAATACTCGTATAACACATTGCTAATAAGGCAAAGATTAAAAAACATGTAAGTCATTTCCAAAAAATTTGAGTAAGCATATCCAATTCAGAGTAATATTTTAAGAATCAAAGCTGTACGTTTTCAAATCGAAACAAATTTATGAAGCAGACGATTGATAAGGTAACCATATTACTTAGTTTCATTGATTTTTCCAAAGTTTAGCCCTATGAATCGATATCGCTGAATGAACATTTAAAATGTTTATAATCCAATCAGCTATAAGTAAAAACCTATGATTCTGGTGAAAAAATCAGGAGAAATAAAGATTTGCTTCCTTATCATGTTCCCAAATACTAATCATAATCACGATTGTACAGTTAGTACATTTAATAATTTATAGCTGGTATAGAAATTTGGTCAATGTATTTGTTAATCAGCATTCACCTCAAATATGGAGTTTTTTTTCTGTATACCTAAACGCATTCCGTGCTGCTGATAAGATAACATCCCAAAATACGAACAAGGAAGGTGTCAGGCTATAAGTTTCGCACTGAAAATGAATTATGGCGACAATGAATGTGATTGCTAGCAAAAACCACCAGATATACAGCTTTGATTAGAAATTGATTTCACAAAGATGATAAGTATCTTGAATTGATCCAAAAACGATTTCCAATTGCCGTCAATAAAGATACGGCAATCATTGTAAAACTAGAAAGAGCATGGAAGCCGTTTAATAAAAACAACCCTAAGTACTTTAGTTTTTGCATTGTAATCGCAATTAAAATTTAAATTACATTATGGTCAACATGTGTAGGTTCCATCTACTGCATTTGGTGAAGCACTTTAAATACATCTGAAGTAGGAGAGAGCATAACATCCGTAAAAGTAAAAATTACATGGTATAAACTTTAATGAGCAGCAGTTTTAAAGCCTTATTTATCGACACTTTTTTATTCAAAGCAAATTATTATTGCTGATATCATTATCCACACACACTTAATCGTAGATATCACACAATGTAGATGCTTTCCACATGAACTTGCAGTCTAATTCAAGCCCTTATCAAATTGTCGAGGATTAGATGTAAATCTTAGGAAAATATGCTAGAAATTGGGATTTGAAATTGTATGAATATACAAAATCTGTGATTAATATTGGTAAAGTCTGATTGACATATTTATGACCCAACTGATCTTATCGTATTAAATATGAGGCGTTGTTGGGGATTTTATAAATGGTCTGTTGATATTTTAGAGATAACTCGATTTGAGGAGCAAATATCGCAGTGACATGAAATTTAGGATAAATTAACGCGTAGGATTAGCCTTAATCCTTTTACAAGAGGGCTTAGTTTACACCCAATTAAATTCAACTATGCTACGATATACGGTGAATTATTTTACGGAAAAGGCGTCTTTTTACAGTGTTTAAATTAAATCCGCCATATTTTTAATCAAGGTCACATGATTCAAAATATCAAAGCTTTAAATGTTTTAATCATATCATCCTTGCCGTGTAGATACAGTAGGCTATTTATAATTCATCGGAATTTCAAACTAATATTTTCAAGTGGCTATCTGGGTTTTCAGGTTTTCCTAAAAATGAATACTCTTTAAAGGTGTTTCTTGTTATCCATTATATTCCCTAGCTCGTGACTAAATACTGATCGTTTAGCAATACCCGTTTTTTTTTAAACCAACTTTATTGCATTTAATAATCAACTTCAATGGCATATCTAAGTCTCAATCACAACTTATTAAGATAATAATCATTACTGTAAAGAAAAAAAATTAACCTGAAAATAGAATCTGATTAACCGAGTGCCAAAGTAAGCCTCATTCAATTTAATATCCTCTATTGTGCTCATAAATTATCGAGAGTAAATCAAAGACCATAAAGTCTACGCTTTAATTCAATAAAACACTAATTTTTCCCGCCAACAACCGTCTCGTTCCTGGGGTTTGATTCGATATTCTCTTATCTAGCTTCAAATTTAAACGTTATAATTTGATAGCAGACAATTGTACTTAGGTAAATAATTTTGATTATTAAGAAAAGCTCGTTACGTTCCATTATTTCGGTTGTATGATTTTATTAGTGGAATAAGATTATAGGTAAATAAAAACAGAAAAAATAACCCGAAATCAACCAACAGAGATTAGGAAACCGTTGTAATAAAGATTCAAAATTGAGATTGATAAACTTCAATTGAATTTTTTTAGGCAGTTGACACAGTTCAAACGACAAAGCGCGATCATATAAACTTCAGATGGTTTGTGTATAATTATTATAAATAAATTTGTTCATCAAAATTCCACTAATTAGACCCCAATTTTGGAAGATTTCCTCTCAAGAATACTATTTTTTAGGGCTGTGTAAAAATTTGTTTTTACAACACCTGATTAAATCCAGTACCTGTCCGCCCATCTGCCAGTACGTCACAGCAAGTTTTCTCAGAAACTAGAGTAGCTACAGTCATCGAACTTTGCAAACAGCTCAGAAGTTGCTGGTTAATGAAAGTTTGATAATCGAAAAACATTTTAAAGAGGCTCTCCCCACATAAAGATGGTACCGTTGACATATGTTGTTCACTGAATTTAGTCGAAGGGCTTGATGGAATCTTTTAATACCTGTTGTTAAAATTGCAATATCGACAACGAGGTACGCAAGTAAATGGAACAACATAAAAAAAATGTGTCCGAAAAATCCGACAAAAATCACGGAGGATCTATGTCTACAACAACGATAAATACCTCAGGGGTCAAAATTCACTCAACTTGGTTCATACTAGTAGGATTTATGAATTTCGGGTTTTCACCAATAAAATTGGATATGTTCCCTTAAATTCAAAGAAATTTTTTATATAGGTAGTTTAATTATTTAATTGTAATTTTTATCAGAATCTAAGCGTATTCAGTGAGGTTATAGCCATTTGAATTTTCCTAAATTACAGCAACAACAATGCCTGACTTTCCTATTCTTTTGATCAAACTAAATGCCCCATTACTTGTCGAATCTTCTTGAAAACTTTAGGAAAGATGAATAACTTAAGTATCTTTAAAACCTTGAATACTAAATAATATTTGCTGCTACAACAAAAATGGCAGCCACCTAAATTAGGTTAAAAGATGATTTCCTCTAACTTATTGGGTGTACAACTTAATAACCGGAATTTTTTTAGCGAATTTTGATGCTTTATTGTGGAAAAATCTTACAATATATTTCATTCAAAGTATTGACCATCGGGAGCTACAACATATCCCCATCTTTCAGGCAATTTATGAATTCCATCCAATTTCGGATGCCTTACTCTGAAGTGAAGCGTATTCCGGTGAGGGCGTTTTGCATCGAGAAATGATCCCACCAAATACACAGCATAACCTTGGAGCCATGGATATTTGGCTACGCCGTTGATTTGGCTGGTTGGCCGGGCTTCACGTATGACTTTTTGCGCTTGGGATTGTCATGATGGATCCATTTTTCATCCCCAGTCACGATCTGATGCAAAAATGATTTCTTTTTATGGCGCTCAAGCTGCATTTCAGACATACAGAAGCGCCGTTCAACGTCTCTCGGCTTCAACTCATAGGGGACCCAATTACCTTGCTTCTGAATGTACCCGGCGGCCTTCAAACGTTTCGAAATGGCTTGCTGAGTCACTCCCAACGATATGGCAAGATTGTCTTGCGTTTGACACGAATCCTCATCGAGTAGCGTCGCAAATTCTTCGTCTTCAAACTTATTTGGCTGTCCTGGGCATTCTTTGTCTTTGATGTCAAAATCGGCACTTTTGAAGCGTTGAAACCATTCAAAACAATGTGTTTTCGCTAAAGCATCGTCGCCATAAACTTCTACAGGCAAACGATGACTTTCCGCAGCAGTTTTCTTTGCAAAAAAATGACCCAGCAGAACATCCCGCAAATGCTGTCTTTTTCTCCAATTTTCGAAGTTATTCATCGTGAAAAATAATAATGATGCACACAAGATAAAAATGTTTCGTTGACTGATTTTGATAGCTGTCAAATGTACCTTCAAAATGACATATATAAACTTCGAGCTTTCACGATATTTGTTAGTACGGACATCTAGCGTCAAATTCCGGTTATTTAGTTCTACACCCAATATGATTAAACATACATATACATATCATAGAAGCGTTTCTTGAGTTTTCACATTAGTTACGTAAATCAAATTTCTGCGTTTCATAGATTCAATAAAAACTCTTCTGACAGGAGCATACTCCTGTCTACTTTTCATTTTTTTCTTAACACTATAACCCCTCTCGGGCCTTCGTTTTCTGCAAAGAGCGCCTCCAACTGACTCGGTCCATCGAACGCTTTTTTAATTTCGAAATCCGAACAGCGATGAACTGTCTTCGTCGACTGAGTCAGGCTAGTGTTTCGTCGATTTCTCGACTGATTTCCTCCATCACTTCAATTTAGTTTCCTGTATATGTAGCTGGTCTTCAAGACCATCAACACTAAATAAAATATTTTATGTGCGAGCTGTATTCTACGGCGTATTTCGCCTCTTTCATTACCGGTTCTCGTTATTTTGGCGTCTAAATATACACATGTGCCCTATTTTTCGATACTGTATTCGCCAAGTGCGATCATTTGGATATTTGAGGTATTTTTCTTCGATTGCGTCCTGAGTTTTGTTTTATTCTCATTGATTTGTAGCCCTACTAGTTTTGCTTCGCTGTGAAATTTCAGGGAAAGTACTTTGGCGGTTGTTAATGACGGTGACAAAATTTTGATGTCATCCGCATAGGACCGACTTGTATAGTATCGTAACTCGTGTATCGACGGGTAGGTTCCTTATGATGTATTCCAGAGGCTAATTGAACAGCAATGGGGCGAGTCCATCCCCCTGCTTAAGCCCGACATTTGTGTCAAAGGCGTCGGTGAGTTGGTTATTTATGCAGGCTTGGGAGGTTGTCAACGTCATTGTCATTTTGGAAAGATGGACTACTTTGGCTGGAAGACCAAAGCAAAGCATCTTAACGGTACGTTACGATCAATACTGTCGTACGTTTACTTAAAGTCAACGAACATTTTCGTCGAGCTTCATTGAGACCTGCTACTCAACTACAACTAAAGAGTTTTCCAATAAGGGGTGTTATTTTGAATAGCCCGCTATTTCGGTAGATGTCACTTTTGAAGCTGTCATTGTTTGACATTTGACAAGTAGAAACTACGCCATTGATAAAAATGGAACAATGCACGCCTCAACAACGCATTGAAATTATTAAAATTCACTATAAATATGGTGAAAACTTGGCAGAGACGGTTCGCAAAACTCGAACATTTTTGGGCCGTCGTGAAGCACCTTGTCGGATTGCAATACAGAAATTTGAGGAAAAATTCGAGCTGTTGGAACAACTTAGTAATGTGAAGAATGAAACCTGTGCACGTCACTCAAGAACAGCCGAGAATATTGCTGCTGTAGCCGAAAGTGTTGAAGAAAACCCAGGTTTGTACATTCGTCGTCGTTCTTTGGAATTAGGCATTCCACAAACGTCATTACACCGTATTTGGCATAAAGATTTGGGTCTTAAGGCTTATAAAGTTCAGTTAACACAAGAACTCAAGCCAGTCGATCATCAACAACGTTGTGTCTTTGCTGATTGGGTCCTTTAACTGCATGAAAATGATCCGGAATTCCATCGAAAAATCACCTTGAGTGATGAGGCCCATTTCCACCTCGGTTGCTTCGTCAACAAGCAAAATTGTCGCATCTGGGGCTCGGAAAACCCAAGGCTTACTGTGGAAAAGCCTCTCTATCCTCAGCTTGTGACTGTATAGTGCGGTTTATGGTCCGGCGGAGTCATTGGACCTTACTTTTTCGAAAATGAGGCTGGAGCAACAGTTACGGTGAATGGATTGCGCTATCGAGAGATGATTAATGATTTTTTATGGCCGGAATTGGATGGTATTGATAAGGAAAACGTTTACTTTCAACAAGACGGCGCTACGTGCCACACAAGCAACGAAACCGTTGATCTTTTACGGGAAAAGTTTCCGGACCGTGTTATCTCTCGAAGTGGTGATCAAAATTGGCCACCGAGATCATGTGATGTAACACCTTGCGACTCTTCCATTGGGGCCACGTGAAAGAGAAGATCTACGCCGACAGCCCAGCGTCGATTCAAGACCTCAAAGATGGAATTCGTGAGGCTAACGAGGACATAGGGCAGCCACTTTGCAATCTGGTTATAGAAAATTTCATGAAAAGGATATGGTCCTGTAAGCGTGGTCGTGGTGGTCATTTGCATGATGTTATTTTCCACTATTAACGGCATAGCTTCCTCTTTATAATGAAATAAACATCCTATCATTTATATAAAAAATGGCATTTTTCTTGTAATATCAAAATAACACCTCTTATTGGAAAAACCTTTATTAATTGAGCCAAAAGTAAGAGTATATTAAGTTGGGTAGACGAAATATGCTGTCAGAAGGGTTCTGTACACATTCCACATTACTACCTACGGTAAAAAAATGTTAAGAGTACCCTTCCGATATGGGAGGACCTCCCTTAAAAATCTTTCTAAAATTTTTAATACCCAAACATTCAAGGGGCCATCACTTTTGATCTAACTAAAAAGTTTTGTATCTGTAACTGGTGTAACATGGAGACGCATGGACGGACGGATGGATAGACAAACTGATAAAACCGATTTCAGTATGGTCTCGTAAGAAGTAAAAAAACGTTAAATGTAATTCCTTTATTGGAGTCAGAAATGACAATGACGCTTTTATATAGGCTATGAAGCTTGAGAACTATGCAATATAAACCAAATGTTAGTTCACAATGACAAAAAGCGTTGATAGTTTCCCGAATTAAATTTATAAAATACGACTTTAAATACATAGACTAAAAAAAGCTTTATTTTTAATCGACTTCCAAAGCAGAGAATGTAGTAGTCAATTATTTTGTTTTGCTTATATTTCCAGGCCAGTCCCCTTTTTTCTCGGAAGCCGTTGGGCCTTGATCAACTTTTTTTATTCGACGCGTTTCGATTCGGTTGCGTCCTTGCTCGATTCTGTAATGAGATGCATTTCGGCTCGGCTGGTTTATCTTCGGTGTCCTTTAGAAGCTTTATTATCAGACGCATTTCAACTCGGTGAAGTTCTCGAAAAGCCGCTGGGCCATGATCTATTTTTTTATTCGACGCATTTTGTACCGGCAAAACTCTCCTGTGAAATAATACGGATTGAATGAGTGCAAATTATAGAGTTAATCAATTTCTTCGATAGGACATAATAGTTTGCAGTTTGTTCAACATAATGAATAAACGGGGTAAAACTGAGTTGGCACCGGTTCGATGAAGTTTACTTCTTTCTAGGGCTTTTCACAGTCGTTTTGTTTTTTTTTTCTAATAGTTTTTTTATTTGCCGTTTTCCTTGCTTCTGCACACTTTGAGACTGATAGTGCAGTGCTAAGATCTGATCTGAAAATGATTGTCAAGTGGGGCTTCAATGAACAAGCAATGGATACCGTTTTAATGACATTCCTCGGTCGACTTGGTTGTCATGGCTGGAGTCTCTGGGGCATCAAATCCAATCCAATGTGTTCAGGAAGGAATAGTCCGCGTGGTTTAGTGGTTAGAGCACTAAGCCCGTAAGTCGAAGGTCTCTGGTTCGAGTTTCGTTCGCGTCAACGAGATTTAGTTCAAGTGATTCTTCGAACGGACTATTAGCCTGTTCAGTTATGATACGCGCTGATTTAAAATCAGAACGTATCGCAGCTGGGTGGACGAACACACGGCGAATAGGGATAGTGATCATATCACCTTGTGGAGTGCCGATAAATTCGATCATGACAATGAGATACTCTAACTATCTCTAAGCGAAGGCCCGAACGGGGCCGTAGTGAGACAAAAAAAAAATGAGTTTAGGATGGATAATAACTATCCAGTCGTCTTTTTAGTGATGCCCCCTAGATCTTCAAAGCAGGCACCACCTAGCGATCGGTTGCCTGACTCTATCTAGGACCGCAAAATTACAGAGGAAGTAGAGAATCGGTTTTTTTTCGTTTACGGCATTACAACTACGACAATATGTGTGATATATACGAGTAATACCCATCTTGACTCCGTGGGTTTGTTATGAGCCTCCTGACGGACGGATTAACGGACGAGGAGGAAGGAAGGAAGTGAAGAATCGGTTTCTTTTTGTTTACGTCATTACAACTACGACAATACGTATACAATACCCATCTTGGCTGGGTGGGTTTGTTATGAGCCTCCGGACGGACGGACGGAAGAACGGTTAGACAGATGCACGGACGAAAAAAGTAAATGGAGGTAAACTGAAAAAAGCAGCAATTAAGCTGCCTTGAGGTGAGCTTCTAAAGAGAGAGAAGCCGGTCGCCTTGCCCGAAACTGCTTATTTTGAGGGAAAAATCGGTGTTCGAATAGATACAGTTACACGTCGAGTTTCCGTAATTTAGGGAGATATAAGTGGTTGCCTTTAGCTACTTTTAACAACCTTAGGTTTAACACCATGTGTGCTCTTTCTTTTCCCCTTGTAATGCAATGACCTTCTTTACAGAAGGAACGAAGTTTTTTTCGTTTGTTTGATGTTTGGATTGGTATCTTGCTTCCGTGTCCGCTAATCTTGTGTGAGACGAAATTTTAATACAATATATTTATAGAGTAGCTTGATCAACAGTCAGTAAAAGGAAATTTCGAGTAGAATAGAATTTTTTTTCTCGAAAAGCCATCGTGTCTGGCTTTGTTGTGTGAGCAGATGCGTTTTGATTCCTTTGACTCATTTTCAGTGTGACACTGAAGATGACACAAAGGAATCGAAACGCGTCTGCTCACACAACAAAGCAAGGCCCGATAGCTTTTCCAGCAAAAATATAATTGGCCTGCGGATATCAAATAAACAAAATAGTTGACTCTAATAGAAATTGCTCGGGATATTTAGTAACGTAGAGTATGCGTGATAAACATGATTCCGCAAATAGCTAGCCGACAAGCACGCGTTTGCGGTCGTAAAGCGAAGATAGTCAGCTGAGCTTGGTCTTCTTTACAGCTCGCTGCTGACCATTGTGCCAGAACGTCGGCAACCGTGTCCTGCAAAGACTTAAACACTCCGATTTGCTACAGATTCCAATTGACCCATGGCTTGTATTAAGAGCCGTGACCCTGGATGTTATTTTGCAAGATCTACTAAGGAGCTCACTTATCCAGGTGCTGTAGCAACTTGGTAATAAAACTCGGCATTTTATTTTGGTATTATTAGGTAAGATTTTTAAGTCGTAACCCTTCAACACTTTGCATTACTTCGGTCAGTTCTAGATGAAAAGCGCACCGCGAAATACTTCAAAAGGCTCATTTGGATCGTCCATAGTAGTTGAGCGCAAAGTTTCCGCAACCACTAAAGCTGCAATTATTTGCAACATAGTGAGATTGACTGTCATATAGCTTTTCCCCGGAGCAGGTTACCAAACTAGTGATGCTAAATTGAGGATCAGACGTACTACTGCTGGGTACATCCAGAACGCTATTTTAGGGTGTGAAAAGTAGAGATATTGTTATAAGCGCAAAAGGCAACATTTGTCTTCTTCATACAATTTTATATCCCCCCCATAGAGCATCGGATCTAGAATAATTTCAAGATACTTGGCAGGCATAAAGTTAGGGATTTTGGTTTTCATGATGATGAGCATCATTTCAGTTATTCCTAAGTTTAACCCACACATTCACTTTCTTCAGGGCGTATTCCACGATTTCGCTGATCACGGGAAGGAATCTTCAAGACATCAAGATTATGAATTGCTACGAATTTTATGCCCATCCTGTTTAGCACCGAAAGAACATTATTCATCATAAGTATTTCAAAATAGGAGAGATAGTACACTTCCCTCAGGTGCGCCCCTACTCACAAATTTCGTTATGTGGCTGTCAGTAAATCTAACTGGACGACTTTAGTTCGCATCATTGAAGCTAACTCATTCCTCCACCATTTGTCCACTCCCTATCTGGACAAGAAGCTCTTGTACGACTCCAGTACGTACTTTACTGACAACTCTCTCTATACCTAGAAAAGTACTTAGTGTGTATTGGGTTAAGTGTACAGAATGCGCAACCTTATGAAGGACAGTGTCTGTAGACTTTCCTTTTAGATACGAACGTTGTGAAGAAGATAATGCTACTCTTCCTATAATCTTCCGTAGATGAAATCCTAAAACGCGTTCAAGCGAAGAATGTTAGAATGATAGGTCTACAAACCAGTCCATTATTAACTCATTGCCCCATCTGTCCACTTTTGGGATGAATACTATCCGAATTGGTTCAAGAACTTAGGACCCCGATTTTCTGCGAAAAAAACCCTGAATAGTCTAACCAGCCAGGAACTACTAGATTTCGCAGCTTCTGCAGCTTTACTATGAAAATAATGTCTAGACCAGGGTATTTCAACGGGAAAAGCTATCGAAAGCCCATATGACTCATTATTTCATAACGATTTGCTCGTTATCCTGCGAAGGAATACGCTCCACACTCGGCAGAGGGTTATCTATCGCGTGGCTGCCATTACATGCCCAAAAATGGGTGTTAATTACAACTTTTAACGTTTCGTCAGAAGATTCTGTTCAGGTCCGGTTGTTAAGAAAAAACAGGTTGGAATCTTCTTTGGACAAGATCTTGCTAAGGCTTGCTGAATCCTTTAGTCTTTGTATGGATTAATCTTCGCAGGCCTCCTTCTTCGTTTATTTGACAGATTCGTTGTACAGTCTTACGTGATTTTTGCAAGATCGTCAATAATTATGCTTATAGCAGATGCTGAAGACTTCCTTAGGTTCGCTAGATCCCTATTCTACCACTACGTCTTTCTGTATTTTGCTGGATATAAGACTCAATAGTCGGCTCTCATGTCTTTTTTAAATGTCTCTATTCTTTTATTCAGTTCTTTAATCGTTGTGATGCAAGTATGGAGTATTTTAGATATTTTCACACTAAAACCGGCATAAATTTCTGCCAGACAACTTTTCAAGGCTCCTAAAGGGCTCTGGTGTAAGATAAATGGGTATTATTCGTGTGCCGAACAACCCGGTCAACCTAGCTGCGATGGGTACTGAAGGTCATAATAAATCGCCTAAATTTAAATTCTGAACTGATTGATGTTTTTTTTGGGTATTATTAGCTAATACTTTTCTGATTCAAGCTATATGCGTGGTTTAGTCCTTATACTACGAAATTTTCTTTCAGGATAGGATGAAGTTCTCTGTGAGGTGTATGTGTGTAGCTATCTACTTTAAAGCTTACTAAATCTTATACCTGAAAGATAATACATATTTCTCTCTGAACAATATAGGGTTTAAGAACTGGTTTATGATTGAGTTATGCTTGGCCCGTTTGTTTCTATCAACGACCAAAAGAATCGGCTCATTGTTGCCAAATGGATGGAAAGATCGGGCAAGACTTCACGCCTGTTGTCTGGTCGATGATCGGTGTCAGTATTAGGTCAATGTTTATTGCCAACGTCTGGGGCCAATGCAGGACTTATCATCATTGCCAGTGGCGGACCTATGCTGGTCTAATACTGTACCAATTTTGTGCTGATCTTCATTTTTATAAGCGGATCAGTTGGAATTTCAATTATTTGGCCGATTTTTGGAGTTATTCGGTATTTTTTTATTTTTGTTTATTTTTTTATATTGAACACCAATGTATGAACCTGATATGATTGATTTTTACTAGATTGAAAACATAAAATCAGCATGAAAAATCAAATTTAGAAAAGAATGAAATTGTTTGCGGCTATTTATAGAGTTTCATAGAATTCTATATTGAGCAGTTAATAATGCCAATCGAAACATATAGCCCCAGAAGCGCTTTATAGCTTACACACTATATTCCATTAAAGCCTAAAGCAAAATGCAGCATGCCCGTCTCATGGCGGCCAATAAAAACTTCTCGTGAGATCATAAATCTAAGTTAGCGTTCAATAAAAAAAATCATTGTCATTTTGCCGTGTATTTTCAAGAAAACCCTAGACATATACGCACAACACAACAGTAATGCGAATTATATCTAATGAAATGTTCAAGTTATAGACGTTTTGGTTAATCTTTTATTGACACCGGCTTGAGCTATCGTTAGGCCTTCTGTGGCCTCAGTTGCAACACATTTGGAACTGCAAATTAGCCAATTTTTCGCAAGAGATTTGTCAATTGTGAGCCGATGATGGACGAATGCTAGCCCAAACTTGGCTCATGTGTGGCTCTTCATTTGTATTAATTTTGGCTTCAACACGTTCGGAGCTGCAAAAATGATGGGCGAAAGTCGGCGACGGATTATTTGCCAATGGCTTTTAACCGAGGAGCAGCCAATGCATGTGCTTTTTGTAATGATATGGGTATGAGCTTATGTTTGATGGATCTACTGCAAACCCAAGTGTTTTAATTAAAACATCTAAGCAATTTATTTGAAGCTCTTTTGGCGTTTTAATTTAATAAAACACTTTTTACGTTTCAGCATGGTAGATATTACGGGTAAATTCACATTTGCAAACTTTTCATTTTTACAAATACAGTTGTTCTGTAGTTTGATAGATTAATTTAATATGATTTATACTGACCTCTAAGGAGTTTGTCGCCGCTGCGATTCCTTTGTAAACTTTTTATAAGGTAACTGGATCATTCCTGTTTTAAAGTACCGACTGTAAATATACAAAGTTAAAAATCATGCATCCCTCATAAATTTAGGATAAATAGCCCAAGTATGCTTCTGATTAAAACACATGCGTCTAGTATGGAGATCAGATCTGATAGATGGTAGTAAGTATTTTTTCGATAGTTTTGCTTGTACACAAACTTCTATAAGGACAGCTGCAATGGACTAACTGAAGCAAGCGTGTTAATTAAAATTAATATTTAGAGTACAAAAAGGCGTAGAAAGGAATGGCTACATAGTATGCCGAACACTTAGGTCTCACCATAACAAAACGGCCACAACAGAAATGGTGCAAGGGTCCCAGTGGCGTGGTTAACAATGGGTCGAATTGATACACACAAACGGATGACCCGAAATTAAATATTGTTCTTAAATCCAGCAAATAATTCTTAACTTGCTGCTTATATTCTTGGCAACACTTAAAAAATTAATCGCGGGATTTAAGTACAATTGTTTATTTTATTTGGAATTTTTAAGTTTCTGGTAAAATCAATAATTTTGGAGTTACCGACTTATTCACGGTTGGCCCGAATTTATTCAATATCCATCAATTCTGTTCAAATTTAATCAAACAAAAAAAATTTCTAAAATTACATTCACAAAAGAAATTTTAATCTCCACGCATTAACTCTCCCTATAGGTACTTAGTTCGTTGTTCATATTCCTAGAGAATATTTCCCAAAACGAAATCTTATCAACTCCACACGTATCTTTGGAGCGTGTAACAAGTGAAAGGAGAAAGAGTGAATGCTGGGAAGAAAGTGCGCGCGCGTGAATCAAGAACTTCATGACTGCATTTGAATATGTACGGGCTCTGTGAATGAGGAATGGCGCACATGGTATTTAAGCTTGCGTTCTCAACAACACTGAGATTGGGTGGCCAAGCAAATATACAAGGCGGAGCTAGATTTTCTATGTAGAGCTTCAAATCTGTTAGCAAGCATGAATCTTTTTGCTTAATTTTAAATAATAAAAGTTCAGTACAATATCTACTTCAGTTGGCGATGGTAGTTATACTTAGTTTCTAATTCGATGCAAAGTATGTTCTTTTAAGATCATACTAATTTGAAAACTCTTCCATTCGAAATCCATGATATTTAAAAGATAAACACAGGAGCTACAATTTTGGGCATTGCAGAGAAATTTGTTATGATATTCCTAGTATGCTATGCATGCATCATCTTTGAAGCTCGTTAGCTGACTAAGATTGAAATTTATCACTGTCTCGGCAAATCATTTTCATCTTTTCAACTGTTGCGAGCTTTGCTTGAAATCGTGCACGCTAACTTCAAGGAATACTCGCACTTGACCAAGTATTGGCTGCGAGCAATATCTCCACAGCTCAGCGTTGTAGAACGTAATTTTTTATTGAGATTCGGCGCTAATTAAGAATAAGATGCCGACTGCTTCATTGCTGAGAGTTAGTAAATTGCTTCGCTACGAGATTGTGGGCATCCATTTTAGGATATATCAATTAGCGGCAAAAAGCCCGAATCATTAAAAATATTGAAAGAATCTTGCGACGGTTTTTACTAGGCTGATGTATGAAAAATATTGATTATTCAGCTCTTATTCTGTCACATTAATTACACTCATTTTGTCCAACGCTTCTATGTCGATTGAATAGCTGACGAAGTCGCTTGTGATTCAGAGGGTGCACGAATCAATTCTAAATTATTGTTGCACTTTAGCATGAGTAGATTTCATCTGTGTTATTTCTCACAGAAATGAGTGAGATCGTAAATTGAAGCTAAAACTACACTTCATATATACAGCCACATTTGAACACCATTCTCGTCTTATCTGACCACTATAGGTCAGTTTGGTTAGCATCCACAGTTTTTGCAAATCAATTAAACCCAATTAATCCTCAACACTGTAATTGAGATTAATTTCGCCTGCCGGCTTATTAAAGCTCTCTACTTGCACAGTACACTCATCCACAATACTCCATATGCCGTTTTTTATTTGTAGCATGATATGTTAACAGTTTCTCACGCTCTTCACGTAATAAATTCATATTCTTGTTTACTTATTTTACAAGACGAACGAATCTTTCTCTTAGTGGTTCAATTAAGATCACTTAAAGCAAGGGTTTTAGACATTGAAATCTTTTGAGTAGAAATTAATTTATTTGAGTTCTTGGTCAGAACTTGGTGTGTGATAAGTTTTATGAAATCAAGCTGTTGAATAGCAACAATACTTATGTATTCTGTTTATTTTTCATATCATGAGATTCTAGATGAGCTGGATGCATTGGCCGAAATATTTTTCTCAAAGAAATTTAAATTATTGAGGAAACAAGTTGGGTAAACAGACCTACGCTCATGTCAGAAGGGTTTTTTATTCAATTTACAAAATGCAGTCACCAGATCGAATCAAATCAAGAAACATGTCAAAGACGATTTTATTGGAGAAAATATGAAATACGAAGATCATACTTTTATTAACAAAGTTTAACGAATTTCGACTTCTGAGGTTTTTGGTATTGTTATACTCATAAATATCTCCATTGATAATTATTTCAGACGTCCATCCGCGACGGAGGAAACACATTTTTCATGTATTTCCCCCCTGTGCCTCCACTGAAGCAAAAACTGACAGTTTAACAACTGTTTTGAAAAGCCCCCATGAAAATGTTCATTACATACTCATATCGGCTACGTTTGATGATTTTTTTTTTCAGGGGCCACTCTCCTGTACTGTTGTCATCGATTAATGGCCAATTTTTTCGAATCCTAGTATGGTTACAAAACCCTTTTGCTAGGAGCTCTCTCCCACCTCCTTGACTTGTTTCACTTATGAGCATTAATTGTAGGTACTCATCTTCAGTCATTCATTAAATTGAATCAAGTGTTCAAAGTATGCACCTTAAACGTTGAAGTTGGGAAAAAGTAACTCAAAATTATTCAATCTTCGCATTTAAAACAGCCACTATTTTGTTTTACGATAACTGATACCACTAGCTGAACCGATTCTCAAAGATATACATGACTTCTATCATTCCTGAAGTTTTCATGCAAATCCTAGCAAAACTGTAGTGTCTGAGTCGATAAAAAGCGCATGTTGTTCCATAGCCATATGTTGCCATAGTAATACATGCAGCGCATATTGTTCCATAGTAATACAAGAAAATTCAAACCGCTATAACTTCACTAAATATGATTCAATCATTATGAAACTTTCAGGATAGATCAATCTTTAAATAGACATCTACGTACTGAATTTCCGTTGATTTTATTCAAGAAATCATACTATTACTAACAAAGTTGAGTGAATTGCGACTTCTAACGTATTTGTTGTTGTTTTACTCACCAAGGCCTACATTTCTGATTTTTTTCAGATTTTTCGGATCACAGGTGTTCAATCGCGAGGGGGGGGGGGGGACACACAATTTTTTCGTGTATTTCCCCTCCCTGTGCGCCCCTCGAAGCAAATTTTGCCAATCTAAGACCTGTTTTGAAAAGTTCTCATCAAGACCTTTCATTTGATACCCATATCGGCTACCTTCTATGAAATTTTTTTTTCGGGGGTCACTCTCCTATATGAGGAGACCCCCCTTAAATACCTTATAAAATTTTTTTGTAGTTGAACTTTGAAGAGATCACCACTTTACGCCTACACACAAAATTTGATGTTTCTAGCTTAAGTAGTTTCCGAGAAAAACTGCTGTGACACACGGACGGACGGACGGACGGACGGACGGACGGACAGAAGGACAGACTGGTCGCGAAACTAGTAGGGTTTTATAAAAAAAATTTATAAAACTCTAAAAAAATGGTTTGAACTGTCTAATTATTATTAAATATTGCGCCTTATTTGAAGAATTTTTTTAGTATTTACTCACAATTGAAGTTATACAAGATTGGGACAGCAACAAACAAAACTGAAACTGACGTTAAAGAGAGCGTCGTGATGTCTTTAACTCAATCCATTTGTCTTATACGAGTATTATGAAGGAAATTCATTTTACCAATTATAAACGTTTTAAAATTTGGGTGTGAGAGAGGTTTTACCATCCTGGTAATGAAGGGATGTCATTTAACGACTTCCCATTGCGCCAGTAGTCTCTTTCTGCAACCATGTGGTTCCAGACCAGATCTCGGGCAGAAGATCTACTTTCTTTCGAGCAATTTCTTGCATGAGTAGAGAGGAATCAATTGCAAGTTTAGATATTTCCTCGAAGTTATGTATCCACACCAATTCACTCTCTAGGATGATTCCTAAGTTCTTTACATGGGACATAAGTCCCATGTAAAGAAGAGTCAGCGCTGACTCTGGTGAATCAACCTTCCAATCGCTTTCCGGACTTAGAAAGCGATTTTAGGTATTTACTTAAGGTTAATAGCGCTACATCGTTGACGTAGGTTACAACTTTTATGCCCGTTCTGCCATGGTTTTCAAACTACCACTCTTAGTGAGTGTCTGCAGTAGCGGTATAAATACCTATCTCTTAAGACGCCTTTGAACTAGTGTATTTACACACTTGCTTCTCAGAGGGAGGAGATCCATTCACTTTTGGTATTCTGTACTCTTATAGCGCTGACATTTTCTTCAATTACCTCAATTTTCAAATTGACTTAAGCTGCATCAACATCCAAGAATGATGTTAAAATATATTCTATGTACTGGAGGGATAATTCAATCGTAATTTTTATTGAGTGGATAGCCGTGTCCACAGATTTTGTTTGGTATGTGCGTATCAAGAATCAGAAGGTGCGAAAAGTTAATGGTCTTCACATTGCAACGCTCCAGCACTCTTTCCATGATTTGTGGTTTAAAAAAGTTGGCGGTAGATTACTGAGCACACTGCCTTCGGTATAAACAAAATCCAGGTTTTCTCTAAGTTAGTTCAGTTTGAGGTACCTTTATAAATCACTATAATAAGCCCTGGAAACATTAGTCAAGATTATTCTATCCGGGAAAAAATGGTTTGAATAAACTAATAGTCTACCTATTCTCTGAATATATGTTAGAGATTTACTGCAGTCTGGGAAATTTTTCGCTCACTATTGCTTTGAGAGTTTTCTCGTAAGTTCTATCCATGCACCATTCATTTTTTGCAGCTAACTAGGTGGTGCAGGATTATTCGAATTCATTTTCCGAATGCTTTTTGGATTTCATCGCCGCTTTTTCCATCTATTTCCCTTAGCATTATTCATTTCTTCTTTATACTGCCTTGGTTTATAAATTTGATACCCTCCTTCTTCTTCTAAGCACTACAACGCCTCTCGGGCCTTCGCTTCCTCCAAATAGCGCTTCCAACTGCCTCGATCCATTGACTGCATCCTCGAATTTCGAAATCTGTGCCTTCGTAGACCGGACCAGACCAGCATTTCCTCGGTTTCCCCACTGGTCTCCGCGCTACACTTCTCGCAACGAATACCTTTTTGGGTGTCCGTTGTTCGTCCATACGATTGACGTGGCCAACCCATTGCAGCTTTCACAGTCTTACAATCGTTGAGTCCTCCGGCTTGTCAAAAATATCATACAGCTCATGGTTGTATCGAATTCGCCATTGGTCCCCGTCTAGCTTCGCTTCGATTATTCGCCTCTTGACCCGACGCTCGAAGGCGTTCAATATGTTTGCGGACACTTGGATTAGGGTCCACGTTTCGCAACCAGAGCATAACACAGGTCTTATCACAGATTTGTATACTTGGAGCTTTATTTTCCTGTGTATGTGTCTTCAAGATCGCTAAAACTGAATAAAATATTTTAGTTGCGAGCTGTTTTCTTCTGCGTATTTTGAACCAGCAATGAATTGTTGGTTCTCGTTTTTTTGGCGCCTAAATACTCAAATTTGCCCACATTTTCGATATTGTAGTCGCCAAGTGTGATATTTTGCGTATTTGAAGTATTTTTCCTCGACTGCGTCATGAGTTTTATTTTATTTTCATTGATTTATAGCCCTACTAGTTTTGCTTCACTGTCGAGTTTCAGGAAAAGTTCTTTGGCAGTTGCTAATGACCGTGACAAAATGTTGATGTCGTCCGCATAGGCTACTACTTGGCTCGACTTGTATAGTAATGTACCTCACGTATCGACAGGAGCTTACTCAGGACGTACTCCAGAGCCAAATTGAATAGCAATGGGGCCAGGCCAGTTCCCGGCTTTAGTCCGATATTTATGTCAAAGACATCGGTGAAATGGTTATTGATGCGGACTTAGCAGATCGTTGACGTCATTGTAATTTTAATGAGACGGACTAATTTGGCTGGGATACTAAATCAAAGTAGTATTTGGTGCAATACGTTACAATCAATATTGTAGTATGCTTGCTTAAAGTCAACGAAAATTTGGTGTACGTCTATGTTGAACTCCCAGCATTTCTCAATTGCCTGTTTGACAGTGAATAACTGGTCTATTTTCGATCTGTCTACTCTAAAACCACCTAGATACTCCCCAATAATACTGTTGGCCTATGATCCGATCTTAATTTCGAAGATCTTTGAAATTGTTTTGTACACCATACAAAGCAGTGTTATGCCTCAATAATTTTCGCACTGTAACATGTCACCTTTTTTGTGGGTAGGGAATATAATTGATTTGCCCCGCTCTTACAACATATGTTCTTGTTGCCAAAGTGCTGTATGACTTTGTGAATAGCTTACTGAACACTGCTGCCACAATATTTAATGAGCTCCACTGGAATCTTATCAATACCGGGCGCTTTATTATTCTTTTGGGCTTTTATGGTGGAACAAACTTCCTCCAGAGCTGGTAGGGCCACTGGAAACTCTCCTGAAATATCTATAGGCTCCGATGCTCTAGAGCTGTGCGGATGATTATGGAGGTTCTTGAAATATGATGCCCATCTTTCTTTAATTCTGGTTTCATCAGCGATGATATCGCCAACGTCATCCCAACAGAGCGTGGTTTTGGGCTGATAACCTTTCACTACTTTGTATGCTTGCCTTGTGTTGTTGCTCGCTAGACTTCCATCGATACTTCTAAATTGGTTGTCATAGTATTTTCTTTTCTTAGTTCTAATTATCTTATTCGCTACTTTTCTGATATTTTCATAGTTTTCTCTCTTCGTCCTGGTTTTCCTACCTAAGTATTCTTTGGACGCCTGATTCTTTTTGTCCAACGCATTCTGGCACTCATCATCGAACCGATCATTTTTCTTTCGCCGGGCTTAATGTCTGATTGTCTGTTCTGTCACTTCCATATAGAGCTCGTTGCTTGTTTTCAGCGATTTGTCTGATAAGATGGGAGCCAGCTGACTGTCAAGGATGTCTGTGAACTTTCAGTCACAGACGCCGTTTGGAGGCTTTTGATGTCAAATTCACATTTATTCCAGAAAGCCATTGACACTGAAGAAGAGTGCAACTTACTCCCGAAATATATTTGTCGAAATACATCATATTTGAAGGAAAAATATAACATTTTCATTGGAAAATTTGGCAAACATCTATACATTTTGAGCGCCAAGCATAGGGAAAGATCTTGAATACAATTATTCGAACAATTCGTCCCTTGCGATGTGCTAGCCGTAAATAATTAATTGATTTAAGCGGTCGCGTTACTTTCTTATATCAAAGGACAATTTCCAAAAAGGACATGGCTCGACATAAACGCAAGCTTAGATCCTGAAAAAAATTATGCATTGGATGATCATTTGAGGGTGAATAAGATTAAAAAAGACTTGAAGTCAACTTTATTGACCATATACTCGTATGTAGGTTTCAATTAGTTTCAGATCCAGTAGAGACTTCATTGAGGGCAATGCATATCTATTTCCAATATTAATTATATACAAAAATCTTTTAAGAAGGCTTGAATTTTGACTCGGGCGGGTTGAAATTACAAGCCGACATGATTTTGGTATCTACTTGATATTGTTTCTAAACCAAAACCCACCATGAATGAAATTTCTAATAGATTTATAACTAAAAGCAATCCACAAATATGATCAATGAAATCAAGTTTGAATCTCTCAAAACCTTATTCACACTTAAATTAGAATTGTCTAAAGAATAAATTTTCGGCTGAATATAATTTGCACTAATGTCGCGTTGCGGTGTTTTCATTAATAGTCCACAGAAGTCGTAGAATGACCGAAGTACGGTTTTGAGCACTAACTGCCAAATATTTTTCGGGTGTGACTTGTTCCTACTCATCCGAAAAATGGACTCATTCATCCCCCACTATAAAAAACTCACTAATCCTAGTGAGAAAAAAGCTGCGTATTTAGAATTTGCCTTCAAAATATGTTATCGTGATGAGTTCCATTAAACTCTGCATCCTCAACATATGTTCACTAGCTCCACGTTATAAAAGGAATTCTGTTCAAGAATACGTGAACGCCCATAGACAAGACTTCTTGTTTATGTCGGAAACAAGACTCATATAAAGACACAGAGTGCATCTCGGAAAATACAAGATTATCAGGCGTGATGATCCAGAGGGAATTCTTGGGCTTGCTCACAAAGGTCACCTGAAAGTCCAAAGGCGCTGCCTTCCAAGTCTGAAATGTATTGAAGCAGAGATAATAAGCTCTATGCTGGGAGGGTGCATCTTTGCATTCGTGGGGATCTCTATGTTCAACATGGATACTCGGTGAGGTAACTCGTGTCTGCCAATCTGATAAATCTCTCCCACAGTTGAAGGAATTTCGAGTGTAGAAATTTTGACGCCGAGTCTGACCATCTTTTGGTTGAGCTGACATTACGAGTAAACAAGTTGGGTAAACAGACCTACGCTCATGTCAGAAGGGTTTTGTATTCAATTTACAAAATGCAGTCACCAGATCAAATCAAATTAAGAAACATGTCAAAGACGATTTTATTGGAGAAAATATGAAATACGAAGATCATACTATTATTAACAAAGTTTAACGAATTTCGACTTCTGAGGTTTTTGGTATTCTTATACTCATAAATATCTCCCTTGATAATTATTTCAGATGTCCAGCCGCGACGGATGAAACACATTTTTCATGTATTTCCCCCTGTTCCTCCACTGAAGCAAAAACTGACAGTTTAACAACTGTTTTGAAAAGCTCCCATGAAAACTTTTATTTCATACTCATATCGGCTACGTTTGATGAATTTTTTTTCAGGAGCCGCTCTCCTGTAATGTTATCATCGATTAATGGCCAATCTTTTCGAATCCTAGAATGGTTACAAAACCCTTTTGCTAGGAGCTCTCTCCCACCTCCTTGACTTGTTTCACTTATGAGCATTAATTGTAGGTACTGATCTTCAGTCATTCATTAAATTGAATCGTGTTCAAAGCATGCACCTTAAACGTTGAAGTTGGGAAGAAATAACTCAAAATTATTCAATCTTCGCATTTAAAACAGCCACTATTTTGTTTTACGATAACTGATTCCACTAGCTGAACCGATTCTTAAAGATATACATGACGCCTATCATTCCTGAAATTTTCATGCAAATCCTAGCGAAACTGTAGTGTCTGAGTCGGTAAAAAGCGCATATGGTTCCATAGCCATATGTTCCCATAGTAATCAATGCAGCGCATATTGTTCCATAGTAATACAGGAAAATTCAAACCGCTATAACTTCGGTAAATAACATTCAATCTTTATGAAACTTTCAGGATAGATAAATCTTATAAATAGACATCCACGTACTGAATTCCATTGAATTTAAGGGTTTGGTTAAGATTTTATTCAAGAAAACATAAAATCGATAAATCATACTATTACTAACAAAGTTGAGTGAATTGCGACTTCTAACGTATTTGTTGTTGTTTTACTTACCAAGGCCTACATCCCTGATTTTTTTCAGATTTTTCGGATCACAGGTGTCCAATCGCGAGGGGGGGGACACAAATTTTTCGTGTATTTCCCCTCCCTGTGCGCCTCTCGAAGCAAATTTTGCCAAACTAAGACCTGCTTTGAAAAGTTCTCATCAAGACCTTTCATTTGATACCCATATCGGCTACCTTCAATGAAATTTTTTTTTCAGGGGGTCACTCTCCTATATGGGCAGGCCCCCCTTAAATACCTTTTAAAGTTTTTTTGTAGTTGAACTTTGAAGAGATCACAACTTTACACATACACACAAAATTTGATGTTTCTAGCTTAAGTAGTTTCCGAGAAAAACCGTTGTGACACACGGGCGGACAGACGGACAGACGGACAGACTGGTCGCGAAGCTAGTAGGGTTTTGTAAAATTATTTTACAAAACCCTAAAAAAGGGTGTGAAATTTGAGGTTGCAGACCGCTAACTTTTCATTCCATACAAGCGAATCGATTGCGCAGCAGTTAGTGCTGACCTTGACGGAAAATTAAAGGGAATTTCGATTAACAGATCAAAAAATCGTTCTATTTTTGAAATCGATGAGGGAGCCGCAAGTATAAATTCAACCCTAGATGCAGTCATCTCAAAGATCTTCTTGACAAATTACCTTTACCGAAATTTACCAGAAGATATCTTGGCGCTTCATTGTAGACGTACTCGGCTTAGAAAGCTACTTGCAAGGATCCAACACCGTAATTTAAATATGGTCAACTGGGAGTATGAATGCACTTATCTCGTGATTATGTCTCTAAATCGAATGATCTCGAGGAGAACCACGTCATTTGCCAACGAGCGATTTGAACAGGTCCTGGAAAGTATCAAACCAGATCCTTGGATGTTTTCTCATATCAATAGGATAACTGGCAGAAAAAGGCTGCGCGGGATCCTCACTTATGATGATTCCATGCTCATGGATGACAAATCTATTGCTGACTATGACCGAAAATACTTTGCGACAGTTCTTCAAGGAGAGAAAGTAAGTGAGGACTCTTCCTTTATTTCCTTAGTGAGCAGTGCCACAACGAATTTCGACAAGAACCATGAGCAATTGTGCTTGACTATGTTCTCTGATTCAGATCCCTCTGACGCATTCCCTGGCCATAGTCTGTTTGTCAGTCCCGAGAGACTTAATTTTTTGGCACTGAAGAAAACATCCAAAAGTCAGTAAATCTTTAATTATATGCTTCAAAGGCTTCTCCATATTTTCTTTGTTCTCCTCGCGATCATTCTGAATGATTGTATCAACATTTTCTACTTCCCTCAGCAATAGAAATGCGCAAAAATATTTGCTCTACCCAACAAGGCAGGTAGTTCTGAAGTAGTCGATACTCTTCCGATTTCGCTGCTTGAAAGGGTAATACTTCAAGGCATCATAGAATTCTCTGCGGAGTAAGAATTGTACCGAATAGACGATTTGGATTCAGAAACGCCCACTCCACGGTAGATGCTATGACCGTGTTCCAAGCCGATATAACGAGAAGTTGGCGCAACCATAAGGTTGTTGTAGCTTGCCTGATCAATGTGGAGAAGGCCTTTGACTCTATATATATTAATAGACTTCTTTACAAAATGATAAATTTTGTCTTTCCGGCCAATATTGTAAAAATTATAGGCAGCTTCATGAGGGGTCAAACTTCCTTTGCGGTGGCTGGTGGAGCTAGCGCAGACCCTTGTCGTATTGACTCGTGGGTCTCACGCAGGTCTTTATTAGGCCCATTTCTTTTCAACATATTCACCTCTGACGTTCCGGGCGTAAGAGACGAATATAAGCCCGGAATCTAGGTGAACATCTTTGCTGGCAACTTGTTAGTGTGGTCATCTGAGCACAATTTGCGCTTTGCTAAAACGAGGCTCCAAAATACTTGGAATCTTGTATTGCATACTACCGGAAATGGGGAATCAAGGTAAATGCAAAGAAAAGTGAATTAATTATGTCCAAGGACCCCCACAAAAACGTTGGTCATCGTGCAAGAGGCATCTGTGATTTCAGGATTAAGTTAAATGGGCAGATGGTGCACTGCTCCTGGAAAATCAAGTACTTGGAGGTGATTTTCGATAGGAAAGCTAACTTCAGTGCTTATTTTGACAATGTTTTGAAAAACGTGGCTTATGCGTACCATCTAATTAAACCTCTTGTCAGGAGACAGTCAAGAGCGAGCAAACGAGTCAAGGTTTTGGCCCATAAAACCTTGATTTGTCCGATCATCACACATGCGGTGTGGATATAGAAGGAGCTCCGAAAGAAAAATGGGGCAAGATAAGATTAGTGCAGCGGAAATTCCTTCGGGCTTGCACAGGCCTACATGGACGGGGGATGGACGGTCTTACCTCAACGGGGTGCTGTACCAGGAGGCAGCGATGGAACCAATCAAATCGTATGCGGAAAAGCTAGTGAAATCAGCAATAAGGAGAGCCGTGTAAGAGAAGGCGGAAGTAACCAGGGCAGCGACGGATAACCGTTCAATGGATGCAGGTAATGAGTAATTTTAAGGTAGTCTTAAGCAAATAACGTACAAAATTTTAAGAATCTCAATTGTTTAAATTGTATTTGTTAAAGCTCCTGCATTTTACACCTAATGTTTTTTTATAATCTATTAATTTTTTATAATGTTGTCGAAATGAGTTTTCATTGTATTTTTAAGTAAAGCTTCTTCGGATAAGCCTACAATGCACATCCATTAAGTATTTTTGTAAGCCTAATTTACCTGCTCCAGTATATACGAGGATAGTCCCAAAAGTACCCGACCTGACTTATGAATACAGGTAGTTTAAAAAAACAATTACTGCGATTGACAATCAATTTGAAAAATTTATACCGGTACGATTATTATTATTTTTTACAGATATCCAAAGTGAACGCGCTCAGTGAATTTGTAAATATGGAAAAAATCGGGCATTATGTGATACAATTGAAGAGTCTAAATCCAACCGATATCAAAGCCGAGTTGGATTCTACTCTGGGGAAGTCTGCTCCTTCGTTTACAACGGTCAAATATTGGGTAGCTGAGTTCAAGCGAGGTCGTACGAGCTGCCAAGATGAACACCGCAGTGGCCGACCAAGTGAGGTCACTACGTCAGAAAATGTGAAGAAAATCCACAAAATGGTATTGGATGAACGTCGACTAAAAGTGCGCGAGATAGCAGACATGGTAGGCATTCCAAAAAGCGCTGTGCATCACATTTTGGTCGAAAATTTGGACATGAGAAAGCTGTGCGCAAGATGGGTTCCGCGTTTGTTTACAATGGAGCACAAACAGCAACGTGAGGATGTTTCCATCGTGTGTTTGACAATATTTCGCAGCAATAAAGCCGAGTTTTTGCGTCGATTCATAACCATGGACGAAACATGGGTCCATCATTTTTCACCTGAGACCAGGGAGCAGTCAAAGCAGTGGACTGAAAAGGGAGAACCGGCTCCAAAGAAAGCAAAGACAGGTCAGTCGGCTGGCAAGTTCATGGCATCCGTTTCTGGGATGCGCGTGGAATAATATTTATTGATTATCTCGAAAAAAGGAAAAACAATCAACGGCGCATATTATGCAGCCTTATCGCAGCGTTTGAGTGATGAAATCAAGAAAAAACGGTCCAATCTGACGAAAAAGAAAGTGTTGTTCCATCAGGACAACGCACCAGTCCACATGTGCGTCATTGCAATGGCTAAAATCAATGAGTTGAAGTTCGAATTGTTTCCTCACGCACCGTATTCCCCAGATCTGGCTCCCTGGGATTATTTTCTTTTTCCGAATTTGAAAAAATGGCGGCAAAATATTTGCCAAGAATGAAGAGGTAGAGTCTGCGGTTGATAGCTATTTTGAGGAGCTTGACGGTTCCTACTATAAAGCGAGTATCGAAGCTATTGAACATCGTTGGGAAAAGTGTGTCGAGCTGAAAGGAGAATATGTTGAAAAATAAAAAACATTTTTGCTATTTTTTTATTGTTTTCTTTGTCGGGCCGGGTACTTTTGGGATCGTCCTCGTAGAGTAAGAAATGCCTGAGCTGTAATCTACTTTAAATCGAGAAAGTGTAACTTTACTTACTAAAAAGACGATTGAAATTACTACTTGAGAAAATGGACTATATACCGATATGTAAAATAAAAAGTAGATGATGCTGTTGAAAATATGCAAACCACTTTTGGTTTCAAAATTTGATTAAAACTCGAGTTTATTCTTGAGAGAAACCAGCCACATACTGCAAATAATATGAATAAAAGCATGCCGAATAGCACATCTGACAAACATTGATGTTACTAGATGCTTTCTTGATTAATTTTGTTTGTGCTTTGTTCACTTAATGACCATTTTTGATGCTGATATATTCGGAGCGAACCTCTGAGGCGCATATTGACCATCACTTTTTGATGTTATTAAGAAGTGCCAAATAACAAAGAATTTGCTGTTGAGTTGTAATGCAGAGAATAAAGATGCTTTCTAAGCAGCAAAAAATCATAAAGAAGAAAAAAAATCCGCTAGGAGAGCTTTAGTTCAAACCATATTACTTTTCTTTTGTATGGCTAACTTATTAAATTTATAAATGGACTGAAAATGATACCTGAAGCATAGCAATTGCAATGGAACTTGACTCTTCTATACCCTCTTTATTCTTGATACATCTAATTATATATGTAATTATTCCGAAAAAACTGACTAAAAAGTTTGGGAAACTAATCTTTAAGTCGAACTTTCATTTCGTTATGCAGATAAAGTTATTAATTTCAGTTTACTCAGATAAATAATATTTACCGACAAGTCTGTGTCATAAAGTGACCACTTTACATTTTCTTCGATTCAACACGGCGGTGACCGCATTTGATTCTCCCCTACATTAGAAATCGTCTCGCCTTAAAGTAAGATATATATTAATCTTTAATTTGGGAGTGTAGATGAAGCACATATTCAGCATGAATACAATTATCACTTGTGTCCAGCTTCTTCAAATGAATGACGCATATGCGGCACTTTGAATCGTTTCAACTCGTCATCTTGACGAGTGCTGATTTTTGAATCTGTGGGAAGAATCAATGTTTTCTGATGCTAGTCTCTGCTAAGCTGATTTCACGAAGTCTTATTTCTTTGGCGTGGGAGGGAGGAACAACGAGCATAATTGCAAAACAAGTTCACATTAGTTAAGCAATACGATCATTCTGCTGAAATGATGAAAACTTCTCACACCAATTAAAAATCTTGGTGCGATCTTTGCCCGTTTCAATCTACAAAAGCTTCTTGACTAATCTTTTAAGATCACTGTCCTTCTAATTAACAACTGACATATGAGCTAATGATGCAGTTTTGCCACGACTTCACTCTGCGCCCTGATACATTGTTGGGGAAAAGTGAGACGGTTTTATCGTCCTGCAGCTGTCTTAACTGAGCTCGTCGATCATGGTTTTGACTGTTTGGTGCGGTTTGTTACATAATCGATCGTCGGTTGCCGGCATTTATTACATCTCATATTCCTTGCGTAGCTGGCAATCGATTGAATCTAATTAAGCGCTTGATAAGTTTTACAGCCACCCGCACACTATTCATTAGATATTATGCGCTGATGCCTAGGAGGCTTTTACGTTTGTCAGCATGCTTCTTCCATTATACGCAATTCAAAGTCAATTTGTTTTTATATCGACTACAACCTCAAATCGGATGGTATGATTGAAAATGGCACGCAACATGTTTCAGGCGCATTTAAGGGATTAGGGAAGAAATCATAAAAATTCAAAAACTGTTAATTCTGGTACTGAGAAGAACTGGGAACTGTGATAGCTAGAAAATTACAAAGTCATGATCAGACCATGCACCAACCACATCATTCGCGCATTAAGCACTAATTTAAGTGAAATTACACATGTGCGTTGTACACTCGAGCATGTTACTGAATGCGGGTACGGTGGCTACGAAGTGCAAGGGATGAATTCACAATTAAAAGCAAAGAATGATATGGACGAAAGATACTCAGTGGAACCTGATGATGACATCTGGTTTTTTATTTATTTGAATTTGATTAAATAATCTCCTGACAAACCCTTCTTTCGTGGATAGGATACATCTTTTTCTATCAATGTTTTAATTAGAACATAAATTTAACAATTTAGTTTTTGATTGTTCCCAGAAATTTTAAAATTGGTTGCAATTAATGATCTCGATGAATAGAAGGTAATTGAATGATATTATCATGAAGGAAATCTTCAAAAGTCGTATTATTTCGAAACGAGAAAAATATTAACTTGCTTGGAAAATTGAAGCATCGAGAGAAACTTAGCTAATAATGATTAGATTAGTTTCTTAAAGGCGAGACCTTATATTTTGGTTAGTATTTAGGGTGAGTATTTTCAAAGTGGCAATATTGCTTCAATGATAATTTAATCATGTGAGTTCCTGAAGGGCTGGATTTTCCAATTAAGTATTGTCTAGTTTTATTGCAATGAAGTTGTTAAAGCAAATTCATATGATAATAATGCAAATCAAAATTCGTTATATGTATCTGTAAGAATATGCAGATAAATTTTTGGTTATATATAGCCTTTCTGTTGTCATGCTTGTGAATATTTAGGTTTAGTTTTATTTCCAATATTGGCATTTTAATTAAGAAATAGAAAAGTAGTTTGATCATCAATGCCATCATGAATAACCCAGACTGCAACCATCCAAAATTATTGAGTGTACTTTTAGACGTTTTTTTCTCTCGATACGATATTCGACGATACCAAGAACGATATGATACAATCGATTCAGGAAATTATCGATATTATTGTATCGCCGATAAATACGTCCCGATGTTATTGAAAATGTCGATATCGACATTAAGAATTAAAAAAAAAATTAATATTAAGTCCGATAAAAATATAATACAGTTCCTCTATTAGGGATTGTAAAGTCGACTTCTAACATATTTTAGTCGAAAACACTGTTGGTTTGAATCTGAGCTCAGATATTTAAAACTAAATAAAGCGCCTGGTGTAGACGAAATCTTGGCGGAGCCATTGAAGGTTAGCAAAAAATCCTTAGTATGCACATGCATAAGCTCATTGTGAAAATCTGGACCGAAGAGAATATCCCGGCAGACTGACACAAAACTAAGATCTGTCCAATATACAAAAACAGAGATCCACTATGTTTTCAAAACTACATAGGAATATACTTATTGTACACGTGCTACAAAATGTTCTTCAAAATAATTCAGCTGCGATTGGAAGTGTATGCTGACGGAATTATTGGAGAGTACCAAGCTAGCTTCAGAGCAGGATAATCGATGGTTGAGCAGATCTTCTCCGTGAAACAAAGACTAGAAAAATGCTGGGCACATAATATCGATGCAAACCAACTTTTTTTAGACTTAAACCAGCCTATGTTAGCATCGACCGAAACGCCCTCTACAATATACTCCTTGAACAAGGAATCCCAGCTAAATTAGTGCCTTTGATAGAGATTAGAATGTATAATACCGAGTGCCAAGTTAAAATCAAAAACGATCTAACGGAAATAATCTTCATAAAAAAAGGATTAAAACAGGGAAACGGTTCTCTTTAACCTAATACTTGAGCACATCATGACAAAAACAGCATCTATAGAAGGAAAAGGCACGCTGGTCGGAAATTTGCACAACTGGTGGCATATGCAGACAACGTCGACATACTGGCCCGATCACTTTCCTATTTGCAGTAAGCGTTTCAAGAAATAAGTAAATCTGCAAACCAAGTGGGATTACTAGTCAATGAAAATACAACCAAATTTATGATACTTACAAGAAAAACAAACCCCAGATCAAGTTCATGAAATTACGCCAAATGTCCAAAATAAATATAGACAAGGTTCTAATGAGGCCCATTATCCTTTATTTATGCGAAACGTGGACGCCGACGGGAACATTCGAAAAATGGAAAGATAGCTATAAAATACAAGTTCTCCAAAAATCATCTGGTCCAAATCAGATTATAGTGTGTTAGAGTCCCTGCTTGTTACTCGGGACTTTAGCTTATAGTCCCATCGGTCCGTCAATCTAGGTTAGCACACCAGACCAATAGTTGTGCTTCTCATCTTAAACTATATGGAATATTGACTGTTCATTATAGGACGTGCGCTGCTTGCGAGTCTAGAGCGATTTTAATTGGTAGACTTTCTTCTATTTTCAAAAAAATTGCTTTGATTCATCTGAAATAATATAATTTAAGCTAAATTCCCGGAGTCTTTTTCCAATCGAGAGGATCCAAAAATTAACAACTTGACGTTATTTATCATTTTATCACCTTTGACAAAAGGATTCAGTGTCTTAATTCAAATCCTTGAAGATTCGCAAGATAATAGGTGTACTTCATACGAACGTGCATTAAAATTCAATTTTACAATTTCAATCTAACGTGTTGAACTGCTAATACCTGCAGATTCCTACAAAGGATTATAATTCTGTGATGGGACCATTTAGTTCAATATGATGTCTCCCGTTTGAAACCTCAATACTCAAAATCCTCAAATGCGTCGATTAGTTATGCCAAAAAATTGGGCAAAAGTAGAACTTTTTTTTTTGTTTCAACGGTAAATATCTTTAACTGTTATTTGATTTCCATGTCCTTCAAACGTGACTTAATAAAAAGTAAGCCATATACTTTGGAGAAAATAGGACTCTTATACCCACCTTCGGTCTAGAGTAATACCCGGGCATTCATAAAAAATCAACAACAAAATTAGTCGATTAAAAATAACGGATTACTAACTTATTGATGATACTAAAGCCAGTCAAAAGTTACTAAATAAAATAAGAAAAAGAAAATCGGTTGACAAATAGAGGAGAATAAGTTGCAGTCGGAGAGTATTCCTATCAGAAGGGTTTTGTATGCAAATTAGTGAATCAAATAATTTCTCCAAATAACAAAAGCGCCATTTTCTTTTAAGCCTTACCCACGTCGTAAATAAATAAACGAATAAATAATTTTCAAGTGACCATAACTTTGTTGTTTATTGCACGATTGCTGTAAAATTTTCAGGGTATATGAACTTATACAAGAGATAATAACAATGATAAATAATAATTTGTGGAAATTTTAAAGGTCCTGTGCAATTATTAACTAAGTTAATACAACTACACTTCTCAGAAATTTGTTGCCCATATACTCATTAAGGTCTACTTTCATGGCTTCTTTTTAGATATTCCGGCTCAAAAATATCCGATTGCGAGGGAAGTCACAAATTTTTCACTTATTTTGACCTCCCCAAACTCCCCTATGGTATCATCTTATTTTTTTTTACCTGATTCAAAAAGCTCTCACCAAGCCGTTTCTTTTGATACCAATATTGAAGATATTTTACAGAAAAAAATTTTAAGGTCACCCTATGGATGGGAGACCTCCCCTTAAAAACCTTATAAAATGTTTTTTATACCTGAACTTTGCAGAGGTTATCACTTCTGAGCTGTTCACAAAATTACAAGATTGTGGCTTATGTAGTTTCTGAGAAAACTTGCTGTGACACACGGACAGACAGACGGACGGACAGGCAGGTCGCAGAATTAGTGATTTTTATAAAAACTATTGAATTGAAACCTTAAAAGGGATTTAACTAATTTGCTTTTGCCCTTTCATATATAGATTCTATAGCTTATGAAATATCGTCATTTTATCGGTTTTCGTATCGATATCGACTTAAAATTGATATCGATACGATAAATTTACAAAAAGAATATCGCCCATATCGATACGATATTAAAAAATCTAACTCTATACGATACCGATAATAGCCTAAATAGCCTAGTTTAAACGTGATTAGTCAAGTTCTAGAACGCGTTTTTATTTCAATAACGATGACAAAGGCTAAGGGTTGAACATTTGTATTTCGACAAAAGACGGTAGACTTGAGAGAATTAGGCTTGTCGCATGAACAATTACCACCCGACTAAAGAGTTCAATAAAGCTGATTTGAGGAGCACTTATACACCTGGAAAGCCACAGAACTGCTCAAGATATTCCCTACGTTAAAAGAGCCCGAAAGACAACTCATAGTACTCGTATGTATGAATAGTATTAATGTGCGGCCAATCTAAAAGGAGCCCAAAAAGATGAGCTCTCGAAATTCATCGTCAACTTTTTGGAGAAATAGCAATGCCAGATGATAGCTAGTGGAAGCCGAACTATATGGATAGCCAGGAAGAAGCTCCTGTTGGCAGCGGCAAATCAGAAGAAAAGAATTGAGGCAACATTTAACCAGAACATTGAATGGAAATCTATTGTTTGAAGCAACAAAATAACAATAAATTTTATTTGCCCTGAAAGCAGGATCCTCGCTATACTTCAACCATTGCTAAGCATGGAGCTGGCTACATCAATGTTTAAGGATGTTTCTCGTGATTTGGTGTTGGACCAATACAACGTTTAGAATAATATTAACCAAGGAAACGTACGTCGACATCTTAGATATTATCATGTTGGCATGGGGAGAGGAGAATCTTATTATAGAGAGGTTACAGCACGACACAATCTCAACTATATTGAAAGACACATAAGAGAGAACAATAGTGTCACTAAAACAGGCCATAGCAGTAAGAAATTTCACAAATATGGACCAATTGTTCGATCCGGCGAAAAGTGCAGGGCAATGACTTCGATAGATTGATTTGGTCGTGAAATGGTCTGAGTTACAATTAGCTTCTTGCTATACATTGTGACAAAAAAGTACTCGGAAATTGCAAATTGTAATGTGACGCCTACGCCCGGGAATCGAAGTGATTCCGATCCCGAACCCTGGCAACCGGCCAGATAGGTATGACTTCGAAGTGCAAGCGGACGTCATCTTTCGTGCGGATATCACTGCGCAGAAAATATATTTTTTTTTCAAATATTTATATCTGTGGATATAAATATTTGAAAAATAATATTAATTAAACACCGATACATTTCGAGGCATATCTATCTGGCAATGCCGCCCACAGTTGCCATCAAAACGTCGAATAGATAGAAAAGTGGAAACTGGTTAGAAGTGTCATTCGGAGATAACCTAAAAAGTGCGGGCATGGTGATGTCTCGGGGGTGTTCCCGCAAAATTTTCTACTTAAAATCGAATAAATAATAGTGAAGACAGTGCTCCATTAGTCTACTTATCCAATGTTGGCGGATTCTCCTATTTGTGTGCATCCTTCGAGTGACATTGGCAGTTTGTCCGACAAAGTGTGCTTGCCAAAATATAAAACAATGCACAATTTCCTTTGTCTCGGTAAGTTCATGCATGACTATTTACAAAAATGTATTTATATTAAATACGATTTAAACCTGGCAGCAAAAACTATCAAAATATCTATCCACCATCAGCAACATTGCATTTAAGCAACATTCCATCATCCTGTTCCGAAGAAGATATTAAAGAAGCATTCACTAAGAATGGCTTCGAAGTCAAAGGCTTTAAATTTTTCCCGAAAGACCGCAAAATGGCACTAATCCAACTTGCATCCGTAGAAGATGCTGTTTTAGCTCTCATTAAAATGCACAATCACCAACTATCTGAATCCAATCATTTACGTGTAAGCTTCTCCAAATCAAACATTTAAACAAGTGATATTGAATGTGTGAGAGAAAACTACAAATAAGAAAATTCAGATAAAAATACCGAAATGAAATTGACACATGTAGGCGAAAGATGTAAGCAGCTAATTAGAATTCTTTAACAAACAAAAAGAAAATGAAAACGACGGAGAGCTTACAAATGGTGATTCTGGGGAAGATATTTCTCGTGATTTAGTTACAGGTGAACTTATTAAGAATCCAGTGGAGGACCGCCGTGCATTAGCCGAGTGGAATGAAAGACTTCACGATCAGTTGAAGGCCCCGAAACAAGATTTAGCTCAATCAAGAGATGAAACCAAGGAAACCGCAAACGATAAGATTCATCGTGAAAACGTTCGTCAAGGACGGGATAAGTAATTACACGAGATAGTTGACCAATTGGCGGAGTTTGTGGCTCGCAATGAAAACGGAAATATAAAAAGCAGCTTATATATCAATTTTCTCACAATCTGAACAAGAAACGATCGACAATATTATACCCGTTGAAAGTATGATGGCAAAACTTACCAGAACCCAATCTAGAATTCAATACTCAATCAGATCCAGGTCATGATGAGCTCCCTCGGTCTTGGCTGTGCCAATTAGTTCAAAGATCGATGCCTAAGAAAGTATTTATTCTTCCTGCCCCGGAGCATCGTTTATTTAAGTAGAAAATTTATCCTATTCTAGTTTTCTAACGCAAACATTTTTAGCAACACAAGGCCTGGTGCCTGTCGTATACAATATGAATTAATTTAGAATACATCATTTAATCGAAGTTTTGAACAATCATTAAAGGTTTAATGGGTTTATATGCTATCGAATTATCTCGTATTTTGCGCGTTAAGTATCTAGTAAATACATAAAAATCACTGAATGGAAGTCCACGGTTTAATGTCATGTTTAATTAAACACACCGTTGCGGTTGTTTTGTGTTTGTGAACTGTATAGCAAAAGTATATGTGCATTGAAGTTTTGTGGAAAGAATGCAAGTGGTGAATGTTGTGTTGAAACGGTACAAACTCGCATGAAAAAGAAATACAAATTTATATAGAAGTATATATAAATAACTAATGAGTACAGTAGTATCATTTAATTAAATAACCATGTGCACTAGCATATTATTTCAAATTAGTCTTAGAACGACAAAAACATAAATACAAATCTTTAAAAAGAACAACAATTTATGTAAAACCAAAAGCATAAAATAAAAACTTGTTTTATTTTATGGTTTTATGTAGCTGCAAGATAGTTTTGTTTTAGCTACATTCATTTTCATGTAAATGACTACTTCATTACTATTTTTATCGTACGATTAAACACAATAAGTTTTTTTTATAGAACATAATAGCGTACAAGAATACGAATACGAGTATTTTAAAATGAGTATATTATACTAAAAATGGATTGTCAACTCGATACATAATCCCATCGTTCTAATCGACTTTTTGATAAGGAATGATTTTGTAGACTTATGTTAAAATTTAATCGGAACAATGTTTTGTTTCACTAGAAACTTTTACTCTCTTAATCTGTTCACTTTGATGCAATGTAGTTTTAATCAAACATATTATGTTAGAAATATAATCCCCGATATGATTATTTAACATTTATACATAGAAAATGTTCAAAACGATATCGATGTTATTTTAAAAATCAATTACATAAGAAGCAAAAGAGAAAAAAAAACACAATTTACATAAGTTTCCTTAATTTAGTTTAATCCTATTACACTTCATATTTACACAACCATTTTACTGATTTTTCAATCATTTTTATTGAATATTTTCTTTCTGAGTTTGGTCCTATGAAAAAAGAGAAAGATATTTCTTGGTTGTCATATATAGTTATAGGAATGTATTTCTATAATTTTAAATAATTAAAAATGAATTGCTAAACTTAACCACGACTTTCCTTTTCAGTGGTTCTTCTTTTTTCAGCGGGAAAGGAAGTGCAGGGTAGGTATGCCGTCGCGAGGGTAGGGTTTCGAAAAATCCGCTGAGGTCGGTTTCGCGTCGTGCGCGGTACGCGGTACCTTAGTTGTTTTGTCGTTTTATTAGAGTAGTTTTCGTCGGGTTGAGTTAGAGTAGCATACTTTTCGGTACCGCGTCGGAAATTCGGGAACGCGAAATAAAAATTAGCTTTTGTACTTTGACTGGTTAATGAAGAAATACGGAGTAACGTAGAATAGGTTTCCTCTCCGTATGGTTTTGTTTTTGTAACGCGTTTTGAAAACGGGCGTGTACAGGTGGCTGAAAATATGTAAATGAGCGTAACCCATTCGGAGACCCGCGACCGAAATCCTCTCCGAACTAGCTGGCCGACAAGCAGCCACCGCGTGAATGGGTTACGGTGCACGGATTGGTTGACCGGTTGGTACCATCCGTTGGCACTACTCAGACTTAACGTCTAGAACCGATGAGAGGTCGGTTCCGCGTTCGGACCTAAAAAGGTGAAAATCATTACAAAATAAAACGCGAAATATTTAATTATTCATCAATATTTATTTTGTCGCCTTCAAAATAATCCCCAATGGATGTACTACGCTTATGAAAACGATTTTTCCAGTCCTTGAAACGCTTTTTGGGATGGCCTTCGGCTTCTTTAGCGAGTTTTGTTTTACATTGTGACAAAAAAGTACCCGGAAATTGCAAAAACAAGCAAAATATTTAATTATTCATCAAAAACAATCGGAGCCAAATCTGGTGAATACGGTGGTTGATCGATGGTATTTATTGTGTTTTTGGCTTCAAATTCGGTCACAATAAAAAAAATCACAAAATCACAACGTACTACTGAGGTGTACCGACTTAAGCAGCTGCTGTAAACAAACTGTTTGACAGATCGCGCTCATATTTGGCACAGAACAGTCCTACCAACTTAACGAAATACATATTTTTGAAATATCATTTACCCCGGGAATTTAAATTACAATTTACGGGTGCTTCGTTGTTGCGATATATACATATATCGGACGTCAAGTATAATTGAGGTCTATCTTTGTTGGACCAGAACAGGGTCGATCTGATTGACGGTGATGTCATCCAGTTCCCACACATTAGTCATTTACTGTGTTAAAGCCGATAACGTGTGATTTCAATTCCCTATCCACAATAAGGGCCACTCCAAACTCTCGTTCAGAAGACTTCTCACCAGTCCCATGTCTTGAATGTTCCCTCCAGTCTAGTTCGTTCGATTGATTTCATGGTGGTTGATATTAGGTCCAATCCATTCCGAGGCTCTATTGCAGGTTCCGAAACTATTTTGGGTTTTCCAGGAACGGGATCTTAGCCCATCGTCAAAACTTCGTTCCTGCGGTATGGCTATCACTATAGATTTTATTTTCAGGCACGAAAGACTCGTCTTCACCCTCTTAAATCATGCATTTCATCATCTATGGCGCGACTGCCCAAGCCGGGCCTTAGTCTCCAGGGATAATCTCCTTCGATCATCACGGTTCTGCGACCGTGTTCGCCAGTTGATTACTCCCAGCAAGAATCTGCTGTCAGCTTCTATCGTGTCTTCGCATCTTTCCGCTGAACGTCTACCTCACGCTCTACCTTTTAATGTTCTTTTAGGTAGCCGGTTTTCTTCGACTCTTCCTGCATGGCCCGCCCATTGTAATTTGCGTCACTTTACGCAAGGGGATACAGGTATTTCAAATAGTTCATACAACTCATCGTTTTAACGTAGTCTCCACTTTGTTCCTTTGTTTACTGGGCCATCGATTTTCCGGAGCACTTTACGTTCAAATACATATACTGCCTTTTCGGATTCGCTGGTCAGCGTTCATGTTTTACTTCCATATAACAGCACAAGTTTGATTAATGACTTGTGAGTACGGAGCTTATTTTGCCCGTGTACAACTCTGGACCTTAGAATGGGAAGTACGGAGCAATATGCTTCATTTGCGGCGTCTACGCAGCATCCAATCTCGTCGTTTTTGGCGGCTTTAGATTCAGGTTCGTTACAAGATAGAGAAAATTATGCACAATTTAAAGTTATTGTCTTCTACGATCAGGTTTTGTCAGCCTGGAGTGTTCTTCCTCGTTTGAGTCATGAATTAAGTTTTAATTTCATTAACTCATAGCCCAATTCGGTTTCCTTCAGATTCTAGGCTCAGAAAAGTTGTTTGGCATTTGAGATTGAACGTGCCATAACAATGATATTATCAGTATACGCTACCAATTGTTGGGACTTGAACATTAGTGTACCAGAGATTTCAGCTGATATCTTCCTGATGTCGTGTTCCAACGCAATATCAGAACATTGAGACAAGTCTATCCCCTTGTTTTAAGCCTCCATTAAATCACTGTTTGCCTTAACCTGGATTTTGTTTTAAGCAACGTGACTTTGACAATGCGGAATAATTTTTTTGGGATGTTAAAACCAAGCATAATTTTGTACAGCGCATTTCTGCCGATACTGTCATATGCTTGCTTGAAATCTACAAAGAGTTGGTGCACGTTGATGCTATATTCCCAGCACCTTTCGAGCACCTGCTTATAATTGAGAATATTTGGTCTATTGTCAACGGTCCACTTCCGATAATCTCCTATGATACTTTCATAGAACGGCTTTAATTTTCTTTCTATCATTTTGAAAAGTACTAACGAGTATATGACGTACACAGTAACGCGATGCCTCTTTAATTTTCACAACTTAACTTGTCTCCTTTTTTGTGTACAAGACGTATTATACTTCCTCGCCAGTCTTCTGGCAACTGCTCCTCTGACCGTATCCTGCATATTAGTCGGTGGAGAAGGTCACCGCTCTGGAGCAGTTCCGCTAGTATTCCAACTATTCCAGGAGCCTTATTTTATTTACTGCTGTCTTTGCTTTTTCGCTAGTTGGTGGAGAGACTGGGACCTCTTGTTCTGCTTCTGGAATGTTCACACCTTCAGTAATTGTTGGGGGCACTGCGAACAGCTTCTGGAAATACAGCAGATATCTGTTTTTGATTTCGACTACCTGTGATAGATCCTTCTGCACTTTAGCAAAGACTTATTTGTGGATTGAAGCCATCTCTTAGTTATTTGATAGATTTCGTTTATCTGTTGAATTTTGGTATTGATTGTGTTATAGTGCTCTTCTTTCACCCGAATCGGACACTAGATTTATTCTTTGTATGCTGGTTTCTTTTTGCAACCGCTTCCTTGCTTTCTTCGTCATGCCAGTCGTTCCTACTTCAAGACCTCTTCGGTCGCTACTGTTATCGCATTTCTTACTGTCGTCTATATGGTTTGGATGTCATCACTACTTTCTTCCGCCTGCGGGGATATGTTGATGCGATTTTCCAGCATTGACACGCACGAGGGCGGTCCAATAAGTACCTAGCTTACTAAAGAAAAACCAACATTTTGGAAAAGTGGCAATTTATTTCTCAACATAATCCCTTCTTAGCTCGATACACTTGACCCAGCGTTGTTCCAACTTCTTTAACCCGTGTGAAAAATACGTTTTCTCGAGGTCCACAAAATATGAGTTCGTGGCGGGAATGACAATTTCTGCCCAGCGAATGACTTTTCAAGTTTGTAACGCGTCAAATATGGAAAATACGGTGAATGAGGTAGCAGTTCGTAGCCCAATCCGACCAGTTTGGTCGTAGCGATGGCGAAGGTGTGACCTGGTGCGATGTAATGTTGGAAGAGCACTTTTTTCTTCGCCAAATGGGGAATTTTTCCTGCAATTCGGCGTCGAATCGGCCCAATAGTTCGGCATAGTAGAGCCCTGGGACGGTTTTGCTCTTCTCAAGGTTGTCGATGCAGATGATACCTTATGAACCCTAGAAAACGGTGGCCATCGCTGTATTGGCCGTTAGGACAGCCTTCGCCTTCTTCGGGACACGTTTGCTGGGTGAAGTCCACTGTTTCGACTGGTTCATGGATTCTGGTGTGTACCAGTGGAGCCATGCTTCGTCGAGGCCACGAAACGACGCAGAAACTTATTCGGATTCCGCTTAAACAGTATCAAGCCTTGCTCTGAAGTCATCTCACGGTTGCTTTTGTTGTCCGGAGTGAGCAAACATGGCACCCATCGCACCAACAGCTTTCCCATGCCCGAATTTTATGCAGGATATGAGTCGCGCGGTCTTTTGAAATGCCTACTGTCTCAGCTATCTTGCGCACCTTCAATCGGCGGTCTACCAATACGAGCTAGTGGATTTTTGTCCGGTTATCCTCTGTGGTAGCCAATTTCGGGGCACCTGGGCATGGCTCATCAAAGACCGAGACGACGTTGAAACTCTTTAAACCAATTTTTTACGGTTGCCATCACAGGAGTTGAGACAACGTACACAGCATCCAAGCACTCTTTGATTTCAGTGCGGGATCCCCTTCTAAAAACAGGAATCGAATCACTTACCGTCTAAAATTTTGATAGTAGCCGTCTACGAGAATATACTACACGATAGTGAATTTCTCGTTCTCGGGCGGTGATGCTAAGTACTTATCGGACGGCCCTCGTTATGTGGACGTTTTTTTTGTTTGCTTTAGCACCACAGCGCCTTTCGGGTCTTCGCTGAGAGAAAGTTAGGGTATATCACACGGACTTAGCTATTTACAATAAGCAAAAGCTTCCAGTGGCCATTAAAAGGAGTCGTAAATAGGTTTTGGTGGCGGATTTGTCAGTACAAACACATTTGTTGTCATTTTCTCCCCATTATTGGGGAGCCAGTAAGCCCAATGAGCGGCAATGAGATCGTTTACTACCATTTGGTCGCATTTCCGACGTGTTGTTTTTTTGCAATTTATTATTTTTATTCAGTAAATATATGCTTAAATAAACGAATTTTAATATAGTTTTTATATGCTGCTAATTACGTGACCGCTCGAAGTTTTGCATTTTCCAGAGCTTTATTGTCCTGGTACTTTAAGAGGTGGCATCGGCTTACGATTTACCTCCCCCGATTGAAATAGAACATGAGCTGTATTAAAGTTTTCAGCAATAAATTGGGATTTTCTTACGTGAAAAATGAAACAAAAATATGTACGTATGAACTGGATAAATTTTTAAACTTGGTTGCAGTATTTATTTACTTACCACTTGCACGGATCCGGCACCGCTTCTTATAGAATTTCCTGGCTTTTTACGTAACATGTATCAAAATTTAGTTTGTTTCTAATTTACCAGAATTTTTGAATGTTTTATTTTTCACGAAAAAAAAATTATGCAGACCATTTAACAAACCCGATATAAAATTCAATCCTTAAAGAAACTTCAAGCGAATTCTCTTACATTTTTATGCATAGCTACCGACCGAATCTCTACTTAAACAGCTTTTCAACCCCATCCAAATAAATGTTTTTACAAATTGCTTTTGACTCCGAAGCAATATCACAGTATCCCTTAATATCTTTTAATACCCAGTATGAGACTCAAACACCCTTGAGCCCACCTATTTCCTAGTATATGGTAAAATTCATCTTTACACGTTCAAAAGCATTAAAAAAGCGACCTGTTCTGTTTTCATTTTCAAATACATTTCCCGTATAACACAGTCTGGAACGTTTTCAAAGTTTTGATAAAATTATGCACTGACTCTTTTTCTATGTACTCATATGAATCCCAACAGTGGAGCCAGCTCCAACCGGAAAATCGTTTTCTCGTCGTTCAAGACAATCATAGAAACGTTGAGATAAAGGTGCTGTTTTGGCTTCTCTACAGTCGAATATGGATATCAAATGCGTAGTTAATATGTATGAATTAGTTTACAGGATGAGTATCTTCTGCACATGGGCCATGTAGCTCCATAAAAAGTTTTGTAGAGACGATATGATAACTGGTTTGTGAGTTGCATTTCTAAAATATACAATTTCTTTTCAAGGAATTGCCTTGAATCGGATGTACTCTTTAATTTAAAAATTTTATCTTATTCAAACTCAACCAGGAGATGCCACATATTAGATATTTTGACAAGTTGTATTCACTTGAGATAACTTCGTCTGTATTGGGGAAATTATTATTATGAACAATAAAAGTTAGTTATAAAAAAGTTTACCTCTAGTAGATCAAATATGTACTATACCTAAGCAAAAACAAATGGGTTGAAGTTAGGCACCCTAGTTTAACACCGGATGAAGGAACGACTTTTAAGTTTCACAATTCGAATAGGCTGGAGCCTGCTCTTACCAGAAGGGTTAAAAACAACTCTTCTGATGATATGAATCAATGACTTGGTTTATGAACCCGATGAATTTTAAAAAATTTAAGTAAATTGTGATTTTCGAGGTTTTTGTTACCCTCGTAGTCATAAAGACCCACCCTCATGGTTTTCTTAAAGATTTTTCGGCTCAAAGGTGTGCAATCGCGAAGGGTGGATAATCGTCATCGCAGCCCAAGCCGGGTCTTAGCCTACAGGATTAATCTCCTCCAATTATCACATTTCCACGACCTTGTCCGCCAATTGTTCACTCCCTCCAAGGCTCTGCAGTCGGCTGCTATCGCGTCTTCCCGCTGGACGTCTACCTTGGGCTCTACCCTTTAATGTTGTTTTGGGTAGTCGGTTTTCTTCCATACTTCCTACATCGTCCGCCCATTCCAATTTAAGTAATTTTACGCAGGAGGAAACAGATGGATCGTCAAATACTTGATTGTAACGTAGCCTCTACTCTGATGTACAGGGTCTGCATAATAAGTTACCGGACTGAGCCTGCCCCGCGCCGTCAAAGCGTCTGCTAACCGGTATCTGGTGCTGTAGTGGTGGTGGGGGTCTAGGTAAAGGGAACCGGGCTGCAGCAGTTGCCTCCAAGCGCTTGGAGAGATAGCATCGAGCGAGAGCGGAGTGCGTGTTCAGTTACGTCGTCGGAGTGAAAATGGAGCGTACGATCGAGCAACGTGTTAGCATCAAATTTTGTGTCAAACTCAAGAAAACGGCCACGGAAACTCTTCAAATGATTCAAGAGGCTTACGGTGAGGATGCTCTGTCCAGAACTCAAGTGTTTCAGTGGCACAGAAATTTCCCGGAGGGCCGCGATGACGTCCATGGCAAACAGCGCGTCGGTCCTCCATCAACGAGTCACACGGACACAAATGTGCAAAAAGTGGGTGATGTGTTGAACAGTGATCGTCGTCTGAGCATTCGGGCTATCGCAGATGAGGTTGGAATAGATAAGATGACCGTTCACAACATTATTAAGAACGATCTGGGCATGAGGAAGATCTGCGCGAAGCTGGTACCCAAACACCTGACTGATGAGCAAAAGGAGCGTCGTGTTGCTGTCGCTTCGGAAATCCTTGATCGACTGCAAACCGAACCAGAGTTCTTACAGCCCGGATATGGCACCAGCGGACTACTTTCTGTTCCCAAAGATCAAGAGACACCTTAAGGGGACGCGGTTCGGGACTCTGGAAAACGTTCAACGTGCTACGACGATGGCTCTAGACAGCATCCGGTATCAGCGTGTTATCGGCTCCAATGGGGACTACTTTGAAGATTTCTAAAGAAAAATTGTACATATTTTGCCAATAAAAAATTTCCTGAGGTCAGTCCGGTTACTTATTACGCAGACCCTGTATAAACTTCTCATAAATGCTCTAATCAAGACGTTTCATTTGATTTCCCACTCAACTAGTTTTAATAAAGAAAATTGTTTAAGGGTCACTTCGTTATAAGTGGGAACCCTCTTTAAAAACTTAGAAATTTTCGATTGGACCTGAATTTTTGAGAGGATTTTCCACACAGTTTGAACTTTGTATCGTGTAAAGTTTTTGAGAAAACTTGCTGTGACGCATAGCAGACAGGACGCGAAACTAGTAGGTCTTTGTAAACTACATTTTACAAAGCCCTAAAAATGTTACGACTAGCACTTTATACGAATATCACATTTTGGTCAATAATGGTAGAAAGATTATGAAAAGGTTTCCAATTCAATAATGAAATGTTAGATAATTTACTTATTTTTGCCTCGAAATTTATTGAAAGGATGAATTACGATCCATCGTTGTCATTTTAAATTCCACATTTTCTCTCAGAAACTAAGTTGCAAGGCTTAATGTCAAATAACTCATTTAACGAAGAAATACATTTCCGAATTCACAAAACATTCTAAGAAGTTTTAATGGGATCGTAGAAAGGAAATTAAGTTTGAAATCCTCACACGAACAAAAGTTTGGACATCAGACCAATGCATATTTGATTTCGTTTTCCTATTTACGCCAACAACTTTATTTTGTTTCCTATCATTACTTGGGTTTTCGATGCTTTCCTGTTTAACCGATGCAATAATGTCGCCATTAATAGCTTAACTGTATAGCACGGTAACCAATACTTTGGCTTTTTTCACAACATGGGAACAGTTCATAGCAACGATTACCAAACGATTCCTTCCATTTCGGTTTTCAAAAATAAGTTACACCCAAGGGATTCGATGATGCCCTGACAGTCGAAAATTGTTGGCGAAGATAGCGATGGTGGTGCTCGAGCAACGATACATCCCTTCACTTATAAACATTTCACTGCCAACGCTCCTTCGAGGGTTTGCATATAAACTTAGGTCACAATAACACTTCTAGACTCATGTGATGTTCCTTTTTATCAGATGTTCTTTCACTAAGAAGACTTTCCCTCACTAATACCTAGACTTATGGGTTAAAGCATTCAAAGTTTTCAACCCACGATTGCTGATTGAATGTGGTATACTTATACAAATACATGAGTATGGGTAATTCCCCGTATCATTTTGGATTTTACACCATGTATTGTAACATGTTTTGTTGTTACTTGGCAAAGTAAATTAAATTAGCAAACTGATATAACGACAAATCCATGTGACATGTCACGCGATTTAACTCGTGTCCTGTTCACGCAGATCCCCAGGCTTATCAAATGTTGACATACTTATGCGAAACAAGAAGATTAACGTTGAGCTTCTGGAAGGTTTTCGCTTGCTGGATTGCTTATTACATCAGGGCAGTTTATTTTTAAAAAAAATATTATAAAATATAAAAAGTACCAACGACTTGGGAGTGAAGAATTCGAACATACTGTTGGTGAAGAATTCAATTTAGAGATGTTTACAATCTAGAAAAATTTTGCTTTAACATTTTGAAAGACAAAAATTGAAATTCCAAAATGCAGTCTTAATAAACCGCAATTGCTCAATGATAAGTGGTTGAGGCTATTTATTAAATAGCCCTCTAAATACACAGAAATATGAAGAATCTTCGTAATCTCATATCAAGTAATTGGTATGTTCTGCAGACATGAGCAAGTATATCTGAAAGCATATTCCTTTTTAACCGAATGTCATTTTGTTGAAATTTTACTAATATCATTCATTTGACTCGTCTGAGAATTTTGTGAACATACGTTTGTACTAGAAAACCGTCCACAAATATGATTCAATTTTTTTTAAACTTACAGAATAAACATATATAGGAGTACTTAAATACTGAAGTTTATTGAATTAAAGGGTACTAATATAATTTAATAAGCGCAAATGTTAAATTCATAAATCTCGACCTATAAGGTAATTGTTGTTGTTGTGCTCATAAAAAGCTAACACCATAATTTTTTTCAGGTTTTTTTTTTGGATCGAAGGCAGCAGGAGGGGACCAACATTTTTCGTAAATTTCCATTGGTTTGCATGCCAGGATGCAATTAACTGAAGTATAAGACCTGTTTTTAAAAATTAAGACTTTTCATTTTATACATAAAGGTCTTATTTTTGCAAGGAGAGACACTCCCTAAGAACGTTTGGAAAAATTTTTAACACCCAAACTTTCAACAGGCCATCACATATGATTCACTGATCCAGCTATGAGTACAGCTGCTAAGGTTTGGATAACTAACTGACGACGCACAGACGACAGACTCGCTATTTCAATAGGGTCTTGTAAGTTGGGATAAAAACCGAAAAGCGACTAGGAATATCTAGAACATGCTAATGCATTTATGAGAATGGTAATAGCCATACAATATATTGCAACGATCAAACATTAATTTAGAAATTTTTTTCTTGAAAAGCCGTCGGGCCTTGCTTTGTTATGTAAGCAGACGCGTTTTGATTTCTTGGAGTCATCTTAAGTGTCTAAAAGATATTGTTTTCATTTTTTCAATTTGCATTCCTACTTATTTGTTTCTTTGTCAGCCATGACTGACCTTGCAGGGAAAAAAATGATATATCCATAATTATTTCTATTATTATTATTATTTTTTTTTAAATTAATTATCTTGCTATTTTTAGCAACTAGAATATATATTTAAATCAAAGCAAAATGGTCATTTCAAGATTTTTTCAATAAACTTCCGATCAAAGACAAGTTGTATCAACTTTGCAGGAATATAGTGTTTGTGGTTAGCTTAATTTAGAATTTCGTGAAACGATGACAAAATGGCAGTTTTGAGACGATGAATACATTATACTAGAACTTTAACGGAATACACCACAAGTTTAAAAGAACCTGCATTTGATGATTTAAGTTGGTGGAATGATCATAATCATGGTAGTCCGAATAGTGTTGTGATTAGAGTGCTCGCTGCGTAAGCCAAAGTTCCCTGGTTCAAGTCCCGTTGATGACAATGAAATTTATTTCGAAGGATTCTTCGGACAAACTTTAACCCCGCTCAGTTAGGATACATACTGGTTTAAAATCAGAACGTATCGCAGCTGGGTGGACGGACGCACGACCAAAGCGTGGTACTGACAATATCAACTCTCGGGTGCCAAAATCCTGCGATGAAGATAGAGAGATGATTTAACTATCTTTAAGCGAAGGCCGGAAAGGGGCTGTTGTGCTAAAGAAAAAAAAAGATCATAATCTTCCAATTAATACCGAAACTTTGTTAAATTCAATTATGTTATTTTTGTTTCTATTAATACAATTCTAGCATTTGGTCATTTCAAGTTTTTTTCAATAAACTTCCGATCAAAGACAAGTTGTATCAACTTTGCAGGAATATAGTGTTTGTGGTTAGCTTAATTTAGAATTTCGTGAAACGATGACAAAATGGCAGTTTTGAGACGATGAATTCATTATACTAGAACTTTAACGGAATACACCACAAGTTTAAAAGGACCTGCATTTGATGATTTAAGTTGGTGGAATGATCATAATCATGGTAGTCCGGATAGTGTAGTGATTAGAGTGCTCGCTGCGTAGGCCAAAGTTCCCTGGTTCAAGTCCCGTTGATGACAATTAAATTTATTTCGAAGGATTCTTCGGACAAACTTTAACCCCGCTCAGTTGGGATACGTACTGGTTTAAAATCAGAACGTATCGCAGCTGGGTGGACGGACGCACGACCAAAGCGTGGTACTGACCATATCAACTTCTCGGGTGCCAAAATCCTGCGATGAAGATAGAGAGATGATTTAACTATCTTTAAGCGAAGGCCGGAAAGGGGCTGTTGTGCTAAAGAAAAAAAAAGATCATAATCTTCCAATTAATACCGAATTTTGTTAAATTCAATTATGTTGTTGTTTCTATTAATACGATTCTAGCATTTTAATCGAGTCTTATATTAACATTTACGATGCACAAGTCCTATTTTTTCAACGAAAATTTCGATTAACTACAAAAATTTTTATCTTGGCAGATTATGTAAGCGAAAAACAGACCCTCTTAAAGTAGACTTTAACTCCTCCATGACGCAAGTTCCGCAAAGCCTTTTTAAATGAAAACACGGTAGGTGGAAAATATCCCCTAATTATAGCACGGCAGAAAGGAATAATCACCTCTACTATCAGGAACACCATTCCGAATGAAGATGTCAGTAGCCTGCACGGCAAACAAAACCTCGCACGGGATGGCCGCATGATGTCAGGAATACTGTCATAAACATTGGCAAAAAATTTTCGATGGACCTGTTCGGAATCATCTGAGAAGTGAATTGTTTCATGTCACACTAGAAAATAATCACTAATCTGAGTAAACAAGTTGAATAAGCAGGAAAGTGCTCCTACCAAAAAGTTTTTGTAAACATACTAGGGTTAGAAACAAGTTTTCTAATAGCGTGAATTGATAACTTGAATTATCCGCCATTTTGACCTAGCTTAAATAATTTTTCTGAATGCTCGGCCGATTGAACATATTCAAGTTAAACACTATTCCTTAAATTTTCATGAAAATTGAAAGAAAATAAGAGTGCCTAGGTCAATTTTAAATATGTATCAACCATAAACACGTATTATTGTTGTTGTTATTCCATACAATTGAAATGGCCATAACTCACTTGATTATGATTCGATCTCAATTAAATTTTGTGAACGTATATATCTTATACCATTCTATATAATTGCAAAATTTCAAGAAGTTTAAAGGTACTGTTTTGATTTTATGGGTGAAAATGTAAAATCGACAAACCATACTATTTTCACAAAGTTTGAGCATTCTAGCTTTTACAGTTTCTGAGAAAATCAGCTGTGACGCACGGACAGACGGACAGACAGGTCGCGAGACTAGTAGGTCTTTGTAAAGAAAATTTTAAAAAAACCTACAAAAGGCTTTTAGAATTTGCCTTTAAAATTTGGTATCAAAATGAACTTTCATTGAGATATCCATTGGCAACATATGTACGCTATCTAGACACTACAAAAAGGTCTACTGCTCAATATAGCTTGAACACCTATAAGCCTATCCTTGTTTATTGCGGGAAGACAGTGAGTATACTTGGTAAAACAATTTGGAATAGCCATGGCTTGCAAGGGACATCTCAAGATATGCTTTTATGGATAAACACACGGCATGGGTATGCTGGTACATACCTTACAGTCGGAAGCATTTCGAATGTGGAGTTCAAAATGCTTAGTCTCATAACTTTTCGATAGAGCAGAGCTTAAGAGTAAATGGATTGCGAAGCTGAAAGATGCAGATCTTAACCTATTTATTCAATGCAAGGGAATTTCTTAGGAATTACTTAGCAGTTACTAGCCGAAAAAGTCAAAAAAAGCTGATGAAACAATTGAAAGATGTATTTATTCCTAAAATAAATAGAAGAATCTCTCGTGTCTATTCAATCCTTCATACACTCATCTCACAAATTTCCATAAAGAAATCTTCGGCTATCTACCTTTATCAAGATCCACTAGAAGAGTTCTAAGAATTTCACCGTTGTCGTAGCCGACTCAGAAAGCTGCTTCCAAAGGTAAACCACCGCAAATTGAATACAGCAAACTATATTCACACATAATAATGAGTTCACCTTGCCATTTACGGTCTCTCGTGTTACTAGCGAGAGATTTTATCCGATGTGAGTCCTTGTACGTTTTCCAGATAAACTGAATAACTGTCCAGAAATGACTCCCAATAATTTTCAAGTATAATGATATCACATCAAGGAAAAATTTATATTGGGTACTTGAATTAATAATGAGTGTTTCACAAGAGTATATGAACCAATATTCTAGTTTCGAATGTCTTCCCGCTAAAACCTATGGTCAATGATCGTCTTTGACATCTTGTGTCATTTGGTTGAAACGTACTAAAAATTGCCTTGAATAGGTCACATTTCGTACCAGATAAAGTGTTTTTGCGGAGAGTTCCTCTTCATCACTTTACAAGTAATTTGAAGAAAAGTGCGGCCGACGGTCATCGAATCTTAGTGGAAGCTTACGACGAGCATGTTCCATCAGAACAATCGTATCAGAAGTATTTTAGTCCCTTTAAAAGTTGTGATTTTTAGCTCGAAGACAAGAAACTGCCGGGTCAACCCAAAAAGTTTGAAGACGAAGAATTAGAATCATTACTTAATGTAGACTAATGTCAAAAGTCCCAGGAGCTGTCAGAATTTTTGGGAGTGAATAAATCGATAGTCAGCAAACGCCTTAAAGCCATGGAATGAAGCCATATGAAATGAAGCCGCGCGACGTCGAAAGGCGAATTTTCGCTCGTGAACAGTTCCCCGAACGCCACAAAAGGAAGAGCTTTTTGCCTTCTTCAGTGCGAATGTTGTTACAATGATTTTATTCTATCTTATATACTACTAACTTTATTCGATTACCTGGGTCGCGGTCATTAATAATCATTATCCATGATAACCCGGTCCTTTGTCCTCATTTAATAACTTGCCCATAAAAATAGCAAAGATAGTCTTTCTTTGCTATTTTTATGGCCTCCCAGGCTTCTAGTTTCCACTTCTGGTGTGTTTCTTTCAGGATTGTGATATCATCCACGTTTATGTTATGATTTTTCTCCAGATTCGTCAGAGAGGTATTCATGGCAAAATTGGAAAGTAAATTGAAGGATAAGCAGAAGCTGCCTAAAATATGGGTGCGATATGTGGATGATGTGTTAGCAATAGTGAACAAGGACGTGGCCGAAGAAACGTTGCGGAGCCTGAACAGAATGAACCACAAGATAAACTTCACGGCGGAGATAGAGGAAGATGGACAACTACCATTTTTAAATCTTCTTGTTGGCCTTTTAACATTTGGTATATTCAGGAAGGAGACTAGCACGCAAAGGTTATGACAAATGAATCAAGCCACGAAATCCAGCACGAAATTGCAGCCTTTAACAGCATGATACATCGCTTGCACAACGTTCCAATGAAGCAAGAGGAAAGACAAAAGGGAAGGAAAAATAAGCACAACGAAGCCAACATCAGAGACATAATGAAAAAGGAAGAGCCAAAACGGCAAAGATATCAACTCACGACTTTATACGCTGGGGGGAAACAAAAAGAACGTAAGTCAAGAATTAGCATTACGTATCACAGGCATGTAACAACGCGACTGAAACAAATTCCTTAACGTAACGAAATGCAAATCGTCGCAAGCAGCAGAGCAAACCAGCTAAAGCCAATACTCGGATCCAACAAGGACAAAAAGAAACCAGAAGAAAAAAGCGGTGTTTACAAGATATCGTACAAGGAATGCAAGAAGTCGTATATTGGACAAACGAGGCGAGTCGTAATCACTAGAGTAAGCGAACACATCAAGCAGGCTAAAAACTCGGGAAGAGCAACAACGAAAACAACGATCTGGTCAGCGGTAGCAAAGAACATGATCGAGGAAAATCACAACATAAAGGTAGATGACATCACAATCTTGAAATAAATACGCCAGAAGTGGAAACTAGAAGTCTGGGAGGCCATAAAAATAGCAAAAATGGACTGGGACCAATTACTAAATGAGGACAAAGGACGGGGTGACTCATGGATAAAGAGTACTTATTGAACGCGAACGAGGTAATCTAATAACGTCAGTAGTATAAAAGATAGAATAAGGCTTAATATGACGAGTTATTTCAAACTTGTTCAGATGTAAGAAATTGCCTGGATGTTTGGCAAGCCTTCAAGGCTTTAAAACTCAAAGAAGAAGACTAAAACTTAAAGAATAGTAAGGAGTTACGATGAGAATTTTTTTATATTTATGAGATCGAAGAGGTAAGGTGGATGAATGGCGAGGACTTCAAAGTTTAAAGAAGAATATTTTAAATTTGGGAAGATCAAAGTGATCGCACAGATGGTGGGCAAACCCCATAAAGCATACTATTACAAATTTTTCTGAACTTGGTGAGGTCTAAAATATTGGGTTGATGCTGCGCAAAACCTATAGGGCTTAAGTGCGTGGTTTTAAAATCCGTAAGATCGAAAGGATCTATGGAAGATGGTGGGCAAAGCTTTTAAAGCAAGCGATCATTAACAAATGTAGCAGTTAATTGTTTCTGCTACAAGGTATTGGTTGGATCACTTTCGAAATATTGATGTCCGATTTGGTATAATCAGAGTGCTAGTACAATGGAAATGCTACGAGGTTTCGCGCATGTACTGGTTTGTACAGAAAGCCTGAGATGGATTGGGAAAACAATACATCGGATCGAAAAATCAATTAAACTGCCAAAGTGATTAGATTCAATACATTCATTTTGAAGCTTGTTCGAATTACGTGTTATATCGCAGTCTGTAACGGTGAGCGAAAATCCCTGGATTCCGCAGCCGGTTCACCCTACCGACGAGTATATTGAGACTTGTCTCACCACTGGCTTCATTTCTCCAGAAGCATTCGTGTATTTGGATATGAATCAGTATATTTTTGATGCTGATAGTACTCCGATTATAAATATCATAATATATACATACTCGTATAGGCGGGCCACCAATAAGAAGATAGACAACTCTCTGAACTTGAGCTCGCGGGATAAACGGTTTCAATTCAGATACATATTCATGAAGTATGTTGGGGCTGGTCGAGCTGAGACGGAGCAGTCTACCTGTAGGTTTTGGTGGCTAAATGGCAATTGCTAAACTAGTTTTATATGGGAAGACCTCTGCAAAAGCCTAATAAACTTTTTATATATAGTAAGTTTTAAGATGTCCACTTTTAGAGTTTCATGAATGGTAGCTTTTGTAGTTTTCGACCAAAATTTACTTTGGGTGCTGTGGGTAAGAACCAATAGTGTTTTGAAAAGTTAAGAAAACTTCAAAACAAGTCAATTTAATATCTTCCCCGAAGTTGATGTTTTTATTTTTGCAAACGAACACGATTTTGTTAAAAGCAAAGAGCACTAAAATTTGACTAATGATACAAATATGTGTTTATATGTATATACAAATATTCAGTGTCAAATATTTGAAACTTCTGACAGTCTATTAGTCTGGAACACACCTTAAACAAATCCCCATTTACATATTCAGCTTGTCATAGACTCGTCTCCTGTGATTTGCGTGCTTATCTCTCGTCACAAATCTATCCTTACCAAATGAGTGAAAAAGATATCTCTGACCAAATAATCACACCAATTGCCAGCAGCGTTTCTACACCGATAACTCTCACCCCTTGAAGAACTGTAAACTAAAATTGCAGCATATATAGACCACTATTGCTTTTTGTATGCTCGTGTATTAATGGAATGTCTGGTGTGGCTTGAACGGTGAATCTACAGAAGGCTACATCTTTTCGGTTATCCTTCTTGTCGTATTCGTAATCGTTTTCAACACACTTCCTTGTTTCACCTTGCTTTGAGCAATATCTGTGTTTGCGTGTTTAACGGCAAAGGCGAATTCCCATCTGAAATCAAACTAATGGACATCTGAGCTATTATCATTTCATTTCAGTCACTAACTTTCACTAGAAAACTGTTAGAGAGAGTCAAGTACTTCAAGTTAGCGCAAACGGAAGTGATAATTGCTAATTAATTTGCATTTGTGGAAGATGGGAGAAGCGTAAATATCATATTTTCACTTAACGTTATGTTATTTAAACAATTTCTGTAGAATCCATTGGTGAATTTTATTCCCAGCTTCTATACAGCAAATCAAAGAACCAGAGGAACCTTTCTTTTCTGTTCAGTTTTAATGTCCCATAGCAACATTAGAACATTTTCTCAACATTCCAGCAAATTTCCTATGTCAAATCATTTTCTTAAAGGAATTTATATTATTCGGATTTCAGATTAATGCCCACCACTGAAATAAAATGGCCGGCATTCAAGATTTCGTTCGCTCAAATGGTCGATTAGTTAAACAAAGCTTCGTCAACTGAAACAAATAAAACGCTGTTCTTTTTCTGTTTCCGTGTCTGATTTTCATAATCGCGTACAATCAACGATTTTTAGGTCAAACAAAGCCTCTCCCATCATGGTAAAAGCCGGGAAGCATCATGTTCTCCATCTACGCCGCTATTTAATGGACGGAAGGATAGGGTTGAGTTCACTTCAAGGAATACACATGAACATGGTGTGATGTGGTTATTAACGTGCCCATCACGCAAAGCAATTAATTAATTAGAATATTTTGCATTCATCCTATGGAAAGACACTCAAGGGACAGTCATTGTTTTGTAGTAGTGATAAACAAGCAGAGCAAGGATAGTAAAGGATAATCCGACCTCAACTAAAACAAATACTCGGCATAGACTTCACATTATTTGTTATTGGGATTAGGCTAACCGTGCGTAGGTTTGTCTCATAATCAGTCTATCGAAGAGCACCTGTTAGTAACAATACGACCCTCACCATTGTGATGACAGAATGGCCAAACATACGTAAGCAATACGCCCAGACCCTATACAAAATGCACCCCTCGTAAATACACTGCTCTTTATTGCCATGAAAATATAACAGTGATTAATTTCTCGGTTAAAATGCGAAATTATAGAGAAAGGGATGCTGGCCCAAAGATTTCTCGACGAAAAGTCCTACTCCACATATGTTGATAAATGATTCTGCTTTGTTGAAGAACAAGCCTGCAATCATCCAAGTGTAGCATTGGGATATGTTTCTCCATTCGACCTTTGCAATGATGAGGACATTTTATAGTGATTTGCCCAAATCATGCAGCTCATACCCAGTCGTTGAACAATTACCCTTTAATTTGTAATTCGTTCTGCATACGCCTGTTTTTAAGCTTCAAATTTTTTGTATTAGACCGATAATGTTAGTAAAAAATGTTCTATGATAGGATCTTTCCGTGAAGAAGACTTGAATGACATTTTGCAGAAGCTTTAAATGAATATTTAAATGTAATTTTTGATAACTTCAATTCAGTTTTGCATGACTTCTTTGGAAATCAAACCGAACGCCATTGTATTCATCCGACACACTGGAATAACCGATCGATTATTGCGGATAAATCATCCAATCCCATTTGCCAGGGATGCATATGAAACGCTTTGCTTAAATTACATTTTACTCCTGGGAAAACGGAAAAACAATTTTGCAACGATTGGTTTTTTGAATGCCTCAACATGGTCGCGTGTAGAACGTATGACAGATTAACCCCAGGTATCTATCGCTTTGTTGTTACACCCCAGCACATCACCTACGTTTACAATATTTCCCGTTCCACACATTATTCATTGCTAGGGTACAATGATAGCTCTCGTATAAATAGAAGTGTTTTGCAGCCTTTTCCAACTGTAAAATGGGGAGATCGCTGACATTAAACCCTGTTTGCGTCCAAATACGAGCACTACTGCCGTAAGTGAATAGCAGAAACTCTTTTGGCAATAGGCCGCGTGGAAAATTAAAAACAACAGAATTGTTTCGTTTATCGTTTAAATGGGAAATTTACATAAAATTTTCCTTGCCGTGGAAATAGATTTTTCCAAGTGAGCTCCTTTATTAGGGCTTGTGCGACGAAACGTTTTTGGTAACCCACATCTCATGCGTTTTCTAACATTAATGGCTACGATTGAAGAAGGATTTGAAGAAATTGCGGCTTTTCATCTGGTTGCTTTATGAGGACAATGGTGAACAAGATTGGATTTCGTTCACAAATTACAGGGCACGTATTAAATCCTTTCGACGGTAGGCGGATATTAGCAGATAAAATCTTTGCTACAATGTACTTCATTTCATGCTACTCACCCTAAATTGTTCGCAGTCGCGGTCAAATGGAAAGGATTGAGCATTAATCTTCTTCGAGGTAGTAATTTGGATCCATCAACTCCAAATGACAGCATTTTCAAGTAAAAAAAATACGGTTAAACAACCAGAGAACATTATAGAACTGGTAAGTTTGAACTTGTTTTAGAAGAAATAAAATCATAAGCAAGTTGAGTAAGTAGGAGAGTGCTCCTACCAGAAGGTCTTTGTAACCACCCTAGGGTTCGAAACAAGTTTTCTTACAGTCTAAATCGGTGGCTTTAATTATTCATCCAATCCTTGGATATGAAATCGTTCAAATTTATGCAAAAGATGCAGAGTTTCCTTAATAAGCACGTTGCAGCCTCCATTTTGTTCCAGCTTAAATAATTTTTCTGAATGCTCAGCCGATTGAAGATATTCAAAATAAACACTATTCCTTCAATTTTCATGAAAATTTGAAGAAATAAAAGTGTCTGGGTCAATTTGAAATATGTATCACCCATTAACACGTGTTATTGTTGTTGTAATAACTCATTTGATTATGATTGAATTTCCACAAAATTTTGTGAACATAAATATCATATATCTATCATATAGATAGATAGTGCTGAATTTCAAGAAGTTTAAAGGTAAAGTTTTGATTTTATGGGTGGAAATGTGGAATCTACAAATCATACTATTATTAACAAAGTTGAGTCCATTTCGATTTCTGAGGTATTTGTTGCCCTTGTACTCATAAAGACCTACCTCCGTGATATTTTCGAATTTTCGGCGTAAAGGTGTCCAATTGGGAGGGGAGGGACACACAATTTTGGTACATTTTGCCTCCGCCTGGACCTCCTGAGGCATAAAATAATAATTTAAATTTAATAATTTCAAATTCAGATTCTAAAAGTTCTAATCACCTTTCATTTGATACCCTACTCGACTACCTTTAATCAAAAAACATTTTAAGAGCCACTTTGTTATAAGGGGGGACCCACCTTACAAAATTTTTAAATGTTTGGTAAGACCCAATCTTTTGAGAGACCACCACTTCTGACCTTTTGACAAAGTTTGAACTTTCTGGCATCTATAGTTTTTGAGAAAACTTGCTAAGACGCAAGGACAGACAGACGGACGGGCGGACTGACGGACAGACAAAGCACGAAACTAGTATGTCTTTGTAAAAAAAAATTTTACTAAGACCTGAAAAGAAAGTTTAAGGTATCAGGTAGAAGTTAGTTTTTAAGAGAAGCTAATCATATACTGTGCACCAAAGTAATCCAAACAAATTGAGTAGACAGAAGAGTAGTCCTGTATTGTAGAGTCCTAGGGTTCGAAATAAATCTTCTGGATAAAAAATCGTTCAAATTTATCCAAAAGATGCTGAGTTTCTTTCATGAGCACATAATAGCCACCATTTTGCTCCAACTTAAATAAATTTTTTTCTGAATAATCGGCCAATCGAACAAATTCAAATGAAACACTATTACTGACACACGGACAAACGGACAAACGGACAGACGAACAGACAGGACGTGAAACTAGGTCTTCGTAAAAAAAATTTTTCAAAGCCCTAAAATTTACTTTTATCGTCATTGCAAAACTTAGAGTGTTGCAAGTACTTTAGTTTAAAGTAATTTAATGTTTTATGATTTAATACCTTAGGATTGAATTTTCAAAGTATTTAACTTTGTGTTAAAAATGTGATGCTTGTTTTATATGTCGTTGTAAATTAAACCGTTGTACAATAAAATGATAACAGTACTAGTTAGTAAGGTTAGAACAAAACGTCCGCAGGTACGTTTTATAGAAAAATATCGCAATGTTTTAGTATTTCTTATTGAAAATATTTTTTAAATATAATGAAATCCACTGAAACAAAGCAGTTAATGCATGTTCAATCTAATTAGTTTAAAGAATTCAACTGTTCACTGGTTTGAACAAACACCGTGGAAAACATATAAACTGATACTCAAAAGTACTAAAAATATTTAGTTTCGCATGTTCTAAGAGAAAGAACAGACCAGTCAATATAAATTAACGTACTGGCAATACAGGAAATTAACTGGACGGGAGCGATATTCAAAACATGAGATCGCACACAATATTCAAAAGTGGGAAGCCGCTCGAATGCGAGAGTTTGGAGTGGCCTTTATTAGAGATAGGGAGTTCAAATCGCACGATATTGAGTTTAATGCAGTCATTGAACGATTGTATGCGATCCGTAGAGAAGCGAAATTCTCCAAAATTTGGTTGATAGGCAAACACATCTCTAAAGAAGAAAAAGACGAAGAAACAGCGAAGGTTTACGGACTTTGAGTATCTTTTCAAAATGCGGTGCTCTGGAAAAATAAAATTTTGATAGCCTGTGCTTGAAATTCGAAAAATGTTATCTTTATTTATAATATACTTTTTTTCTTATAGCTACGATTTTAGATTTCCAGCGAAAATACCATCAGTCAAAAAACGTGGTGAGACCAATTAACGATTTTCAAGAATGGAAGAAGCTCATTTTTATTCCGGGAAAGAATCAGGACCTAAATCGCCGTCAACTGTACGCCCTAACAGTAGGAAAATCAGGACGACGAGAGAACACTATGAAAATCTCAGAAGAGTAGAGAATAAGATAATCCTAATTATCTTATTCTCTACTCTTCTGAATATGACGACCAATTGAGAAGTATTAATATACATTTAGCGAGCAACAACACAAGACAAGCATACAAAGTAGTGAAAAGCCTGAAACGTGGTTAGCAGCCCAAAACCACGCTCTGTCGTGATGACATCGGCAACATCATCGCTAATGAAACCAAGATTAAGGAAAGATGGGCATCATATTTTAATAACCTCCGCACAGCTCCTGAGCATCGTAGCCTATCCATGTCTGCCAAGATTTCCCATTGGCCCCACCAACTCTGGATTAAGTTTGTTCCATCATCAAAGCCCAAAAGAATAATAAAGCGCGGGGCATCGATGAAATTCCAGTGGAGCTCATCAAATATGGTGGCATTAGTGTTCATAAAGCTATTCATAAAGTCATCCAGCATATGTTGCAGCAAGATCACATGCCGGAAGAGTGGAGCCAATCAATGATATGCCCTATGCAAAAAACACGTGACAAATTACAGTGCAAAAATTATAGAGGCATATCACTACTTTGTACGGCGTACAAAATATTTTCAGAGATCTTAGAAAATAAAATCGGATCATACGCCAACAGTATTATTGGGGAGTATTAAGGTGGTTTCAGAGCAGGTAGATCGACGATAGACCAATTGTTCACAGTCAAGCAGGTATTTGAAAAATGCTGGGAGTTCAACATAGAAGTGTACTAAATTTTCGTTGACTTTAAGCAAGCATATGACAGTATTGATCGTAACATACTGAACCAAATAATGCTTTGCTTTGGCATCCCAGCCAAATTATTCGGCCTTACCAAAATGACGACTTCCCAAGTCCGCATCAATAACCAACTCACCGATACCTTTGACACAAATATCGGACTAAAGCAAGGCAATGGGCTGGCCTCATTGCTATTCAATTTGGCTCTAGAGTACGTCATACGGAAGCTACCTGTCGATACGCGACATACATTACTATACAAGTCGAGCCAAGTAGTAGCCTATGCGGACGACATCCAACATTTTGTCACTGTCATCAATAACCGCCAAAGAACTTTTCCTGAAACTCGACAGCGAAGCAAAACTAGTAGGGCTACAAATCAATGAAAATAAAACAAAGCTCATGACGCAGTCGAGGAAAAATACCTCAAGTACACAAAACATCACACTTGGCGAATATAGTATCGGAAATGTTAGCGAATTTGTGTACATATTTAGGCGCCAAAATAACGAAAACGGGTAATGAAAGAGACGAAATACGCCGAAGAATACAGCTCGCAAATAAAATATTTTATTCAGTATTGACGATCTTGAAGACCAGCTGCACAGGACAACAAAGCTCCAAGTATACAAGTCTGTGATAAGACCTGTATTATGCTATGGGTGTGAAACATGGTCCCTAACTCAAGCATACGCAAATATATTGAACGCCTTTGAGCGACGGGTCCTGAGGCTAATAATCGGAGCGAAGCTAGACGGGAACCAATGGCGAATTCGATACATCCATGAGCTGTATGAAATTTTTGACGACCCGGAGGTCTCAAGGATTGTAAGACTGCGGAAGCTGCATGGGCTGGCCAATGAATCGTATGGACGAACAATGGATACCCAAAAAGGTATTCGTTGAGAGAACTGAAGGCCGGAGACCAGTGGGGAAACCGAGGAAACGCTGGTCTGACTCGGTCGACGAAGACAGTTAATGGCTGCTCGAATTACGACATTGGAGGACGCGGTCAATGGACCGGGGCAGGTGGAGGCGCTATTTGCAGGGAACGAAGGCCCGAGAGGTGCTGTAGCGCTAAGAAGAAGAAGAAAAAGAAGAAGAAGAAGATAAAAAGCCCAAGCATTGGCCGAGTGTTTGCCAAACATTTGCGAATCGTTAGCCATTCATTGGCTAATCATTGGGCGATCAGGAAAACAAAATCTTTTAGAAATATGCGGTAAAAAGATAATTTATAAATTCAAATTATTTCCAGTGTAATTTACCCAATATAACGGTATCCCATATTTCACTCACAGTTATGAGACAATGATAATTCTTTCAGTATTGATGTAATATTGGCCCATCACTGGCAATGACATTTGCCGAACATTTGCCCAGCATAGGCAGTAACCACTGGCACAGTATTGACACCGATCATTGTCCCGATCTTGTCATCCAATCATTTGCCAAACATTGGCAAGGAGGTAAGGAGGTTTACCGAAAACGCCTGGCACAGGTACAGAGAAGAGGAGCGCTGAGGATTGCATCTTCGTATCCGACAGTTTCTAATTCGGCGTTGAAAGTCATTGCAGGCGTGATACCTGTCGGCCTCCTTGCTAGAGAGCGCCGCTCTATTTATCTACGTCGGAGCGAGGATGCGAGGGAGATGGCTGTCCGCGAGGAGAGACAGCGCTCACTCAACGATTGGCAGCAGTCTTGGCTGAATTGTACGAAGGGAAGGTGGACTGCGCGCCTCATCCCGGATATAAGACCGTGGCTAAATCGAAGGCATGGTGAGACTGACTTCTATCTGACCCAGCTTTTGAGCGGGCATGGGTGTTTTCAGTCTTACCTGCACAAGATTGGTAAGTCACGGTCCCACGATTGTCGGTATTGCCCAGAAGAGGAAGACAATGCCTGCCGTACATTTTTTTGCGTGCATAAAATGAGAGGCTGCGAAGGGACCTCTACAGGGAGACGGAAGAGTTCACCACAGATAATATAGTCGCGGTGATGCTCGAATCGATTGACAAATAGAACCAGGTGGCACCTTATGTTCGGGCAGTTCTAGAAGATAAAAGGGACTCACAGCAGCCGGGGGTGTTGGGCTGGGGGATCGCTTGTCTGGCATTTCCTCTTGCCCTCTCCCCTCCCGCTAGAAGAGGGATCCCCCAGCTTGAAGGCACCTCAAAGTCAAAGTCAAAAGCGCTTTATTTAATACTAACCGTTATAAATTTTTAAAAGAATATAAAGCAAATTCCAAACAATAACAATAAAAAACTTAATGGCCCAAATGGCTCTCTAAATTTGTACGTTATCATTCATCACATTTAAAAAAAAAAGCTATAGCAAATTCAAATCAGTGGATTATTACATATTTTTACAATTCAATTGGAAAAAGGAGAAAAAACCAACCAACACTATTTTAAAATTATTTGTAATCTTAACACTACAGTGAACTTTGATCCTACACCTAATATGTTTTAACTTAATTCTAATAAATGCTATCAAAAACTTTATCTTATACTTAAAAAAATCTATAACAATGTTCCTAACCTAACCGTTTTACCTTATCTCTAACCTAATATAATAAACATAATATAAACCTAGCCTATAACTAATTTTTAACAAAAATAAACAAAAACACTAAATGTAGCAATAATGAGCTGAAACTCAAAAACTCAATAACGAAAAACACCAAAACTGAAAATAAACACGAATAATTTAGACATTGTCATTCAGCCACCAATACCTAGATTGCTCCGTCTCAACTCGATCAGCTTCAACGAATCTAGCAAATGAGTATCTTCATTGGAATTGTTGGTCTCGTGAACTCAAATTCGGAGGATATTTTATCTTCTTATCGGTGGCCCGTCGATATATGTGATATATCATTGGGACGCCGTCAGAATCAAAAACATATCGATTCATGTCCAAATACACGAATGCTTCTGGAGGAATGAAGCCAGTAGCGAGGCAAGTCGCTATATACCCGTCTGTAGGGTGGAACGGCTGTGAAATCCAAGGGTTTTCACTCACAGTCACAGATCTTGCGATATGATTCCGCAGAAGTTTCAATATGAAGATATCGACTCTAGTAACTTCAGCAGTTTGATAAATTTTTCTATTCGATCTACAATGTTTCCAATCCGTCTCAGGCTTTCTGTAGAAACCAGTACATGCACGAAGACATTTCCTTTCGAAAACTGGTCTAACCAGTGTCTTGTAACAGATAATTTTGACCTTTTGATCAATGTATCTGGAATGAAAGAGTTTTCGAAGGGCCATGACTACTTTAAGTGCCTTACTGAGCATGATTTTCACATGTTCAGTATAGTACAGATACTGATCGAGATAAACACTGAGGTATCGAACACAGGATTTATGTGGAACCCGTTCAAGACTACCCTCACCAGCCATGATGTGGAAATCTTTCCAATTATGTTTCAGGTCTTGACTGACCCCCCGCAGCGTTGTCCGAAATAAGATTGTTTCACACTTCTGCACATTGATTTTCATTCGCCAATTGTCAGTGTACAGCTGTACATCATTGAACATTTTTTGGAGATTGCTCTGAACTATTGTAGCTTTTCGGTCTGCCGTATAGATGATCAGATCATCAGCAAACGCTACCAATGATCGCGTTGGCGAGACGTTAAAATCAAAGCCGTTCAATAGCTTGCGAATAAAGATTGAAAAGAGCAGAGGCGCAGTAACAAGACCTTGAACTCGCGCATTGTTGTCAGATTTCCATCAGTTACGACAAACGATTTCTCGTATAACATATTACACATCATGGCGATAAGGTGTTTGGGGAACTTGTCCTGAAGGAGTTTAAAAACTAGTCCATCTAACCACACCGTATCGAAGGCTTTCTCCATATCAATGAGGCATGCTCCAACACATTGTCTATCATTTAGTTTCCAACAGATGTCTGAGGTTACTTTCGTTATTGCATGTGTGGTCGAATGCCTGGCACGAAAACCAAATTGACAATTCGGCATCAACTCATTTTCCTCAATGTGGGCGTTTAATGCTCTGTTGAGGATCACTTCAAACACCTTGCTGATGTTAGGCAGCAAGCTTATTGGGCGATAGCTTTTGGGGCATGAAGATTCTTTTCCTTTCTTCAAGATTGGAAATACCTTAGCCGTTTTCCACTCATTTGGGAAATATGAATTGCTCAACATGTTGTTGAACAATATGCAATAATTCCTAATAGCAACCTCCGGCAAATGTCGGAGAACTACATTTGGAATACCATCAGTACCACATGATTTCTTGTTGTTTATCCTGCGAAATATGAAACACAAGTCTTCATAGCTGACAAAATAATCAATAAGATTCAAGTTGGGTATGAGGTCAGATGTTAATGTTTCATTGAAATGAAGAATTGATTGGCCGTTCAGGCTTGACTTGAAGTCGGAAACTTTTGCTTCAACGATCTCTGAAACTATTTCATTCCCTCTCTCAGGGTTTGGTAGATTAACCAATCCAAAATGTGTTCCAATCAGTGCAAGTTTATCCAGTCCTTCATAAATAATCCTGTTTCCATTTCTATCCGGAGTCGTACTATCAATTTCGATACCAGCCCTATCGAGAAGATTTATCTCATCACTAGTGACTTCAAGATTCGATACCTTCACTCGAGACTTCTTGCGGAATATGCTATTCACTTTCGTGAACACGCCGTCTGGGTCCTGTGGGCTAATACCCCTCAATTTTTTCGCCCATTGATTGCTGACCTCACTCCTGAAGTATGACCGGATTAAGTTCCGGACATTCTTCAGATGTAATTTCAACAAAGCCAACGAGGGATGGTTGTAATCCAAAAATCGTCGATAAATATTGTTGACGCGTGTGAGAAGAAGGCTTTTCAATCTTTTCAACCTTGCGATGGTTGGTGTTTCATATCCTTCCATATTGTTTCGAAGTTTAATCTTGGGAACTACTTTCTCAATCGTTTCCAACGTCAGCTTTTCTAACTTCGACAAATAGGCATCTATTTCATCGTTAGTTAGATTCCTGTCATTAGGAACCATTGAACAAGAGTTGCCACCATCAGAAGGGGGACATTGCTTCTGGTACTCGCGATTAAACTTCTTTTGAAACTTCCCCAGTCTGTTTTTTTTGAAGTTCAACCGATGATTTTCGTATTGGACTGGAATGAGGAAGAAATCATCCCTGTGATGATTGATTTCCATTACGATTGCGTTATGGTCGCTATCATAAGGAAGCACCTGCAGTTTCCGTTGAGGACTATTAAAGTTGAATTCGAGTCTTGCGTCGACAATGCAAAGGTCCAAATATGAATTTGTCCTAGGGTATGTTGGGAACTCCGACCCATATAGATTGCACCTGTATTCAATCTGGTTCTCTGTTATCCACGATTTCAGGAATACACCTCTTGGATTATTGGTGGCGTTCAGCCATGATGTATGCTTAGCGTTCAGGTCACCAGCAAGAATATAATAATTATGAAGCCTGTTCAATTCGAGTATTTCAAACAAGGAATTGAGTTCCTCCTTGAGCCTGAGAACAGTTCCATCAGTTGCATAGGCAGAGATAACGAAGAGGTTATCCCCACCTGGCAGTGAAATTTTGATAACGGACACTTCAAGAGATTCAAAGCTTTTGAATTCGACTTTTTCAATATTTTGGAAACAATAGGGTCTTCGAACCAATATCCCGGTGCCACCTCCCCCATCACCTATTACCCTATCGTTTCTTACGAATTCAAAATCCTTGAATGTCATGGAGTGCCATGAATTGAGGTGGGTTTCGGTGAGAAGCATGATGTCAGGCTTTTGCTTAACAATGAATTCAAGGAGATAATCACGCCGATGTATAGTAACAATGGAGTTGACGTTGATCGAGATGAGACGAATCCTATCCATGGGAATGTGACTGGATGACAAATTATTTTGGAGCATGTTGACCTAAACTTTGAAAAACGAAATTGATTTTTTGGTCTTGCTTATTAATTCTATCTGAAAGCGATTCAAGTTACTGGTCGATTTTAAGAAGCAGCTCATTATTGCCACTTACATTATTTATTTTATTTATATTGTTGTCTGCTGGTCCTCTGGCAGCAAGTGCAAATGATACCCCGGGTTTGATGAAGTTGGGAGGTAACAGATTGTGATTTACTTTGGTTTGCTTTGGGGAAAATTTTGCTCTTGCATCTTGATAGCGAGGGCATCCTCGGTATGATGCTGGATGACCAAATGTACCGCAATTAACACAATACAATTTTTCCTTTGGCTCCATCTGAGCCAATTTGCATTCACCGGGGGCGTGGAGGATATCTTTGCACTTAACACAGCGATAGTGCATTGCACAATTGGCAGCCGAATGACCGAATCTTTGACACCTGTAACACTGGTTGACCTCAGTTTTTTGGAGCCGTTCCCACCTCACAACTCTAAAGTTTAAGTACCTTACCTGTTGGAGGGCACTGGGACTGCTGTCGTTGGAAATTTGGACTAAATAAAATGGTAATATTTTACCTTCTACAGTTGATCTCCTTGTAGCAAAATTTTTCACATAGATGAACTTAACAGGTGGTGCTGCTTCCTGCAACATCTCAAGGAGATCAACTATATTCTCCCCACAGTCCAGGCCCTTCAACAGGAAGGTCTGATTTTTTTCCGCCTTTGGCGTATATGTGAAGTGGGGAGCTTGGACACTATTAAGAGCACCTTTCGCCTGTTTGAAGTCAGCCAGTGTCTTTGTCTTGATCGAGAGCTTATCACCGGTCACTCTCTTAATTTCAAAGTTTTCGATTTTATGTTCGGCTGCCGAACCATATCTCCTCCACGCTGCCCAAAAACGGTTATTGGAGGAACTTTTTCATTTGCCTTATTAATTTTATTAGGAAGACCAGCAGACACACCGGTTGGCTTCTTCTCCTTTTGCTTATTTTTTAATTTTAAATATTTAATGAAATTATTATCGCTATCAATATTACCTATCTTATCGTTGCTCTCTATCTCGACGTCAATTTCTTCGTTCATTGCAGACAGCACCGCATAATAATTGGCGCTGTCGTTCGCTCCTCCTGCGCTCAGGATATTTTCCGAATCATGGATTGTCTTGCTCATATCTTGCGATTTCGTTTTATATGTTGGTACTCCTTTCCCGTTGGTCTTGCTTGTTGTTGTTGTTTCCTGTTTTTCATTCTTCTTAGTTAGTATCGGCTCTTCTTTGCCGGACGTATTCTGTGGCTTCGCTTTTTGTTTGCTCCCATTTGACAACGTCCGGACTATATCTTCCAAACTCTGTATCCGGAGTTTTAATTCGTCATTTTGTTTCGTAACCCTTACATTCTCCATGGTTACTTTTTCATAATCTTCGCTTGAAATCGTAATTCGCTTTCCATGCTCACAATTGTCTTGTTCATTTTTCCGCTTGTTTATTTTATCATTTGTAATTTTCAAAATGCCTGGCTCTGGGTCCCCCAGCGGTGGGAAGCCGTCGGGCTCCTCCATCCCCCCGGTGAAAAAAACTTTTTTTCTTTCTTGAAACTTTCTCGCAGGTAAAGTCAAGATACTCGATAAAAAGTTCGAATAGTTCGACGATGTAATAAGTTTCTTTATAAAATTACTTTGTAATTGACGTTTTTAAAAATTATTTTAATTTATAAAAATTCTTGACAGGAGCGAATTAAAAACACGTCTATACCCTTGAAGGCGCCTCACGGCGTAACAAAACCAGACCTCGCCCGAAGTAATGTGTCAAACGATTCCAGGCTAGGTTCTCAGGTTGACAGGCGAGGTGTTTAGTGGGTAGTCCAGTTGCTTTCCTGCGAGCATATGAGTCCCACACTCTGTGCGTAAATGGGCATTCACCTCCCTACCAAAAAAAACATTGGCCCATCCATTAGCTAATGATGGGAACAACAGGGCCAACATGGCCCAATCATGAGCTAGTTGTTGAGCCCTATATGGGATTTTCCTTGTTTTGTGTACATGCGGGTCAGATAAACATTGTTTTGGCCAATTTTATTCGAAAATAGGGCCTTTATTTTGCCATTTGTGAACCTCGTTTTTCCCGTTAAATTGAGCTTTGATTAAGCTCAGCCTCGGTCGAATCTTCCGCAAACGCGCCCTAAATTAATAAAAATTAATTATAATGTTTATTGAGAAAGTTGCAAACTATCTATTTGCTACTACCTAATATGATGAGAAGAGAATGCTTATCAGAAAATTCTTGCTCCCATCAAAGGATGAAGTCATTTATAATACTCGTATATGCATATACTTACCGTCATAACTATCGTAAGGTTAGCCAAGACCGTTCCATGCATATCTAGTTCAAAACTTGTTTTTACACGCTGAATTATAAAGCCTTTGGAAATTTTCTTTTCATTACTCTTAAATGTCATTTAAAATATCTATATACCAGAATATAAAACTTGGCCAACTTGTAGAAGATGAGAAAGTTAGTCTTCAAGCTTTATTTAAAATACATGCTGATTCATTCCAAATGTGTGTTTCTGATACTAGAACCTTTTGTTCAGCATGACTTCCAAATAATGCTGGTTTTAATAATTTATAAATACCATTCCAACACAGTTTTTTCGATTATTTCTCCCGGCCCACTCATTTTTAATCTGCACATTTTTTCACTTGTTAAGTTTTCACGAATCAACCGTAAAATTTCAATTTTGTGAACATTAAGACCTTATACCAATCTACATGATTACAAAATTTCAAGAAGTTTGAGGGTAACGTTTTGATTTTATGGGTGAAAATATAAAATCTACATATCATACTATTATTAACAAAGTTGAGCGAATTTTGATTTCTGAGATATTTGTTGCCCTTGTACTCATTAAGGCCCACCTCCATGATTATTTTCAGATTTTTCGGCTCAAAGGTTTCCAATCGCGAGGGGGGACCAAATTTTGGTATATTTTGCCATCCCTGGACCCCCTGATGCATAAAATGTCCTTTTTCTTTCAGATTCTTATAGTTCTAATCAAGACCTTTCATTTAATGCTAACTTCGACTACTTTTGATTAAAAAAATTTTTGAATGACCACTTCGTTATTAGGAGTAACCCCCCTTAAAAAATAATTAAATTTTTCGAAAGACCTAAAATTTTGAGAGACTATCATTTCTGACCTTTCTACAAAGTTTGAGCATTACAGCTTATATAGTTTCTGAGGAAACTTCCTATGACGCAAGGACAGACAGATCACAGTGGGGTTAAGAATTTTAACGCTTCTAAATACAATCCGCCAAAGAGAGGTAAATTCTGCTGAGACCTAAAAGTGCTGTCCGTGTAAAGTGGTTTTTCGTACATTGAACTCATTTGGCCGGGACCAATATAATATTATCCGATAAGAGGGGTGTCTGTTAAGCGGAATTTCACTGTATCAATTTATGTCTCAATTATTTTCCTCTTTCTGAAATTTTGACCGAATTCTCTCTAGATAGTATGTCAGCTGGAGTTTTGGCAAAAAAATTTTGCTAGTATGCAAAGTTTTGAAGGACGGTGACAACACTTAAACCACTGCGGGGTAAGAGGGATGAATGAATGATTGGCCCAGCGGTAATAGGAAGTCGTTTAACCAGAAAAAAACCCAGAGAAACCAAAGAATTTTCACAAAAATATGTATTCGATTTGACAGTTAGATTGATTTTAAATAGAACCACGGCTACATTTGTTCCTGAGCTAAGTATGTATTCCGGAATTCGGTAGGACCAATGAAAGTTGATTTACAGACCGATTATAACATGTTTCGCACAGATTAACATATTTATCGCCTACTACTTCTCGGCCAAAGCTTCTTATTATTTTAATATCCACATTTCAACAAATAGAACCGATTTTCTTATGCCCTAATTGTCTTATCCCATAAAAACATTCTATATTAATATTAAAAACAATTCGGATTTTCTCCCATCTCTTTTATGAACAATTTATTGATAGCACTGAAATGTAGTTAGTAGTGATTTGATGCGCTTTTATTTAAATCTGTCACTTGTTCATTGATAAATTATTTATCAATTGATCGGGGATCAGAAAGATCACTGTGACGAGTGAATCATATCATCTACATATGTTAGCTTGCGTATGAAGGTGTCTTATGCTAAACAATGGGCTCACAGCTGGTCAAAGATGCTACAGATACTCGGTATACACTAAGCATGTCAATTATAGTGGCGCCTGGAAGATACCAAATCACTTCTGCAATTGAGTGTAGTGATCAAAGGTCAAATGCGGATGTTCACACATGGTTAGACTTGGAAGTGGGTATATCAAAAAATGATTGAATGAGTAATCGGATCAGTTGCGGGAGAGTCTCGCTTTGAATTTTTAATAGGTTCCGTGGACAATTGAGCGGAGCGAATTATAAGGGAAGTTTGTAAAGTAGAGTGATGAGTTGGATAACAATTTATGTTAATTTTTAATTCGACGCCTGATCATTATATGATTTCAAAGAAGAATCTTCTCAATTATGATTGTAAGCAGAACGAGTATATTCCGCCTTTAAAAGATCAGCGAATTCTATTAAAATTATTCGTTTTTAATGTAAAGAAGGCTTTAAGCTTTTTTGATTAAAAACAATTCCTTTACAGTTTTGATTTTGTTTTTACCGCAGACGCATTTCAGCAGCCACTTACTGCCTTCTTCAGTGCGAAGAAGGCAGTAAGTGGCCGTCGAAACGCGCCTGCGGTAAAAATATAATTTAAACTGTAAAGGATATATTTTTAAATATAAAGGCTTTCAAAGCAAAAAATGAAATTTAAACATAAGAAAAAAAGAAGAGACAATATGCCTGGAATTTTATAAAGTCATGACAATACTTTGCGGGAGATTGTTTTATCAGGCTTTGCATATGATAAAATATGTTAAAAACACTTCAAAACATATTCAACCGCTTGATAAAAAATTTTATACAGTAATATAATATTTTAAACCTTGCTATTGGCAAGCAAATCTTATACGTTCTTGATTGCTCACTATATATCGCATTGCTATAGAAGCAAGCCAGTTCCTTACATACAATTATGTCCTTAAGCTTCTTTACTAAAATATTCATTTAATTGGCTTCTCCTTGAATATTACACAACACGCACCAAATCCTAATCGAGCATATGAAGAATCCAAGTTATAAGCAGGTTTGGATTTAGGTATTCCCCTTCATAAAATGAAAGCTAAGCGACTCCAACTAACCACTAAAGTAAAATAATGATGTTCACATTGACCAGATATATACAAATAACATGCAACCATTTATCCATTTCAGGTCTAAACATTTTGCCAAAACATTCTATGTGGAACGTAAATCTCAATCTATAATGACTCGGTAGCGTGACGTATTTGTTCGTAAATGAAGAAGCCATCTAGTAATCAATTCATTAAAAATTCACAATGCTAATCTGTTTGAATGTTATGAAGAAATTCCTTATTTTTCAATGCGAGCAACAATGGTAAATGTCCTTTTTATTATACGAACAAGGAATGCTGTAAGTACATTCTCAGGAGCTCAGCAAAATATATTAAACTACTCGATGATTTATCTGTTGTCCTGGCACGAGAATTCTTTTCTAAGTTTTTACGGGACTTGTTTATTCCCGCTCTCAAACGTGAGAAGAATTCGTGCGAATACAATATATGTGAAGAACATTCCACTGAGTGCTCCTTTCAATTTTTCTTCTTTTTCCTCTTTCATTAGTTTTTATCGTGTGACGAATGTAAGTCGCACTTTTTAAGTGGGTACTCCTTGTTTTAAAGGACTTTTTGACATGATTTATTGCGATAATCACAAATGTCCAACATGTTTCTGCCCAAATTAAGGACTGGAAATGCTTTGTCGTAAACGCAGGCGAAAGGATTAAATTAAACGAACTTCAGGAGGAACACTCAATGGTAATGATTTCCAACATCTAATTATGTTAGAAGGATTTTATTTACTCAAGTCTTTTGGATCTGTTTTTATCTGCTCTATCTAAGATAGGGGGGACATTACGATCCTGTGTAGGACATGCCTTTAAATTTCCTTCATCCTTAATAGCTACTTCTTGGCAAAGATATCCCGTTAGCTGAGTATTCATTTCAAAATGGGCAATATCATTTCACTAACATAATAGTTTCAGTTATTGTGAATTTCAGCAAGGATGTAGAGTATCTGTCTTTATTGCACGAGTACGGGTACATTGTATTTCAAAACTCTTATTATGAATAACTTTTCTGGAAGTTTACGATCTCCAGCGTGCTACAATGAATACTCTTGCAAATTTTAATGATGATTACAACCTATTCAAATTTTAACTTTTTGATTGTGAACTTTGTATGAACCTTTCTGCTTTATAACTATAAAATACTCAATTCAGTCAAAATGAAATGGGGCTGCTATGAAATGGAATTACTGCTGCTTAATTTTGATGTATATAAATAGAGAGTACCTATAAAATGATACATGAAACGACTTGTATCAAGAGATTATAAATTCGGCAGAGCATTGTGAATTATTAATTGATTTATTTTAATCAAATATCATCTCGCTTAAGATTGCGGAAGGAAGACGTTAGTACAAGAAATCTTTTAGTATCAACTACAATAAATGTTCAAATCGGCTATAAGCTATTTTTCACGACTTGTTTGTCACGAAGAAGAACATGGGGGTATGCTAAAATTATACCGTATTTGGAAAAAATAGCAGATGGCTGAAACTTGAACGTCTTAGTCCTATTTGTTCGAATGAAAGCTGATGTAAGATATAGAGATTATTAAAAAGAATATTTTAACTAGGACCTCATCGAGTGCAAGGCAGATTCTTTTGAAATGGTACAGGCAACGCTGGCTTAATAACCAAGAATTAACTAACAACTGATGAAAAAGCGTTTGAGAAGGAAAAATTGGATTAAATTTAGTGCCAGTCCATCATCCATCGTTATTGGCTTTACATCACTTGTGAATCGACCATGGCGAGGCGATGTGGAGGAATGGCTTTTACCTCTGTAAATATGATTCGATTTTTTTGAAACTTACAAAATACGAGTTGAAGTAGCAGTAGACGACTCTTATCAGAAGGATTTCGTAAATACAATAAATGAGTATATCAAACAACGTCCTCCAAATATCAGCAACCTGATTCACTTACAGAATTAGCTCAGAAAAAATAAAACGAGATTATCATGCATCTAAATTCGCCTCAATTTTGTATGCGTTTTACTGACATCGCTCTTTGAGAAGTCATGATAACATATTAATACTACAAACCATTCCTGAATTTTTTTTGGAAATATGCACATATCTCTAGTTTTCAAGCCGCTGAGAAACACTTATTTAGTCAGCGAGGTGTAGTGGTTCGAGCACACAACCCGTAAGCCGAAGGTCTCTGGTTCAAATCTCGTTGGCACCAACGAGATTTAATGGGAGTGATTCTTCGGACGGACTGTAAGCCCGTTCAGTTATGATACATACTGGTTTAAAATCAGAACGTATCGCAGCTGGGTAGGCGGACACATAGCCAAAGCGAGGTACTGACCATATCATCTTGTGGAGTGTCGATACATTCGATCAAGATAATTAGATACTCTAACTATCTCTAGGCGAAGGCCCGAAAGGAGCTGTAGTGCTAAAGCAAAAGATACACTTATATTGCCAGTATCCTATGGTTGCATATTCAAATACACTCGTGATTAACTGTTGCCATGCCGTGTTACCATTATAAATAATTGCATCATCAACAAATAAAAAGGTACATGGAAAACAATCAGCCATTAGAAGGACCAAAGCTTACTTGAATGACCGGCAATTAAACAGACAATGATGACGTAATCAACGCTTATGTTATTACAATAAAAACAAGTATTGGGAAGCTGGAGAAATTCAGATGTTCGAGACACATTGATTACCCTATTTAAAGCACCAAGGCTCACACGGAGAAGAATTTGTCGTCTCGCGACGTAATCGGCGACGGTACATGTGAAGTGGTAGTGATAAAAGTAGCAGAAGTGAAGAAAGCGTTCCTGATTAATGTGAAATACCGAGTATTTTCGTTAGCATAGTTAAAATGATAAATGAAATCTCAAATTATAAGCTACACACTGAAGAATCGCAACAATATACTGTATACATATTTTTCATGTATAGACTACTCAACACCATTAGCACTCTTACTACTTTTTTAACACCCGATTCTGAGGGTTCTCGTCTACACCTTTCATTTGTCACTCATACCGGCTGTCAAACATTTTTTAAAGGCCACTTGCATACAGGCCTGGATTCCCTTAAAAGCCTTAGACTTTTTTTTATATCAATATTATGGAGAGGTCATCATTTTTCACTTACTTACAAAGTTTTATAACTGTAGCTTTTATAGTTTCCGAGAAAAAATGCAGTTACACACGGGCGGACAGACGCTTGTAGACACATGTTGCGATTTTAGCAGGGATTTGTGCAATTATTTTAGAAAAATCTAATGTAAGTTCAGCACTACTTAGATACGCACCGATACAATTTTATTGAGAAAAATGTTAAATTTACAAATCATACTATCATGATTTCATTCTGATTTTTCAGAACAGAGGCATTCAATCACGGGAAGAGGGATATATATTCGTACATTTGTCCTTCCCCTTCCGTTCCTTTCCCAAGGTTACTGAGAAAAATGTGAAATTTACAATTCACACTGTTATTAACGAAGTTGAGTGAATTTTGACTTCTATGGTATATATTGTTTTACTTTAAAAGACTCCCTGCATGATTTATCGGACCAGAGGCATTTAATCACGAGGAAAGGGGATATATTCGCAGATTTGTCCTCTCTCTCTTCCCTCTTTGATGCAAATGACGTAAATTTAAGACCTGGTTTATTCTCATGAAGACACTTCATTCGATACTCCATATGACTTATTTTGATGGAAAAGTTTTTAAAAGTTCCTTTCCCATATGGAGAGACCCTTTCTCCTTGCGACCCTTCAAATTTTTTTTGATAACCACATTTTTTATTCTCTAATCTTAAAAAAACAGCAAATACGTAAGGGATTCCGGTAACACCAAATTTTAGTTTCACGTGTTGCATTCAATACTACAACATTTGATATGATGAATTATATTCTTTCTGAATTAGGTTACTCTCTGCAGCTTTTGAGTTGCAAGAAACTAACTCCCGAAAATCAACTTAACTGTATTGTCATATCATTTGAAGTAACGGTAACAGATAAGTCCGCGCAGTGTAGTGGTTAGAGTACTCGCTGCGTAAGCCGAAGGTCCCCGGTTCGAATCCCGTTGGTGATAACGAGATTCGTTTTGAGTGATGCTGAGTTATGACGCATACTGGTTTAAAAAATCACAGCTGGGTGGACGGATCTACGGCCAAAGCGTGGTACTGCCCACATCACTCGATCACGGCAATTGTATACTCTAACTACCTATAAACAAAGGCCGGAAAGGGGCTGCATTAGTAAAGCAAAAAAAAACAGTTAGATAAAAATTTCGCTAAACTCAGATTTCTGGCCATCGGGTATCCTGGTGAAGCGCTTTCTCACACCACATGATTTTCAGACGTGATCGGGATCAACGTATCACTGAAAAAATGGATGTGGGAGGTTTCCTTTTAGCACTTAACTCAACACTGCATAGTACTGTTTGATGTAGTTCTCTATAAATATTGTACAACAACAAAAAATACCTCAGAAGTCAGAATTCACTAAACTATTGTTGGCAATAGTAATATATGTTTTATCTTTTTTACGTTTTCGAGCATAACATCGTGAGGGTACTTGTAAGACTAATCAACCATTTCAGAAGAATCGAATAGTATTTAACGAAGTTGTGCTGTTTTAGATTTTCGGAGTTACAACACCACTACATGACTATGGAACAATATGCGACTCAGACACTATGGGCTTGTTAGAATTTGTATGAATGTATGAGTAATAATTATGAAACAAAATGGCGCCCGTTTTGAATGAGAATATTGAGGAAATTTGGGTTATTTTTCCCCAACTTCAGTATTTAAAGTACAGGCTATTAATTCATGATTAAAACGCTCATTTTGACCGTGACAAAATCAAGGTTCTACATTCTTATGAGTAGAACATTGACAAATATTTTAGTAGCTTAAATTCACTCAACTTTTTTATTAACAATAAAATTTGAAAATATAACCATTTTCTCAGTAAATTCACATGGGCACCCTTAAATTTAAATAGTCCAAAGAAAGGTCCTTATACTCTGTAAGTTTCAATAAAGTTAAATTGTATTTACGGAAGTAATATCCATTTCCCGGGCGTCCTGGTTCAAATCCCGTTGCTGACAACAAGATTAGTTTCGAGTGATTCTTCGGACGGACTATACAAGTAAGCCCATTCAGTTATGATACCAACTGGTTTAAATCAGAAGGTATCGCAGTTGGGTGAACGGACACACGGTCAAGCGATCATGCAATCAAGATAATACGACACTGTAACAATCTACGGGCTCTCTTCCATTCGGGATTTTTATTGAACTAGGCAATACAATTGTTAGTAATATTGCAAGAAAATGACGGCAGGTTAAAATGGAGAAACAATGGTTGTTTTTTCTTTTTTTGTTGTAGATATCATTCAAGTTTTTGAGTTTATTCATTATTGATGTCTGCATATCGTATGTTGAGAACAAACTCGTTCTGACATGAGCGTAGTTCTGTCTACTCAACTTTTTATTGTATATTTTTTCATCTGGGAAATCATTAAAAAAATCGAGAACACTTTTTTGAACATCCGCCATTTTGTTATTTTTGTTCAAAAATGAATAATGCTACTAAAGCAGATGATAGCCATTCTCATATTGAATCTAAATTTTTCTATATTTTGTGTTTTAGGCAATCCTAACCTGAAAAATCATGGACATGATGAACATCTCTATTCTGTCGCTTTTGATTTAAATTTAGAAATAATAAAAATGTATATACTTCGAGAGTACGTAAATTTATTTACCCTTAAAAAATTACAATAAAATTTTTAATATGGGCCGCAGAATAAATACTAAAAAATCTATAATTTTTCAGCCCTGTAAAGTGAGACAATCCCTCAATCTCATTAAACGATTATGGCCACAGGTGTTTCTAAGACTGCCATTAAGAAATGCAGATTCACTAAACTCAAAAAATACCTGCCAATTGACTCTTATTCATTCTCAAAATCAAACTCCCACTTGAAAGGAAAAAATTCCACACAAACGATGAGGTTTAATGAGCAGTTTGGCTTATTTTGGGGACAAAAATATTCGAACTATTTTTTAATGATATAGAAATGTTAACAAAGTGTTATGAAAAGTGAATGGTAATAAAAGTAGACTATATTGGAAAATAATAATAGCTGCTGTAGATTTGCTCCTGACTTTAAAGGTCATACCAAAATATTTCGTACGTATCTACTTACGAAATATTTATTTCATAATTATTTTAATGTTTAATTTAATGGAAACCTTACGCAGATATCTGAGAAAAGTTTATGGATTTAAGCTAGCTGTAAAAAATTCGCCCTACGCCATTGACCACGATCCGCAGGTTGTTATTGACGTCGAGGGTTCCGAACGACCTGTCACTGAACCGCGTTTTGGCAGCTGGGGAGGAAGTTGAAAGTTGTGGTGGAATGGGAAGGACGAAGACTTCGCAGAAGATGGCCGCCAATTCGAGTGTCGTGTGAGACGTGGGTAGACGCTTGTTCTTTGGCAGAAGTTTAGTGTATTATCCGAACCTAGTTGTCAATCGGGATTTATTTTACTAGTGAAGGTGAGCTAGATAGGTGCAAATTTATTTTGCTTAAACCAAAGTCAAGTGCTACCCACAGAAGTCCCACGTGTAAAAGACCAGTCGAGACGATATCGTGAATTCGCAACGCCACTACGACAATAGGGCGTGCTCGCACGAATGAAGAATGGGCAAATTGTAAGATTTTTGGTGCGGAGGCAAATTCGTGGCTTGCAATTGGAGGGATCGCCACATATTCTTTGTGCGGCCCTCGGAATCGACCTGCAGTCCTTTCTGACGACCACGGCAAACAAAAAACGAAAAATCGTCAGTTGCTTACGCCGGAGAGCAGTCGTCAGCTAATGTCATCGTCGAGCATTGAGTGCTATTTGCACAACCAAATTAAGAGGCCCGTCAAATGCTAACAACTGTCGAAATTATATCCGTTCCTTGAAATGTTCATAAGGGAACTGCAAGCATAGAAACACCATTTGTCGAGCAAAACAGTTAAAGAATTCGATGCTCATTTCACATCAAAACCCTTTGGCTATGCTGATGTGGAGAGTTATTATCAAGCTGCCAATCTACATAATCAATAACATAAAATTTCAGTGCCTTTACTTTGTCTCAGTGCAGTAGATGATCTATTTCAGCCATGAGATGCTATTCCCATAAGTGGTGCTGAGAAATCGTCAGCTGTTGCAATCATAGTTACCGTTCGTGGTGGACACATTGGTTTCTTGGAAGGACGGTGGACCAAGTCCAAATACCAATACATGGGTCAACTGTTTAGTGAGTTTTTCACGGTCGTCCTATACGATCCGACCGGGGAATTCGAACAAACATCAAAAGAAATATGGAATAATTTTGTCCACTGAAACTTTTGAAGAGTGTACATTAGGATAGTTTTAGAGGTTAATAATCTTCCCTTCTCACAAATTGGGTTTAACAAAAATTTTAGGCTTCAGACAAAAAAAAGTTTGAACATAAATACAAAATGTTGGTTGTGCTTTGGCTAAGTGAGAATTTATCAAGGGACAGATAGAAAGATTTACGGCATTGAACGAAGAGAAGTGGAATTGATTTTTGCAAGTTATCTGCAATGCTAAAAACACACAAATTTGTGAATGATTACGAAATTTTAACGTCATCTTAAATAATTCTTTACCACTAAAGATCATTTTCTCATTGCATTTTTAGAAGAATTTTCAATTACATGAGAACGTGTTTATGACAATATTATTTATCTATTCTCCAATAAGAACAAAAAATGTCGCACAAGCTAGTTTTTGACCTGCCGGATACATGGCAGTTTAAATGAAGCAACCAAGCATTTCGTAGAATGAAAAATTACGTACAGTTTTTGTTCTTAGTTTTAATATGGTACTAATTAATTATAGCGTTTTAGCATGATGGGATACAGATAGGGTCGACATATTTATAAATATATTGAAGTTAATGTACTAATAAGAGCTAAAATTAGATTTTACAATGGCGTATGATTTATATGCAATATGTAAAAACGAATTAATAAAAATTCAGCTCGATATTCACATAACTTCCGATACGATTGACCATAATTTAATTATTTTTTTACGACCAATAGGGCACTTCTATTATAATTAAAGACGTTGCTTGTGTGCAAGTTTCATATGCTAAAGACAATTTTAAAGTTCATTTGTATTTTCATAACTAAAGCATTTTAGCATTATAAATTTCTTTGTTGTCTGAAATTAACTTTAAGGTGTATTTCCATGCGAAGCTATGGATTAATATTTAACTTTTATAGAGATATTTAAGGAAATATTGTACATACGCGTGCATCGAATTTAACAATGTAACATACGAATGAAGAAATGCGATCACCTTTAATATGTACAATATGTATGTATTTGAGGGAATTTAATTTTAAAAATAAACTTATATTTTTAACCCGAAGAGGAATTCTACTTCATACAATTAATATTTTTCTAAATTTATAAAGTCAAGGAGAATGCTTTACATTTTTGTAATTAAAGACAGATATAGTACTTATTCTTTTTAAATAAAAACATACATTTATGTGAAAATTTTAAAATCGGAAAGGTGGAACAAAATAATATTAATTGCTAAAGATAACATCTTTCCTTTCCAGCAAATCCTTCTTTTTCCAGCAGGAATGGCCTCGAACGGTAAGTATGCCGTTGCAAGAGTAGGGTTTTAGAAAACCGGGGATGGCCGGTTTTGCGTCCCGCTCGGTACGCGGTACCATAATTTGCTTTGCGTTTTTATTAGAGTAGGGTTTTGCAGGGTCGAGTAGGATATTTTTCGGTAGTGCGTCAGTGATATTCGGGAACGCGGAATTATATACATTTTTGGTTGTTGTCTGGAGGAATGTAAGAAATACAGAATAAAGTAAGGATAGGTTTATTTTCCGTATGTTAGTGTTTTCGATGCGTTGATTAATCGGGCATGTGAACCGGTGGCTGAATTTTTGTATTTCGGACTTAGTCTGCTCACGTAAGACCTGCGACCGAACTAGCTAACTAGCCAGCAGCCACCTCGGAGTAGACTAAGGGTATTCGGACTTGTTGACCTGAAGGGTACAGTCCGTTGTCACGTCCCAAGACTTCACGTCTAGAACCGATGAGAGGTCGATTTAGATTTCGTTCGAGCGATTTTAAACAAAAATCGTTACATAGCGATTCAAAATAAAAGAACATTTGTATACAAAGCAGCATTAAATTGGAAACCCCAGGAATGAAACTACTCGCACATTAAATTGACATACTTGGAAACGGATTTCGAGAAGTATCTTCCAACAGAGAAACGCTTTCATAAGAAAACATTTTTCTGTTGAAGGTGTTTAATATACTCGTGTTTGATATATGACTTGTATGTAAGCTTCAGTATATCTTACTCAAATAGTTGCATACTTAATTACAATATCAATTTGATTAATTAGGAAGAATAATCTTCTACATACTATCAAGTAGCCTGAAATTAAAGAATAAGACGTTAGCCAATGAGAATTTACCAAGAGGAAATTATTATTTATTCATTTGTTCTAGAAAAAAACTCGGGGATTTTAAAAATTTTCATCGTCAGCATTAAAAATTTGACATCAGAACCCTTTTCAAGTATGTATGTCGCCCGTCACCCAAGGAGTTCAACGAAAGCCGTAGAAATTGGAAAGGGCTTGGCGGACGTTGGCGTTACTGAAATTGCTCTTTTCAAATAGACCAACATCTAATTTACTGAGAGAGTTGAATTGTTGCAAGAGTAGGGTTTTAGAAAACCGGGGATGGCCGGTTTTGCGTCCCGCTCGGTACGCGGTACCATAATTTGCTTTGCGTTTTTATTAGAGTAGGGTTTTGCAGGGTCGAGTAGGATATTTTTCGGTAGTGCGTCAGTGATATTCGGGAACGCGGAATTATATACATTTTTGGTTGTTGTCTGGAGGAATGTAAGAAATACAGAATAAAGTAAGGATAGGTTTATTTTCCGTATGTTAGTGTTTTCGATGCGTTGATTAATCGGGCATGTGAACCGGTGGCTGAATTTTTGTATTTCGGACTTAGTCTGCTCACGTAAGACCTGCGACCGAACTAGCTAGCTAGCCAGCAGCCACCTCGGAGTAGACTAAGGGTATTCGGACTTGTTGACCTGAAGGGTACAGTCCGTTGTCACGTCCCAAGACTTCACGTCTAGAACCGATGAGAGGTCGATTTAGATTTCGTTCGAGCGATTTTAAACAAAAATCGTTACATAGCGATTCAAAATAAAAGAACATTTGTATACAAAGCAGCATTAAATTGGAAACCCCAGGAATGAAACTACTCGCACATTAAATTGACATACTTGGAAACGGATTTCGAGAAGTATCTTCCAACAGAGAAACGCTTTCATAAGAAAACATTTTTCTGTTGAAGGTGTTTAATATACTCGTGTTTGATATATGACTTGTATGTAAGCTTCAGTATATCTTACTCAAATAGTTGCATACTTAATTACAATATCAATTTGATTAATTAGGAAGAATAATCTTCTACATACTATCAAGTAGCCTGAAATTAAAGAATAAGACGTTAGCCAATGAGAATTTACCAAGAGGAAATTATTATTTATTCATTTGTTCTAGAAAAAAACTCGGGGATTTTAAAAATTTTCATCGTCAGCATTAAAAATTTGACATCAGAACCCTTTTCAAGTATGTATGTCGCCCGTCACCCAAGGAGTTCAACGAAAGCCGTAGAAATTGGAAAGGGCTTGGCGGACGTTGGCGTTACTGAAATTGCTCTTTTCAAATAGACCAACATCTAATTTACTGAGAGAGTTGAATTTTATCTCATATTTAAAAAATTCTCATGAAGATCTGGGACAAGGACGTTTTGAGAACGGCAAAATGTTAATATACTTTATATGTTCGTTTTGGTAAAGAACTAGACACATTTGAAACGGACCCGAATGAATTAATTCAAATAGATTATACTTGCGAGTTAGGGTATTGTTGCCTCAGGATTATATACGAAACCTAATTTTGAATGGATCCTTCTATATAAACTTTTAAATTATAAGTCAAACATGCTCCTGAGATTGGTATGTTAATCATACGAATATAGGCCTCTCGGTGATTATTACCAACATGATTCTTATTACTATGAGTCATAAAAAACTACAAAATCAATAAATAATAATCAAATTAACAATGTCTCCTTACGTTCCTTCGGGAGAAATCACACCGAGACTTAAATCAAACATAAACTATACGGCCATTGTACCATTGTAATTAATGTCACGTGCCCGTCATATCCCTTTATTAAGGACATCCGCACCCCTGGTAATTTCAATGCATATTGGGCACTCGGATATGGATACACGCTCGCAAATAAAAAGTGAATTCAAGCGGAATGTAAATATGTAATACGGAAAAACCACGGTAAGAATATCTTATGCAACTCAATTGCAATCAAGTCGTCGCGTCGGCCAAATAGTTAAATATGTAAATAGTTCGTAAAAAGATTACAACTCAATTGCATTGAGATCAGGGTTCCCGGATGGGTGTGTATATTTACTGTTGCCGTATAATTTCTCCAGGATTTTTTTAACGGAACCCAAAGAGATATTTGATATTTCAGGGAACTGCAAATATATGCGCCTGGATGAAGTTCTTTAAGTCTGTGGGAAAACAATCAACGAATTAAGAAATGCTCTAGAAATGTTATTCTACGTGTCTACTAAATGATAATTATAACCCCTCCCTTGTTTTCAGATTCAATAATAGTGTATGGAAATATCTATTAGATAAGTACCTTCTCGTCCGTAGGTCTCTTAACATAGCAAGTATCCAACGAAGAATTGTTCGGACCCAACCTTTATTCTTAACAGTAGGACATTTTCGTATAATTACATAAATGCTTCAAAAACATACAATTACATGCAGCCATTGAAATTACCTCTAGTTCTACTTCATTTAACATATGATTAAGATTTATTACGATTGACAGCAGGGTGAATTAGGATGTTAAAAGCTAACATAAAAGCGTTATATGTTACATATCTGTTACATTGTAATCAACTTACGATGACAGTTCAGCATTAGTCTTCAGTTTCATCAGTCATTTTTCCCGTTCCGTAAATTCAATTAAAACAATATTTTCGCGACACGTATCAAACATCAATCATTCAATTCCTTGCAAATTTTTTCTTTTACCATCAAGGATGATACTGAATACGGTTTACATTATTCACTTGCAGTGCCATTCGATTGAAATTTGAGCTGCATAGCACAACGTATGACAATTGAATTTTCGCATGTGGCCAAACACTTGCGCTATGAATACATTTGCCTATTATGAATACATGCTACGCACGTAACACAGATCAAAATCCATCATCGCGAGAAATTCAATTGCAATAATTGTTTATCGGCGAAAAGCAAATTGAGAGATGAAGTTGTAGAGGTTTAAACGCTGTTACTCTTACATACGACTATTTGAAATTGTCGTTGAAGTAACCTGTAAGATACTAAGTAATAAAATTAGCAGCTTTTAAACTGTCTCTTACATTATTTTATTATGGTAAACATGTTTAGTTTACAAGATTCGTATGATATTCTACATTTTTTAGCAATTAATAAAAAAATTAAAACTGTTTATAACCTTCTTCTAACCGAAAGACATTATCGCAATTGTAAATAGCAATAAATTCGATATGAATTTAATGATTGTTACACAGATTTAGTTTACGCTGTGAGTGTTGCACAGTCAACGTAGATATGGGATCGCGCACTTGACATGGAAGGCCTTTGGTGATAAGTTTGACTTGTTTGGTTTGCAAGAATTGAAAAAGTTTAATTATCGCACCTAAAATTATGTATCGGTAATAGCTGAACGTATTCTGTTCAGTGATACAAGTATTGAATTTTGGGACTATACTTGCATTTTGTTAAATTGGACTCCAGATGGATGCGCGGCGAACAGACAGTCTGTGTTGGATGAACTTCAACCAAGCAGTCGATCCACTTCGAGAAGATCAGAAATGGTGGCTCTTGAAGAGGTCACCTGGCCGAAAATGCTTATCTTGTTAGTATATTACACATCCCCATCTGCCAGGGTTCCGTAATTTAGGTAGGGATGAATGGTTTACTTCAGGCACTATAAAATCTTCAGATTTCACACCATCGGTGTTTTCTCCTTTCTCCTAGCAATGCATCAACCTTCTTTGAAGAAGAGATGTTCTCTTCTTCAAAGAAAGTCGATGCATTGCTAGGATTAAATAAACGCAGATCAATGAAAAATTTTAAAAGACAAAAAAATTGAAGTCTTTAACAGTAGATACCTGTTAAAACTTAGTTGGTAATTAATTACCCGTGTAATGATTTTCTGTCTAAGTCCGTGTAGGACACGGGTGCCGATGGTCTGGCATAAGTGTCAGCGAGCTATAAACAACACCGAGCTCAGCTAACTAGCTTCGCTTAACGACCGCGTACGCGTGCTTGACGACTAGCATTTGCGGGATCATATGAGGCGGGTTCTTGTCGAGCCACGAAGCTACACTACAAAATACTTATCACGCGTACTCTACTCTACAAGACGCACCGATCAATTTTTATTGTCTTTAGAAAAGTTCTATTAGGTGTCAATTAAGCTACTCTACAGTAATTCAATATTTTTTTGCCTCGTTAAAGTTAGCGGACACGGAGGCTTGAGACAAACGCAAACATTACACAAAAAGCAACCGTTACTTTCACAGAAGAAGGTCGTTGCATTTCAAGGGGAATGTCAAACCAAAAGATGTTAAAGTGGCTGAAGTGAACCACTCATCTCTAAGGATGGAAACTTGATGGATGCAGTTTACTTTACACTAGTAAAACAACAAACTAAGCAGTTTCGACGGGGTGACCACCTTATCTCTTCAGGAGCAGCCACTCCTGATCACCATGGGGCTGCTCGACTGCTTATATTTATTACACCCGGTGCGATAAGCACTCACCCCATATGAACCCGCACAAAGCTAGCGTACGCGTACGTACCGCTAAGTGAAGCCGGCCGTCTCAGATTGGCTTCCTCCTTTAGCTCGCTGTTCTTTGTACCACATTATCCGCACCCGTATCTTGCACGGATCTTATTCACATCGACTTAACAAATTTTTCGAAATCGTCTCTATGAAGATAAATACTATTTGGAATAGGATTCAACCAATGTCCAAACAGTGTTACAACCCGATTGAGTTACCTAAGAAAAATGCGTTTTTATGGCTTAAATTGGATTTTTAGGATTTGGAAATCTTGGATCCCGTATCTTATGAGGAAATAGAAAGAAGTTTGAGATATCTTCTTTTCGTGGTGGACTTGACAGCAGCGACTTGTTTTTTTGTTTTTGATTCCTCCGAAAACTTCTGGCAAACAAACTTTGATGAACCGTTTATGATTTACTGTCCTAAATTATCTTAATGGTAATGAACATATTCAGGCGAGGACGGGTAAGTGGTTATGAAAAATGTAATAGATGTATATGCTGGTGTTACTAGACCCAAAAGATGCCTCGATTTCACCATTTTTAACAAAAGTTTAAAGTATCACATCACACCCAACATACTAGATATCCAAGAAACTAGTTTTGGATGAATGAACAGTAGCCATGGATGAATCATTGTACCATCAATACATATTTTTTGTGGATCGTGCATCATCTCCAAACAATCCACAGGTAAATTTAAGAAAAAACTCCACCGTAGACGGTCCCAACCCCGTTTGAGAAAGGAGGAGGGAACCCCTTGTTTGCCCAACCCATAGCTTCCATGATTCCTCATCCCAAACTCCCCAATTAAATGATAGTAAATGCTCTCGGGGTGCACATTGAGTTTACTGGTTCCCCAATAATGTAACATTATATGCCGACAAATGCTAATAACTGTAAACACATCTACAGCTCTTGTTGCGAATTCCGGCGTACCAACTTCCTCCCATTCGCAACTTCAAATTGCGGCCTTAATATTTCCACCTTCCTTTGGGCATTCCTACCTTTTCCTCCATACATTTATTTATTTTTTTTTACATGTTTCCATTTTCCCTTTAATTTTTACTCCCCCATCATCACAATACTACCCTTTTTCCTTATTAACAACTACAAAAAAATAATACCTACTAATAATTTCAATTTTCCCACTAACAACACTCCCTACATTAATTCCCACTAACAAAATTTCATTCTATTCATTCTTCCTAACAAAACCTAATTCCTTCCTTCATACTAACAAATTCTATTCTCTAGTTCCCATTAACAAATTTTATTTTCTTACTAACGAAAATTAATTCACGTTTCCCTACTAACAAAATTCAATCTCATGCCCAGATAATCGTTGAAGTTGCTTATCTGATGAATGGGAGATCGATAAGGCATAGCTCCATTGGATACGTCGCGAGTTTCGACCGGGCGACTGTTGGAACCCTGAGTTCAAGTTCCCCCGGGCGCACGGAAGCACTCTTTTTGGGGTATCGGCAAAATCAAAAGTTTTCGTAATGTACTCGTATGTATGACACTTTACATTCAATCAAGCGATTCTTGGGGATGTAAATTGCCATATATGCAAGTCAATGGAAACTTTTGTGATTGTCGATACGGACTAAAAGATGTGTGGGTAGCGGAATCGAAGTGTAATGAACTTCGATTACGTTACCCAGATGCGGCAGCGGTAATTTAAAAATGAAAGGGATTGCGGAATATGATTTGGGAAAGGTGAAAGGAAAAAAAGAAAGTGGTTGGGATTGGGCAGTCAGTTTTTGACTTGTGAGGGAGTGAAATTCTTTTGCGGGTTCGAGGAAAGTTTTTTTCTTTGTAAATTTAGAGAGTGAAGGGTGGTTGAAGTCAGGGTGTGAAGTTTAATGTATTGATTGAATACGTTGAAATAAAGTGGAATTTTTGAGAGTGAAACAAGTAAACAGTTGAGTGAAGAAAAGATTTTTCATAGCAGAACGGTTTCTTCCTAGTGTTTGTGATACGGATGAAAAAAATAATTAGTGAATACAAGAAGTGGAAAGAAAAACCCAAAACAACAAAAGAAGAAAATGAGAATCAGATAGTGAGAATTGTGCCAAGTGATAGAATTGATAACTTTCTGATCCTAAACTGAAGTTAGGAATTGTAATTATCTTGTGGGCAATCCAAAATTTGTATAAAAAAGAACGGTTTTATAATGCATTAAGTCTGAATTACTTGTGGGGGTTGAGTTTCCCAACAAACGGAAATATTGACTAACTGTTACGAATTATTAAATGAAGTGAAGACCAATTAAGACAGTATTAACGGGAAATCACGAGCGAGTGGAAAAATTATGTTGACGTGGCCGCTTATCAGCATTTAATATATTTGAAAATAACGTCCATTAAATTTAAATTTTGCAGTGACCCCACCTCTTTATTTTTGCGTCCTTCGCCGAGCGCTCGGGGATCCACGGAAAAAGAAGAGGGTAAGTAATAGTTAATATTTGTTTTTCCTTGTTTCTTATTTTCTTATTTAAATCTTTTTTATTCATTACATCTTTTTCCCCAGCTTATTGGAATTGTTTATTTTTCTTTTGGATTAAAATCTTAAATAGTCTGTTTTGCATTTTAAAGAAAAAAACAATTATTGAGGGGTCTGTTTGTTTTTGTTTTTATTGATACATTTCTTTTGTTGATCTTGTAAATTTCCTTTTTTTTGAATTCAATAAAACGGCCATGTCTCGTTAAAACAGCCAATTTTCATTTCTCAATATGACCTTCCCTTTCCCGTCCTTTTCCCACTGTGTTAGTTTCTTGATGTAAGGTGGCTCAGCACGAGCAGGGGGTGTCCCGGAAGACCCACGACACGACTGAGCGCTAGCCGGCCTCAGTATGCCACCCCGGGCTACACACCCCTCTGCCAATATTTAATGTCTGCAACTGCGGTGACTTCCGTGTTTGCTACATATGGCGCCCAATCTTGGTGTTTTATTAGTTTTTAATTATAGCTTAAATTTTTCAATTTCAGATTTGTTGGGCTTGAGTACCTGGAGTGCCTGACTTGAATAGTGGTTTGAGCATTCCAGGGAAATTATTTTTTTTTGTTTCGTTGGAAATTTTTTATGAGTTTGGATATAATTTTTACATGATTTTATTGACGGTTTTAAGTTTAATCTGGAGTTTTTGATAGTTAAATATTGGAATCTTGATCACGGGGTTCGCCGCAGTTGCAGTGGCGCCCACCGTGCTGAATTTTGTGTTTAACAGTCTCCACCGGCTATGATAGTGGATAAGCTGTGGCAATGTAGATGTTGGTTGGGATCAACCGAATTTCGAGTCGTTGGTTATATCTCCCTGCACGGGATAGTTGGACTTAGATCCAACTCTTGGAATTAGCCAACGCTTTCGGTCCTTCCATCATCTATCTGGTGGTAGCTTTGGAATTTGTGCGGCTCTTGTCCGAGCCATTATGGAGTCCGTAGTGTTTCATAATGGTCTCGTTGTCAGCCCTTGGTGGCGACCATCAGAGCAGAGTCCGCCTTCGAATTCCATGGCTATGCCAGGCACTGTTACAGGTTGTCTGTTTTGTGTCTTGTTAAATTTCAACTTTCATCCCACTTTAACTACCTTTTCTTTTCCCTTTCTATTAATGGGGATGATCATTTTGAGAAATGAAATTTTCTTTATGAGTTGTATCTCGACTTCAATTGCAATTACAAAAATCAATATTTTCGATCGTTTCCAACACTATTCCTCTTCACTGCTAATCAATCGCAATAATAGCCCCAACCATTAATTGTTATTATTGCCATAGTCTGTTTGTCAGTCTGTGGAATCATTTTTATTTCGTATTATCTATAATTTGCGTTAAATTTTTTTTGATTTTAATTTAGGTAGCTTGACCTTTGGTTTATGGAATTGATCTTTACAGTTAGGTATTTTTGTTATTTTATTTTATTGGGGAATGTAGGTTTAGCTTAGTTATAGATTATTGAGTTTAATTAGGGTTTTGACTTAGATTAGTTTTAGATAATTGGTTTTACGGATGTTAGTTTAGGATAATTTCAGTTAGTTTTAATTTTAATGATTGAGTTTGGTTTAGTTGTTTTTGGGTTGTGAGTAATTTTAGATTGAGTTTAGTTTAGGGTAGTGAGTTCGGTTTTAGTTTGGGTTAGTTTAAAGTACATTTTGAGACTTTCAAATTAATTTCAGTTTTAGTTTAGGTTAGGTGTTAAAATTTTAATTATTTATTTTATTCCAAATTGTCGGTAAAGTCCGTCTGCTATTTATTGATTTCTCTGATTTCGTCAGTGAGTCCGTCCGTTAATTAATTTATTGATTTTACAATTTTCAATTATGGCATCGCATAACGCTTCTTACTCCACCTATTCTAGCTATGACGACGAATGTTATTCCTTCCCACCAATGCATAAGTGGAGGGTCAGTTTTGATGGTTCTTCTGCTGGTCTAGATGTTGAGCAGTTCCTGTTTCGAGCCACCACCTTGGCAAGAAATTACAACATTCCCTTGGAGGAACTGGCATCTAGCCTCCACATTCTTCTGAAAGGACCAGCAGAAGAATGGTACTGGTTATTCCGGCAGCTCAACCCCAATTTTACGTGGCCTGATTTGGAAGCTGCGTTGAAGGAGCGTTATGGATCTCATTGGACCGACGTAGATGTGCGGCGATCGATCGATGCGCGTTACCAGAGGCCAGAAGAATCTTTCCGTGAGTTTCATGGCTCCATAACAGAGATGGCCTTGCGTCTTAAAAATCGGTTATCTGATTTTGATATGCAAGCCATTCTATTGCGGAACATGGACGAACGAATGAGGAATCATTTGGCAGGCTTGGAATTCGCATCGACAACAGAGTTAGTTCGTCATTGCACTAGAGTGGAAGCTGTGTGGTATCCTTCCGGAAGACCTGTGGTTGACCATCGCAGTAGGCATTCTCCCAACATTGACGCTGTTGATATGTTGGAGAATGCCTGGTGTGATCCTCAAGAGAGATCTGCTGCAGGATATCATGCACACTTCCAGAGTCGGTCTCCAAGTGGGATCCCTTCGTCCTTCCATAACACGATGAATGACCAGATACCAGACCAGTGCCCATCCACAAATTTCTTCAATTTGCCTCATAAGTCCGATTCACCACCATTTTCTAGCAATCTGATTGCTCCAAGTGGATTACCAGAATACGTCGAATGTAATGAAAAAGCGGGCGATGATCGTGAATCACCCGCTAGTTTTAGAGCACGACCTTTTCGGGATCGCTTTCGGAGATCCTGGAGATATTTCTTCGCCAGGCGTCTCTTGAAGCGTGCCTGCGTGGAGTCAATTGTTGCAACTCCTGGTGACAATAGGCCCTACGCAGAGATTTCCGTCAAGGGTCGCAAATTGACGGGCTTGCTTGATAGCGGAGCCAGTGTCAGTATCCTCGGAGCCGGCGCCTTGGACCTGCTGTCGGATTTGGGCTTGCATATGCATACCATGCACGCTCATGTTCAGACTGCATCAGGGCACAAGGATCCAGTTCTGGGATACGTCACCACATTGGTGCAATTTAATAAAACCACCAAGTTGATGAGATTCCTAGTTGTTCCTTCCTTGACGCACGCAGTGTATCTTGGAATTGACTTCTGGGATCTCTTCAAAATAGCACCAATCCAGGTCAACGCTATCGAAGCAGCGTCGGAGCTTCAGAGCCCTGAATTCCATCTTTTGTCTCCAAAAGATCAGCAACGACTGGACTTCGTCAAACAACAGTTTCCGTCGTATAATGAGAAAGGCTTGGGTAGGACCAGTCTCGTGTCTCATCACATCGACACTGGTTCTGCTCGACCCATCAAGCAGCGGCATTATGCTGTCTCGCCTGTTATACAGAAACTGTTGTATGACGAACTCGATCGTATGTTGTCTTTGGGGGTAATAGAGGAAAGTCAGAGTTCGTGGAGTTCGCCTGTGACCCTTGTCAGAAAACCCGGCAAGGTGCGTTTATGTCTTGACGCTCGACGCCTCAACGAGGTGACTGTTAAGGACGCCTATCCGTTGCCACTGATTGAAGGTCTTTTGGCACGGTTGCAGAGTACCAGGTTCATTACCAGCTTGGACCTGAAGGATGCCTTTTGGCAAATACCTTTGGATGAGGCAAGTAAGGAGAAAACGGCCTTTACTGTCCCTGGCAGGCCCTTGTACCATTTCAAGGTCATGCCGTTCGGTTTGTGTAATGCTCCCCAAACGATGTGTCGGTTGATGCATAAAGTAATACCGCATGAGCTGCAGGACAAGGTATTTGTTTACCTAGATGACCTGCTTGTTACAAGTTCAACATTTGATGAGCACTTGGAGCTCCTGAGTACTGTTGCAAAACTGCTCAGGGACGCCAACTTGACCATCAATGTTGAAAAAAGCAAGTTCGTCAAGAAGGAGATCAAATATCTTGGCTTCGTAGTGAGTGATGGTATCCTGCGCACCGACCCAGAGAAGGTTTCAGGTATAGTCTCCTATCCTGAACCCCGAACGGCCAAAGACGTGAGACGGTTTATGGGCATGGCAGGATGGTACAGGCGTTTCATTCCAAACTTCGCCTCGGTTACGGCCCCTCTAACGGATTTGCTAAAGGGTAAACGTACCTTCAAGTGGTCTGCTTCCGCCAATAGTGCCTTCAATAAGGTGAAGCAATTGCTGATTTCTGCTCCAGTGCTGGCCAACCCGGACTTTACGAAGCACTTCTATATCCAGTGTGACGCAAGTACAGTGGGTATTGGAAGTGTTTTGTTCCAGAAGGACGATGAGGGTGGAGAGCATCCAATCGCATATATGTCTATGAAGCTCAACGCTGCGCAACGTAACTATAGCATTACAGAATTAGAATGCTTAGCTGCGGTGCAGAGCGTAAAGAGATTCAGGGCATATATCGAAGGGTTGCCTTTCACCATCATAACCGACCATGCCAGTCTTAAATGGCTGATGCAGCAGTCGGACCTTTCTGGTCGATTGGCTCGCTGGAGTCTGAAATTACAAGGGTTCAATTTCCAAATTGAACACCGGAAAGGTGCCCTTAACGTTGTCCCCGATGCGTTGTCAAGAACATGCTCGAGGGACGAGAGGGTGAACTCGATCATTCCCTGTCTCCCGGAACACGGACACATTGGTGGTTCAATCCCGGAGTCTGCGTTTCAGGAGCCCGAGTATGAGCATCTCAAGGAGCAAATCTTGAAACAACCCGATCAGTTTCAGAATTTGCACCTTGCAGATGGTCGAATCTATATTAGTACTGGTTCTCCTGTAACGTCGACTTCTGATATTCCCAGAACAAAACTATGGGTTCCTGAGGGTCACCAACGAGCTCTCATAGTACGAGCTCATGATGATCCCCGGGGCTCTCATTGTGGAATTCGCAAAACAACTGAAGTTTTGCAAAGATATTATTATTGGCCTCGTTTGCGTCAAGATGTGATTCAGCACATCAAGAATTGCTTGATATGCAAACAGGTCAAACCGGCAAATTCCACAATGAGACCCCCTATGGGAGCATCACGAGACTCCGAACGACCTATGCAGCGCCTGTTTGTGGACTTCATGGGCCCATACCCTCGTTCAAAATCAGGGAATACCCAATTGTTCGTGGTCCTGGATCATTACACCAAGTTCGTATGGCTCAAGCCCATGACGAAAGCCACCGCAGAGTCAGTCGTGCGATATTTGGAGCGCGAAATCTTTCTGACTTTCGGAGTGCCTGAATGGCTTCACTCTGACAATGGGGTACAGTTCACCTCCAAGGTATTCAGCAAGCTTATGAATGACTATGGAGTGCAGCATTGCTTCACCCCATATCATTCACCGCAGGCGAATGCCTCAGAGAGGTCAAACCAGTCGACACTGAACGCCATTAGAGCCTATATAGGGTCTGATCATGGCAAGTGGGACGAGAATCTTCCTGCCTCATGTTTTGCCTTCCGCAAGGTGATTCATGAGTCCACGGGATTTTCGCCCTACTTTCTCATGTTCGGGTACCACCCTATCCAACATGGCTCTGAGTACGCCCTCCTCAGAAGCCTTAATGCTTTCGAGGATGGTGAGGTACAGTTAAGTGCTAACAGTGATCGACTGCGAGCTGTACAGGACCAAGTCAGATGCAAACTGCAAGAAGCCTACCAAAAGGGTGCTCAACGCTACAACCTTCGTGTTCGTCCTCGTGAGCTACTCCAGGGTCAGAAGGTTTTCGTGCGTAATTTCTCTGTGAGCAACGCCGCAGATCACTTTGCAGCCAAATTCGCTCCACGATTCACTCCTGCAGTGGTCCGACGTCGTATTGGGCAAGTGGCATACGAGCTTGAGGATGAATTCGGTAAGCTGCTTGGAACCTTTCACGCCAAAGACATCCGATCCGATTCATAATTACCCTGCCGACCTTCTTTGTTTGCCCGGCTGAATGAGACACTCAGGGTCTGGGTCGTCCCCACGATTGTTGCGAATTCCGGCGTACCAACTTCCTCCCATTCGCAACTTCAAATTGCGGCCTTAATATTTCCACCTTCCTTTGGGCATTCCTACCTTTTCCTCCATACATTTATTTATTTTTTTTTACATGTTTCCATTTTCCCTTTAATTTTTACTCCCCCATCATCACAATACTACCCTTTTTCCTTATTAACAACTACAAAAAAATAATACCTACTAATAATTTCAATTTTCCCACTAACAACACTCCCTACATTAATTCCCACTAACAAAATTTCATTCTATTCATTCTTCCTAACAAAACCTAATTCCTTCCTTCATACTAACAAATTCTATTCTCTAGTTCCCATTAACAAATTTTATTTTCTTACTAACGAAAATTAATTCACGTTTCCCTACTAACAAAATTCAATCTCATGCCCAGATAATCGTTGAAGTTGCTTATCTGATGAATGGGAGATCGATAAGGCATAGCTCCATTGGATACGTCGCGAGTTTCGACCGGGCGACTGTTGGAACCCTGAGTTCAAGTTCCCCCGGGCGCACGGAAGCACTCTTTTTGGGGTATCGGCAAAATCAAAAGTTTTCGTAATGTACTCGTATGTATGACACTTTACATTCAATCAAGCGATTCTTGGGGATGTAAATTGCCATATATGCAAGTCAATGGAAACTTTTGTGATTGTCGATACGGACTAAAAGATGTGTGGGTAGCGGAATCGAAGTGTAATGAACTTCGATTACGTTACCCAGATGCGGCAGCGGTAATTTAAAAATGAAAGGGATTGCGGAATATGATTTGGGAAAGGTGAAAGGAAAAAAAGAAAGTGGTTGGGATTGGGCAGTCAGTTTTTGACTTGTGAGGGAGTGAAATTCTTTTGCGGGTTCGAGGAAAGTTTTTTTCTTTGTAAATTTAGAGAGTGAAGGGTGGTTGAAGTCAGGGTGTGAAGTTTAATGTATTGATTGAATACGTTGAAATAAAGTGGAATTTTTGAGAGTGAAACAAGTAAACAGTTGAGTGAAGAAAAGATTTTTCATAGCAGAACGGTTTCTTCCTAGTGTTTGTGATACGGATGAAAAAAATAATTAGTGAATACAAGAAGTGGAAAGAAAAACCCAAAACAACAAAAGAAGAAAATGAGAATCAGATAGTGAGAATTGTGCCAAGTGATAGAATTGATAACTTTCTGATCCTAAACTGAAGTTAGGAATTGTAATTATCTTGTGGGCAATCCAAAATTTGTATAAAAAAGAACGGTTTTATAATGCATTAAGTCTGAATTACTTGTGGGGGTTGAGTTTCCCAACAAACGGAAATATTGACTAACTGTTACGAATTATTAAATGAAGTGAAGACCAATTAAGACAGTATTAACGGGAAATCACGAGCGAGTGGAAAAATTATGTTGACGTGGCCGCTTATCAGCATTTAATATATTTGAAAATAACGTCCATTAAATTTAAATTTTGCAGTGACCCCACCTCTTTATTTTTGCGTCCTTCGCCGAGCGCTCGGGGATCCACGGAAAAAGAAGAGGGTAAGTAATAGTTAATATTTGTTTTTCCTTGTTTCTTATTTTCTTATTTAAATCTTTTTTATTCATTACATCTTTTTCCCCAGCTTATTGGAATTGTTTATTTTTCTTTTGGATTAAAATCTTAAATAGTCTGTTTTGCATTTTAAAGAAAAAAACAATTATTGAGGGGTCTGTTTGTTTTTGTTTTTATTGATACATTTCTTTTGTTGATCTTGTAAATTTCCTTTTTTTTGAATTCAATAAAACGGCCATGTCTCGTTAAAACAGCCAATTTTCATTTCTCAATATGACCTTCCCTTTCCCGTCCTTTTCCCACTGTGTTAGTTTCTTGATGTAAGGTGGCTCAGCACGAGCAGGGGGTGTCCCGGAAGACCCACGACACGACTGAGCGCTAGCCGGCCTCAGTATGCCACCCCGGGCTACACACCCCTCTGCCAATATTTAATGTCTGCAACTGCGGTGACTTCCGTGTTTGCTACACTCTTCTACTAAATCCTACTTACACCTCCTTTGTGAGGACGTTAGAGGGTGAAGGCGAATCTGCCGCGCCTGATAACGGAATCGATATAATAACCATGCCGCCGGAATGGAGGTTGGGCGACGGGCTAACTCCCCGTCCCTGGAAAACCCTTAAATAGTTCGAAACCTGCAGATGGGCCTCGGAATGGATTGGACCCACGGCAACAACCTTGCAAACGAAAAAAGGACTATAGCATTGGATCCTGGAATGTCAGATCAATCAATTACCCTGGCGCTGTTAAGGAGCTTTTACAACAGGCCAGTCAATATCAATTAAAAAAAATGGCAGTCCAGGAAACGAATTGGACTGGAACCGACATTCAAGATATGAGATCGCACATAATATTCAAAAGTAGGAAGCCTACTGGGAAAAGAGAATTCGGAGTGGCCTTCATTGTGGGTAGGGAGTTCAAATCGTACGTTATTGATTTTAAGGCAGCCAATGAACGGTTGTGTGCGATCCGTATAAAAGCGGAATTCTTCAAAATCTGGCTGATCAATGTTCACGCCCCGACCGAAGAAAAGCACGAAGAAACGAAGGAAACGTTTTACAATCACCTGGAAAGACTGGTCGACTCATTGCCCACAAACGACACAAAAATAATTCTGGGTGATTTCAACGCTAAGGTTGGCAATGAGCCATCTCATCGGGCAACGACTGGAGAATATAGCCTCCACGATGAAACAAATGACTACGGCCAGCGCCTGATTGACTTTGCATGTAGCAGAAATCTAGTCATGCGTTCAACTTGCTTCCCACATCAACGCATTCATAAAATGACCTGGGTATCACCGGATGGCAACACACCAGATCGATCATGTTCTGACCCAACAATGTTGGGCCTCGAGCATACTTGACGTCCGTACATACCGAGGAGCGAATTGTAACTCAAATCATTACTTGATCAAACTAACTTATCGATATCGTATGTCAAAGGCATATTTGGCGAAGACCAGTCCGCTACAAAAATTTGACATCGAAAGGCTCCAAACGGCGTCTGTGGCCAAAAATTTCACGGAGACACTCGACAACCAGTTGACTTCCATCTTATCAGACACATCGTTAAAGACGAGCAACGAGCTCTGCATGGAACTGAAAGTGGCTATTAAGACCGTGGCAGAACAGACGATCGGACATCACGCCCGGCGCAGGAGGAATTATTGGTTTGATGATGAGTGCCAGAACGCGTTAGATAAAAAGAATCAGGCGTACAAAGCATACGCAGGTAGGAAAAACAGGACGAAGAGAGAACACTATGAAAAATCTCAGAAGAGTAACAAATAAGATAATTAGGATTAGGAAAAGAAAATACTATGACGACCAATTGAGAAGTATAGATGTAAGCCTAGTGAGCAATAACACAAGACAGGTATAAAAAGTAGTGAAAAGCCTGAAACGTTATTATGAGCCCAAAATCACGCTCTGTCGTGATGACATCGGCAATATCATCGCTAATAAAATCAAGATTAAGGAAAGATGGGCATCATATTTCAAGAACCTACTTAATCCTCCGCACAGCTTCAGAACATCGGAGTATATAGATGTCTGCGGAGAGCTTCCATTGGCCCCACCAACTCTGGATGAAGTTCGTTCCATCATCAAAGATCAAAAGAATAATAAGGAGCCGGGCATCGATGAGATTCCAGTGGAGCTCATCAAATATGGTGGCAGTACTGTTTATAAAGCTATTCACAAAGTCATCCAGCCCATTTGGCAACACGAACATATGCCGAAAAGGTGGAGCCAATCAATTATATTCCCTATCCACAAAAAAGCTACAGTGCGAAAATCATAAATTGTACGGCGTACAAAATCTTTTCTAAAATCTTAGAAAATAAAATCGGATCATACGCCAACAGTATTATTGGGGTGTATCAAGGTGGTTTTAGAGCAGGTAGATCGACAATAGATCAATGCTGGGAGGTCAAGATAGACGTGCACCAAATTTTCGTTGATTTTAAGCAAGTATACGACAGTATTGTTCGTACCGTACTGTATCAAATAATGCTTTGCTTTGGCATCCCAGCCAAATTAGTCCATCTTACCAAAATGGCAATGACGTCGACGACCTCCCAGGTCCTTATCAATAATCAACTCACCGATGCATTTGACACAACTATCGGACTAAAGCAGGGAGATGGACTGGCCCCATTGCTATTCAATTTGGCTCTGGGGTACGTCAAAAGGAAGCTACCTGTCGATACGCGAGGTACATTACTATACAAGTCGAGCCTATGCGGACGACATCAACATTTTGTCACGGTCATTAACAACTGCCAAACAACTCTTCCTGAAACTCAACGGCGAAGCAAAACAAGTAGGGCTACAAATCAATGAAAATAAAACATAACTCATGACGCAGTTGAGGAAAAATACCTCAATACGCAAAATATCACACTCGCAAATAAAATATTTTATTCAGTATTGACGATCTTGAAGACCAGCTGCATACACAGGAAAACAAAGCTCCAAGTATACAAATCTGTGATAAGACCTGTGTTATGCTATGGGTGTGAAACATGGACCCTAACCCAAGCATCCGCAAACATATTGAACGCTTTCAAAAGAGGGGTCCTGAGGCGAATAATCGGAGCGAAGCTAGACGGGGACCAATGGCGAATTTATTCAACCATGAGCTGTATGAAATTTTTGACGAACCGGAGGTCTCAACGATTCTAAGACTGCGGAAGCTACAATGGGGTGGCCACATGATTCGTATGGAAGAACAACGGATACCCAAAAAGGTATTCGTTGGGAGAACTGAAGGACGGAGACCAGTGGGGAAACCGAGGAGACGCTGGTCTGACTCGGTCGACGAAGAGAGTTCATCGCTGCTCGAATTTCGGAATTGGAGGACGCGGTCAATGGAGCGAGACAGTTGGAGGCGCTATTTGCAGGAAGCGAAGGCCCGAGACGGGCTGTAGTGCTGAGAACAAGAGAACAGATATGATAGTTGCATCAGATATAAACCAGCAAAATTTATCTGTGAGGGACATACTCGTATTATGTCTCCTACGAATAAATATATCGACAGCAAATATCATTATATCTGCTGCAGGCATAATTTCAATAAATTTCTTCTCAGTACATACGACCCTCTTTTGATAGAACTCCTTGATGAGAGCGTCGCCCCATATTTATGATCCGTAGAGTAGCACAGACTGCACAATGCTCATCAGAAGTCGTCTCCTTGATGAGATAGATCACCCTGTTCACTATCAGTGGAGTAAGTGCCATTACACGTGCTGCAACCTTATCAGCTTTTGCCTGATTTGCTCGCAATAACTCGTCTTTGAGTCTGTCATTACGCCAAGGCATTTCACTACTGGTTTCAAATTATGAAAGTATTGTATAAGAGTATCAAGGTGGTTGCCAAGGCAAATGGTCTACAATTGACTAAATATTCTCAGCGAAGCAGATGCTCGAAAAAGTGCTGGGAATATAACATCAACGTGCACCGACCATTTGCTTAAGTCTCGACAAGAATTTAGTTTGCTTCAACAGAAAATTTCTTTTGAATAAAGTAATGCAATAAAATTCCCCACAAATACAAAACTCGACATTTTTAATACTATGAAAAAAATGCGCTTGTTACAGCTTGGCTATCTTACAGACACATAAACTCATGCTTGCCGAGAGTCTTCTTCGTAGCACTACAGCCCCTCTCGGACCTTGGCTTCCAGCAAATAGCGCACCAACTGTGTCGGTCCATTGACCGCGTCCTCCAATTTCGAAATCCGAGCAGCGATGAACTGTCTTCGTCAACCGAGTCGGACCAGCATTTCCTCGGTTTCCCCGCTGGTCTCCTTCCTTCAGTTCTCCCAACGAATACCTTCTTGGGTATCCGTCGTTCGTCAATACAATTTATGAGTCCAGTCCTTTGCAGTTTCCGCTGTCTTACAATCGTTGAGCCCTCCGGCTGGTCAAAAATTTCATACAGCTCATGGTTGTATCGAATTCGCCATTATGGTCCCCGTCTAGCTTCGCTCCGATTGTTCCCCTCAAGACCCGTCGCTCAAAGGCGTTCAATACATTTGTGGATGCTTAGGTTAGGGGCCATGTTTCACACCCATAGCATAACACAGGTTTTATCACAAATTTGTATACTTTAAGCTTTGTTTTCCTGTGTATGCAGCTGGTCTTCAAAATCGTCAAAACTGAATAAAATATTTTATTTGCGAGCTGTCCTCTTCGGCGTATTTCGTCCCTTTCATTACTGATTCTCGTTATTTTGGCGCCTAAATATACAAATTCGCTCAAATTTTCGATACTTTATTCGCCAAGTGTGATATTTTGTGTATGAGAGGTATTTTTTCTCGACTGCGTCATAAGTTTTGTTTTATTTCCATTGATTTGTCGATAGTATTGTCTTTGGAAGTAGATACGTTACCATATGAACTTATCTGCACAAAATCTGTTTGGAAACAGTGAGAACTTATTCTCAAAATTTACTTAAGAAGCAAGAAGGACTGTATGACTGAAAATCATGAAGTTTCGGCATTTGAAAATATAGGGTTTTCGATTAGGGACAAACTATTTTGTATCTTTATATGAACGCACTCTTGAACTTTTTAATGAGCTGTCAATGTCAAAACGTTAGTTCAAGTCAACATTTTCATCATGATAAAGTCCACGAACCAGCAATGTTTGGAAATTATTAAAAATTACTACCGAAATTCTGAGTCGGTGGTCGCAATTTTAAGAGCGCTTACTCCAATTTTCAGCCGTAATAATCGTTCCACCCGACAGGCTGTGCGTGCTATAGTGGATAAGTTTGAGTCCAAATTTTCACTATTGGACGTTCCAGTGCCAAAAAAACGTCGTACCGCTCGAAGCGAAGGAAATATTGCAGCGGTAAGTGCATCGATAGAAAACGAGCCAAAACTGTCGATTCCACGTCGTTCTTAAGAACTGGGCGTCAATCAAACGACAATGTGGCGTATTTTGCGAAAAGATCTTGGCTTACATGGTTACAAGATCAAATTGACTTAAGAACTAAAGCCACTTGATCATTCGAAACACCGAAATTTCTCCAGTTGGGCTCTGGCAAAGCTTGAAGAAAATAAAGAATTTCATCGAAAAATCATCTTCAGCGATGAAGCTCATTTCTGGCTCAATGGCTTTGTTAATAAGCAAAATATGCGTTATTGATCAGCAACAAACCCACATATACTTCTTGAGACACCGTTGCATCCGCAAAAAAATACTGTTTAGTGCGGTTTTCATGCTGGAGGAGTGATTGGGCCGTATGTTTTCGTGGATTGAGACGACCGTCATGTTACCCGTCAATAGAGAGCGCTATCGTGTTATGTTGGAAGATTATTTGTGGCCAGAATTGGATGAACTTTACATCAACAAAATGTGATTTCAACAAGACGGTGCCACTAGTTACACAGCACGCCTCACAATCGATTTATTGAAAGGGCAAATTTGTTGAACGTGTTATCTCGAGAAATGGTCCGGTTATACGATCTAATGCCATTGGATTTCTTTCCATGGGGCTTTATCAAGTCGCTGGTATATGCCAACAAGGCAGCAACTTTAGACGAGCTCAAAGACAACATCCAACGCGAAATTGCCAACGTTCCGGTCGAAATGTGTGCCAGAGTGGTGGAAAATTGGGTCCAAGGAATCGACCGCTGTAAACGGGCTTGTAATGGTCATATGACCGAAATCGAATTATATTCATAAAATGTAATGCTTGCACTGCACCCACAACAAATTTGAACTCAATATCTCAAATATTTCTGTGTTTTATAAATAGATAAAATTGTTATGTCCTCAATGGAAAACCCTTTATATAATTTGTTGGTTCGTGTACGTGATAATTTAAATAGTATTCAAAAAATTGAACTTATTGATGCTGAAAATAGACTGGAGATGTATTTTTCCTTAAAAGGAGCACTATGACTATACTTTATAGATTCCTTTTAATGTGTGTTGCAACCCTTTATCGAATAGGTTTTCGAAGTATGTTTATACGCTCTGGGTGATTTTCACTTGTAGCCGATCTATCAAGATCGTATATAGTGAACTTTTCTAGTATGTGAAAAAATGGGTGTGCTACCACAAAATTTGGTTCTTCAAAAGAAAGACAAGGTATTTGTATAACATATCACGATGTAGAGCAGAGCAGTTATAATTTTTGTCAAAGAACTTCCACTGAATTCAAAACTGATTATCGTTTGAGAGTTTAAATTTTCTTTCCCATTAATCGATCCGAATAATAATAGCAAGTTTTTAAATTGTGAATATGAGATACGAGCGAACTCAATAGTTTTGTAATCATTCATGATTTTATTGATAATAAAGATTATTTGTGCCCATTCGATTTGGATTAGCGGTAAAACTAGAGGATTGATTTGAATGATACAACTTCCAGGAATTCCTTTAATCTTTATCAAAAAAGTTTATAAAAGTAACGATCAAAATGACGTGGCTAGGCTAGTAAATTATTGTTGTTTTTCTTTCTGTATAATAGAAACACTCAAGGCAGATCTTGTGGGAATTAACAAGAGAAATAAAAACTCCTTGTTATATGTCTAAAAACTTTATTTTAAACAATCATTCAATCATTGATGGATGCTAGTTCAATTTTTTCTGACGGTTATGACAAACTAACACTTCATCAACTCTCTTCCGCACAAAAAAACATGTTCGATGTATTCATCAATTATTTTATTTTTCGCGATAGTCATTTCAGTTTATCGAAAATTTCTATTTATCTACGCAATTTAAACAATTAGAAATTAAACAATATTGATTGCATGATACACATTTAAGAGGAAATAAATGCCCAAGTTATTAGCTTAATCAAATTTAAAAGCTAATCCACGTCAGCGCTCTGATGAAATCTACTTTGCTATCATAAATTCAATTACTTAATATATGATCGAATAACACATTGTGATTTTAATTACGAGTAAAAGTCTGCACATCACGAAAGGGTGAAATGGAGACGTCGTCATGTTGTCGGCTTCATTAGACGAAGCGATAGGCTACATATCATACCGGAGCGCAATGAATCCTCATCTTCCTAATGAAAGGGTTCATTTACGGGTAAACGTTCGCGTTTCACCTTATCGAACCTGTTTTCATCGTACTATCCCCTGTTTTTCTGCTTGCCTATTCAAAAGGACGACACGAGGTTGCGGCTCTTTTGCATAAAACATACTCGTACACTCCAACAAATTTAGGATTCATTGCTTTCGCGGTAACACCTTCAATTGATATGTGAGCATCACTGTGCACATATAACCATCACTCAGCGTGCGTGCAAGGTGATATAAGTTATGATAGAAGCGTGATAATAAATTTTTAATACATAGAAGCCATTTATCAGATTAAGTGAGCTAAAATACAATCGTTGATTAGTCCGTAAATGACGTATATTTGTTTTAGACGAATTGTGCCTCATTAGAACTTGTGCTTGCGAGCGCGAACGAAATGTCCCTCGTATGCAAATGGTCACTTCTGAATATGTACGAGACAAATTCAGCATATGTTTGACAAAAAATTTCGGGCATTATTAGACTTACTGCCATATGTCCGCAGTAATACTGTAACCGCTGTTAGGTTTTCTGTCTCACGTACAGTAAACAAATTTACATGAGATACTGCAATAAGTCTGGAAATCGCGATTGGCTTTACTTTATTTTATTGCTTTATGGATTGAATGCAAATACAACAATTTGATTGGAGAAGGATTGTTTTCTTCGCGTCCAATAATTTTTTCTTCAAGCAAGATGTATTCGCTTTCTGTAACCACGCCTCGGAAAAGGTCCGCCGATTATCCTTCGCTTCATCTCGTGTAATTTTTGCGCTGCTATTTTCCCTCTTAGTACCGAACTCATAGTAGAAAGGGAGTGGCATCATACGACAGCAACCAAAAGATTTTCTACAAGAAAGATCCGCCGAAGAGACTGGTCCTTGAGTTTTAGAATTCGATGCTGCTCGTAGCTGTTCGTATCATCGGTCCTTGTAAGCAAAATACAATATATAACATTTTTCTGTATTGATTATTCCCTTCGGTTGAGTCAATAAACAAATAAGAAATGGATAGGGTATATTATGTCTTATTTTATTATCCTGACGAGCTGGAGGTGGTGATTGAGTAGTCCAAATATAACAAGCGTTAACAATTATGTCTGATCATCGAACGCCCTGCTACCGTGTCACGACAATTTAATTAATCAAATCATTGAATTATTTACGAAGCGTTTGAAACTTATCGGCAACGTCTTCCTTTGGAGCCTCTGCAGCTCAACAGGAATCCTCAAGTCGAATGGTAGCGAGCATTGATTAATAATTGAATGAGACAAGTCGGTTCACAGGGAGGTAATTTAGTATTTTACAATTAATGTAATCAGCAACTATCGAGAGTCCTGGTAAATGTTGATAACTAGCTTTTATGGCATCGTAACACAGCTAATAGGGGTGATACGATAGCCGAGAGCAAACACGCTTGGGCACAAAGTACGGACATCGAAATCGAACATATGCTTTCATGTTTTCCTTTCTTTTCGGTTGTCGCGCTTTGCCTGTTTGTATTTGCCTCTAAGTATCGTTCAGGGTGTTAATAATTCGCCAAGCAAATAGTAGGCCAAAGGATCAAGGACTTTGGTAGTATCCTTGCATGAGCCAGCAAACCAATAATTAGACCATTGCATTAGAGGGCGGCAGTTGTTGATAAAGGGTAGATTGTGTAATACCGGATATGAATAAACCATTGCAAGTCATTCAAGCGGTTCATCGATATACATTGGCGATGGTCATGAGAATGGTGATTATGCTAGAGTGGAGCAATTGTTTACATCTAGCTCAGTGACTGTGGAATAGTTACGAGTAAGCTTGATGAATTAGGAGAGTTCGTTCATTCAATGGAATGTCTCCAGTTGCTATATCAACTTTCGATTTAGATTGAAATGAAAACGTTTCATAATCTCCCCATCAAACAACCACTGTTCTGAATCAAATTGCAAATATTTTCCGTTCCGCTAAAACACTTAACAAGAATCGTAACCATAATAAAATGCAAATTTTACTTCATTCAAACTCACAATGAAGCAGATAATCTTAAAACAAAAATAAATAATCTTCTCGTGGGGCGAAAGCATATTTAAGTATCTTACTCGTCGTAATTTGCGTTTAACCCTTGTTTATGGTAGGATAATCTCGTCGGGAAAACGAAACACACTGCAGCAATATGCTGTTGAATTTACGACGACACTTCAACAATAACAAGGTACACTGTTTGAACTCTTTACGCTCGAACTGGGGGCGAGAATGGGGTAGAGCATTTATTTTTTAATGTCGGATTGAATAAATTACCCAAAACGTTTCAAAGCTAAATCGAAATCCATCTAAAAATCAATTATGCGATCTGCAAGCCATTGAAAACTTCTCTCAATTCCCTCTAAATGGGTTTCAAAAATATATTTTCTATTCAATCAAAAACCATCTACCATTTTTACTTAAATGCTACGCAACTTCTTATATACCCAAGGATCCAAAGCACGGCTTCCGGCAATTTTAATTTCCATTTCAAAGTGAGATTTCCTTCGCAACGAATGAAGAAAATCAACTTGTGAAAGTTTTCCCATCATTCTACAGCAACGAGAGCGCCCAAAGCTAGTCAAAGAAACCGTACGTCCTTGATATAAAAGCTACATTGAAGTATTATGCCGTTACCGTGTTATGCTAACATATAATTGTGTGTTGGAATAAGTGGAAGCAAAGTCTCCTCAGATATTATCAAACTGACTCCTTGAGCTCAATTTATCTAAAATATACTCGGAAGGATTTTTCATCAATTCACTTCTTACGCGCCAGGCAATATTAATTCTGAAAACAGACTCGAATTGACTATGGACATATACATATATGGGTATGTGCAAAAAATCTTAATGATTATTCATTAATCATATGAGAGATGTTATTTATTTAAACAGACACTAAACAGAGATTATCATTTGTAGGAGATTAATATTGTAAGTAAAGACGATTTGTCTCTTTTCGGTGTGTTCTGGAATCTATCAAAATGTTGATTGGATTGTTAGATAATCTTCTGAGTTCTTTATATATATTCGAAAAATTTACATAAAAGACTCGATTTGGAATTAGATTTCACGATCATACGAGTATATTATCGAATACTCCATTAGGGCCGAAAATAATTATTTTAATATTGTTTGGGGGGGTCAATTTTTGACATGTACACATTTGATATTAATATGTTATGAATTTTTCACTAATCATAGTAACTTTATATATAGTTTGTAATTTTCATTTCATACAGAGCTTCAAAATTTCCGAAAATAAATTAAGCAATTATAACTATTAAAACGAAGTCGCTGGTTGGCTTCAAGTCAGCCAAAGATGCTCTGAATTCTGGGGAGGTTGCACACTTCACCCATACTCCAAAAAGCGGAAAAATCAGACCTTTTTATTGAAGGGTCTGGACTGCAGAGAGGATACGGTCGGATCTTCTTTAAGTGCTCAAAAAGGCTGCTCCAGAAATTGAATTAACTTCTGTCAAAGCCTTTGCAACAAGGTGATCGACCATAAAAAAAAGAAATTACCATATTATCTGGTACAAATTTCTAATAAAAGTAGTCCAAGTGCCCTTCTACAAATAAAGTACTTAAATTTCAGAGTGGTGAGGTGAGAACGCCTCCAGAAAGGAGAAGTCAACCAGTGCTACCTGTGTCAACAGTTTGGTCATTTGGCTGCCAACTGCGCCATGCAGTGCGTAATGTGCAAAGAAATTCATATCCCCGGTGAATACAAATTGGCCCAGACGGAGCCTAAAGAAAAATTGTACTGCGTTAACTGTACTGTATTTGATCATCCAAGATCATATCGAGGATGCCCCCAGTATCAAGATGGAAAAGATAAATTTATTCCAAAACAAACATAGTTACACCGCAGTGTGATACCTTCCACCTTCGTCAAGCCCGGGGTATCATTTGCACTCGCGGCTAGAGGACCAGCAGAAAATGCTGTAAATAATGAATGTAAGTAGCAACAATGAGCTGCTTCTTAAAATTTACCAGCAACTTAAGTCTTTATCGGAGAGAATCGATAAACAAGATTCAAAAATTAACTTTGTTTTTCAGCATTTAGATCTCTCAAATGTCTCAAAATAACTTGCCATCCACTCACATTCCCATAGATAGGATTCGACTCATCTCGATCAACGTTAACACCGTTGTTACTCTACTTAACACCGTTGTTACTCTACATCGACTTGACCATCTCCTGGGATTTATCGTCCAGCAAAAGCCTGACATCTCACTGAAACCCACCTTACTCACTGAAACCCACCTTAATTCATAGCACTCCATGACATTCAAGAAACGATATGGTAAACGGTGATGGGGGAAGTGGCACCGGGATATCGGTTAGAAGACCCTATTGTTTTCAAAATATTGACGACGTCGAATTCAAAAACTTTGAATTTTTTGAAGTGTCCGTTATCGAAATTCCACTGGCAGGTGGGAATAGCCTCATCGTTATCTCTGCCTATCTAACTGGTCGAAATGTGCACAAGTTCAAGGAGGAGCTCAATTGCTTGTTTGAAATACTCGAATCGAACAGGCTGCCAGTGACGTGAATGCCCGGCATACATCATGGCTGAACGCCAACGATAATCCAGGAGGCGTGCTCTTGAAATAGTGGATAACAGAGAACCAAACTGAATACAGGTGTAATAATAATATTATATATATATATATATATATATATATATATATATATATATATATATATAATTATACGGTTTTCCATTAGGGACATAACTATTTTGTATTTTTTATGAACGCACTCTTAAACTTTTTAATAATTTGTCAATCTCAATCGTTTGAAAATTATTAAAAATTACTACCGAAATTCTGATCAGTGGTCGCAATTTTAAGAGCGCTTACTCCAGTTTTTGGCCGTAATAATCGTCCCGCCCGACAGGCTGTGCGTGCTATAGCGGATAAGTTTGAGTCCAAATGATCACTATTGGACATTCTGGTGCCAAAAGGACGTCGCACCGCTCGAAGCGAACGAAATATCGCAGCCGTAAGTGCATCGATTCAAAATGAGCCAAATCAGTCGATTCCACGTCGTTCTCAAGAATCGGGCATCGCTCAAACGACACTGTGTCGTATTTTGCGAAAATGCCTTGCCCTACATGGTTACAAGATCAAATTGACTCAAGAACTCAAGCCACTTGATCATTCGAAAGGACAAAACTTCTCCAATTGGGCTCCGGCAAAGCTTGAAGAAATTGAAGAACTTCATCGAAAAATCATCTTCAGCGATGAAGCTCACTTCTGGCTCAATGGCTTTGTTAATAAGCAAAATATGGGTTATTGCTCAGCAACGAACCATTTGTGCTTCTTGAGACACCGTTGCATCGGCAAAAAATTACTGCTTGGTGCGGTTTTCATGCCGAAAGTGTGATTAGGCCGTATTTTTTCGTGGGTGAAAACGACCGTTATGTTACCGTAAATGGAGAACACGATCGTGTTATGTTGGAAGATAATTTGTGGCCAGAGTTAAATTAACTTGACGTCAGCGATATGTAGTTTCAACAAGACGGTGCCGCTGGCCACACAGCACGACTCACAATCGAGGTAAATTTGGTGAATGTGTTATCTCTAGAAATGGTCGGGTCGAATGGCCGCCTAGTTCATGCGATCTAACGCCATTGGATTTCTTTTAATGGGGTTATATCGTCACTGGTCAATGCCAACAAGCCAGCACCTTTGGACGAGCTCAAGGAGAATATCCAGCGCGAAATTACCAACGTTCCAGTCGAAATGTGTGCCAGAGTGGTGGAAAATTGGATTCTAAAAATCGACCGCTGTAAACGGGCTCGTGGTGGTCATATGACCGAAATCGAATTTCATTCATAAAATGTAATGCTTGCACTACACCCACAATAAATTTGAACTCAATACCTCAAATATTTCTGTGTTTTATTAATAGATAAAATTGTTATGTCCTTAATGAAAAACCCTTTATATAGGTCGGAGTTCTCAACATACTCTAGGACAAATTCAGATTTGGACCTCTGCATTGCTGACGCAAGAATTAAATTCAGCTTTCATAGTTCTCAACGAAAACTGCAGGTGCTTCCTTACGATAGCAACCATTACGCAATCGTAATGGAAATAAATCATTAATGGCACGACGTCTTCCTAATTCCAGTTCAATATGAAAATCATCGTTTGAATTAAAAAAAAGGATTGAAGAAAGTTTCAAAAGAAGTTTAATCGGGAGTACTAGAAGCAATGTCCTTCTTCTGATAATGGCAACGCTTACTCAATGGTTCCTGATGACAGGAATCTAACTAACGATGAAGATATCTCTTGTTGTCAAAGTTATAAAAGCTGACCTTGGAAATGATTGAGACGGTAGTTCTCAAGATTAAACATCGAAACAATATGGAAGGATATGAAACATCAACTATCGCAAGGTTAAAAGCATTCTTCTCACACACGTCAACCATATTTATCGGTGATTTTTGGACTACAACCACCCCTAGTTGGCTTTGTTTAAATTAAACCTGAAGATTGTCCACAACTTAATCCGTTCATACTTCAGGAGTGGGGTCAGCAATCAATGGGCGGAAAAACTGAGGGGTACCAGCCGACAAGACCCAGGTGACATTTTCACAAAAGTGAATCGCATATTTCGTAAAAAGTCTCGAGTGAAGGTGCGAATCTTAAAGTCGCTAGTGATGAATATTCTCGATAGGGCTGGTATCAGTAGATAGTATGACTCCGGATAGAAACAGGATTATATGTGGATTGCTGAAACTTGCCCTGATCGGAACACATTTTGAATTGATTCATCTACCAAACCCTGAGAGAGAGAATCAAATGCTTGCAGAGGTCGTTGAAGCAAAAGTTTCAGAGTTGAAATTATGCCTGAACGGTGAACCAATTTTTTTTTAATGAAACTTTGACATCTGACCTCATACCGAGCTTGAATCTTATTGATTATTTTGTTAGCTATGAAGACTTGTGTTTCATATTTGGCAGGATAAACAACAAGAAATCATGTGGTATTGAAGGTATATATTTTTTCAACATTTGCCTGAGGTTGCTATTTCAAATTATTGCATATTGTTCAACAACATGTTGAACAATTCACATTTCCCAAATAATTGGAAAAATTCTAAGGTATTTCCGATCTTGAAGAAAGAAAAGAAATCTTCGTGCCCTAAAAGCTTTCGCTGAAGTGATACTAGACAAAGATTCGAACATACACGCGATAACGAAAGTAACCTCAGACATCTGTTGGAAACTATTGTAAATGATAGAGAATGTGTTGGAGCATGTCTCATTGACATGGAGAAAGCTTCGATACGGTGTTGTTAGATGGATTAATTGTTAAACTCCTTCAGGATGTTGTACGGAAAATCATTTGTTTTAACTGTTGGAAATCTGAAGACGATGCGTGACTTCAAGGTCTTGAATTGTCTACAGCAGGGAGCAGTTACTGCGCCTCTGCTATTCATTTACGGAACGGAGGACGCGGTCCATGGACCGAGACAGTTGGAGGCGCTTGTTGCAGAAGGCGAAGGCCCGAGAGGGGTTGCAGTCCTAGTACTGGGGTCAGGGATAATTTGAAATCAATCAGGAGCACCCTCTTCTCGGCAGACTACCATTTTTCAATGAGAAACTCATCACTGCTGGAAAGGAAAGACTTCATCCAAATTTATTTTTTTGCAGGCTCGCTACTTACGGACACCTTATTTCCCTTTTTTTTATCAGCTCATTATATTCACAATTAATCATTCATATTTTTATTTTTTTGCTAACTAACTTAAGAGATACCCATCGATAAATAGCAGTGCATCATACCCAACCTATCGCCGACGCATTATCAGACTGCAGGATATGCGTCGGTGAGTTCCGTGAAATGGATGCCGCCATTCTGAACCCGTGTGGACATGAGTTCCACGCGAGGTGCATCACCGAATGCGTCAGGACGTCAGAGATCTGCCCCTGTGTCGCTGACCCATTACCCTACCTGAGCTGACCACCAGAGGGCGTGAGAGCCATGTGAATGCCGTGGGAGTTATAGCTCCCCCTGAGCACAAGAAGCAGTGCCGAAGGAAGTTACCTACGTGTTGAAGTCGAGAGGGGCTCCATGCTTAATATCCCATCCCATCCCATCTATTCTTACTCTGGCAAACCGGTCCATTAAACCGTTGAGTGATAGCCCTTCTAGTGACACACTAGGTCTACCCCCACGCATCGCCGTTCATACCCCGACACCAGCATATTCTCCTGAGACAGCAGAGGGAGCTGAGCAAGGCCCTCCTCGCGCCGCATCCAGTTCAGAAATGCAGTCAGTTTTGAGCTTGTTGCAGAAGTTAACCCGTCGAATCAGTAGACTGGAAGACAACGCGCAGGAGCTACCTTCACAAGATCCTGTCCCGCTGTCTCGGAGCGTAGATTCAAATTATATGAATTCCCAAGACCACCACACGCAATTGAGCTCTCTCTAGAGTTGCGGGATCCCGATCGGGCACAACCGCTGCGCCCGGACACATGTGAAGGAAGGCCGGGATAATCAGTTCCCGGCGTCCTGCCTTAGTACGGAGTAGTAGACCCAGCTCGATCAGGACAGACCTACTACCAGGACAACGCAGCTCGGGCAGAGCTAATTGCCAACCAAGCTTTTGCCCGGCCTGAAAACTATGCAGTGAACCAGTATGGCCTATAGAGGAACGTCCCTCCGGTCAGAGATACTATCTCAGCATCTAAGGCGTCCCAATTGATAGCAAATTGGAAACTGATTTATGTTGGTAAGGATGAACTCTGTTCCATCGGTGGATTTCTGAGACGAGTAGAACATATGGCCAGGGTCACGCTGGAAGGGAAGTTGCACCTCTTGGCTCAGCAAGCACCATCACTCTTTACAGGCCGCGCTCAACGCTGGTTCTGAAGGTTTGTCGAAGCAGAGTCCGACTATGACTGAAATGCACTGAAACTGGCAGCACGCTGAGAACTTCCCCGGTTGAGAGTGACGCTATTAACAAACAGCGGCTTCGTTATAGGCGTAAAATGCCCACGAGATAGTGGACGACTATTACGAGGTTCTGCGTTGTCTATTGAAGCGTCTAGACAGTTCTATTATGGAAGAGGACTTCCTAGATATCCGCGCTGAGTTGAGGGAGCGTATGGCTTACGCCCCTAGACATTCCATTGGTGAACTCCGTTCTTCAGTAAGGTTAATCTAAGCCATCTTCCAGGACCAGAATCGAACAGCAACCAGACCTGTACCAAATAAAAAGGATCGGAGGGATCGACACAGCCCTTGATACCCCAACCATTAACAGATTGGAATGAATACGCTAATTAAGCCCCTTTGCACACTAATGACTCAGGGTTAGTTGAGTTTGATGAAGTAGCAGGCAGAATACGAATTACTACCTGTTTTAACTGCCATCAACTTGGTAAACGTTTCACGTCGCGCCCGGCTGAATCCACCGTCTTTTGTTATCGTTGTGGCAACGCCGATTCATATACCCCCGTTTGCAAGAATTGTCAAAAATCCCAAAAACCTAATAGCAAGTATCGCGAACACTGGTCAGCACTCTTAAAACCCGAACAAAAAGGAACTGAACCCTGCGCTACTGGCAAACAAACCCCAGATACGACCCCATCCTTATTGATTTACCCCGCCGACCACAGTTCTCCCGAAGTTCCGCAGCCGACGTCGAATGCAACCGAACCGAATCCTCAAGGAAATGGCTATGAATCCAGTACTCCTTGGCATGTTACGATGCATTTTCAGTGAAAAGATTAGTCCTATCACTTATCCGAGAAGGAAGCGAGCCGCCCGTAGGATGCGGAGCTTCTGGAGAAAGGTGGGGCAGTCGAGAAGAATGTTACGTGCGATCAAGTTAGATGAATTATTGAAGGATTACGTCTGCCTGTATCTTCTTCTTCTTAGCACAACAGGCCCTTTCGGGCCTTCGCTTCCCGCAAACAGCGCCTCCAACTGTCTCGGTGCGTTGACCACGTCATCCAATTCCGAATTCCGAGTAGCGATGAACTGTCTTCGTCGATCGAGTCAGACCAGCGTTTCTTCGGTTTCCGTTGTTCGTCCATACGATTCATGCGTCCAGCCCATTGCAGCTTCCCTAGTCTTACAATCCTTGAGACCTCCGGTTCCTCAAAAATTTCATACAGCTCATGGTTGTATCGAATTCGCCATTGGTCCCCGTCTAGCTTCGCTCCGATTATTCGCCTCAGGACCCGTCTGCCTGTATGCATCGGTACAATCTTGCAGAATCGGATGGTAGGCTTAATCGAGACTGGAGCCAGTGTTAATTGCATAGTAGGCGATTTTGCAAGAGAAGTCCTGGAAATCCATACGGACCAAATCCAGAACTTGACTATCTGGTTAAGCATGCCGGATGGATCTCGTCACTCTATTGTAGGGAAGCTCACGACTGATGTCACCTTTAAGGGTACGACCAAGTTACTACATTTTTACATTATACTCCAACTGACGCAAAATCTCTACGTAGATATAACTTGGCTTAGATTAAGGGTGCCCGGACTAGTTGATCTTCTGGGTACAGTCTGTTGGCACGTATTGAGACATCACGTCTAGAACCGATGAGAGGTCGGTTTGGATTTCCTTCGGGAAATCTCGGACGAACGAATGACCAAATCATTACGCTGTGTATGCAGCTGGTCTTCAAGATCGTCAAAGCTGAATAAAACATTTTATTTGCGAGTTGTACTCTTGGATCTGAGTTTATTTTCTAAGATTTTCGAAAATATTGTTAGTAGGTGAATGCCATTTACGCACTGAGCGTGGGGCTGCCATGCTCGCGAGCGACTGAACTACCCACTAAACACCTCCACTGTCAATTTTCCTTTCATTTCCATTTTTTGCGAACCACTGTAAAAACAAATCATTTAAAGCAAAATTCACACTCAATATTTAATTTGTATGCTTTTGAAGGGCTGATAATTAAATTTTTAATCTAAATTTAAGCAGAAAGTGAAATACAATAATCGATTTTTTACATTATTTACCTATCAATTGTCTGGAAATTGAAGGAATATTTAGAAAAGTTTAAAAATGTGACCATGTCCCGAAACGAAAACAACTCCCTCCCTCCTCCTCAAGCATCTACTCCGCAGGCACCTCAAAATGCTCCATCTGCAAGTACTACCACTGCACAGGCAATTGAGGCACTTGTTAGGAGTCTGCTCACTAGAGAATATTCTAGTTTTATCGAAATCCACAAGATGATGCGAATCAAGATATTGACCAGTGTATTCTACCAGCCAACTTGGTAAATATATCGGAAATGAGCCGCCTCCCTGACGTGGCAAAGAGCCTCCGAGAGTTTTCGGGCCAAGCAGGAGAATTCGGTTCTTGGGATGAACTATATAGGAAGAAAGCGCTGGATACATTTAGACGTGGTCTAAATGGGTCGTATGATTGACTTGCAGAACCGACCACAGCAACCCCAAACTGCAAAGAGATCGCCTCCAGAGCATTAAGAGAAGAGAAGACGAAAAGTATGCAGCAAATGAAAAAGAAATGCTGGCGATAATATGGGCCCTTAAATCGTTGTTCGCGATAGTGTGGCAGAAGAGCCGTCAACCTCGACTCGTCGTCGTGCCCAACTATTGAACATCTCACGAACATCACTGATGTGTTTTGAATAAAGATTTGAATTTACACGCTAACAAGGTTCAATTGACTCAAGAGCTGAAGTCTACTGACCATTTCAAGCGTCGGCAATACGCCGAACGGTTGGTTGAACAGACAGAAGGGAATGGTGACTTTACAAAGAAAATCATCTTCAGCGACGAGGCACACTTTCACCTCAGTGGACTCGTTAACAAACAGAATTGTCGCGTTTGGACAAATGAGAATCCACGAGTGATTGTTGAAAAGCCGATGCATCCACAAAGAGTGACTGTTTGGTGCGGTTTATGGGCTGCCGGCGTCATCAGGCCGTACATCTTCGAAAATGAGGACGGCCAAACAGTTATCGCGAATGGTGTTCGCTATTTCGAGATGATAACGGGCTTCTTGTAGCCAGAAATTAAGGTTATGGACCTGGACGATACGTGGTTCCAACAGGATGGTGCCACTTGCCACACAGCCAACGAAATAATGGCTCTTTCGCGCGAAAAATTTGATGGCCGTGTCATCACACGTTGTGGCGATGTTAATTGGCCGCCACGATCATATGATTTGGTACCGTTGGACTTCTTTCTCTGGGGATATTTAAAAGAAAAAGTGTACGTCAATAAGCCAAGAACAATTCAAGAGCTAAAGGATGAGATAATTCAGCACATTGACGACATTGAACCTCAATTATGTCTCAGAGTCATTGAAAATATGGACCATCGGATAGAAGTATGTCACCGTAGCCGTGGCAACCATTTAGACGATATTTTGTTTTACACATAATTGAGATTCTTCTATTATAATAAAAGATATTAACATAATTCCCTGAAAACTTTTTGTTTTATTTACAATTAACATCGTGCGTTTTGGTTGGACCACCCATACTTCCCAAAAATGAAAGACAAAATCAAGAAAATAGTAAAACAATGCATATGCAAGAAAAAGAAAGACATTCAAATAACCCTATACTCAGAAACACTCCAACCCCAGAATATCCTGGCCACATCATACATATAGGCATCTACCTGACAGAATCACATATAGTACTCACAGCCCAAACTAAAATATGCAAGATGCAAAATTAACTCATGATGCAAGATTAACTCGGCATCCAAATTTACCGCACACCGGTCTATAAAAGCGAGGTTAATGGGCAGTTCGAAAGGTTCCATTCCATTTTAACAGAGATAATGTGATTCCTTAAAAAGGGTGAAACTCACAAATACTTTGAAGAACTTCTCGAAAGGTCGGTATATGAGTACAATTATAGTGTGGGAGTGAAACATGGACACTAACCCAAGCATCCGCAAATATGTTGAACGCCTTCAAAAGACAGGCCCTGAGGCGAAAAATCGATGCGAAGCTTGACGGGGACCAATGGCAAATTCGATACAACCATGAGTTGTATGAAATTTTTGACGAGCCAGAGTTCTCCACGATTGTAAGACTGCGGAAGCTGCAATAGGCTGGCCAGATGAACCGTATGGACGAACAACGGAAACCAAAAAGGTATTCGTTGGGAAAACTAAAGGGCGGAGCTCAGTGGGGAAACCGAGGAAACGCTGGCCTGATTCGGTCGACGAACACAGGTTATCGCTGCTTGGATTTCAAAATTGGAGGACGCGATCAATGGACCGAGACAATTGGAGGTGCTTATTGCAGGAACCGAAAATGCGGGAGGGGATGTAGCGCTACGAAGAAGAAGTGACCGACCATGTATACAAGAAATATTTAGTAGATAGATAAATAATTCTATAAATTAACGGTCATCATTTATCATCATTAGAGGAATTAGCACCTGGCATAATCTTCCTAAACAATTTCAATGGAGAAATCAACACCAATGACACGAACGAGCGGCTGCGCGGAAGCTACCTGATAAAATCCTACAACACTAGTAACATGATCAATAGAGAGAAATTCACATCCAGTCAAATTACAAGCATACAAGCCTTACCACACCTCATACAACCGGAAAATAGCGACCAGGACATCAAAGAAATACTATCGCTAGAAATGTAAAAGGAATTGCATGTTAACAATAAAAGGCAATTGAACAGAATGAATTCTGAAAACAAAACCAATTCTTGGAATTTTGCGGAATCTTGACAATCACAATCACTTTATTAATTTTAGAGAAAATCGAAACTAAGCTTTACACTACCAGGAAAACCAAGAATTAGAAAAGCTCGCATCCATAACAGTTTCTTTTCCTACCAATTCAGTGTCGCCACAGGATTCATCCCAAGGAAAAACTTTAACCCATCTCAACGGGAAACCTGAAAATAGCATTCACCGAATTCCACTTTTCTGAGTGAGGACACCCAGAACTTAAGAGGGGAGGACTTAACAAAACTGGCTCCGAATTTTCCACATTCATTTCGTCACCTAACGCCCCAACAGCCCGTCCAGCAACAGAAACTTGACACGTATCTGGAAACCAGACATTGTCAGCACCCACGCGCATGCGATACCTGTCTGGGAATCCGCCGGTCACGTTCCGCTAGCATCATCGAGTAATCAGTCTGCCTTGTTTTCAAATAGAGTATGATAATTTTTTTTTTTTTAAGAAAACCTAAAGAGTTTTCGTTACTTATACAAATTTGTGATAAGACCTGTGCTATGCGATAGATGTGAAAAATGGACCCTAACCCAGCATCCACAAATATATTGAACGCCTTCGAGGGACTCTTCTTGAGGCGAATAATCGGGGCGAAACTAGACAGGGAACTAATAGCGAATTTGATACAACCATGAGCTGTATGAAATTTCCGACGATTGTACGAGTAAAACTGCGGAAGCTGCAATAGGCTGGCAATGTGAACCGTATGGAAGAACAACGGATACCCAAAAAGGTATTCGTGGGGAGAATTGACGGGTGGAGACCTGTGGGGAACCGAGGAAACGCTAATCTGACTCAGTCGACGAAGGCAGTTCATCGCTGTTCGGTTTTCGAAATAGGTGAACGCGGGCAATGAATCGAGACATTTTGAGGCAAGAAGCGAAGGTCCGAGAGGGACAGTAGTGCTCTGAAGAAGAAGCTTAGTTCGTTATGTATATTTTGTGGTTAAAAGGACTGCCAAAATAGCAAGCGTCAGTCTTCAGGAAGTTTTTTTTTTCAAGAAACTGTACGAAATACAATCACAAAATTTTACAGAAAGTCAGAAATAGTGACTTTTTGAAAATTCGCCGTGGAGACCCGCTGCTCCACATATACGAAGATTGCACTTATTGTTCAGGTACAATGTCATGTGAGGTATCAAATAAAGTGCATTAATAATAACTTTAAGATTAAATATCCTCTAGTTTGGGTGTCTTTAATTCAAAAATTTGAAAATTATCGCAGAGATAGAATCTTACGCGTAAAAAGGAGATAAATAAATAGAAGTATTCAAAACTATTTGATCATGAATAATTTGAATCAACTCTAGACGGTATTACTCTAAAATATGGTTATCATGCATTCAAATTTCTGCTGTTTTCCAAAATTTGGACTTATTACTTTTTGCCTTTTCAACAAATTTCTTGCTTGTTCTTTTCTTGTTTCTGAGAAAACTATCTGTGTCGCACAAACAGATGGACAGGTCAAAAGATATAACGCCACTCATAAGAGAGAGGGGTAAAAAGAGTTATGGCTATTAGTGACTCCGTATTGAATTTATAATAATTCATTGAGAAATAATTATATCTAAGTAATTCATTGAATTTCACATTGGCAACAAATCTTCAACAAATGAAGGCATATTGATACCTTTAGAATCAGCCACGAAATTTCTACCAACAGAAGAAATAAATAAACATGGATTAAACAACCGAAATCCGCCTCAAAGCTGATAAGGACAATAATGTAGTTATAATGGACAAGAAAAAATTTATTCTGGATTCGATTTTCAATTTTTGAGCCAGAAATTTAAAAACTGAATCAAAGTGCCTTCTATTGAGTATTTATTCTCAAAGTTCAACCTCTCACTATGCACAACCATGAATAACAACCTATTCACTTATGTAGAAAGTATTGGATGATGTCTCGACTACCATATACACCATCCATCCTAGCTAGGGCACATTTAAAATCCACAATTCGATGTATGACTGATGATATTCCCTAAAATATTGAGTTGTCGGTATTTTGAAAATATAAATGCCAGACTTAAGAACCGATATACTGATATTGTTGTAACGATATGATAGATTAAAATTTAACATTCTTAAACAGATTCCGATAGCACAAGAATAGAATGCTTGCTGTGTTTAAAAATTTCAATTCATTCGTTGGTCTTGCAATATGAGGGTTGACCATATATTGTGTTAACTCGTAAGACATTCTTTGAATGAGAATATGCTTGTGTGGATCTCGATTATTATTATCTCCGCATTGGTGCTTACCACAAAATCTATTTGACTGGCCTAATATCAAATTTTAGACACAATTTCAACGAATTCTTGATTTTTGAAGGTGAAGATCTAAATAAACTGATTTTGCCATATTCGATTTCTGTTCTAAATTCATCAATCTCCATATAGACCTTGTATTAATTCGTGCTTTACCGACACTTGAATATCAGCGCAAGGCGTACTTAGCTTACCGTCCGTTCGTTTAAGAGATGACTTAAATCACTGTAGGATATTTCCTATACTTTTTAAGTTGCTAATTGGAATAACTAAGATCAAATAAATGGCGGGGTATCTGGATGTGAAGTAGGAAGCAATATATCTGGTACATTGCTATTTGATCTTGTTTAGCACTAATACTTTTGCTACAATCCACACAATTCCAAAAACCTGCCCATCATGTAGGGAACCAATTGTATAAGCATCAATATTTGGCGTTATTTTTCTCGTTTGGTGGCTGCTCAAGATGCCACAATTACATCTGAAAATGCCACAGAAAGGCATTTTCAGATACAACTGTTTTTTTTTTCCTTACAAATAATTCACTTTCAAGATTGAATAATTCTCAAAATAAGAATATTTATGCTAGATGATATAAATTTAAAGTGAAACTTAAATTTCAAATGTAGCATATACAGACTGTAATATTTTATGTCGATATACCGATACATCGTTTAAAAAATTTCAGCTTTTTCAAAGTATGGGAATGTCAATAGATACATATTTTATCAACATTTCTACAATACCACTTAATAAATTTTATCAGATTTGTATATAATACCTATAGTTTCAGCTTATTACGGCAATACAACAAGCCGCAGTCGTAAATTTTTTGATGACCCAAGCTTTAAAATTCAACGAGTATCAGACCAACATTTATTGGCTATTGGCGATACTGCTTTAAAACTACAAAAACATTTATTTGCATAAAAGTTTATCTTCAAATGAGCACGATTAGGTAGTCAGTACAATGTCTCTTTGATAATCATGAAATTAAAAAAAAACACTTACCTCTTCCTTATTGCTGCAAGCTCTTGTGACATTATAAAAATGGATTCAGTCTTGCTTTTAAGTTTATTATAATTCGTCGCTCTTGTCATGATGTGCCCTTGTCTTAAATTAATGAGAATAAACCTAAATTCTTTCGCATTTCGTCATATCACTGGAAATTAATCTAAGTAGGGTAATATATATTTCCGTATAACAGACAGCCGCCTATGCCATTGCAAGTGGTTGACATGAGGAACTGTTATTAGCACAAGTTTGCCCTTATCACTTAATGTTTTAAGACCTATTGCGTCTGTCTTAAATATGTCTCGGTCCTCTACAGGGATCACATCGAGAGATGCATTGAAGTACCCAAAATGACTGAAAATTAAATGTTAGATTTAAATGGGAATTCTAACGGAAATTCTGACGATTAATACCTTGATTGCCATGGGGTGATAACACCGTCGTTAGGACCTCCGATCATAACCATTTTATCCAGTTTAAGAAGCCCATTTTTGAAGGATGTAGAGTTGTCGGAAAGAATTTCATTGTTGATATACGGAAGAAATACACTGTACTTATAGTACAAATCGGAACGGTGAGGGTCATTCCAATAATTTCCAACAGATGTGTGTTGCCCCACTCGCGAATAGAACAACTCAAATGCTGTTTTCGCAACTAAGTCGGGAAAAATGAGGCGGAGAAATTCGGCTGAAATGTAAGCAGACATTAAATCAACGTTTTACATCTCTTGCATTAATGACTCACTCCCGTATTGTCCTGCTTGAGGTCCCGCAAGTGATATTAATGTTTTCACATTATGCTCCGGAAACGCTTGAAGTACACTTCGCGCAAGAAGCGCCCCTTGTGAATACCCTACATCAACAAAAATTTATAGGTCTACTAAACGATTAAACTTTTCGTGCAATTAAGATTTCGTATACCTACCCACAAAATTTACACCTTCCGGGTGCAGTTTGCTCACTTCCATAACGTATTTGCCAATTTCGTTAACTTGTCGCCAAGCGCTTTCTAAACTATTCCATCCAGAAAACTTATCACAGTTATAGACTTTTGTGCTTGGGTGCGCCTTATTTTCGAGAAAATATCAGTCATTCCAAATAAATCCATCCCAAAGATAAAAACTTACTTAATCATACTTACAAGTTGAATTGCTTCACTGAGTCCTACCATATTCTCGGACCCCGATAGGATTCCATGCATTATAATTACCGGCTTGTAGCCAAAACAGGTACAAGCAATAAAAACTATGTACATCAAGCAATGTAGAACGTCAAACTTTAGCATTTTTGCACTATAACAACAAACTTCGCATCTAAACAAAGAAACATCGGAGTAATGAACAAAATTTCGCAAACGCAATTCAACGACGACAGACGACGAATGACAAGCAAATGGCAAGACAATCTGCCAAAGAGTTTGACATTATTCTTAGTACTAGATTATATGCTGGCAGTGCTTAGGGTTTCCCCGAATAATATCAAAACAAAAACCATTCACAATGATTTTTGTAACGAATTTATTGTTGATTAGTGAAGAAAAGTGAATGACGTGAATCGCGTGAATGCTAATAAATTTAAACTTCCCTTTTCTATCAGTGAGATGACGATAATAAGCAGAAATTAAGAAAAATTTACTAAAAATTGTTTTACCAAATAGTTTAATATTATCAATACTTACAAAATTCATACAGACAACAACAATAGCATGACTTCGTATCAAAAGAATATGGAACAAGTTTTAATATTTGAACCTGTTTCTTAGCAGATCCCATCTAGAAAAATCATATTTATTTTGAATAGTAAGTAATTCCAATCAGATTTGAAGTTTTAAATATTATACACTAATTTCAAATAATTTTGATATTTCAAGGAATATATGAAATCAAACATTAATACTTCTTGATAATAAATTTATATATGTTGATGAAAACGCTATCAAAATTATGAGAGATAAATAGAATATTAATATAATAGGCTGTGTGGTCTAGTGATTAGAGCATGAACGCATGGGCCGAAGGTCCCAGGTTCTCAAATCTCGTTGGGAGCAACGTGATTTAGTTCAGGAGATTTTTCGGACAGAATATGGGTGTTCACTCAGTGGTGATATGTACCGATTTAATCAGATCATATCATAGCTGAGCAGGCAAACGGCAGCATGGTACTGACCAAACCAACTTCCGAAAAAATCAATACGGTCATGAAAATGAGATACTCTAACTATCTCTAAGTGAAGGCCCGAGAAGGGCTGTAGTGCTACCAAGAAGAAGAGGAAATATAACATTTCGGTTTTTCATATCGTTAGCAATTGGCAAAAAATTATCAATACAAGTACCCGTAATAAATACATTAAAAATAAATAAAATAATAGAAACCATTTATAAAGTGAAATCCTTTCGAGTTTCAATTTTAGCATGATTCTTTTACACTTATACCTGAAGGCTGCTTAGAAGTGTGAACTTTTTTCGAAGACACGGGTGCCGATTGTCTGGTACAAGTGTCAGTGAGCTATAAACAAGACCGAGCTCAGCTGACTAGCTTCGTTACTGACCTCGTACGCGTGCTTGACGACTAGCTATTGCCGGGATCATATGAGGCGGGTTCTTGCCGAACCACGAAGCTACACTACAAAATATTTATCACGCGTACTCTACTCTACGAGGTGTTCTGATCAATTTTTATTATTTTTAGAAATGTTCTATTATGTGTCAAGTAAGCTACTTTGCAGTAATTCAAATTGTTTTTTCTTATTAAAGTTAGTGAACACGGAGACTTGAGACTAACGCATATATTCTATAAAAACAACCGTTATTTTCTCCGAAGAAGTTCGTTGAATTACAAGGGGGGATGTCAAACCTAAAGATGTTAAAGTGACTGAATTGAAACACTCATCTCTGCCTAAAGGATGGAAATTTGACAAATGTAGTTAATTTTAATCTCGTAAAACAACAAACTAAGCAGTATCGATGAAATGACCACCTTATCTCTTCAGAAGCAGCCCACGAGGCTAACCGACTGCTTATGTTTATTACAGAAGTAAATTTAAATTTCATTTCATAAGTTATGCTTTGATGGCTTATAAAACTGCAACTTGTACATGTTGACGAGATTAGATAGTGGTCTAAATTTAGTAATTTCATAAACTTCATAAAGTATTTATGTCTAAATTTGATTTAGTGGTTTCATTTTGGTTGAGTAAGTTTTGTTGATTAAACACTCAATTCTTTCTGGTAGATGCGTCTACCATTACTTTCAAAAAACTTCGGCATTAATTTCATTTCCCTAATTTCCCGAGGCTTTGATGTCGTTCGATTAGACTTTTGCGAAAAATGTTCTTTGATCTGGGTGTTTGTGCGAAAAGTTTTCACTTTTCAAGAAATGATGGATGCATGTGATATTCTGATTCCAGTGGAGGATTTACATATCAGATGCTAATTTGTATGCAAAAAGTGCAGAATTTTATGCTTAGTTCAAAATCCAAATAGACTCACTATGCTAAACAAATTAAGCTTTAGAATTCACACACTTTATTTTTTTAGTACAAAATTATAGTAGCAATTAAGTTGCTGAACATAAATTGGCTGAAATTTATAGAAGTAATGAATAAATTACGAAGATGTTGTTGCAATATTGTAAATCCTATTAAGGTCTCCCATAAGTTTCTTCTGCGCCACGCTATCAAATAAAGATATTTCAGAGCGTCTATAAAATATGTTTCATTAGTGACAAAGTCTTTATTAAGGTCTTTTTCTACACCATTCAATATGGATAGTCGAAAGAAGCACTAGGGATATTTTATACTTTATTGTTTCGAAAAAGGTTAGATTGCAATAGACACTGCAGATGAGAAGCCTGTTATGATCATACGCTATTGTTTTGAAAAATTTAGAACTGGCAATTTTGATTTCAAAGATAGAGATTACGGCCGTCCAGCAGCGATGAACACGTGACTTACCAAGGGTATGCTCACTGAAAGTCCGTAACATAGTGTACCCGAGATGGTAGATACCACTAACGTTTCTAGAACAATTTGTAATGATTTTTCTCTAGTTTCGTCCTTGATTTTCCGAAGAAAATTTAAATCGACCACTCATTGGTTTAAGACGTGAAGGCTTGAGGCACATCAAAGAACTGTACCTCTTAAGGCCTAATAGTGGCTGCTTGTTGGCCATCTAGTTTGGAGAGGAATTTTGGCCGGGGGTCTTAACGCGAGTAGACTACGCTTGAATACAATTTTCCAGCCAACGATTCAATTACTCATTTAAAACGCGTCAACCATTCTTCATCAAGTCAGACGCTACTTTACTCTACTCTACTGATATCTTTTCAAATTTGTAAGCAACTGCAAAGTGACCAGCCCTCAAAACATGCGATCGTACTGACGCGGAGCTAGAAATAACCCACTCGAACTCAAACTAAATATCCTACGCTTTATGAAATTACAAATCTTAACTAAGGCATCGCGTACGGAACTGAAAGCCTGAATCAATTATTCACGTATTATGAAAAACCTACCCTCTCGTCGACATACTCACCATACGTCTCTATTTCCTCCGAAAAAAACTCGAACTACTGGAAAGGAAGAATTAATTACGTTTGATAATTCATCTTAATTTATTCGTTTCATTAACTACTAAAGAAAAAAATAAATTTCTTCTAATAATACCTCAATAGTTTTTTGTGTTATTTGGATAAATGTTTGTTACTTTCCTATTTGTCTGACTTTTTTCAAAGATTAGAGGTTGCTATCTTAGCATATATGTTAATAATCTCATTTTAGTCTTAATCTATAAATAGTGTGTAAATATGTATTATATAAAACAAAAAAGTAATGAATACTTAAGTATACATTTCATACATTTACCCTTCTTCTAACCTCCTCGACACTGGTAAGGTAATTTCAAGACCCGTTTTGAAAAGATCTCGTTGAGACCTTTCATATGACATCATATTTGACAACCTTTGATGATTGATTCTCTTAATAATCACTCCCTGCATGGTGAGACCCCCTTAAAGCTCTTTGAAAAAATTGTCCCCCAAAACTTTCAAGAAGTCATCACTTCCGACCTATCACAAAGTTTCATGACTTTAGCAGCTTCTAAAGTTTCAAAGAAAATTGCTGTGACATACAGATGGATGAGCGGACGGACAAAGGTCGCGATTTCAACACGGTTTTGTATTTTAGTACAAACCCCTAAAAAGTAATAACAGTAAATTTGAAAGTTTTTGATTATCTTGTTGGATTGTGATCAGCTTAAGGTGGAGTCACAGGTTATTTGCGAGTAATATTAGCATAACATTGGTATAAAATCAGCCTAAATATATATCTTTTTTTTTCAAACACAAACATGAGCAAAAAATAATCATGGTCTAAATTGTCCCAAAACTTGCACAAAATATAAACAATTTGCGTATGAAAATGAAGAAAAGAACATTCAGGGCCTAAAACTGGCCCAAACTGGGTGTTACTGATTTGCATATTTTTAGCATTGTAAATTTCAATTCAAACATAGCATGAGCAATATATATATATATATATATATATATATATATATATATATATATATATATATATATATATATATAATTGGTAAAACTTTTCAAGAAAAAATAAATAAAAAGGGATCTTTAAGCGAACGACTAATAACTGATCGCTATAATTGACTATAATACACTTTTTATACTAAACTATTTTCATACATTACCACTAACTTATCAATTTGTGATTTCGTACTGCCGTGATATGCTGCTTTGTTATATTCCATAGATAAAATTAATATTTGATCTATCCTTCCAACGCAAAAATTTCTTACTTTATGAAGTGGCACAAACTATTGTTTGGATCTAATTTAGCTCCTGTTTGGATCTTTTTTGAGCTGTGTTTTGATCATGTTTTTCCTTTATTTAGGCCCCATTCAGCCCATCTTTTGGCCATGCTTGAGCCTCTTTAAAGTTGACTTCGGGCCTGTTTTATTGTAAATTGGACCAAGTTTGGACCCGTTTTGGATCTTGTTTTGCCCAATTTCATTGTAAATTGGATCTAGTTTAAGGCCACTTTGGACCTGGTTAAAGGATATTGATCTCAATTGATAGATTGCTAAAGAAGATTGCTCAGGCAATGCAAAGCTGGGTAAACTGACCCCAAGTATTGTCTTTTGTTTTCTAACTAAAGTTTAATATCAGAGAGCTGATATATGTATATATACAGAAAAGGCTAAATATATTACTAAAGCAAACAATAATGATATGAAATCTGGTATCCAGCTAATCTAACACTGAGATGTCTATTTACAGGGTCTGTATAATAAGTAACCGGGCTGACCTCAGGAAATTTTTTATTGGAAAAATATGTACAATTTCCCTTTAGAAATCGTCAAAGTAGTCCGCATTGGACGCGATAACACGCTGATACAGGATTTTCCAGTCCCCGAACGCTCCCTGGAAGTCGACAACCTCGATGCTGTCTAGAGCCCTCGTCGTAGCACGTTGAACGTTTTCCAGAGCCCGAACCGCGTCCCCTTAAGGTGTCTCTTGATCTTGGGGAACAGAAAGAAGTCCGCTGGTGCCATATCCGGGCTGTAAGAACTCTGGTTCGGTTTGCAGTCGATCAAGGATTTCCGAAGCGACAGCAACACGACGCTCCTTTTGCTCATCAGTCAGGTTTTTGGGCACCAGCTTCGCGCAGATCTTCCTCATGCCCAGATCGTTCTTAATAATGTTGTGAACGGTCATCTTATCAATTCCAACCTCAACTGCGATAGCCCGAATGCTCAGACGACGATCACTGTTCGACACATCACACACTTTTTGCACATTTGTGTCCATGTGACTCGTTGATGGAGGACCGACGCGCTGTTTGTCATGGACGTCATCGCGGCCCTCCCGGAAATTTCTGTGCCACTGAAACACTTGAGTTCTGGACAGAGCATCCTCACCGTAAGCCTCTTGAATTATTTGAAGAGTTTCCGTGGCCGTTTTCTTGAGTTTGACACAAAATTTGATGCTAACACGTTGCTCGATCGTACGCTCCATTTTCACTCCGACGATGTAACTGAACACGCACTCCGCTCTCGCTCGATGCTATCTCTCCAAGCGCTTGGAGGCAACTGCTACAGCCCGGTTCGCTTTACCTAGACCCCCACCACCACTACAGCACCAGATACCGGTTAGCAGACGCTTTGACGGCGCGGGGCAGGCTCATTCCGGTTACTTACTATACTATCCCTGTATACTATACCAGATCTTGTTGTAGCACTACAGCTCCTTTCGGGCTTTCGCTTAGAGATAGTGAGAGTATCTCATTATCATGAACGAGTGTGTCGGCACTCCACAAGGTGATATGGTCAGTATCATGCTTTGGCCGTGTGTCCATCCACCCAGCTGAGATACGTTGTAATTTTAAACCAGCACGTATCATAACTGAACGGGCTTATATTCGTCCGAAGAGTCACTCGAACTAAATCTAGTTGCCGTCAACGAGACGCATTAGTGAAAAATATCAAGGCCCTGAAAGATTGGCAATAGAAATGTAAAACTCACTACCGCCTCAATTAAAAAATTCCAAATCCTTTCCAATATTTAAGAACCTCGTATAAGAAACATACTGTTGAGGTTTGGAATGGCTAAGATGCCGTATTTTTACTATGTTTACGCTAAACATTTTTATTGATCGATCGACCCTTTTTACATGAATTGATTGTTACATTTCTGGGCTCACCATTGGGTTTTCAATTGCAACTCAATTAAAAAGAAGCCACATACAAAATATTTTCATAAGTATTTCAAGCTATCGGAGCTATCCGAAAAATTAGATCTACATATGACGTACAGATTTACATTAAATTAATGTAAAAGGGTCGAGTGAACAATAAAAGAGTTTACTATGGTCAAGTACTACAGGAGAAAACTAACCTGAATAAAAGCTTGTTGAGCTTGCATAAGCAGAATAAATTGGAATAATTCTCTCATCTCAAGTATAGTGGTCGCCAGCATCCGTATGTGCATAAAGTGTGATGGCCTGATGATGAATTCTCGACTAATTTTTCAGGAAAATGGTTAATTAATGTAAAGTTCAAATTAACAGGGTTTCTAGCATATATTTCCATCGACAAAAATTAAGCAGCAATAAATATATTTCCATATTGTCTAGCTGTTTTGAAAAATATTATTGCTCAAAAATAATCTGTGAATGTTATATGTCAGCCTTATAAAATCATTTATATTTACTTTCATAAGTTGCTGAAATAAAACATTTTCAAAGGAGTGATGTAAAGATTTGCTATACTGCCAAACAAATATCTATGTCTCTACTTGCATCTTATTGTACTTGACCCCTAAAACAAAAAAAAAACTCAGTCAGGAAAGAAAGCCAATTAACGTTTTTATTGCTGTTGTTCACAAGTTTGTTTGCTATGTCCTGTTTGGTCCTATGTATAAAAGACATTTGGCCACAATTCTTTCCCAAGTTTGTTTGTGGTTTCCACAACAACAAAGCTGACAAGCAAAATTGAATTTCTTTCTATGCAATGGATCAGTTTACCAACATAACCAGCCATTTACCACAACATTGTCGTTCACGTCTCAGCTGACAATGTGAAATTCATTCATTTACTTATTAAGGTAAGAACAAACTTGTCGGTGGATAGTCCAATGCATAAACTAATTAATGGAATGCATATACTAAGTAAAATTTAAGCAGTAAATATAATCTCTTTTTGTGTAATATAGTGCCCAATATATTCAACTAGTTGAATCGGTGCATCTTGACCAACTAAGGCCATCAAAAATGAGCTCCCTTCTCATTGATTTTTTAACGATGTAGTTGGTTTTTGTTCCCATTGCAGTTTTGATAATTATGTGACTTCTACTAGTAACAAGAATGAGCAAAGAATTTAATTTAGTATCATAACATTGCAAAGTTTGCGACAAAAAACAAATAAAATACAGTTATGATCAAGTAACCTAGTTCCAGGATTAATCTCCTCCAATCATTACGGTTCCGCGACCTTGTCCACCAGTTGACTCCCAACAAGGATCTGTTGTCATCTTCTATCATGTCATCGTATCGAATCCTCGGTCTTCCCGCTGGACGTCTACCTTATGCTTTACCCATGAATGTTCTTTTGGGTAGCCGGTTTTCTTCCATTCTTTCTACATGGCCCACCTATTGCAATTTGGAAAACTTGACGCCAGAGGAAACAGGTGGGTGATCAAATCTTTCATACAACTCAAGGTTGTAACGTAGTCTCCACTCTGTTCCTTGTTTCACAGGGCCGTAGAATTTCCGGAGCACTTTGCGTTCCAATACTCGTAGTCCACTGCCTTTTCGGATTCGCTCGTTAAGGTCCATGTTTCACTTCCATATAACAGCAAAGGTTTGACCATTGTTTTATTTATTTGCGCTATTACAGATCCATGAATCCAATTACAAAATAGGTAACGAAATATAATTTAATATAATACATGCAACAAAAACAAAGTGAGTAACTTGAATAGAAAAAAAAAAACAAGAATATAAAATACTAATAAAATATTAGAAGCTAAGGTGAATATTATGTAATATGCTTTTAAATGCGTTTAAGGAATGCGGCAGGGGACCAAGCCATAGTTCATTGCAACGACGTGATACGCGTACTAAAAACAAATAAAAACAAATATCGGCTCGAGAAAAGAGCACAATGCATATGTCAGTTGAAAGCGTTCTTAAGGTGGGACGTATATAAAGCCTTTCCCGAAGGTTGGAAGAAAGAATATCGTGATATATTTCAAATAAGCAACACAGGTCTAAAAAATTTCTCTTTTTTTGAGCTATGGGATGCTGAGGATCTGTAAGCGCTCATCGTAGGAGCTGTAAGGGAGATTATATTTGTAGAATAGAGAACGTGTGAATTTACGGCGTACAGTATCCGATAGATTGTTATACTGAGGAGACCATACTTGGGAGGCATACTCAAGGATTGACCGGGCTAGGAGTACAAATAGATGGACGCTGGTTAAAATGTTAAAGGACCTGCTGGAGGATCGTAAAATAAACCCAGTGACACGTGAAACTCTAGTAGTTATGCATGAAATATGGATGTTCAATTTCAAACCTGGGCCAAATACTACTCCCAAATCTTTAAATTTGTCTGCAAGTGCGAACAGCGATCCACCAATCCGGTATTCATATAATACTGGGTGAATTCTGTTGGTGTATCTCATGTGACACCATTTTGAAATGTTAAGAGGAAGTAAATTACTTTGACATCAATTTCGGAGATTGTCAAGATCATTTTGAAGGTATGAGCAGTCTTTGCTGGATTCAATCGAACGATGAATCATCAGCGCAAAGTAAACAATTAGAGGACAGGCATTGGGGAAGATCATCAATGAAAATGTTAAATAGCAAAGGGCCAAAAATTGATCCTTGAGGAACACCAGATTGTGGACTAACTGAGGCCGACGAAAAAAATTATTCCATACAACGGTGCAGAAGCAATGGGATATGAAGGATAAGATCCAAGAGAGAATTGAATCGGAAACGCGGAACGATCGGAGTTTGTTAGCCAGAAGGCCATGATCAACACTGTCAAAGGCTTTAGCAAAATCGATGTATATGACATCAACTTGTTGGCTCTTGTCAAAAGCAAGAGAGATGGTATTCGTAAGCTCTAACAAATTAGTTACTGTCGAATGACCTTTAATGAAGCCATGTTGTTCATTTTCCAACAGAATATTGATGGCATCGTATATTCCGTTATACACAATTCCCTCAAAGAGCTTGCCAAAACAAGACAGCAAAGAAACCAGACGATAGTTCGAGATGTCGCTACGATCTCCGGGCTTATCGATCGGAAAGATGTTTGCATGCTTTCAGACATCGGAAAAGCAGGAGGAAGAAAGGCTAATATTGAAAATAATTGATAGTGGGGTAGATATTGACTTTACGAACAGATTTGGTATTCCGTCAGAACCCGGACCACCATTAATGTCAAAAGTGAGCAGTACATTTTCAATTTCCGATGGAGAGGTCACGATAGAATGCACAATAGGGGAAGGAGAAGGACACGATGAGTATATAGTGGGGTTTGAAACCTTATATGTGGAGGAAAAAAATTGAGCAAAATGGTCACAGATTGCTTGCCCATCAGAAGCTTGGCAGTTATCCCATAAGAAGATATTAGGGTTATGGGATGTTGTTTTCAGGGAATGGATGTATGTCCAGACGGGCTTAGAACAATTAGATTGCAGTGATGTTTCAATCATATAATAATAAGATCGCATTGTGTTTTTAACTGCTTTTTTTGGCTTCTTTGCGAAGCAGTCGGTAGTCGCCGAGGTCAGTGTTAGAGTTGGAATAATGAAGTTTTTTGCGCGCCTGGTCCTTCAAATAAAGAGCGTCTGAGACTTCAGCGGAAAACCAGCTGGGGCTCTTTTTCCGAGGGGAACGGCAGATAAGTACATGGTTTGCAATTATGCTAGTGAGATTCTCGTAGAAAGTAGATAACGTTAAATTCACATTTAGCTTCTGTAGCAATGAATTCTAGTCAATATTATCCAGCTCAAGCAGAATGGTTTGCATAGTTGGCTTTGCGGAAATTAAATCTTGGGGGAAAAGGAGTGCGTTTGGACTGAGGTGCGAGAAAAGATAAACGAACCTCAAGCGGAGAATGATGGGGATCAGGTTTTACATATTCGGAGGAGGATTTTGAGATCGAGGACATAGAGGCCGGATTGGTAGTGTAGTAAGGATTAAATCGAGAAGTTGGTTGTTTGCGTTCGGGATCGTATTTAAGTGCAATAGGGAGCAAAGCGATAAAAAGAAGAAAACAGGATAGAGAGATCATTGGAGGATGTGAGAGTATGAGAGCTTGTGTCCCAAATTTGACCAGGCATGTTTAAAAAACGCGTTCATGGAAAGCAATACTAAACTTACGGCTGGAGAGATATTAATGAAGACAGTGAAGCATTCTATTGGAAGTGGAGGGGAAAAGTCAGAGCAGAGTTTGGTGCCTAAAGCTTTATGAATAGCTATAAGTACACGACCAGCGTCAGATTTACCTGAAACCAAACGATCTCTATTACTGCGGTAGACATCATATAGTGGAAAAATTTATCAGGAGTCAGCCAGGTTTGTGTTAAACAGATGAAATCATCGCCGGATATGGAAGAGGCAATTTAAATAGTCTCCAGCTTGGTTCGCATGCCACGTACATTTTGAAAGTAAAGATTAAAGCTATGAAAAGTGTTTGAAATATGAAAATTTAAATTACTATTTGAAAAAGGTTTAGGGTGAACAGTTGTTAAAGCCTCGAAAGAGAGTTCCCGCACGGCAAACATTTCTTCTTTTGGTCGCCTCGAAAGGTTTAATTAAAGTTCCAGGAGGCCAGTATCCTGGGTGAAGAACTACGCTGCCAACTTTATTTGAAACCATCATTTTGGCCACATTTAGCTCTAAACGCTCACCTTATTCGGGGTCTTATTTATTTTATTTAGATTAAAAATGAAAATTTTCCCACTTAAGGTAAAATCGCCATTCACTAAAAGCCACGTAGATCATCAAAAAATGAAGATATGCAGCGCTGGGAAATTCTACTATCATCGGCTTATATGTACTCGTATAAACCTAGGCCCTGGAACTAACTTTGCTTTAGCACTACAGCTCATTTCGGGCCTTTGCTTAGAGATAGTTAGAGTACCTCATTATCTTGATCGAATGTATCGGCAACTCAGGAAGGTCATATGGTCAGTACCATGCTTTGGCCGTTGACCCGTCTACCCAGTTGCGATAAGTCCTGATTTGAAACCAGTATACTAATCAGAACTGAACGGGCTTATAGTCTGTCCGAAGAACCACTCGAACCAAATCTCGTTGCCACCAATGGTGATCGAACCAGGAACCTTCGGCTTACGTAGCGACCACTCTAACTACTTGAACTAACTGTAGATGTACAATTCAATCTTGTACAGTATATCTTGCGTATACTTTGTGCATATCGGTGGCCCGCTACAGGCAGAGTTCTACTCTGTAAAAATACCTACCGAAATGAGGGTTAGCCACCCTCAAAGTTTAGAAATGAGGACACTATGACATTTACGAACATAAAGTAAAGAGCAAGAAAAGTTATTTTCTTCTTTCCAAGTTGATTTTGGAGAAACGGAGAAAACGCTGGTCTGATTTTGTCGACGAAAATAGTTCATCCATGCTCGAATTTCGAAATTGGAAGACGTGGTCGATGCGTCGAGACAGTTTGGGCGCTTTTTATAGAAAGCGAAGGCCCAAGAGATATTGTGGTGGTATGAAGAAGTTTATTTTCGGGGAATAAATAATATAAATTAATGGGAGATGATTAACACTTGCTACGCTAAAAGTACTTTTGTGTAGACACACGTTTTCTAACCAAAATATGCAAGCCAATGAAATCTTTTGCGTATTTTAAAATAATCTTCAACATTTTTTTTAAGAGGACGCCTTGGAATTTTAAAATAAAATACTTGGTGATTTGTAAAAAAGGGATAGATTCTTTAAGGTAATAATAAAAATCCATCCAACAACAGTCCAAATCCGAATCTTGGCATTGAAATTTATTGTTAGAGTATCTCATTGCATGACCATAATGGAATTCGAGGTAATATACGCTCAACCATGTGATTATTACCCAATTTTTCAATTATTACACACCACAGCTGGGTGTGCTGGTAGCCCAACTGCAGAATCAGAAGCTCGAATTTGATACACCGAGGTTTGAACTTAGGAGTTGCTGCGCAAGGTACTTTAAGATAAGACGCTTGAAATGTTAATGCTAGGCATCCTAAAATTAAGCATTTTTCCAATAAAAGGCTTAAGGCGTCTTAAAATGAAAAACTTAGGTGTGTTTTGAAATAATGGTGCCATTCCGTGTGATGTAAACTATGTAAGCTTTAGTAAAGCATTCAACCGCGTGTATTTCTACAGACATCTAGAAATTAAAAAATAAATAATTTCAAATCAATTGAATTTCGGTCATTTGGACTATGTCGATGAACCGTAAGGTTTATATCGAAAGAAAATTAACTTTTGGATCGTTTAGCTTGATAGTGCCTTGGACAAATGTAATAGAATCAAAAACATACAAATAATGTAACATACAAATCTCATTCCCATACTGCACCATTAGTTAAAACTTATATTGTTGTTACACTTAGTATCCATTTAAGTATACTGTTACTTTCTCAGAAACAACAGAATGAGGAGACAAAAAGAAAGTATTTATAGCGTCTTTTTCAAGAATAAAGAATATTGGCCTTGGGTATCAAATAAACAAAATAATTGACTATCATATGCTTCATTAAAGGAAGAGCCAAAGGGCTTAGATGTAGTCGAAACTAGCTTATTAAAAGCCCACAACCATTAAAATGTCCTAAAAACCGGGAAAATGCTTTCACGATGTTCAACGCGAAAAAGATGGCTGGTCATCAAATCATATTTTTCAATAAAATATAATGTGCCGTTCAATACTTGGAAATCAGCTGAGACTTAACTTTATTCTTAATCGACGATATCCTGTGATTTAACATGGTAATCTTTATGAAAACTTAAAGTTTGTAGGGTCTTACACTAATTACAAAACCCTATTGAAATCGGTTTTTTCTGTCCGTCTATGTGTCACAGCAGTTTTTCTACAAAACTCTAGCAGCTATGGACACCAAACTTTGTAGGTGACCTATTGAAAGTTTGGGTATCAATTTTTTTTGCCATAGATAGTCATGTTCGGTGTTAAATAAAAGGCCTTGATGAGAAGTTTCGAAAACTGGTGTCATCAGCTTCGTAGAGAGTTGGGGGAAGGGCAAATGTATCAAAAATGTGTGTCCTTCCTCGCGATTAGACACCTGTAGTAATCGAGCAGTCACGTAGGCAAACTGCTCGAAAAACATTCCCGGGAAAAAAACCATTTTTTTTTTCTACACTAAAAATCTTTAAATATAATTATTATTTGGAACTTAAAAATAAAAAAAAATTTAAATTTAATGTGAAAATATTTTAACAATAAAATCATATTTGAATTATATATTTTATTAATATTTTAAGAAAAATTATAAATAATTAGTTATTACATTTTATTCTAAATTTTTATACGTCCATAAAATAAAAAAACAAATTAAATAAAAGTTGCACTAAAAAGTTGGATGACGGCAACCACTTTGCAATGTAATTTAGAAAAAGAATTGCAGTTTTATCTCTTCGGAGAGAAACCACCGTTGCCGCCATGCAGAGGGCTCGCCAAGTAAACCTCCGTTGCAGGCATGTGGGAGTCTCGTGGAGATAAGCAACAAGGTCATTGTTGTGTGCTGTCATTTGCCGTTCGGACTGAAATTTCATTTTGCTACAAATATTCAATCAATTCGACGTTATGCATATAAAATGGCGTCTCGGAGAAACTGATTCCGATTTCATTTTGTACCATGCTCACTGTTGACAACAGCAGCAGGGAGTGAAAAAGAGTTTGAGTTAAAACCTTTTCACAATGTCCAGTCAGGATTCAGCTTTTTGCAAAAGATTCTTGATTTGACGCGTCCGGGATTTGAGGCGTGCCAGGAGTGAACGAGAAAAATCCTAAATTGGAGTTTTGTGCAATTGGTCGTAGTCGAGTGAATGAAGCTCAACATTCAATCATCAGACCACATTGTTGCGTTACCAAGATATCAGACGTGTATCTAATCAGCACAATTTGAAAGTAATGCGTAACAGTAAACGAATGAGCAATTGTGAGTTCTTTCCGCTGAGGCTAGATGTGATTTAAAACAATCGGCAAAAGTCGTAGATAAATTATCGGTCAAATTCTCTTAGTTATAATGATGGTATGAATTTACTTGGCTAACAGTCACTGGATTCCGATAGAGAAGAAAAAAATTATAAAAGATTATTGTCGGCAATAGAATATGGCTCTTTGGTTCCCCAATACAAAAGCTCAATATAATTCGATTGTTGTCGCTGGCATTTAACGCAGGCTATTGTGTCGGGTTTGCGTGAATGTAGCGTGATAAAAATATTGATTCGTTCACCCTGGCATTTATGATTGAACCAAACAATTCCTGTCTTCATCCGGGCAAAGAGGGGGCCTCGATCTGTTTTTTCGCATCTTCTAGGTGGAATCCGTAAGACACATTTTGTATTGGCCGTGGAACTTATATTGGTAGTGTGCGGATAAGCGAATAAGTTTTCCTTTTATACGGGGATTAACCTTATATACGAGCAACAATCTGTGAGCTTAGTTATCGACCCCTTAATAGCTAAAAAAGAAAAAAAATAAGATAACATGGATAAAGTTATCAAATACTGTGAACATTTCGCTAAGGATTCAATTCGTCTAATTGATTGTCGCATGAAACCCGATCGTAGGGGTTTTCAGAAGATCGCTACTGCTACCGCCATTAGATTTTTTTTTATATGAAATTTAAATGAGAGAATTTTAGTGTTCGCAGGCCTTACCCACCCCGTCAACGAGCGCTCGTCGGAGGTGGATTGGGTAAGTACCATGTTTTCTTCCTTACTTTATGAATTAAAATTTTGTACATGAGAATTTATGATTGGATTTGAAACTGAGAGGAAAGGAATTGAAAAAAAATTTTAGTTGTCGCTAGTATGAAATTAGGTATTTTTCGATTTTTCTCAATACTGGTAACTATTTAGTAGATAACGATGATAATAATACAAAACAATTAGTATTAAAGGATAAAAGCGAAATCTTACCCACACCTCAAATCTATAAGATAGCTCTAGTTTTGTATGTTGATTCAATGTTTGTTGATTGGTTGCACTGATTTTAAAAATTTCGTTCAACTTTCCTTTCGAATTTATGCCTTTCAAATCTTTTTTTATTTCACACTTATTTTCTTCCGACAATATTTCAGTGATTATTAAATACGATTAAAAGTTGAATCTTTAACTCAATTAACGTTTATGTAATGAATTGAATGAAATAAAGATGAGTAGTTAAAAGAAAACAAAAACTTGGTTTTTCTATTTCGCTGGATCCTTGACCAGGTATAGGACCCGCCACTTGGCTGGCCCCTCTACTCATGAGCTGGCCATCGAGCGAGCTGACCTCTTCTTTTTGCGTTGCAGGTGCTCTTGCAGGGTAGAGTGGCCCTTCACTTGAGTTTCCTATTTTTGCTAAAGTGATATGTTATTATATCGTATAAGACTAACGTGAATTTGAAGCGTTCATATTTTTCACTTAAAGGAAAAATTCATGCAAATTATGTTTGTATGAGTTTTTCATTTAAATGGAAAATATATGGCCACGTCTACAATGGATCTTGATCCGGATGGGAGGTGCGCGGGGCACCACTTCCAGCTGGATGCCTCACTCTTATTTGTGGGCCGTAAGGAAACATGGTAAAAACAAGATCCTCTCAAGTCTCGCCCGCGTTCGCCAGGCCCAGTCTGTCGTTTTGCTTTGACAATACATCCCTTCAGTAGGTTACCTCGGCATCGACACCGTCGAGGCGATTTCTACGACCATTTAATTCATGAATGTGAAATTTTTGGTCGTGGGCCTTGTGCTGGGGAAAAGAACCCGCCCCACGACACCGCAATGCTAGCCTGCCAGCGCATTCACGTGTCCTCAGACAAGGCCAATTCCGGCAGACAATCGCTGCAGTATTTTACGGATATTGATAATCCCCCCAATTCACTACACACCTGTGATCCGAAAAATCTCAAACAAATCGTGAAGGTAGGTGTTTATGAGTAAAACAACAACAAATGCGCTCAACTTCGTCAAAAATAGAATGATCTTCGAATTTTACATTATAAGCAATAAAATCGTGCGGATTACCTCAAAATCAACAAAATTCGATATTTGACTAATCTCGGAAAATATCCTAATAGTCTGTAAGTTTGAAAGAAATCAATTCATATTCACGGAAGTTATAGCCATTTGAAATTTCTAACTACAAACAGCAACAAGACATGATTTTGGCATTCCACTGACCTTCCATCGAATCGGACACTGCAGTTTTCATTTGATCTTCTTAAAATTTTCAGATAAGATGAATAACATCAATAGAAATACAGTCTTCCACAAAAGTCAAGGTACAGTGATAAATATCATGAAAATTGTTTGATATTTTTATTTAAAAAACCTATAGTGATAAAAATTTTTTGGTATTACTTCAACTATAATCATTACACTTTAAATTCATGTAAAACAAAACGAAAATTCTGTCTATTAATATATTATTACATATGATGTGTTGGAAAGTCAATGAATGAAGTCCACAAAAGTCATGGTACACCTAAAGAAAAATGATACAAATTGTAATTATAGTCTTGCATAGTTATTTGAATTATACTTTTCTTAATATTTTGTCGGATATCCTTTCATCTGAATTACTGACTTCAGTCTTTTAGGCATAGAATATACCAATTTTTTAGTAAATTCGCTGCTGATTCTGGCCCACTCCTCCAATATAACATCCTTAAGCTGCGCCTTGCTTGATATCACTCTTTTTCGGATTTTTGTCTTAAGCTCATTCCAAAGATGCTCTATAGGGTTCAAATCAGGGCTTTGAGGCGGTGTAGCAAGCATGCGAGTATTGTACAATAGCCACATTCGAACTTTATGCGCAGTGTGCTTAGGGTCATTGTCCTGTTGAAACAAGAAATCTTCTCGCATACCTAATTTGGCTGCACTTTGTTTCATGTTGTTTCGTAGAATCTCTAAGTAAGAGTTCTGATCAATAGTATTTTCGATGAATGTCAGATTTCCAACTCCAGCAGCAGCCATGCAACCCCAAACCATAACACCACCGCCTCCATGTTTTACTGGTTTAATAGTGTTCTTGGGATTAAATGCTTCTCCTACTTTTCGCCAGACCCTCTTATGCCCATTTACACCAAATATACAAAATTTAGACTCATCCGAAAATAAAACATTATCCCAAAACGTTATTGGTTATGCTTTTGCAAATGTTATTCTTTTTTGTTTGTTTATGGAACTTACAAGAGGTTTTCTTCTAGGCGTACGAGATGAAAATCCAGCTTCTACGACAGCTCTTCGCACAGTTTCTGCGCTAACCTCCTTCTTATCATTAATTCCAAGAGCATCGCAGATTTTTCTACAGCTTAGAAATGGATCTTGTTTTACCATTCGCGAAATTTTTCTCTTGTCCTTTGCACTTAGTTTAGATGGACGACCTGTTCGGGGCACATTTTCCACTCTATTTTCCTTCTTAAATCGACTTATCACTTTTTGAATGGTTGACCGACTTCGCAACACTAGTTCAGCTATTTCAGAATATGATTTGCTCTGATTTGAATGCAGATTAATAATTATTTCACACTCCTAAATACTCAACTCCTTTCGACTCATTATTTAAAAATTTTATTAAATAAAAGATACACCGCGAATACGGACGCGATATTAAAGACAGCGGCCTACGGTTGTTAACTCACTCTGATAATATGAACTTGCGGGATTCCCCTTTTTACAAATAACAGGGCATTTTCTGCAACTGTACCAAGACTTTTGTGGAGTAGAAAAGAGACATTGCCAACAAAAAATGATTGTCTTCAATGATCATTATTGCCGAATCCCTTTAAATTTATGAAAACTTAAATTCAACAGAACTCGTATTATTACCATTTCATAACTTTTGGTTTTCAAATAAAAATATTGATTCAGAAATAAAATTTTCAGTTACCGATTCTCTGTACCTTGACTTTTGTGGAAGACTGTATATGGGAATTCATGAGGTGAGTGTTTTTTGTTACATTGTAACAAAATGGTGCAAAAATGGATTTTCTTTTAAACATGTATATCTCTTTTATGTGATTCTTGACTTTATTCGTTGTTGGTGACTGTATATCGTAAGCTGAATACAAAACCCTTCTGGCAGGAGCGTAGGTCTGTCTACCCGACTTGTACTTATTTTTATATCAGTAAATATATGTACGTTAAGCATATTTATTTTTCTAAGCCAGATCAATTTAAATACAAAGTACATTTCACCAGTATTCGATGCAGCGGGAATTAACAAAATTGATATACTCGTATATATATGCATATGTTTGTATGTAAATCATTCCAACCAACATTTACACGTCGAAGCTACTTCTAAGAATAACAGAGACGCCATATTGTTGTTCTTAGTTTGAATTAACTCTCAGATGATACTCTGCATGCAAGCATAAGCCTATCATCACACATAAATCACTCTATAGTTTAATAATGAAACGGTATCCGTAATAGTATCTAACCACATATAAATCATAAGGTAAGTTTCGGGAGAGACTACTATCAAATACATGGTAAATTGACACTGTGCGTATGTCGGTAAAGCGCTTTGGGTTTTGTTTTCGGAAGGAAGGAATTTATGCGGATACACCTCCTTGAGTTTAGCTCCTCCGAAAATAATCCCTCGTGAGTAGTTGACGATGTGAATCGCGTACATCTCTAGCTTATCTTTCGGTTTAAAATATTATATTAGCTTTGTTATCATTATCCTCGTATAGCTTTGAGAGTATTTTTAATTGCATTGATTATCTGTACGGTATAACATCTCGTTAAATATTTCTTTCTCCATTCACTGACTCACAGTAGTACCCGAAGCTAAATATGGTTTTAACCAATGTATCGTTCATTTCTCTACGCATCTTATAATATCAGAATCAGCACCCACCATTCGCAAATCCTCACTCCTACAAATCTTCAATCGAATTAGCAGGCGAGGAAAAGCAAAGGGAAAGTTGGTTTATATGAAAACTATTCAGACACGTCTTACCTAATGGAAATTGAACTTGACAGCAGGTTCACATGCTCTCTCGAAAACCGTAATAACATCCCCAAAAGGCTTTCACTTGGATTATGACTTTGTATGGGCATGTGAATTAATTGAAGTAATTCACACGTAACGGTGAACCTATCAAACTTTTCGTGTTTGTCAGAAATGCGTTTTGATTATTTGATACCTAATGGAAAAATGCTTGAAAATTGTTGCAATACATACTAGCTCATACTTACATACATACTTATATGTATATAAATATGTCAACATTTCTGAGATTGGAGCAACTCCCGTTCATATCAATATAAATGTACACTTATCAGAAATCTCACATTTCACTATTGTGCACAAGACCTAACTTGCTCATACAATGGGAAGATATATAGAAATCACATATGTATGTGAAGATTCTCATGAATAAGAGATTGCTCCAAGAATCAACAGGGATAAAAGAAAGAAGAGAAAAATTTATTGCCAGACGTGAAATAATATTTACGTAAAAATATTGTGGATATCGCACGGCAAATGTATGAATATTTGGCAATAAAACCAAGTTATTCCATTTTCAACTTTCGCTCATACCGGCTAATCTACCACTAACATAAAAAATACGAGTATTCCATGAAAGCTAGACGTGGAGTGAGTTAGTAGATCTGAGCTTTGAATAAATTCAAAAGGTATTGAATAAAAAGATATTAAGTTCTTATGAAGGATTAATTTAAATAAATTTTTACATTCCTACACTGAAAAAAGAAATATGATGGTTCAACTTCAAGACGCGATCAGGCAATTCAGCGTTGTCTCAGTTTCATTTGATTTGAATCAAACTCGCATTCTTATAATCAACTTCATGTGTTTAACTCAGAGAAATGTAAGGCTTTGTTATGGTAAACTTGGTTTGCTGAAAAAGGCAAAGCGGTCCATCAAATTAATTAGTTGTCGGGTTAAAGAAAAGTACAAAAAAAAACTCATGCCTAGTTTGAATCTACCATCTGATTCTTTTTGGAAATTTTCGAACGGTATAACTTACACTTAGCACGTATTGTTATGTGTATATAATGAGTTATGATCATTAAGTGGAATTTCGTTTGATAATTTTGTGGGTGTCAACATGTTAAAGTTTTGTTTTCATTTCGATGACAAGATTAATATTGAAAATTTAAGTAAAGTGAATGATTATTGAACTCTGAGAAAAGCTCCAAGGTACAACCCGTAGGCTAGGTTATTTATGAATTGTAAATACTGAAAAAAAGGAAAAACACCCAATAAAGATTTTGAATCTTAGGTGGAAATTTCATAGCAAAATGGTGAGGCCAATTGATTATATGTAGCCTTTGCCAAGTTATCTTGAAATGATGCAAATATGCATATATTAATACACGGGCCTGGACGACTCTAAGCTTCCTTAAAACGCTCACTAGTTTTTTATAAACGATCAAGCATCTATCGATCAATTATTATCTTTATGAATAAGCAGGCAAATGAATAAATATTGACAATATATGTACTCGTATTTGGCTCAAATACAAATTTGATTTTGACAATGGAAACACTTCATTGATGTAATTAAACAATTTTTTTTTGTTTTAGCACTACAGTACCTTTCGGGCCATCGCTTAGATGAGGTTAGAGTATTTTGTTATCTTGATCATATTGTAATGTGACGCCTACGCCCAGGAATCGAAGTGATTCCGATCCCGAACCCTTGTAACCTGCCAGATGGATATGTCCTCGAAGTGCCAGCGGACTTCATCTGTTGTGCGGATATCGTTGTGCAGAAAATATTTTTTTTTCTGTCCAAATATTTAGATCCGTGGATATAAATATTCGAAATATAGAATTAATCCAACCCCGGCACCTTTCGAGACATAGCCATCTGGAAATGCCCCTCCACCGTGGCCATCGAGAAAACTATGCCACTGGCGACATCTGGAGAAGCACATTTCCGCCATATGAAGTGCCATTCCACGCACAGATGTTTTGTCCGAGGTGACAACCGAAATTTTTGACAGCCACATGTCGGCTTAGTTTTTCGTGGCTGTCGTCTTCGAATATGTCCAGTGTCGCGAAATATCGGAAGAACCAGAGATAGCAGCTGCAAATTGTTGGGTGCGGCAGAGTCCGGATTTCGCTCTTGTGTGTGCCGAAAATATCTATAGAAAGGTAAGTCTGCTAACGGATATTTCCCGAGTTCCGTCTCTAACCTCATTCTTGATAGAAAATCGCAAGAATCCGGAACGAAAATTGTTGCGTTCGTATGATAATTTTGTTTTCAGCTGGTTGCACGAAAGTTTTCACATCTGCAAACAATTTTCTTGAATGGTCAGATGTCTTTTTGAAAAGTGACAATTGTGACAATGAACTGACTCGGTATTGTGATCCACTAGAGCTTTGCTGCTATTATGGCGAAGCTATGCAGCGGCTGATCACCTCATCAAATTTAACGTTGCGTGAACTGCGGACTAAGTGGAAATATACCTTCGATAAAACATTCAGTCGGTATCAAAGAAGAAGTTCCAGAAGAGGAATTGTTGGCGGATGTGAGGGCATTCATGCGGCCGGCTGAAAACAAAATTATAGAAATAGTAACAAATGAAGATGATGATGACGACGAGGATTGGCAACCACTTTCCGAATTGATTGCACGAAATCAGGAGAATAAACTATCAACGGCGATCAGCGATGATAATGATGAGGATTTGATGATTTCTCGCAGCAGTTAATAATAAATTTTCAATGTGAAAATGAATTTCAACCAATTGTGTCGGATATGTGCCTTTAGTGTTACGATTGACCCTTACTTTTAGCTACATTTCACTAAAGCCATCTGCGAAGGCATACATTATGATCGAAGTCACCTGCGTTTCTAGAAATATACTGGGTTTCTTGCCTTTGAATTCATTCTTTTGGAAAGGCATACACAAAACAGGACAATGAGATTAAAACTGAGCTACACCTTATTGTTTTTTTTATGTTTCTACAATTGACCCCATTAAATTATATTGCTAAGCATAGCACGAAGGAATCAATTTCATAGACAGAAAATGAAAAATAGATACAGCTTTCGGTATAGTGTTGATAAAATATTAATTTAATTTGTTTGATATTTGTATTCCTGGGCGAAGAAGAGTTAAGTAATGAACATATGGTTTAAAATAAAGAAAAAAAACGTTAATATTTGTAAGAAAACAACAATCTTTAGGAAGTCGAGAAATTTGAAACATGAGTGCACACAAATTCCCTTAGTTCTTTCTACTGAAGTTTAACAACAACTAGGATAAATATATATAGAAGAATATACAATCGAACGCGGTCGTTAACTATTGAGAGAAAATTTTCTATCTCTCGATTCATTGATGTTAATCTTTTGTTTTCGAATTCCGCTTTCAAAAATTGATTATTTTACCGGCATTGAATACGGTTTAAAAAAAAAATATATACACAAGGAAACTTTTTGAATATGAAAGCACACCCACTTTTGTAATAAGAATTTACGAACTGCATATTACTCTATTTTATACTATTAAATTAATACTCAACTATTAAAAATATAAGTTCTTAGAAATAGACAAATCAAAACAAACGCGATAATAGAGATCAGGTTATTATCAGCATACTTTTGAAAATCGGAAAACAAAATCGTTGAAAATTTAGATCCACTATTTTAGTAACTAGTATACACTAATCTAGTTGAAATTTGGTCATAATTTCGGATACATTTAAAATTCATATTATAATATACACCCTACGGTTTATTCTATTTATTTTCATCATTAAGATTAATTAATTACGAGTTGAAACATTAAAAAAATTGTTCCTTATTTGCATGTCCGCATAACCTAGAAAACAAAACAATATATTGAACAATGTTTTCAAGTATTAAGTATGAATATGTTGATTAATTTTATATACCAGTACCTTGCTTAATTTTCACTTGAATACATACACGCACGTAGGAGTATGTGTAGGAGTAAAAAGAATAACAATAACAAACACATTCATACATCAGGCATAATTTTGGTGTCAAAAGTTAATCGGCGATGATAGTTTGCTTATGTAGGGTAATCCGTTACGTATCTTGAAAATTTCAACCGTACTATACACAAGTTTAATATGTAACTTAAGTCTTACCATTCAATATAAATCCCTAATAAGATCAATTGTTGAAATTTAATTAGGAAAAGCATGGAAAATATTAAAATGAATTGCTAATTGTAAACAAGACTTTCCTTTTCAGTGGTTCTTTCTGTTTCAGCGGGAGGGTGAGTGCATGGTAAGTATGCCGTCGCGAGGGTAGGGTTTCGACAAATCCGCTGAAGTCGGTTTCGCGTCGCGCGCGGTACGCGGTACCTTTGTTTGTTTCGCCATTTCTTTAGAGTAGTTTTCTTCGGTTTAAGTTCGAGTAGTATATTTTTCGGTACCGCGTCGGTGAATCGGTAACGCGCCTGTGGATTGTTGTAGCGTTTTTGATTTGAGATCTGTGGATAGATCCCATCCAGAACTAACGTAATGTAGGTTTCTCGTTCTGGATGAGTAAATGTTGACGCGTTAGAAAACGGGCAATTTCAGGTGACTGAAATATTGTAATTGAGCGTAATCCATTCGGAGACCCGCGACCGAAATCCTCTCCGAACTAGCTGGCCGACAAGCAGTCACCGCGTGAATGGATTACGGTGCACGGATTGGTTGACCTGTTGGTACCATCCGTTGGCACTACTCAGACTTAACGTCTAGAACCGATGAGAGGTCGGTTCCGCGTTCGATCTGAAAAGAGAAAAATCATTACAAATGGCGCCCAACGTGGGGCCAAAAACATCCTAAGGGGGAAAGAACTTCGCGTCTTCTGACGAGTTGGTCCTTTACGGAGGATGTAAGGTACTTTGGTACTCGAGTCCCACTATCAGGAGCAGTGGAATTGTGTGATACACATTAGAGGTCGCTTCACGTGAGTTGTAGCTTCCGCTCTCCTTTGTTTGATTTTTTTTTTCGCGACAGAATCCTTCCGATGTGTTGTCCCAGGTTAACCCCTGTAAGGACCTTCTATTTTCTTGATGGAACTGCCAGTCTGATGGGTTTACCTATCAGCATGGACTCTCAAGAAAATAGAAGGCTACCTTGCCTTTATGTCGCGGAAGGATTCTAACTATTTCCTATGCGTGTTAGACGAGTGGTATCGGTTCAACGTTCGGTGGCGTACGCTGGAGTTGCGAAGCCCGGAATGCTTCTACGCGTCGGGAATTTTGACCGCGTACTAAAATCGTTACGGTAGCTCTACCACTTGTCTCGTCGAGTCACTTTAACGTAGTTTAGAGACGGTTTTTTTTTGTAATGTATGTGGGTATGGGGATAAATTTCGTAAATCGACCGAAGCACCCTTTCTTCGGCAGATTACCACGCACTCTCATTTCCCGCTGAAGAGGTCGACCACTGGAAAGGAAAGTGTGTCTTAAACAATTTTTTTTCCCAGTCACTAATAATAGCTCGCCACTTTCGGCCACTGATTTAGTCTTAAGTTTTAGTCATATTTAAAGATTTAAAAATTTAATTTAAGCTCGATATTTTTAACTAATTGTTAGGAATGATAAATTGGAATCAATACTACAAAGATTAAAATGGAAGGGAACGTTAATTTTGTGAAGATGATTGGTATGCAAGGAGCTGTAGGCGGTGAAGTTCCGGCCGCAAGTGTCGTGTCCGAGGAGACACCCATGCCTTCCGCTCACTCCATTGACACCCTCGTGGTGTTGATGAGAGATATGTCGGAGAGGATTGGCAACCTGGAGGGAAAGCTCCAGAATCTCCCTATGAGCCAACCACCCAGTCGCGTGAGAACTCCGCTTGGCTGGGAGCCAAATCCCAGTGTGGCGATGCCCCACTCCCGACAATCCGAGCAATGGGTCCCACCTCCAAGGAACTCGGGAATGGATCCCAGAGCTCCCGAATACAGACCGCGACACAGTACCGGACCTCCGTTGGTACCTCCAGCCCCCGAGGCAGTTCAGTACAACAGGTCAATCGAGGATGTGATTCCCCCCGGGAACGCTTTGGCACCTTTTCGAGACCCGACGCCTCGTATCATGGAGAGTTGGCGCCTGAACTTTACAGGGTTCAACGATATGATATCGGCGGACCGATTCCTTTTCCGGATTCAGGCGTTGGTATCCAGCACCCTGGGAGGTGATTCCTCGGCCTTCCTCCGGCATGCACATCTTTTGTTCAGCGGCGACGCTGCCGACTGGTACTGGAGCTTTAAAGAGTCAACGCCACGTCCCACTTGGCACTCTTTCAGTGCAGCCTTCCGCAATCGATTTGAGGATGGCTTCACTGAGAGAGAGCTAAGGGAGCAAATAAAGAAACGGAAACAAGGCGCTCACGAACCGTTCGACCAGTACTACACCCGTATAGTGAGATTGAGCACTCGCTTGCGAAATACCATGCCCGAGGACGAATTGGTAGAAATTATCAGAGAGAATATGCGCTGGGATCTCCAGAACAGCCTTCTGCATTTTCCCATCAACACCATACAGGGATTGCGCCTCCATGCCCGCAGACAAGAACACTTGGATGAGCGGCGTGGTACCTTCCGTCCACAACCTCGCATAACGGGACCAAATCCCCGAGATCATCACACCGCGGAGTTGATGGCAGCAGACCACCTGCTTGCTGATCCAGTACCAGTACCGAGGAGCGGAGCACCACCGGAGCTTGAGGACCCAGCATTGATTGATCGACCCTCCCTTGAAGCAATTACAAGCCCGACGGTCTGTTGGAACTGCCGACAACCGGGACATCGGTTCTATGCATGTCCAGCGGAGCCAACGCTTTTCTGCTACCGTTGCGGGAAGGCCGACACATACGCACCTGATTGTGCAAATTGCAAAGGGCGAAAAAACTTGCCACCGAGTGCCGCGACCACCCGTCGGCACTCCTAGACCCCGGACGAACCAATCCAGACCCCATCACCAGCTATGACCCAGCTCCCAACAGGACTCCAACTCTGCTGACTCGCACCGCTAAACACAGTTCTCCCGAAGTTCCACAACCGACGCCGTCCTTCGCCGAGGCCAACGCGCAGGGAAATGATAGCGAGACGAAGGTTCCTTGGCATGTAAAACCTTTTCATGTCAGGCTGCGGAATTATTTGGCTACTCGACAGCGCATCTTCCATGAGGAATTGGCCACAACTGTCCCACCGCGAAGCAAGCGAGCCACGCGTCGGATGCGGAGCTTCTGGAGAAAAGTCAGGCAGTCGAGGAAAGTGTTGAAGGACATATACTTAGACGAATTATTGAGGGATGATGTTCGGCCATATGCGTCAGTACACCTCCTGCAAAAACGAGTATCAGGCTTAGTCGATACGGGAGCCAGTGTGAATTGCATCTCTGCCGAGTTTGCAGGGGAGGTACTGGCAAAGCACGCGGACCAAATCCGTCATTTCACCTCCTGGTTAAGCACGGCGGACGGAACTCGTCACTCTGTAGTGGGAAAAATTATGACGGATGTCACCTTTAAAGGGGTAACTAAACCTATGGAATTTTTCATCATACCTCAGTTAACCCAGAATCTTTATTTAGGAGTGGATTTCGTTCGAAAATTTAACTTGGCCCCGGCACTATTTTCCGGTTCGACCCTGGAGTCCGTCACCACCGTTCCTGACCAATCTCAACCCACTAACTTATTACGGCATACACTGGATGTAACTCAGCAACTGCGTCTTGACTCGGCTATATCGGCTTTTCCATCGCACGAGAAAGAAGGTCTCGGGCGGACTGCCCTGGTGTTCCACACTATAGATGTGGGGGACGCTAAACCCATAAAACAGAGACATTTCGCCATATCTCCGGCGAAGGAAAAATCGTTATATGCCGAAGTGGATCGAATGCTAGCATTAGGCGTAATCGAAGAATCACAGAGCGCGTGGGCTTCCCCAGTCACCTTAGTGGTCAAGCCGAACAAGGTCCGGTTATGCTTAGATGCCAGACGCTTGAACGCCGTCACAGTCAAGGACGCATATCCTCTACCGTTGATCGAAGGCATTTTGAGTCGATTGCCTAAAGCCCATTTCATCACGAGCTTAGACCTCAAGGACGCCTTCTGGCAAATTCCTTTAGACCCCGGTTCAAAGGAGAAAACAGCCTTCACAGTCCCAGGCCGGCCCTTATATCAATTCGTGACCATGCCATTCGGATTGTGTAATGCCCCCCAAACAATGACGCGCCTTATGGATAAGGTGATACCACCTCATTTGCGGCACCAAGTTTTCGTTTACTTGGACGATCTGCTGCTTATAACCGAGACCTTTGACGAACACATCGACCTGCTTCAGGAGGTGGCTCTACACATCCGGAGGGCAAGATTAACCATCAACATAAGGAAGAGCCAGTTCGTGATGACGGAGGTGAAATATTTAGGTCACATCATTGGGCATGGGCATATCAAGACCGATCCGGAAAAGACTCAAGCGATTGACGTTTTTCCACTACCCAAGACCACCAAACAGTTACGCCGATTCTTAGGCTTATGCGGATGGTACCAGCGTTTTGTACGTGACTATGCCACCATTACCACTCCTTTGACCGACATGCTGCGTAAGGGACGTAAATTCGTCTGGGAAGAGCCCAGCTTGCGAGCCTTTGAAGAGCTAAAGAAGAGTCTGACTACAGCCCCCGTACTGCACAGCCCGGACTTTGACAAACCGTTCTCAATCCATTGTGACGCGAGTCAACATGGGGTGGGAGCAGTCTTAGTCCAGGTTGCACAAGACGGCGAGGAGAGACCTATAGCCTTCATGTCTCACAAGCTGAACCCAGCCCAGCGAAATTACACGGTCTCCGAGCAGGAATGTCTAGCTGCGGTGTTGGCAGTGAAACGCTTCCGAGCCTATGTGGAGGGACACACCTTTGAAATCGTTACGGATCACGCTTCTCTGAAATGGCTAATGAGCCAGACTGATCTCAACGGCAGATTGGCCAGGTGGGCACTGAAACTACAGGCATTTGACTTCACAATTCGCCACTGAAAAGGAAGCCAGCATGTAGTCCCCGACACCCTATCCAGAATGTTTGCCCCTGAAGGAGCCGAGTTGGTCCAAGAGGACGACAGCCCCCAATTGATCGATTTGGACCATCCTGCCTTCAAGTCAGCCAGCTACACCCAACTGATTCACACTATCCAGAATCAACAGCCCCAGCTTCCTGAACTGCGGTTGACGGATGGATTTATTTACAAACGGATGGGACACGCATCCGGAGACCCCATACAAGAAGAAGAACAGTGGAAGTTGTGGGTGCCCGAAGAATTAACCACTGATCTTATCAGGCGGGCTCATGACCACCCATCAAGTGCGCACGGCGGATACGGTCGTACACTTAGGTGGTTGAAACCCTGTTTCTTTTGGCCTAAGATGGCACAACAGATAAAAGCGTACGTAGCCTCTTGTGAGCTATGCAAGTGCACTAAAGCGCCCAACACCATTCTTCGGCCACCCATGGGTAAGGTTGAGGTCCCCGAACGCGTGTTCCAGCGCTTGTACATTGATCTTATCGGTCCTTACCCTCGATCTGCTTCTGGTCACACGGGAGCTGTCGTGGTCCTGGACCAGCTCTCCAAATTCCCTATCATAGAACCACTACGTAACATGCACACTGGACCAATAATCAGCTTTTTGGAGAACCGAGTCTTTCACATGTTTGGAGTTCCGGAGAAACTTGTCTCCGACAATGGGGTCCAGTTCACCTCCAGCAAGTTCCGAGACCTAATGTCCAAATACGGCATCATCCACCAACGAACTGCCGTCTATTCACCACAAGCCAACGCATCCGAACGACTGAATCGTACGCTCATAGCGGCCATTCGCGCCTATGTCCACCCGAATCAGAGGGACTGGGATCGCAAATTGTCCGCCATCACTAGTGCGCTGCGCTCGTCGTACCACGCCACTACCGGCATTTCGCCGTATTTCGCAGTGTTCGGCCAGTACATGATCTGTCATGGGAGCGCTTACCGGCTATTGCGGCAGCTGAAATCGCTAGAGGACCCAATCGTGGTTCTAGAACCGCACGAAAAGCTCCGACTTCTGCGAGATCAACTGCGGGAGAAGATTGAAGAAAGTAGACGGATGGGAGAGGAGCGGTACAACTTGCGATCTCATCCTTCTGGCTTTAAGGCCGGCGACGAAATATATCGTCGAAACTTCCGACAGAGCGATGCCACCCGCCATTACAATGCCAAACTAGACAAGAAATTCGTGAAGTGTCGAGTCATACAAGTCATAAGCCCCACCCGATACCTCATCGCGGACATGACTGGTAAGACCCTGGGAATTTACCACGCAAAAGACCTTAGACGATGAAGTGCAACTAATTCCCACGAGAAACCTTGGCTTATCCCAAATCTCTGCCTAGACGAAGGCCTCCGAATAACACCTGACTTCCTACTATATAGTCACTGTCGAGTCTTCACGAACATGGTTGTAGCCTATCCTTCGAAACCGATCTTCGACCCGCCACGTCCCTAACCAAGACCTTTTACAAAGGAGACGGGATCGTAATTACTTCGATTTTGGGGGGGGGGGAATGTGTAATGTGACGCCTACGCCCAGGAATCGAAGTGATTCCGATCCCGAACCCTTGTAACCTGCCAGATGGATATGTCCTCGAAGTGCCAGCGGACTTCATCTGTTGTGCGGATATCGTTGTGCAGAAAATATTTTTTTTTCTGTCCAAATATTTAGATCCGTGGATATAAATATTCGAAATATAGAATTAATCCAACCCCGGCACCTTTCGAGACATAGCCATCTGGAAATGCCCCTCCACCGTGGCCATCGAGAAAACTATGCCACTGGCGACATCTGGAGAAGCACATTTCCGCCATATGAAGTGCCATTCCACGCACAGATGTTTTGTCCGAGGTGACAACCGAAATTTTTGACAGCCACATGTCGGCTTAGTTTTTCGTGGCTGTCGTCTTCGAATATGTCCAGTGTCGCGAAATATCGGAAGAACCAGAGATAGCAGCTGCAAATTGTTGGGTGCGGCAGAGTCCGGATTTCGCTCTTGTGTGTGCCGAAAATATCTATAGAAAGGTAAGTCTGCTAACGGATATTTCCCGAGTTCCGTCTCTAACCTCATTCTTGATAGAAAATCGCAAGAATCCGGAACGAAAATTGTTGCGTTCGTATGATAATTTTGTTTTCAGCTGGTTGCACGAAAGTTTTCACATCTGCAAACCATTTTCTTGAATGGTCAGATGTCTTTTTGAAAAGTGACAATTGTGACAATGAACTGACTCGGTATTGTGATCCACTAGAGCTTTGCTGCTATTATGGCGAAGCTATGCAGCGGCTGATCACCTCATCAAATTTAACGTTGCGTGAACTGCGGACTAAGTGGAAATATACCTTCGATAAAACATTCAGTCGGTATCAAAGAAGAAGTTCCAGAAGAGGAATTGTTGGCGGATGTGAGGGCATTCATGCGGCCGGCTGAAAACAAAATTATAGAAATAGTAACAAATGAAGATGATGATGACGACGAGGATTGGCAACCACTTTCCGAATTGATTGCACGAAATCAGGAGAATAAACTATCAACGGCGATCAGCGATGATAATGATGAGGATTTGATGATTTCTCGCAGCAGTTAATAATAAATTTTCAATGTGAAAATGAATTTCAACCAATTGTGTCGGATATGTGCCTTTAGTGTTACGATTGACCCTTACTTTTAGCTACATTTCACTAAAGCCATCTGCGAAGGCATACATTATGATCGAAGTCACCTGCGTTTCTAGAAATATACTGGGTTTCTTGCCTTTGAATTCATTCTTTTGGAAAGGCATACACAAAACAGGACAATGAGATTAAAACTGAGCTACACCTTATTGTTTTTTTTATGTTTCTACAATTGACCCCATTAAATTATATTGCTAAGCATAGCACGAAGGAATCAATTTCATAGACAGAAAATGAAAAATAGATACAGCTTTCGGTATAGTGTTGATAAAATATTAATTTAATTTGTTTGATATTTGTATTCCTGGGCGAAGAAGAGTTAAGTAATGAACATATGGTTTAAAATAAAGAAAAAAAACGTTAATATTTGTAAGAAAACAACAATCTTTAGGAAGTCGAGAAATTTGAAACATGAGTGCACACAAATTCCCTTAGTTCTTTCTACTGAAGTTTAACAACAACTAGGATAAATATATATAGAAGAATATACAATCGAACGCGGTCGTTAACTATTGAGAGAAAATTTTCTATCTCTCGATTCATTGATGTTAATCTTTTGTTTTCGAATTCCGCTTTCAAAAATTGATTATTTTACCGGCATTGAATACGGTTTAAAAAAAAATATATACACAAGGAAACTTTTTGAATATGAAAGCACACCCACTTTTGTAATAAGAATTTACGAACTGCATATTACTCTATTTTATACTATTAAATTAATACTCAACTATTAAAAATATAAGTTCTTAGAAATAGACAAATCAAAACAAACGCGATAATAGAGATCAGGTTATTATCAGCATACTTTTGAAAATCGGAAAACAAAATCGTTGAAAATTTAGATCCACTATTTTAGTAACTAGTATACACTAATCTAGTTGAAATTTGGTCATAATTTCGGATACATTTAAAATTCATATTATAATATACACCCTACGGTTTATTCTATTTATTTTCATCATTAAGATTAATTAATTACGAGTTGAAACATTAAAAAAATTGTTCCTTATTTGCATGTCCGCATAACCTAGAAAACAAAACAATATATTGAACAATGTTTTCAAGTATTAAGTATGAATATGTTGATTAATTTTATATACCAGTACCTTGCTTAATTTTCACTTGAATACATACACGCACGTAGGAGTATGTGTAGGAGTAAAAAGAATAACAATAACAAACACATTCATACATCAGGCATAATTTTGGTGTCAAAAGTTAATCGGCGATGATAGTTTGCTTATGTAGGGTAATCCGTTACGTATCTTGAAAATTTCAACCGTACTATACACAAGTTTAATATGTAACTTAAGTCTTACCATTCAATATAAATCCCTAATAAGATCAATTGTTGAAATTTAATTAGGAAAAGCATGGAAAATATTAAAATGAATTGCTAATTGTAAACAAGACTTTCCTTTTCAGTGGTTCTTTCTGTTTCAGCGGGAGGGTGAGTGCATGGTAAGTATGCCGTCGCGAGGGTAGGGTTTCGACAAATCCGCTGAAGTCGGTTTCGCGTCGCGCGCGGTACGCGGTACCTTTGTTTGTTTCGCCATTTCTTTAGAGTAGTTTTCTTCGGTTTAAGTTCGAGTAGTATATTTTTCGGTACCGCGTCGGTGAATCGGTAACGCGCCTGTGGATTGTTGTAGCGTTTTTGATTTGAGATCTGTGGATAGATCCCATCCAGAACTAACGTAATGTAGGTTTCTCGTTCTGGATGAGTAAATGTTGACGCGTTAGAAAACGGGCAATTTCAGGTGACTGAAATATTGTAATTGAGCGTAATCCATTCGGAGACCCGCGACCGAAATCCTCTCCGAACTAGCTGGCCGACAAGCAGTCACCGCGTGAATGGATTACGGTGCACGGATTGGTTGACCTGTTGGTACCATCCGTTGGCACTACTCAGACTTAACGTCTAGAACCGATGAGAGGTCGGTTCCGCGTTCGATCTGAAAAGAGAAAAATCATTACAATATGCTTCAGCATTCGAGATGGTGATATGGTCAGTACCACACTTTAGCCATGTGTCCGTCGATCCAGCTGCGATACGTTCTGATTTAAAACCAGTACATATCGTAACTGAACGAGCTTATACGTTCTGATTTAAAACCAGTACATATCGTAACTGAACGAGCTTATAGTCCGTTCGAAGGATCACTCGAAACAAATCTCGTTGTTACCAACTAGATTTGAACGAGGGACCTTCGGCTTACGTGGTGAGTACTCTAACCACTACACCACGCGGACTACTGAATTGAATTATAGATTGTTATAACTACTTGTTCTTTGAACTAGTAGTTTTATTGCTCTGCTGAACTTCATATTTTATCATAACCACTGCAATAATTTCTTTAACTGAAATAAATAAGAGGTTGGTACAAGCATACTTGATTTAGCTAGGACTACAATTGTTTTTATGAGGCACATTTTATTCAGACAGTCCTAAAAGATAAAAGGGGCTCACAGCAGCCGGGGATGTCAGGGTTGGGGGATCACTTGTCTGGCAATTCTTCTTCCACGCGCTGGAGGAGCGATCCCCTAGCTTAAAAGCACATCACGGCGTAGCAAAACGAGACCTGGCCCGAAGATTGCTATTTCAAGAGACTAGACTCACTTTTAATTATGGTTCTACCTCTCAGGATCCGGGCAGGAACCAAAAGACGGCACCTTGTGATATTGGATTAGGCTACTTCTCCGCTGTTTTCCAGTTTGGCAGCCTATCCTCTTCGGTTTCTTCACCGGAAATGAGTCTTCTGCTACTCCTACTCTGTTTGCCAAGTTTTTATTAGATATAAAGCAAGGAAGAAGGACTCTAAATTTTTGATAAACTCAGCCATCTTCCTCTTATTTACCTTCGATAAGTCTTAATTCCTTTAGCGAGGATCGAAAACTCGTATATGGTATGAAGAATTGAAAGAGTTCAATAAGTAAAAGAACTAAGACTTATCATAATAATCTTATTTCCAATTGATATTGGAAAAAATTCAAATTTGTAGCAAAATTTCATATTTTTCATGTATATGCATAGCTAATTTTTACACACAATAAGAAAAGAGACAGTACTTTGATACAAACTATAGTTTAGATGTTGCCATTTCTAGTAGGGATTCAAATAAAATACTAAAGCTCATCTATACATTTCCAACCCTTATGGACCTGCATCTAGGTCATGAATTCATTGCTGACGGGAGCGGATGTCACATTCCAACACAGGGATTGATAGAATTGCCTGATGCGCTGCCAGATTTCTTGTTGGTGGCGTTGATAGGTTAGCCAAGCTTAGCCCAGTTTGAACGTGAAATAATTGTGATGTAGGAACCGGTCTTGAGCTGGAGTCTGATGATTGATCCGTTGAACTTGTGTTCGAAACATTCTGCTTCTCCGATCTATTGAACACGTTTTGAAAATTCGGAATCGGAGTATCGACGTCAAGGCTTTGGTCGGTTTCCTCTTGTGTTGCAGAATCCGCTTTTATGACTAGTGCGACAGCAAATAGGGCATTGCTTACATTTGTATGGGCAATCTTAATTCCAATATGCGCCACCACAATGCTAGCATGGCTTCAGTAGTTTTGTTGGTTGGCTGTTCAAGGAATCGCTTGATGATTGAAGATTTTCGCGTTTTTTGCATGTTTGCTCTCACTACGAACATGTCCGACTTCGGTCGAGAGTTGTCTTCGTTGAGGCAGATGAACCTTAAGTGGAACACTGAACCTTTATGGGCAGTTTGTTCGCAACGCCACGGTGCTTCAGAACTCTCTCAACAAATTATGTAAACACAACACGAAAGGAGACTGGACGACAATTCAGTGGTGCCCAGAAGTGGAGGAGGCGTTCGTAAAGTTCAGGGACAGCTTGGCGGATTCCACATTACTCGTGCATTATCAGGCTAGTAAACCTCTCAGGCTGACTACTGATGCATCCGACATACCCGCAGGTGCCGTGTTAGAGCAAGAACAAAATGATCGACGACCGAGAATCGCTCGCTGTTTATACCAGCGTTCATAATTTCCGACACTATCTAGAGGGCTCTACGTTTACCGCTCACGTACGCATTCACTCAATCCGCTAGCAAAGCCTCGCCACACCAGCTCAGACACCTCAATTACATTTCGCAATTCACGACGGATTTATGTTTCGTTGCCCGAGACAGAAACGAGGTCGCAGATGCACTTTCCCGAGTGAGTACTATTGAGATGCCGTCTATTATCAGCGAGGATGAGCTCACTCTATAGCAAAGCCGCGACATGGAACTTCAACAGCTGCTCCGAAACAACAACACCTCGTTGAAACTCACCCAGAGTTCGGGCCGTATGCATGAGAAGTTGATTTGCGACGAGTCCCTGGGCCGGCGCAGACCCTTCGTCCCGGTTTCGTTGCGCAAGAATATCTTCGAAATTTTTCACCAACTGGCGCATCTTAGTGCTCGATCTACCTGCAAGGCTATCGCAAGAAGATTTGTGTGGACGAATATAAGGGACATCCGCGTTTGGGCTCGTTCGTGCGGGCCATATCAGCGCTCGAAGGTTGCTCGTCATCAGATCAATTCGGTGCAGCCATTTCCAGTGCGGGACGGCCGTTTCCAGCGCATCCATTTGAACATCATTGGCGCTCACCCCCATCGCAATGTTTTAAGATGTTATTGCCTAACGATGATCGATCGCTTTTCGAGGCCGTCTCCATCGCCGATCAGACAGCGGAAACTGTGGCGAAAGCGCTGTTCAATAATTGGGTCACCTGTCACGGTACATCTCGCCTAATCACGACAGATCAGCGCACCCAGTTTGAATCATCACTGTTCAAGTCTCTCGCCGCTTTCTCCGGAAGCACTAGAATTAGAACGCCATCGTATCACCCCTCAGCAAAGGGAATTATCGAGCGCTGGCACCGTACGTTGAAGGCCGCAATTATGTGTCACGGTGACGGCGTTTCCTGGCCGGATATTCTCCCGACTGTATTATTAGAACTATGCACCAGTTACAAAGGGGACGTTAATGCATCATGTGCAGAGCTGTTGTATGGGGCCACGTTGTCGATTCCAGGTGATTTCATCAGTCCCGGCACTCCTTCGGTTAGCCCGCATAGTTTTCTCCTCAACTTGCGCGAGCATATGTCGCAAGTCCGACCAGTGATGGCGGCCTACCGAAACGATCGAACAATGTTCGTCAACAAGAAGATCAGTAGCTGCACACAGTCCGTAAACCCCTGTCGCCGCTTTACTCAGGACCTCATCGTGTGCTGTAGCGTCTGTCAGAATTACTATACAATGTTAAAGGCCGCCATGTCGTCGTGTCGACGGAACGTCTGAAGCCGGCTTTCGAAGAGCTTGAGCAGAATTTGCATCAACCCTTTGACACACTGAGTACTGCCTACTCATCGAGAGCCTTTCGTCCGCCAAAAGCTTCCGCGGCATTCGGAGCGCCTGGCGTAACTCCTATCGAAGAGAACCATTCGAGCCCATCGGCGCTACAGCAGTATTTACCCAGCACACGCCTCCCATCATGTAAGCAGCAACTGACGCCGGTGAACCCTCCGTCTGCAGGGACAAGGACTTACCCGCCTAGTAGAAAGCGAAAACTTTACGATGTGCAACGATCAGTGTCATATGACTGATACTTGGGAGGGAGTACTGTGCCGACGCAGTTCAAAGTTTGAACGCACTCGTCATTATTTGCTAATCTCACTACCAGGCAGCAATGTGGCAGTTATGTCGGCAACAACTTCAATCTCTCTCTCGCTTTTGATACTTTGACGTGTATACATGCACGACGGTTTAGCTCCATACATTTTAGTGAATAAAGTTTATTTTAATGTTCAAACAAGAGTTCATACATTAATATTTCGTATACTCAATAATGGCTTAGTAAGCCCAGCTAATAACCTATCGCCTAATAAGCGCTAGATGACTCTCACAAGTGATCGTAATATTTATATTCGATATAACTTGCAAATGAAAAATTAAATGTAATTGACTCAAATAAAAATTATTACTATTACTTATCATCTAAATTTAGTTCATACTAATCCATCGAAGGCAGAGTTAGCATCTGATGAGTACTTCGATGACGAAATCTCAAAAATAATTTTTCATGCATTTGCTCGCAATAAATAAAAATTAATAACGATTTTTTCTTCACTAATATATCTCAATTTTCGCTTTAATTTATAGTTGGAGACCAGAGCTTATATAATTTAGAATGTGAAGTATGCCATTTCATCTCACAAAAGATATTTAGTTACCTAACTTAATGATAAAAATTTCAATTAACATTTATGTAGCCACATCTTAGTCAATTTATGAAAATATACCTGCAGGAAAAGGTTTGAATACACAAACATTAAATCCCTATTACGAATGGGTTAAAGTTGATGAGCATAGGATCTAGTGTTAGTAACGATGAGGGTTGCAAAGTTTGTTCACTTCAGATGGCAGTCGTATAGAAAATAGTCTGGCATTCTATTTCGAGTGGAAATATTTTTATATAGATATAGATATAAATAAATAAAGTTGAAAATTGTTTGTTAGAAACTTTATTCCAGATATGTCATAGTTGATTGACGAATTTAAAAAAATATATATATGAGGGATTATAAATAATATTATTTCATTCAATATAAAATATTACGGGTGCACTCGAATCTTTGGATTGATATTATTTATCACAATGGAAAGATTTCAATATATCTTATTGAGCCCATTCGTCTTAAGCATCATTACGTTTTTGGATCGAAGTAGAAATTAAAAGAAACGTTCTGAAGCTAGGGTCAAGAAATAAAAAATAAAGTTGAATCAGGTGATAAATTCAAAACCAATAACCTCCATCTAAGCAAAGGAAAAAATTGCAATTAATTCATTCTTTTTTAGGGTATTGTAAAATCATTTTACAATACCCTACTAAAATCGTGTCCTGTCTGTCCGTCCGATCGTGTGTCACAGCCCTTTATCTCGAAAACTACATAAGCTAGAAACGTAAGATTTTATAAGTAGGTGCGAAGTGACGCCCTCTTCAAAATTTTATCACGAAAAAAAATTTATGAGGTCTTTAAAGGGGTCTCCCCATTTAGGGGAGTTGCCCCCGAAAAAATAGTTTTCATCGCATGTAGGCAATATGGATAACAAATGAAAGGCCTTAATGAGAACTTTTCAAAACAGCCCTTAAACCAACAAGTTTTGCTTTGAGGGATGCAGGGGAACGGGAAATGCACGAAAATTTTGTGTCCCCCTCACGATTGGACGCCTTTGACCCGAAAAATCTAAAAAAAAATCACAGGGATGTGACTTTAGGAGTACAAGGGCAACAAATACCTCAGAAGTGGAATTCGATCAACTTTGTTAATAATAGTACATTCTATAAATTTTATATTTTTGCCTATCAAATCAAGATGGGATCCTTAAATTTTCCAAAACCTCCAATTTAAGTTTTTTATGTGTCCTGAAAATTTCACTATAATTGAACAATAAACAGCTAAGTTCCAGCCGATTGAATATTTAACAATTACAACAACATTAACACGTGATACTAGGGAGATATACGTTTGCAAAGGTCCTAGGCACTACAAATATGTAGGAATTTTGATAAAATTTTAGAAATGGTTTGTAATATTGATCAAGCAACGAGGTCAAAACACTTGGAACAAAATGGTGGCGAGTTTAAAATCATAATAACGATAATAATTTTTCAAACTCAATTTATAGAATCTGTATACTAGCCAAGTTTTGATATGCAGAATATATTGTTTGTTTTACTAGTTGTTTTACAATATACTTCTGGCAGGAGCACTCTCCAGCTACTTCAACTTGTTTTTTTTTTAACTCAAAAAAATACTGCCTTTGAACATGCAGTACTAAAATTTCTATAAAACACTGAATAAAAGTCTAGTCCGTCGATAAAATTTTAGAAAGTCTATTTAGGAAACTAACAAAAATTTGTACTGGATAGCTGTATTTATAATAGTTTAAATACAACAACAAAAAAAAAATACAAAAACTACATAAATTTCCATATTGGTATAAAAATGGTAGGAAACAAAATGGTTTCTAAATGTGTCAAATGAATTATTGTGAACTGGTGAATTTTTACCTTTCCGTGTGACAAGAAAGTTGAAGAAAAACTGTCACATCCTAAACTCTATTTAAATAAACATGAATTATTAACCAGTAAATTTCGGTCTTTTCATTTCTGATGTTTCGACCGGGTATGGGACCCACCACGGTGGCTGGATACTCCTCTTCTGAGCTAGCCATCGGGCTGTAGCTCCTTCCTTCTTTGTAGTAACAGTGGCTCTTGCTGGGTAGAGTGGCCTTCCACTCAGGTTTCTTATTTATGTTAAAGTGTTATATGATTCGATCATATAAAATTTCAATAGAAATCTGAAACATTTTATTTTACATTTACCGGAAAGATTCATATAAATTGCTTTGCATGAATTTTTCATGTAAATGTAAAATAAGTGCCCCCCCCCCCCCCCCCCCCATCCGGATCTTGATCGGCATCGGCGTCGTTTTCCAAACATCAATTCATTTGGTAGGTCACCTCGGCCTCGACACCGTCGACGCGTTATCTTTCTAACGTACAATTCGTTAATGCAAAAATTTTTTGTAATGGGCCCTTGTGCTGGGGAAAAACAACCCACCCCACGGCACCGCAATGCTAGCCTGCAAACGCATTCACGCGTCCTCAGACAAGGCCAATTCCGGCAAGCATTAATATCTTCGGTCGATGAGGCAGCAGAGCATCGCTGCAGTCCTTTACGGACAGTTTCAACACTCACAAAAACACTACAGTAGTGTGACCTATTGAAAACAAAAAAATAAATATTTTAACTTGGATAAATTATTCGAACCTAGATACATTTGAACCTTATCCTGAAAAAAAGAACCATTAATAAAAACTCGTATGGCATCAAAATGTATTTCTATAAAACGACATTTAATTACCAAGCAAAAATAATCTGGATTTGTTTCCGTCTTAATATTTTTTTCCTTAAATTATCGTATCTTCAATATTTGCTCATTTCGTATGTTGTCAATGTAACATTGCTGTATTTCATCTAAATAGCGGTAGTTTGTGGTTTTATTTTAACAGAGGATATAGAACAACATAGAATTATCCATTTATTTAGATACTCTATTTGATTGACTAAAAACATTTTCAGCAACGTTTGTTTTATGTTTTTGATTTGACCCTTAAAAATGTGCTTTTCCAATATATCAAAGTGATTATGTGTATTTCATCTTATTGAAACATACATGATTCTGGTCTTTTTTTATCGTTTCACATCTACCAAAATATTCATTTCTCATGTATTTCTCATTTTTATCTATTTTCTCATATTTTCCGCCTAAATTGATATTTATGTTTTTTCTTTATTGATGATTACCAAGGCACGATTACTTTACGTTAGTGTCTTTTATACAACAATTATATTTAATAGTCGCCATTTGTCTAGAAAAAAAAATTGTTACTTATTTCACGATACTGTCTTGTTAATTATAATAATAAACATGGATATTATTGCAGCCATCAATTATAATGATTTTAAGCGTAAAATAAAGGCAAACATTTTCCAGTTTAAGAAATTGTTTAGTTTTAACAATCCTGTCTGGCTTTAAAAAAAATAAGTAAATTAATTTTATATGTGTATCGAAAGACTTTAAAAATTTCATGAATTTGCTTTAGTTCGCGTAAAACAGTTTTAGGCCCATTTTGATTCGAAAACAAAAGGAATATCTGGGGAAACATTGGGAGAGTAGCGTTCAATGAGAGAGATTGAGATTGAACTCGAAGTATACAGTAAAAAATGACATGAAACAGTGAATTTACAGAATCTTGGTAGCAATATGAAAGGCTTAGTTGCTTATTTTGTGAAGAAATGTTTACAAAATCTAACGTCGATTCATCTGTTCATATCACAAAATAGTTTTCTGAGGAATCATAGAAACTGAAGCACATTTTATGTAGTGATTTCACCAAGTTGGATGAGAGCCTTGCATGTGGTGTGCACGGATTCTTTTTATATTCATTTTGCAGTCACCATTCCTTTTGTTTCCAAAACATATGCAACGATAGTACATATAGTAGAAGCCATCATTGGAGGCTGATACAATGGCAAACCAATTGGTAAACTAAACTATTCGGGCAAAACGCAATTTCTAATGTCTTTTTTGTATCTATTTTTAAAACACCCAATAAACATTATTAAGTCTAAATATACATAATTATGTAAAAACTAGGAACAACAATTTAAAGAGTTAACGTGATTCAATTCAACAGCCTTGATGGACTCTAAACAGAATACATATCGGCAAGAAAACGCTCTTCAGCATCATATCCATTAACTATTTTCCTATCTATTTCGTCAACCGATTGATTGTTTTGTTTTTTTTTTTTGTTTAACGTGTAATGTTCAACGCTGACTTTTGAAAGTGTTATGAAAACTGTAGTGCAAATGAAAATTATACATAATGTTCAAACTATTTTCTTAAACATTAAAATTATGTACGAAATGAGTGAGTTTTTTGTGTTCTACATAACGAATTCGGAAGCTATATAAGTATGTAAGTTTATTCACAGTCTGATTCGGTCCAATCCACACGAGCCCAATCAGGAAGTTCCGTTTCGTACTCCCAGCCAGGTCCCTTTAATGAAAAAATAAGAACAAAAACTATTAAATACATTTATTTACTATTAAATATGGAAACAAGTTTTAACATTTTAACCTTCAAGTAATTATTTCTTTCTCTACTTCCAAGAAACCGAATTGCATAGTAAACTTTAATCTCCTGGTTCATTTTCGATTCAAATACGAATATTGCTTAAAAAGCCACCACTTACCTTGTACTTCCATGCGTGTAAGTACATTACTAGATCCTGGGGCTTTGGATCCCTGTATCGCACTTTACATTCATAACAATGTTTATCTGTAGTCATCTTGTCTGGGTTGAACGCTAAATCCGGTGATTCATGACCTGTTTGCGTGGCTACTGTAACCTATTTTGCGGCAAATGAAAACAACAAAGAGGATTAAGAATAGGATTCTAATGAGTGAAAGTGTGGTGGAAGGTTTGCGGATTGCAAGCATGCAAGTATGAAAGAGTGTTGAGTTGCTTCAAGCCTCAAAGACCAAATAATGCAATAATAAAGGAAGCGAAAACAAAATTTATTCACCTTTACTTTATTATCTGAAGTAGGCGTTGCGGACGAGGTGTTGGTATCAGCATGAACGGAAGTCAGGACGCCATCGTGAGGACTTTCACTACCCAACGAAATTGGCCTCGGGCTTTCAGAACAGGGCGAGGCTTCGCGAGACACACTTTCCGAATCGTCGTCACTAAGAACATTTCCTGTTGAAATGTGAGGAAATGAATATTTATTATTTGCATTTTACTATTCAATGAAATTTCTGAGAATGCCACATTAAATTCTGTAAGGACTAAGCTCATGCATAAAATACGGAATTTATTGAAAGCCCACAATGCATATTACTTCATGGTAGAAGCATCATTGAATTACTGTACCTTTTCCACTCAGCGCACCCGCTAAACTATCTGAATCTGAATCGGCTTTAATTCGCTTAAATAACGACAGCTCGGAATCACCGTCGATGCCAAGCCAATTTTCCGCGTTATGTATATTAATGAGATCCCGAACCAATTGCTCATCGGTTTTGCCTCCAATGTCGCCCATTCGTCCTTTGTTCGGTCCGAACACTTCATGATTGTATAGCGGATCATTGACGACTGGATAGCCTGCGGAAGGATAGGATGCAATAGCAGAGAGAATCAATTTCAACTTCATTCTTGATTCGTGTTCAAAGTAATTTAATCGACTTACCCAAATACTGCAGATGAACTCGAATCTGGTGCATTCGTCCGGTTAACGGTTTACACAACACAACACTGCTTTTCCCATTGAAACCGATTTTCTGAAATGTGGTCGTGCATTCTTTACCCTTCGACGACACTTTGCAAACTCCAATTTTATAGCTCACTACTTCAATGGGTTCCTTGCACTCAATGATACCACTAGAAATGGAGTCAGGTAAAGTCATTTCATAGTAAAATCCACTCTTCACATTTATCAGTAGGTTTTATAATGGAATAGCGTTCGAGTGGCAACAGCAACAGTATCAGCCAAAGCAACAATATTCTTTCATACTTACTCGGGAAATTCGCCTTCCACACGACAAACATATTCCTTTTGAACCTGCCGGTTCCTTATCTGGTGTTCCATTTGCCGGGCTTTCTTTGGACTTCTGCCAAACAACAGTAGACCAGATGTTAGGCGATCTAATCGATGAATTGTCCTCAAATTCTTCAAATTGTACTCCTTAGCAAGAATGAACACCACTGTATTGTGACGATATCGCCCGCAAGGATGTACCTGTTAAGAAAAGTTGTAGAATTGTTTGTTTTACGTTTGACGCTTTCTAGGAACAAGTGTCGGAGCTATATGTTGTTCCTTACAATATAAATTTATTTTTTCTGGCGTATGCGTTGATGTGTGAGATAAAATACCATTTCAGTTAATTGGATGTCAGGTTTAGGGAATTTTGCTATTTCATTAGTACACAAAATGAATTTCCTCATGTTAAATGATGGAACCATTCCGTTAAAAATAATTTATATCAATCACAATAATAACTACAAATAGTTCCTACCGCCATAAAACGTCTTGAAATTACCCAAAGTTCACTTTGCAGTAGCTAAACTACATGAAATTACTAGAACATTTGAAGAAAGTTACATCTAAATCCTTATCGGTAGTGAAGTCGTGCTAACGAAGATAACGATAGCGCGAATTATTATGTTGTACTTGCTGCGATGGCTACCGAAATGGATTGTCCAAGCAATATAGGTAATATAAATTACGATACTAGTGATAATTTCATTGAATATTTAAAATCTAAAAATAAGGAGGAGAAGCCAAGCTGCTGTCCGCTGTTTCTTCCGCAAAAAATAACAACAGTGAAAAAGTTCCACCAAAAACGCCTTTGGTCAGCACGGAGGGTATGTGGTTCGGCTACTGGCAGCCGAACATAAGACAAATAAATTTGAAGTAAAAAAGTGAACGCAGGCTTAATTGCAATTAAAGACGAAAACACTAATTGATTTCAAGTTAGCTTAAAATTTTTTTAATTGTGTGAAATCTACGCGCTTTATATACACGCCAAAGGCGGAAAATACCCAGATCTTCGTATTAAAGGGCCTGAACTGTTGAGAGAATAAAATTGATTCCCTTGAAATGTTACAGGAAGGAGCACTATCTGTCAAATTCATTATTATAAAAAAATTTGCAACAAGGAGATCAACTATTGTAAGCAAAACGTTACCATTTTATTTAGCACAAATTTCAAATGATAGCAGTCCAAGTGCCCTCCAACAGATTAGCTACTTGAGCTTTAGAGTTGTGAAGTGGGAGTGTCTTCAAAAAAACGGAGGTCAATCAGAGTTACAGGTGCCAAAGATTTGGCCATTCGGCTGCCAATTGCACCATGGACAATAGGTGCGGTAAATGAAAAATGTTCATGTGAGTGCAAATTGGCTCAGATGGAACCGAAAAAAGATTATATTATGTCAACTGCGGTGTATTTGGTCATCCAGCATCATATCAAGGATGCCCCCGATCTCAAGATGCAAAAATTAAATTCTCCTCAAAATAAACCCAAGAACACCGCATGTAATATCGTCCGGCTAAGTCAAGCCCGGGGTATCATTGCCATTGCTGCTAGAGGACCAGCAGTCAATAAAGTAAATAATGTAATTGGCAATAATGAGCTGATTCTCAAAATTTTACCAACAGCTTGAATCTCTTTCGGAAAGAATCAATAAGCACGATTAAAAATCAATTTCGTATTTCAATGTTTAGGTCAACATGCTTCAAGAGAATGTGTCGTCCAGACATAGGAGGTAAGTAATGAGACTGATTTTATTGCCGCGCTTGTGGTAAACCTGTGACCTTGAAATTCCTTTCCCCTTCCCCGGCATCCTTCCCCTCACCATTGATATATTTACCATCGCTCTAGCTTGTTTAGTTTGCCTGCTGTGTTGTGTTGAGTAGACGTGTGTTGGTGGTGCTCGTCACGAAAATGGAGAAACGAAATCAAGAGCAACACGTCCCGATAAAATTTTGCGCCAGATTGGACGAAACAGCATCGAAAACGTACGCTAAAATTGTATGGTGATAGTGCTCTTAATCGTGCCCAGGTGTTTCTATGGCATAAAGAATTTAAGGAGGGGCGTGAAAGCGTGGAAGACGAGGCGCGGAGCGGGAGACCAGTCGCAGTGCAGACTGACGCGAATGCGCAGTGGGTGCGCGCCCTAATCCGTGAAGATCGGCGTTTAACAGTTCGAATGTTGGCCTCGGAATAGGGTATAAACCGTGTCAGACAAATTTTAACCAACGATTTTGGGATGAAAAACTTGTGCGCGAAGATAGGTTCAAAGAACCACACTAAACCGCCCTCAGTGTGTCCCAGTATTTGGCCTCTAAGGGGATTGCTGTGTTGCAACAGCCGCCTTATTCGCCCGGTATGTCACCCTTTGACTTTTCTGAACCTAGAACAAAATCGGTGGTCAAAGGAATCCATTTTGAGTCGATTACGGACATCCAGGCGGCCGTGACGAGGGTACTCGCGGACATCCGAGTCGAAACGTTCCAGAAATGTTACGAAGCATGGAAAACAAGCTGGAATCGTTGAATAGCTGCCCAAGGGGACTGCTTTGAAGGGAATGGTAGAGCTGTAGAATATTTTTTAAATATACGGTTTTCATGGAATCAGTCTCATTACTTAATTGGCACACCTCGTAATCCCACGGATACGAGTAGGCTTCGTCTCAGCTCGATCAACGTCAACTTCATTGTTACTCTACATCGACATGACAATCTCCTTGAATTCATCGTCAAGCAAGTTTTCGAAAAAAATGTCTTCGTGCATGTACTGGTTTGTACAGAAATCCTGAGATGGATTGGAAGTAATCTATATCGAATAGGCGAATTTATCAAACTAAAGTGACGAAAGTCGATATCTTCATATTGAAACTACTTTGAAATCATATCGCCAGATCTGTGATTGTGAGCGAAAACCCATGGATTTCACAACCGTTCCACCCTACGGACATTGAGACTTATCTCACTACTGGCTTCATTCCTCCAGAATTATGTGTGAGTTTGGACATGAATTGGTACCTTTTTGATTCTAACGGTATTCCGGTTATATATCATTCATACATTATAGACGAGCCACCGATAAGAAGACAAAATATCCTGTAAATTTGAGTTCACGAAACTAATAATTCCAAAGGAGATACTGATTTGCTAAGTTCGCTGAGGCTGATCGGGCAGGGACGGAGCAATCTAGGTACTGGTGGCTGAATGACAATAGCTAAAGTATTCGTGTTTTGTGTTTTTCATTACTTTTTTTATTTTCAGCTCATTATTACTACATTTAGTATTATTGTTGTCTATCTGTGGTAGCAGTTTTTTCAAAAATTAAGTATAAGTTTCAACATTAGGGTTCGGTGTATTGTGATGTATATTATATTAGGATAAGAGATAAGTTTTAACGTTTAGTTTAGGTATATTGTGATAGGATTATATTGAATTTTACTAGAGTTAGGTGAGAATATATTTTGATATAAGCTGAATGTTTAATAGTTTGTAGTGTTCTTTGTATAAAATGTTGATTTTTAATAGAGTTGATTGATTTTTTCCCAATTAATCGATAATATTTAGGGATTTTCATTTGATGAGATTTGATATTGTTTTTCTTTGACTAATTTTTTTATTGAAATTGTTTAAATTTAGAGTGCCATGTGGACCATTCAGTTTTTGAGTATTATAATGTATTAAAATTTGCTTTATATTTTTATAAAATTTATAACGATTGAATCAATAAAGCGCATTTGAATTTGTGTTAAGGTGAAGATAATATAAAATATTTTTTTTGTGTTTGGGAGGTGAATGCCATTTATGCACAGCGTGTGGGACTCCCATGCTGGCATGAAGGCGACTGGACTACTCCCCTGTCCACCTGAGAACCTAGCCTGGAACCGTTTGACATATTACTTCGGGCCAGGTCTCGTTTTGTTATGCCATAAGGCGCCTTCAAGCTAGGGGGTCCCTCTTCTAGCAGGAGGGGAAAGGGGAAAAGGAAGTGCCAATAAAACGATCCTTCAGCCCCAACGCCCCCAGGTACAGTGAGTCACTTTTATCTTTTAGGACTGCCTGAACATAATGTGCCACCTGGTTCCATTTGTCAACCGATTCGAGCATCACCGCGATTATATTATCCGGGCTGAGCTTTCAGTCTCCCTGTAGAGGTCCCTTCGCAGCCTGACCCATTTTGTGCACGCGAAAAATGTGTGGCAGGCATTGTCCTCCTCCCCTGGGCAAAACCGACAATCGGAGGACTGTGACTTACCAATCTTGTGCAGATAAGACTGAAAACACCCATGCCCGCTCAAAAGCTGGGTCAGATAGAAGTCAGTCTCACCATGTTTTCGATTTAGCCACGGTCTGACATCCGGGATGAGGTGCGCAGTCCACCTCCCCTTCGTGCAATTCACCCAAGACTGCTGACAACCGTTGAGCGAGAGCTGTCTCTCCTCGCAGACAACCAGCTCCCTCGCATCCTCGTTTCGGCGCAGGTAAATAGCGCGGCGCTCTCTAGCAAGGAGGGCGACAGGTATCACGCCTGCAATAACTCTCACCGCCAAATCAGAGACTGTCAGATGCGAAGATGCAATGCTCAGTGCTCCGTTTTTCTGTTCCTGTGCCAAACGTTTTCGGTATACCTCCTTATTGAGAGCGTCGCCCCATACTTCTACTCTATACAGTAGCACTGACCCTACAGCACTCATCAAGAGGCGTCTTCTTGATGGGCTGAGTCCTCCCTACGTTGGTCATAAGTCGACTCAAAGCCGGTACTCCCAAAGCAGCCTTCTCAGCCGTTGTCCTGATTTGCTCAGCGAAACTCATCTTCGAGTCGATCAGTAGCCCCAGGTACTTCACCGATGGCTTCGATTCGATTCGCAAGTCTCCAATACTGATCATCCTTACTCTAGGGATTCTCTTTTTTGTCAAAATGACCACTTCGGTTTTTCCCAGTGCTAAACTGAACCCGCGAGCAGTCATCTAGTCCCTTACTCAGCGCATTAGCATATTTAGCCTAATATAAAAATATTAGCGACTTTATTTTTGTTTAGTTAGAAATTAGTGTATATATTTGAACACTCGTGATACCTACATTATGTGAAAATCAATGTGCTCAGTTGGTATTGCCATCTCATCACATTAAGACTCAAATCCTACCAGTGCTTAAAAATGATTGAACTAAAGTAACGAAATTTGTATTCTATTAAAAATCCATTTTGCGCAGTTGGACAGTTCAATGGTCGTTATAATCGACATTTGGTTTCAGACACGACAAGACAAAATAATATGTATCATTAGCGAGACACCTTCCGAAATGTGTGGTTCAAAATTTGTTCTCATATATGCATCCCATGAAACGTAGACGCATATAATAACTAAAGCGAAAGTATTGATCTATGGACCCAAATAAAAATTTCATAAGCTGTTGCAACTTTTCTGTGTTTTTTTTTTCGAAATTTGAAAGCTAAACGTTTAAAAGATCACACATTATATGTGATCATATCCTATTGAATATACGAGTACGATGTGATAGTGCTCTTAGTCGTGCCCAGGTGTTTCGATGGCATAAAGAGTTAAAGGAGGGGCGTGAAAGCGTGGAAGACGAGACGCGAATCGGGAGACCAGTCGAGGTGCGGACTATCGCGAAGGGCGCCCTAATCCGTGAAGATCGGCGTTTAACAGTTCGAATGTTGGCCTCGGAACTGAGTATGAACCGTGAAACAGTCAGACAAATTTTAACCGAAGATTTCGGGATGAAAAAGTTGTGCCCGAAGATGGTTCCAAAGAACCTTTCTGAGGAGCAAAAGCAGCATCGAATGACCGTCGCAGAAGACTGTTTGGAACAAGTGGAAAATGATCCCACGCTGCTTGATCAAGTTATTACATGCAATGAGAGCTGGTTTTTCCAAAACGACCCGGAAACCAAACGCCAAAGCTCGCAATGGTTGTCTCCGCACGCCCCCCGCCCGAAAAAAGCTCACATGAGCAAGTCGACGGTGAAAACGATGGTTATTGCCTTTTTTGATGGCCGTAGAATCGTCCACAAAGAATTTGTTCCATCGGGCAAACCGTAAATCAAGTCTACTATCGCCAAGTACTCGAAAGATTGCGAAAACGAGTCAACAGGATGCGCCCAGACATTGCTCGTAACTGGATCCTTCATCACGATAATGCGCCGTGCCACACCGCCCTCAGCGTGTTCCAGTATTTGGCCTCTAAAGGGATCGCCGTGTTGTCAGGCCTTATTAACCCGATATGTCACCCCATGACTTTTTTTGTTCCCTAGAACAAAATCGGTGGTCAAAGGAATCCATTTTGAGTCGGTTACGGACATCCAGGCGGCCGTGACGAGGGTACTTGCGGACATCCCAGTCGAAGCGTTCCAGAAATGTTAAGAAGCATGGAAAACGCGCTGGAATCGTTGTATAGCTGCCCAAGGGAACTACTTTGAACGGGATGGCAGAGCTGTAGAATAATTTTTAAATATCCGGTTTTCATGGAATCAGTCTCATTACTTAATTGTCATATCTACTTAATTGTTGTGTGAAAAAGATAATGCAATACAAAACTTTCTTCTTCGTCTTAGCACTACAGCCCCTCTCGGGCCTTCGCTTGCTGCAAATAGCGCCTCCAACTGTCTCGGTCCATTGATCGCGTCCTCCAATTTTGTAATCCGAGCAGCGCTGAACTGTCTTCGTCGACCGGGTCAGACTACTAACAAAACTTTGTACACCAACAAAACTTTGTTCAGTTTTACGGAATTTGTTGTAAAATTTTCTCTTTCTTAAATTGCACTTCCTGTTTGAAAACTCGATTATGTTAATTTTAGTGACAAGAGTTATTCTTAGCTGTTATAATCTAGCACTAATTGATATATTTTATGTGGATATGTTTATAAATCAACTCAATTCACTGAATATTGCAGATTTATCTTTCAGTAACGAATTTGATCATTTTAGTCGCTTTAACCAACTATCTCAGCAAATTGTGTGCAAAATAGTAACTACATGGGGCAGGACAGGTTTTTATAGATATTACAGGTACCTGTATACCCTTAAAGCAGTCGGCGTAGCAAAGTGGTTAGAAAACTCCCCGCTTGCGCTGCAGTTACCATGTTCAAAGCATGTTGCTGTAGTTCTTCTGTCGGACTATGAGTGTCCCCAGGTGTGATATGTACTGATTGATGAGTAATGAGTAATAGCATGGCCAAACGCGATAGAGACCATATCACCTTCTAGAGTACCTTTACGGCAAAGGAATCTCTACTATCTCTAACTATGTCAAAGTCTATCTCTAACAATCTTAATATCAAGGTTTAAGCTGGTCTGGTGCATGATGATTATTATTGCATGTCTCGAAAAACAGCAGTCTTATATATACAAGTATTTTATTCTTGGGATTTTACAAATCCGTATATTCTTTAAAATATGAACGAATACAATACTAGAGAGGTAATTTTTGTCAAAAGCTTTGCGAAAGTCGGTATGGATAGTATTCATTTATGGATGAGAACCAAGAATCCGAGCGACACAGTCGGAGTACTCAATTAGTTTAGTTTAGTCTTCGTCGATTTACGCGGAAAAACCGTGCTGTTAACTATGGAAGATCGGTGCAGCTCGTTCAAATATTTTGAGAAAAGATGAGGAAACAGATATTGGCCTATAGTTTGAAACGTCAGATGAATTACCCACCTCGAGTATGGGGGTAATGAAGCAAATTTTCGACTGTTCAGGAAATATGCCTTAATAAATACTAAGGTTACAAGAGAAGATGGGGGAAAAGATGGAGCACCGTGATTTAACAAAGATGTGGGGAGTCCCGTCCGGACCAGAACCAACTGAGCCATTCGTGTAGCAGACACCTAATTCAGTTTCAAATGAAACAAGTTGAGTAAGCAGGAGAGTGCTCCTACCAGAAGGTCTTTGTAACCATCCTAGTGTTATAAACAAGTTTTCTAATAGCGGAATCGATAACATGAACTATTCATCCAATACTTTTTTTTGTGGTAGGGAGGTGAAGGCATTTACGCCCGCCGAGTCTGGCAGTGTGGGACTCCCATGGAGGATACCCTTGGACTACCCACTAAACACCTCCCCTGTCAATCCAGTACTTTGATCGTTCAAATTTACGCTAAAGATGCACAATTTCTTGCATAAGCACAGTACAGCCGCCATTTTGATCTATCTTAAATGATTTTTCTGAATGCTCGGCCGATTGAATATGTTCATATTAAACACTATTCCTTAAGTTTTCATTAAAATTGAAAGGAAATAAAAGCGTCTAGGTCAATTTTAAATATGTATCAACCATAAGCACGTGTTATTGTTGTTGTAATTCCATCCAATTGAAATGGCTATAACTCACTTGATTATGCTTTGATCTCAATTAAATTTTGTAAACATATGCACCTTATACCAAAATTTCAAAAAGTTTTAAGGTACCGTTTTGACTTTATGGGCGAAAGTTCAAAATCTACAAATCATACTATTATTAACAAAGTTGAGTGAATTTCGATTTCTGAGGTATTTGTTGTCCTTGTACTCATAAAGGCTCACATTCATGGCAATTTTCAGATTTTTCGGCTCAAAGGTGTCCAATCGCGAGGGGGGGCAGCTCACATATAAAATATTTTGTTTAGTTTTGACGATCTTGAAGACCAGCTGCATACACAGAAAAATAAAACTCAAAGTATAAAAATCTGTAATAATACCTGTGTTATGCTATGGGTGTGAAACATGGACCCTAATCCAAGTATCCGCAAATATATTGAACGCATTTGAGCGACGGGTCCTGAGGCGAATAATCGGAGTGAAGCTTGACGGGGACCAATGGCGAATTCGATACAACCATGAGTTGTATGAAATTTTTGACGAACTGGAGGTCTCAACGATTATAGGACTGCGGAAGCTACAATGGGCTGGCCATATGAATCACATTGACGAACAACGGATACCCAAAAAGGTATTCGTTGGGAGAACTGAAGGCCGGGGACCAGTGGGGAAACCGAGGAAACGCTAGTCTGACTCCGTCGACGAAGACAGTTCATCGCTGCTCAGATTTTGGGATTGGAGAACGCTATCAATGGACCGAGGCAATTGGAGGCGCTATTTGCAGGAAGCGAAGGCCCGAGAGGGGCTGTAGTGCTAAGAAGAAGAAGGTAACCTAAACTTTTTCCAGGAAGTCGCGTTGAATTACGTATTTGTGATAAGGAAAATATATCAAAAACTGCAAGGCAACAATCGAACAGGTTTCAATCAAAAAACGAATAGAGGCTTGAATGTTGAAAGCAGTTGATCTGGTTGCTACAAGGCGGATTTAGCAGAATTCAGATGTTGGAATTAACAGAATATTAATGACGGTCGACTGTATGAAGCAGAAAGTACATGATCTCTCATTGGTGAAAACAATTTGTATAACTACATCACGTTTATATTATTTTTCACCATCGATTGATTTTCACCTATGAATGTACATCAAATGTTTCACATGAAGCATTCATCCGTTTCCCAGCATATCTTAAGCATTTCTGTTCACTTACATTGCCATCTTCATTCATCCAAGTATCCTTTATTCGATAATTCGTGCAAACAATGTAACAAATTCTCAATGCCACAATCTTATGGACAATAACATTCTCGATAGACTGCTCAATATACATATAAAGATATCATAATCAGCTCTCAATAAACACTGTCTTAAATTAGATATAAACTACAACAATGAAATACAATGAAAGTATTACATATTATCCGTTACGATACACATGTAAATAAAAATACAGAACAAATAGTCGAAACGGATCAATTCAATGAATCGAATAGTAGGAAATAATACACAATGAGCACGAATGCAAGGACATCGAATCAATATCGACCAACTGGTACCTTATAGGGAAATTTTACGTTGCGGCATATACGAGTGCATACTCATACCCGTCAATATATGGCGTAGACTATTAAAAATGAAATTAATTTTTGCCAATAATTTGGATGTCATCGAGCAATATTTTCACACAAAAACATTTTCAGATATTCCAAGATTAAATCAATGCATCAGTTATGCCGACTTTTCAATTAAATATTATTTAATTAATGATTACTTATTCACTTAACGTCAACATACTGGGAGAGGGATACGCTCAAATGCATTAGTAGGAAAGAAAAATATATATAAATTAACCAAAGTATTAAATTACCATGGTGTATGGCGAGCAATGAAAACATGTAAATTTTCTCATAAATTATTGACCGGATTTCAGCCAACATGAAGACATGAATGCATATAAAGAGTACATATACGCAAACTTCAACACAATAATTACAATGCATGAGTATGGATCAAACTACAGTTAATTTGCCAGTATTGGAAAAGCGTGCAAGAGGATTTTAAACATTTAACAAGGGAATCAACGCCAAGAAGTCTCAATAACCCTATACATACCGAATGTTGTTCTCTACTCACCGGTAATGAGCACGGTTTATCCAATACCACAAGCTCACTATCTAGGTAGATTATTTTTATGGGATGATTCAATACTGGTGTTTCATGCCTGTATTTTTACGAATAGTACCCATAGTATTGGTTATTTTAAACGGTACCAATAATGTCCCAGAATTGAATATTTATAAAATAATAAAAAAAATATTGATTATACTTTTGCATTTTAAGTGCTTTAAAAAAAAGAAAAACTACTATTTTCAAAATTCAAGTTCACTGAGTATTGTCTGTATAACTCAAAAACGTGTATTCCGTATATTTTAGCTTGCGTGAGGATATAAAGATGAAAAATGAAATGAAGCTCTTATGTTACTATTGAAAAGATAATGGCCACATTATAATCACAAAAAGCTCTGTAATAAAAACATCTGGAAAAAATTGTCTTTTCGAAACAAGAGAAGAATGCTTGTAAAATAAACTATTTCTACGAGTCAATCCATTTTTGTTTTTGCCTTAGCACTACAGCCCTTTTCGGGCCTTCGCTTAGAGATAGTATATCTCATTATCTCGATCGAATGTATTGGCACTCTAGAAGGTGATATGGTCAGTACCATGATTTGGCCATTGGTTCGTCCACCCAGCTGCGTTACGTTCTGATTCTAGATCAGTACGTATCATAACTGAACGGGCTTATAATCCATCCGAAGAATCCCTTGGAACAAATCTCGCTGTCACCAACGGAATTTGAACCAAGCACCTTCGCCTTACGCAGTGACTACTCTAACCACTACACCATGCGGACAAAAAAATTTACTCAGATATCAATATCAGATAGAAATTAATCGATGGTAATAGTTTGGCTAGTGGGTTGACTAGAACACCGAAAATTAAGGTTTAGAGCGAAACAAATTAAGGTTTCTTACTGTTAAGGAACGGTGTTTAAGATAAGCGAAGACTTCTAGTGGAAAAAATTGGAAATAAGCGAAATAAGGAAAACAGTGAGAGACATTTTGAGGTGATGGGGAACTTAAGGATCAGTAAGGCAGAAAAGGGATGCAGTAGAGTAAGGTATTTTTAAGTCGGCCAAAAATTTGTATAAATTTGTGTTATTAAATAAAGTATTATAAAGGTACTCTGACAAATAAAACAGTCGCTCTCTAGGCCGCTCCGCCAAATTCATTACCGAAATATGTACGAGTACATATATTCATTTAAATTCACACATATATATGGAATCGAATGGAATCAAACTCACATCTTACCGACCATAAGGCAAATACCACCGAGGAGAAAGAAACCTTATCTTTTCCTAAGCAACATAAACATGAGGTATATTAGGCACATCGCATTAATTTACTCAAGCCACGACCTTCAAAACATACATGCGCGCCATCTATAGCGTTTGTCTCCATCATATTTGAACGGCCCTCGGATTATAACTTATGATCAGTTAATATTTCTACATCTAATAGTTTGCATTGAATCTCAATATTGTAATTATGTTTGCTTGGTCAATCACGAAAGGAAAGAGTTTTACTGCTAAATAACTAGGATTTATGGAATTTTATTGTGAAAATAAATGAAATCTATGAATTATAAAATTATTCCTTTCATTTCACATGCTATCCCCCTTACATAATTGATGAATTCGATTTGCTCACTTTCACAAATGAAACGACTTTTTAATTATAATTGTTATATTTCACGAGAACATGCATAAATAAACTTACAAATGGACAAACGGACAATCAGAAGCCTTAACAAACGTACGTGGGCACTTACAACTTTCTTCAAATCTATATTTGACAACTCCCGTGTTGCCTTCACATCCGTTTCACCTTTTCGTGTGTTAATTTAGTTTCCCGTGTTAATCTGTAGAAACCGTGTTTTTTCACACGCGTTTAGCATGAAACGGCTATGAAGGGGTATCTTTTGGCTGCCAAACCTGCTGAATGCGGCCATGATCCAGGGACGTGAGGTCCCAAGTATGAGTCCCTGTCAGGTGGTAGCAATTTTTTATGAAATTGTATTTTAATCAAATGTCTACTTCTTATTCTTGTTTGTTTAGCGATTTAATTGGCAATATTTAAGTTACTAAGATATTTTTATTAGAAAAACCCTTTACCAGGAAATAACCATTACAGGCTGGGAGAAGAAAAAAATTAAATAAAGGAGACTGGAGGTAAAAATTCAGAGGAACTAGAAGCGAACGAACTCGTGTTTTACCTTATCAGCAGCGTATTATAAGATAATTCTAGGAATTAGAGACAAGATCACAAAATAGTAACACAAGAGCCACATTCACTGTGGAAAAATTGAGCCATGGATATAAACCGGAAACAAAACCGAGTATAGATGAGGATGGAAACATCATAGGCAGCAAAACGAGATCAAGTAATGCTGAGGGCAATATTTTCAACACCCCATGACTCCCGATACAGGATCACACCCAACAAACTCCAGCATTTTGGATGAATCTGATTGAAAACGGGTACCCATACTATTTTCGGGAGAAATGAGCTCAGATCTGAAGCTGAACTTGGTGCGCACGGGATCCCGGTGGAGTTAGTGAAGTCCGGCGAAACAAGTCTCAGTAAACATATAAAGGGTTTTTCAAAAAGAGGTGTTATTTTGAATAGCCCGCTATTTCGGTAGATGTCACTTTTGAAGCTGTCATTTTTCGACATTTGACAAGTAGAAACTACCATTAATAAAAATTGACCAATACACGCTTTAACAACGCATTGAAATTTCTAAAATTCACTATAAAAATGATGAAAATTTGGCAGAGACGGTTCGTAAATCTCGAACATTTTTGGGTCGTCGTGAATCACCTTGTCGGACCGCAATACAGAAATTGATGGAAAAATTCGAGCTGTTGGGACAACTTAGTGATGTGTAGAATAAACCCCGTGCACGTCATTCAAGAACAGCCGAGAATATTGCTGCTGTAGACGAAAGTGTTGAAGAAAACCCAGGTTTGTCCATTCCTCGTCGTTCTTTGGAATTAGGCATTCCACAAACGTCATTACACCGTATTTTGCATAAAGATTTGGGTCTTAAGGCTTATAAAGTCCAGTTAACACAAGAACTCAAGTCGGTCGATCATCAACAATGTCGTGTTTTTGCTGATTGAGTCCTTGAAATTCATGAAAATGATCCGGAACTCCATTGAAAAATCATCTTGAGTGATGAGGCCCATTTCCATCTCGGTGGCTTCGTCAACAAGCAAAATTGTCGCATCTGGGGCTCGGAAAACTCAAGAGTTATTGTTGAAAAGCCTCTCTATCTTCAACGTCTGACTGTTTGGTTCGGTTTATGGTCCGGCGGAGTCATTGGACCTTACTTTTTCGAAAATGAGGCTGGAGCAACAGCTACGGTGAATGGATTGCTTTATCGAGAGATGATTAATGATTTTTTATGGCCGGAATTGGATGGTATTGACCTGGACAACGTTTACTTTCAACAAGACGGCGCTAAGTGCCACACAAGCAACGAAACCATTGTTATTTTTGGGAAAAGTTTCCGGACCGTGTTATCTCTCGAAGAGGTGATCACAATTGGCCACCGAGATCTTGTGATGTAACAACTTGCGACTTCTTCCTTTGGGGCCACGTGATAGAGAAGGTCTACGCCAATAGCCCAGCATCGATTCAAAACCTCAAAGATGGAATTCGTGAGGCTATCGAGGACATAGGGCAGCCACTTTGCATTATGGAAAATTTCATGAAAAAGATATGGTCCTGTAAGCGTGGTCGTGGTGGTCATTTGCCTGATGTTATTTTCCACTATTAACGGCATACCTTCTTCTTTATAATGAAATAAACATCCGATCATTTTTATTAGAAATTAGCATTTTTCTTTTAATATCAAAATAACATTTCTTCTTGGAAAATCCTGAACAAGAACTTGTTTTAAAACTATGCTCTGTGATGAAAGGCACAAAAACGTGAGCTGCCCAGCATGCAAAAAAGGAATCGTCTCTGCTGCCAAAATTATAACGGGACATTCGTTCCATGCACGTGTTACAACATTTTCACCAAACCATCAAGTGGCGATTGGAATTCGATGTTCATGGAGTTACAGGAGAGAACAAAAGTGGCTTCGGAATAGAAAGGTTGACTGTTAACCGGATTTTCTCAGTGAAACAAATGCTGGGAATATAACATCATGTATACAAACTCTTTATAGATTTTTTCCAAGCATGTGATAGTATCGATCCGAAATGTCCTTTACTACTCCTTCAATTGGGAATCTTACCAAAATTGATCCGCCTGTAAATACCACAATGGGCGATACCACGAGAAAAAAATTCAAAACGAAATCAGCAAAATTTTCTCTTTAGAGAAAAGGTTAAAACAGGGAGACGGCTTTGTACTGATTATCTTCAACCTAATATTTGAGCACGTCGTGAGAAAAACTTCGTCCATGGAAGCAAAGGACATGCCGGTTTTATGTTCTGCGTAACTAGTTGCATGTGGAAACGATGCCGATATAATTGCCCGATCTCTTCACTGTCTGTAAAAATTGTTTCTAGAATTAGCTAAATCAGCAAGAAGGGTCAACGAAAACAAGATCAAACTAATGATGCTCACGAAAAAGTACCCCTGATTGACAGTACGTGATGATAGGTTATTTTGACAAACAACAAGTAGATCATTCCGTATATTTAGAGTCTTGGTTTTCAAAGGACGGTAGCGGGAAAGACAAGATTGAGTGGGGAATATCTATAGTAAATAAAACCTTTTTTTGTGGTCCTTACTCTCGCTAACCCAATCCCGGAGCTCGCGCGAAATGTAAAATAAAAATTTATAAACCTTTGATAAGACTGATATCTCTGGGTGCGAAATGTGGACGCTAATGACAATCTTGGAGAAATGGATAGATACTTTTGAACGAAGAGATTCTAAAAAATATTTTGCCCCATTAATCAATAAAAAGTGTGGCGAATCAAAGGCAGAACCCATTGTATAGCCGGTTTAATGAGCCAAAAGCTTCTATTATCGTAAAGCTGAAGCAATTACGATTTGGACAGGTCGAGCATATGTCCGAAACTAGGGCGCGTGGAAAGATGCTGAAAGGACTGACTGATGACAACCGTCTACGAGGAAGACCACATAAATGATGGAAGGACTCAACCGACGCAGACAACAGAACGTTACTACAATTGATGTGAATAGATCAGCTATCTTCATATATAATCGAGCTTTTAAAGGAAGATGATGAGAATTTGAAATTCCACAATGTAAATATGCCACCAACGAAGTAATGATTAACTTCCGTTTACTATCGTCCGTCATTATGATTTTCTGGTGGAATCCAAGTGGACAGCACAAACGACTTCAAGATGTGTAGTCTTGAGATGTGACAGCGTGTCGTACCATCCCGGTCAATACCTCGGATATACGACAGTCTACTACATTAGCGGCTGCTTGCAAGCTAGCTAGTTCGGCGAGAAATCACGACATGGGTCGGACCACGATTAGATTTATTACTCGGTATACAATCGAGTCACCCACGGTAATTCTCAAGGTTTTTAGAAGTGCGGTTACCCAAAACAGAACATCTCTACTTTACGTTATATATGAACTCAAATTTCAAAAAAAAAAGAACAAAACGCACAATTGCACCACCCAGTACCAAAACCGTCGCCTCGTCAGAAATACGCTACGTTCTCCTAGAACCACATGAAGAGTATTTTTGAAACTGGTAGCAGAAGGGCAAGATAGAGGAGCAGGTGATTGAAGACACATATGTAGGAAAAAAATGACGGAATAGGAGTTCGTATATTTGTTTAAATTGGATATGATCAAACATCAGAATGTGAGATGGCGGATGAGGCTTGTTAATCAAACTAGCCAGATTGCTAAAAAGGTGCCCAAAGTTAGGGGTGGGACATGATTTTTTCCCGATAATAGTGTGAATGAGTGTATCTAAATTTCGTGGACAGGTATGTCATGTGATCATGTGTTTGAATTTGATGGCATCAAATTCATGGAACACACAAAACCAGTTGAATAAGTCGGATATAGCTGAAAAAAATGTTGTTGCATTTGTAATTGCATATAATTACACGTAAAACGACTATTTTTTACTTGATTATGATTCGATGTCAATGAAATTTTGTGGGCACAACGTTTTTATATTATTTTGGATAATTATGAAGCTTTAAAAATGTTAAGGCTGTCGTGTAGTTTTTGTAGAGGAAAACTTAACAAAGTAAGATGAATTTTGATATCTGAGGCACTTGTTGATCTACCTCCGTAATGTTTATTACATTTATCGGCTCAAAGGTGTTGGATAGCGAAGGTGGGGACACATATTATTTGTACATTTTACCTCTCTCTGGACTGCGGACGGAAAACATGAATTTTTTCAGAATAGATTCCATAAGCTCTAATCAAAACCTTTCATTTGATAACCCATTCAACTACCTTTGATAAAAAAATGATCAAGGGTCATTTCAGCATCGGGCGAATCCGCTGGAAAACTTTTGAAATTTTTGATAAGTCCTAAATTTTTGAGAAGCCACCACTTCTGAAATCTCCACAAGGTTTGACCATTGTAACTTTTATAGTTTCTGAGAAAACTTGCTGCGATGCATGGGGCGGACGGAGAGACAGGGCGCGAAATTACAAGAAGTAGAGTTTTGGTAAAATTTGTTTTACAAGGCCCTTAAAAATTGATTGGAAAGTTTTATTTAAAGTCCATTAGGTAGATGCGGCGAGGGCGATTTCACTCCAATTCCAGCTTTGTTAAATGTAGAATCTATTAAGCTAACTTCAGCTTGGTAATATACCTAAATGTACGAGTACATCAAGAAAAAAACTTGTGTAAGAATAGTGAATTCCGTACCAGTATAAGGCGTTATGGGTCTGTAAAAGCCTTTGGCGTTTGCAAAAATATGTAGAAATTGATTTTACATCAAACGATAAGGTCAAATGTCCAAATTTATGTCCGACTGCCCAATTTAAAATAAGCAACTCAATATTTCTTACGAACGCGCCCTAGTAAATGTTCATCTTAAGCAATGGGTAATGCGGCCCGATAGTGGCAGTCGACATTGTGAAACCACAATTTTATGTTCTAGTTAATAATACTGGAAAAATACATGCATTTATGCACTCCAGAGACTTGGCATGAATATAGCTCACTTCTCATAGAATACAAAGTATCTACACTACCATTGAACCAAGAGATCCCTAATTTTACCTAAAGCTTGTAGATGTGGGTCAGGTGCATTTGAGTTTTAGAATGTTGTGAAGATAGTATAATTTACACAATTTTCTTTTATATTTGGCCTAGTTTGGATTTGTCTAATTCCTAAGATTATGTATTATTTCGAGTGGGGTTGTTAAGATCTAATAAAAAAAGTTACCAGCTGGACTAAATTGATTTTACTCTTGTACCACCAATTCATATTTATAATTACATTTCTCCGTACCTTTATATACAGCCTTAAATATATCATACATTAAAATTATTAGGAAAAATGATTTCAACAGTACAAACAAATAATTCAACTTACATTCTCCGCGTACCGTAGAAAATCGATCGACAAAGGTCGAATATAAATAAGACCAAGAAGAAGGAAACGCGAAATTAGAAAGAAACCGCAACGAAGGATATTTCTAATCTTATAACGATTTTTGAATCGGTGTACACACAAAATCAACAGTCAATGTAAAAAAAAGGGTCTTGTGGTATTCCGTGAAGGTATCCGTTTCTCCCGTTCAAGTCGAGAAAGGAAGTAGAAAAAAAGGAATAGGTTAAGCGAATCTGGAAAGCAGAAAAATGAAAATTAAATGAAGGTTCCTTCTACTTCCTGCTTAAACATTACCAATGAATATTTTTCCCAAGCACAACTACACAGGACTATTTGAAATTCATTTAATGATAAAGTATTTCCTTCCTTTTTAATGAAGATACAAATAGGCAATTTGAAATTCCATGCAATCTTAATCAACTCGTGAATCGATAGAAGAGTTACAACATACTTTGGCAACTTTATTTGTAACTTGCCCATCACTTTTCCTTTATGTCTCAGGATTTATTGGTTTATCAATTTAAATAATGTTCAAAAGTTGGTTGTGTTTGTTGGAAAAAAGATTGAAAGGTTATTGTTATTCTATCTTTTCACGTTGAAAAATGTCATTCGATCCGAAAATACTTTTTTATAAGGTTATGGATAGTCCTGACGATTAAACTTTTGCTCTAAAATGAATGATTATCACCAAAGGACCTGGATAAGTTCAACTTATGACAATAAATGACCGATTATTGATTAGAATAATCAATGTAGCATAAATTATATGCTAGAAGCTATCATTAGATTAGGCAAAAAGTTTGTGCACTCTAACTTCACTCACAATCGAAAAACGGACATTTTCACAGTTTAGCTAACTAAATGATTGAATTGAGATTCATATCGTGAGAAGGCGATTTTGAGTCCACATTGAATTATACGCTGCCTGAAAGTTTAGTCGACTTTGTGAGTAAAGTAGCAAATGGAGTTGCAACTTCATGCAGAGTCAAGTTTGTTAGCTACTTGAGTTTTATGAAGTAGATTCTGAAGTAAGAAGCTCTGACTGTGAAAACAAAGTTTAAATGTGAATGAGTAGGCAATCAGACACAAAAACTAATAAGTCAGCTTCACCGTTGGAAAAAAAAAATGATTTGAAAGTATAAAATATTTCTGCCAGAGTACTTAGCCATAACATCACAGAAACAAACCGAAATAGCAGGAGAGTGCTCCTACTAGAAGGGTTTTAGAAATCAATAAGTAACTCATACAATGTCTTCTGGATATCAAAATTTGACTCATATATATTACATTAGTACATCCACTACTAGGAAATCTAGATTTTATTTTAACAAATTTAAGGATCCCCTTTTAGGTTTTTAGGCAAAAGCGTAAAATTCATCAAATGTGCTATTATTATTAACAAAGTTGATCGAATTTTGACTTTTTAGGTATTTTTGGACTTGTACTTATAAAGATATACCTGTATTTCCATGAATTCTTCCACATTGTTTGGATCAAACGTGTCGAGGAGAGGGACATATTTTTCGTACGTTTCTCTTCCCCTGCACTCGCCGAGGCAAAAAGTATCCATTTAAGACCTGTTTTGAAAAGTTCTTATGAAAGCCTTTCATTTGATACACATGTTGGCTACCTTTGACGGAAATTTTGATTTTTTTAATTTTAATTTTCACCCCCCTATATGAGGAGATACGCCTTAAACGCTTTACACATTTTTTTTGTAATAAAATATTGAAGAGGGCACCGCTTTTAACGTACTGGCAAAATTTTTCTAGCTAATGAGGTTTTCGAGAAAACTTGCTGTGTCGCACGGACGGACAGATTTTAGATTTTGCAAAATTATTTTACAAACTATTAACAAAAATACTGTCAAAAGAAAAAAAATGTACTACTGTACTGACCCGACCTAGGTGAGACACACAACGACGAATGGACGATATAGTCGAACGCGAGACGCCAACGAGGACGGAACGAGTCTATTGATGTTAACAAAAACCCAAATATAAAATTAGCCTCCGATTTTTGTTACTATTCTTGGCGATTTAGTGATTCGGCATGCTTTCCATTTTATGACAGTTTCCAGAAGTGGGATAAAGTATCCAGTTATTAATTTGATTGCCGATGACGCAATGGAAAAGCTGAGCAAATGCATTGCGGTGCAATGGCGCAAAAAGTCGTGCGCGATGGGATTGTCAAGTGCCGGGAATAAGGCGCAGTTAGTCGAAAGACTATACGAAAATCAATACTTCGACGGTTTTACGAGTGCTCTAAATCTGGGTGTTGAAAATTGATTGACGAGCCTCGAGGTAACACTGATCAAATTACAAGCCTCACAAACTATCGAGGCTCCGCTAAGATGGTCGCCCTTAAGCGCGACAGTATCGGGCAGAGTATTAAGTGTGCATACGATTGATGACGAGCGGGTTGCGACGGGTCCCATTGTGTCTGTGGCTAACGGATTCCCTTCAGTCACACATTGTGCGGCGATTGTTTTGACGTTGCCCGACGGTTTGTGGTAAAACACGAAAAGTCGAACGTGCCTCTGAAGCTAGGTGGCGGAGCACCGGTATCAACTACTGCAACAAAATTGACATGTTATAACGACGTGACGGCAAATATCATTCCAATAATGTCTACAAGTACGAGTGTAGCGACGTACGACGGGAATGCGACACGTACATTTCGATGAGGATGTGAAGCCATTTCACTGGACGCGTCAATATAGTGATAAGAGCGGGACATACAACAGGTAGCATGATGTGTATGGACATCCATTGGGCTAGTATAGACAATTGTCAGCTGCTATAAGTGCTCCAGACGGTTCGTATAATCCAAGGCTAGCGACGGGCTTCGAGTATGAGCAAGCGTGGAACGATCCGACTGCTCGAGGTAAATAAACAGACTCTGTGTTTGTGTGGAAGAGCACGGAACCTACTGCTAAATATCGCTCCACTCAAAATGTTCATTTTCCGCCACCTGTCATTCAAAGTTCCAGAAACGTACACGACATGATTGCGATCTCGCCAACGTTCGTCCTAGTGGATACAGCCACCGCAACAACGCCACAGTTCATTGCACGTATCGAAAATCTCAGGCAAAGGTACGGTTCGGACAATAGGGCTTTGCTTTTTGCTGCTCAGGCAAAGTTGAAGGGGACAGCGAAATTATGGATGAATGCAAGTCCAATCGTGTATTGCGACTGTCTCAGTTTGTGCAAGAATTTCTGGCAGAATTTCCGACGTGTGTGAATATTGCCGAAACGCACATATAATTGATGAATGCGCGATGCCGTGCAAATGAGTCACCTGAAGCTTTCTACTGCAGAATGATTTCTATTGGGCAGAAAGGCTCGCTGGAGGATCAATCGATGATCAAATATGTGATCAATGCACTGAATGACGTAGATATGAAAAGTAGTGTGCCAGTCAATTTGCATTCAACTTGTTATGCATTGCTTCAAGCGCTGGTGGACTATTACTCCTATAATCCGGTCAAAATGGTCATAGAGTTGAAAAGTTGGATTACCCATCGAGCAAAAGCCACAGGAAAATAACAAACCAAACATTAAAATAACGTATTTTACTTGCTGCGAAACCGGGCATATGCCTCAAAATCATCCGCTATTCAGCAAACAAATGCAGCCTGAATAATAATGAAGTGAACGGAATTGAAGACAATTTTGGTACAAGTGCGACTAAAGTGGTTACCATTAATGGACAACTATTTGAAAATTGATTGATTCTGGTAGTGTACGCTCTTTTGACAAGACATCAATTGCGAATAAGCTCGGTCCGCATGAAAATTGTGCAGTTATCCTGAAGGGATTCAGAGGCGGGCGATAAGAATTTACCACTGAGGTAAACGCCAGTGTCTCAATAAATAATCAAACCGACGATTGTGAACTGCTTATTGTGGACAAATAACGTGCAATTTGCTGTTGGGTAGAGACATTTTGTTTAATAATAGTTGTTTTGTCATTGACAGGGAGGATTGTTGAATCCTGAAAAATGAAACGATTAGCATTTCTGAAACTGCGACCAAAGAGCAGTTTGAAAGTTTTAAAGCAGGTCGTTCCAGAAATGAGAACGTACCAATTAGCAAATGTAAAATTGCAAAAATGGACATTCAACTGATAAGGTTTTTCAATTGAAGCCCTATCGTATCCCTTTCGCCAGACGTGAAATCGGTAGGGAAATCATCGGCGGACTTCTTGGAAGAAACAATTCGGCCGTCAAGTTCAGCCTATGCGTCGCCAATCGTATTGGTTGAGAGGATAAATAATGAATTCAGGCTTTGCATCTATTATCGCGAACAAAATCGAGTTACGGTTCGCCAACTGTTCCCGATGCCTGTCATGGATGAATTGTTTGTGAAGTTAGCGGGATCCACGTTCTTTACAACACTGAACTTCAAGACGGAATATTACCAAATTGAACTCGAGGGGCATACGAAACAATAGACGGCATTTACCATAACTGGGGGCAATTTTGAGTATAACAGGATGCCGTTTGTGTTAGTTGATGCCCTAGCAGTGTCCCAGCAGATAATGACGAAGCTACTAGATGGGCTAAAACCAAATACAATACTTGCATATCACGATGATCTAGTAAAACGTTCGATGAGGATATAGGAAAGCTTCGGGAGATTTTATCAGTGCAAGAAGAGTGCCGCCTGACATTGTCATTAGATAAATGTCATTTTCTAGTAACTGAGAATGATTTCTTAAGCCATCGCTTAGGTTTCAACGGCATCATACCATCTGACGACAAGGTGATTGCTATAAGGAACTTTAAGACTCTGAGTACAGCGACAGAGGTGAGGAGATTTTTGTGGCTGACGGGCTTCTTCAGAAAATTTTTTCAGGATTACTCTGTTATTGCACGACCACTGACAAAACGAACAACGAAGTCGGAAGTATGAAATTTGGTGTGGACGTATGCTGCACAAGAATTTTTTGAGAGTTAATCAAGTGTTTAAGTTCTAAACCTGTATTTGTTTTGTGCGATCCATCTTGTCTACATGAGGAACACACAGGTGCGAGCCACGTTGGATTAGCAGCTGTTTGCAATCAATGGACGAAGGAAAAATCTGGAAAGCAGTTATATATTTCAGCTGTCACTGCACTGATCCAGAGGCGAATTACCATAGCTACGAGTTATAAGTTCCCGCTGTCGTAAAGGCATTACAACGGTTCCAGATTTACTTGTTGGGGAAACCGTTCCAATTAATCACCGATTATACGGCCATAATAAGTGAGAAGGCGAAGACTCCTCGATGGTGGATGCGCCTTTTGGAATATGATTTTAGATGTGTCCATCGTGCTGGAAGCCGAATGAGCCACTTTGACGCGAAGAGTCGAGCTCCAGTGGAATAACCGAAACTGATAAGGATTGCAGCGATTTTAAAGGGCATAGAAGTTCCGATCAGAATAAACAAATAAGGAGCAAATACTGTATGAATGAATCTCCAGACGTTTGGAAGACAAATCAATGTTCTTGTGCCGAAAGCTGTTGGTTGGAGGATTGCCAGACTCTGTCATGACGAAGCGGGAAATTTCAAAATTGAGAAGATGATTCACTGAATACCAAACTATTTCCCAGGTATACGTAAGTACGTAAAAGGATACATTTCGGGCTGTGTACAATGCTGCCATAATAAGCAAAAGAGTGGTAAGCCTAAAGGGGAATTATATATCTGCCCGATAGATGCGATACCTTTTAGGATTGTTCACATCAATCACCTAGGACCGTTTGTGAAAACCAAGAAGGAAAACACATATGTTGTTGCTATAAGCAATTCATTTTCAAAGGCAAAAGTCGTAAAGGCAGTTAAAAATACACAGCCTGTTTTGCAAATATTGAACGAAGTGTGGAGCTATTTTGGATTGCCCTCACAGATTGTAAAAGATAAAGGACGAGCCTTCACGGCTAAACTTATCGAACAATACAGCAATCAGAACCATGTAAATTACATAAAAACAGCGATGCGAAAATCTCGTGCCAACACGCAGGTGGAACGAGGCAACAGTATTATCGTAAACTTCCTAAAAACGACCACAAAGTACCCAAAGGATTGGGGCAACGAGCTGAAACTACCAAAATGGAGGAACTCCCGGAGGAACGCGAAAACAGGAATTTTTACAAATAAGCACATTTATAAGTATATTGTAAATTGCGAAAAATCGTTCTAAATTATATGTTGACTGCTCGTCGTGGTGACTCAACTACTGATCAACCGACAGGAGAATAGCGATCCAAAGCAATATCAAAATGCAACGGAAAGAAGTGGAAGAACCATTATATAGTAAGCACCAAACATTACGTAGATACAAAGTCGACGAGCTTGTGGTACTGAAACATGAACCCACTGCTCTGGAGAGTTACACAAATTGGAACCGCGTTATAAAGGCTCTTACATGGTAGCGAATGTACTCGGAAATGATCGCTATCTCGTACAGGACATCGAATGTTCACAGGTGACTCAACGGAGTTTCTCATCGGTATACTCTGCCGACAACATCAGGCCTTGGTGTTCAGCTCTATCCGAGTTGGACAGTGCATGCAATGACTGTGACGATGCTTCAGGAGATGAGAAGGTCTGCAAGGACATCGGGACGATGCCTAGCCAGTAAGGACCGAATCATCAATAGAAAAAAAAGTACCGGCTTAGATGAGACACCCAAAGACGGACGAGAGAGTCTATTAATATTAATAAAACCCCAAATATAAAACTAGCCTGTTAAAACTATTCTCGACGATCTAGTGATCCGGTATCTGTTGGCTGTGCAAGCACTCTCTTATTCACAAATTTAAAGTTCCATATTTCTTCGGGCACTCCTCCGCCTTCCCTTTCTTTCTTCCTTTCTTTTATATTAAAATAGCTCATCATTTACCTTACCTTTAATTTCTCATCTTCATTCATATTTTAGTTCCTATCCTATTCCTCAAAATAAGCAAAATTTTAATACTCCTATCTTCTCCACTAATAAAATTTCCTTCTTTATTTCTCACTAACAAAATTTCATTCGTTACTATACTAACAAAAATGCATTCTTCCCTTCCTACTAACAGGATGGTGTTCAAACATTGGAGTTTTGATTATAATTGTATAAGGAGGATTTTGCTCATTTTTTATGATAATTTAAAGACTTTGAATTTTAGATTTGTTGGACTTGAATAGTGGTCTGTCTTTTATACAATGATTTTTGATTATTTATCTATAGATTTTTGATCATGGGGTTCACCGCAGTTACAGTTATCTCGCGTGCTGGAATTTAACTTTTTATAATCTTTTCTGGCTTTGTCAGCATGCAGGCTATTCAGGTGTGAATGATTTCGAGAAACACGGGTCGTTGGCTATATCTCCCTGCACGGGATAATTGGGCTTGGATTTATCACTAGGAATTAGCCAACGCTTTCGGCCGTTCCATCATCCATCTGGTTCCGGTTTTAGAATTTGCGCGAGTCTTGTCCGAGCCATTATGAAGTCTGTAGTGTTGTTTCATAATGGTCTTGTAGTCGGCTTTTTGGTGGTGACAATTAGAGCGCAGCCTGCCTTCAGATCCCGTAGCTATGCCAGGCACTGTTGTGGATTGTTTGTTTTATGTTTTGTGAAAATTTTAACCCTGTTCTCTTTTAATTACTTTTTCTTTTCCTTGTATAGGAGGATCATTTTGAGAAATGAATTTTATGAAAACTTTTAAATTTGTTACTATAAAATGTCAACTGCTGCTTGTATCTAACTATTTGACTAAATCTTCACATCGCACTCGAGTTTAGTTTTTTGACATTAAATGGGTCCCTTAAAATTAAATTAATATTTCTCTTTTTCGGGTTTCTTTGCTTGGAAGTGTAAAGAAATACAGGAATATTTCTAATTTTTTTTTCATTTTTGGCTTAATTTTGGAATTTCCAGCATTATGCGTATGCAAGCTGGGATCCAACGTACACTCAATTGGATAGCGAATTACAACGGCTTAGTTTATCGTCTTCGCTACGAGAAGCTCAATCCGTTCTCTCTCAAGGCCACATTTCAAGCGCTGCTGCAGATCTTCAACTACCAGGACAAAATAATCAGCTCGCCTCATCCACACGTCAGAGTGCTCCTGAGACCACGCCTCTTGTCACCCTTCGTGATTCCAGACGTGATGAGCCCCCAATGGCCGTGCGACTGCCAATTACAAAGTGGGGAATACCGTTCGATGGCGGAGTGAATGGAGTATTAATTTAATTTTTGACATGCTGGGAAATAAAATATTAATGAGGATGGGGAATAAAAGAACAGGTAAATGATGTTATTTTAATATAAAAAAAAGAAAGAATAAAAAAAAGGAAGGGTAGGAGTGCCCGAAGGAAGGTGGAAGTTAAATTTGTGAATGAGAGAATGTCGGTACGGCCGGGATTTGCAATGCATCCGTTCCATTTTATGACACTATACAGGAGTAATCTTTACTTTGCAGCCAATTTGCGAGAACCCAAAGCTAGGCATGCTTGCAGGATCCAGGAACCAAACCATCAATAATATTTACGTTGGTTGTAATGGCTAAGGATTAATAAATCACTCTTTATCGTAAAGTTATTCTAAGGTACCACGATCAAATTTTTTCATACATTTTAAGATTATTGAAATAAATATTTTCAAACTTTTTTTCGGATAGAAAGTAAAGGCAGGCTGGATTGATTTATTGTATTAGTTTACAGTGAGGTTATGATCCCTCAGTTTTCAGAAACGGGTTTCCTTTTTAACGTGATGCTTGTCGTTTGAAATTTTCTTCTTGAAACTCAACTTTTTAGATCCAAAGATTATTAAGGTGGCTTGTAAGTTTATCCAAATATTTTTTTGTTTTGACAATTTTACGTATGAAGCATATTTGAAGCTATTATTTTTAAACTGATATATCTTTACCATAATTATATATATATATATATATATATATATATATATATATATATATATATATATATATATATATATATATATATATATATATATATATATGTGTGTGAGTGTGTGATCAATCTATGAACCCCTATCCTTTTCCGTGAATAACTCATTTCCCGTTTAATAAAATGGTCCCTGATACTATCTATTAAAACTAAAAAATAAAACAAAACCAAAACTACCTATAAATAATGTGCATGTTTACAAAGTACATTTCGAAAGATTTTACGTCAAATCGTGCATTAATTTTTAAATAGCAAATATATACTCACACAAACGCATATCCAGTAAAAATTATGAAGGGTATGTTGCAAGCATAAATTTTATATCGACCATTTTAACATTTTATAAAAGTAGACGTCAATTTCAATAGATTTGAAGTTGGTTTGTTAATGAATGATATTTCTACACTAATAACTTCAATCTAATATTCAGTTTAATTTTCATATCTTGGTCAAATTAGTGCAGTGACAGCTCATTCGATTTTTGACGTTACTTTCATCGAGTGAATTTTATTTTTAAAGCCACGCTTCTCTATCTAATGAGCAATCACTTTGTGCTTTTAATTTTGCATCCGCATCAATAATTTGTAAATTTCAGTAGAAAGACCGGACCACAGGAATTTAGTAAGACACTCATCAAAATAAATTTTGGAAAAATTTGTTCATCCTTTTATTGATTAGGATTAGGTTGGGTTAGTATAAAGTATATCAATTGATTTTAATTTGCCAGTGTTATTTCTACGAGTATGTTAATGCAAATAGTTCGCTCTTAACGGTAACGTCCATTACAAATAGCATTAATAAAAGTATGTATTCCATTCAAAGTATACGAGTATTTGAAAGAAAATGTCTCGGATAGAGAAAGGATTCACGTATCTGTGTCTCCTCAGGAAGTTGCAATTTACAAATTACTTTTTTTTTAAAGTATAGGATAGAATTAAAAATGGCGGTCATTTAAGCCACTTACTGGTATTGATGCTGGTTTATTTACAACCACAATATCATCGTCCATATGCACTATTGTGATTGGTTGACTAGTGACTGGAACTTCATGTCTGTAAAATATACACATTTCATGAGAACATTTCTTTAATGCTTGTGCCTTGTGAGTACTTATAGTAGTTTTGACAAGTTTTCCCTTTTCAATTTTTAAATGAAGTATTTAAAATTAATTTGAAATTATAAATTTTGTTAATATCTTCAACAGTATTCTAGTTTTAACATGAAAATTATCTGTTATGCGGGCGTTTTCTAAGTGAAAAGAAAAGTTAACAGCTTATTAAAGAATTTTTAATTATAAAAAACTTAACCTGGGACTTATAATAAAAGCTGTGCAGAAGTTTCGTGAATTAAATTGGCCCAAATCATTTGGTTTTTTCCTCTAAATTTATCAGCTGCTTTCAGTATTTTATAAATCACAGTTTAATGTACTATTTTTTTCTAACAAGTTAGCAATGTCAAAGTTAGCCCAACTAGCTCATCAAAACCGCAAAGAAATTAAATTTGCTGCCTCTAGTAATTAATGCCACTAAATAAGGATAAATTCCAAAACTACCAGTTCTCTTGTCACAGAACATCCCTCCCAAAATATTTTACTGATTTTCATTCATTTTCCTGATTAGGATACTCAATTTCTTTTCATCTATTCAAACCTATCAGTGCTGACCTTTTCTCTATTGATAAGCGATTAAAAAGCCAATTTATTGCTGAGCACAATCGAAAAGATGTACGTTGGGAGATGGGTTTTCTAATCGTAACGTCACTGGCACCATCCAACTCTATTTCCTTTTGGCTCTTTGTTGCTTGACATAAACACTCTTTATCCTGACCGCATTTCGAATCAAAGCAAAAAATCTAGAGCAGTCATAGAGCTTTCTTGATGAATAAATTGAGCTGGTGGTTGGTGCGGAGGGCTGTAATGGATACACATAATCTCTTTCTGTAGTAGGCATCTGATGCTACCGTTTTGCTCGAATATCTGTGCTATTCAAATATCCAACATATTCAAGCTAGCACAATCTATGCTTATGCAAATTTAATGTACTTTTTCAACATTCACCCAGTAGTTATGGAAAAGTGAGGCACATTAAAATATGTATTTTACCGTGACATTGGATATAGATGAGCCAGCTGGTCCACTTGTGTCGTCTTCATTTAGTTAATTTCATTCATTAATTAAGTACTAGATAAATACATATAGATGAATTTAAAGAACGTCAATATTTCAAAGAGTGATTCAATCTGATAGAAGCTGATAAATTAGCAATAAGAGAGGTAGGGTGCCTAAAATGTTTAACACAAAACAATTTCAAAACGATAATTCTCCTTTTGATTCTAGAATAATCCCAAACAATTACACATGCTCTCGTTTTCGATTCAATATCTCACAAGATCCCAGTAAACATTCACACTTATTGGTCGCTTAAAGTCAACCGAAAAAATTTAACTTTAATTTCAACACTCTACATTCCTTAAACTCTTTCAATTTCATAGGATACTGCTCGTCTCATCTTCCCAACAGCATTAAATATCTATATGCAAATCCTTAACAATGTAATCAATTAAAACTTACCTATGGACTACATTTGCTAAGAGATCGTTGTGTTTAAGCCGATAGTCCGTTGGCACTTTTTCATAGTTAACCGTCAGCGTTCCTGCCGTTATACATCTTTCATACTCTTCTGCAGGATGGGCTCGAAATTCGCGTGCAAAAACATCTAAAATTTTCTCACCTACCCAACGTCCTTTTGTAAATGTCGTGAATGTAAAATAATATGGGTAGACTTTTCGAAGGCCTGCACGAAAATGAAAATAAATTTTGATTAAATTGGAATAAATTTTATCAGTACTTATTATTTGAAAGAACGGTATTAACATAAAATAATCCAAACGAAACTTACCATTTTCAATGTAATAGGAAGTTTCATGATATCGCTCATCCGTAAAACCAGGACGCTTTGCTTTTAATGCCTTGGTCTCTAATTTTGCCTACAATGAAACAAATATTCGATTCAAGTATATTCCATATATACGAGTACAAATCTATGTATTCCACCCTGCACATCTTTATCCCTTCATTTGGCTTAATGGTAGAATGAATCGGTTACTGTGGAACGTCTTATTAGTTAATAAGTTAAGTGAAAATACTAGCATGCTATTGTATTTACGGCTCTATCTTGAATTCCCTAAAGCGCAATATTTCTACGTGAAAGTTTCCAATATAACCCGTGAATTTTCTGGGTAAACCGTTCCTTTTTAGAGCATTGAATAATTTTCGTAGCCCTTGGTAATCGTATTTGTCAGTCTGAATGTCTCTCCAGTTACTGTGGAAGCGCGAATTAATAAGACTGTGAAATTTCGCGAATTTTTCTAAAAGGTAAATCGCAAAGCGAAGTGGTATGCTGCACTTTTTTGTCGGAGATATCGGTTTATGACGAAAGCAGAACGATTTGACAAGGTTTTAAATCTGGTGGCAATTTTAGCATTATGATCTTCTCAAAATTTCGGTAGTGGTCGGCGAATATTTTGAAGGAACTTACAGGGGATGAGTAAAGCCAGTTGAATAAATTATATCAGAATTAATCACCTCCTAGAGCACTCATTCTTCAACAGTCGCTCTCTAATGTGTCCAAAAAATAAGGTGACATTTGAATTTAAACTGCGCGCGTCGAAGGATTTGGAGAATTATTTTTTTAGGTTGGTAGTACTATCAGTGACATCTATGTCAAATTTACATGTCGTTTGCGTACCGCTATCCGCCTAAAAAGGCCGGAATTGTGGAATGACAATTCTTGGTTTTTAAAAAAACAATAATGCACCATCCCATGCTGCACTCGTAATTCGTGATCATTTCGCCAAAAACTCAACCCATATCGTTCCGCAACCACTGTATTCACCTGATCTGGCGCCGTGCGACTACTGGCTGTTCAGCAAGCTCAAAAGACCGCTCCGGGAACACCGTTTTGATACGATAGAGGAGATTCAAGCCGCAGCGAAGACGGAACTGAAGGCCATCCCGGAAAGTGACTACCATCAGTGTTTCGAAGATTGGAAAATCCGTTGGCATAAGTGCATTGCATCGGGAAGGGATTACTTTGAAGGGGATGAAATTGATTTGGAAGAATAAATAAAGAATATACAATACAATGCCACCTTATTTTTTGGACAAAGTATCGTTGATGCCAACGAATTTTATTCAATGTTCAGGTGTCGGACTATGAGCCAACCGCGTTGTAATTGATACTGATTCTAAGTCAGAAAATAGTCATACGGTGATATGGACTATATCACCTTCTAGGGTAGTAAAGTCCACGAAATGTAATTATCTAACAAATCTCAACGCTGAAGTTCGATCTGCGCGGTTGCGCAATTGATCATTACTTTTCATGACCATAATAATCACATGATCCTGGAGAGCATAAATTCCTCCAAAACAGACAAAAATTCGGTTTAAATTAACCCTAAATACGGTCATTTCAAAGATAATTATCAAGAAATTCTGAAGAAATTACCTTTGATAAGAATTCTTTTTTCGTTTTAGCACTACATCCCCTTTTGGGCCTTCGCTTAGAGATAGTTAGAGTATCTCAATATCTTGATCGTATGTTTCGGTACTCGAGAAGGTGATACGGTCAGTACCACACTTTGGCCCTTTGTCCATCCATCCAGCTGCGATACGTTCTGATTTTTAGACCAGCACGCGTCATAACTGAACGAAGTTATAGTCCGTCTGAAGAATCATTCGAAGTAAATCACGTTGTTATCAAGTGGATTCAAACTAGAGACCTTCAGCGTACGTAGCAAGCAGTTTAATCACTATACTACGCGGACTACATACCAGAAGAGAAGTCGGAGCTTCTTGGTCAACATAGTTAGCTTAGATAATATATGAAAGTGACTCTATACACAAAACAGTAGTTCTCTATTGTATACTGTATTTATTTGTTGATATTCTGTACGTACAGTAATTGTTTCCACTGCAATGTACAGTACTGTTCAATCACTATGCTTACTATTAAATAAACGCTGTATTTACAATTACGATTCAATTTAACCACGTTTTAGGTACTGTTATGTAAAATCAACAATATTTTCTGTAACCCGTAAGCAGCCATAGTGTCCGAACTACCCCCGTTCCCAATTAGTTCGGATTAAAGAGGTTCTACTGTAATTGAGCTTTAAACAATAAAGTTATAGCCGGCTGAAATTTGACATTTAAAGCAGCAACAACAATATGCGAAAATGAAAATATCTTTGTTTCTAAGAGACCTGGATATTACAGATTTATTTACGTTTTCAAGAATTTTTTTAGTATTGATATGTTATTAAGATTGCTTCAACCACGAGATTAACAAAACGCAGGCAAAAGGGTTCATTAGTTTTTCTAAGTTAATTGACGGATTCTATACGTAAGTGAAGTTGCTATTTGAAGGACATTTATTGACTCATTGATTTATTTTCAAAGCCCTTCTGACAGGAACATACTCCTGCTACTTCAACTTCTTATTCTTGTTATATTTGGGAGCGCCAATAGAAAAGCTACTTTCAGTACTCACGTTGACCATCTTTGGAAAGAACTAACTTATGCACACCAATTTCTTTTGCATTTTTTCAGGAAACAACAACGAGTCAGCAGGTGTTTTTAGCTTACATGCCACTGATTCTACCAATCATCACATATACTGTAAAAATATGGAAAGGAGCTTCTAAGGCCAAATGCAGCAAGATAGTAAGTTTTGAAAATGTCACTTATTTTAATAAACCATGACTTATTTCAATAAACTATGAATTATTTGAATAATCAATTACAATTTTCGTGAAGTGTTTGTACATTTATAAGCCTTAAAAATCAACTTGTTGTTTTAATCGAACCTGTAAAAACAATCATGTGTCAAATTCTGTACGTGATTTGCTTTTTTAACCGTCAAGCTCTACAGAACTTCATAAAGCGTGCGACTGCTCCTTAACTTACTACGCATATCACCACAGTTATGGTTAAACAATTTAAAATTTATCTGTTTATTGGGGACGAAAACAATTTATGGTGCTGTTCTCCTACTCTTTGCAATGACGAGATATAGTTAGAATTAACGTGGGATGCGAAGTATTCAAGATCTTTTTTTGCCTGGTTTAGGGTGATACCAAGTTCTTAATGGTAGGAAAAATACAGAAGGCGAAGGACCTCAAGATCATTATAAATCTTTCTATTTTCTTTCATGAAGAAAATGCAGAAGTTTGCCTCATGGTATAAATGTGGCTCAAGGTTTAGTCTCATGAATTGCTTCCTTAAATTCTGCGAGGATCAGCTCGTGATTTAAAGATGATGACGAATTAATTTAAGAGCGACTAACCTTTTCGTATATGTTCGTTTCGATGTTAAGTTTCATTCAGAATTTTGGCTTGAAATTTTACTATCAACTTCCGACAATACTTTTTCCAAACTGCACAGGCTGTTGCTGATAGGATTTTTTGTCGATGGAACTATTCAAATAAGCAGATGGTTAATGGATTTAGGACTGCATGTTACAACATCTTTCGATTCCTCCATAGTTTCTGCAATTTTGATTGTCTTCACGCTACTCTCGCTAATCTTTAAGTTTCTCAAGCTATTTTTCACTTTAGTAGATCTAGTTTTGGTGTTACTTATTGTTGCTGTTAGTCGATCAAAGCAGTTGGCCAATTTTCTCAAAACTTTAGTCATGAGATCTTGTCTGCGCTCGCTGCGTAAAGAGTAGCTGATCTTTATCTAAATTAAACTTCTCTATATGGCCTATGATAAGGGATGACGGTTTTGTTAAAAGAAGCGGTTCTTTGGTTTTCTGTTTTTTTTATCTTCGGTTCAACCCAGCGGGTTTTAACAGCCAAAAAACCTGTTTTTGGAAGAACCGGTTTTCGGTTTTTTTTTTCTTAGCAAACTTTTTCAATCACAAAACTCGAATCAAAATTAAATGTAGATTCGATTTTTTATTTACAAAATTATTTAAATCAAAATGATCTGAAGGATATTTCACCTTTGTGTTAAAAATAAGAGATTAACGTATTGAAATTCAAGCCGAAAGTCATTCATTTACAGTATAAGGCTGAAAGATCTTTCAGTTCAGTCCCCAAGTATTTTGCATTTATTGTGTATCGTGTACTAGCTTCACTTTGCACTCCACGTAAAGTCCTCCGCATTGAAACAAAACATATACAACTAATAACAAGAACCAATCAAACATAGAACTAGTAGCTGTGATCATTAATGCTGTTTTTCGCCATCTCTATCTAGATGGCGAAAAACTGTTTTCCGGGTTTTGTCTCCGGTATTTTTCTTTTCATTTGAATCTGGTTTCTAACCGGTTCTTGAATTTGAAAGAAAGAAACGGTTTAAGCCGGGAGGATAATACCTTCGGGAAAAGACGGTTTTCCGAGCGAAAAAACCGGGTTTCGGTTAAGGTACTACTACCGTCTAGAACGGCAAAAACAAACATATTTTCAACAATTTTTTTACGTGATTTACGTGTTTTATACTATAGACAAAGATAGATAACTGTATGTAATAAATTACATACAGTTATCTATCTTTGTCTATAGTATAAAACAATTCTTGAAGATTACAAAAAAAATTTTTTGTTATATTTTATTTGTACATTTAATAGAGGACGCTCAAAGTTTCTTGCCAAAAAAAAAAGAAAAACGCTGCTCCATTGCGGACAGTTAATCTCCGGAACGGTAAGTCTGAAAAAAAAAATTCAAAAAGATTTAGAAAAAGGAAGTGCTCTTACGTGATAGCTTGCCAAAAAATAAAAAAAAAATGCAAAAAAAATGGCCGACGTTCAAATTTTTTTCTTCAAAAATCCAATTTTTTTCAGATTCTAAAATTCAATTTTTTATTTTTTTCGCTAAATTGAGGTAAACTGTCACGCAAGATAAAAAACAAGCAAAATACTTACACGAAATTAAAATTGACCGACTAGATCCAGAGATTAACTGTCCGCAAGTTAAAAAACGTGAAGTCGAGAAAAACGCGTTTAAAATTTACTCCCTTTCTCTATAAACTAATTTTGGATACACTTTTTAATACGAATATGCTTCTATAATAACAGAAATAGAACTGGGGAGCTGGGTTAGAAAGAAAACAACACTGGAAGTGAAAGTATAACCAGTATTTTGTAGAGAGGGAAATATATACATAAGCTGTGTGAGCGACAGCTGCGTGAACACTTGCGAAAAGCCGTGAGCACGCTTCAATAGAGTCGTTTTATCTCGGGATCGCCATCAAATTTGTATGTAATATTTTAGAGAGTTATTCTTGAAGGTATAAGGAATTTCAAAATGTAAAATTAATTTTTTGAAAATTCTAGACGGTAGTAATACCTTAAACCCATCCCTACCTATGATGCTATTGTACACGCATTTATGTTTATTATTATAGACAAAATTAAACGGGTTAAAATGTTTTCGATAACAAGTTCTCAAAAATCATGTCTAGCTTTAAAAAGCTATTTAACAATTATTTGAATCTACGGTGTTTTTGCGCTTTCTGAAAATGATGTACAAAATTTACTTTTCCAATCACGCAAATTAAAAAACCAACAAAACAAACAAAAAGAATTTTGTAGTTATAAAGCTTATATATGTTTCCAGGGTAAGTGTGGGGGAAAGTGGGTTCCCGATCCCCACTCCCGTTTTTTGCTTATAAAATAAAAAGGGAGTGGTGATGGAGAACCCACTTACCCCCCTCATTAGCGAGATTTTCATGAGCTGGATAGAGCAGAGAATTACGGAGGAAGATTCAAAGAAAAAAATTCTTAACTAGACAACATATTCAATAATATCAACGAAGTTCACGGAAATATTTCATTCACTATGGAGGAGGAAAAGGAGAATCAAATAGCTTTTTGGACCTAAGAATCATCAGGGAGATGAACGGTGTAGAATTAGACATTTACCGAAAATCAACCAACACATGGAGAACAATATTAGCAACATCGTCTCACTCTCATGCAACTAAAATGGCAACCTACATCAGCTGGATACACAGGATGTTCATTACTCCTCTAACTAAGGAAGGGTATGATCAGGAGCGTAAGTTCATACTTGATACGGTGAAAATCAATGGATACGGTACGGGATTGGTGACCTCTATCATGAGCAAAATTGAAAGAAGATTAAATGTGGAATCTTTCTCTACGTTATTCGCACAGAAAAAAAAATGGAGAACACTCAGAGAGCAGCAATAACATACTCTAACGTTTTTGGACGGATCACAAAGATGTTGAAGACGGTGAATATTGCGGTAATACCTACCAATAAAAGCTCAAAACTTGCAACAAGATTAGGCACAACGAAGGGCAAGAGGCTCAAGGAGGAAAAATGCGGGATTTATAAGATCACGTACCAACTATGCTAAAAAAACTACATAGGACAAACAAGGCGCTCAGTTTAATAAGCACATCAAGGAAACGGAGAACTTCATTTCTAAACAAGGACCTATCGAAGCAATCAAATCATTGGTGGCGAGGCACATCGTATCGAATAATCATAAGATCGATTGGGAAGATCTGCAAGTCGTACAGAAGGTGAATAGTGTCAGGAAATTAGACGCTTAGGAAAGTCTATGGATATTGAAACAACCAGAAAGTCTACGGCTGAACGATGATTTAGAAACGGCTACTCCAAGATGTTAGAGGTAATCAGGGATAAATAATATTTGTTAAAGGTACGAGTAATAATAATTTTAGCAACCTTTATTAAGATGAAATCTGAGAATAAAAGGGACAAGTTACGTAATTAGTTTAGGTGAGTACAAAATGATTATCAAATGCTTTTAGATAAAAGGATTAAGTCTAAATAAGTAGAAGGTTAAGTCAGTATATTAAGCTAGGTATACTAATTACATGAGTTAAAATATTTAGGTATTTAAGTGAGGAAGTATTTTTACTAGGCCATAGAGTACACAGTGAGAAAATTTGAAGAGACTGGATCGGTTATTGATATTCCAAGGCCTGTGCATCATCGCAACATTCGTTCTGCTGAAAATATCGCTGTCGTTGCTCAAAGTGTGGAGGAAGACCCGAATTTGTCGATTCCTCGGCGTGCTCAACATTTGGGCTTGTCTTACGGCTCATTGTGGCGGATTTTGCATTTGGATTTGCATCTCCATCCGTACAAAATCCAACCCGCTCAAGAACTTAAGCCTCAAGACCATACACAAGCCATTGATAACGATTTTTCGAACAAAATTTTCTTTAGTGATGAGGCTCATTTTTCGCTCAGTGGTTACGTAAATAAACAGAATTGCCGCATATGGGGCTCTCAAAATCCGGAAAAAGTGACCGTTTGGTGTGCATTATGGTCTAGTGGTGTTATTGGCCCGTATTTTTTTGAAACGATCAAGGAAGAGCCATTACAGTCAATTCTGACCGCTATGGACGGATGTTAACCGATTATTTTTGGAGAAAAATTAAAGATTATGATTTGGAGAACATGTGGTTCCAACAGGACGGAGCCACAAGCCACACAACACAGGCTAATCGAGCACTTTTGCAAGAAAAATTTCCAGGACGCGTAATTTCGAGATTGAGTGATGTCAATGGGTCCGCAAGATCCTGCGACCTAACACCTTTGGATTTCTTTTTATGGGGCTATGCGAAAGATCGTGTTTACGCGAACAATCCTCAAAATGTTGAGCAATTGAAAACCAATATTCGTGAAGTTATGGCCGAGATATTGCCGGAGATGTGCCGGAAAGTCATTGAAAATTACCTCAAAAGGATTGAGGCCTGTAAGAGGTCCCGTGGAGGACATTTGAATAATGTTGTATTTTACGTATAATGGCAAAGTTCAATCTTTATATTGAATAAAAAATTCCATCTGAATATTTTATGTTTTTTTAGTTTTCCTTTCCCAAGCTTAAAATGGATAATCCTATATATTTAACAATGAAAAAAAAGTATATTGGAATATGACCGGACAAATTTTTTTTTGTTTTTTGAAATGGTAATAAAACTAAAAATTCCATTTTTATTCTTTTGAGTTAATTATTAATTAATTTAAAATAAGCCCTGTCAGTGAAAAAGTTGCGAAAAAATTTCTTCAAATGCTTTTTTAAAGTTAAACTTTCCTAACCCAAGAAGCATTAAATTATTGTGAGGGATAAATAAACGGAATATATAACAGCAAAAATATATCTCAATATAGTAAATCGAACGCCCCAGAAAATACCCAGCGGATATGCAATGCCAAGCAATCACTTTAAAGAATGATTATCTCATTCGTTAACAAAAAGTGAATAGATCTGAGTGTTCCGACAAACACAGAAAATGTCCAATTAATCAGTAATCATTCGACAAAGAAGAAGTGAATGGACACACAAATTAAATTAACAGGTTAGCGAATAATCTTATCTTACGATAAGGACTTGTACTAGTATTACAGATACATACCAATGTATAGACGAGACACTACCGAGCTTTGTTGTAACTCAATTCACATCGAATTCAATAAGGATATCAAGGATAATAGGATTACTCAAGAAGTTTTTAAGAAGGATCTAACTTGGAGCAATATTCTAGCTAGAGAATTGTAATGCAATGCAAAGTAATTCATTAGCATAACAAAAACACAATCCACGTCGGGATGGTCAACCTTCGTGTCCATTTGCATTTCAGCATCAATAGAAAGAAACCGATGATTGTATTGTAGATAATTATAATGATATGAAATAGGGTGATTTTTTCATGCACTGATAATTCAAAGTGTATGCATAGATGTATTTTTAACGCTGATTTAATTATTAATATCAAAGAAGAATCCCATAAAAACATCTTCGAGTCCTGCTGTAGAACTTTCTGAACTTTTCTCTGTTTTTCAAGAAGCAACCCCTTAATCATTTGTGAAGTTATCTAGAAGGATACAACAGCAAAAAACAATATAACTGTTTATTTTCTTCGTATTATTAGGATGTCTGACACTTTAAAAGCATAAAAAAATGATAAACATTCATTGTGCAAATTAGATCATGCGAATATCAAACATAAATGAAGGATAATCGTTTTCGCGTTCTAGAAATTGCTATTATTCTCTTTATCATCTCGAAAAAAAATTCTATAAATTTTCGGTTAAATTATCTATGCTAGACATCGTTTACGTAATCGATTCGCCGTGAAAATATTCTTTCAAAGAAATATAATGCTCAGCTTTAAATTTGGTTCTATATGATGTTTTATATGCTATATTTAATTTTTGGCATTTCGAAAAATGCCATGTATAAAACAGCTTCTCCTTAGGACTGCCTGAATCTTCTATTTTCAACATAATCGGGAAAAACAAACAACATACATAAACACGTTACTTTCCTCTAATAATAATTGTCTGACTTGATTCGTAGCTCACACGTTGAAATGTTCATTCAAGCTGCCCAAGCTTTTTGGTAGCATTTAATATAAACTTCAGCAATATACGAGTAAACAACATGGGATTTAATCTCATATCCCCAGCGCGCTTCATACCCGTATAACCCTTTTCAATCCCAATCAAAAGCCAATTAATTTAACGAAGGCTCATTAGCAGGCTCAAATGCTTTACTAACTTCTAATTATTTCCTCAAGTTAGCTATATTTCATGCTCATCGCCAGCAAATTAGGACGAAATACGAATTCAATCGCCGTCGCGTAAACATGATTAGCTTCAGCGATGATAGATAATCTAAGATTTATTAATATTCCACATCATGTGTACCTTTACAGTCATTGGAGTCGCTACCCGTTGGGGGGCTATGTTTAACGAATAATTTAACAGAAGAGCTCGTTTTTCATAAAACTTCCCTGACATGCTCTCCTCGTTAAAATCTCTTAGTCTATAATTTTTGCATCATTTTCGCTACATTAAACAAATTGGATGCGACATAAATTCAAAGGACGAGGGAACAATTTTTCGCCTTGTCGCATCAATATGAATGAATTAAATTTTCAAGGCGTGATTTTCAGCCTTTTACTAAACGAGGAATCACGCGGAGATGTAGATAAGGGCACGTCAGTTTGAAGGTGACGCCGCGCCGCAAAGGTGAAGTATGAATAAATGAAAGTGATTTGCATTCGTTGGCTCGAAGCAAGTCGTTTTTCCGATCTTTCACCCTTTACGTCAATCCCATGAAAAATGGCGGGCTCATTCATCCAGCACTAAAAAATTACAATCAATTTATGTGCAAACAAAGGTTAGCGGTGTATCGACGACCAATATCACACCTTTCTTTTCTGACAAAGTTTTATGGTTGGCTGCGCTTAATTGCGCTCACCCGCGAAACTCAGTTGGGGGGATATTCTGTCATACATCCTCATAGTACAGTATAACAGAACTGTTCACTTTGATGGCCATTTATTCGCAAATATGCTGTGATCAACGCAATGAATACATATCTCATTTCATTGAACAGTTCGCTGGAACTAATTGTCATCGGGTTCAAATTATGCGCTACATTAGGACTAGCAAAAGTGCCAACGAAATTATCTTCAATCAAATGCAACTCCGAAAGATACTTTAACTTCACTCAGCTCCACAGAATAGAATCCACGAGTAGCAATATCGTTCGAGTACACTTGTATGTTGGTAATTAACAACAATTGAGTTTCTTGTTACAGGAGACGACGCAAGGAATGAAGTGCTTAATCTAAAAATATACTCTCAACTGACTTACTTTTTTCAAGTCCTTGATTTGCTCTGATTCTTCTGCTTTCCGTTTTTCCGTGGTGACTAACTTGACTTTATCCTTATCTTGGATTAACGCCTGAAAAGAAGGAAAAAATCATTCGATTAACATCACGCATGTCAGCATATTAAAAAACCACATTTTATTATTTTATTTTGGTACTCAATAAATACTACACAAACAAAAGGACTTAAAATTGAAATTGCAAATTATTTCTTCATTTCTAAATGAATCCCAGAAAACTGCCTGCTTAAATGTGAAGCGTTCTTAGAATTGATAACATTTTAATCTGTCGCCTACGCGATGTTTGTGCGGGAACTCCAAACTAATTTACATTTCCTTATTCCTATGATTTCAACGTCATATTCAAAACCCGTGCTACATCCCCTTAAAACATATATTTCAGGCTTCTTTTCATTGGTGACATTTGTTCAAAACTGTCTCGTCATCCATAAAAGCAAAAATCTAGATGAGAGAATTCGCCACAACATTTTCCACCGTAATTACAAGCAACCATTTCTTAACCCTCGCGCTGCCTGTTTACCTATGTGTCCTACACGTAACGCACAACGCTTTTCATTTAATTTCAAAGAAGGAATTTATTAGGAAAGCTCGCTCCAAAGTCGGCGTTCATTGCCTGCGAAAATCTCGCGTTCACGCTACAGTGAAAGGCAAATCTTCGCATTCAAGATTCTATAGAAATGAAAGATGGTTTCTAGACCCTTATCACTGGGCCAGGCTACTACCATTCAGAATATCTACTCCTCCATGCTACTCGCGCGACACATTTTTGAGAAAGATAGAAAATTGGAGTGTAACCACCACCAGCCCAGTGCCTTGGGCTCCCGTTGCCTGGCGAGAATTTAGTTTGTCTGCGCCGACAACCATTAGGCAGTATTTCAACAGGATATGTTGTACGTGCGGTTGGGAAATTACCTTTCATTTCAATTACGTCTGTCTCACTTTCTTTCCTTTCTTGAAATTTGTGCCGTGTCACGCTATAGATGAACTTTCTCAGCAATTTTCCTAGAGGACTTTATTATCAAAAGCAGTTAAGAGAGTTTGCGACGACGTGTATGTTAATTAAGGGCACCTTCGCACCATTCATGAGAATAGCACCGTTGTGGCGCTCCGCCTTGAGTTTCGCATTTTCGTCTCATAAATGCGAACTGGAGCGATCTTAGCAATAAAAACAGATTAATTACATGTGCCATGAATTATTTTCTAACTTGTCCCCTCTATAAAGGACGCTGCCGATGTGGCAGTGTAATTCTTAGATTCCTGCGGTGCTAACCTTCTGTGCTTTCACGAGCTTCATGGGAAATAGCGGATTATGCTGTGGGTTGGATGTAAGATGATTTTCAGATTTTATTTTTAATGTGCATTCGAAGTTGCTCGTCAACCCGCGAATGTAAACTATAATTAAAATGTAAAACATAACAAATCTGTACGTGAATGTCGGCAGATGTAGCAGATTGATGGATATGAAATAGCGATTGTACAGAATGATATGAAATAGTTAGATTTCCACGATGCTTTTAGTCATAGCATTTAAGTACTCGTAATTTAACGCACCATTTGTTGATTGCAAACATACGCTTCAATCTCCATAAATCTTATTATGTTTCTAATCTATGCACTTATAAAGGGGATTACAATGGGAACATTGATAGCCGTTACCGACTTTGAAGATTCTGGAAACTATGTTATGTGACAACCAAGAGCTAATTCGTGTGGAATGGGGAAACTATCTTAAGATAAAAAACAAATGAGTAAAAATAAATAAAAATCACCATAAATAAATAAATATTGACCGATGAAATAACTTCAATGAAATTGGTGTCAAATCAAAATTAACAATGTGCTGATCGCCATGATACCAACGCATGAAAACTGACTAGACGCCTATTTCATAAAACTCATGTCATATTATTTAGGGCAACTTGAAGCCGGTTTATTGATTTTCATTTTTAGGGTTTTGTAAAATAATTTTACAAAACCCTACTAGTTTCGCGACCAGTCTGTCCGTCCGTCCGCCCGTGTGTCACAGCAGTTTTTCTCGGAAACTGCATAAGCTAGAAACATCAAATTTTGTGTGTAGGTGTAAAGTGGTGATCTCTTCAAAGTTCAACTACAAAAAAATTTTATAAGGCATTTAAGGGGGGTCTCCCCATATAGGAGTGACCCCCCGAAAAAAAATTTCATTGAAAGTAGCCGATATGGGTATCAAATGAAAGGTCTTGATGAGAACTTTTCAAAACAGGCCTTAGTTTGGCAAAACTTGCTTCGAGGGGCGCACAGGGTGGGGAAATACACGAAAAAATTTGTGTCCCCCCCCCTCGCGATTGGACACCTGTGATCCGAAAAATCTGAAAAAAATCAGAAATGTAGGCCTTGGTGAGTTCAACAACAGCAAATACGTTAGAAGTCGCAATTCACTCAACTTTGTTAGTAATAGTATGATTCATCGATTTTATGTTTTCTTGAATAAAATCTTAACGGTATCCTTAAATTCAATGAAATTCAGTATGTAGATGTCTATTTATAAGATTGATCTATTCTAAAAGTTTCATAAAGATTGAATCATATTTAGCGAAGTTATAGCGGTTTGAATTTTCCTGTATTACAATGGAACAATATGCGCTGCATTTATTACTATGGCAACATATGGCTATAGAACAAAATGCGTTTTTTACTGACTCAGGCACTACAGTTTCGCTAGGATTTGCATGAAAATTTCAGGAATGATAGGTGTCATGTATATCTTTGAGAATCAGTTCAGCTAGTGGTATCAGTAATCGTAAAACAAAATAGTGGCTGTTTTAAATGTGAAGATTGAATATTTTTGAGTTATTTTTTCCCAACTTCAACGTTTAAGGTGCATGCTTTGAACACTTGATTCAATTTAATGAATGACTGAAGATGAGTACCTACAATTAATGCTCATAAGTGAAACAATTCAAGGAGGCGGGAGAGAGCTGCTAGCAAAAGGGCTTTGTAACCATTCTAGGATTTGAAAAAATTGGCCATTAATCGATGATAACAGTACAGGAGAGTGGCCCCTGAAAAAAAAAAATTCATCAAACGTAGCCGATATGAGTATGAAATGAAAGTTTTCATGGGAGTTTTTCAAAACAGTTGTTTAACCTTCAGTTTTTGCTTCAGTGGAGGCACAGGGGGGAAATACATGAAAAATGTATTTCCTCCGTCGCGGATGGACATCTGAGATAATTATCAAGGGAGACATTTATGAGTATAACAATACCAAAAACCTCAGAAGTCGAAATTCGTTTCAAATTTCTTAATAATAGTATGATCTTCGTATTTCATATTTTCTCCAATAAAATCGGACATGTTTCTTGATTTGATTTGATCTGGTGACTGCATTTTGTAAATTGAATACAAAACCCTTCTGACATGAGCGTAAGTCTGTTTGCCCAACTTGTTTTCATACCATTATGTGCAATTAATTGTTAATTTTTCTAGCTTGCTGAGGGATAAAAATCACTTTCTCATGAAAAAATGATATAAAGGCGAGTAGTATTTTTTCCGAAACATGTACAGGGTTTTCCAATAAGAGGTGTTATTTGGATATTAAAAGAAAAATGCAATTTTTTAATATAAATGAAAGGATGTTTATTTCATTATAAATGGGAGGGTATGCCGTTAATAGTGAAAAATAACATCAGGTAAATGACCACCACGATCACGCTTACAAGACCATATCCTTTTCATGAAATTTTCCATAACCAAATTGCAAATTGGCTGCCCTATGTCCTCGATAGCCTCACGAATTCCATCTTTGGGGTCTTAAATCGACGCTGGGCTGTTGGCGTAGACCTTCTCTTACACCCGGCCCCAAAGGAAGAAGTCGCAAGGTGTTAAATCACAAGATCTGGGTGGGAGATTGTGATCACCTCTTCGAGAGATAACACGGTCCGGAAACTTTTCCCGTAAAAGATCAATGGTTTCGTTGCTTATGTGACACGTAGCGCTGTCTTGTTAAAAATAAACGTTGTCCAGATCAAAACCATCCAATTCCGGCCATAGAAAATCATTAATCATCTCTCGATAGCGCAATGCATTCACCGTAACTTTTGCTCCAGCCTCATTTTCGAAAAAGTAAGGTCCAATGACTCCGCCGGACCATGGGTGTTCCGAGCCCCAGATTCGACAATTTTGCTTGTTGACGAAGCAACCGAGGTGGAAGTAGGCCTCAGAACGATTTTGCGATGGAATCCCGTTGATTTTCCTGCATTTCAAGGATCCAATCAGCAAAGACACGACGTTGTTGATGATCGACCAGCTTGAGTTCTTGTGTTAACTGAACTTTATAAGCCTCAAGACCCAAATCTTTATGGAAAATACAGTGTAATGATGTTTGTGGAATGCCTCATTCTAAAGAACGACGAGGAATGGACAAACCTGGGTTTTCTTCAACACTTTCGGCTACAGCAGCAATATTCTTGGCTGTTCTTGAGTGATGTGCACGGGTTTTATTCTTCACATCACTAAGTTATCCCAACAGCTCGAATTTTTCCACCAATTTCTGTAGTGCGCTTTACGACGACCCGAAAATGTTCGAGTTTTACGAACCGTCTCTGCCAAATTTTCACCATTTTTATAGTGGATTTTAGTAATTTCAATGCGTTGTTGAAGCGTGTATCGTTCCATTTTTATTAATGGCGTAGTTTCTACTTGCCAAATGTCAAAAAATGACTGCTTCAAAAGTGACATCTACCAAAATAGCGGGATATTCAAAATAATACCTCTTATTGGAAGGCCTGTTATTTATTCAAAATTTATATACAGGGTGCGTACGGTATTTGAGGACAACTTGAGAGTAAAATTAATTAGCCTGTATGTATTTTTAACAAAATTTAATGAAATTTCAGGAATTTTTATACAAGGTTAAATTAATATATGGCTGTAAAGTTATTCAATAAAATCGCCATTAGCAGCAATAACCTCTTCGAGCCGGGTCCAGAAACGATTACATGCACGAATCAAGCGCTCCTTATTCATATTGACCATAACGGCATTATAGCAGTCTTCAGCGGAGAAGTGGTATTATGAGGACACTTATTGGTCTCACGCTCAACTACGCCCCATACGTAATAATCCAAAGGATTAAGGTCCCGGGGAGCTAGGTGGCCATAGGTTCGGTGTTATGTGGTCATGAATATTTTCGGCCATCCAATCTTGTGTCGCTATCGCTTTATGTGAAGGAGCAGAGTCTTGTTGAAAAATGTATGGTCTGCCTCCGCTTACATTGTCTATCCAGGATTTCACCACCGTCTGCAAAACCTCGATGTATGCAGCAGAGTTCACTCGAAGTCCTTGAGTAAAAAAGTGTGGTGGCGTAACATGTCCTTCGTTGCTGACAATACCTAAAACCATAACAGTGGCTGGAAATTTGTTATGCATAACAACAGGAACCTCCGTAGGATTTGAACATAGCCATCTGTCATTTCTGCGATTGGTCTTTTGATCTTAGACAAAAATTTTTTCGTCGGAAAAAACCAAAACATTTTGGGCGCCTCAGGGTGTTTGGTTTTGTTTAAAAGACGTTTTGATCGGAGAATTCTCTGTTCTCGTGTTCGTTCCGACATGAACTGTCCTCTGCGCATCACATAAGATTATACCGAAGGTCTTCGTGGACAATTCTACGAATAAGGCGCTCAGAAACATGAAGGTCACTCGCAAGGACATTGATTTTGAAGGGTCCTCGTCTATGATCGCTTACACTTGCTTTAAAAATTCTGCAGATCGGACAGTGTCAGAACGTTGTTTGTGCTTTGTGCGTTTCTCAACTGATTCTGTATCGCCTCCTAATGCCTCCAATTCACGGCGAATCTTATGCACTAATGAACGGGCGCAATAAAGAAAATTAGAGATCTCTAATTCTGTATGGTTCGCACATATAGCGACAATGACAGCATGTCTCTTCATTTCTTGAGCGATGCTGTAGTCCGCCATTTCTTATCTGAAAAGGAAAAAATTAAAAAGAATATTCGTGAAGTTAGAGTCACATTTAAGCATGCCCTCAAATACCGTACGCACCTTGTAGTAAAAACACTGTATCTACTCCAAAACTACAACTTTATTTAAAAGATGGATACGGCAATTTTGAGAGTAACTTGCTCTCTTAATAATCTCTTCAAACGATTTGACATCAACATCACAGCTTCCACCAGAAACGCGACTCTCAAAAATCTACTGGACAATGAAAAAGACCCCCTGAAAAGTAACGAAATGAGCGGCACCCACCAAATTTAGTGTAATGATTATGAAAAATGCTATATCGGTCAGGCCAAGCGACTCATCATTAATTCCAAGAGCACATGAAAGAAGCAAAATGCGGGGAAAGGCGGGGTTTCAAAACGGTGTCATCGGCAGAAGCCGTACATATAGTATAATTGAAAATGGACATTGCATAGGAAACGATAGTTTTCAACTCCTGAAATATGTCAACCGACCTTATACATCGGACGCTTGGGAGAGCCTCTACGTAATGCCTCAAGACCCCCAAACACGTATGAACACAGACGAAGGAAACTGTCCACCGAAGTTAACTAAGAGACTAGCTGAAAGGAACCGGAGATCCCCCTAATTAGTTAATTACTTAAATATTCCGATATTATTCTACCTTTAATTGTACTTTTATTCAATGTCTCATTTAATGTTCGGTAATTATTATCTCTTTAATTTGTTTTTCCTTTCTTAAATTTTACGATTGTTTAAAACCTTTTAGTACCTTAAAGCCTCGTAGCATTTAAGGTCAAATTGTATTGCCAATGATTTTAGTATCAATGGGCTGAAGAAAAGAGCAAGTTACTCTCGAAATGGCCATATCCGTGTTTTAAATGAAGTTGTAGTTACAGTGTTTTTACTAATAAAAAAAAGATAAAAAAGCGGTTAATTCCAAAATATTCAACTCAACAATTTTTATTATTTTTTATAAAAATTATACCATTTCACACTATAATGCCTTCAGCAATGCATGTGAGGAATATCTAATGATCAACTCATTTTCTTTCAATATTTCTTCTGCTGAGGGTCAAATGAAGAGACAGAATAAGATCTAAGTTTGTCCGCTATGATATTACTTTGATTAACTTCAAATTACACTTTCGAGGCTACATATACTAACCATCAATTTATCGGTTTTTTTTTGTCAGATAGAACAAACATCTAATCGAATGTACATTTAGTCTAAGCCATAAAGACAAGTAAGAAAATTAGTATGCACATTTCATATAAACGTGTGTAAGGTTCCATCTCCCGACTGCAATGTATCATATATAGCCATTAATATTTGCAAAGTCTTTCAATGGATTACAATGCTGTTACGATACATTTTAGTCCCATATGTATGTTCTGTCGTGTATGCATCTTTAATCATTAAAATCAAAATATGCGTCGACCTATTATGCCAAAAAAATCTACAAACAAAAAATTGGAAAGGTTTTTGTTATAACGGTAAATGTCCATTACCGCTTTTGATTTTTCGTGCCATTTATATGGATTCCAAAGAAAACAAAATCTAATGGTTTTGGGGAAAATAAAGCTTCTTTACCTATAATCGTTCAAAAGTTACGCCCGGGAAAAAAAGCAACAAAAAACCTATACTGCATCAAAACTAAAAATCTTCTCTGCCGACACTAAAAGTCTACTCTCCTGATAAATTTAACTCCGTGGTTATAAATGGACGTTATCACATCCTGAGTAAAAAACCACTTACAAAATTCTTGGTTCATATCGCATAGAAATAGTTAGAGCATCTCATCTTAATCGAGTGGATCGGTAATCGAGAGGGTGATATGGTCAGTAACACGCTTTGGCCGTTATGTTATAATTTGCGGCTTTGGTCCTGGAGAGGGATCTGGCATTCGGTAATTTGACAGCCCCAATTAGTCCAACAAGTGTCGGAATGACAGATCTTTGCATAGGAACCGCTACAACGCGTTGTGGCTTTGTTTTTCGTATTTGTCGCCAGCTTACGCGATTGACGTTCTGTCGTCGGCGCGTAAAGCTAGTAAAAGTAATTGAAAAGGCATTATTAGTCATATTATTTTGAATTGATGCACCTTAAACTCTAATTTGTGCGAAAGATTATAGTAATGAAAAAGTGATAAAAGTTAGTTCAAGGTGATTTCCACCCCAGGATGTATCGTGGCTTTAAGATCGGCTCTTGTGTTTTCTCTCGACGGCGATACGTTTTGGCTGTGAATTTCCTGAATTTGAATATATGCTAAGGCTTTAATTTAAGGGGTCTTTTCCCGTTTAATGTTCCGTTATACTTTGGGAGGAAATCGCAACCCTTTGGCAGGGGATTTTGGAGATCAGATGTGAACGCCAGTGGTGAGTTTGTGGAGGAGATTTAATTGCATTTGCTTGGGGTTTGGCGCCATTTCGAGCGAGGTAGCCGTCTTTTTCATCCGTGGCGTTAAATGTCAAACCTATTAAATGATTTTATTTAGAAATCTTTAAATACAGTGTGTTAGGTAGATACAAAAACGGTGTGCAAAATATGCAAAATTACTGCCATGCCTTCTACTGCCAATTATGTAAATAGTTCAGAATAGATCATTCGAATAATGAATTCATTGTCAAAACATACGCTCCATTCTTTAAGTTTTAAATTTTGAATCTTTTGACGAATATTGACAATTTTTTTAGAATCATTTAATAGTTTGACTCAGCACCACAGTGCTTAGTAGATTAAAATGCGTGTACGTAGTAAAGAAAATGAATACATAATAAAAAAAAAAGTTGAGCAAATTTTGATTTCTAAGGTATTTGTTGCCCTTGTATTCATTAAGACCCACCTCCGTCAGATTTTTCGGCTCAAAGGTGTCCAATCGCAAAGGGGGGACACAAATTTTGTAAATTTTGCACCCCCTGGACCCCCTGATGCATAAAATGACCTTTTTATTTCAGATTCTTATAGTTCTAATCAAGACCTATCATTTGACATCCGACAAGATTACCTTTGATTAAAAAATGTTTAAGGACTACGTCGTTATTAGGGAGGACCCCTTTTAAAAAATTTTTCAATTTTTAGTTACACCTAAATTTTTGAGAAACCATCATTTCTGACCTTTCCACAAAATTTTAGCATTATAGCTTTTACAGTTATTGAGGAAACTTGCTATGACCCATGGACAGACAGACAGACGGAGAGACAGGTCGCGAAACTAGTAGGTCTTTGCAAAAAAATTTTTTGATATGATAAGGACGAAAAATTTTGAAAATAAGTAAGAGACAAAGTGATTGAATCAACAGCAACTGGAAAGTGTATTTAATGGAAGAATTTTTTGAGAATACGAAATACTATTCAGCTCAAGTAAAATTACTGTCACATGTTAAATATTTATAAGTATCAGAAAAAAAACGAATTCATAAACGTAAAAAAAATCTTTCCTTTTTAGTAGATAGCAGTTCTTTTCAGGAGATGGTGAAGACGGGAGGTGAGTATGCCACCGAGGAGGTAGGGTTTAAGTGATCCACAGCTTAACGATTCAATGGTTTGGTTCGGTATGCGATGCCGTAGTTTGGCTTTGCGTTGTTAGTTAGATTCGGTTTTTGGATTCGATTAGCTTATTTCTGGCACCGCGTCGGTGAATAATTTGGAACGCGTGGCTTATGATTGATCATGTCTCTTTCTTGTTTCTTTTTTTTTGGATTCGATTACGGTCTGAAAGAGATGAAACTGAGTTAAAGTTACGTGGAATCGTATCATTAGAAGTTGTTTTGACGCGTTTTAATCAGGCATATGATTCGGTGGCTGATAAATTGTTTTGGACTAAATCTGCTTGCGGCAGACCTGTGGCTGAAATTCCTCTCCGAACTAGCTAGCCTGCTAGCAGCCTCCTCGGAGTAGACTAAGGGTGTCTGAACGTGTTGACCTGTTAGGTACAGTCCACTGGCACATACCAAGACTTCAATACAATTGATCCGTCCACTCAGCTGCGATACGTAATACGTACAGGTATCATAACTGAACGACCTTATAGGTCCTCCGAAGAATCACTCAAAACTAATCTTGTTGTCACCAAAGGGACATCAGGTACTTTAAGTTTTTTTTAAAATTGGTCATCGTTGATATTCTATTAATTCCAAAAGACCTTTAGCCCCCAGGTGGTTGCTGAATTCGCCTTATAGCAACCAGATCAAATTTTTTCAATATTTTCTATTCATTTATTCTTGAAACCTGTTCAGTTTTTACATTGAAGTTTTTTATAATATTTTTCTTAATACAAATACATAATTCAACTCGGCTTTCTGAAAGAAGTTCAGGTTATCTTCTTTTGGCAATCCTCAAAAATCATCGTCCGTTTACAAATGTAAATCTCTTCTCCGTAGCACTACAACCCCTTTCGGCCCTTTGATGCCTGCAAAAAGGGCCTAAAACTGTCTCGGTCCATCGAATTCATTTCGAACGCCGAGCAGCGATCAAGTGTCTTCATCGACCGAGTCAAACAAGCGGTTCTTCGATTTCTCCACTGATTTCCGCCCTTCAGTTCCCTTAATGAATGCCAGGTTAATTTTCTCCTGTAAGTACTTCTCTGTGCTAAACTTGAATAATAACTTTTCAGATAAATTATTACTTAAACTCAATTAAGTAGCTACACACAAACAATTCGCAAAAGTAATTTGAAGCTTTCGAAGCTATCTGAAAAACAAGATTGATGCCCACACGATGGAAAAAGCTCAGCGTACAGCAAATTACCATATAGATTTACATTAAATTGATGTAAAAAAAGGCCGAATTATCAATAAAAAGTTTAGCACAAACAAGTACTTCCAGGAGAAAATTAACGTGAACATAATGCGCAGTTACAAAAACATATTGAGTTCGCATGAGTAGAATAAATTAGAACAATTCTCTCACCTCTAAGCATGGCCTGATGAAACTTAGTACACATGTCGAAACCACCTTCTTCTACCATTTTTCGTCTCTAATAATTTTTCAGAAAGTTTAACAATGTAACTCAATTAAGTAGGTACACACAAACAATTTGCATAAGTAACAAGATATTTATTTCGTGACACTTTGAATACGTTCTCGTTTATATATATATAGTTCTGAAATACTTAATTGCGATTATTTGCTATGAAATTGCTTGAACTTATATTTTCTTTATTTGGGATAAGGTAGCATCTTTACTGGAACAACTCTTCTCTAATCCTTATAAGACTATCCAATGCGACTAGCTAAAAGTTAACATATGTTACAAAAAAAACGAAGTATTTACTTGCAGTATGACAAAATTTAAGTCTTCTTCACAGCTAAAAGAAGTTTATTCACTTGAGTACTAAATCTCAAAATGAATAGATGCCACCTCATCTTCTTCGCTCTCTCATTTTCTTTGCTAGTTTCTACATGTGTGCTGAGGCAAGAAAGAAAAAATACTTCACATCAAGGATTTCATACTCGACACGCACTTGAAGAGAGCACTTTATACCTAAACAAATTTTTAGAGCACCTCCTCTTCATTTCAAATACTACTTGGTTGATAAATGACTAAGGTAAATATCACAGATGAACTCGAAAGAGGATGAAGAATAAATAGTGTAGATAGAGCAAGGATAATACTTGAAATACAAGACAAAGTCTACATCAAAATGGAAGGAAATACGTTTTTGAATTGACATCGTTGCTGTCTAAAGTGATGGAAGTTTTGTCTTTTATGCTCTTTTGTGGAACGTACTAAGCAAATTCTGAAAAATTCATTTCTTTCTTTGTTTTCTTATATTGCATATTCAAATCATCAAGGCTATTCACCAGAATTCTTTTGAAAATCAGAAAGATTGTTTGGCATGATTGTATAAAGTGATAATATAACAATTTGATTTATGACAATGAAAACGATGCCAAAAATATGAAATTCCATGTTGTTGACTCCAAGTCTCTACTTATTTTTGGTTCATACCTAACCTAATGGTGGAGTAAACCTCAGCTTCCAATCTTCTTACTAAAGTTTGCTGTAGTTCGAATGTTTTCAAGTTATGTTGACACATTATTTATGATATCCTTACTTTCTCAAGTCATTTATATTATAATCATGGGAAGTAGCATGAGCTTGTGTTTGGATTTTTGTCGATAAATGGCCCTTTTATCTACGTATATAGTTCCAAAACCAATTTGTTTATCGACCTTTCGTAAAGTCGGCTACTTAGTCTGCATGAAGACAAGTAGTTTGATATAATATTTACACACTGTTCTGGCCAACGACTGATTACATGCTCAAAGATGAGGGTTTGAATAATTAATGTGGTAACAGTGTGATACCTAGGAGCGTAGCCATAAATGAATAAATAGGTTAGCACACTCTACTGATTCGCTTGTTTGCCATTTGTGATTTTTCAGATAGTGGTCAGATGGGTCTTGTACTCACCAAATTACTTTAAGGGTTAATTATAATAAAGGTTTTCAGATGTTGCTTGAAAGACACCGACTCAAAATATTATTCCTATGCATTGGAATCATTTTCGGTTTTTCTAATAATCCGCTAAGGTGTTTCTAGTCACAATAAATATTTTCAAATGGTAGTAAGTGACAAAAAGAAAAGAATTCCTAGAAGGGCATAGTGAGCAACAATTTGGAATGGTTCTTCTAATTATTCCCTGAAATCACACACCCAGTACATAAAACTGGACTAGATTCATCAAACATGTTTGAAAAATCGAACAATATTTATCCAATACGTCCAGAATATCCATTAATTTCGTCCTTCTACCACCTCACACATCCTATGACGTCAAAACACTTTTTTCTATAGACTCGCCTAATTACAAAGTACAACACTCTCTTATCATCAAATTAATTTTGTTTCAATGAACTGGAATCAGTCATGATGTTTATATAAATCGTAATCAAAAAGATTCACTCGCTCAGCAATAATTAATGTAGCATTAGGTTTTGTTCGAACGATTCAAAATCAATTGAATTATTGCCAGCCACTTTTCCCCGAGACGGCTCCAACATTTTCAAGGGAAACAACGTGGTACTAAGGGCAAAGTCCAAAATATACTCCAACTCGCAATTGTTCTTCATATTATCCCGCTCGATTGGTTCTTGGAAATTTCACCTGGCCACCTTCCCTTCAAATACGAATCTTACAGCATTTACTACTTCCTTCGATAAAAGAGAAACGTCTACTATAGGACTATAGGCTATTATGTTGTATTAAAAATAACATCCCAATTTTACCGTTTGTCCCCCATTTGCTCATACCATTTCGATGCCGAAATTATATTGGAGCAGGAGGAGAGGAAAAGCTTGGAATCAGTCGACGTGCTCACGTTATTCTCATACATCTGACGTCTTAGTGAACCGATTAAAATGTCGATTAGACTCGATTTTTATTGCTCATAGCTTTCTACTTCCCGGGCAACGATGGGATATATTTGTGGAAAAATATAAACAAAATGTTCCCTTGGAGCTGCAATGAAAAGCCAATTACAGAAACGGGCGATTTCAAATGAACGAAGAAATCATGATTTTATGTTTTCCCTGAACGCCTTTCTTATTCATAAAGTATCATGGGTATTTGTTTACCTACTCTGAAATTGGGGGAGAGAGCCAGAGTTCATTTTCTTTGATCATTTATAAAAGATGTTAAGGATAATTATGTGCTTAATTTCCGATTTGATTGACTTCCATTTAAAGAATCGGTTGTAAGTTTTGTAAATAGTTGACCAGAATACAAGGTGCTTTCGAAAATAAACGAGACTTTTGTCATAATTTTTTTTGGCGCCATCTGTGAATGAGATAGCGCGTCGGAAAGTTACATCCCTCCCTGACTACCAGTGAAAGTTTGGTGACATTCGATTCAGTGGAAGCGAAGTTATTGCGTCTAAAGTGACAGTACAAAAATGAGTTTCGAACAAAGAGCTCATATCTAATTTTGTTTTAAAATCGGTAAAACGTTTAACCGAAACATTTGGATTGATGAAAAAAGTTTATAGCGATTATTGTTTATCTCGTGCCAGAGTTCATGAGTGGTGTACACGTTTCAGAGATGGTCATGAGGACATAAATGACGATGAACATGAGGGCCGCCCAAAATCAGTGATCACCGAAAACTCCATCGAAATTGTGCGTGAATTTATCTAAAATGAGCCGCAATCATCGTTGAAATTCATGGAATCGGAGTTATATACCTCCAAAACATCGATTTGTCGCATTTGAACCGATCATTTGGGCTTAAGAAAGACCTGTGCACGTTTTGGTCCAAAATAAACGAGACTTTTGTCATAAAAATCAACTCTTGTGAATGATTTTTTGAGTTTCTATATGAAAAATGAACTATATTTCATCATTTTTCTTATGTTTTTTTTCAACTTATCAATTGAGAACCAAATAACATTGCATTCAAACATACGCCAAAATGTTGAAATGTCATATGTTATCCTATTGTCATCAAAATAATGGTAAATTCTGACTGAGCTATGAAGAGAGATAAGTGAGCAAAGATTATCCGTAAGCAAATGATGGAGCAACTTAAAAAGTAAGCATTCATCTAAAAATAATCTTCGTGATTCTAAAGAAGGAATGTGTAAAGCTAGTAGGCGATCTATGTAAGGTTTGTTGTCCAACCGGCATTTGTAAAATAAATTACGCGTGAATCTACGTTGGATAAATTCAATAGATTCAATAAGATATTTGAGGTGCGGATTCAACAGTGGCGAACAATATTCTTACACACTACGAAACAAGGAAACGAAGAGACAGATGGAAGTAGAAGGAATGCGAACGTTATTAGAGAATCTAAGGATAAAGCGATCCGTGGGGCCTTGGCTACAAGCTGGTCATGGGGAAACTTGGTGCCCTACGGAAGCCTTGTATACATGACGCGGAAAAGATGGACGCGATAGTGCGGGGACTCTTCCCCGCTGTCCATGGTGAAACAGCAGTCGAGTGCCCACTCTTCACACAGCTGGAACTGGAGGAGGCAGTCCTCTCCCTGAAAGCGAGGAAGGCTCCAGGTCCAGATGGTGTTCCAGCTGAGGTTTTGCAGCTCGTCTATCACCATTGTCCTGACTTGCTGCTCAGCACATTCAACGCTTGCCTACGGATTTCCCGGTACGATGGAAGGTGGCGAGGCTCGTGCTGGTCAGCAAGGGGAAGGGAAATCCCGAATCGCCGTCTGCATACCGCCCGTTATGCATGCTAGACACGGCTGGGAAAGTGCTAGAGAAACTCATCAAGGGCAGACTCACTGACGCGATTCGTGCTGCTGGGGACCTATCTCCTCGGCAGTACGGCTTTAGAGCAGGACGTTCTACCATTGATGCGATTTCAGAGGTGGTGAACGCGGTCCAAAAGGCAGAGGCATATAGTCGCACCAAGCGACGGATCGTCCTGTTGGTGACACTCGACGTCAGGAATGCCTTCAACTCCGCTAGATGGGTGGATATTCTGGACACGCTGGAAAACTCTTTTCAAGTTCCAGAATATCTAGTGCGGCTTTTGAGGAACTACCTGAAGGACCGAAGCCTGCTCTACGACACGACACAGGGCCAACGAAGGATGGAAATTACATCGGGTGTTGCCCAGGGATCTATCCTTGGTCCGGACCTGTGGAACGTGTCTTACGACGGGCTACTGAGACTTGAGATGCCAGATGAGTCGCGCTTGGTCGGCTATGCGGATGATGTTGCGGCTCTGGTCGCCGGACGCACCGTTGAACAAGCGCAACTTAGGCTAGGTATGCTAATGCACCGAGTGAGGGACTGGATGACTGCTCGCGGGCTCAGTTTAGCACTGGAGAAAACCGAAGTGGTCATCTTGACAAAAAAGAGAATCCCTAGAGTAAGGATGATCAGTATTGGAGGTATACAAATCGAATCGAAGCCAGCGGTGAAGTACCTGGGGCTACTGATCGACTCGAAGATGAGTTTCTCTGAGCAAATCAGGGCAACGGCTGAGAAGGCTGCTTCGGGAATATCGGCCCTGAGTCGACTTATGGCCAACGCAGGGGGACCCAGCCCATGAAGAAGACGCCTCTTGATGAGTGCTGTAGGGTCAGTGCTAATGTACGGAGCAGAGGTATGGGGCGACGCTCTCAGCAAGGAGGTATACCGAAAACGATTGGCACAGGTACAGAGAAGAGGAGCACTGAGAATTGCATCTTCGTATCCAACAGTCTCCGACTCGGCGGTGAGAGTGATTGCAGGCGTGATACCTGTCGCCCTCCTTGCTAGAGAGCGCCCCGCTATTTACCTGCGCCGAAACGAGGATGCGAGGGAGATGGTTGTCCGCGAGGAGAGACAACGCTCGCTCAACGATTGGCAGCAGTCTTGGAGGAATTGCACGAAGGGAAGGTGGACTGCGCACCTCATCCCGGATGTGAGACCGTGGCTAAATCGAAGGCATGGTGAGACTGACTTCTATCTGACCCAGCTTTTGAGCGGGCACGGGTGTTTTCAGTCTGACCTGCACAAGATCGGCAAGTCACGGTCTCCCGATTGTTGGTTTTGCCCAGGAGAGGAGGACAATGCATGTCACACATTTTTTGCGTGTACCAAATGGGCCAGGCTGCGAAGCGAACTCTACAGGGAGACGGGAGAGCTCACCCCGGATAATATAGTTGCGGTGATGCTCGAATCGGTTGACAAATGGAACCAGGTGGAACATTATGCTCGGGCAGTCCTAAAATATAAAAGGGACTCACAGCAGCCGGCAATTCCTCTTCCCCTCTCCCCTCCCGCTAGGAAAGCGACTCCCCAGCTTGAAGGCGCCCCACGGCGTAACAAAACGAGACCTGGCCCGAAGTAATGTGTCAAACGGTTCCAGGCTAGGTTCTCAGATTGACAGGGGAGGTGTTTAGTGGGTAGTCCAAAGGTATCCTCCATGGGAGTCCCACACTGCCAGACTCGGCGGGCATAAATGCCTTCACCTCCCTACCACAAAAAAAAAAAGGATAAAGCCAGTTAGGCGTGATGCCTTAGAAACGATCATCATTATGTAACGATCGCACTTTGGTTCGTCCTCAAAGACAACACCTAGATCCTTTATGTATAGACTTTCATGCAGGAGTTCACAAAGAATGGAGTAAGGAAACAACAAAGGATTTTTTTGTTAGAGAATCTCATTTGGCGAGTTAATAGCATTAGAAATGCACCATCGACCTAATTTATGGAGATCGTTTTGCAATAAAACGCAGTCGCCCATATTATCGATAACGCGGAATATTTTACAATCATCCGCATATAAGAAACAGGATGACGATACCGAAGCAGGAAGGTCATTGATGAAAATGAGAAAAAGTAAAGGCAACCGAAAATTGATCCTTGTCGGACACCAGAAACAGGACAAAATGGAGAAGAGAGGTGGAACTTGACAGAAACAACACATGCACTGTTAGTGACATAGGTAGAAACCCAGGATATAAGGAAGGGGGGAAGATTAAAGCTTTTTATTTTGCTGAGGAGATTATGATCCGCAGAGTCGAAAGCGTTGGAAATATCCGTATAAATAACATCCACTTGGCTTTGTTTATCAAGTGCGGAGGCGACTGTGTCGGTAAAAGATAAAAGGTTGGACAAGGTTGATCGACCTTTGATAAAGCCATGCTGCTCACGGGACAATAAGGGAACAACTAATGGATGGACTCTATTAAATACTACATGTTCGAAAATCTTGCTAAAACAGGTGAGAATCGTAATAGATCGGAAGTTAGTAACACAATTAATATTACCGGCCTTAGAAATAGGAAATATATATGCATATTTTCAGTTGGAAGGAAAAGTGGCATTGGCAAGACTAATATTAAAAATTATAGATAAAGGAACACACAAGGAAGATGACAAAGAATTACTTAAAAAAAAATCGGGATTCCATCTGGACCACAGCTTATGCTTGGATCTAAGTTTTACAATATAAGCTCGATTTCGAGTAGATTTGTAACAAACCCAGAAGCATCCAATAAGAACGAAGGTGTAGAGGACTCCTTAGCAACTGCACCGTCATTTGAACAAGAGGGGAAGGACGAGAAATACCGTGCGAAAAGATCACAAGAAACTTGTAATTATGTAGAGATAATGTTCTCATAGCGAACAAACTAAGGAAATTTACGAGAACTCTTAAGAGAATGGGTATAGAATCAAAACGGCTTCGTATGGTCGGCATTTAAGGAGATTTGAATGTGCTCTAAATATTCCTTTTGAGCAGAGATACCTGCTTTTTTGGCCTCTTTGCGAAGTTCTTTAAACAGTTCCAAATCCCTCCGGAGACGTGATTTAAGAAATTTTAAACAAGCAGAATCCTTAGCTTTCAGAGCCGCAACTAAGTTAGAGTCGAGCCATGGGACATCGCCTGGCTTTTTCGCACGACAAATAGGAGTATTTTCCTGGGTCATTTCAGATTGTATGGTATAGAAGTTACGAAGTGCCTTATTGACTTTTAGATTCTTGAGGAGAGAGAACTACTCGTAGAAGGAATAGTTAGCTTTAAAGATGTTGAAGCAAGCAGGCGACACCTTTTTAGGATGAGAAGCTTGGCGTGTATTAATGAGAAAAGGCAGTGGGGGATGGTGTGAGCGACGGAAGGAACTTAAGTGAAGATTTAGGGAGATTAGATAGGATCTGGTCAAGAATTTTCTTATTGATGTTGGGAGCATTACTGAACCGAGAAAGACCACAAAGTGAAAGAAAGGAAGAAGGAGATTTTCGATTGATCTGGAGAACGAGAAAACGCGACCGATTCAAAAAAGTGCTTAATATCAGGCCAGAAATCAACCAATCACTGCCCGGTGCAATTTCAGATTCAACTGTCAATCGCCGATTGTACGATGCTGGCTTTTTTGGACGCGTTGTAGTGAAAAACTGCTGCTTCGAAAACAAAACAATGTAAACCGACTGAAGTGGGCCAAAGAACACGTGAATTGGATGATAGAATAGTGTAAGCAACATCCTTTGGTCTGATAAGTGACTGTTTCCAACTTTCAGAAGCAAGCGAAAGGCTTATTGTCGAAGAAAGTTGATGAAAAAATGCAAAGACGAGTGTATTTTACCAACAGTCAAGCACGGCGGTGGTGTAGCAATACAAGTTTAGGGTTGCTTCAGCTATAATGGTGGCAGTCCTTTAACCAAAACTAATGGAAAATTAAACAAAGAAGGCTACCATTAAATACACCTACATCACGCAATTTCATCTGTTATTCAATTGATTGGCAACGGCTTTGTTTTTCAGCATGTCAGTTACGCGAAACACACTTGAAATTGCTGCCACAATTATTTAGAGTCAAAAAAGAGAGTGCTCAAAATTATGGGATGGCCTGCACAATTAACGGATACAACCCCGATCAAAAAATTGTCGGATGAGCTGGACCGACAGGTATAAAAACGACATCCAACCAACCAAACCGATTTGTGGGTGAATTTTAAACATGTCTGGGATGGTCTTTATTCAGAAATATTACAGAGACAGGTCAACAGAATGCTGAAACTATGCCAAGCAGTCATTAAAGCACGTGGATTGCATTTCGATGAAAATCCACAACATAGACATTTTCAGGAAATTAACGAAGTTTTCCTATATAAAAGTGATCAAATACTAATTAAAAGATGCTAAAATAAATACATTTGGTTATATTTATATTAGAAAAAAGTTAATAAAAACTATCCATGGTGACAAAAATGAGTATAAATCAGTTTTTTCATGGTAACCTCAAGCTTTTGGAGGGGTGTACATTATTATGAAAGTTGAGCCAAGTGGTAATCTATGCGGACGATATCAGCATCTTGTCACAGACGTAAAAAACCGCCAAAGAAGTTTTCCTGAAACTCGACAGCAAAACAAGTAGGGCTACAAATCAATGAGGCTTAAAACAAAATATTATACACAGTCGAGGAAAAATACCTCAAATTTCCCAAATATTATAATTGGCGAATCTAAATCGAAAATGCCGTCGATTTTGTGTACCTAGGCGCCAAAATAACGAAGAATGGTAATAAAAGAGACGAAATACACAAAATAATATAGCACGTAAATAAAATATTTTATTCAGTAGGGACGATCAGTGATCCCGTTCTACTCCGATCAGAGTAGAATTATTACGATTAAAGCATGGCCACTATAAAAAAATCTAAACATACTTCGAAATCAGAAAGGGTGAAGCCAATTTTCCACAAAGTAGTTTATCCACTGACGAATTTTTCACCAATCAACATAGATAAAATCCTTTCATTAGGATATACTCGTATAGAAAAAAAATAGAAATCAGTTTAATAATTGGTAGATATATTAATTGAATCTACATACACGTAAATCTACTTCAAAAAATTTATATTTACTCCGATTTTGAAACATATTTACTCCACATTAAAAGGTAACATTGTTGACGATCTTGAAGACCAGTTGCAAACACAGGAAAACAAAGCTCCAAATGTACACATCTGTGATAAGACCTGTGTTATACTAGGGTTATAGCATGCATGCTCACTCAAGCATCCGCAAACATCTTGAACGCCTTCGAGAGACGAGCTCTGAGATGAAGAATCGGAGCAAAGCTACATTCACGAAGAATTCGATACGACCATGAGCTGTATGAAATTTTTGATGAGCCACAGATTTCAACGATTGTGAGACTGTGGGAGCTCCAACGCATACCCAAAAAGGTATTCTATGAGAGAACTGAAGGGCGAAATCCAGTGGGTAAGCCGAGGAAATGCAGGTCTGACTCGGGTGCCCGGATATCGAAACTAGAGGACGAGATCGATGGACTAAAACAGTTGGAGACGCTATTTGCAGGAACCGAAGACCCGAAAGGAGCTGTAAGGCTACGAAGAAGAATAATTGTCCTTCTGCTCCACAATAATTCAAACACAGAGTACGCAGATGTGTTGCACATACAAGATATTTTTAAAATAAACTAGTGAGGCAACTATATTTGAATGAAAAAACTGCAGTAAGTTATACTTCTAGCCGGTGTTTCGTTTTTGAATGGAAAAGTTGTTCAGGCAACGCGATATTTAAACAATATAACAATAGAACTCATAAAGAACTTCCACTTGATACTCCACTCAAATTCCTTTTGTGAAAAATGCTTTAACGGGTCAAATCCTTATATTCTAAAAATCTGAAAAAATCATGGAAGTACGAGTACGTCTTCATGAGTATATGGGCACCAAATAATTTCGAAGTCAAAATTCGGTCAACTTTGTTAATAATAGTACATTTCATGAATTTTACGGTTTTGCCGATAAAAATAAAAGTTGAAAAAACACCGAGGAAGTTTGTCAGAAACTCGTACCTAGGCTTCTTAGTAGCAGATGTACGCGTCTTGAAAATTCCATAACAATCGAGCCTTAAACAGCTAAGTTACAGCCGATTGAATATTTAGCAGCTACGACACTAACACGAGATACTGGGGACATATAAGTTTGTAACGGGCCTAGACACTACAGATATGTAAGAATTTTAATGAAAATTTGAGAAATGTAGAAGTTGTTTTGATGTAGGCGGTCGTGGGCAGGGCGGTCTCCGCCTGAGAATACCATCAAATTGTTTACAATACCTTATTAAAATCGTGACCTGTTTTCTCGCAAACCACATAAGCTAAAGTAATGAAACTTTGTACGTAGGTCAGAAGTGATACCCTTTCAAGAAGCATTCACACGGAGAGGTACGTGGTGAGAGGAAATGTACGAAAAATTGGTGTCCTCCTCCCCTCGTGGTTGGACATCTTTGGACAGAAAAATCTGAAAAAAATCAGGAAAATAGATCTTTATAAGTACAAGGGCAACAAATACCTCAAAAGTTAAAACTCCATCAATTTGTTATTCATAGTACATTTTACGAATTTCACGTTTTCACATATAAAATCAGAAGGTGACTATTAAATTTGCCAAAAGATGTATCTCAAGTTTTTGAAATAAAATGCATGTTTTTTGGTGGTTTCATAAAAATCTAGCAATAAACAGCTAAGTTGCAAACGATTGAAAATTTATTAGCTACACCAGCTTCACACGTGGTACTGTGGAAATACACGTTCGCAAAGGACCCAAACACTACAGGTGTGTAAGAATTTTGATAAAAATTTTTGAAATATTCTTAAGCATTGATATGTTACCAACACTACTCAAATATTGGGATCAACAGATTGAAAATAAAACGACAGCAAATTAAAATACATAATAATCATATATTAGTTTTCCGAGCTCAATTATTTCATGTGTGTGAGTCAGGTTTTGATATCCAGAAGACGTTTTTTGATTTTTAAATTATTTTAAAGTGCCCTTCTGGCAGGATCACTTTTCTACTACTTTTACTTGTTTTGATTTAGAGGCACCAGTTGTCTAATCTAGAGAGGAAGGAGCAAAGTATTTGATATATTTCCTCGCTTGAAAAAACCTCTATCAAGACCTTTCCTTTGATGCTCCGAATAACACCTCTGGTCAAAATTTCTCTATTGAAGCACGATTTTTTAGAACGACTAAAAACATGTGAATTACAAAACTGTTGGACTATTGTCCAGATTTTTCTGCTCAGACAATTCTAATTTAAAAATGGGAGCAAATGGGTCACAAATTCCTCATATAGTTTCTTCCTAGGTGTTTTCCAACTTTGTCCCTCGTACTTTTTCACTTGATACATAAAGTTTTTCACAGGACCCTCCATTCGGCAAGCTTGTGGACTACCTTTTAGAAAACTGTTTTCAAACGTATTTCCGTAAATGAAGGGGACGACCCTTAAAAATCTTATAAGATATTTTTTATATTCGAACTTTGGAGGTCATTACTTTTGACCTGCTCATAAAATTAGTAGGTTTTAAGAAAACTTGCGACAACGCAAGGAAAGAAAGACGTGTCATAATTTTAATAGGGATTTGTTAGAGTCGTTATTAAAACATACTCAAGAGTAGAGAAGCAATCACTACCTATAAAATTTTTGGAGCTTTGAATGCCAAAGCACACATTCTAAGATGGCATACTCACTCGGCATTTGGATTAAAACCAGTTGAAGCTATAAATAAAAACGGTGGTTAAATGATTTTCTCCAAACTAGCGAAATGAAGTTATATGCTTTAAAACTAATCAACGACTCTAAAAAAAGCTGATTTGTGATGCAATGAACTTGTAGAAAAAAATGCCTTATACTGACAAAGGATTCCGAGATACTTCCGCCTTAAAAATTTAGAAAAATTGAATAGAAAAAATTATTTGGAAATACTCAAGACTAATTTCAAAAATACAAAAACTACTTTGGAAATTTTCTTTAAGTCGTACCAACCAGTTTGCATTTTCCACTGAACGAGCTTCCAGACCCCTAAAAATCATAGACACAACTTATGCTTTCCTGAGACAAATTTTTATACACCTTGAATTTCTAATATGATTCACTATACTTGAAATCGATGCATCTTCTTAAAAACAAACAAGATGCTGAAACGGTATATTGCACAAGTAGAGTCTAGACAGACTTTGCCTGACAATAATGGTGAAGAATATATCAAGAATAGAGCTGAACTCAGAGGAACCATCTTCAATTTAAACATAGTCCATGCACCCTAGCTGCATGCCAAAGTTGATAGGTTGAACCGTTTTTAGCCAAACCAGAAAGCTTCCTCACGACTTATTCCTACTTGTTAGTGGGAAAGATGCTGTAGAGTTGGATGCTATATATTCAACAGATGCGTAACAAAAAATTGTATCAAAATTAAAAACAACGATTTCAATAAAAAAAAAAATTAAGTCAAAATTCTGGAAGGGCTAAACAAAATAGACAGTTGGAGCAAAAAGTACCGTCATATCCTTTATTCTCAAGTTAAAAACTACTTCTGGGATGAAGATGCTCAAAAGATAATACATTTTAAGGATCTATTTTTTGACGATCAGATCCTTAAAATTGAAAATGACGATCGCATTAACAACGTATTTATACATGACGTTGATGATATTCCTGATAAATGCATCTACGAACCAGAAAACCAATGAAAAATAATCACTTCATCAAAATAATGCTTCGAGCATCGATACAGCTATTGCATTTTTGGTAACTGATGAAGAAAATATGAATGAGACAATCTACGAAGATGATGAGGAGGATGGAGAAGAAATTGTTCTTCAATACGTAGGAAACAGACGGCTTCTAAACAACAACCGGTGCTATGTGCCTCGAATGTATCAGCCAGCTGCTAATGGTCCGGATCGTACTGATTTAAAGAAATTATATGAATCTGAACCAAGGATATGTCGACAGGACGCTATCCATAGTTACCAGCTAGAAAAAAAATTGAGAATAATAGCAGTATCTTGCCAAAAATTACTGAACGTACAATATACACGTATACAATATTTTCCCCCATTTTAATTTATTAGAATATTTTTTACGATTTTTTTACTAAGTAATTAGTTCCATCTTACATTTGCAAAGCAGCACTTAATCTATATATTTGTGCAAACATTTGTTCCCTTGGGACTTTAATTTTTCATTGTTTGCCTAATCTAATTTCAATTGATTCAACAAAGCATTTGCTATTTGCCGGACTTTTCTTTACATTTTCACCCCATCACAATTGGTTAAAGCACTAACAAGTGCTTACAATTGGGCTCTTCCCATCCTTCCAGCCTTTTTATCAAAAACTCACTTAACATAGCAGGAAAAGGCCTTGGACAACACCGAAAAGAAAGAAACAAAAGACGGAAAGATTTTTTTCTTCAGATGGTTCATTACAATTTATACTCTTAGAAAGAACTACCCAACATGTACAGCTGGTGCTCGAGATTAGGTTATGTACATTATGTAGATGGAAATTTTCTTGTATCTCGTAAGGGTTGGTTGGTATACGACCAAAAACCGATAAGGAATGAGTTCCAGCTTTCCGCAACAACTGAAAGTCAAGCAATAGTCCTGCTGCCAACTTTCTCCATCGATATAACACTGGTGGATTTATGTAAGAGCGCACAGTCTTGGCCGTCTCGCCTCGTGAGACCTTTTTAATATTCTCCCAAGTTACATTGATTTTAATATATTGTAGCTTGTGTCGTCCAGGAGGAGGCGAAAAAAAAGTTAAATGACATTCTTTCAGAGCCGAGTCATGTAGAAAATTGATCTGTTGTATGGCCACATCTATCGAGCACTTGCACAAAGTTGTATTAAAGTTTGGATTAGAATTGAATATTGTAAGGGATTGCAGTTTTTTCTTGGATATTAACGTCTTGAACCGTAGTTGGCATTCTTAAATTGTACACTTGGGACTGCTGGAATAGTTGAACTTAAGCGATTCCATACACAAATTTCTTTGAACCAAAGGCAAATCGGCTGCTCAATCGTTTCGGATTTTATTGGCAACGTGTGCTTTTATGCAACATAATAAAGAATTGTAATATATGTAAATCGGCTAACGTTGCTTCAGAAGTTTTCGAATTTATTTAAGGCAAAAATCAAGCGACGCATATTAACCACATATGGTGAATGACGTTTATATTTTTCTACCTTGACTTTCGGAAATAAATTGATTTCAAATGTAATTTTCTGAGGAGCAAATCGTTTCAAATATGCAAAGTGCTTGAAGCTAGTCTTTTCTAGACAATGATTACCGAGATAGGCTGCATTTTTACAAAATGATTTGAAGCATTATGATAAATATTTTACCAAAAAAAATTAATAGTTTTTATATGTCAATACCTAAAATCCTATAGAAGAAGCCTTCGACTTACAGTCACGAGGCCAGGGATATCTTAGGCATTAAGTTCCTCAACCAGAACAACCAGCTAATATTGAAAATTGAATAAAAAGTATCCGACAAACAGTGTTAAGATCATTATTAAAAATTCTCTTTGAAAAGTGGCTCCTAAAGAACCTAGTCTTCTTCATCTTCTTCTTCGCAACATTACAGCCCCTATCGGGCCTTCGCTTCCTGCAAAACGCGCCCCCAACTGTCTCAATCTATCGCCCACGTCCTCCAATTTCAAAATCCGAGCAGCGATGAACTGCCTTCGTTGGCCGAGTCAGACCAGCGTTTCCTCGGTTTTTCCACTGGTCTGCGCCCTTCAGTACTCCCAACCAATACCTTTTTTGGCCACGATTCATGTGGCCAACCCATTGTAGTTTCTGCAGTGTTACAATCGCTGAGGCCTCAACAATTTTAAAGAGCTCATAGTTGTATCGAATTCACCATTGGTCCCCGTCTAGCTTCGCTCCGATTATCCGCCTCAGGACCTGTCCCTCGAAGGCGTTCAGTATATACATATGTACTTAGGTCCTTGTTTCACACCCATAACATAACACAAGTCTTATCACAGATTTGTATACTTGGAGTTTTGTTTTTCTGTGTATGCAGCTGGTTTTCAAGATTGTCAAAGCTGAATATCATATTTTATTTGCGAGTTGTATTCTTCGGTGTATTTCGTCTCTTTCATTTCTGTTCTCGCTATTTTGACGCCTTAATACACAAATTCGCCCACATTTTCAATATTATATTCGCCATGTATGATATTTTGGGGTTTCGTTTCATTTTCATTGATTTGTAGCCGTACTAGTTTTGATTCGCTGTCGTAATCCAGGAACAATTCTTTGGTGGTTGTTAACTACCAAAACAAAATGTCGATGTCGTCCGCATAGGCTACCACTTAGCTCGACTTGTGTAGTAACATACCACTTGTATCGACAGGTAGCTTTTTTATGACATATTCCAGAGCCAAATAAAGTAGCAATGGGACCAGTCTATCTTCCTGCTTTAGTTCAATATTTGTGTCAACGGTCATTAGTCTGGTAGCTTCTACCTGCTGGAGTTTCTGCGCAGACATTCACCAGATTTAATTTTATTCACTGAGAAAAAAACTCAACTATAGACACAGCATACATTTCAAGAACTATGACTTTACATGAGCTGACAGATTGAACTTGCCAAATGGTAGGACGGGACTCTATATTTGACGTGCATTTAGTTGAGGCTTCAATGCGGCCGATTTCATTTTTTCAAGGCGGCCTGTGCACTAAGTTTGAGTGAGAGCTTCCAGGAGGAGTTCAACCTTGCCTATAGACTTCTTTCTCATAATTTTCTTAATAGCATCGAGACCGTATAAACTATTGCAATAATTCGCGGGCTGTATTTGTAAGGAGTGGATTGCGGACAATGAAATCGAATCCGTTTTTAGAGAGTAGGTTTCTACGTCACCCAGAGCTGAGTATTATCTGACTTTAAGCATGATTGATGTGGGTTTGGGCCTTGCAGGGTCATCACAGTGACCATAGGGTATACGATAATCCATCACACTGGTGGATAACTTTTTAATAACGCCACAAAAGCAAAATTATAAATTCAGAGAAGCCAATTGGACGTCATTTAATAAAAATATCATCAGAAACATAAATTTCTCGTAGCACAAGACTACCATGACAGCATTCCATAAAATTAAAATCTACAAATTTCTGAAATAAACTTGTACATAGAACATTACGTCAAAATTTAAACTTTCAGATAGATAAAATACAGGACGAAAAATTTGAAAAGTATTGTATAATATTGACGCGCAGCAACCGAATATACAGGAGCTTTCACTCCGTACTCAATGAAGAGAGGACACAGAGTATACGTCCTCACCATCCGAATGGAATGTATAATACGATTAATGGGGATCAGTTCGAAAAAAACCAGCAACAGTGCTGACTTGAAAGTACCTCTTGAGCGGTAGACGTATCATCACTACCACTACCATAAGGAGAGTGTCGATTGGTTGAAGATTAAATTGACCCAATGATGTTTAATCATTGGCGTATTGAATTATACCGTCAGCAACACTCTGGTTTGGTGATCACTTGAATTAATGAGCTTTTTGAAACTAGAGTTGATGAGTTCCGATCAAGCTAAAGCTCAGGTCTTATTCTTAATTTTGTTGAGGCATTCGAATCTGGTACGGTTTTGCTAGACAGCTTAAATGATTACTTCATGTCGTGCGATCTTATTAAAGATAAAAAGCAATAATAAACTATCACTTCATTTAGATGGCCTCCCGAAAATTTTCCTGAAGGAATGATTAATAATTAGAGAACATTGTTGTATTTTCAATAATCCGATAAGAGTCGATACTTCTCTACAAACTGAAAGCAAGCAAAAGTTATTCCAATTTGGAAGAAAGGGAAGGATCATAATGATCCAAAGAACTACTGACATCAGTCCGCTACTAAATGCTGGCAAAGCTTTTGAAAGTTTCTGCAGCATCTTACATAAATACTCATAGTCTTGATATAATACAAACTGCTTAAAAAATTGACTAAGTTCATGAAGTTTCATCAAAATCTCAAACAACTATGCAGCTCAGAATTTTCATGTCAACAGAATTTTCCAAGGATCCTACATTTTCTAAGGCACCAGATCAATATTCTTCGGACTATCGCGAACATTGTGAATTACATTTCAAAACTGAAATACCAGCGATAAATATCGCGGTAGCCTATAACATAGACGAACAATGGGGAACCTCATGAGATGATTTAACTTAAGCCCCCAAAAACTACTGCGTTTGATTTGTGCAATTTTATTTTGTCTATGGAGGTGAAGGATACTTATGCTCTCATTTCACTGCACCTTAAGGTGCCATCAACTCACAGGAGTTTCTTTTCGACCAAAATGTGAGAAAGAGAAGAAATCGCTATAAAAAGAGCCTCTCAACTCTGGACACCTGAACATAGTTAACAATACCCGAGTATATTGCGGTACTGGTTCTATTTGTCAATTAACTTCAGCATCAACCTGATGAAGTAATCTGAAAAGAGCTCATCAATTTCATTGCATAGATAGCCGCATTACCTCTCGCATATTTTGTACGAAATGACTATGCGGCCGGCATCATAAGTTTTCCTGAACAAAAATATAATCAGGAGTTCCTGGCTTACAGAGCTCTACTACTGAAGCTAAGAAAATAGAGCCAAAAATTTATTCCTGAGAGTGCTGTGTGAAAAATATCGGGTAACAATTCAAGATGCATTAAGGCAGCAACACTTGTTCTTCCTACTGAATCAACCAAATTTTTATTTGAATACTTTAAATACGTTTGATGTCAACTACACTAAAAACGTTCATTGACATCTATGGAGCGCTATGGATGTTACTCAGTATGTTGATGGCTTTTTGACATTTTAAGGAACCATCATTTTGAGTATGAACGTCAGATTGTAGGTTATTTTCGCAGAGACCCACTTTACAGCCTAATCAATCATTGAGCTGCGTTTTGTTGAAGCCAGAGCTTTACTTTGGTAGAACAGAAATCACCGTTAGCTGAAAATATTACGTCATAAATTTTCATCTTTTCTGTTTATTATTCAATTTTGAACAATTTTCGTAGAATTCAGGTTGAAGACCAATAATAAATTCCACCAAAATTCATTAAGGAAGCAGGCAACATTTTCAGATTACCGTCATCTTTTTTTTTGTTGTTGGACTCCCATGCTTGCAAGAAAGCGACTGGACTACCCACTAAACACCTCCCTTGTCAACCTGAGAACCAACCTGGAACTGTTTGACACCCTAGCTTGGAACCGGTTGACAAGTTCCGTCATCTTGGAACTTGCATTTGTATCATCACCAAATTGATATCATTGTAACCTTGACCATTCGCGATTATGAATGTCGAGAGCTTCCTTGAATAATTTTCCTGATGTTTTCTAGAAATCTTCAGTTTCTACCTTATCATAAAGTTTTATGAAAACCGGTCGTTTTTTTACCTTTAAACGGCCACAATTATGAATCTGCTCATATGATCTCAGATTTTTTGAGTTATTAAATTTGGCGGAACGCTTCATAATATGGTAAATTCCACTTTTCGAATTGATTGATTGAACATACGTGTAAATTTGAATGGTGCACCAAAGTGTATATTTATAAAATATTTTGATAACTTGCAATAGAATCATGTAGATCTAAAAATCCCTTAAAAACGTCTACAACATTAACTTAATTTTCGTGTGATTTCGCGTGCTAATTTACCGTAAAGCTCTAAACAAGGAAGGCTCTAGACCCAGATGGTGTTCCAGCTGAGGTTTTGCAACTAGTCTATCATCATTGTCCTGATTTGCTGCTCAGCACATCCAACGTTTTACTACGGGACCAGGTTTTTCCGGTACGATAGAAGGTGGCGAAGTTCCAGCTGATCAGCAAGGGCGAAGGGGAAATTTCGGGCTACCTCTGATGCACCTCTGTTAGACACGGCTGGGAAAGTACAAGAAAAACTCATCAAGGGAAGACTCACTGACGCGATTCGTACTGCTGGGGACCTATCATTCCGGCAATACGGCTTTAGAGCAGGACGCTCCACCATTGAAACGATTGTGGAGGGGATGAGCGCGGTCCAAAAGGCAGAGGCACATAGCCGCACCAAGTGACGGATCGTTCTGTTGGTGAAACTCGACGTTAGGAACGCTTTCAACTCGTCTTGTTGGGTGGAAATTCTGGAAAACCCTTTTCGCGTTCCAGGATATCTAATGCGGCTTCTGAAGGACTACCTAAAGAGCTCACGCCTGCTTTACGAAAGGACATAGGGGCAACGAAGGATGTAAGTTACATCGGATGTTTCCCAGGTCCTTGGACCAGACTTGTGCAACATATTTTACGACGTGCTGCTACAACTGGAGATGCCAGATGAGTCACGCTCGATCGGCTATGCGGATGATGTTGCGGCTCTAGATACTGGGCCCACGGTTAAATAAGCGAAAGGCAGACTAGGTATGCTAAAGTGCTGAATGAGAGACTGGATGACTGCTCGTGGGTTTAGTCTAGCACTGGAGAAAACCGAAGTGGTCATCTTGACAAAAAGAGAATCGCTAGAGTAACTATTGGAGACAAACTATTCGAATCGAAGCCAGCAGGGCTACTGATCGACTCGAAGATGACATTCTCTGCGCAAATTAGGGCAACAGCTGAGCCTGTTTCCGGTGTATCGGCTGTGAGTCGATTTGTGGCAAATGTAAGGGGACCCAACCTATCAAGAAGACGCCTCTTGATGAGCGCTGTGGCGTCAGTACTACTGTACGGAGCAGAAATATGGAGCGACGCTCTTAGTAAGGAGGTTTACAAAAAATGCTTGGCACAGAGAAGAGGAGCACTAAGGATTGCATCTTCACATGCATAAGAGTTATTGCAGGCGTGATACCTGTTATCCTGCTAGAGAGCGCCGCGCTATTTACCTGCGCCGAAGCGAGGATGAGGAGGGACAGCGCTCACTCAACGATTGGCAGCAGTCTTGGGTGAATTGTGCGAAGGTGAGGTGGACTACGCGCCTCAACCCGGACTGCATCCTGGCTAAATCGAAGGCATGGTGAGATCAACTTCTATCTGAGCCAGCTTTTGAGCGGGCAAGGATGTTTTCAGTCTTACCTATACACGGTCCCCCGACTGTCGGTTTTGTCCAGGAGGGAAAAACGATACCTGCTATGCATATTTTGCGTGCAAAAAATGTGAGAAGCTGCGACACAATCTCTACAGGAAGACGGGAGAGCTCACCCTGGATAGTATAGTCGCGGTGATGCTTAGATCGTCTGAAAAATGGACCATGTGGCACAATATGTTCGGGCAGTCCTGAAATATAAACAGGACTCACAGCAGCCGGAGAGGTTGAGGCCGGGGGTCGCTTGTCTCCCAATTCTTCTCTCTCCCTCCCCTTCAACTAGAGGAGGGATCCCTCAGCTTGAAGGCGTCTCACGGCGTAGCAAAACGAGACTTGGCCTGTAGTAATGTGTCAAACAGTTCTAGGCTACGTTGTCAGGTTGGTAGGAGAGGCGTTTAGAGGGTAGTCCAGTCGTTTGCGAGCATGGGAGCCCCTTACTCAGTGCGTCAATAGCATTCAACTCCCAAACACACAAAAAGCGCTTCCTGTGCTAAATCTGAAGATCTTTCCTGGCGACCAGGAAAGTGGGTGTACACCAATACTCTCAACATTTCATCACCGCTCTGACTCCATTTTCCATCTGCATTGTATGGAAATTTACACTTAGAATTATCCGCAGGTGACTGTCCTCATTTATATCTTCGATGCTAGCACATAACGATTTCCATGAGGATCAATTCGCCTTGCGGACAGAATTTTTCAAAAGCCTTAATTTAACTTTATAACATAGTTCGATCACTGAATGATCGATCACTCATAGTATGGTTAAACTCTTTCTTACATTCGCTTCGATACCGCAATCTCACTTTTCTATAACTAGGGCATCGGTTTCCCCCCTTGTTCTGGTTGTGGTGCAGGGGCTCGAGGAAGCTGTTCTGCATGCGGTAGTAAGGCGGATCTTCATGAGTGCTAATCAGTGAAGCGTTTCCCAGTTTTATGCAGTGAGTCGATTGAAAATCGGTTCTTTTCCTATTGAAATGAGGACAGGTCATACCCTGACTCAGTTTTATAAGTAGAGTAATTTAAGGATTTTTAAACAGTTTATTTCCTCAGGACGAATTTCGAATAAATTTTCTTAAAAAAACAAACAAGTACTAATGAAAGGAGTTTACATTCAAAATGTGAAGCTCATAAGTGTGGTAAATCCAATTATCATAGAGGTACCTGTGTTTCCGGTTGTCAATGCTTAGGTAAATGATGATTATAATATACATGCAGTGTATGAATAATATCCTAATTGATTTATTGTCAAAGCAGAAGTAGATCCTTACGTTAAGCACTAATAACAAAATGTTGAGATAACAATAATTATGTATTTTATTCAAGAAAAGTTCAGTCTCTGCTCTATTCGCCATGCGTGCCCTTCACCATAATCTTTTTTCTTATATTTATTTAAGGAACTCGTTAAAGGCATCTAAAATTTTATACTTGTGGCATCGTCTGTGTTAGAAGACCGAGAAGAAAAGAAAGGTGAAGCCTGTTAATGGTGAAGATGAACATAAAAATTCAATAAACGAACGGCATAAATTACAGCCCCGGAAACTTTCCCTAAACTTTATCTCATCAGGTGCTCTCCCTTCCAGGATAAGCGAAAAATCGGTTCTGACTTGCCATTCGGCTAGGCTTATATGTACGAACAATCCGATGTTACTTGAGGAACTAGGACATCACCTGGATGAGACTGATACTATTCATTGAATTGGTTGAGAAGGCGTTGTATGGATAGATATGTAAGTGTTATGCTAAAGCGAACATGGAAACAAAGAGGATAAATTGGAAGACAAATTCCTTTCCTATTCTTAGTATATCGGGGCGACCAATAAAACAACTTTGTCTTTTAAAAAGTTTGTCCAACATCTTAAGGTGAATTTCTATAGTTGTGTGTATTTAGAAGGGAGCTTTACATTGTCTTCTTACATCCGTTTCCGTTATTTGTCAGCGAAAATGTCGAAATGCTGCTTTAAAGTATGACCTCTTGTGCTAGTCCATTAGACACAGCAATCCTCGATTTAGATTTTCCTTATCTTATGTGTATACGCCTACAGCAACCTCCATCTACTCACCGCCATCAATAGAATCAGAAAAAATGTCCTGTTTGTTATTCCATCGGCACTATGGCCGCTCGATAGGAGGATAAGAGCATTTTTGTTCAACAAGCTTTTGGCGTTCTTGTTTGCCTGACTGTCTATTAGGGAGGCAGCGTTCGATGGCCTACTGCTAGCGGAGATACTTGATGTTCGAACTATCATAAAATCGGCAAGATATTGTTTAAGTTGCAAAGGATGTACTGGAAGAATTGTTGTAAGATAGCAAATTGAATATTTAATTCAACAGGGCATACATTCTCTGCCGGAGGATGTAGCAGCCAGCCATCTAGTTAATGTTACTGGATGTTCCCATTTGGGATAATGTTATTTCCTAGAATTTAATCAAATTGTATCGGAAGCATGTGGTGTAGGTGTTATATTGTCAACAGCAAGATAAATGCAATCCCAATATGCCAATACCCTAGGAGGATTAGGCTGTGAGAGTGGGCGCTAATATTTTCTCATTTCAATAGTTTCGTAGTTGTATGCTGGTGGATTTTCATAATTAAGTGCTGCTGTTCACACTCAACAGCAAGGAATACCACGTAGACAGGAAATTAAGGACAAGCGTTGGGGTTGACTGAGTGCAAATTTTCGGCGGAAATCAGATCGTATTTCCGAAGGAGGGCAATTCCGCTCAGACTATCAATCTAATGGCCAACTTCAAAGTAGATTGATAGCCACTTTATTTAACTCAAACAAACTCCTCGGGAGATTGAAGCAACCTAAAGACTGAGCATATTCTGAGAATTCCGCATCAGTTGCTAACTGACATGCATGGTATCGCAACTTGTGGTTGCTAACTGACATGCATTGGTATCGCTTTCTCATATGAGGACACGGAGTCAGGGTTTCCCATATTCGTCCGTACAGTGTTTAACTCGTAGCCCACATAACGGGAATGTGACATGATTCGAAAAAGCTTGTGCTATTTATCAGGGTGGTTGTCTTTTTCTTTGAAATAAGCAAACTGGTATGTTCTCGATACTTATCTATAAATTTCTTTCAACGATGCCGAAGGATACAACCTACTGAATTTGATGAGTCTTTATGAAATCAAGCTTGATTGTCTATTCTAGGAAAAATTGAAAAGGTCAATTTATTCTCATGCTAAACATCTTTTCATTTATTGCCGATCATCTTAATTGCTGATATAACCGACAATTCAAATATTAATATCCAATAATAATATTTCCAATCTTCCGGAAAAAAATTCGCCGGAAAAAAACCCTAAGCCGCAAATCGAAAATTGAAGATCATGCGATTACTGTACTTGTCTGAAAATGCAGAGGTCTGGTGGAGGCCACAAAACACCTGAACACCTGAATGTACCGGTAACACTTACATGTGTACATCACTATTGTTCTCACCGCACATGGATTGTAACCTTGAATCTTTTGCAAAGACAACAATAAAAGACGGAAAGTAATGAAAAACGTTTTTTTACGCTAAATTGAATAATATCTGCAAAAACAATTCGTTTATTGTTTAGCAATGCTAAGCCTACAGCAAGCTAACATGTACCACGACTTGTTGAGCGAAATGCATCTTCGCAAAATTTTGATGCCATTGAGAATGGTGGAAGATACTTTTACATGAATTAAGACATCCGCCTGAAGGGTGCTACGCATATTACTTGTCGAATAACGACTTGACGATGTGGATTCATAAAATAGCCAGTAGCATGGGTCAACAAGAAATAATATTTAGAATGAAAACGGCCAAGACGAAATAAAAGCAGGCATTACACTTTGCCTGTTCAGTAGAGTGTAAACATCAGTAGAATTTAAGATTCCAAAATGTCAGACCTTAGGCTGCAAACAGTCAAAAGGAGAGTCTTAGGCTGAAGTGAATCAGACAAGAACTCAACAGGTGGAACAGAAAATTGTGATATCATCATTTGGGAGGAGATCGATGCAGTGATTGGACACAAGATTCCATTTCAATTGTACATCGCAGACTTTCAAAGCAAACCTACTCAAGCGTTGATGCTTAATTTGGCAAATTATACACGGAGCACTTGAGAGAATCGGTTTCAAGTACTCTAAATCACTCAGGCGGTACAAGCTTGTTAGCGCAAAGTCAGCGCTTTTTGTTCATCACGTCAATCATCAAGCATATGGAAATAGTTCATTAAAATGTAGTTCGCGTTTCAGCAACAAATTTGCTAATCATAAAAAAACAACCGAAAATTTGAGTACCTTCAATTCATCTCCTCTTTCTCAATGCAAACCGCTCAAACATGTGAATCTGGCGCAAGTGTTATAGGATTCGAGGGCTATTCTCAAGTGAGCATTACAAAGTATTGGAAAAAATCCAAATTATTGGATAACTTGCTCATGGCATAAAAAAAAACGTGAAAACATTAAGACAAGAAAATCTTGAGAATTGTTTCCAATATTCGGATCATGAAGGAGCAAATTAATCAAATTAAGAACAATCCATTAGCGAAACTTGCCATCTTTTGTTCCGTCAGAATCATTCTATCTTCTTGCACAATTCAAGAGTATTGTATTTGTTTTTTTTTACATTTGATTCTTTGATTTGGTTAAAGATATGTATATCTTTTTCGTTTGATGATGCTCACTCGTTTCGGAAAATACTTTCCTCCAAGGCAAACTGTCGCAGTGCATGAAGACTCTGCTAACAAAGAATTAGAAGATGTTTCCGTGATTTATTTATTTGAATTTTGTAGCCAAGAAAAAGCGAAATTCCCTCTCGCATTTTAAAAGCGTTTCGGCCAGAAAGCAATTAATCATGCAGGCATCGAGCCTACACGAGCATGCAAACAGTTGACGGAGTGTAGGTTATGTGCCTCTGGTTCTGCTGTTCTGAGGACTAGTTACATAAGAAATTGAAAAGAATGGTCCGAATTAGATAGGTTTATCTGATAAAAGAAATTGTATTACCAATTAGGTGCAAATTCGCTTGTGTTCAAAACAACATTTCTCATGGCCGATTCAAGAGTTATTCCCAGAATTTCCAATTGAACATTCTTCAAGATAATCGTATTTAGTCTTAATTTCTAAAGGTTGTGCGCGATATACGCACGGGTGAGAAAAAAGTTAAGCTACAGTCAGCTCATCAAGTAGGATCTTATGAAGCCCCCGGATAATAGAAATTAGAAGTCAACGAAGAGTGTTCGACATATGCGGCTTAATAATCAAGTACGTATTGTTTATCCACAAAAAAGTCGAGTTGCAAAAAGCGCGGTGGTTTAAATGTACACAATTATTTAAGCGAGTCACTGGGATCGCTATTGTACTAATCGAACCTCATGTTTTCTAATTATGCTGTTAATTGCGCACGGAAGCTATTGGGTAATATTGAAAGAACCCTTGGCACAATGTGAGGTCAGGGTCATTCAAAAATTGATTTTTCGCCAAACGCGCAATCAGGCATTGAAAGCTCGTACCCTCCTTCGTTGATTTAATCGCTTTTGTTCGTTTGCACGCCCGCTTTCCTGTGTGCCCCTCCTTTAAAACACGACGAACAAGATGGGACGATGTTTTGTTAGATGCACACATGTACCTGTCATCTGATTGACAGCTCATTAAGGTACAAGAATCTAAGAACTGCTGGCAAAAAAAAACTCTTGAGGATCTACATACCGTACATAGATACGTAAGAGCACTGTGATGTGCGCAACAAGCACTTTTATCTAAGTGATCATCAATTGGGTTTCGATTTTAATTAATTTTTGAGATTTTTTGTTGTTTTGTTTCAATGTTGATGATCTAAGCTTAATATGTTCTTGTATTCATTTTTAATGTACATGCATGGAGAGTGTCGGCTTGACACTTCTGATGCCTAGAGGGTAATTTTGCATATCAAAACGTAAATGTTTGAAGCAGTGGGTTGGCAATAAATGAAGTATCTCTTAGGTTTTTTTTCTAAGTAATGATCCGCGATGATATCGAAAAATTGATTTCATGATGAGATCACACTTTGATTTGAGAGTTTCCAAAGTGATGGAATAGGCAAAAAATCGTTCTAAGAACCCGTGATGTAGTTCGATATGGTGGTAAGTTGACGATAATTCTGTTATTGAATTTATCTACAAAGAAAACATGAAGCTCTTAGTCCTTATTGATGGCCTGATCTAGTGCTCTTACCGTTTTCAAGATTTTATCTGATTTTATTTTAATATTTTTTATTCATCACGTCCAGTAAACCGAAAAAACTGCGGCTTCTACTAAAAAGCCTATAAAGCTTTTGTTGCTATTGTTGCTGATAGGAGCTAAGACAAAAAGCTTTAACAGTATCACTTATGATTAAATTTTTTAAAACTTTCAGGATATAGAAAAAATGCATAAATCTATAGATGGTTTAAATTTATTTGAATTAACACGTACCTCTACCATTTTACGAGAGAAAAATGAAATTAACAATCCTACTACAGGGTTTTCCAATAAGAGGTGTTATTTTGATATTAAAAGAAAAACTCCATTTTTAAATATAAATGATCGGATGTTTATTTCATTATAACGAGGAGAGTATGCCGTTAATAGTGGGAAATAACATCAGGCAAATGACATCACGACCACGCTTACAGGATCATATCCTTTTCATGAAATTTTCCATAACCAAATCGCAAATTGGCTGCCCTATGTCCTCGATAGCCTCACGAATTCCATCTTTAAGGTCTTGAATCGACGCTGCGCTATTGGTGTAGACCTTCTCTTTCACGTGGCCCCAAAGGAAGAAGTCGCAAGGAGTTAAATCACAAGATCTCGGTGGCCAATTGTGAGCATCTCTTCCAGAGATAACACGGTCCGGAAACTTTTCCTGTAAAAGATCAATGGTTTCGTTGCTTGTGTGGCACGTAGCGCCGTCTTGTTGAAAGTAAACGTTGTCCAGATCAATACCATCCATTTCCGGCCATAAAAAATTATTAATCATCTCTCGATCACCGTAACTTTTGCTCCAGCCTCATTTTCGAAAAAGTAAGGTCCAATGACTCCGCCGGACCATAAACCGCACCAAACAGTCACACGTTGAAGATAGAGAGGTTTTTCAACAACAACTCTTGGGCTTTCCGAGCTCCAGATGCGACAATTTTGCTTGTTGACGAAGCAACCGAGGTGGAAATGGGCCTCATCACTCAAGATGATTTTTCGATGGAATTCCGGATCATTTTCATGCATTTCAAGGATCCAATCAGCAAAGACACGACATTGTTGATGATCGACCGGCTTGAGTTCTTGTGTTAACTGAACTTTATAAGCCTTAAGACCCAAATCTTTATGCAAAATACGGCGTAATGACGTTTGTGGAATGCCTAATCCCAAAGAACGACGAGGAATGGACAAACCTGTTTGTTTTTCAGCACTTTCGGCTACAGCAGCAATATTCTTGGCTGTTCTTGAGTGACGTGCACGGGTTTTATTCTTCACATCACTAAGTTGTCCCAACAGCTCGAATTTTTCCACCAATTTCTGTATTGCGGTCCGACAAGGTGCTTCACGACGACCCAAAAATGTTAGAGTTTCACGCACCGTCTCTGCCAAATTTTCACCATTTTTTTAAGTGATGACACATGTTTGAAGCTTTTATGTTGAAACAGCAAAATTGAAAGTATTTAGTACAATAGTGCCAGTCTCCTAAGTGAAAGAGCCACTTGTTCTTCACCCTGGCCATCTTGGCTACCAACATGATAGCACATTTTCTTGGCCCGATGCAGGCCAGCGTTTCTAGCATAAGAGTGCTGGTGCCAGGAAGCTGCTGTCGAGCTGCCCCGTAGATGATGAGCTGTAGCAGCTCCTGAGGAGTGTCCATTATCCTCGACGAAACCGCAGCAAAATTGATTTGGCACCGCTTCCATTAAACTTATTTCATCCTTCAAAGGGCACAAGTAGGCACTTTAAAGTCTACAGGGGCCATAGGATTCGAGTTCTTTTCTGATGCAGTTTAGTTCCAGTTCTCATCGAAGTCTACCTTGATTTTAGGTTTCATGAAAATCTTATACAAATTGTAGCTTTAAGAAGCTTTCAAAATTTCGAACTTTGGCAAGCCGCCATTTTGACATTCTGACCTGATCTTAAAATTTTTTTTGTTGTTCACTAGACATTTACAGTCTCTACCACATTGCCAAGTTTCGTCAACATTCGTTTAAAGGTTTGTTCACAACTGCAGTTAAGGAATTTTGCACGTTTTTCGACGTTTGGTTGGTTGCAATTTTATTTCGAATGGTTCGACTTCGGATTTTTCATTGTGAGCTTCATTGCGCAGTCGTGTTAATCTTTGTATCGATTTTTGTTCTAATTTTCGGTCAGAACAGAAATTACAGATTCGCATAGAAAATTCGGGCCATTTTGTTTTTGCGTAGCCTATCGGGTTAGTTAATAGCACTAGCCATGGAAGATGCATTTCTCGAGAAAAATTTACCTAAAGAGATCCTTTTTAGACGTATCACTCGCTCACGTTTATTCGATACCCGTTACTTTCATTTTCAGTAAATCATTGCACATAATTGGTGATTGTTTATACTATCATTTTCTTCGTAGCACTAGCAACGAACGCCTCCAACTGTCTCGATCCATTGAACATGTCCTCCAATTTCGAAATCCAAGGAGTAATAAGCTGTCATCTTTTAGCCAGTCAGACCAGCGTTTCCTCGGTTTCCATGCCAAGCCGTCCTCAGGAAAATCAGAAATGAAGATATTAAAAAGGTGAGGGCCCAAATGGCTGCCTTGTGCTACACTGGAGCAAACAAATATTCCTTCGGACTTAAAACCTTGAAATTTAAAGTTTTGAGTCCGATTATGGATATATGAGCTAAGCCAGCTCAGCAAGAAACCACCGGTACTGAATCTTTTCAGCTTGTGCATTAGGATTTCGTGATTAACCCGATTAAACGCTTTACTAAAATTTATGTAAATCGCGTCGATTTGGTGCCCCAATTCCATTTCACAGAGAATCCTAGACACCATCACGGCTAGATTAGTTATGGCGGAGCGATTTTTACGAAAACTCTGCTGTTGGCCGTTAAGCTGTGGCTCAATAATGGGAGATAGTTTAAAGCAGACTTTTTTTTTCAAATAGTTTTGGTGTAGCTGATAAGAGAGCTATACCTCTGCAATTTTCAAACGACCCATTGTCTTTATTATTATATATTGTGGTTAAATGTGACGACTTTCAAGATAAGAGGAAAACTCCAGTACCAATGGATTTGTTAACAAGGATAGATAAGAGAGCGATCAATGGGACTCTGCAGTTGAAAAAAATAGGGAGTGAGTAAATCACGGCGAGGTCATTTATTGAGCTCAATTCTCACGCCCATCAAGAAAGAGTTGAAGTTGCTAATTCGATGAATGGGAAATCACCAGAAGGTGGCTCCGTTGGTAGCGTCGTGGATTCTCGACCGGGGGTCTACTGGGACCCTGGGTTCAAGTTCCCCGAGCGCAGGGAAGCACTCTTTTTGGAGTATCGACGAAATCAATATTTTCTTATATATATGACAATTTGCATCTAATCAAACGCTTTCTTGGTTATGCAAATTGCCGTATATGCAAAATAGAAATTGTTGCGTTTGTCGGTACGAAAAAGATATGTAGGTAGCGGAATGGAAGTGTAATGAACCTCGATTACATAACCCAGATGCGGCAGCGGTAATGAAGAATAAAGGATTGCGAGATTTGGTTCTTGGATTTAGGGGAGTCGGTTTTTGGCTTGCAGAGAAAGATAGTTCATTTGCGGTTTCGAGGAAAGTTTTGGAGTGGAATTCGTGCGAAAAAGTCTTGGTTTAAGATTCGGGAAGTGAATTTCCAATTCGGGGAAAAGAAATTTTGATTTCGGAGTTTGGGATTGTAGTTTTTCTTGTTTTTCGGTCAATTTTTTGCTGTGAGGGAAGCGGTGGTTAACGATAGTGGAGGATGGAAACAAAGAGTTTTTATGAGGAGATGGAGAAAAGTGTGAAGACGAGGAAATATAGGGAATAAGCGAAAGATAATGAAAATTGGAATTTTAAACGAATGAAGTGGAGAAGGGAATAGTGTGAGGTGAGGAACTAGGGATTCTGGTATTAATTGAATTATATAATATAGAGTCCATCAAGAGCTGTGGTCGTGCTAAAGAAACACATTAGTTGCTTTCTATCAGAAGTAATTTATTTCGTGACAAGACTTTTCTTTTTTGGTGAATTATTTCTTTCTATTTCAAAACCATAATCTACGAGAACCTAAAAAAAAGGTGAAAGTGACAGTAATTCATTTAAAAAGAACTATTTTCATTGGATTATACGACAATTTCAAGGACCTGACACGCGGATTGGTGGCCGTTTATTTTTTTTTTGTTTCATTATTTTTGCAAAAGTAAAGTTGATTTGGTTTTCATAAGTTTTTTCGGTCCCCCCTTCCAGTTGCAGAGCGCTCCACAGCTTCAAAAGAAAGGGTGAGTAATTATTTCTTTTTCTGATCTGTCTGCGTGAAATTGAAATTTTTTTTCTCTTTTGGCGATTTTCATAATTGTTTTTTGTAACTAAATTACTTTGAACTAATTTCGCCAAAGGGGGGGTTTAAATTAATTCACAAAAATTTAATGTGTGTTCATTACTAATTATTATTCTTTTGGTTCCATACTTGTTTGAAGTGATATTGTTAGAGCACAATTAAAATTTTTAAATAAAAGAACGACCATGGAACACTAATAATATTAGATTTTCATTTCTTAAAATATCCTCCCCCTTTCCCGTCCTTTTCCTCTTGTGTTAGTTTTTATATGTAAGGCGGCTCAGCACGAGCAGAGGGTGTCCCGGAAGTCCCACGACACGACTGAGCGCTAGCCGGCCTCAGTATGCCACCCCGGGCTACTTACCCCTCTGCTAGAAACATAATGTCTGAAACTGCGGTGACTTCCGCGGTTGCAACAGCTTCCCGAGATTTAATTTGGTATTCCTTTGCCAGCTCATCATATTTGGATATGATCTCGTGGCTTACATTGAATAATTTTATCAAACTTATGAACGGGGTTCATTATCAAGCTAAGGCTCAGGGAGTTTGTTCTTTTTTTTTAAAGTACGTATCTTTCAACGGCGTCGAAGGTAATTTTGTAAAAACAAGCTATTGCATCGTCTACACCTAACGTTGTAAGAGTACCAGCTCAGTCAATTTGACAAGATAGTTATTAATGCTGGCAGAATCAGCATAATAGAAACCGTAAACAATAATGTTGTTGTAAGATAGCTGATTTGTTTCATCATTATTTCATCAATGGAAAGTACAGAATGGGGGAGGCTATTGGAAAATAGATGCTCTGTTTCACCAGTCAGATTGACCACTAAGTCGTAGGATAGGTTTGTAAAAATTAGATCTAACCAATTACCATCATGGTTGGGGGTCGAAACAACTTGCTCCAAATCATTAGCGTATAGAGTTTTAATAAGATCGAAGTCAATATCGCCCGAAAGATTGATCGGTGAAAAACCACCATCAGCTTCGTCGACCATGAATGACAAATTACGTCCATTGAAGTCGCCAGAGATGATAATTTTGTCTTCTTCCTTGATGGAAGTAGCTAGTGAAGTTATTACGTTAAACACATCGCTGTAAATTACCTCATTTGATTTAGGCGGATTATATAAAATCCCAATGTATAAATCCGGTTTCTTTGCCATGATGCGGCCGATTTTATGTTGATAAAATTTCTTTGTATGCTGAGGAGCTTGCTGGTAAAGGAATTATGCACAGCAATAAAAGCGCCAGCACCCAGAGACTGCCCAGAGGTATGATAATTTCTATCGTCCCTATAAATCCAGTCCGATTTCCATCAAGAATCTCTTCGTTTACAAATGAATCGTTCAACCATGTTTCGGTTAGGGAAATAACATTAAAACGGCATGATTTTGCGTCAAGATTTTTTTTATTGGTTTTTGTCTCATACCACCACAGTTGTGGTAAAAGAGTCTGATGCGATCGGAACTGAGTGTGGTTTTACTGGGGACGAAAAAATTTTTGGTGTTGCTCCCTAGATCGTTAAAGCGAGGATATATCATTGTTACTTACGTGCGAGGAATAAGTGTCCAGATCTTTTTTGACTAAGTTCTTCGTGGTTTTTAAAATAAAGTGCCCGGAGAGCTTTAATTTTAATAAGCCTTCACATTGGATTGAAACTTTAATGTTTGTTTTTGCTTCACCTTCGATACACGAAGTTTCAGGAGCTTTGTGCAGATAGACCAAGAATAATCTCACGTTCTCATAAATTCTATTATCTGCTAGCCTGTATAAGAGATATTTGGACTCGAAATCTTTGCTAGAGTTGATTGTTGCTCTTACAATTGGTTATAGTAAGGGGTCTAAAAATGAGCTCTTCTTATTCGCCGAGTTTAAGCTAAGGAAGGAAGGTGTACACCTCGATCTACAAAATTTGAGAATACAGTAAACTTTTCCTTATTTTCTGCGATTGCAGTGGGGACAATACCAGCCAGATCATTGGTGCTTACAGATGGCAAACCGCTAGAAGCACTATAATTTTCTATGAGAGAAGTAGATGGATTTTCTATGGAAACAAGAACTAGGAGGAGTGTCTTTTGAAACAAAATCGGAAATGGGGTTTACAACAGTGTTATCAAAAGGCTCAGAGTTAAAATATTGTTTATTTTCGTTTAATGCATGCTTATTTTTAATTTGAAGTTCATGTGATGGTTTGCTTGATAACGCTTTTGGGCATTTATTTCCGGTTGTTGACTTGGCTGCTTTTTGCCTGATGAATACCATACCGTTTCAGACATAATCTATATTTTTGACTCGGAAGCTGGTAAAAACCCACTCATATTTCCTTGGGATAAACACTTTGAATGAATTTAATTTAAACTACAGCAAATCCGTGAGGGTGGAATCCGCGTTCTTCTTCTGCAGAAATTGGGAAAGGCAATGCGAAAACATAAGAAGTGCAGCAGTGTTAATGAAACTTTAGACCAAACTAGTGGACGATAAAATTCGAGAATTACATTTCATTTAATTCATTTTAATATTCAATCCGTTAACAGTTATTTTTTATTATTTTTTTCTTTTCCTTGGTGATGGATTATTAACTGTAGGGTGGTACAGGATGAGCAGAGGGTGTCGCGGAAGACCCGCGAGACGACTGAGCGCTAGCCGGCCTCAGTATGCTACCCCGGGTAAAGCACCTCTCTGCTAATTTCTAATGTCTGCAACTGCGGTGACTTCTGGTGTGCAACACCGGTCATACCACAGATTTGTATGCTTGGAAATTTGTTTCCTTGTGTATGCATGCAGCTGGTCTTCAAGATCGTCAAAACTGAATGAAATATCTTATTTGTCGTCCGCATAGGCAACCACGTGGCTCAACTTATGTGATAACTTAACTTTTGTATCGACAGGTACCTTTCGTATAACATATTCCAGAGGAAAATCGAATAGTAATGAGGCTTGCCTATCTGCCAGCTTGAGTCCGACTTTTGTATTCGTCCTACAAAATTGCACGAAACTGTATATTTTGATCCCTATGACATACAAAAGGATTATATCCAAACAATCTTTCTTGTATGTCATATACTCGCCTAATAAATCTGGGTTGCACAATTGATGGATTTTAGTTGTTTTTAATAATGAGGTCGTCAAACATAATGCATCGTTCAACTCTTAACTGACGGCTAGCAAGTTGAACTTTCGAGAATTATCCATAATTATAGAAGCCTTTATTACAATTTGCGCGAGGGTAAAATAAAAGAAAATGCTATTTGCAATTTATGCATATACGAGTAAACATCTAAGTATGTTGCTTGCAGCTTTCCCGCGCTGCAATCAAAGTAATGACTGCACGTAATCTGGAATTAATTTTAGAATGTTCGTTTGTTGATAGAATCTCGAATGCGAAGTCAATAGAACGATTAACGATAATTATTCTGAAGAAAAAGGCTGAATCATTAGTGGGGAAACTCGCATAATTCCATTTAATCGTGGCGTTAAAGTCTGTTGAACTCATGCCATTATTTCAATTAGTAAACATATACCATCAGCGATTTCTTTTTGATCAAAGAAATGCTTAACAGCGACGCGAAAAAGCTCGAGGATATAGCGGGTTATGCCAAATCATAGCCATAGGAATGAGTTCGAGCGAAATCCTTTATGTTTCCTTTGATCAACCAAGTTTCAGGATTAAAGTAAAAGCTAAAGCACCGGATGTATGTATAAGGTGATAGATATGGTTAGGAATATCATGCCTATTTACATAGTGAGTAGACGAGCCATGAGCATTCCAAGTGAAACCTCAGAAAAGGACTGAGTTGTTTTTTCCCTCTATTTTTGCATGTTGCCCTTTCAGGATTCCTTTGTAACCGAAATCATAACGAGCATAAAGCATGGAATGGCTGTAAGGTGAAATATAAATGTTTCGTAAAATTTGCAATAGCAGGGAAAGTAATTCAGACGTATGTTTCCTTTTTTCCAGGTCTAGGCATTTTTGAGTTTGTAAGAATGTTAACGTAGATTTATTTTATAAAATTTGGATTGCCGCCTGACTGAAATAAATTCACTGTGTCTTCATCTGAAATAATCTGCGAATTGTTCCCAACTGAGCGAGAACGAAGTGTTAATCAAATAATCTGTTCTAAGCTGCAAACGTAATTTCCTTTATCCTAAGTGGTCTAGAATTCGCAATATCGTCTGTGTCAGCTTACAATATAACAATTAATGCTACAAAGATTGTTGCTTGTGTTTTGTGAGCTTGTCTATTTTGTCAGTATCTCTAGTGAACACATATAATATTGTAAGCATTTGTGAAATAACTCAAGGATTACATTTAACCTCGCGTTTGAAGAGACCATCGACAATAAGAAAGTGACATTATAGTCATAAGAGTGGCTCACAGTATATTTTCTGTCCACTCTTAAGTTGAAAATTAAGTAAATCTAGGTTTAAGCCATGTTTAGCCAGTATATAGCCATAACTTCTCCTCTATTCGAGGAGTACTAACGTTATTAGTAATAGTTTTGAAGGAGTTCAAGAATTTGTTTTGCTATCAATTTCTTGTCAAAATTTATGTAAATCATCAGCATCTCAAAATTAGTCGCCCTAATCAAAAATTAAAGAAAGGTATGTTATTTCATCCTGTCAACAAAAAAATATTCCCCAGGGATACATCCAAACTTGTCTAATAAATCTACATTTCCTTGTTCATTCTGTTCCTGCTGTCATTCCATTCATCTTGTTTATGTTATAGTTCCCTGAATCTTGAGAAGCTGGAAAAGGTCACCTGCTTACCACCATCTTTTGTGTTAGGATACTTTGCCCAAGATAATTCACGACTACTGCTATTAATACATAATGTACTATAGGCTTCACATTTAATATCTCGTTCGAAACGAACATATAACTAGCATTAATATAAAAATAGCATCTGTGAATTCTCATATACAATTTTATACTCGTATATTCGATATACGAGTATAGTACAAGATACAAACATCCGTCGGCCTGTTTTTGTTCGTTACATTGATTGATTTGGCACGAATTGAAAATCTTTAGGGTAAATTTTACCTTAAATATTCTCAGTCAATAGCTACTTTACCTATTTTTTCTTCGCCGGTTGCAATTTCAAAGCGTCTTTGCGTGTAATTGTAGCGCAATACGGTAGAAGAAATACTCAAGGTCATCTCAGGTGATTGAGATGTGTAAGGTCTATTAGAGCGTCGCAGATCGATTATCAATGTCAAGATTGTGGTCTAATACAATGTCTTGGCTATTGAAGCTTTGAAATTCTAGTCTACAAAGGCTATGGTCACAATCATGATATGGAGATAATCAAGGTCCTATTGTAGTAAATATTGATATTAATACAATGGTAATAAGGCTGACAGTAATAAATCAATTGTGTGAGATACTGAAAAGAAATAATATAAGTTGTACCATCAAGTGGATCGATGATGAATCTGTTTTTCCCGATGAAGAGAAAATTACAAGCAATAATTTTGATTTGAGTAGCATGAACCAAGTGTTTAACCCTCTAATTGACATTGAACGGTTTTAAGGCAAGTCTTATTCTTTTCGTATGGAGGTTTTTCTAGAATAAGGTTATATTCAGGGCTTTATACTATTTCTCTGTGCATATTAATTTTCGTGTTTAAGATACCTGTCTCAGAACATTTTGTAAGCTACTCGAGAAAATTTTCTGAAAAACATTCGCCATTTATACACCCAACCAACAAAAATGTAGATTATTTTGAATTACATCTAAGTAATTTTTTATGGGTTCGAAAAAGGAACAGTAACAAAAATTTATCGCCTTCCGGTTCGCTCCGAAATTTGACAATTATATTTATTTCTAATAGAGTGAATCGATGACTTGAATTATTTATCCAATACTTGGATATGAAATCGTTCAAATTTATGCTAAAAATGTACAGTTTCTTTCATAAGCACAGTGTAGCCGCTATTTTAATCTAGCTTAAATGATTGTTCTGAATGTTCGCCCAATCGATCATATTCAAGTTAAACACCATTCCTTAAATTTTCATGAAAATTGAAAGAAAATAAAAGTGCCTGGATCAATTTGAAATATGTATCAACCATATACACGTGTTATTGTTGTTGTAATTCCATACAATTTAAATCGCTATAACTCACTTGATTATGATTCGATCTCTATTAAATTTTGTGAACATATATATCTTATGTCAGTCTATATAATTCCAAAATTTCAAGAAGTTTATCGGTACCGTTTTGATTTTATGGGCAAAAATGTAAAATCTACAAATCGTACTATTATTAACAAAGTTGACACAAATTTTTGGTACATTTTGCCTTCCCCTGGACCCCCTAAGTCATAAAATTATTTTTTATTTCAGATTCTAAAAGTTTTAATTAAGACCTTTCATTTGATACCCCACTTGACTAATTTTGGTTAAAAAAAATTTTTAAGGGTTCATTCGTTATTAGGGGGACTCCCCTTAACAATTTTTTAAATTTTTGTTAAGACCTTAACTTTTGAGAGACCATCACTTCTGACCTTTTCACAAAGTTTGAGCATTCTAGCTTCTATAGTTTCTGAGGAAACTAGCTGTGACGCACGGACAGACGGACAGACGGACAGACGGACAGACAGGTCGCGAAACTAGTATGTCTTTGTAAAAAATTTTTTACAAAGACCTAATAAAACTGCAAGTATTACGTTTTGGGAATATTCATGGAAGACAAATCTTTGTTTTTCCAGTAGGGAGGTGAAGGCTATTCACGCCCTGAATGTGGGGCTCCGAGACGCGCAAAATGTCTAGACTTCAGAACACCTTACCTGTCAACCCGACTTGGAACCCTTTGACACATTACAGCGGGCTAAGCTTCGCTTTGCTAAGCCGGCCGTGGGGTACTATCAATTTGGGGGATCCCTTCTCTTGCGGGAGGGGAGAAAGGAAGAGGAATTGCTAAAACCTCGACGTTTCCGGCTGTTGCAAATCCTTTTTATCTTTCAGGACTGCCCTAGCATAATGAGCCATATGGTACGCTTCGTCAACCAGTGCAAGCATCTCCTTGATTAGACTATCCGGGGAGAGTTCTCCTGTTTCTCTGTAAAGATCCCGCCCCAGCCTGCCCTACTTTTGGCGTGCAAAAAATGTATGGTAGGCATCGTTTTCCTCTTAAGCGCAAAATCTACAGTCAGGGGACTACGACTTACTAATCTTGTGCAAGTAAGATTGAAAACATCCATACCTGCTCAAAAGCTGGGTCAGGTAGAAGACAGTCTCACCTTACGTTCGACTGAGCTGCAGTTTCAAATCAAGGATGAGGCGGGCAGCCCATCTTCCTTTCGTGCTGTTCACCCAGGATTGCTGCCAAGCATTGAGTGAACATTGTCTCTCCTCGCAAGCAACTGTCTCCCTTTCATCTTCGTTTGGACGCAGGTAGATGGTACAGCGCCTTCTAGCAAGGAGGGCAATAGGTACCATGCCTGCGTGACTAGCGTCACCAAATCAGAGACTGTCAGGTATGAAGTACAATCCTCAATGTTCTTCTTCTCTGTACCTGTGCCAAGCGTGTTCAGTACAGCAAAAGCTCCGTACAGTAGCACTGACTCTACGTATCTCATCAAAAGTCGCCATCATGATGTGTTGGATCCCCTACGTTGGCCATTAGTCGACTAAGAGCTGATACGCCTGAAGCAGCTTCATCAGCCATAGCCCTGATTTGTTCAGAGAAACGCATCTTCATGTCGATCGGTATCCCCAGGTATTTTACTGATGATTTCGATTTAACCAGTTCTTCCTCAATACTGCTCGTCCTTACCCTTGGGATACTCTTCTTTAGGATGACCACTTCGGTTTTCTCCTGTGCTAGAGTGTGCGCGAGCAGTCAAAAAGCAAATCTTAATTTGATTGGCCGCCATTTTGATAGTTAAACACCGTTTAAGAAAAAAATTCTGTCGTACAAATACTTCCAATGTAACCCAAATTATATTCAACGCTTTAATTGCTGCTAGTTTTAGATTATTTTACAACAAATCTGTCTTAGAGTTTCATCACCAAGTGTGGCAAATATCGTTCGAATTGGAGCTTAACTCTGAACAGACAAAAATATTCAATTTATTTTAATGGCAGCAAAAATTACTAATTTTTAAAATTTTTAACGTTCTTATTTATCGTCCGATTTTCATCGGTTCGATTTGGAACTTGCTCTAATAATCTATAATTTTAAGTTACATCAAAATTGGTTGAGGAACTTGGCCGCTAGAGGGACACGAAAATATGAAAAAATCGCATATCTGAACCACTGCCATCTTGAAACTTTCACCTAGATGGTTACGCAAATAACAAAATCATTACCTTCATATCGAGTTTCATGTAAAACGAATGAGAATTGTGTCTTTTAGAAGCCTTTGAAATTCCCGAATTTGACAAGCCACCATTTTGAAATTTAAGATTTAACCTTAAATTTTTTTTGGGATTGTTCTCTAAACAATAATCGTTTCTATCCCACTACCAATTTTCATTAAGATCAATTGAATTGAGCGGCCTTTGTGCGGCCACCATTTTGTTTCAGACGGTTCGACTTTGGATTCATTTTTGAGCTTCGTTGCACAGTTCAATGAAAAGTTTCACAGTTCGATGAGTAAATTTCGTCCAAATAAGTGATACTTTGCCCAGCACAGAAATCACGGATTTTCGTCTAAAAGGGTCGCCATTTTGTTTTCGCTCGGCTGATTTGGCTGGTTAACGAAGTTAACTGAGATATTTACACAATGCACACTTCCTCACAATTTGGTTAAGATTGAAGCAAAATTGCAACTTCTAGCGTGGTCACAAATTTCGTTATATCCAATATAAATATACGAGTAAACTCGTGTAGTTTTGCAACGTGTACTCTCCGAATTGGCAAATTTTTCTCGAAGAATTTCCTTAAAAATCGGTTGCCGACAAACCGAGTAGAAATCAGTATAGGCATGCCTAAACAGGCATTAGGGTGTAATGTGGGCCTAATTAAGCATCTTCTTCTTCTTAGCACTATAGCCTATCTCAGGCCTTCGCTTCCTGCAAATAACGCCTCCAAATGTCTAGGTCCATTGACCGCGTCTTCGAATTCCAAAATCCAAGCAGCGATAAGCTGTCTTCGTCGACCGAGTCAGACCAGCGTTTCCTCGGTTTCCCCTTTGGTCTTCGGCCTTCAGTTCTCCCAGCGAAATCCTTTTTGGGTATTCGTTGTTCGTCCATACGATGCATTTGCCCAGCCCATTGCAGCTGCCGCAGTCTTACAATCATTGAGACCTCCGGTTCGTTATAAATTTCATACAGCTCATGGTTGTATCGAATTCGCCATTGGTCCCCGTCTATCTTCGCTCCAATTATTCGCCTCAGGACCCGTTGCTCAAAAGCATTTAATATATTTCCGGATGCTTGGGTTAGGGTCCATGTTTCACACCCATAGCATAACACAGGTCTTATCACAGATTTGTATACCTGGAGTTTGTTCTCCTGTGTATGGAGCTGGTCTAAAAGATCGTCAAAACTGAATAAAATATTTTATTTGCGAACATTATTCTTGGGGGTATTTCGTCTCTTTCAGTACCCGTTTTCGTTATTTTGGCACCTAAATACACAAATTCGTCCACATTTTCGATACTGGATTCGCCAAGTGTGATATTTTGTGTATTTGAGGTATTTTCCTCGACTGCCTCATGCGCTTTGTTTCATTTTCATTGATTTGTAGCCCTACTTGTTTTGCCTCGCGGTCGAGTTTCAGGAAGAGCTCTTTGGCAGTTGTTAATGACTGTGAAAAAATGTTGATGTCGTCTGCATAGGCTACTAGTTCGCTCGACTTGCATAGTGATTTACCTCGTATATTGACAGTTAGCTTCCTTATGACATACTCCAGAGCCAAATTGAATAGCAATGGGGCTAGCCCATCTCCCTGGTTTAGTCCGATATTTGTGTCAAATGCATCGGTGAGTTGATTATTAATGCGGACTTGGGAGGTCGTCGACGTCATTGTCGTCATTTTGGTAAGACGGACTCATTTGGCTGGGGTACCAAAGCATTATGATTGATGTACGATCGTCTGTTCTGCCACGGTCCTAATAGCCGCTTTCACTTCCATCCAGAGCTCGTTGCTCGTCTTTAACGATGCGTCTGATAAGATGGGAGCCAGCTGGTTGTCGAGGGTCTCCGTGAAATTTTTGGCTAAAGACGCCGTTTGGCGCCTTTCGATGCCAAATCTTTGTAGCGGGCTCGTCTACACCAAATATGCCTTTGACATACTACATCGATGGGGTAATTTCATCAAGTAATGGTCTGAGTTACAATTGGCTCCCCGGTGTGTACGGACGTCAAGTATGCTCGAGGCCCACCGTTGTTGGATTAGAACATGATGGATCTGGATTTTCGTGTTGCCATCCGGTGATACCCAGGCCATTTTATGAATGCGTCGACGTGGGAAGCAAGTCGAACGTATAACTAGATTTCTGCTGCATGCAAAGGCGATCAGGTGCAGGCCGTTGTCATTTGTTTCATCGTGGATGCTATATCCTCTAGTCTTACCCCGATGAGACATCTCATTGCCAACCTTAGCATTGAAATCACCCAGAATTATTTTTGTGTTGTTTTTAGGCAATGAGTTGACTGGTCTTTCCAGGTGATTGTCGAACGTTTCCTTCATTTCTTCGTTCTTTTCTCCGGCCAGGGGGGTGAACATTTATCAGCCAGATTAAATGGTAGCAATCAAAAAATTTAACTGCATATTATTTGCAACAGCGCCGTGTTGTTGGTTTTGGATTTTCATGGGAAATATGAAACATGGTGAATTTTTTGCGAGGTGAAGAAAATAATAAGTAACGCCAGCTAATTGTTTATGTTTCGGAGCTTTTAGAAAGACCTCATCACTGCCTAAATTCGGAACTGTTTAGCCAAGTGCTATCAGTGCCTAAATTGGGAGCTGTTTAGGCAAGGCCATCAGTTCCTAATTTAGGCAGTGATGGGGTAGTGCGTTACGTCCGGTATTGGGGCTTAATGCGGATTTCGCCCATTAAGGCACGCCTAGTTAGGACATAATCACTGCCAAAATTTAATTTCTGCTCGGATAAAGTACGAATCAAAAAAATACAAGTAGTGTCGATATAACAGTAAGAAGAGGGAGGAACCGACAATATAAAAATAGCACAAGGAAAATAGATAAGATTCAAGTGTCATTAGAAACACACCCCTCCTATTACTAGATGGGAACCACGAACACATTGCTTCGCAGATGAAATTTTATCAAATGTAAAAACTACAACGCACTTGTCGATTTTATCAATCACTTCTCGCCGTAAATTCCGTCCAATTGATAAAGCAATCAAGGATATGTACGAGTGGCTAATGAACACTACTATGTAATTAATCTGTTCTGTTTTCTCTTTATTTTATAGATTGATCTTTAAACTCAGCAAAAATGGAGAATTGGGACACTGAGACAAGAAACTGGATTGTTCGCCGCTAGCATGCATTGGAGTCCATAGTTTTGGTACAGAGAATATATAGGAGCATGTTTGGCGGTACTTCTCTGAGCTGATGGACTATAATGGCTTGTAAACAATTTTGTTGAGCAGCGGCCAACTGCAAGAAGGCCTTATCATCGAAACTCTTCAGTTCAGATAACTATCGCTGCCTGTAGCTACAGTCGTTGCAGACAATTATTCTCAAATATTTGAATTTATTCCCTTATATAGGGCTTTTCAATAAGAGGTGTTATTTTGATATTAAAAGAAAAATGCCATTATTCAATATAAATGATCGGATGTTTATTTCATTATAAAGAAGTAGGTGTAATAAACATAAGCAGTCGAGCAGCCCCGTGGTGATCAGGAGTGGCTGCTCCTGAAGAGATAAGGTGGTCACCCCGTCGAAACTGCTTAGTTTGTTGTTTTACTAGTGTAAAGTAAACTACATCCGTCAAGTTTCCATCTTTTAGGCAGAGATGAGTGGTTCACTTCAGCCACTTAAACATCTTTAGGTTTGACATTCCCCTTGTAATGCAACGACCTTCTTCGGTGAAAGTAACGGTTGCTTTTTGTGTAATGTTTGCGTTTGTCTCAAGCCTCCGTGGCCGCTAACTTTAACGAGGCAAAAAAAAAAATATTGAATTACTGTAGAGTAGCTTAATTGACACCTAATAGAACTTTTCTAAAGACAATAAAAATTGATCGGTGCGTCTTGTAGAGTAGATTACGCGTGATAAGTATTATGTAGTGTAGCTTCGTGGCTCCACAAGAACCCGCCTCATATGATCCCGCAAATGCTAGTCGTCAAGCACGCGTACGCGGTCGTTAAGCGAAGCTAGTTAGCTGAGCTCGGTGTTGTTTATAGCTCGCTGACACTTATGCCTGACCATCGGCACCCGTGTCCTACACGGGCATTTTGAAAACCATTACATAGGTATGCCGTTAATAGTGGAAAATAACATCAGGCAAATGACCACCACGACCACGATTACAGGACCATATCCTTTTCATGAAATTTTCTATAACCAAATCGCAAAGTGGCTGCCCTATGTCCTCGATAGCCTCACGAATTCCATCTTTGAGGTCTTGAATCGACGCTGGACTTTTGGCGTAGACCTTCTCTTTCACGTGGCCTTAAAGGAAGAAGTCGCAAGGTGTTAAATCACAAGATCTTGGTGCAAATTGTGATCACCTCTTCGAGAGATAACACGGTCCGGAAACTTTTCCCGTAAAATATCAATGGTTTCGTTGCTTGTGTGGTATGTAGTGCCGTATTGTTGAAAGTAAACGTTGTCCAGATCAATATCATCCAATTCTGGCCATAAAAAATCATTAATCATCTCTAGATAGCGCAATTCATTCACCGTAACTGTTGCTCCAGCCTCATTATCGAAAAAGTAATCTCCAATGACTCCGCCGGACCATAAACCGCACCAAACAGTCACACGTTGGGGATAGAGACAATAAATCTTGGGTTTTCCGAGCCTCAGATGCGACAATTTTGCTTGTTGACGAAGCAACCGAGGTGGAAATGGGCCTCATCACTCAGGATGATTTTTTGATGGAATTCAGGATCATTTTCATGCATTTCAAGGACCCAATCAACAAAGACACGACGTTGTTGATGATCGACTGGGTTGAGTTGTTGTGTTAACTGAACTTTATAAGCCTTAAGACCCAAATCTTTATGCATAATACGGTGTAATGACGTTTGTGGAATGCCTAATTCCAAAGAACGACGAGGAATGGACAAACCTGGGTGCTCTTCAACACTTTCGGCTACAGCAGCAATATTCTCGGCTATTCTTGCGTGAAGTGCACGGTTTTTATTCTTCACATCACTAAGTTGTCCCAACAGCTCGAATTTTTCCATCAATTTCTGTATTGTGGTCCGACAAGGTGCTTCACGGCGACCCAAAAATGTTCGAGTTTTACAAACCGTCTCTGCCAAATTTTCACCATTTTTATAGTGAGTTTTAATAATTTCAATACGTTGTTGAAGCGTGTATCGTTTCATTTTTATTAATGGCGTAGTTTCTACTTGTCAAATGTCAAAAAATGACAGCTTTAAAAGTGACATCTGCCGAAATAACGGGCTACTCAAAATAACACCTCTTATTGGAAAACACTTTATTATGTTTGAAATCAATTAAGAAAACTTAATAAAAATGTATTATCTTACAAATAAATCAAATAAGAGTAAAATACGTGATTTAAACAAAAAATTATTTGAGTTTCTTAATGAAGCAATATTCATCAGCCACCTGATGTATATTAATCACATAATATGAAACGGATTTTACTTACGAAGAAATGATAGCCATTGATGGTAGTTGGCAATTTATGCATGATACATTAAAAGCATATGAATTTATAGCATACCTAATATCTGTCACTGTCAAGTCATTAAAAATTCAATCAAGGATACAAAAAATAAATTTCTAAACTAATGCTGTTCTTTCCTTCTTTCAAGGAAATTTTTATATACTGGACAATATTAAGGATTTAGCAGTGCCAAACTAGCCTGTGATTATTGTCTTTCATTTTAAATATTTGTTGAGGAAAGGTGAAATGCAACTGAAAACACTCGTATATTAGTATAAATTTATTTAGAATTGTAGTGATTTCCCAGAACATTTTTTAACAAATTATAAGCCACTTAAATAAAAAATCTGCATTTTTAGCAAGCGTTAACAGTTTGCGCGTGATCTTCCTTTCATAGACATTTTTTCCAGCTTCTCAAGGCTAGAGCGTTAATTATTTTGCACGAAAATAACAGCTGGTCATAATATTGTAGCTGTTTAATTGCAATGGATTTTTTTTAACATAAACTCCAATGACAAAAGATACCGAAGAATATTTCAGGGATTTGACGATCCCAGCTACAATCGAAAGCGCATGCATAATTTTCAATTCCATAATCAGCCTTGTGTTAACTACGCCGCCATGCAATGCTAGTGATGAGACATGGGAAAATAGATAAACGCGTTAAGCAACAAAATATTAGCATCTTTACTGATTGTAGAAAAAAAAAATAACAGAATATTTAAATTTGCTAACTATATAGTCATGTTTTCTTTCTATATATTATGAGAATAGAGACGCATCCTTGACCACAATTAGCCAATTAATCATTCATGGATTCTAATGTATGTAGCATGTCGACAACGGCGTAATCATGAAGAGTACATAATGCGCTGATGTGTCTTATATTGCCATCAAACAATTCGTGTATGAGTACATTAAATTAAAAGCATCATTGCTTGCAAATGTAATAATTGGTGCTTAGTCAGCACAATGTGTGTACTCGTATGTGTGTTAGCATTTTATTTTAATGAGAACAGGTGACGAGGGCAAGTACTCATGTTCAGAAAGACAAAAAGACATCCGGGTTGATAAGAGTTTGCTAACGAATGGACGTAGTTGGTAAACACTATATTCGTTCAATTGTGATGATTCTAAGATTCTCTATAAATTGATTGCGTATTTATTGAGTAATTAAATGAATTTCATTGCAATTTATGGGCAATAAGAATGTACGAGTATATATGAATTGCAAAGAATTTTAATTTTCAAAAAGTCGATAAAGAACTTGAATGATTATATCATGTATTTGTAAATCTGATTGAATGTGGTGAAATCCAATTATCAAAATGAATTATCCCAATAATTTGACATACAAACGGTATGAAATAAACTGAACCATGCAATCGTATAAGTACCTTTATCTACAACCGACACAATCGTCCAATGCCTTCTTGCTCTGATATAATCCTTGCGAACCGTTCCGCTGTTGTAGCAAATGAACGATTGAATATCAGCCTCCTACACCTATTTTATTGGATTGTCGTCCGATGGATTTTCGGTGGAACCAGTGAACTCAGTTTATCGAAAAGAATCGTTTGTTTAAAATGCGCAAGCCATCAATTATCTGCTTATAACATACAAACTTATCTGTAGCCGTCGCATGTATGTATCTCAAATCGAGTAACCGTCCAGGCACAGATTGGTTCTATATTGTATCCAATATTTGGTCATCATCATGGGGTCCATAATGTCTTCTCTGCAAGCTATAATCCCTTAAAATGTTCGGAAAAGAAGATGAAATGCGAAGACCACCGTATCTCCAGTGATGTATCGAAGACGATTTGCTTTTTGTTTTCTCAAGAAATATCTTTACAGGGACTTGATCTCAATTTTTTTTTCAGAATGCCCATTGGTAACGTGTCGTCTTATAACATTCTCGGAAAGCAATATGCAGACATGGAGGTGTATGTCGTTAGAAAATTTTAAAATTGGCTTATGTTTCGTCTTATTCTCCATGCTCTATTGTTTTATTTTTATCGGTCCGAATTCAGTTTAGATTCAAAATTGTAATTTATTTTATTAGTGGTGCGTCTGCTTAGCTTGAAACGAATTGGAGAGCGCGTTTAGTTTCACAATAAATAAGAATGGTGTTCAGTTGATTTTGGACAGATTGTTGGAAAATCCATAAATTCTCTGAGGTATATTAGGTGAAGGGTTGACAAGGACGCACGATTTATGGAACAAAACGCAAGCTGCAAATTTGAGGAGGGTAGCAATGAAATCTTCGCGGAATTTATTGTATTCGTTCCTATATTTTTTTAACAGTTAAATAGTTCGTTCTTGCTTTAAATAGAAAGGCACAATATTCGTAAATCGAATTCATTCAACTAAATTGAACTTTCAGAACGAAAGTTTAGCGAGGATATTGTGTACATTATGTTTAAACGACTTTTAACTGATAGCAGTAGCTAAAATCTGATACTACAATGGAAAATTGGTCCCAATACGAGTATGATGAAAATTTACGTCTAGTTTTTGCTAAATATTTTATATTAAAGCTATAATAAATTCGTTCTCTTTAAGACAAATATTGACAAAATTGGATCAAAATGAAGTATTTTGGAAAATTTTACACTTTTAGAATGTTTTAAGATCGAGCGCAAATTTTTGCAGTTGAATTTTTTTTGGCAACTAAAAACAAAAACAAATAAAACAAGTTTAGGGGACAGGAGTATGCTCCTTTCAGAAGCGGTTTGTACTGTATCTTTAAATAGGATGAAAGTGCTTTTCACACAATAAATAAGCAAACTTAAGAACATTTTGATGATATGCATATCAAGTAATCGGCTTTAAGAAAAACCACTTTCATCCGATTTTATGCGGCTATGTATCTGCAATATTCAGTGTCCAGGATCTCAAAAATATTCATTTGATTAATCCTTCCTAGCATTTTCGAGAGGCAACAATTAAATAAGTAGCTCCTGATGCGATAGAAAGTCAATCTATGAGAAAAACCATGTATTGCTGTTGTTGTGATAGGAGAAAATTAAAATAGCTTTACGAGGACGGTTCAATAAGTACCCGTGTTAGAAATGAAAACACAATTTTTTCAAAAAAAAATTTTTTTATTTTTCAATATAGTCCCCTTTTAGAAAGATACCCTTCTCCCAACGTTCCTGTCATTTTTTAATCGCTCTAAAAATTAGGATTTGTCGAACTCTCCAAAATACGCCTCTGTCTCGGCTATGACTTCCTCGTTTGAGCTGAATTTTTTCCCGTGAACCATTTCTTCGTGTTAGGGAACCAGGAAAAGTTGCAGGGAGCCAGATCGGGAGAATACGGGGGTGCGACAGCAATTCGTAACGCGATTCATGCAGTTTGGCGGCGACAACTCCGGATGAATGTGCTGGTGCGTTATCATGATGAAATAGCACCTTCTTTTTCGCCAAATACGGCCGTGTCTCCTTCAACTTTTTGTCGAAGCTGTCCAATAACTCACTGTAGCATTGTTTAGTGATTGTTCTTGCTTTTTCTAAAAAAAACCCATGAGAATGACGTCGTTTGTATCCCAAAAAATCGTCATCATGGCCTTTCCGGCGGATGGGACCATCTTCGCCTTCTTTGGGGCAGATTCAACGGGAGAAATCCGTTGTTTTGATTGTTGCTTAGTTTCTGGTGTGTAATGATGAATCCAGGTTTCATCAACGGTAACAACTTGACGCAAAAACTCCTTCGAAACTTGCTTAAATTGCTCTAAACACTCCTTCGAAGTGAACAGCCCCATCCGCTTGTTATCCACCGTGAACAATCGCGGCACCCATCGGGCCGACAATTTTTTCATCGACAACTTATCATATGAAATATAAAATGCCATTCCGGTCGCCACACCTACGGCCTCGGATACTTCGCGCACTTTCATTCGTCGATCAGCGAGAATCATATCGTAGATTTTTTGAATAATTTCCACGGTAACCACGTCTGCCAGGCGTTCTGGTCGCTCCTCATTAAAAACGGATGTTCGCCCACGTTTAAATTTATTGAACCAATATCTAACTGTGGTCATACGAGTAGATAGCGAAGTGTCCCCATTAACAGCATCCAACTTTGCTTTTATCTCCTCCCATTTTTTCCATACAAAAACAAAAAACGAATTACCGAACGATACTGATCTTTTTCCATCTTAGCGAAAATCACGAAACACGTTTTATTCGAATGGCTGCCATATCCAAACTAACCTATCAATCAGTTTGAAATTTGTTTTAACATCGTTTGATAGATGGCAGCACACGATGATAATACCTACTTCCCTCAGGAGCGCCCACTGTCTTCAAACACGGGTACTTATTGAACAGCCCTTGTAATTTCATTAACGTTATCCGCATGCTGTAGTGGTTAGAGTGCTCACCTCGTAAGCCGAAGATCCCTGGTTCAATCCTGTTGGTGACAGCGAGATTTGTATCAAGGAATTCATCGGACGGACTATAAGCCCGTTCGGTTATGATACATACTAGTTTAAAACTAGAATGTATCGCAGCTGGATGGACAAAGTGTGGTGCTGACCATTCGCCTTCTCAAGTACCGATGCATACGATCAAGATGATGAGATGCTCTTAACTATTTCCAAGCAAAGGCCCTAAAGGGGCTGCAGTGCAAAAAAAAACAAAACAAAATAATTTTGCTACACCCCGATTTTTTTTAAGCATACAGGTTAACACAAGCTTACATTGGACTGCCTAAATGTAAAATTTCGGATAAAATATGAAATATTTGGAACTAAACCATACCAAAAAACACTGAAGAAGGAGGAACTCTTGCCTCCGAAATATATATTTGTTTAAATTAAATTTATTTGCGTTTTTCTCGAAAATTGGAGGAACATTGATTTGGAGAATTTTGTAAAATTTAATTAAATTTAAGGGTGGGGGAAGGGTCGTTAAAGTGGCCCATTCAGGTAAAGTGGTCACCTTCTATTTAAGAATCTAAAATAAAGAGTCATCTATCAACGGCAAAAAAGATTTTACTAAGGGAAAAGTGATTTTTGAGCTTTCGGATCTAAGGTGAGTCGTTAAAAAATTGTAATAAGTTTCCTCGATCAATTTAAATGAATTAAATAAATTTTATCGACTTAATCTCAGTAATGATCATCTGGTTTCACAGCAAAGGAAGATAATTATCCGCTATTATAGTTGAAAATATAATTAAATGTTTTGATTTAAGTCAAAATAATAATGCAATGTGAAAACTGCCTTAATTTGAGGGGGTAAATTAATCAAGTACCTTAAAAATATTTATAAATAATTTATAGGCAATTATTCAAAGTTGTGAATGAACACTGTCGTGAATTCCGGCGTACCGACTATCTCCCATTCGCAACTTCAAATTGCCACCGTAACATCTCCCCCTTCCTTTGGGCACATATACCCTTTTCATCAGTAAATTTATTTATTTTTATTATCATTTAACAATTTCCCTATAACTTTTAGTTCCCCACCATCTCCATCCTACCCTTTTCCCTTATCTCAATTACAAAAAACAAAAAAATAGTATATAATAATAATTTTAATTTCCCCACTAACAATATTCCATTCATCAATTCCCATTAACAAAATTTCATTCGATACATTCTCCCTAACAAAGCCTAATTCCTTCCTTCATACTAACTTACTTCATTCATTAGTTCCCACTAACAAATTTTATTTTTCATACTAACACAAATTCATTCTCGTTTCCCTAGTAGTTGAGGTCGCTAATACAATGAATGGGAAATCAACAGAAGGTGGTTTCGTTGGTAGCATCGTGGATTCTCGACCGGGGGTCCGCTGGGACCCTGGGTTCCAGTTCCCCAAGCGCAGGAAATCTCTCTTTTGGGAGTATCGGCAAAAGCAATTGATTCCATATATATATGATACTTTGCATCTAATCAAACGCTTCTATGGTTATGCAAATTGCCATATATGCAAAATGGAAACTGTTGCGCTTGTCGATAGGAAAAAGATGTATGGGTAGCGGAATCGAAGGGTACTGAACTTCGATTACGTTACCCAGATGCGGCAGCGGTTATGGAGAGTAAAAAGATTGCGGGATTGGGTTCTTGGATTTGGGCAGTCAGTAGTTGGTTTTTGGGAAAAAAGTGAGTTTTTGTGTTTTTGTTGAGGTGATTGGTGGAATTAAGGAGTCAGTATTTGAGTTTGAAAATAAGACGGAGTGCTTTAGGCGTTAATTTTTGGATTCCGTTTTTAGTTTGAAAAGAGGAAGAAGTTCTTTGGCGGTGTGAAGAAGATTTTTTTAATTCAAGAATTGGAAGTGAATTTTAACTTGGATTTGGGACTTTCAGTGTGGGTGTTAAGTGAATTTTGGGAAAAAGATTTTTAATTTGGGTGTTAGTGAATAAAGTTTTAGTGGACGGAAGTTTAAGTGAGCCAATATAATTTTAACTTGAAGGTCAATCCTAATTCGAAGTGTGTTGTGAGAAGATTTCAGCTTCCATATTAATGAAATAAATGAAGCCTATAAATAAAAAAAAAGAATTAAAAAGGAGTGAGAAAAAACAGTGAATATCAAGGCGTGTGAAGAGGAACGGAGGTACAGTGCCGGAAAATAAAAGTGGGAAGTTTGACAGTTTAAACAAGCCAGTGCAAAAGTTACAAAAAGTGGCCGTTTGACTATATTTCTTTGATTTTGTTTTTACATAACAGACATTTCAATCTTAATTTACAGTGGCCCCACGCTTCTTTTTTTGTCTTTCGCCGAGCGCTCGGAGTGCTGCAAGAAAAGGAGTGAGTATATATTTGACTTTTTCTCTACTTTTCGCATTATTTCAAATTACGATATTTTTTATTTATTTTGTATATTTAGTTAAATTTCGTTTAATTCATATTTCATTAAATTAGATTTTGAAGGTGGCGGATTTGCTTTTGGTGTTTAAATTAATTTATTTTTGTTAAATTTGCGAATTTTCTTTTATAAATTTTCTTTTTTTGTTAAATTAAACGGCCATGTCTGTGTAAGGCAAAAAAATGTTTTTCATTTCTTAAAATGACCTCCCCCTTTCCAGTCCTTTTCCCTTTGTGTTAGTTATTATATGTAAGGTGACTAAGGATGAGCAGAGGGTGTCCCGGAAGACCCACGACACGACTGAGCGCTAACCGGCCTCAGTATGCCACCCCGGGTTACTCACCTCTCTGCTAGAAATTAATGTCTGCAACTGTGGTGACTTCCGCGGTTGCAAAAACACTTTGCCCGACCTTCCCCTACCTATACAATTTAATTGGAGAAAGTGTCAAATTTATAAATCCTATTATTATTAACAAAGTTGAGTGGATTCTGACTTCTAAGGTATTTGTTATTGTTGCACTCATTAATATTGTGTGTACGTAAGTGGTTCCTTTAGATTTTTGGATCACAGGTGTTCAATCTTGAATGGGAAAGCTCTAATAACAACCTTTTATTGGATTCCCCAAATAACCTGCTTTGGAAAATTTAAGTGTCACCAGCATACATGGGTACACCTCCTTAAATATTTAAAAGTTTTTTTGGCAATAAACTCATCAAGAGGCCGTCATTTTTAGTTTATATACATACTAAGTTTGGTATCTGTAGCTAATACAATTTTGGAGAAAAACTACTGTGACCGATGTGCAAACGGACAGACAGGTTTTAATTTTGATACGGTATAACTACTAGCAATATAAAACTTGTTTGGATCATGCTCAACATTTTTAATCAAAGAAAGGTGTTTTTTAAGGGTCATCACTTATATGGAGACACTTCCTTAGAACTAACTGAAAATGTTTTCCACCCCATCACTTTCAAAAGGTCATCACTTCTTACCAAAAATTGTTATGAATATAGCTTTAGGCAAAAACTGCTATGACCTAAATACGAACAAAGGGACGAATAGTTGGACTGACGGCGAAAGGCCGTGATTTCAATAGGGTTTGCTATTTGAGTTCAAAGCATTTAAAAAATTGGATCACGAAGGTTGGGCAAGGAAGCTAGTCTCATGGAATGAAATATTAAGTGAATAAGACTTCCCACACCTTACTACTGAGAATTGCGTTGATTGTCTACCAATTAAAATAAGCCGTCATATACTAAAGAGGATATTAATACTAGAGAACTTTTCTCGATTGCGTTCACCGTGAGAATAATAGTATTATAAAAGTAAAATTATAGTCACGACATGTCTCCTTTCAAGCAATATCATCTATGGTCGAATTGATGGCTGCTGCGCTCATATAGCGTCGGGAATATGGTACTTACTCATATCATATGAAAAACATGAAACCGCAGTACATCGCGAAGTCGATTATAGTCAATTTGTGCAGAACGCAGCCACCCCCAAGCGTGTTGATCAAATGATTTTGATGCAGAATACATACCTGTATATCATCACGTATGGCGTGGCGGCCCAAGCTGGGCCTTGACCTCCAGGATTAATTTCTTCTAATTATCATGTTTCTGCGGCCACGTTCGCTAATTGATCACTCCCAGCAAGGCTCTGCAGTCAGCTTCTATTGATCTATCCATCGAGTTCTCGGTTTTCCCGCTGGACGTCTATCTTGTGCTCTACCCTTTAATGTTCTTTTAAGACAGCGGTTTTCTTCGGTTCTTTCGACATGGCCCACCCATTACAGTTTGCTTAATTTTTTCGCATGTATTAATAGATACAAGTATAGGGTTATCCATTTTACGCTTGGGAAAGTAAAGCTAAAGAAAACACATAAAATATTCAGATGGAAACGAATTTTTTTATTCAAAATAAAGATTGAACCTTGCCATTCTACGTGAAACACAACATCATTCAAATGTTTTCCATGGGACCACTTACAGGGCTCAATCCTTTTGAGGTAATTTTCAATGACTTTTCGGTACATTTCCGGCAATATCTCGGCAATAACTTCAGGAATATTGGTTTTCAATTGCTCAACATTTTGAGGATTGTTCACGTAAACACGATCTTACGCATAGTCCCATAAAAAGAAATCCAAAGGTGTGAGGTCGCAGGATCTTGCGGGATAATTGAAATCACTCAATCTCGAAATTACACGTCCTGCAAATTTCTCTTGCAAAAGTGCTCGATTAGCCTGTGTTGTGTAGCTTGTGGCTCCGTCCTGTTGGAACCACATGTTTTCCAAATCATAATCTTCAATTTTTCTCTAAAAATAATCGGTTAACATCCGTCCATAGTGGTCAGAATTGACTGTAATGGCTCTTCCTTGATCATTTCAAAAAAATACGGGCCAATAACACCACCAGACCAAAATGCACACCAAACGGTCACTTTTTCCGAACGCGAAGGCCTTTCTGCGATCACCTGAGGATTTTGAGAGCCCCACATGCGGCAATTCTGTTTATGTACGTAACCACTGAGCGTAAAATGAGCCTCATCACGAAAGAAAATTTTGTTCGAAAAATCGTTATCAATGGCTTGTTGTTCAATCACCCAATTCGCATACATTCTGCGTTGTGTATGGTCTTGAGGCTTAAGTTCTTGAGTGAGTTGGATTTTCTACGGATAGAGATGCAAATCCAAAAGCAAAATCCGCCACAATGAGCCGTGAGACAACGTCGAGGAATCGACAAATTCGGGTCTTCCTCCACACTTTGAGCAACGACAGCGATATTTTCAGCAGAACGAATGTTGCGATGATGCACAGGCCTTGCAATATCAATAACCGATCCAGTCTCTTCAAATTTTCTCACTGTGTTCGAAATTGTTTGCTGTGTAGGTTAATTATGTCGACCGTAATCGGTTCGTAAAGGCCTAAATGTTGATACAGCAGAATCACCATTTTTATAGTAAAATTTAATAATTTTAACGCGGTCTTCGACTGTTAAACGATCCATATTTCTAAATGGCAAACCTTTAATTAAAAAAAAAACACGCTTTGGATGACATTTAATGCTGACAGAAGTCAAATGGCAGGGTTATACTTTCCTACCACGAAATGGATAAACCAGTAGTTTGTAAAATAATTCATATAACTCATCCTTGTAACGTAGTCTCCATTCTGTTTCTTGTTTCACCGTAGATTTTTCGGAGAACTTTGCGTTAAAATATGTCCACTGCCTTTTCGGATTCGCTTGTCAGGGGCCCTGTTTCACTTCCATATAACAGCACAGGTTCAACTAATGATTTGTAAATACGAAGCTTATTTTGCCTGTGCACAACTCTGGACCTTATAACGGGATGTACGAAGTAAAAGGATTTATTTTCGGTGCCTCTTCTATTCAGTTTGGCTTCAAGATAAACAAAATTATCCACACTTTCAAGCTTACAGTTCCCTACGGTTAGGTTTTGTTGGACTGAAATGTTCTTTCTCGTTCAAGTGAATTTAGCATCACATCACTTTCATTGCAAGCTAAGCCTGTAAATGTATGAGGGGTGATCGAAAAGTAATGATAATCAGATATTTCACCGACACAAAACACAAAATTCCAAAAAGAAAATCTGGTAGCCTGGTTACGCGTTGTTACTAGTAACTTATAAAGAAATCATCTAAATGCAATGTTACATTTTAGAGAAACATTCATTTGAATATGAACAAAAAGAGAGTTAAGATGTGAATATGAACAAAAAGAGAGTTAAGATGTGAATGAAGAACCAGGAAATCAGAGCCGTTTTCAAATATACCTTCCCGAAAAAAAGTAGACCAAAGACATGCACAAAGTCTAAGTGGAAATGCTATTAGACAGTGCCTCTTCATATACTAAAGTTATCTGCTGGTGCAAAGAGCTTATGCAGGGAGAAAAATCCATAGAAGAAAAGCATTGAGAAGAAGAGTATAGTAAAGGACAACGTTACATATCGGAGAAAATATAAAAGAAATCCGAGATCTGGTACTAGCTGACCGAAGAGTGACCATCAGAGCTTCAGCTGAAATCACAAGCACCCAACGAAGAACATATCATAAAAAAGGTGTTCCTACAATGTGTAGGTATTCAGAATGTTAACCATCCAAAAAAGAAGAAATAAGCCGGTAATTTGAAGACATACCTTGTATATTACCAGGCCAACCAAATTTCGACTCGATTTATTGCAATGGGTAAAACCTGGACCCATCACAACAAGTGCCCTCACCGACGTCGAAGAAATTCAAAGTCGCATATTCTAGGCATAATACGATGGCGTTCGTGTTTTGGGAATTCGAGGGAAGTTATATTTGATTGCTTGGAAAAGGGAGCCACTACTACAGGTTCCTACTACGCCGACCATATAAGAAGAATACAGAAAACTATGAAGGAGAAGAAGCGAGGCAAACTACGAGTTGGATTGTTGTTTTATTAGGACAACGTATCCGCTTAAAACCCGAAGTTGCGAACTGATTTGGTACCCAGTGACTTCAGTGTCTTCTCCCAGCTCAAGTAGGAGCAATAAATTTGAAAACAATTGCGAGGTAATGGCCAATTTAGAAATATTTTGGGAGATTCAGGTTAACGTGTTTTTCAAAAGAATTTTGTGCGCCAGGGGAGGAGATGGTCTATGCATGTTGATTTGTTAGGAGATATATTTAAAAAAAAAATTGAGCTTCAACTTATAAACATTGTATTTCATATCAACTGTCGTTTGCTTTTGGGTTTACTATTGTATGGTTATTTGAAAATACAGTAATACGAACTTCTTTGAACAGTGCTCTAAAAAGTTATCAAAGAATTTTCTAGAAAATGCATTCGGTTTTCATTACGTATGTTTTATGCTATTATAGTTATAAACTTTTCACTTTTCTTACCTTCACGATACCTCTCCGGCTTATGTACAATCCGAAACTCAATCTGTTATGTTGTATAATTTTTCCGAATGAATTGACTGCTATATTTGCGGTTAAATGCTTTTTAATTTGCACCCATCAATGGTAACTAGAGGATCCAAAAAGCATTACATTCACACAATAAAAGGGATTGCGTTTTTAATACAAATATTACTATACTCGGAATGAAATCCTATTAAATGTGACCTTAAAAATTTGATGAGCTGATATCTGATCGGAAAGGACTCTTGGAAAAAGGTCACATAATGTGGTGTGTATTCGATTTTGTTTTGCGGTCAGTCGTTAAATTATCATTACTTGTGGCTGGGACATAAATGCTGTCTGAAGATATTTGGACAAATCCATTACAACTTCCGTGTCTTCAAATTGATCATGTTGAGACTTTACATCGAATCGAGTTCATCAATTAGGAGTTTAATGAATTTGATACATTCGGAAGTGTTTAAGTTCGTGTAAGCAGTGGAAATACTTTCCAACGATGACCATGGAAATGAATATTTATTTATACAGCTTTATTGATATCCATACTATTCGCATATTCATTTTTACGTAAGAGCAATTTGAAATTATTTGCAATTGATATACAAACGGTTTTGAAATGCAAATATAAATCGACATCAGTGTATGGTTTTTCTTGCACTTTTGCATATTATGACAAGGTGTACTAGTGGACAGCTTTTGAATGATAATGAAAATGTACTCACATTGTTGTTGCCTCTGCAACAACGCCAACAGTAATAAAATAACACTGCAACAAAGTGATTCATCTAGAATATTGAATGCCTGATTAGATTTAATCCACCGTTTATATGTTGGACACTATAATTGTAGGCAATACAGTAGTTCGGAATACAGGCGAAGTATGAATTATTTGCATAACTTGTTAGGTGATTTGATATTACTCAAGTGAAACAGGTCATGCGTGGCTTTACAGCTGACTTCTCTTCGAAAGTTAACATTATTCATGGTAATTTTTCATGACTTTCATTAGGCAAATGATTGAATTAGTTCTGGCCTTTTTCAAGATCGCTTTCCAAACAAACTAGTTGGCAAGGGTCACTTGATTTTTCTGAAGTACGAATACAATCCAATGAAAGGAGAGTAAACAAATGTTCAAGTTTTACTTGTTTGTCTTTCGTCAAAGTTGTTATAATACGAATTATACCGGAACCAGTATATCGTGAATGATATTCGAGCAATGGATCCCTTCCCTTATAATTATTCAGATTTATTTCGCCTATTTTTTCGAACTTAAACATGTCTTCATAGTAAATTCTCTTTGTTGATTCGACTTATCACTGTCGTGTCATAAGATCCAAGTCATCCTTTCAAAAACCCAAAGTCATTCGCATACGAAAACCGAGCCAAGTGGAAATCTTTTCGAAAACATACCATAAATTTTGATATAATAATTTCCATCACTCATAAAGGATCTAAACACAACTTCTTGTCAATTTAACGCTCCACTTTTCCGGCTAAAAGCAACAGTAAAGGCTCGCATTCTAATGACATGAATGACTTCTACAATCCAAACGAATTGACGAGCCAACATATCCATGCTGAATAAAGTTCAACCCTCATCCTGTAGCGACCGCTTTTCGCTATGCATTAAATAAGTCAGAAGTCGTATTATTCCGAGCGCGTTCCCAATCACAAGTACAAGGATCTCAACATACATGTTTGCAGCAGAGAAAAAAAAAACAGTCCTAGTATGCTTGTCTAACTATCACATCTTTTACTCTCTAGTTATTAATTCCCTCAAAAAGAAGGATCATCTTTTGAATCTTGTGTGCTTTGCTGGAATGAAGGGCGTGAGTATAATTCAAAATGAAAAACTCCATCCGTATGATGAACATGACAATGAAAAGGAAAGACCAAAAAGGTTATCCGCAAAAGTATTAGAAAGTTTTATGCTACGACAGAACAATGCGCTGGATGGATACTTGAAAGGATTTTACATACTAATGCATAAAGGTTTAACATAATTCTTTAATTTACCTTTTCGATAAGTGCATTTTATCCTAGAATTTGCATGTGATTTTAACGGCAGGGTTGAACATATCTGGTAAGACTTCGGGAGTGATGTGAAAAAAGGTCAATTGGGGATTTAGCATTGAAATAGTGCGTGATGTACCGGAAAGCCCTCAGTGTCGCCTTCAATTTTCTACTTCTCTGAATGAGAGGGTTTGTTAAATTTCAACTACGGAGACCTCTTTGGTTATGGATTCGCAATGAAATGCTGTCTGTGCTAGGATTTCTGTCGGTTGTATGGTATGGACTATCTAGTTGAATTGCTAAAGAAGACCAACTATTGAGCTTTCTTGGGTCAGAGAACAATGAAATTAGATGACACTAATCAAATTTTTTAAAAATATAAATAGAAATAGGGTGCAGGTGGAATCATTTACACTGCAGATCTTAAGACTCTCAATGTTGTTTTTTACTTCTTTAGACTTGTGAAAGGCACTGCAAGTGTCTAAACAATCACAAAACTATAGACGTTCCATCCAAAGACGTGTAATGATTTCCAATGGCTTTAGTCTTATCCGGATCCGTCTTGATGTTGCCATGGTCTATGGTATAACCCAAGTACTTTATTTCCGTCATGACGAACTGACTTTTCCGGATGTTGATAATTAGTCGTGCCTCTGCAAGGCTATTTTCTGAAGCAAGCGAATATGCTCGTCCAATGTCTTGATGATTAGTAGTAGGTCGTCTAGGTCTACAAAGACTTGAAGATGCAAGTGAGGCGGTATGACCTCATCCATAAGGCGAGTCATGACCTGCGGCGCAGGCCAAACGGCATAGTGGGAAATTGCTACAATGGACGCCCTGGTACTGTTAAGGCGGTTTTCTCCTTCAAACTGGGATTCAATCGCATTTGCCAGGAAGCATCTTTGAGGACTAAGCTGGTGATGTTATGTGCTTTGTATAATTAACTTAAGATACCCTAAATCAAAGGAAGAGTGTAGGTTCTTCAACCGTGACGGCACTTAAGCGCTTCACATGTAGGCACAACCGGATTTTATTGGGTTTCACTACTAGTGTCATTGATGAAGCCTATGTGCTCTGCGACTGCTCAATTACAACCAATGCCAACATTCAGCCTATTTAGGCATATAGCAACCTTTTCTTTGCGGGAAACATGACCCTGCTTTAGGGGCTTGGCATTTCTAATGTCAATAGTATGAGACACTAAAGTGGTCCTACTGAGGCCTTCTTTCTCATTCGACAGAAAAGCCGCTACATCCACGCCTAGTCGTTGTTGTTGTTGTTGGGCATCTAGTACGTGTCGAAGTGAGTGAGCATTTGGTGTTGAGTCGATGACTGTAGCGAGGATGTCGAATGAAATGCTGATGAGCAATTCTGGTGCTTAGTTAAATTGCCGAACAAAGCCAACACCTGCATTGAAATTTTATACCAGCTGTGGTATAATATAAAATCCAGAGACTTGGTTGGATCCTTAAAGATAACATCAGTTGTGAGCTTTTCTGCAATGGAGGGGCGGGTTTCGCCCACCGTACTCAAACAGTCATGAAAATATGGTGAATGTGGTGGCGACAGGTCCTATAAATCACTCGACCCATGGAATGGTTTCTTTACGTACCAAGGAGGAAATTAAACCATTTCTCTAGGTTCTAGATGTCCAATTTCCTAGCTAGGCCATCTAGAGAAAACGACTGCTGACTTACGGGTGACCCTTCGCTTAATAACGAAAATGTCTTCGCCTGAATGATAGTTCCGGAAGTCATAACAGTGTTTGCGAGCGCATAGCGTGTCGCACGTTGAGGCTCCGCAAATCGCACTCCTATCATGTGGTTTCTCACTTTTGATGCATCAAGAATCGAGCCTTAGAAGGAGATGACGAATATATCGAGTAATGCTGGACAAAATAATCAAGTGAATAAGGTGTATTGCATAAAAGTTTTTGGAGAGAATGTAGTCTAGAGTCTTGTTACTAGAGCTCTTAATTTTCTCCACATAATACAGGAAGCAGAGAGATCACAAGGAAGGAAGCACGATCATTCATAAAATAATGCGATAAATTAGAAACTACAAGCCAGATTATAGACAACATTTTAAAATCACTATCGATTAAGAATACAGTGGAGGTTATTTATGAAGTTATTTAGCTGGTATTATTGAAGGAAATGCCACAAATACGAGATTAAAACAGAAACACTTTCTATGTGAGAAGTAACGGCAATTTTAGAATATGTTTAAAAATGTGTGTTGCTCTCGCGATTCGACACCTTTGATCCAAATAATATGAAAAAAAATCATGAAAGCAGCTCATTATGAGTGCCAGGCGGACAAACACTTTTGAAACCAAAATTCTATCAACTTTGTCAATAGTAGTACGTTTAACGAATTTTACCTTTCTGCTCCAAAATTCAAAACCCATCCCGCAGGAGCACTCTCCAGCTGCTTTTTTCGCGATGAAAAAGCATGTGAAATAATACCGATAGTGTGACTCCAACTTAGCTTCGCACAGAGCGTTATCACAAGTTAGCTGAAATTTGCCTTTCTCTTCTTGTCTTTTGCATTTATATACCTTGTAAGTCTCCTTTTTCGGTCTACAATACCTTTCTCACCGAAATATCTAGTATTTTCTCATCGCGCTTTTCAAATTGTTACCGTGGAGATTTTAACCTTCCTAAACTCTTTTCGGATGACAATCAGGTTCATTCTGACTCATGTCAAATGTGGTCTTTAATTTCTTCTATTATGGCCATGTGCTCCCTGGCTCAATTTAATAATTTTCTTAAAGTTAATAATCATAGCCTTGATTTATTCTTCTGTAGTATGAAGCAATAGTTGTTATGCTCACCTCCAGTTCTTTTTCCTTTTCTCTCTCCTGATCCCCATCATCCCCCCTTACGCTTTGAAATTTCCTATACTGCTTCTGTCCGTTATCGTTGGAAGAAGCGTCAACACTATACGAGTAACTTTTATAAAACTAACTATGAGCAACTTTCGGAAACAATTCGCTCTGTTGATTGGTCCTCCTTCTTTCGCGATCTTGACCCGGATACTATGACTTCTTAAACGCTGCTATTTCTGACTCTACTCCGCTTGTCAGTATAAGGAACTATTCTGACTGTCCCTGGTTAACCCTCGATGTGAGACGAGCCTTGAAAGCTAAAGATCGAGCACGTCAACGTTTTTTCATGTGATAGATCCCCTGAGTCAAGTAATGCTTTTTGTCATCTGAGGTCGATAGCTAAGAAAGAGATACAGATACGTAAAGCTTCTTATTTTTTTGAAGGCTCTCTAAATTTAAATCATTCAAACCCTTTTTGGAAATATATACGCTCTCTCAAATCCTCTTTCAGTTTCCCATCCTCGCTTCATTTGAATGGCTGCTTAGCAACTTTACCTCTCGAGATTTGTGAACTTTTTAGAACTCAGTTTTCTTCTATATTGAATGCTACTCCCAGCAATAGCCCTTTGTTCCCAATCATACACACGCCATCTTCATTTCCTTTTACTTGCTATCCGAGAGATGTTATGAAGCTTATTTTAGAACTTGATGACTCTGTTAGTTCAGGTCCCGATGGTATTTCTAATCATTTTGTGAAATCATTAGCTACTTCTAATTGTGTCCCCTTTTCCTTTCTCTTCAATTCTAGCTTATCCTCAGGCTCTTTTCCTTCGTGCTGGAAAAGATCTTTTGTTACTCCTATTTTTAAAAAAGGTAGCACCTCAGACGTTGCCAATTTTCGGCCTACCCTCTTATTACCCTGTTTCTCCAAACTACTGGAGAAATTTGTCTACCTGCACCTTTTTTCACTTACACATGAGTTGTTCGTTCCTGAACAACATGGTTTTTATCAAAGGGCGATCAACCTTAACGAATTTTTTTAAAATTCATGCGCATTGCTTCAAAAGCCATGGAGGACCGTTTACAAGTCGAAATCTTGTATTTGGATTTTTCTAAAGCCTTAGACTCAGTAAATCACAATATTTTGTTTGGCAAACTTAAATTTCTTAACATTCCTGATTATTTGCTCCATTGGTTATCCTCTTCCTTATCCAATCGTGTCAGTCAGGTGCCTTTTCAAGGCTGTCTTTCTACCCTCTTCCATCCGTCTTCAGGTGTTCCTCAAGGATCCATTCTTGGCCCACTATTGTTCACTCTGTTTATAAACGAGTTACCATCCATTGTCATCAACTCCTCATGTCTTCGTTATGCAGATGACGTCAAAGTGTCGTCGAACGATGACTGTGCCTTGCTTCAAGAAGATTTGAATGCCATTATATTTTGGAGTTCTTGTAAACAGCTTACTTTAAATGTTTCTAAGTGTATCCATCTTTCATTTTCTTATAACCCTATAAGCTTTCTATTTTCGTTAAATAGTTCGCACCTAAGTACGGTAACACATTTCAGGGACTTAGGTGTCACTTTCAACTCTAAACTAAAGTTCGACGTTCATATTTCTGAAATTACTTCTAAAACCACTCGCATTTATGGCTTGATTTTAAGAAATTTCTATATTTTTCCGATCCTTTATCGTGTGTTAAACTATAATCTAGTTTGATTCGTCCCATCTTTGAGTAATGTTCGTCAGTTTGTTCGTCTCATTTAAGTGTTTGAAGTTCACGCTAGAAGCTGTGCAAGAAAGATTTACCCGGATCGTCTTCTTGAAGTTCTACATTTTTTATGAATCACGCTTAGTCATCCTCAATATCCCTTCGCTGGAAAGGCATCGACTCTACCTTGATGAATGTTTCCTTTACAACCTTTGCCGTGGTTTGCTCGATACTCGACTAGTCAACCAGGTTCCAGTGAGTCGTTTTATGCGTTCTACAAGATCGTCCAATATCTTTGATGTTCCATTCGCACGTAGCTTGGTGTATTTTCACTCAACCATGCTCAGATTACCTCGTAACTATGATTACCTTCAACTTGGGCCCTTCCCCCCCTCGTTTTTAGGCTTAGAAATTTTTTTCTCCTCGTTTTTGCACTTTTTATTATTTTTATCTTGCTATTTGCATGTCTTTTTTTCTCCTTGCTGTGCTTTTACTTAATCTATTTTGTAATTGGATTTTAGAAATATATATATATATATATATATATATATATATATATATATATATATATATATATATATATATATATATATATATCTATACATATATATATATATATATATATATATATATATATATATATATATATATATATATTCATTTAAAAATGAGTGAAATTTCTGAAAAAATTCGTTATATTTTACAATATCACTACGATCAAGGTGAGAATGCATTGCAGGCTCGAGAAAAAATTTGTGGTGTCTACGGTCAAGATACTTTATCAAAAGCCACAGCCAGGAGATGGTTCGCTCGCTTTCGTTCTGGAAATTTTGATGTCAAAGATGCACATCGCTCAGGTCAACCAATTACTGAAAAAGTCGATGAAATCGTACAAAAAATTGAAGAAGATCGACACATAAGTAGCCATGGCATTGCTAAGGAACTGAATATCCATCACCAAACAGTTTTGAACCATTTCCGTAAGGCTGGATACACAAAGAAGCTCGACGTTCGGGTGCCGCATGAATTAACACAAAAAATTTGATCGACTGAATTGCGAAATGCTAATAAAACGCAACGAAATCGAGCTATTTTTGAAGCAAATCATTACAGGCGATGGAAAATGGGTAAGATACGAGAATGTCGTTCGAAAGAGATCATGGTCAAAGAAAGGTGAATCATCACAAACGACTATAAAGCCAGGATTGACAGCAACTAAGGTTATGCTGTGTGTATGGGGGGATTGGAAGGGAATTGTTTATTATGAGGTACTAGAACCTGGCCAAACACTCAATTCGGCTCTGTACTGTCAGCAACTAAACAGATTTCAACAAGCAATTCAAAAAAACGGTCATAAATGATCAATAGAAAGGGCGTTGTCTTCCACCATGACAATCCCAGATCACACACATCTTTGATGACCCGGCAAAAATTGACAGAGCTTGGCTGAGAAGTTTTGATGCATCCACCGTATAGTCCAAACCTTGTACAATCAGACTAAAATTTGTTTCCGTCTCTGTAAAATTTTCTTAATGAAAAGAAATTCACTTCAAAAAGGGACTGTGAAAATCACTTGGCCAAGTTTTTGCCGATAAACCACAGAAGTTCTACACAGATGGAATAATGGCTCTACCCAAAAAATGCAAAAGGTTATAGATAATAATGGACAATATATACTTATGTAAATTAAATCCATGTGAAATAAAAGAAATATTCAATCGAAGACTGACAAAAAAGGCTCAATACTTTTCAGACTTACCAATATATATATATATATATATATATATATATATATATATATATATATATATATATATATATATATATATATATATATATATATATATATAACAGTGATAATTAATTAAAAACACGTACATGAGGGAGCAAGCCAGAGGACTTTTCAATGACGTCTTAAACCTTTTATATCTATATGAAGAAGTGTAAGAAAACTTCTGAAAATATTTGTGCAATCATCAAAGCTAGAAAATCTTGGTTAAGTAAAGTTGGAAAACCATGATTTGAACCATGGTTTGGGCTTATGAAGTTTCGAATCAACTCATATCACATTTTGGCAGACTCTTAGTTCAACAGCAAAACTATTGAAACAACTTCATTGCCATTAAGGAGCTTTGAAACACTGTTACAATGCGCAAATGACGAGGATGCTATTCACTGCATCACAATCAGCAAGCAGGCGCAACATACAGGCTTGTAAACTTATGAAAATATATTGGGTGTACAACTTAATAACCGGAATTTGACGCTAGATGTCCGTACTAACAAATATCGTGAAAGCTCGAACTTTATATATGTGTCATTTTGAAGGTACATTTGACAGCTTTCAAAATCAGTCAACAAAACAATTTTATCTTGTTTGCATCATTATTATTTTTCACGATGAATAACTTCGAAAATTAAAGAAAAAGACGGTATTTGCGGGAGGTTCTGTTGGGCCATTATTTGCAAAGGAAACTGCTGCAAAAAGTCATCGATTGCTTGTAAAAGTTTATGGCGACGATGCTTTAGCGAAAACACATTGTTTTGAATGGTTTCAACGCTTCAAAAGTGGCGATTTTGAGATCAAAGACAAAGAACGCCCAGGACAGTCAAAAAAATCCCCGTTGGCAGCACCAGCCGGAAAGGTAAATTTCTCGTATGTAGCGTAAAGTTTCGAAAAAGAATTTGGCTTGCCTACTACTAAACTTCTTTCTGCAATTTTCGTAGAACCACATGGGTATTTATTAACATAAAAAAAATCTGGCCACGTTCGTTTTTAGAGACCTTTTATCGGGGCGCAAATATTTTGCTAATTAAATTGAGTTGCACGCGTATGGATTACATATTGAAAATCGGCGGATCATAAATTGTTGTAAACATATAAATATCGGTTTCGCCCTTCTCGCATTTGCTGTTTACACGTTTCACAGTGGTAACCACACAAATGCTTAAATAGCTCGAATAGTTAATTTCAAAAGATTTCCATAAAAGTTTAATCAGCACTTGCATTGCCATTAATATATACATTTTCAATTTTTTTCTGAACTATGAGGGCCGTCATTTCGATTTTCATTGAAATCGGCTGCTAAAAATATTAAGCTGTAAATTTTCGACTGTTTTATTTGTCATTCGATTTGCATAATTAAATTAAATTAACTTGCCTTAATAACTTATAATTTCAAGTTTCAACGGAATCTGTTGAGAACCTTGGCTGCTAGAGGGCTACAGAAATAAAAAACATTGTATACCACCCCCCTGTATGGAGAGACCCGCCTGTATGGGGAGACCCCCCTTAAATACCTTAAAATATTTTCTTGCACTGCAAATTTCAAGAGGCAGCACTTTTGACCTACGTAGAAAATTTCCTCATTCTAGCTCATGTGGTTTGCGAGAAAACTTGTTATGACGCACGAACAAACGGGCGGACGGACGGACAGACAGACAAGTCGCGAGTTTATAATTTTTTAGGGTATTGTTAAAAATATTTTACAATATCTTAAAAATGATCTGGTTTATAAGTTCTTTCAAGCAAAGTCATTTAAAACGTTTCCATGAAAAATATTCATTATTTCAGTTGGCACTAAAATAGCGAATTGCGCTTGCGTTCAGACCTTTGGGGACCGCCATTTTGAATGCATGCATTTGATTTTGGATTATTTTAAATCTTTGTATGCTAGGACCTCATCAATCAATGTACTATCTCTTTCAAATAGGAGTTCCACTCTAGACAGGGCAAAATAATTCAATTTTTAAAGAAAATCGTAGCTAAAAATATTAGGCTTTAAATTTTCGACTTTTTTATTTTTCATTCAATTTTAATAATTTCCTGCAAAATACAAGAACATAGCACAGAGATTCATAATCTCAAGTTTCATCAAAATCCGTTGGAAAATGTGACCGCTAGAGGGCCACAAAAACATGAAAAAAAACGCATATTTAAACGGCCGCCATTTTGAAATTTTAACATGCATGATCACCAAAATATCAAAAACTGTAGGACTAAATAATGTCTATCTTGAAACCAAGTTTCATATATGTCGAATTAAAATTGCGACTTTTAAAAGCCTTTGAAATTTTGACTTTCAACTGGCCGTCATTTTGTTTTTTGCAACCTGACCTCCAGTTTTTTTACGTAATTCTTTAGAAACTTACAATTTCTATCAAAATACCGAATTTCATGAGAATCCGTTGAAAGCTTTGACCACTATTACAACAACAAAATTTTGCACGTTTTTCGACCTTTGAGCGGCCGCCATTTTGTTTCTGCCGTACCGACTTTGGATTTTTTATTGTGAGATTCATCACATACATCATTGAACTCTTATACCAAATTTCATCCAAATCGGAGCTATACTTTGGTCAGAACAGAAATCACCATTTTTCGTCTAAAATGGCCGCCATTTTGTTTTTGCCCGGCCGATATAGCTGGTTCACGAACTTAACCGAGATAATTACCCAATACACCTTTCCTGAAAGTTTGGTGAAAATCAAAGCAAAATTGCAACCTCTAGCGTGGTCACAAATTTCGTTATATTCCATATATATATATATATATATATATATATATATATATATATATATATATGTATATATATATATATATATATATATATATATATATATATATATATATATATATATATATATATATATATATATATATATATATATATATATATATATATATATATATATATGATGCTCTCCGCAATAGGTAAATTTCTCTCGAGAAATTCACCTAAAAGTTCGAAGACGAAGAATTGGAGACGCTACTCGATGAGTGTTCGTGTCAAACGCAAGACGAACTTGCCAAATGAATGAAATTCACCTAAAAGTTCGAAGACGAAGAATTGGAGACGCTACTCGATGAGTGTTCGTGACAAACGCAAGACGAACTTGCCAAATTGTTGGGAGCGACTCAGCAAGCCATTTCGAAATACGCTTCATTTCAGAGCAAGGCATCCGAAATTGGATAGATTCGTTTTTGGCCGCCAAGCCGGCGTAATTTTTTTGGGATGGAATTCATAAATTCCCTGAAAGATGGGAAAATGTTGTAGCTTCCGATGTGCAACACTTCGAATAAAATATATTGTAAGATTTTTCCACAATAAAGCATCAAATTTCGCAAAAAAATTCCGGTTATTAAGTTCTACACCCTATTTTTCATTTCTTTCTTCCATGCATTTTTATTTATGGACGATTAAAATCTAAATCTGAAGCAACAATTATATTTTCATGAAGATCATCTGACGATCGTATTACTAACTTGAAATGATCTGTGAATGTAAACAGATGAGCAACTATATTTACAGCATAATGTTCAACATACTCTTGCTTCTAGTAATTGATGTTATGAACTCAAAAAATTGAACAAATATTATCATTTGAAATTGAACGAGTATCATATTCAGCAAGGGTATGTAAAGCAAGTAATAACTTCAATTAAAAATAATTATGCAAGAACATTCAAAAGACAGCATTAATCGTTTGTAATATTCTACAAGTCGATAATGCAATTACGCTTAGTTGTAAATTGTTTCTTTTGTCATATTATCCAATATACAGTTTGGGCTGAGGATGCGCTGACTCACTCAATAAATGGGTAAGGTCGAATAAATCATGACGGCGGCGGTTTTTTTTATTGAAAGCTAACCAGTCGGATATAATGGAGATAGTTGGAACTGTATACAACATTCATTAATCGTCACTCGTTTCTTCGTTTCATTCCATAGGAAGATAACGCAAAATTTACATGTCATTCGGATTTTTCTCTTACATCACATCAAGAATGGAGCGCGTGAAATTAAAGATTACGTTATTCACAGTCCATTACACACACAACTTGCCTATTAATAACTCGTGCCTATAGAACCTTCATGCGATCGACGACGAATGTACGAATACGTACCTTCATGTTTATGTACACCTGCTGCACTTCAAGGTCACTTTCGACTATACGTGTATCTCTCTGTTTTAATAGGCAATTATGCAGAGAAGACTCCATACCTTACCCTCTTTGCAATCAGCCGCTTCACGCTATAAACTTCGCGAACATCACTTTATCCGCGCTTATAGAAAAAAATGCTAGATGATGACATGTGAAGGTAACTGGAATTTTTTCATCAATCTAAGGTTGATGGAAGCATCAGCTTTGATCACTCTATCAAACTTCTGTGCGCATCGCTTTGGGTAATGTTTTCTTTTATAATATACGGAAATGAATATGAAGAAATATTTCGAATTGCTTATGGCGTATGGTAAGATTGGAGTAACGAATGTTGGTTTCAAATAAGCCATACGAGTAGACAAGAAGCTAGAAATGTTCATTTGTTAGCTACGCTTCAGGAGGCTTCAATTTTACTCGCGCCTTTCACTAGCATACTGGCATTCATGAGTTTCTTAATCAAGCAAGCAGGGTCTTGCATCAATTAAATTTGATTTATATTCTTAAGCAAAAAATAGAAAATAATCAGTTAATTAGCAATTTACAACCCACTACTTAATTTGAGTAAAATTTTAAGGTGAAATTGCTTCATCCAATAAGCCCATCAAACAAACTAAGTTTCATTCTTCGCTGCAGTTTTGGACGCAACCCCCATAAATCAGTTCAGATAAATCATTATTTGTGTCTCCCACAAAATCATCCACACAAATAGTTTCGTTCAAACTCAATTGAAAATTGGAATAGTATGCTTTTAAAATACAATTTGGCTCGAATCCAAAAGCATTTCCGTAAATTTTTGACGAACAAAAAGCAAAAAAATAACAACAATGGCGTCATAAAACCATCGATAAATTGTTCGGAGCCTGGTATTTTTATTTTTACACCAAATCTCACCCGGGAAAGTACTAGTTCAACGTTTTCCCCACACAATGTTCTTTGAATTATGCAATACAATCATCGCACACTGGCAAACATACTATATATCTCTATTCCTTTGTACAACAAGCACAGCTTTTGGAAAAGGTCCAAGTGCGGATTGGACGCAGAATACGCTTTTTAAATTATGGCCATTATGGACGCTTAGTCGCGCGAGTAAGGATCATCGACTCTACAAATGATCATTGTCAGGTGGATGCATACATAAGAACACTCAGTCTAACACATATGCACTCATCATGATCATACATAAAGCTCAAACGCAGAAAGTTATTGGCACATGATTTTTACGCAGACAGGGTTAACGAATGGATGTCACAAAAAGTCTCGACCTATTATTATTTGACCAAGCTTTCGTCAACTCATCTTAACATTAGTTATTTTTTGCACGCCTTTATACAAGAACGCATGCATCCTTTGCCCAGAAGTTGTATTTCGCGTTCCGCTTTGATTGACGACTACAAATCGACACAAATCGACATGCAGCATCAACTTGCCAAAGTGCAGCACCATGCCGCATTGCAGCGGCACCGAGTTCACATAACTTCTTCAGCATCCATCCTCCTATCCGCGATTTGTATGCAAAAATAGATGAGACAGTGATGTCTTCAAGAAATGCAAGCAATTAGCGTTGGCAATTTCTGGGACCACATCTTGAACGCCAAAGGTTGACGTTGGAATCTTTCGAAACAAGATGGATAAGATCTCTGTTTGTTTTGTCGTTTCGTGAAAATTTAAATTATTTAGTTTTCAGTAGCAGTTTAGTGAGGAAAATTATATTTTTGATATCGGAAGTAATTGGGATGAGTATTAAGGTTTAAATAATGATAAATTTGTTTTGAGCTTTTCGAATCGTTATGCGACGATTTAACAGAAGAAAACTGTATTGAATCGTAAAACTTTAGTTAGCTTTTTAGCAAATTTAATGAACATACGACTAAAGGCTATCGCGTCATCGTCATTTTAGTACTACCGCTATTTTCGGGTCATTTGTCTTCGCGTATACACCGGTTTGAATTGTCTGAATTCACCATTTCTATGATCCGATCGCAGAATCCGAGTAACCAAAGTTTCTTCGACCAGCATTTTCTTAGTTTTCACCGCTGGACTACCACCTCAGTTTTTTCACGAACTATTATTATATGCCCGTAACAAGTGGCCAAACTATTTAGGTTTCCAAAGCTCTAGCATAGTGGAATTCTCTGGATTGTCATATACGAGTACTTGTTGACTGTAATATTTTCCCATTTGATCACCTGTCAAGCTTGGCTCTAATTATTCGTCGCATGGTCCGCCTTTCAAAATCAATTGCGGGCTCTTGAGTGGGCGTGTAAACTTCATCATCGAAGCAAAGTACTGGTCTTTTGATGGTTTTCTACAATAGAATTCAAGCAAGTGATGTACTACAAGATTTTAAACCCTGGCGAAACTATAACGGGGTGTTTGTAGCGTCAACAATTTTTTTGTGTTTGGGAAGTGAATGCTATTTAGCACTGGGAGTGGGAATTCCAAATTCACTATGCAATCTGGACTACCCATTAAACACCTCTCATATCACCCAAGAACGCAGCCTGAAACACATTACTTTAGGCTAATCCTCGTGTTCTTACGCCTAGAGGTGCGTTCAGGTTGCAGGAATCCCTTCTCTAGCTGAAATGAGGGGAGAGGAAAAGGATTACCAGAAAAGGAACCCTTCTACTTTCGACTCCTTGCGGTGGTCTAGGACGCCTTACAACACTGCCCAAGCATAATGTTTCACGCAGTTCGATTAGTCTACTGATGTAAGCATCTTTCCGATTAGAGTCTTCGAAGAGAGCTCCCCAATTTCACTGCCGAATTCATCACGCAGCTTTTTCCATCTTTTGCAGATGAAAAAACGTGTGGCAGGCATCACCCGCAACACCACTGCAAAACACGCAGTCCAGAGCCCGTGACTTATTGATTTTGAGCAAGTAAGACTGGAAACTTCCATGGCCCCTCAAGAGCTGGGTTGGATAGAAATCTGTCTCACCGTGCACTCAATTGTGCCGCGGCTTCAGGTCAGGGATCAGGCAAGCAGTCCATCTTTGTCTGGTATTACTTTTCCAGGGCTGTTACCAATCGCTGAGACAGCGATGTTTTGCCTTACCAACCATTTCTCTGTCGCCCTCGCATCTGTGCAGAAAAGCCATCCTTCGCTCCCTAACAAGGAGCGTAGTGGGCATCACACCTGCAACCACCAATACTGCCGACTCGGAGACTGTTCAGTATGCGCATGCGATTCACAGCGCTCTTTACCTCTGTACCTTTGCCAAACGCTTTCGGCACAGCCCCTTGTTTAGGGCATTGCCCCATAGTTCTGACCAGTAAAGTAAGACATATTGCACATCGCTCATTCGGAGCCATCTCCTTGATGAAACAGGACCCCTCTATGCTGGCCATCAGTCGAATAAGTGCCGCGACACGTACTGCCGCCTTTTCGCCTGTTGCTTCAATTTGTGGAGAAATTCATTTTTGAGTCTATCAGTACTCCTAGTACACTGCTGGTTTCAACTTGACCAATGTTTCGAGGATACTGATAATCCTCACAGTGGGGATTGTTTTTTAGTTAGTATGATCATTTCAGTTTTCTCCAGTGCTGGACTGAAGCCGTGAATAGTCATCCATTTTCTCACTCGCCGCGTCAGCATACATAGCCTGAATTGTGCATGTTTGACAGAGGGTCGTGCGATTAACGCCACTACATCGGCATTTCAAGTCTCAGTAGGCCATCATACGAGATGTTCTCCAAATCGAGACCGAAGATGGAGCCCTAAGCTATAACCGATGTAACAGCTATACTTCGACTCCCTTTCTTCGTGTTGTAGAGCAGACTGCGGTTCATCAAGTAGTCCCTCAAGATTTGCATAAGGTATTGTGGCATTTTGAAACGACTTTCCAGCGCTTCCACAATATCTAACCATCTCGCGGCATCGAAAGCGTTTCTTACATTAAGAAGTACTAGCAGGAAGACCCGTCGAGCGGAATTGCTGTGCACCTCAGCGCGCTGGACCGCGCTTACAACTTATCCGATTGCGTCAATAGTATACCCACCTGCTCTTGTCATACTGCCTTAGAAATAGATTTTCAGTGGCGCAGATTGCGTCAGCGAGTTTTCCTTAGATACGTTTTTCGAATGCATTTCTGGCTGTGTATAGCATACATAGCGCTTGATATGCATGAGGTGCTTTATCTTTGCTGATCAACAAGAGCCTCGCCACCTTCCAGCACTCTGGAAGCAAGCATTGAACATGCTGCGCAGCAAGTCAGGGCAGGATTCGTATACCAATTGCAGAACCCCACTGGAATTTCATCTGGTCCTGGAGCCTTTCTTTCATTCAAAGACAACACTACTTCTTCCACTACCGTTGTTGTAAAAAGTGGGCATTCTACTGGTGTTTCGTCGTAGGCAACCTTGATATAGACTGGATGAATTGGGAAAAGAGCCCACACAAGCTTCTCAATCTTTTCCGTATTGTAGAGCAAGTTTAATTTTTGGGCAACGAGCTTCCGCACGACTAGCTTGTAGCGTAAGCCCCACGTGTCCTGGTTCACATCGTCTACTAGTTTTTGCCAACGGCTGGCCTCACCGCTATTGATAAGTTGCTGAGGCATTTACTAGATGACTTATAAGTTGCCAATTTGGTGCCTGCATCTTCTTAGGATTATGCTCGTTGGGCCTTTCGTCGGAGCTTGTGACACTCTCTTCACTTTTCTGTGTCATCAGTAAACAGTTCCTTCTTAAACAGGATAGCTGGTGCACAAAGTGATTTGTCTAGCACCAAAAAGCATAGTGGCCGGCATAGCTCAATATCTGTATTCTTTAAGTGCATTGTTATATGATGTTTAAACAGCACATATCCTAATTGGATAATGTTTTGAAGAAAAGGAAATTAGCTCTATCTTCTTGGCATAAGATTCTTTAGAGTAATATGCAGTAAGACCACTTGAATTTAGACAAGGATTTACGATCCTTGAATAAAATTGGCTGCTTCATCACGACAATGCGCCAGCGCCTTCCAGTACTACCACCAGTAATATTTGACAAAGCATCATGTCGTACAGCTTCGCCAGCTTCCGTTAAGTCCCGAAATAGCTGCTTGGGACTTTTGGCTCTTTCCCACATTGAAAATGCCGCTCAAAAGGCATAGGTTTGAAGACAAAGAGACGATTGAAACTATGTAATGAATGTACTGAAGTCAATTTCGAAAACTCACTTCCAGAACTACTTCAGGAAGTTGAAACACCGCTGGGAGCGTGTTATTAAATAAAATAAGAACTGCTTGGAACAATGTCATTTAACGGATGATAAAGAGTGCGGAGATATGAAGGTAGGCTCGATACTTTTGGGACAAACCTCGTATTTAACACAATTGAAAAACTTGATTCAAACCAGCTATGATTTAATACCCTCCTGCCTTTATTTTTTGTGCAGAGAACAAATGGCTTCACCTCTTTACATAATTTTTAAAAAACAGCCCCCATTGGCGTGCATCCAGCATACTGGAAGTCATACATATTTAAATTCAATTCATCATAAAAAAATTAAGGGAGCAGTACATTATTTGAACAAATAATCAGCCCCAAAATACGAGCATTTCCCTTCAGAAAAAACGATTTACAGCCACAAACCTAATAGTGAGGGCCCCTAAGATTTTTCATGAAATGAAAAATTGACACCATGCCGACGCAATCTATACTAACTTAAGTAAGAACGCGTCAACCATAACATATTATATTGTTTCATAAGCTAGGTTGATTTGGAATCATCAGCTCCGTGCTCCGTTGACTGAAATCCTATCTTAAAATTTGGACTTCATACGTTAAATTTTAGGGATGTGTGTCGAAAGATATGAGTATATAATTGCAATCTGGTATGTCTCACGACAGTCATTTTTGCGCGATTATTTTTAACATTTTGATATCCGACCTTCCTGAAGCGTTTCCTGATAAACTACACCTTCTTATGCTGACAAATTCTATCATGTGATAACATCTCAAAATGATTCATTTTTTATACAGGACAAGATAAGTACTCCATTAAGTTAGTCCAAAAAATATCAACGAACTTGAGATATACCAGCTACTAAGTTTTCCTCGGGAAAATTCAGTTTTTTAACTGATTATTACCTACCTACCTACTACCTAAACTACATTCAACTTTCGAGACTTTGCAATGCCTTTCTGTTCTCATGGATAAGTAAATCCGATTCATTGTGCAATACGATGAAATTCTTTATAAGGCTAATAAACTTTTTCTATTTCATTAAATGACTCGCTAAAGAAGAACTTCTGGGCGACAGAAACATTCTCCACATCATTTGTGCCGCCTATTGTCATATGGAGTCCAGTCTTTGATGTTCACACAGAAAGGTTTGAGTCTGTTCGGAAACAGTTCCTCCTATTTGCTTTACTTTTTTATGATCCAAAAAATTTCGATAATTTACCACCATATGAGAATCGTCTACGTATTTTGAATATAACACCCACATAGAGCCGTAAAAGCTTTTGCTTCGCATTTTATATCCTTACATGTGCCACTAAAGTTCAATACGTAGGCGACAGAATAGTGTTGAACGAGCCAGTAAATTTTACGAAACATTTACGTTTGCTGATGGAAAGTTGACATCTAGTGTGAAAAAGAACCAATTAATAGGTGTTGCAAAGTTTTTAATAAGCATATCAAGACCTCAATTTAAAGCTCACTTATTCAAATCTTCTGTCTCTAGTCCTGTTACATTCATATACATAGAACAGATACACTTAGAAGGGAAGTTTCGCATTTAACTCAGATCAACCACGCGGCTTCAGGGATTAAAAATTCATGTACTTTGCTTGTTCAGTTTTCGTTTAAAACAAGTTTTTGTACGGGATTGTGGAATCTCGAAGAGATTTTCAAGAATATGGTTAAAGCGTTCCTTCTGTCTATGTCCTTTTTGCGGTCATATAACAGTTATTTAAAACACTAAAAATGTTAAAATTGTCATAATTAATGTAAAAAATGCAATTTCACTTGGTTTTTCAGCTAAGTAAATAAATAAGCTCGCAAAATTCCTATTGAAATCGAAACCTGTTTGTCAGTCAGTGTCAGAGCAATGTTTCTGTGCAATTATAGCAGCTACAAGTACAAAATTTGATAGATACTTAAAAAGTAATTGCCTCTTGGAATTCTGAGCATACAAAAAAAAATTTCATTAGGGAGGAATATAGGAAGGTGACCATTAAACATTTTTTGACATTAATTTAATGCTCTTGATAACTTTTCAAAAGGTCACTCAGCTTTGTTAATAATAACATGAATTGAAAATTTCCTGTTTCCCTAGAAATATTTAATAATTATGATACTCTGACTAATCCATCGTCCCATAGTGCAGGTTGAACCTTAGATATGTAAGTGTATCTCATTTCATGTTCTTAAGCATACTGTGCTACATTAAATGATCAGTATCACACATTACCGCGTGATTATTGGCCCAATTTTACACCAGTAGCTATTTTAACTGGATTGGCTCGTCTAGCCAAAAATTAATTGAAATAAATCACTTTGTCATCATAGAGACACAAACTAGAGACATTGGATCCTAACTACCACAGCAAAAATGCTCTTTCTTTTAGGATGTTCATTTGGGAAGTATTAGCGCCTAAAATAAAATATATAAATAAACAAGTAAATAGAATTTTCCAATGGAAAAGCGCTATTCATTATAATTTAATTATCCAAATACTACCTGTATTATTTCGAAGAACAGTTGTCTCCTTCATCAGTGAAAATACAATGAAGCTTTATTTAACCTTTAACCGTTTTTATACGTAATACACAGTAACAAAAAAGGTCTATAATGAAGTTTTCAAAAGAATTTTCAGTAACATAATTGTCTTTTTCCTTTAAAAGCGGTCGGGCCTTGTTTTGCTGTGTGCGCAGATGCGTTTCGACTCCTTTGAGATAAATCCAGTGTCTAAAGGATGTGTTGAAGGAAATGACTTGATATAGTTGTAGAATGGATCAAACAGGTAGTGCTAAATTAGGTCAGGTACTAAATTAGGTCAGTTACTAAATTAGGTCAGGTAGAGAAATATTAGGTTTTTGATTGCTGGATGTCAGTTTGTTCTGTTTCATTTCGTTTCCGTTTTAGAGTGTGGTCCAGTACTGAGAAAATTGCGTCGGAATTTGTAACAAGTTGTTCGTTGATAATATTGACGTCTGTTTCATTCCCTTCAAAACATCCTTTAGAACCTAAAGATTACTCAAAGGAGTCGAAACGCGCCTGCTCACACAGCAAAACAAAGAAAACAGAGAATTGGCCTGCGGACACCAAATAAACAAAATAATTAACACAATTGACCATTGACAATTATGTCATTGACAGTTCTCTTGAAAATTTCTCACAGGGAATATTCAATTGGTAGCAACAACTTTCCAGCGGAGGAGAATGTATTTAATATTGAGGCTGGTATACGTTTCATGGGAGCCGAAAATAAACAGTTAGTACGGAGGAGAACAGCAGAAATTATCGAACTAGGTCGTCTAAAAAGAGCTTAGAAGAGTTTAGAATGGAAGGTGTTAAATGAACTAAAATAAAAACCAGTATACTACCTTAGGGCTGAGAAAAGGAGTTCAGTAGTGGTGGTGGATAAGAAGCAGTACGGTGTAATGGTGCTTGAAAAACTGAACAACGGAAATTACCAGAAGCTGAGAACAGATCCTCTTCTGGATTCAATACAAAGAGTCAAAAATCAAGACCAGTGATGGTAATATCAAAAAACTAAGAGCTCCTGACCCTTGCTTACCCAGAATTAAGTACCTTCCAAAATTCATGAAGAGAGGATTGAAATGGCGAGGTTACTACAGCCACAAATGCTCCTAGAAGGAATATAGCCCAATGGCTCTTGAATGAGTCCACGAAACTCCCATACAAGCCTAGGAAGAGATCAACAAAAACCAGAGATGAGCTGCCAGATATTTTATAAGAGGTGAAGTTAAGAATGATGTCATACTGGCTTCTTATGAAGTCAAGTCTCTTTTTCAAAACCTTTTAGCTAAATAGGCTCTAGCACTGTTTGAATACTGGCTTCTCAAGGATGAGAACTCAATGGAATGGAGGAAAAGAGTCAATTGCTACACCAAATAGGCATCTCTATGTATGAATGACAACTATTTCATGTTAAGAGACAAATTCTTTAAAGGAGCACCAACAACAGCAATGGAAATCCCTTTATCTCCACTCTTGAGTCACATTTTCAAGGATTGGTTGAAGATGGAAACAGAAAATAAAGGTATGCAGCCAGAAACATGGATTAGATATGTTGACGATATTTTCACAATCGTCAAAGTTGATAAGGCGGAGAAATTCTTGAATGTGCCTAATGATATACATCCCAGGATCACGTTCTTGATAGAAAAAGACAGGAACTGTCAACTACCATGCTTAGATCTTCTAACCATTAGAGGTCCAGAATTAGTCAAATCTGACATTTACAGGAAGAATACTAGCACTCTGAGAACGATACCAAATTCACCCAATTATTCTTTTGGATAAAAGATGGCTGCGTACAATTTAGTGATAAGTCGCATGATCACGGTGTGGGTGAATAAAGAGCCTTTGCAGCGGGAAGAAGAAAATATAGTGGGTATCGTAAAGAAAAATGGATACAACAGGACTCTAATTGAACAAAGCACTTAAAACATGGAAAACCAACAAAGCAAATATGGGTTAACATCGCTCTTTCTACAGAAGAAAGGACAACTACAATAACGGAGCTCGAATACACACTCGTCAACTGATAGACGATTTGAACGCCTATTGAGGACACAAGGGTACAATCTGGCAGCTACAAGCAGAAAATATTGTATGGAATCAATTTTAGGATCTACTAAAGATAAGAAGAACAAATGGGAGAAAATCAGGATTTAAAGAATCACCTGCCCGGAGTGCAATGAAGTATACATTGGACAAACAAAACAGAAGCACATCAAGGAGGCGGAACAAATCACAAAAAAAGGAGGAACGGAAACAACTAACTCAGCGCTGGCGAGACACGCTTTGGAGGAATCCTACAGAAACGAATGAATGAACCTGGAAGTGGTCCAGGAAGTGCGAGATTGGAGAAGGTTGGATGTAGATAAAAGCCTCTGGGTCGGTGGGTCCAAAGCCAAAAACATTAAACAACGATCTTACCAAAATTATTGAATAACCCAATTTGGCCCTAATCTTTTTTGTTATTCATTGATTCAATCACCTGATTAATGCCAACTATCAACTGTGGCAATGATTTTGTTTACCTGTAGATTATCCGTAGTCCTTTTTCGTTATTGTTAATTTAATTGAGATATTTACCAGGTTTTGTAACTAACCGTTAGGCGTACAGAAGCGGTTTAAGGTTGAATAAAGCTTCATTGTATTTCCACTGATGAAGAAGACAACTGGGCTTCGAAGTACTAGCATTTGGATAATCAAATTATAATAAATTACGTCTTTCAATTGGAAAATTCTATTTACTTGTTTATTTATTTATTCCTTTCTTTAAGTCTTAACTAGATTTCAAGAAACCGGGCTCGTGGCACCGAATATTTTCAAACAGACCTTCCACTGCTTGATATTCGGGGAGGTGATTGTGCAATTCGCGATATTTCAACATGACAGTGTTTGACCGCTGGTTGATCGATTTGAATTCCTTATGGGCAGTTTTACTAAACTGGATACTAATTAACGGTAGAAGAAACAATATGTGGGTAGTTTGGTACATCGTTTTGGCATATATTTTTGATGCATCTGTGGTAAGATGATTTAAAAATTTAAGATTAGTAGACTACTACTGAACAAGAATTTTTGAAAACAAAATATTTAAGGAAATTCCCTATTATACAAGAAATCAACATTTAATGGAAGCTAATCTTTTAGGCAATTAAAACTTGAAAACACTCTTGTCATAATATATTTCATCAATTTGACACAATGTAGAGTGTGAAATGAAGAAAATTGCCAGCACATAAACAGAAAATAAAACTTTGTTAGTATTTTATAATCGCTGATAACTATCAAAATAGTAACATATAAACTAGAACTTAACTTCCTGTACAGAACAATTTTACATTTTCGCCGAATGCTTGCGCAATGATGCCATAAAACATGACGAGCGATCAATGCTTACAGGAAAATCATACAAAACACCTAAAAATACAATGTACGAGTAGCTGCTGCTCCTGTACTAACCTCAGAATTTCCACAACTAAATTTCCAATCAGTCTTTTACAACCAGGCATATGTACATACATCTGCATGTAGTGCGGTAGGTAGATGCTGATGCTGGCCTATTCCCGGATTTCCAGTACTTATTTTCAGCTCGAGCTCAAAAATAGCTCGAAATAGATCAGAAATTATCGCTAGCTAATATTAAATGCCTTCATTAAAACAACCAACAACAAAGCAAATTGAAACAGATCTTTTTGATCCAGACATTGTTCTTCGGCGCTCCACCGTTGAAACATGATCATGTATGTATTTATCACACTGACGAAAATAAAAGCTAAGTCAATACCCATATCCATATCGGCGCGATGAATTGAGAACTTCAAATTGAATTTTCCTCGTTATGAATTTCAGGGAGAACTATATATACTCGTAAAATTGTGAGCATTCACCAAGTTGGGTTCATTACGTGAATGCTCCATGGTCATCGGCGTTAATGTTACGGTGAAATAATAAACAATTGCCTCCGCTTTTTTATCCGAACGAGTTTATAATCCAGGACACCAGTACAGAAAGATGGAACGTTTCGACATTTTATGGAGAATAAAAAATTTTAATTGGCAGTGTCTGGAAGCTGCTAGGCAAGTCGACATATTCATGGATTTATGATTCGGTTAATGGTTTATTCATATGTTCCGAAAGATAGTTAATTTGGTAATTCGTTTCATAATTATCCGCTTGATTGCCCTTCTGACCTAATTTATGTTCTTCAGCAATGTTTGTCTTCGTTACAAGTCGAGATCCTGATAATCTGGGAAAACATAGTTTTTACCAATTTATTCTCCGGACAAATCTCATATCATTAATTTTTCAAAATCCCTTGTCTCTTGTCTGACAATTTATTGAGTCTATTTGCTAAAGGACTTCTATGGGAAAGTCAAACAGAAATTATCGTAGTGCAAAAAAGCCCCGCGAGATGACAACAAACTATCACCGAAGCTATTCACACCACATTTCTACTGAATATGAATCCTTACTGCCAACCATTCGACCAACTTCTACACCGACACAATAGCGACACATAAAGCTCTCCATATAAAACGAGAGACATTAAAATAATTGCATGTTACGTTCATTTCACCTGTGTACTATTGTACATAAATTTGTTCGGTCTTTCTACAACCCAACCTTAGTGTATGAGTACGAGTATGTAGGCAATGGAAGAATGTTTATATTCTCGTCCATATGAAGCCTGCGAGCGGCTCGTTTTTATTCCGTTACGAAACATAGGAGCACTCCACAGGAAAGCCTTTTGTGGAAGCCAGCTAGGATACAATATGTTATAGCAGGGAAAATATTCATTTGAAACGTTGCATAGACAAACCGATGCAAAGGAGCAAGGCTCGTGAAGAGCAGCTTTCAAGTCGACTGGAATATTCTCGTCAATTCTGTCCTGAAATTAATAAGGACACCTTGAGTTGATCTATTGTTTCTATTTGTTTAGCTGTTAGGCGGGAATGATTTATTATTAGTTTGTAGGTGAATTGTAGATGCTTTAAGTCTAATTTATTTGCGTATTGTGTAATAATACAATATTTGATTCGGATGTCAAAATTTCGAATACAATAAGAGAAATTATTCAGTATTGGAAACGGAGCTGAGGGTGATATAAATAAAACAACAGGGAAAATCTTGTGAAAGGTATATTTTGACTTTAATTCAAACTTTGAGACTAATAATGAAATACATCGGCGAAAAAGGCTGCTTGGATCTTCTTTGGAATTAGATTGGTCCCTAGTTTCACCAAACGAGCTTTGGCAGGCACTTATGTTTTGACTGTGAACCCTCATTACAAAACTATACGAGTAGTTATATTATTTCAGTCGCCCTTACTCTTCCTGAAATCGGGTAAAGTTTATTTCTAGTAGCCAAAGCGAGTTACTTTGGCTTTCAGATAATAATTGTGACTGTGTGAATATGTCGAGAAAGGACGATGTTGACTCGTTTTGCTACGAGTATATTTATAGTGAGCTGATTATCAAAAAACAAGAATGAAATGTTGCTGATTTTATTTTAAAGGTGCTTTAGTTTTTCGGGTGGATTATCAAGATAAGGCTTTGGATTCACATATTTATTGCATAATATGTGTTAAAAAATTTAACAGGGTCACTTCATATGCCCTTTGCTCTACTCATGATTTGGACTTAATTTCAGGATCATGTTTCGGACTAGTATTTTTGTCAGTAATAGAAAACATAAATCTAAAAGCAAAACACACATTTATATAACAGAATATATTTTTACCAAACCACATCAAATTAGGGCTCATTAACAATTTTGAAAAAATGATGAGCTGCAATGAAAACCGATTTTTGAACTTATAAGAATAATTTGTTGAAATCAGAGATGTTAAAACGAATGAGAGAATTTTTGTTTGACTTCAATAAAAGATCAGATATTTAAAGAAAAAATTGATCAATACCCCAGATTGATGAGGAGAGCCGTGAAGACAAGTGCCTAGGAACTACCCAATTATTTTAAGCTTTTAGTACATTAGCTGCATCATCATTATCTTTCTTTTCAATAAAAGGGTATTGAGACATTTATGAAAATCCATCATTTTGTCGTAGTGGTCATTTTGAATTTGGTTTCCCATAATGTACTTATTCTACAGGTCAATTCCTTTCATTTGATACCCATATTAAGGGGGTTGAAAAAAGTGTTGTCCGCCATTTTGTTTTGACGGCCATCTTGGGTTTACAATGATACAGAACATACATCATTGTAGGAATGGGAAAACCCGCACCGGCTTAATCAAAAACCGGTTTGTTGTGTTTGGAATACCGATTTTTCCCTCTTGGTTTAAGCCGGTTTTTTCTTTCAAATTCAAGAACCGGATAAAAAGCCGGATACAAAGGAATAGAAAAATACCGAAGACAAAAAACTGGAAAACAGTTTTTCGCCATACTTTCCTAGGCAGTATTAATGACCACAGTCACCCGAGCAACGAAAATTTCTGTTTGATTGGTTCTTGGTATTAGGTGTTTATGTTTCGTTTTAATGTGGAGGACTCTACGTTGGATGCGAAGTGAAGCTAGCACACTATACACAGTAAATGCAAAATGCTTGGCGACTGAACTGAAGGTTCGTTAATCCTAATACTGTAAATGAATGATTTAGCTTAACGGAAAGCTATCGGCTCGAATTTCAATATTACACTAGTCTCTCATATTTAATATAAAGATGAAATATCCTTCAGTACATTTTGATTTGAATAATTTAGTGAGCAAAAAGTCGAAAAATTATTTACATCTAAAGCTAATCAATGGACATAAAAACATACATTTAATTTTGATTCGAGTTTTTTTATTTAAAAAATTTGGTTAAAAAAAACTGGCTTTTCGAAAAACCAATTTTTTGGCTGTAAAAAAGCGCCCGGTTAAACCGAAGGTGACAAAAACCAAAGAACCAGTTTTTTTTGCTAAAAACTGCCATCGCTAAATTGTATTACCGGAACTAGAAGGGTGTACTATATTTCAGATGAATCGGTCAACAGAAAGGGGGTAAAATTTTAATTAGCCAAAAATGGGAAATTACTCGTAAGTAGAACCCTTCAAAAACGTTAATTTTGTTAGAAAAATCTTTACTTAGACCTATTAAATTCATGAGCACTTTATTGAGTTAAAAGAAATATTGATGGGCGAATTAAGTCGAGAATATTATATGATGTATAGAATATATTATTAATAATTAAATGTACATTTTAACATTAGCGTCGTATTTTCCCTCTTGCATGTTTGTCAACCATTTAAGAATACTAGAGAAATAGATATATGTGTAGCATTTCCGTATATTGCAAAATGTCATTTTCATTTGGCGGAACTAACGGTATACTGTATGGCGATATGATGTGGCTTTAGAATGTACTTTTTATGCAGTTATTGTACTAGAATATGTAAACAAATATTCACTACTGGATCCGATAATTTCCGTCCGAAGAATTATAAGAAAAAACACTGTTACCAACAACTAGAATGAGCCAGTCGGCAAAGGCGAGGCTTCTTGATTACTGTATTACTGGTTACGCAGGGAACGTCTAGAGAAACCACGTGTTCGCGGGACAAGTGATCCAAAAGTCTTGTTAACTATTGACCTATGGCCAAACGTCAAGTTGTGTCTTTGGGTTTTGTAACTTCCTATAGTATCTTGGATTTGGATAAATGTCAAAAGTTCTCAATCACGTTTATATCAGTACTCTAAGAAGACCGAAGAAGAGCAGGTTTGGCGTTAAAACTAAACGATTCTCTTCTCTTCATGGGTGAGTGCATTATCCGGCTTAAGGAAAACAATTCTATAGAGTTGCTTGTCACATTCACAAATAGTCAAATCGTCATACTAATGTTGATAAGTGACTCTGTATCACTAGTATCTAAAAAGGATCCACTACAATAAACACATGTCTCAAATCAATTTTCCACCGTTGAAGTGCCTCTTCAAGGGGAGTTCATATTTTTTTGCAAGTGAATCAAAATATTAGTTATGCCTGTGATCCAACGATCACAAATATAGATAGTTTCCAAAAATCAACGGTTTTCGAAGCGAATCGCAATCGAAATAATCAGTCAGAAGTGGTGGTTGTTTAAAAGTTTAGGTCTTATCGGAAATTTCAAAAATTATCCAAGCGGAGGTCCCCTCCTATGATGAAGTAACGCCTTCAAAAATTTACCAAAGGCAATCGAGTGGGGTATCATATCGAACGTCTTCGTTTGAACTTTTAAAATCTGAAACAGGAAAATCCGTTTGTGAATCAGGAGGTCCAGGGGAGGCAAAATGTACAAAGAATTTGTGTCCCCTTTCCTCGCGATTGGGCCCCCATAAGCCTAATAATCTGGAAAAAAATCATGGAGATAGGTCTTTATAAGTACAAGAGCAACAAATACACCAGGAATTCGCTCAACTGTTTAAGCGCTTTCGTTTTCCCTATAAAATCGAAATGGTAACCTTATACTTCCCAATTATGTACAATCGCATAAGATCCTTACGCTCTTAAAATTTTATTGAAATCGCATCATAATCAAGTGAGAAATAGCCGTTTTAACTATACGGAATTATAACAACAACACGTGTTTATGGTTGATAAATATTTCAAATCAACATGCCTGAGTAAAAATAATCGAGGCCTAAACATTTTTCCTGGCCACTTTTGCCCTAGTTACGGCCGGAAAACTCGGTCAAAAATAAATCTGACCAAAAATCGGATACATAGGGCTGTATGAGCGATATCGGCCGAATCTGGGTCCGAAATTGGCCCGAAAATACATCATTTTCTTTTTTCGACGAGAAAATATTAGCAAAAGCTAAGCATGGTCTAAAAGGGGCTCAAAACTGGCACAAAATAGGAACAATTTGCGCATAAATATGACAAAAAATATTCAGGGCTAAAACCTGGGCCAAACACCGCCTAATTGATTTTCGTAAAGCTGCGAGTACTATAAAATCATTTGATTTTATTTTTGACTGGTAGTTGGTTCGATCAGTCAGTATTGTGCACTCATAAGCTTGTCAAATTGAAAGTATTGATAATAATAATCTGACTCAAATACTGTATTTAGGTGAGGATATACTTGGAAAGGGTCAGTGTACAAAAAACCATTAAAATTATCACGCAAGTAAGCATACTACATATATTGTACAAGCAATTTTCAGTTATTACCATTTTTTTCGACAAAAATTCTTGCTGATGAACAAAAGATTTGGTTTTTGATTCAATTAGCTGAACACAAATATCTCTTATTTTGTACATCAGCAAATAAGAAATATCTTTTATCAATATTTTCTGGGCTTGGTTTAGACTATGTTTAAGCCAAGTTTGTGCTACTTGTAGGCTATCGTTGGTTCTCTTTTCGGCAACTTTTGGGCCTGATTCTTCGGAAATCGGGCAAAGATTAGACAACTGTACGGGCCTATTTTACGCCTAATTTAAGCTAAATATCCTGAGAATAGGCCAAGCTTAGGCACCTTTTAGGCCTTGCAGAATATACGACTCTAGAAACATTTTAGGCCTTATGTCCGCCATGAATTTGAAAATAATTTTTCTAACTGAGTTGAAACTGCAGATCCTTTTTAGATTTGACTTTTTTATGAATTTCTAGAATGATGTTTGTTATGAATATAGTTAATTGGCCGCTATTGAAAAAAACTACTTAAGCTAGGACAAAACGAGTGCTATATTTATTGATGAAAGAAACACTTAATTTTTTGGATATATTTGAACAATTGTTTATATTTACAATGCACAGATCCAGTAATCAATTTATATCATAAGGAAAATTGCTTTAACACCTAGAATGGCTATAAAGCCCTTCTACTAAGAGCGCTCTCTTTCCTACTTAGCTTGTTTTATGTAGGCATCAAAATTTTTGTTTCCTCGATATGCTTAAATGACAGGAGTTCGCTACCCGAATATATAGTACATCAGTAATTTCACGTTTGCTTTTTGGGGCTCGCGGTCTCATTATTTGGTGTTCGAGTTTTTTTGCAAGTGGAAGGTGCAAAGTGAGGTTCACCACTTTGAATGAATTAAGATTGAGCTTCCCTCTATTAGGAGCAGATCCAGGAAGCCATTCGATGCACTTCTCAATATTTTTCGAAAAAAAATCTCAGTTCAATTCCGTATCTACAAAAAATATATATATATCCCCATTCAACAGCTTTGGTAGCCGAGTGGTTTACTAGGCTAACTGTCGAATCAATAATTCGACTTGCGATGATAAATCTTTTTTACCTTTTCTTCGAACTTTCAATAAGCAAAGTTAGTTAGTTGTAAAGTCATGTTTCACAAACTTGATTTCATACGGAAATATTCCTGAAGTTGTTAAGGACAAGACCACGCTTTCTTGTCACGGTTCGCGGTGGCACCATTAATGGCACTAACCGCAAGTTCAAATAGGATTTGATATAGACGCAGCAATGATGACAAATAGTAAGAGGTTAACACTTTAAGGACCGAGCACGTCTTAGCCGAAACTACGAGTAACGCCTTTATTGGCGTCTTAACCGAAACTAGTGTTATCTCCAATTGCGGATCACATATGGAATAATTACTCGTATATGCAGATAATTATGCAATAATTACGTTTATGATGTTTTTATGGAAGAATATTTAGGTAGATACTCGGTCTAAGCGTTGCCAGTCAATATATGTGCCTAGTTTCGGTTTGAACGCCAATTGGCGTTGATGGTCTTAGCTTTAGTTTCCATTACGACACCAATTGGCATTCGAGGTCCCTAAAGTCTTAAAATATATTGCACGTTTTCTCTAAAACAACTCAATGCTTTCACAAGTAAGTTCGCTCGTAAGGGTACATAGTAAACTTCAGCCCGAGCGATATACGAGTATGTATACAGTAGCTCAATGAACTGTTGTCTTGGTATGAATATAATTTTACCATCTTTTGATGGAGTTTTAAAATCACAATTTTTAAAAATTCGGAATAAACGTTTCAAAAATCTCGTTAGCAGAAACAATCAAAAGCGAGTACATAGAATACCCCACAGCTTATTTGATGCAGTTAGTTCTTTGTCTCCTAGCGTCAAAAGTGAACGCTCAACACAGGATTTTTTCGCAACATTGATTTGTGTGGGTTTTTAATTTTTATCTTAAAAAAATATTTTGATTGCGATCGTCGAAAAGCGGATAAATCATGTAATATTTACAATGGGTCGCAGGACAACACTTGAGCAGCGAGAATTAGTAATCCATAATTTTTAAATTTTGAAACTCAAGAAAAAATACGGAAAAATGATTAACCTAAGCTTATCAATAATCCAGCATATAATTCAAAGATTTTCCAATGAAAAAATAAGGACACAAATGCATCAAACGAAATCTTGAATGGGTCTGATGAATGATGGATTGTTAGAAAAATAGAGCAAAACCCAGAGTAATCGGCTTTTAAAATGGCCGTTGAACCGTTTAGTGGGATTGGTAAAAAATTCAGTACTGAAACGGTATTTTTAATAGCCGAGCTGTACCGAAGAAGCCATCAATCAATAAAAAAAAATCGACAACCCACCTGAATTTGGCTACTGAGCGTAATTCAAAGGATTTGGGGTTTTGGAAGACCGATATTTTTGCTGACGAGTCCAAATTCAACATATTTGACTCAGATGGAATGACGTATACATGGAGAAAGCCAAATACAAAGTTGAAAAAAGAAAATCTGCATGAGATTGTAAGGCAGAGTGGTGGCGGCGTAATTGCTTGGGCGTGTAGCCAGCAGCTGGCGTCGGAAAGCTAGCTTTTATCGAAGGGATTATGGGCAAAATCGTGTGTATTAATATCCTAAAGGAAAATATACTCCAAATTGCCCATGAGATCAGAATTAGGCGTGAGATTCGATAACGACCCTAAGTATAAGTTAGAAACTGTGCAGTCCTGACTTATTTCCAATTGACCTCATTTGGTGACTCTCCGGTCACGTTCAACCGACTTAAATGGGATTGAGAATTTATGGTTTTTTTTAAGCAAAAATGCGCAACCATATTATTCACAACAAAAATAATTAAAAAAAGAAGCGTTGCTAGAAGAATGGAATACAATAACCCGAGAAATGACAGGAAAGCTGGTTGAATCGATTCCAAGCAGACTGTGTTTAAGCAAAGAGGTAATTATAAGAAATATTAGCATTGCATTGGGAAACCAAGTCGGATACCATTAAGGATAATTTAGCTAACTTCATCAGATAAGCTGTGACATCGACATCAACTTTCATTTTGTTTTTTGTTATTTGGTTCTTTAAGAGAGAATTCTTTATATGAATGGAATTAGTAAATTGATATTTAATATTGAAGTTAAAGCGCTTTTAGTTTTGAAAAATGTACTCCATCAAATGAATTGTGAGCCACTGCATATAGATAAGAGTGCAATAGCTCCCCGATTTGAATAAAAAATTCAAATTTCCTTGCTTTAAATCTTTTATTTCCTTTTCGACATTAAGCTTAAAATCTTTACTCAGGCCCATTGAATAGCGATATCTTTTCTATTTCCAAGACCTAAATTTATTCCGGAAGGAGTGCTTTATGCTTAAAGCGGCTGAACATCATCAACCTAATCCTCACAAAGTATCATTTTCTGTCACCGCAAATATGAGATTTAACATTTATATACAAGAATTTTCCACGAATCAATTTTCGCTACAGCGAAAATGTATGTTTCCTTGAAATTCTATTCCCAGCATCGTCAACTAACTCTGTACTTAAGTTACAATATTAGGGTGACATTTCCTGTTAGCTGATCCTGCATAATATTGTGTGTAGCAATCATTGAAAACACACCCTGCATAGCGTTGTACCTTCGACTCGTTACGCCCCAAACCAAACTACTCGATATGTTCGCTGTCTGCTCCATAGAAATCGTAAATGTCATCCCATGTGTCCATTAGACTGATGCAGACACATTTAGGAAGATGTGAGTGTACGAAAAGTGACTCTTGCCGGGGGAAAAATTAATTCAATTACATATGTTAGCAAATATTCAACTGATATGTGACATACTGACAGGGATCATAATGATTTCGACATCGAATAATTTATGTGAGTACATACTAGCTATTTGACTTCGCACACGCGCTGGTGTCCTTTTTGTTTGGAATCGAGTTCTCGTCTATCGTGAACTAAATCTGCTTGCAATTTTGCTTATGCTATCGAATAACAATAATAAAATTTGGAGCAATTTTAGATTGCTTAGTAAAAGTTTATTCACATAAAATTCATAACTATGGGATATCCATAAAAATCAAGGGCTTTACGATTTTCAATTTCGTCCTAAATATTCTAGAAATCCTTTTATAGTTATTTTACTACTGGCATCCTGAATTCAATCCACGAAATCTAAACATGATTCTGCAGACATGAATATTCAAATTTCGCTATCACGTCTATTACCCCCGATAGTTTTCATTTTTCAAATGACACACGCATTTCACTGAAGGTCCTGTTGGCATTCCAGCACGACAAGATGTTGATGTACGCTAAGCGCAAACCAAAACACTTAGTCTTTTGTACTCGGTCGTCTGGAACGGGTTCGATAAGCCTCGAAGAGTACACATCGTAACATTGTTACTATTCAGGTTGTGTTTAGTCCCCGGGATCCTATTTAGCAAACAATGCCTTTTAGGGCAAACGGAACGGATACGATATGTTGTCGTATCGGTTCAACGCCAAAACGAATAGTATGCGATAAAGTTTATATACAAGTCGATAATGCGAGTAGAGCCTAAAATGAGAGATGGGATTTAGGGATCAGAGAATCTTTCAACAGAAACGCTCCAATCGCTCCGGGGTAAGATTCGTGTGCTTTATGGCAGTCAACTTACCACCAGCGCCAGCACACCCCCCGACATAGACGTACTACACTTTGCAAGAGATGATGGAGTGAAAGGTCACGACAAAAGATTTGTTTTGTCGAGCAAACGCCCAGGAGGCAATTATATGTCGAAATTGACGAATCGTAAACATTTTCTTTGTACCGTGCAATTTATTTAGTTGTAATCGCTCTCAGTCAAACCCGTCAACATGATAAACTGTCAACAAACATTTGGTCTCAAAGTTTAAAGTGATTGCCTGTTCAAGTTATTTTTTATTTATTAACATATTCCCTATATGAAGGATATGAATAATCGGAAATATTCTTAGAAATCTAGTAATAAAACATTTCTATATGAACCTAGTTTCCGGCAGTCAGAATACTGTTCATTGCAAGTTTTCATTGGTGTATAAGGATGCATGATGAATACGATTTTTTCAAAGGATCTGCAATTGATAAATCATTGAACAAGTGAAGCCTATCCTTATAAGACAAGTTTTTTATCTTAAGCTTCTTTTATGTATTTCAATGAAATCTTTATAAATCGGCCAGCAGAAAAAGTTAATTATGAATGTGACCCGAATAAAACACACTTTCATCATGGCCTTGTGAATATTCCATCTTATTTGCTAATCAAATTATACGAACAGAGTAGTCTCGACTGCAAATGTAATCTCGGCCATAGAATATTACACCGTTCTACCAGATTTCTAATTTAAAATGTTGAACAGTCTGAAACTCACTACAATGGAACAAGTGAAATTCATGCCGGACAAATAAAACAATTCCTGCTGAGCTCATTTTACAAACACATATTCGCATCATGCGAACTCTGAAGAAAATGGCAGGACGAAAAGGTCATAAGAAAAAGGTAGTCCAACTTTTCCACTTTCATTAATCCTGTGGCAAATACTTGTCCGCCCCCCGGCAACCAACAGTTCAGCGCCGATGCCACCTTTCTGTATACGTGCATATAAAAGCTATTGCCTTTTACAATGCTTAGAGCATTGTTATCGTTGTAATAAAATTCAGAACACTACCTTCAGTGCTTTATTTGCCCGGCCCGAGCACTGCCCATTCGTGCCACAGGCAGCACCCCATCCCGCCCGAGCAAAGTTCCGAGTACATTGTGACTCCTGCCTGGCCAGATTTATGAATTTTCTTTTTTCACGCTATAACCAACTTATACGCACTAAAAAGTAAAACGGAATTTGCTTACAGGAAATAAGCCGAAGATCCGTAAACACGTACTAGCTCCTCAGAACTTATCCTTGCGCGCCGCCTTTACAGCCGATACGACCCTTGGAATAACTACTTAGTTAGCCGCCGATAAGCTTGCCGATACGTAATCGTATGCAATATAAAATGTATGTTCTCGTTGGTGAGAATAAATGACGGTGACTGGATTTTAACCTAACCTGCTCCACTAATCCTCTCACCCTACATATACTTGTACTTTGTAGCCAAGCAAGAACGGTAAGCACGCAAGGAGTGATGATTTACACTTTTTTGCCGAGAAATTTTCTCATTTTCTCAATGCTTGGCTTTCTTATAAAAGATTATCAAAGTATTAATTGAGCTTTTTATGGCCAAGGTACGATAAACGATATTAAAACCTTTGAAGCTAAACACTCCCTTCAGACAAATATACGTGCGTGTGTCTTCACCTCTGCAATAAATGTGTTATACGAAAAGTTAGTCGAGTAACCATATGGTCTTTATAACCAAGCACAGATATCCTTTCGTTGAAATTATCTTTTTTCGAAATTTAGCTTTGGGAACGGGTCGTATATTACAAACGACTGTTTTTAATTTCATGAGAGTTCTTATCTAAACACTTCCATAAAGGAGGGAAGAATCTCGAAGGGAACAAGCAGACCAAGGGAAAATATTCATTATATTCAGGATGGAATTTCCAGCTTTCTTCGAAGTGGAAAGCAACATATAAGAACATAGGACGAAATTGGAGTATCTGTGCGATACCAAATCTCCATGCATCCGGTTAGTATGTATATTCAATTTGCGATATATTAAATACTGTTTTGGGGGATATTCTTACAAAGTAAGCGTAAGAATTTGAGCTTATTGAGTAAACAGGAGTTTGTTCTTACTAGCAGGACATGTGACAAATCTATGAGATGCGAACAATACAAAATACAATAAATGCATCTATTACATAGACAAAAAAAATCGAGCTAGCAGGAGAGTGCTCTCACGAGAAGGGAAATAATTACAACAGTACATCAAAAAACGTCTTCTGAATATTAAAATCCTAGTTGGCAACACCAGCCGGAAACGCAAACTTCTCGTAGACGCCCTTTGTCAACAAAAACAAATGATAATTTGATTGGCCGCCGCCTTGAAAGTTAAACGCTGTTGATTACATTATTTCAAAACCTTCAGTTTTTAAAAGGTAAAGGGTTCAAGGGCGCATGAAAGGTGTTATACAAGTACTCGCGCTATCTACCCAACAAAAAGTGTCAATATCTCCGTCAGTTTTTATGCTACAGAAATAAAAAAATACCACATTTCTGTACTGAATAACTTTTTACGTATCTCTTATAATTTTTAGTTACACGAAGAAAAAGGCAGATTTGTCAGAAAATCGCAAAATGTGCTCTATATTTTGATAGTTTTTCCGTTATTTTAAGTTGAGTGCATCGATGTGAGCATTCACAAAAAAACAAAGTCTCCTTTCGTCAACCATATCTCGCCTTATATTGCACCTAGGATATTTCTCAACAACTAATCTCTTTGGTTTCTAAAGGCTACAATCATGTTTCTAACACTTTTTTCATTAGATGCATGTTTTTTGAGTTATTTGTAAAAAACCGTTCAAAAATGTGGCATTTTTCAATGAAAATAGTAAATTTACAATCTTGAATAACTCAAACAGTATTGAGTTTTCGAAAAAACTTTATACAACATTTTCTGCTTAAAATTAGGCCTTCTATTGACTCCTGGGGTTATTTTGAACAAAAAATTTTCCACCCCCCAAGATAAAAGCATACTTTCGCATAGGGTAGACTTTGTTTCTTAAGCTATTTCCCTTTTCTTCTTCTTAGCACTACAGCCCCTCTTGGGCCTTCGCTTCCTGCAAATAGCGCCTCCAATTATTGACCGCGTCCTCCAATTTCGAAATCCAAGCAGCGATGAACTGTCTTCGTTGAGCGAGTCAGACCAGCGTTTCCTCGGTTTCCCCACTCGTCTCCAATCTTGAGTTCTCCCAATGAATATATTTCCTAACTACTGTAAAAATTTCAAGTAAATCGATGCTTTAGGACAGAATTCGAAGCCAAATACCCTCATTAACTGGACTAAAAGAAATCTGTCCTAGAGTATCATCACTAGCTATACCCAACCTCGTTCGAATCGAAGTTTTACTCTGCACAGAACAAACAAATTAATTTTTTTCCTAAATGGCAGCTAAAAACATTAAGCTAAAAGTTTTTGACTTTTTTTTATTTTTCATCCACTTTTTATAATAGAATGAAAGAACCTACCTATTGGGAAACTTGGCCACCACTAGAGGGGCGTAAAAATATAAATAAAAATCGCATATTTGAACCGCCGCCAGTTTGAAACTTGCACCTAGACGATCACACAAATAACAAGATCAGGTGGAGTGCGTGATTAGATTTCCCTGTATTATATTTGTAGCAATGTTTATGTTCTTTTAAGCGCAAATCAAAGGACCTACGGGTTTGTCCAATGTGCAGTTTATCACATTTACCACAATCTAATTTATAAGCTTCAGATTTTTGGAGGTTGTCCGTTTTAAACTTATTGTTTTTTTAATCAGACGTCCTAGTGATGTATTAGTCCTATATGCCATGCTTATTTCTTTCATCTTAGATAGTTTACGATTTCTTTACGTCACTTGTCTAGTATAAGTCATCGATCTAACAATTTTCGTTTTAACAGGTGAAAGACAGACCAGACCCTCTTAAGTGCTCTCTTTAATATTGTATCAATTAGAATTGGAGACTATCCATTATTGATTGCAATTTGCTTAAAACTCGGCTACGAAAAAAATCCGTCCTTGATAAAGGGATTGTTATTAATCTATGCACATAGCCATGAAATGTTGCCATCTTATGTGAATAAGAATAAACCGACTCGTAATGTAAAGGGTATTCTATTAAAGACACAACAATTTTATCTATTAATAAAACAAAAAAATATTTGAGGTATTGACTTCAAATTTAGTGTGGGTGTAGAGCAAACATTACATTTTATGAATGAAATTCGATTGTTTAGATCCAATTTTCCATCTTTATGGCACACATTTCGTCCGGAACGTTGGCAATTTCGCGTTGGATGTTGTCTTTGAGCTCGTCTAAAGTTGCTGGCTTGTTAGCATGGGCAAGTGACTTGATATAGCCCCATAAAAAGAAATCCAGTGGCGTTAGATCGCATGAGCGAGGCTGCCATTCGACCGGACCATTTCTCGAGATAACACGTTCACCAAATTTGTATTTCAATAAATCGATGGTGAAGCGTGCTGTGTGGCTAGTGGCACCGTCTTGTTAAAACCACATATTGTCGATGTCAAGTTCATCTCATTCTGGCCACAAATGATCTTCCAACATAACACGATGGCGCTCTCCATTGACGGTAACATGACGGTCATTTTCATCCACGAAAAAATACGGCCAAATTACGCCTCCGGCAGGAAAACCGCACCAAACAGTAATTTTTTGCAGATACAACGGTGTCGCAAGAAGCATATGTGGGTTTGTTGCGGACCAATAATGCATATTTTGCTTATTAACAAAGCCATTGAGCCAGGAATGAGCTTCATCGATGACGATGATTTTTCGATGAAATTCTCCATTTTCTTCAAGCTTTACCAGAGCGTTGGAGAAGTTTCGGCGTTTCGAATGATCAAGTGGCTTTAGTTCTTGAGTCAATTTGGTCTTATAACCATGTTGGCCAATATCTTTTCGCAAAATACGCAACAGTGTGGTTTGAGAGATGCCCAATTCTCGAGAATGATGCGGAATCGATTTGGCTCATTTTGAATCGATGCACTTACGGCTGCGATATTTCCTTCGCTTCAAGCGGTACGACGTCTTTTTGGCACCGGAACGTGCAATCGTGAAAATTTGGACTTAAACGTATCCACTATAGCACACACAGCCTGTCGGGTGGGACGATTATTGCGGCTGAAAATTGGAGTAAACGGTCTTAAGGTTGCAACCACCGACTCAGAATTTCGGTAGTGATTTTTAATAATTTCCAAACGTTGCTGGTTCGGTAATTTTACCAGGCTCAAAATGTTGACTTTAACTAACGTTTCGACATTAAGAACTCATTGAAAAAGTTTAAGGGTGCGTTCATATAAAGATACGAAATAGTTATGTCCCTAATGGAAAACCCTATATTCCCATATGCGTGTGGGAAGGTTTATAGAAAATTTGAAATTTGAAATTGGCTATCCCTTGCATTGTAAAATTAGTTTAATACCCTAAAAAATGAAAAAAATGAATGAAATAAATCTCATAAAATCGATGCCAGTTCAGTTTTCCAGCTTTGTTTTTCATGACAAGACGAAGAAATTGATTTGAAACCAATTCCGCGAGATTTGGTGCATCTTTTTTCGGGCATGTGGAAATCGGGCTTAATTTTTAAATACCTAGTTTCTACTTCACATTTTTCAGAGGTTAATTTTATTTCTAATCAAAAAATTCTTTTTAAATCAGATACCTCTTTTTGATGTTTTCATGCTGTGATTGTTTTAAAATTCAACAAAACTGTTAAAACTTTTATTAGGATTCCATAGTAAATAAAACCAGCTGAATAGGCAGGGTTATAAAGACCTTTCTGGTAGACATCAGAAAGGGCTTTGAAACCATCGTAGAACTTGAAACGACTTTTCGGACAACAAGATCTGATGACTTGAATTATACATACTTTGCTTCTATAAGAAATCCTTAAAATATATCCGAAATATAGAGAATTTCTAAATGCTGAGCCAATGGAATATATCCAAATTAAACATTATTCCTGAAATTTTCATGACGATTCCAAGGAAACTGTGGTGTCTTGTTTGATTTGAAATAATATATCAACTATCAATCGTATTATTTTTGTTGTAATTCTACAAAATTGAAATGACTTTTTCTCACTTGATTATGGTCCGATTTCAGTGAAATTTCGCCAGCACTAAAATCTTATAACAATCTATATAATTGCAATATTGTTTGGGGTATTGTTTCGGTTTCACGGGAAAAAATGTAAAGTGCTCTGTGAACACGTTGCAATTTAGCATCTCTAAATCACATCGAACGATCGTTTATATGTACTCCGCAACATAGAACGGGTACAAGCGAGATTCATCACAAACTTTTCCACGTGTGACAGATGTTCTCTTTTGGGGAGAATATTTTGTGGTTCGCATTTTGGGTAGCGAAATCGCGCTTTTGTGTTAAATTTTCACACATTCTAGGATTGGATACAACACTTGAATATCAAAATCACAAAAAAACTGTAGCTTCTAAGCACCTTTTTATATTGATTAACATGCATTGTAGTATTTACCCTCTAAGTGTGGGAAATTCGCACTCTTTTGAGAGGGAATTCACCACATTTAGCGATGTGAAGTCCATTCAATGTTTTAGTCTACCTTTGATAAAAAAAAATCTTAAGGGTCACTTCAGTATAAGGAGGGACACTCTTTAAAACTTTTCAAATTTTCGAGAGGGCGTAAACTTTTGGGAAACCATAATTGCTGACCGTTCCGCACATTTTGAGCTTTGTAGCTTTTATAATTTCTGAAAAACTTGATGAGATATACGGAGAGACGGACGGACAAATAGCACGCAAAACTGGTATACGAGTATCTTTGTAAACTTCGTTTTACAAAGCCCTAAGAACAGAAGAAATTTAAGTTTTAATAATTTTCTGAATTTAACTAAATTGAAAGGTTTCCCAAAGAAATTCTTCCACGCTTTGGTACTTTGCCAATAAATCATCACTTCACAAACGTGATCTTTTTAACCAACTAGTTTTTTTCCCAATTCCCATACTATTCGTATCGAATTTAATCAGAATTATGTGTGATAGTTTGGAGCAAACAGAAATTATCTTCAAAAATAAAGGAGTTAAAAATGTATTCCCTTCAGTATAAGATTGAAAAATGTACGAACAATATTTGTGTTCCCTCCCCCTACGGTTGGACACCTTTGAGCTGGAAATCCGAAAAAAAATCACGAAAGTAGGTCTTATGAGTCCAAAGGCAACAAACACCTCAAAAATCCAAATTTGCTCAGCTCTGTTAATAATAGTATGATTTATAAATTTTACATTTCCCCCGAAAATTGAAACGGTGCCCTTAGACTTCTTATGTAGGTTGATATAAGACCCTTTTGCCTATGAAATTTCATGGAAATCCAGTCATAATCAAGTGAGCTATCGCCATTTCAATTTTATGGAATTACAAAAGCAATAACACATCTTGATAGTTAATATATATTTCAAATCGAGCAAGGTACTTTTATATTTTTCGGATTTTCATGAAAATTTAAGCCGAGCATTCAGAAAAATTATTAAACATGGATCAAAAATGCGGCTGTTATGTGCTTGTAAATGAAACTTGTCATCTTTTGGATGAACTTGAACTATTTGTAAAGAAGCATTGGGTGAATAATTCAAATCATCGATTTATTTTTTTCGAACACTAGAATGGTTACAAAGCCCGCTTGTTAGAAACTCTCTTCTGCCTCCTTGACTTGTTTCACCTATGAGTAAAAATTGTAGGTACTCATCTTCAGTCATTCATTAAATTGAATCAAGTGTTAAAAGCATGTACCTTAAACGTTGAAGTTGGGGGAAAAATAAACTTCGAAAATGTACCCTTCCCCTGCCTCCCACGGTACTGATAAGGCAACTTTAAGACTGGTTTTGTAAAGATCTCATTGAGAACTTTCCAATGACATCCAACTCAACTACCAATGGTAAAATTTTTTTTTAAGGGTCACCCCCTATATGGGGAGACCCCCTTAAACCCCTTTGAAACATTTTTCCACCCCACAACCTTTTGATTTTATAGGCAAAAATGTAAGATTTAGGAAATGTACTATTATTAACAAAGTTGATCGAATATCAACTTCTTAGGTATTTGCTGCCCTTGTGCTCTTAAAATCTTACCTCTGTGATTTTTATCAGTTTTTTCAGGTCAAAGATGTCCAATCGCGAAGGGGGACACAAGATTTTGGTAAATTTTCCCTTCCTTCCTCTGCACCTCTCAAATCGAACCTTGTCATTTTAAGACCTATTTTGAAAAGTTCTCATCAAGACCTTTAATTTGATATCCATCCTGCCTACATGCGATGGAATTTTTTTTTCAGAGGCCACTCCCCTATATGGGGAGACCGCCCTTGAACACCATATAAATTTCTTTTTGTGGTCAGACTTTGAAGAGAGGTTACTTTACACCTACTTACAAAATCTTATGTTTCTAGCTTATCTAGTTACTGACACACTGACGGACGGATGGACAGACGGAGAGACAGGACGCGATTTTAGTAGGGTTTTGTAAAATTCCTCTACAAAACCCTAAAAATTGAAATTTTTTAAGGACATGGTATATTATTACTCCATATTGGCTCCTTTTGCATTAATAACTGCGTGCAGCCTGCGGGTGACCGAGTCTACTTATCATTGCATGTAATCCAATGGCACCGATTTCCAAAGCCCTTTAATCTCGTCAATTGTCTCTTTCCGTATCCGTTTCATGTTGATTTTACGAGAACGCTTCAAGTAGAACCAAATATTCTCAATAATGTGCAAGTTGGCCAGTTTCGAAGGTTGATACCAACACCATTGAGAAAATTTCTAACATGTCCTTCCTCATGACACAGAGCGTTGTTGTGTTGGGGAGTCCAGTCGATTGTATTTGCAACTCATCACCAGAAGGGAATGCATTATCGTTAAATAATAAAAGATAGAAAACTTACGTTAAGGTTCCACTGTGAAGTGCAACTAAACCTCTAAGGCCATGAAAGAAACACATCCCCAAAACATAACTGAGCCGTTTCCATGTCATGCCATAGAGTTTTTGTTGTAACCGCTTACATTGTTTTTCGTAATGGCGTGAAACAGAAATGAGCTCTTATCTGTCCATTAAAATGTTCTTCCAGAATTCTAGTGGCTTATTTAAGTCTTTTTTGGCAGAATTTAAAAGTTTCTTTTTATTGGCTTCAGAGACAAAAGGAGTTTTCCGCGCGATACATGTTTTGATGCCATCTTCCTTGCATCTTCTTCTTAAAGTTCGATCACTAATCTTTTTTGATGATATCCTTAAAAATAACCTTATAGGATAAATCTGGATATTTTTAACTGTGTTAAGAAGAATTCGGTCTTCTTTGTTAATAGTCGCACGTATTCGTCCGCTCCTATTTTTATTTTTTAGCGGTCTTTCCGTAATTTTTTTATTGTAGGGCCCTATTATAGTACGTGTACATCTGTTGAATTTATAGGCTAAAGCAATATCAGCTGCTGAAACACCGTTTCTATACTTTTTAACGATTTCTATTCGCTCTTTGTTGCCCAATACCCTTTTATTACCATTTTGTTGTATTTCCAAGAAAAACAAATTCAATATTCAACAAAGTTTAGCGAAAACTTTTTCTATAAATGACAGTCACTCTATAAAAACAATTGATATCACAGCAACTGCCAAATACTCGTACAATGGACTATCATACAAATTTGGGCGACAGTATTCATGTTGCAATACTTTTGTCTAAGTGCAGTAAATCATTAAATTGAATTTCAAAGGCAAGTACTGGATTTAGAAATTTTAAAAGATAAGTACTATTATCCTCTTTTCATAATAATGCAGTGATACCAGGACTAATAGTCAACGCAAAGTAAAAGGGAAAGAATATACTTTGATCTTTAAAAAATTCATGTAGAAATTTCTTACGTTGCAGTGATTTTGCCTCACTGGTATACAGTATAAATCAAAAATCTTGTTCGAAGCAGTTCAAAGAATTTCGGGGAATTTGTTTATTTCGTCAGCATTGAAGCAAAATTTCATAATTAAAAAAGGTATCTGCATTTCAAAGAAAGTTATGATACATTTTCACTAAATTAAAAAAAAATATGGATTACATTTTTTTCTTGAAAAGCCGTCGGGCCTTGCTTTGTTGTTTGAGCAGACGTGTTTCGACGTCTTTGAGTCTGCTTACACAATAAAGCAAGGCCCGACGGCTTTTCAAGAAAAAAGAGAATTGGCCGGTAGATATCCATGATAGATCCATATTTTTCTTCAAGTAACATTCTTAATCTCCGAATTTTTCATTTCATTTGACAATTAATTCGCGATTTTGGGACAGAAAAAGGACTAAGTCACTGCTTTTGAGTTTCAAATGATTTCCTACCAAGCTAACATAAAAAAATGTGAAGCTTTTTTAGTTGATTAAATTTCACCACTTACCTTTTTCACAGTCATTAAAGCATTTGCCTGGGTTGCTTGCCGTAAGGCAACCACTCCTACATTTAAATTCATGGCCGCCAATTGAGGTTGCGACTGATTGGTTGGTGTATGTGTCACAGCTGTTTGTACGGCCGCTGCAGGTGTAAGAGGTTGTTGTGGCGCTAATCCCAAATGATTGGGAGAGGGTGTGATAAAGGTTCGCAAGGACAGTGGGGTAAACATTGCTGCGGCTGCGGCAGGATGCAATGTTTGAGAGTGCGGATGTGGCGGGTGATGGTGGGGATGATGAGGGTGGGTGTGATGTAAGGCAGCTGATGTGTGATGAAGGGCTGCGGCCGCTGCTGCAGCTGGATGTATTTGGTGCTGATAAGTTTGCTGAGGGGGTTGTTGGGGAGCTTGTTGCGTGGGAACCTGGCATGCTGTAGCTGGTTGCGGTTGAGCATATCCCACGGCTGCTGGATGCAATGGTACGGCCAGCATTTTTTGCAGTGGCACACCCCATGGTAGATACCATGAGCCCGGATGGTGTTGCATCGTCAATAATGTTAACACTTTCTAATACGTTTTTTTTTAATATCAATACTTCACTTATATATAACGTAGAAATAGATAAAAACTTTCACAACACAAACTATCAAAAGCAATATTCAACATAATAATATTTCTCACTATGAATATCTTAAATTGGTAAATGGAAAAATGCCATTTGATTTTTATGTCTCTCCAGCACAAAGTACATTCGTATTAAATACTTTTTTCTAACATTTTAATGATCACAACAAGACTTTAAGTACTAAGAACATATGCACTTGGAAAGCTTTACCGCGATTCCATAGGAGAACACTGCAACTGAAAGCCACCTTGAAATAAAAATATGGAAAATTTAGTACTCTTTTATCTCCCACACAAAAAATTAGTTCCTTTGTATCTTCAACACGATATTGCTGGGTTGTTTTTTTTCGATCTGAATTTAACATAAAAATAAATCTCTTTTGTTCCACTTGATTAAGGAATTGCTGCTTCTGAGTGAACCACCTTATGATCATTTAATGAACGTTTACCAATTAGTATGATAATTCCATTATCCTAAACTCAATCGACAGTAATGCCCGATCGACGTCCAGGTCGCAGATTCTCAACAATTATTTCTTTTTAAATTCAGGTCAATACTCGATTTACTAATTCCTGCGCCCCGTGAAACAGTCAACAGCCTGAAGTCAGCACAAAACAACAATTTTGAAAACCATACGCTCTACAAACCACTTACTATTATATTTCATTCGTTTTGTTCAAAGCAACCTAAACGCTAATTTTATTCAGCCAAGAGTTTTTTGACACCCTGCATCTTAAGCTCCTGACGTAATCTTCTCGGCCGTGAAGCACTTCTTCGCCAAACGAAAGTGATCATGAATATTAATTTCATTACTAGCGAAAATTCTAAGTGTTCTTCAAACAAGTTTTGATTTTCGGTTTCTATCAGACTTCGCTGAAGCATGAACAAAACACCAGCAACTAACTATTCATCATCGCTTCTTGGGAAAATACAAAATGAAAAGACCCAGCGGAAGACAATATTCAAAAGTCTGGATTTTGTTTTCGTTCGGGTTCGTTGCAAAGCAAATATAACAATTCCAAACCAGTAATCCCATTGCGCGCCAAGGTTCAGTTTAGCGTTAAGTTGTAAATGCTATAATTATTTTGGCGTTAAAGTAATATGTTAGTTCGTAATGGAGATTCCATTAATTATGCGGCTTAAGTAGATACGCCGCGAAATGGTGGAAATCCTTCAGCACAACTCGCTCGTAATTTTTTTGATCATTGCTTAAAATTCTGCTCAGGTTTGGGGCATATTTCAGACATGCTTTAAATGGTTTACATCTTCCACTCCATCAATTTTACTCGGAACGGTGAACTTGACCGTGGGCCAAGGATCTATGAAATTTACTTTAAGCTGTTTTAGAGATATTTTCAGTTTTGGTCATCTATCAAAAGAGAGTTTATGTAGTGAACAATTGCAGATATAAATATATTTTAACTATGCGTAAACATTCTTCGCGAAAATTAAAAATGATCCTATCAGACTGCTGGATAAAGTTCTTTGAAAAATTACCACTTGCTAAGAACCACTGCCTACATATAGGAAACCTGTAAAGAGCTTAGCGAGCATCGAAAATTAGCAATGCAAAATAAGGTAAAAAATCTGAGGAATTTCCCATACTGAAAGTAGTATATTTTAACACTCGATAATTGATTGTCTTCACTAAATTCGGTTTGAAACAAATCCTCAAATTTCTTTAACTCTGATAAATTTAACAGGGAAAATATAACTTAAAAACCAAGCAAGCTGGGTATACAGATCTACGCCCCTGAAAGAAGGATTTTGTACTCAACTTACGATACACCGTTACCAACAGAGAATAAAGTCAAGAAATTCGTCAAAGAGATATACATGTTTAAAAGTAAATCCATTGTTGCTCTATTTGCAACAGTGGCCCTTTTTTTGCAATGTATCAAGAATCACTCACATCATGAATTCCCCAAAACATTTATGGTAGGCACTCATTTTATCTGAAAATCAAACTGCAAACTGGAAAGCTCATACAATACTTAAATCGTGTATTGTTGTTGTTGTTGTACAATAATGAGAGAAATTTCAAATGGCTTTAACTTCCGGAATATTATTCGATTTCTTTCAAACTTACAAAGTATTAGAACCAATGGTAAGACTAATTAAGTATCGAATTTCGAATGTGAATTATGAAGATGATACTATTATTAAAAAAGTTGGCCAAATTTTGACTTTTAAGGTATTCGTTGACAAAGAACATTATACAAGGACTCAATAAACGGTAGACGCCTGGTCCTGACATGATTACTATGACAATAAAGAACATAATAAACAAAGTTTTCCAACTACGAAAACCCCAAATGCGTGGAAACTAACCACCATAATTGTCATCTCTAAACCAGGCAAAGATCATACATTCCCATAGAATTGGAGACCTATAAGTCTTCTCTCTAGCATCTCTGAAATAGCCAAAAGAGCGATCTTATACAGAGATGGTCGATAATAAACATCTAATCCCCGATAAACAATTTGGGTTCCGTACCGAGCATTCAACAGAACTCTAGCCCAACAGAGTGGACCAACATATACGTAACGGGATGAATCGCATCAAATCGACAGGGCTAGTTATATTTGACATAGCAAAAGCCTTCGACAAAGTCTGGCATGCAGGACTTATTTTCAAAATGCACGAAATTCATATTCCACCTCCAATTTTACAAATTACCCATTGATTTCTCAAGGTCAGAACCGACCGTGTCAGAATTGACAACCTTCACACAAGCTTGCGATTCATCGAAGCCAGAGTTCCACAACGATCACATATCTCTCCAATTCTATATAGTCTGTACACTGCGAATTTGCCTAGCCTGTCAAATAATGTACATTTATCCTTATACGCTGATGATACGTGTATATACTACACAGCTCGACAAGTAGAAGCCACCATATCAAAACTGCAAAAAAAACTGATCTTCTCCTAGAATACTTCCGTGAACGGAAAATAAAACCCAACAAGGACAAACCCCAGGCACTGTTCATCACCAAACGAAGACAACAACGTCCCCCTTACTAAAAGTTGACGAAGACGAAGAAACACAATGCAACGAGACAGCAAAATACTTAGGACTAACAACCGACCGAGCCTAACATGGAACCAGCACATATGACAAAAACGACAGCACTGCTTCGAAATCCTCGCATCTCCCTTCTTAAGTCCGGCCGACTTAACATGACAAACAAAAGACTTATGTACACACAAATAATGCGACCAACGCTAATCTACGGCAGCATTGCATTTCACCTGACATCGAAGACAAACAAAAAAGCACTCCAAACACTACAGAATAGGGCTCTGAGATGGATCGGTTCAATTCCACGGTATATCAGAAACGTGGACATACATAAGGACTTCAGACTGGAAACAATAAAAAAAAAAACATCCGTGTCAGAGCACTGAAACTCTTTGACCAAGTAGACAGGCACCCTAACAAAACCATGGAATTCCTCGAAATCCCAGACATAAAGCAAAAAATTCCATATCCATCCATAAGATCAGTTACTAATTAGACAATCACTAGTGAAAGGCCCGAGTTTACAGTGCGTGCAGGAATGCTCAAAAACAAGAATGGAGCGAAAGTGCTAAATTGCACTGGCTCCAAGAAACCAATTACTCTTGCACTCCTGCAGAGATCTATATACTCGTATGGGAGACGTTGACTAGTCAAAATTTCCTGGTAATTAATGGTATAGTGAGTAGATAGTGCATAGAAGACAGCTAGAGGAGAAGCAAGAGATAGAAGATAGGAAGAAAAGGAAATAGAAGATAGGAAGAGAAAGAGAGGGAGGTAGAAACTAGGAAAAGCGGTTAGAAAGAGATAAAAGATAAGAAGAGGAATAAGAAAGAGATGAAAGGTAGGAAGAGAAGTAAGAAAGATTTAGAAGATAAGACGAGACAAGTTGACAGAAAGAGAGACTCTGGGTGAGTGCTTAAGTATTCTTTTGCTGACTTGGGTCAGTTTCAGTCATTTTTCTAAAGTTGTCAAGTTATATTGAATTAAAAGTCATTTGGCGGGTATCGAGTAGAGTACAAATAGCTCCTCTTGGCGGACAGGATGTCAACGACGGTGGCGTGGTTGCTGGACATGACTTGACCGATAAAGATGAACAATTCGCTTTACTGGTTGTCCAGATTGACTTTAAAAACACTTACGAAAACCAATGCAGAGCTGGTTGACCAACAAAACAAAAATAAAATGCTAGCTACAAAAAATGTAGAACTGTCTAAACTGTTATTGAATAAGGCTAAGATTACCGGTAAATGTTAAAAAGATAGGCCTGAGATGAAAAAACGGAAGGTGAGGACGTCCTCAACTCAAAAGTCATGTGCTTCTGCTGAAGATACGGAAACTGAGATGGAAATTAACTGCATGATCACAAATAAAGCGGATTAGATTTTCCTTGCCTTTTCACGACCAAAAAGAGCTTGATATTCACAGATACAGCCATTGAACCACAACCAAAATCAACATTGCCGAACACTACAAATACACAACCTGCACCACTAACACAAGAACCCATAACAGTACAAATCATTCTAAGAGAGCCCTCCCAAACACTTGGCATTATGAAAACACATTACATCTCATACTATCCGCGAAAAGGTCCACCTTGGCAGACAAATCATACCATCAGCACCTAGAGATCACTGACGACTGATAAAAGCAAAGAAAATTACGGAGAAGCCAAAGTGTGTTAATTGCGGGGTTGCTCTAGAAATCCAAAGAACGCGAGAAGATCGTTCGAACAGGTTGCTGCGGCCCAACCCACACAACCAACACAAAAACAAACAACTCCGGCACAGGTACTTCCATGCACATAAAATCAACCTCATGGCGTTGGCCAAATATTTGCAAAGATACAAACTCAATTTCAAAACATAATGCAAGAAATGATGGCAAATATTATTCAAACCATGTTTGTGGCAACTCAAAATTTCATCAACACTAAGCACTAATGAATTTAATGAGCCAGGTTTCAATTCCGACGTGGAATGTAAATTCCTTGCTTCAGCATTCGGGTAAACTAAAACAATTTATATTCGATCATAAGTTTGACATCATAACGATCAGGAAACCTTTCTTACGCCTAAACGACGATTCCACATCCCTAACTACATTATGTACAGAAATGGCCGAATGACGGGTAGAGGAGGCGGAGTGGTCATTCCCGTGAGACGAAATGTGAGTCACTATCTCATTAATACACCCACTCTTAAAAGACCAGGGACTACAGCAAACAATGTGCGAACTGATTTTTTAGAGTTTATTGTGATTTCTGCTTACAATCCTCCAGGAAATATAAGTTTCTTAAATGATCTCGGTGCATTTGCTGCATTTGAAGGCTCAATTTCCAAGGCAGGAGCTCTAATTGCCATCCACCGCCTATGGGGGGCTGTGAGACGCAATATAGATTGGATCGAGCTTAATACATTCATTACAACCAATAATTCAGGCTGTACATCTCCTACGAGTCAACACATTTTGGAAAAAGTAATGGCTTTGCATTGGAATATCACGAGATTTTTCACAAAATGTTCGGATAAGTTTCCTCGACGAACTGTCCTCCGACCACAAACCAGTCTTCTTGCTCACCGAAAACATCTTTATTGATGTTCCTATGCAGGAAAACAAAGCTACAAACTGAAATTCCGTATGAATTCTCTCAGAACATGAAACAACTGATAAGGAGAAGTTGTCCGTGACAAGATAAGGATATTCTGAAACCACCAATGGGAAAGCTTTTTGCACAGGCTCGAGCCTAGCCGTGGTAGTTTCTGGAGAGCGTCTAAATATTCTCAACTTAATAAAGACAATGTGGTACCACCAGTACACGGTTGGAATGCGATGCAATTCTACGATGCGAGTAAGGCTGAAGTATTTGCAGTTTCTCTGGAAATGCAGTTTTGAGACAATTCTTTGGACGAGGAGGAATTGCTTCTTCGATTGGCAGATTCCTGAAATATGACCGTCAGTATGAAGACAGGATTGAAGCAACAGACTTAGAGAATATCAGGAAATACAAACGTTTAATAAACATAAATCGCTTTGGCATGACACTACTACGAGGATAATGATTTCTTGGCTACCGGACAACATTTCACAAATATTACGGACATTATTAATATAATATTCTGTTTGCTTAAGAAACCCAAAACATGGAAATTAGCGGTTATTATTGTCTTTTCGAAACCTTAATAGGACTCACAATTCCCACAAAACAGGAGACCTATTACTCACCTCCCCTTACAGTTAATTAGGTTGTATCTGACAAAGATGACATATATAATTTGGGTGTGCTCTACTGTACTCTAATTAATCAGAGTGTTCTAACGCATCAAAACAGGCTTAAACCATAAGAACACAACAGGCCTAGTTACGTTCGACGGTTAAGGTCATTGCCAATCTCTGGCATGCAGGACTAATCTCCAAAATGCACCAATTCAGAATGCTACTGCAGCTCACTCAAATTATTTGCTCCGTTTTGAAAGACAGAACATTATGTATCAGAATTGACAAACGTGAGACCCAGTGAAGCTAGAGTTTCTCAGGGCTCGCACACCTCACCGATCTTTTTCAATATATGTACTCGTATTTACTGCAGACGTTCTCACTCTGCTTTCAAGAGTAAAGCTATCATTATACGCTGATACCTGCGTATTTACCTCAGCACAAGCAAGAGTCATCATTTCAAAATTGCAACCGTCAAAAAATATGTTATTGGAATATTTTTGTTAACTAGGATTAACTCTGAGAAATCCCAGGCGCTTTTCATTACTAGGAAAAAACTGCAAATGCCACAAATTCTTATCACTGATAACGATACAACCGATTGGATACCAACAGCTAAATACCTGGCATTCACATTTGACAACAGGGTCTCATAGAAGACACACTTACAAAATAAACGAGGACACTGCATAGGACTTCTTTCCTCTAATACCCTCTCATTCAATCTAGAAGAGAGTCTTAAATATCGGGTGCTCATTTACAGTTAGATTATATGACCAACGCTACTCTTAGGTAAATCTGCTTTCTATTAGACGACAACGACATAGAAAAAGGCACTTCAGGCATTCCGAAAGGCTTATTAGAGCGGTCATAAGAATTCCCTAGTATATTAGAAATACTGACATCTTCAAGGACATAGGAATTGTGACCATGGAAAAATACTGACGTGACAAAGTAGTGTAACTTTTCGACACAATTGACAACTATACTAATAGTACCATGACGTTCCTTCGAACTTTACAAAACAGAGATGACCTTAAGTATCCAATTATCCGCCAAATAATACTATAACATTTTTATTTCAAATTTTTTATAGCTGAAACTGGCTTGAAAAGGTAGCTGGGGTACTAAAGTGCTCACAGATAAGGGGGAGCTAAGGTGCTAAACAGCACCAACTCCACACCCCTCATATCCCAAGGAAGGAGGTGAGAACATTCACAAATTTTAAGTTACCACCAGTGCAAAATAGGTAACAATTGAAGTAAAGTGACTGGAATAAGAAGTTAAAGCTGCGGATTGGAATCCATGAGCTGCAGCAGGGAAATAAATGGAGAATCGGATCTTAAAAAATGTTCCAAGTTACAAAAAAATGTGCTCAAATAATATAAAAACAAGCTGGTTTATTTGCTTTCACTTTCCTGCACTCGTTATTCAATTTAGGCTTTCAATGCCTACTTTATTCATAAATGTTTTCGAATAAAGTCCACTGGGACATACATACAAAGTTCTTCATCCTTTGATTATTTTCAATGTAAGCTTTCATTTTGTAATTTGGGCACTTAAGACGTTTCACTTGTCGTCTAAATCTTTTTACTTTAGACAAAAGAAGTCCAACTGTCATAAGTGGACCTTTTCAACAAATGTCAAAAAGATTGTTATACTCAACTTATGCCTTACGTTGGCAGTTGAAAATTTTCCCAAGTTTTTAAAATTTGAAACCATTTTCCTTCTTTCCTGAAAAATGTCTTCCGCTTGAAGGTAATGTTGCCCGACAGATAATTGTGTTAAGGCTGGACAAATAGACAAGCAGAAATTTCGTATTAATAATATAATATTGTAGAAATTATTTTATGAAAATTGTAAAAATATGTTAATTGCCATGAGCGGCCTTAAGCCAAGATGATTTTTCATTCAACTGAACATATTTCATCTTCACAATTTTTGTTTCAAGGAATTTTAAACAAATTTGAACAACATTAAAGTTTTGCAACGTTTAAGTCGAATTTCTCCTGCTGTTGACATACAATTGTTATTGCTTATGCTTCAGTCGCCTTTAGGCATTCTTTTCACTTCTTTTTTCATTCTATTTTTTTTTATTTTATTTTTCTTAGTTCAAATGTTTTCTTTTGCTCGTTGGTCGACACCAAGTGAGCTTTCATGATGAACCGTCAACAATTTAGAAGAAAAAAATATTCTTTGCTTCTTATGACAGCTTAATATGATGCCAGTTTAGTGAACATTTTTCAGTGTCTTTTTTCTCGTCCTTACCATTTCTCTCTTTCCATGGTTCGTCGTCTTGGACTTGGGATGTAGACGATATTTGTATATGCCGAAGGATATTTTGTTTTTATTTTTCATTGTTTCCCCCTTTTTTTCACTGCCATTTTATGTGAGATTTAAATTAAATTTATGCTAATTTACTTGATGCCAAAAATCTTTAATTTTCAACGGTGCAAATAACATTTTCCATTCAACAATTTCAATTTTTATGACTGCGAGGATTGTCGACGATTTTGCGATATGAATTTATTATATGATGATTGTCAGATTCGGAATACATATTTTTTATCTATTTAATCTTTGGATATTTTCGTTTTATTGATATTTGGTCTCAGTTTCTGAATATGGTTTTAATAAATTTATTTTCATCAATATTTGGTTCGAATTGTAAATAAGAATTTAATCTTTTATCTTACCGAAACTTGAGGGGTATGCAGTGAATGCAATGCAGCGTAGCAATGTTTGGTTTTAAGCTTTGATTTATTCAGGGAAGTTGAGATTTTTCACACTTACCAAGTCAAAACTCAAAGTGATGACCTGTGCAAATAACTAACAGACTTTTCGCAAAGGCCACGCATTTTTATTTTACCAAAAATTTTACAATACTATGTTGGCCGTCCAGTATCAGGTTGACAGACAAGGAAACAAAAATACAAAGTCCTTAACAGGTAAGTTTGAACATTTTGAAGTTATTTTAAAGGAACAAATGATTTACATCTTTTCTACACGTTCCGTTTGTAGATTGGGTTGTTCGATAATAGGTGCCGTGAACTGCATTTTTTTATGTAGTAGTGATTGCGTGGCTTATATTATTATATACTATTTTAAAGGTTTTTGGCTTCACGTTTAATAATCTTTTATGATTATACTGATGCTTTTTGTATTTTTATAACTGTTAACGAAATCCATCACTATGTGAACAGTTACATTTTTGGGTTAGGTGTACGGTTTTTATGTAGGTTGCCCAGCACGAACAGAATTTTTCTTGAAAGTAGGCTGATCACGGAGCGGTAGTCGGACTCAAAATACCACCCAGATGTTATGGATGGTATAAAAGACGTCCGTTTGGAGCGTCTTTCTGCCTACCTAATTTCCCTTTTGATTGGATATGAAAAATCAACTGGGCGTTTAATGAGTAGGACGCAAAGTTATACTGAGTACTGGAATATATAGATTTATTTAGCAATGTCTACGGTGTTCGAGGACAGATCGACAAAATGAATCTCAACTTTATTTTTCCACCAAAAAATGCAAAACGATCGCTTATTTTACTGTCAAAATGCAATAAAATTAGTTCAATCATTAAAAGTCTAGCATCATCGTTACCATGGACAAGATCTTACAAAATTCTGAAATTTTTCCTCGAGTCACTAATGAACGACCAAAATAGCCAAATTTAAGTGAATCGGTCTGTGAATATCTACAGATCAATTTACTTTGATTCAGGAAATTTTTGAAAAGTTCATACAAAACTGTACTGTAAACTAATAGTGTTCTGAATAACTATGTGTTGAAGATATGTTGGTCAAGTTTGGAAGTCAATGTTCTTTTACAATGTTTATAAAAAAGAAGCCTGGAAAGTACGCCTTTAAAGTCCAATGCATTTGTGACGCAAAAACTCATTTTTTGTATAATGCTTCTATCTATACTGGAAAGAATCTTGTGATACAACAAAACTAAAAGTTTTTCAGTGCCAAAAAAAGTATGTGTTGAAACTTGCGGAGTCTATTTATGGTACAAATATAAATATCACAGGAGACAGTTGGTTTTCTTTTGTCGAACTTGTGGGCAAACTTTCAGAAAATGAACTGACGTATGTTGGCACCTTAAGAAAAAACAAGTGGGAAATTCCACGTGAATTTCTACCTAAAAAGAATCGGCCGGTTGGAACATCATTGTTTAGATTTGAGCGAGACAAGATATTGTTGCATCATCTACCGAAGAAAAACAAATGTGTAGCTTTATTTTCTTGAATGCACTTTGAAGAAGAAGTTGACAGGAATTCAACCAAACCTGAAATTATAGAATTTTATAACAGCACTGAAGGTAGAGTTGTTGCATTGGATTTGAAATGTTACAATTATTTATGTTCACGTAGAACACAAAGATGGCCTAATGCAATTTTTGGTGCGATTTTAAATATTTCTGTCGCAAATGGATACGTGCTATGGATGGCTTCCAATCCAGTTAAAAATGTTACTTGGCGTGAAAATATAAAGTTGACGGCGAAAGAACTCATACTGCAACACCTCCTCCCCCCCGTGACGTTATGTTACAAGAAATGACTCGTGTACCTAAAGATTAAGGCTCATAGGCAATACAATGCTTGATTCGATTTGAGTTTTAATGTTTGATAGCTGTCAACAATGGCGTATATTCTAGGCAGCAAATTTATTCTGACATAGCATATTTACGATATGAATCGTTTAAATACCTTTAAATCGAAGTTAAGTAGAATTTATTCTGCAGAAGTAAATATCATGCAGCGAGAAAAAATCTGTAATAAAATCATATATTTTGCAAACCACTGGTCAAACCTGTTCTGCTATATGGATGTGAAATATGGACGCTGACGAGCTAGCCCGAAAAGGCAGTGGACATATTTGAATTCAAAGTACTCCGGAAAATATACGGTCTAGTGAAACAAGGAACAGAGTGGAGACTGGGTTACAACGATAAGTTGCATGAACTTTTTCACGAACGAACTGTATCTACTTGTGGAAAGTTACCCAAATTACAATGGGTGGGCTATGTAGATTGAATGGAAGAAATCCGGCTACCCAAAAGAACATTAAAGGGTAGAACTAAGACGTACAGCGGGAAGACCGAGGAATCGATGGGAACACACGACAGAAGCTGATAGCCGATCTTTACTGGAAGTCATGAATTGACGAATGAGGTCACAGAATAGAATGATTAGAGGACATTAATCCTGGAGGCCCGGCTTGGGCTGGTGTGCAATTGATGATGATGGTCGTTCACGAAGATTGGAGTTTTCACGCCTGCTTTTATCACAATATCGCAAAAAGTGTTTCCCTTCTTTCTTATATTATTAATTTAATTTAAGGACTATAGCCTCGAGACTATTAAAGGCTGACGACAGTTTGGCTGTCCGAGTAGCAGAAATGTAATGCTGTTTTCTCAAAAAAAAGTTTTGCCTCTGGATATGTATGTAAATAAACGAAATCTTCAATTTGTAAAGAGAAAAATCCGCACAATATAGACGAGATACTATTCCATCTATAATTGGGCCTATCTTTTTAGAAATCGTTGAAGCCCTGATAGAAACTATCAACAGTAAATGTTAAAGCCGCTAGATTTTTTTTTTCGTAGCACTACAACCTCTTTTGGGCCTTCGCTTGGAGATAGTTAGAGTATTTCATTGTCATGATCTAATGTATCGGCCCTCCACAGGGTGATATGATCATTATCACGCTTTTTGGCCGTGTGTCTGTCCACCCAGCTGCGATGCGTTCTGATTTTAAACCAGCACGTATCGTAGCTGAACAGGCTTACAGTCCGCCCGAAGAACCACTCGAACTGAATCTCGTTAACGCCAACGAAACTTGAACCAGAGACCTTCGGCTTACGGGCTTAGTGCTCTAACCACTAAGCTATGCAGACTAAACCGCACGGTAGCCGACTATTTTTGCAGGAAATCGATGATATTGATATGGTTTCATCAAGCCGATTACTAGCAAAAATTCGAAGAGCGGATTTTCACGTCATGATAGTATTAGCTCGCCGCCCTGATCATTGGATCGATTGAACATTGTTGAAATTTTCGTGCAGTTTTCTTTATCTTTGAATCTATTAAAAAACTGCATTTTTGGGGCAAGCTGAAACTAATACCTACAAAGCTATAGCCAAGATAATACTAAAATCTGCGAAAAAGACATCAAAATCTACCTCAATCAAATATCAAAATGTACCTCAATCAAATTGATTGTTGCAGAGTGTTCCAAAGCAGTCATCGATACCATTTTTTGGGGGTAGTACTTACTCGAATGCATTAATCAAATCGTTAATTGTCTGCCCTCCTGTCCATCTGTCCCTTCTTTCGTTTATGAGTGCAAAACTGGAGCAGCTAAAAACGTCAAACTTGGTGGGTATATTTGGCATGCTTGCCTCTTAAGAGTTTAGGTATCATAAAGGTTCATTAGGAGGTGTGTCATTCCATGCAAAAAGGGGATCTTTAGTATTTTTTGCTTGCCAAAAGTGGTCATGGTAGGTAACAAACGAAAGGTATTGATGAGAACTTCAAAAATAGTTCCTAAACCAGCTTTATATGCTTTGAAAGTTGTAAGAGGAGAGGAACTTTACCCAGAATGTGTATTTCTCCTCCTTGCAATCATACATCGGTGTTCTTCAAAATCTAAAGAAAATTATGCGGGTAGTTCTTTATGAGTACAATAGCAACATATCCTCTTATAAGTAAAAATTAAATTTTCTTGTTAAAATTATGCTTTGCAAATCCTATTTTTGCATATTTATACTTGTGCAAAAACAAAGAAATTGTGTTATCAGTTTTAAACTCTAAAGATTTAAAGAAAATTTAAGGTCCTTGAACAGTAACACACGCTTGATCTACTATACGGGCTTCCTATCGATTCAGACACTAAAAGTTTGATCGGGTCTTCTTAAATTTTTAAGATAAGACAACATAAATATCATTCAAATCTTATTCAGTGAATTATACCCGGAGAAAAATCTGAGGTAAAACCACCTAAATACGTTTGAGTACTTTTTCTTCATATGTCGATGAAAATTATAGGGAAAGTCATACATAACAATAATAAGTCATCGCACAACAGTTCAAATCCGAACATTGGCGTCTAAATTTATTTTTAGGGTATCTCATTCCATGACCGTTACGGGATTTGATGTGATATGGACAATATCACGCTTAATCATGTGATTATTACCTGACTGTTCAATTAGTACCTATCACAGCTGGGTGGGCTGATAGTCCGATAGCAGCATCTGAACCTCAAACTCGATGCCGCCATCGGGGTTTGAACTGGGGATCTACTGCGTAAGTGGAGTGTGCCTTAACCCTTTGCTCCTCACGGAGTCATTCATGATCTTAGATAAATTGTATTAGACCATATAAGGTAAATTGCAATTGAAACTTAGTAATTTTCCTAAGAGCTAGTAAAGCAATCAATATTACGCATAATAAAAGCAACAAACGTGAGCGCCTTATGTTGGTGATACGGTCGCATGCTACATGGCTCAGTACGAGCGCTTTCGACTTTTGATCAGGCGATGTGAGTTCAACTCTAGCTTGAGTTGTAATAAAAGTCATTCGACTTTCTGTGTCGGGCTTGAATAAAATTTCAATTCAGGGTTTGGTTATGAAAAGAAATGTTGGAGAGGAAATGACAATCAAACCCAGTGGATCCAATCTTGTTCTTTCCCCTGCAATCTATGTGGGCGTAGCCTCTCCATTTGTTCCACCCTCAAAGGTCGCGACCCATGTCGCTGTCAGTGAAAGAAGAGAGGTTAAATTTCGACGCCTCAAGTTTGAAAATTGGAATCGAGTTTTGTCGGAGTTGAGTTTTATAAGAATTATTTCCAGGGTCTTTCTCTTTTAAATGTGTAGTGTTGGAATTTCATTGGATTGAACTGGTTGTGTAGGACCTGGTTTATGAGGCGAATTCGGAGTATCCGGATACATGCGCTGAAGGCTGTCAATGCATCGAAAGCGTAAAATCATGTATATCAATTTTCCTTTGTTATTTACAAAAAAAAAAAATTGTAAGACAAGATTTTTGTTCAACATGTTAGTAATTGGTTGCTGAGGTTTTTTTGTTGGTAAATAAATTTTTACAAATATATACATATTACATTTTTAGGTAGCCAATAAAAATATAGAATAAAAATGAATTGCTCAGTTAATCATCTCTTTCCTTTCCAGTAGTAAGTTTTCCAGGAGGAAGCGAAGGCGTAAGGTAAGTATGCAGCGAGGAGGGGGGGGGGGGGTTTCATGTAAATCTGCGAAGGATCGATTGTTCGGTTCGGTTACGCGGTGTCTTTCATCATTTGCGTTCGTTTTTTTATTAGCGTAGAGTATGTCATTTAGAATTCGAGAAGATAATTTCTGTCACCGCGTCGGTGTTGAGATCAGGAATGCGCGGATTGGCTTTGGTTGCTGTGAAGCGATGAAAGGCCTCGCGAAGGCTGACGGAAAGTAATGACAAATTGTTTCTCTTCAGGGAATTCTCGGAATACGTTTTAAAAGGGCATTTGACTCGGTGGCTGAAAGAAATATATCCGGACTTAGTCTACTCGCATAATACCTGCGACCAAAAATACTCCCCGAACTAGCTAGCTTGTAAGCAGCCACCTCGGAGTAGACTAAGAAATCTCCAATGTACAAGAACGATTAAAAATCGTTACAGAGTATATACGAGGTGTGTTCAAAAAGTATCACGAATTTTGAATTTTCGCGGGTTACGTATATTCGAATTTCGATTTTTTTGTGGCATTATGTTGGTACTCATGTCTGTCACTTATGCCGACAAGCTCGGCCATTTTGAATGTTCATTTAATTGGTGATAGCTGCTTTACTTGCACGTGTTTTCAATCGTCTTCGATTTTTACTTATTCAAAAAAATGGATCAAAGAACGTGTATCAAATTTTGTGTGAAAAACGAAATTAAGTGCGCGGATGCATTCCGAATGTTGACTGTGGCATACGGAGAAGCTACCTTGGACCGAAGCAACGTTTATCGGTGGTACAAAATGTTTTTAGAAGGCCGAGAAGATGTGAACGACGAAGAGCGTGCCGGACGCCCGAGCACTTCAACAACAGACGAAAAAATTAATGAAGTGGAGAAAATGGTATTGGCCAATCGTCGAATCACCGTTAGAGAATTTGCTGAGGACCTAAACATATCGATTGGCTCGTGCCATTCGATTTTTATCAACGATTTGGGCATGAGACGGGTCCCCGCGAAATTCGTACCAAAATTGCTCAATTGCGACCAAAAACAGCAACGCATGAACATTGCTAATGAGATGTTAAACTCTGTCCACGACGAACCAAACTTGCTCCAGAGGGTCATAACTGGTGACGAATCGTGGGTTTACGGTTATGACGTGGAAACCAAAGCTCAATCATCTCAATGGAAGCTGCCGCATGAACCAAGACCGAAAAAAGCGCGCCAAGTTCGGTCGAATGTGAAAGTTTTGCTGACAGTTTTCTTCGATTGCAGGGGCGTGGTGCATCATGAGTTCTTGCCACAGGGAAGAACGGTCAATAAGGAATATTACCTGCAAGTTATGCGCAATTTGCGCGAAGCAATCCGCCAGAAACGCCCGGATTTGTGGGAGAACAAAAATTGGCTTTTGCACCACGATAGCGCCCCTGCTCACACATCGTTGCTTGTGCGCGACTTTTTGGCCAAAAACAACACACTAATGATGCCGCAGCCACCGTATTCCCCAGATCTGGCCCCCTGTGACTTTTTCTCGTTTCCTAACCTGAAGAGGCCCATGAAAGGACGACGTTACGCTACGCTTGACGAGATAAAGATGGCATCGAAGGAGGAGCTGAACAAGATTTAAAAAAATGATTTTTGAAGTGCTTCGAAGATTGGAAAAACCGTTGGCACAAGTGTATAATATTTCATGGGGATTACTTTGAAGGGGACAAAATAGATATTCATGAATAAATAAATAATTTTAAAAAAAAACAAAATTCGTGATATTTTTTGAACACACCTCGTATGTAAATGAATAAATGATGGAACAAATATAAATTGATTGCTGACCCAGCATAAAGTACGCAAACTAAAATAGTTTCAGGATGAGTTAGTGTAGGGAAACACCTACAAAATTAATTTAAGAATTTTTTCTATGGCTGATTGGACATGAATATGGGTCTATTGCTTAGATTCTTACACGGTTGCCGTAGATTTTCACAGACCCGAAAATGTTTAAAAGCTTGAATGCATTTACATGTGTTTTGCGCAATTTTAAATATTTTTTCTTTGTGTTAGTTAGTGACACTGCATCAAAAAAATTTCTTGTTTTAGATATTACTAGTTTTTGACGTAAATTGATTATAGGATTATCACCAGCTTGAATTTGAAACCCTTCTGTCAGGAGCATACTTCTGTATTCTCAGCTTGCTGATAGTTTATTGATCATATTATATATTGCCTGGTGCTGACCGCATTATCTTCTCGAATGCCAATATATACGATCAAAATAATGAGATACCCTAACAATCTCTGAGCGAAGGTCCAAAAGGCGCTGTAGTGCTCAAAAAACAAATATTGAATGCTGGATTTGAAAAAACTACTACTCTTGTATACATTGTTTTTTAAATGAAAACTAGGAAACTTTAACTGTAATATTCTATATACAATCCGCTCAAAAGTTTTTTGGGCATTCCTTTTTTCATGGATTATTCATACAGTATTATGTTTACAAGAAAAACATTATAATAAAGTGAAATACGTATTTAAAATGTGGTTCGGTAAGAAACATCTATTATATGAGATAAGGATTACTCTCCTTTACCTGCACTTGACTGGATTCCCGAAAATTGTTGATTGAGAAGTAATTACAATAATAATCAATAATAGTTCAAAGACATTTCTGGGGAAAGTTATTTATCAGGTAAATTGTAGGTAATGATGTTTAAATCCTAGAAGATTATAGTGATACCCGTAACTTATGGTCAGTTGCAGTATGGTATTTACTCTGGTCACGGCGTGAGCGAAATATCGAGTGATAGTTTTTTTGAAAATGTCTACGTGAAAAGAATTGAGTACGGAAATGCGTGCGCTTATAATAGCGTACCATAAAAGTGGCATAAGTAATTGAGAAATTGCCAAAAAATGAAAATACCTCACTCTACGGTCGATTACAACGTAAAAAAATATCGGGAAAGTAGCAGTTATCTTAATAAAAGACGCAATGGGAGACCGATAGCGACAACATCCGCAGATGACCGCAGAATAGTGGTTGCTAGCAAATTAAATAGGCGTAAAACAGCCCAAGAAATCACCGCAGAATTAAATGATGGTCGCTCAAAGCCTGTCAGTGTTTCAACAGTAAAACGTCGTCTAAAGAAAGCCGGCCTCCACGGCCGCATTGCGATGAAAAGTCATTACTTCGCAAACAAAATAAGCGAAAGCGACTTAAACGAGCTCATGAACACCAACATTGGACCATGGAAGAGTGTAACAACGTATTGTCGACGGATGAGTCCAAATTTGAGCTGTTCGGAACCCGAAGGCGAATATTTTTGAGAAGATCTGTGGGTGAACGTGCCAGGGAAGCGTGGATTGCTGCTACTGTGAAGCATGGAGGCAGATCAGTGGGGCTGTTTAGCTGGTAGCAGTGTAGGGGACATCGTGAAAATTGACGGTGTATTGAAAAAAGAAGGCCACCCTGAAATTTTGGAGAACCAAGCAATCTCTTCTGGGATTCGTTTTTTGGGTCAAAATTTTATCTTTCAGTAAGATAATGACCCAAAACATTCATCTAAATTATGCAAAGGCTATTTACACCATATAGAAGAGGAAGGAATTCTCAAAATTATGGAATTGCCTCCTCAGATCCCCGACTGGAATTCAATCAAGTTACTACGGGAAGAACTGGATCGGGAAGTACGGAAATCGGCTACTGACATGTGAAACAAATCGCAGTCATGTTGGACTTCAATATCACAAGAAACTCTGGCGAAACTTATTGTGAGAATACCTCGATTGTGTACTGCAATTATTAAGTCAAGAGGAGGTCACATAGATGAAGGCAATATTTAAATTAAACGTTTTAATTTTCCCATTTTTTAAGTGTATTTTTATGGAGGTATGTATAGACGTAATTAAAAAAAATATTTTATTACATTATTGCTGCTAAACAGAGTGCCTAAACACTTATGAGCGGTAGTGTACGTGCTTAATTCGTGCCAAAAATTTGAATGTGAACGGCCAAAATATACTCCCAGACACGTGTAACTTTCGGCAAAACAGAGCAGATTTACATTGCGGAAAATACCACTGGAAGCACATGGCTATAATTTCGACCTAGACCCATAGAAGCAATTTTTCTAGAATGACTTCTGAAGTCCATGTCATTTATTTCGCATTATTATATTTTTTTTGTGGTTTTTCTAAGTTTTTAGAAGAATATTTAATCAGCGAATGGCTTCAAACTCTTTAACACTTTTTAAAATCGATTTCACTCAGTCAGCATTTATTTCAGTATTCAGACAAGATGCTCATGTAAGGAAAAATTTATACCAGTGTCCGCAGAGACGGGTACAGAACAAAAGAAACATTTAATCAAGACATTCTTCTTGCACGTGGAGCTTGCAAATAAAATGTAAATTTTGAGAGAGGGGGCAACGATTCAAACAATTGGTTGGGGATACAATTGTGGGCAATTCAAATGAGACAAGCATAAAAACTTCAAACAGCTTTTGGTTCAAAAATATTTTATAGCCTTCAGCATCAAAATAAAATTCAAGGACAATTTTTATCATTCAACACGTCATTTTTTGCCGAACCCTCAAATATTTCGAATTGTTTCATATTCACAAGCTTTTGAAATATTCGAGATATGTCAAATGACGGATGAAAAATTTCCATCAGGTATTTTAACCTATACCCGTTCGCTTTCATCTTTTCTAATTTCTCAAAGGTTAACGTTTCACCACATCACTTTATGCTATGATATGTTATGTAGAACAATTGCCACGAATTTCTTTGGTATCCGTTTACATCCAATTCAAATGCCAACTGACTTTTATAACTCAATTCAATAAAAAAAATCTTTCGCATATTGTTTCCTTCGGCGCTTTTATTTCCTCCTTCGTCATTCGCCCAATACATCCTTTTATAGTATTCTCGCTATTCCTTTTTCATACAAACATATCGGTGGATCAAGGGTATTTCAAACATTCACAGTATTCCAGAAAAATTGGCTTCAGCGTATCCAACCGTTCATACTCATACGTAGCAACCATATGAGATGGTGGTTCAACCGATAAAATTATGCTTTTATCGTCTATGGTACACATATGTATAGTATATCCCGTTATCCCGTCTCAGTTTCCTATAGTGCGAAGGTATTCCCAAGTATTGTATAGTATATGCGTGCCTATACAGTAAGACTATACGCGATATGGTCTTACTCGTATATCCATTCCTACGCCTAAGCTCAAAGAGAAGCAACAGCCCCCAGATGCCCCTTATTGGAATGAAATGCGTTTGAGCCAATTCCTCGTCTGGTGAAAAAATAAAGTCAAAAGGATACGTATAGTGTGCTGTGTTGTGACCTTTTGCTCTTTCTATTAAAAGACCTCTAACCCGCTTCTGGGCGGAATCAACCGAAATTTAAACATATGCTTTCATGTGCTAGGATCAAATTCAATGCTCTTAAATGGCTTAACAAATGTCCTCCAAAAGGACAAACACACGCTCTCATTGATGATGCAAATTTGAATAGCATCGGGATCATATTGAATCGTGTCTAGAATTTTCGGTTTGCCACTTTTAACAGGACTCTGGATACATGATACTTTCAACAGAGGAGTCATTAACTTTAAACTGATACGTTTGCTGAAAAGTATCACCGTTGTATAATTAAGGCTCCCTCGTTTTTTGTTATATTTGTTTATAACGGATTAAGTTCAATTTAGAGTATGGAGGAACTTGAGCGATGTGGTCAGAATGAGAATGAATGAATGAAGGAAATGAGGTTGACAAGGGAAAGGGTTTTTGTCCATACCTAGATTATGGACATCATACAGATTGAATAAGTGAGAGTTGATGGAGGGCCGATATCGCTGAATTGAAATGTTATTTGATGTATAATTGATTGGTGGTGTTTTATCGGTTAATTATCATAGGTTGAAAATACTTCCGTCAATATTATTCAACTGTTCCAACACGTGCAACTTAATTTTCCCGGTTCATTGTGACATAAGTTATGAACTGAAAAAGAGAGCAAATTGGAAAGAAAATGTATAAATGTCACTCGCATTACGAGCTAATCTATCACACATTCACACGATAATCGAAATGCGCAACCAGAAGAATTTCCCGTCGACGTTTATTTAAAAATTTGTGCTATTTTATTCAGCCACAGCTCAGCTCACTTGCCGGCAAACACCTGTTTCTGTCGGAAAATTTATAGCCGCGAGCACAAGAAAACCTTCAAAATTGGGAAAAAAAATCTATTGTGTTAACATCCGACTGTAGCGTAAAATCATCCTATTTCTATGGAACATTGACCTCAATGAATACCTTATGATAGATCTTTCATCAAATCTCGTTGAGATTCTTTCCCCGGGACTGCAAGAAGAAAATGTCTAGACGGGAAACAGTGTAAGCTCCGCCCAACTATGAGCTTTTATGATATTCTTGGATGATTCACACCTATCCTTCACTACATTCAATCAAATCCCTTTACAAGAAGTATCTTAACAAAACGATTCTAGCGTTTGAATGTTAAAACAGTTCACACTCGCACGAACGTGTCAAATACTAAAAAAAATAGACAGCCAAAGCACACAAGCTTTGGTTCCGGGAATGTCACATAACACACTAATTCGACTACGAACGCACGATTCGGACTTATTTATGATACATTTTTATTGCTTGGCACTTTGCTACAAATTATAAATCATTGGATCCATAGTAATTTTTATTCGAGTTGAAGCTCTCCCATGTGACATATTCGTATACCTACATACTCGTATCTCAGGAGTCAACAAGCAACGTAGAATGAATTAAGAAATTCTACACTTACAATCGTTTATGTGACGCGAACCTGGCACCCAACAACGGTCGCCTTTATGCGAAATTTACTTTATTTTCTCTTCTCGAATATTGTCAACATCTCAACGCAATAATCTGAATGAAAAGGCAATCTGTAATAATATTTTTGACATCACAGCCATGAAAAGAATGTGTTGAACGTAAAGGAGTGCTTCCAATTTTTCGGAATAATGAGCAGGCGGCATTAGTTGGACGATAAATAGTGTTTTGATCGTTTGTTAAACCGTTAAGGAGATATAGTGGGCTTCATCTCACGGCAAACTGCCGAGTAACAAGGAGACACTCACACACGTGCGCAATATGAACAAGATTAATAATATGGCCAAGAGTAAGCATCCATAACGCGCCATAAATCCCCCATATCCTGAATTGCGAAATGAAGCGTGAAAGCGCGGTTCGCCAAACTAAGCCGATTGCTCGTTTTTTTCATCGATAAAAGCAAACTAAATTACAATATCAAGAGAAGGCCAGGCCTAATGAAAAAGTAATATAAGCTCGTTTTAGGAGAAGACATTCATATTAACGGCGATTCTTCGTTCTTGGAGCTTTTTTCGGAAGCTAATACACCAAACAGCCATTTCTTCCGAATATGCTGTCTTAGACTTCGTGAAAGGGTTTCAGGATATAGGAATCAAATTTTCGGCATTATTAATTTTACTGCGTTCCATTCGCTATAAACATGCCATGCAGAAGCCACAAGTTGTTGTTGCCTACACTCTCTGCCACGCATCCTTTGCACAGACGATAAGCAGACACGCCGTCGTTGTCTCATTAAATCCGAAGACCTCATTTCGTATTATGGTGGATTTTAATGATCCATTTTAGAGAAGTACGATTATATCCTACATATCTACGTGTTAATCCTTGAGAAAAGCCCACTGTGCCACGCTGGCATGATTTCGCTGGAAATTCTAATTTTATCATTCGCCTCCGCCACTTACTCATTCTTTTCGCTCCAGATAACCGCCGTCAAACAATACATGCCCAAGTACAGTATTGTTTTATTCTGTTGGCATTTTATGGAAGTTGTAAAGTTTCACGATTCAACTTGATTTTATCCTCCAATCAAATTATGGCCAGGCAGTAATAACATTTTTATACGTTTCTTCTTCTTTCTAGGCAACCGCCACGGCTCTGCATTGTTTCCTCCAATTCCTGTAATATGTTCAACGTACAGCCAAAGGTTAGGATGTCCAAAAGTTTCAAGAAAAGAAGATATCCTTGCTACACAGTCGTAAATTTCAATTTAGTTTAAAGGTAGTTTCTATGTTTCCTGTACTCTCAAACTCTCATATGTAGCTACATATGGATGTGCTTTTTGCCCGAACGATGCTCAGAAAATATTTTCCACTTTTATTTTGAGAGTATAGTATGTGGAAGTACTGCTTATTTATTCAGAATATATGTTTTCCTTTCAATGGCGGGTGTTAGATAGCACCACGACTGAAAAAAAACCGTTGAATGTCGACTTTAAACATAACATATTAGAAGCGGTTTCTCTTAACTTTATGTTCCAAGGATATGAATGATAGAAGTTGGCAAAGGAGTTCGGTTTATGTTCAGCCGTTGTATATTCAAGTTCACATTATGTTTGATGCTGAGTGTCTAAGGATCGTGGAAATAGACAATTTGCACGAGACAAATGTGAAGAAATATTACACTTGTAAAATTGTTAAGAGTGTGCTGAAAGCATCCTAAATGAATGCCAGTTCTAATTTTAACATGTGGATGGTTTTTCCTGTTGAGAGACTTCCTTGAAAGAAATATGCTTGAGAAAACAGGAAAAAATTCAGTGAGTTTTCAAGCAAAGCAGATTAAAAAAGTTGGAACGAAATTGGAATATCTCGAAGCTTTGCATGCAAACCACGTCTTATAATAAAGAATTTATTTCATGGAAGGATTGACATTCAAACTCTCTTATAAGAGAACATATATTTTGGCGAATTTCTATAAAAGAAGCATTGAGTCTCCAGTCAAATCATCTAAATAAAATGGGGGGGTTTTGCGTTTATTCCAACCGGAACTAATTAAAAATCCCCCTGACTCAGAATTTATTAAACTAAGCAATTAGCGACTGTAGGTTCTCTTAGTATATTCAACCGTTCTTTCTCCGTCATCGCAGAGAAATCTGGCTGACGCAGCGTCCAGAGGAATTAGACCGAGGAAGCTTCTACCATATCAAGTGGTGGAGAGGACATCTATGGCTATCACTTAAATCCGATGCATTGACATTGCAAAAACACAGAGTAAGCTTACAAGAAGAAGCAAGGATCAAGTCTTCATTTCAACGGCTGCCTATTCGGAAATCAGGAGCAGCGACTCAGGGTAACTGCTTTGCTCTAAAAAAGAAGAAATATAGATAATTTATCTTTGGATGAGTTACGCACGGCCAGATTGTGTATTGTAACAATCGTGCAGCAAGAAGCGTTTCGTGAGGATATACAATCGCCTAAAAATTGTGAACCGCTTAGCAGATCAAGTACGTTCCTAAAGCTGCACCCATTTATATATAAGATGGGAGTTCTACGCGTTAAGGAAAGGATCCAGAAGTCTGACATATCACTAGAGGCAAGGCATCAAATTTTGCTGCCTAAAAAAACATCATCTGACAAATCTTATCATCGACCATGCTCATCATCAGACGCTCCAAGGAGGAGCAGGACTATAACATTGAATTATATTCGGACGCCATACTGGATAATTAATGTCAATAATATTGTGCAGTCTAGGAACCAAAAGCCCACACAACAGCTGATGGGAAACCTGCCGCAGGTCCACGTGCTGCCTTCTTCGCTGTTCTATGAAGTAGCCGAGCAGTCGCCGAAGCAAACTGCTCGAAAATCTTCATAACATGATCCGAATCTTAATTGCTGATTAGAAAATTTAATCATTCTAATTTATAGTTTATAAATTATAAAATATTTTTATTTATTTTTTTTTTGTATTATAAACATAAATTTTATATTATCTTTTTTCTCTGTATTAAATTTAAATTCTTCTTTATAATTGAATAGAAATTTTATATCATTTCTTTCCTATATTAAATTTAAACTTTTCCTTCTAATCATATTCTTTATGATATTTATCTTTTTATCATTTTGTAAATTTTTTGTTTTATTTTTTTAACTTCTATGAATTCAAAAATTAAAATTTCGATAATGAGAACACTGAGAAAATACAGCCATCTATGTATTGCATTGCCGAATGCAATCTATCTTGGCTGAGCTAGCAGCTGGTCTCAATTTACCGGTACGGAACAGAGATTTGGACGGATCGAGGAGTCTGTTATTAATGGTCACCGTCAACACGTCGCGATGCCCAAGTAGTACGCGACTTTCTTACTACTTGTCGAATCCGCTACCGGGATCGATATTTAGGAGTTTAAGAAATGAATAAAATCTAAGATGATCGATCCAAGCTAGTTTTCACATTATGAATTGGTGCTAGAATCGCGTTCCTTAAATTAGTTTCATTCAAATTTTCATACCCGCAAACATCTTTTTCCTATCTAAATTTTCCGTGAAATTACTCGTTCGTGGGCTGGAAGAACGTTCTGAAATTCGGAACAAATGGCGGCGGATTTAAAGGCAAGTCACCCGAAGAGTGACATATGAAACACGATAATAAAATTTCTATTTCGGTATTGGATAAAATAATAGAGGCATTTACATGCGAATGAGTGAGGTGAAAAGTAATTTCCGTCCAGCTATAATCGTGCCGGAAAAGTGCTGGACAAGATTCCGTGATGTCTATACTGATTATTGCGAGAAAATTAAAAAGTCGTCCGAGTCATCAATCACTGCTGAAAATAATTTACAGGCATCATCTAATAATTTAAACTGAGCGAGAAACGACGAAAAATTTAAACATAAGGAACAATGATAAAACGATTACATTAATGAAAAAGTGATCATATAAAAAATATATAAAAGAAAAAGGAAGAGTTTCTTTGCAAAAGCGGCGGGGTGACCCAATTCAGTTTCGGTCGTGGTAGAGAAAGAAACGGCATCGAAAGCGTATGCGCTACAAGATGCGAGTGAAACGTTACATTTGGCTGAATAGAGCCGAAAGGAAAAGTTTTCCAGTAGTAGCTCGAGTTGTAGCCAAGTGAAAAAGAAAAATCTGAAATTGATGATTTACAGTCAAAATTCAGAGTTCTCTTTGCGCGTTCGTCGTGCTGGTTCTATGAAGTGTTGGCGATTGCGAAAAACTTGGTGGGGCGTTGCTGCTGAAGCCAGAAAAGCAGGAAGAAGTGGGAATTTGTACGAAATTTGTGGAAAGGTGTGAAAAGATTTCCGGAGTGTCGTCGAGCGTGAGTGTACAACCGAGTGACTCAGAGGAGTACGGAGAAAACCCGACCGAGCACTATCGCCAGCGCTAGGGCCAGTGGAAGGTTATGTACGGGTAACTTGAATCACTTTGGCGCCCGCGAACCAATCGGATGGATGGGATTCAGAAGTTGATATAATATCTGAATGAATGGGATACTGTTTATTTTACGAACCAACGTTGGATACTGAGTGTTTGCAAGAGATGAGTGGTTAAAGGGAAACGGGATGATGTTCCTAGATCGTGGAACTTTGTTCATAACTGCAATTGAAGATCGTCAGGATAAGGAGGAGAAAAGTTAATTGGTGGAGCGATGTTCTTTGTGTTTTGATATGGATCGTATTCGAAAAGTAGCTATAAATGAACCACTTGTTAACATAATTGACCCAAAGTAGTCTTGTTCGACGTCATATATGATTAAGGATGTTAATTTATATACAGTAAAAAAGTGTGATTTGGAATTTTTCTCCCCATTTCAATTAAATGCAAAGCGTGCTAATTTTGGTCAAGTCCATTAATGTACTTTAAGTAGTTTGCAAGCATCACCACATCACCAGCGGGCGGCCGTCGAAGATGTTGGTGATGACCCTTTTGGTTTCTTTTATTTTTGCATGAGAATTTATATGTGAATTCTATAATGGTATTCCAAAAAAGATATGTGTGTCCTCCAAGATAATTATTCTTATTTGAATAAGAGAATACTAAACGGCTAGAGAAACGTGAAAAATTGTAACGAACGAAATAAAATTAATGTTACCTTTGTATTGAACCGAAAAAAACCTGTCTATTTCATAATTTTAAGCACAAGGAAGAATTGAGGGGAAGCTTATCTTTACTATTTATCTATTTAAATATATTGGCCAAAAACATTAATTTACCAGAATACTTGCACAGAACCGAAAAACAAAGACATGTTTAATTCAATGGCGCCCCGGTCTTCCCTTTCGTAAGCCCTGACCGGGTATGGGACTTGCCACGTTGACCGGCTCCACTATAATGAGCTAGCCATCGGGTGAGCTCACCCCTTTTTATGCGTTTCCGGTTCCCTTGCCCGGGTCTAGTAGCCTTCCGCTCGCATGTCCTTTTATGGTATAGTATTATCTGATTCCATCACATAATACTATAACATAAATTGGCTACGTATACGTTTTTCATTTAAGGGAAAAATTCATACTTATTTTAAGTTAATAATATGACCACAGAAGCGTGTTTGACAGCCTATAATAGGTTCGACGCATGCCGGGGTCATTGTAAAGAAATCTGGTGCTAACTTTGTTGGTGCTTGAAATAAGATGTAGAAAGACATGCAGCTTGCAATTGAGCAGTCAACAAGGCATGCTGCAGAAGTAATCGTCAATGATAGTGCAGATCGGAAACTCATTCCACCAGCCACTCCACACTTCGGAGAGCTATGGAAAATGGTTGCCAAATAAGCAAAAGGGTATTTGAAAAAGTATTGGGAGAGGCATCATTGACATACAAGGAGTTCACCATCGTGCTTTACAAAGTAGAAGCTTGTTTAAGCTTAAGACCCTTGGGCCAAAATTCTAGCGAGCCCAGAGATTTGGAACCTTTAATTCCCGGACATTTTCTTATTGGCCGACCACTGATTGCACCAACCGAGCACGAAATAAGTGATGCGAACATACATCATAGATGAAAGCTGGCTACCAAATTACAAAAGGACGTTTAAAAAAATTGTCGCAAGAATACTTGTCGTCACTCAAAGAGACGAACAAATAGCTGGTGAATAAGAAAAATCTAGAAGTCGGTGAGTTAGTCCTCACAAAAGTCAATTTACCGCCACAAAAATGGTCACTAAGCTGAATAAAGGAATCGCATCCAGGTGAGGACGCTATTATTCGTCACGTTTTAATGCAATAAAAGGACACAATAAAAAAAGTCCTCTTAACAAATTATGTCAATCACCACTGAGTATCCATAACTCTGAAAATATTCAGAAGAAAACGGTGGAAGTCTGAAAAATTTCACCAACACGAGTTTACCAGCTACCAATTGAGTTTGTTAGAAGCTTTGAATTAAGTGATTCAATTAATTCATTAGGCAAACAGGAGCAGGAGAGGACTCTTGGGGAAATTCCTGACTACCGTCTTTGGAGTAACCGACGAGGTATATACAAACATCGAACAGTTACATAACGCCCACGAAACTCTTTCACAGACGACAAATTATCGAGCGCTGTCCCTGAATTCCAAAATTAACCAGTCAACTGCCATCCTAGAATTCAATTAAGGCAGTTGACTATACGATTATCTCGTATCGCAGCTTCACTGAATGAGATGGCGAAATGATATGCGTCCGCAGACTATGACATAATCCGTATAGAGGTGGTATCCTCCTTTGTCATTGCTGAGGACTGCTGCTAAGCTTCATCACAGTTTGTATATAGCGAATGTTCTTCAACCTTGGCTGCAAGTAGCGGCAACATCTAATGGAATTCAGCTATACGGTTATCTATACACCCTAGAAAGCTTGTACATGTAACGGCAGTTTGGCATTTGATACAAAACAACACATTTTCAAAAGCAGCCTTAGATGCTTCAACTTTGACAATCGATTCCAATGGTCAGGTCTATTTCGCCTTCAGGAAGGAAGAGCTAGATGCTTGTATCATCAAGAAAAAGAACATTTAGCGCGGGTAGATGCAAACCGAAGCAGATACCAAAAAACCGTAGGAGACAACGCATGGCCATCGTTGACTTCAACGTAAAGGATGCCGAATGATTTCTGAATAAGAACAAATAAGAAAAGGTTGGGTTTTCTGCAGGATACGGCAAAGAGCAGCGCCTCTTCGATGTTTCAAATGCCTTGGCTATGGTCACATCGCACAAGTATGCAAAGGACCCGAGAGGAATATCCTGTGTTACAAATACTGTGAAATGACGACAAACGAGACACACTGTATGCTTTGCAAGGATGCGGATCCTAGATCGGATCTCGAGCACGTCTTGGGATTAGGAAAATGTCGAGTTTTCCAAGAAGCCTTAGTCGAGGCAAAAAAAAAGAGCTTCGATGACCCGTGTCCTGCAGGTAAACCTACACCGTAGTTTACCCGCCAAAAGCCTGCTTGAGCAGTTTGCGAGGGACATGAAAGCCAACGTTTTACTGCTGAGTGAGCAACACCACAATAAAAGTTCTGCATCATGGTACCTGACAAAACTGGTACTGCTGCCATATGAGTTCGGAACAGTGATTTCCAGGGGAAAGGCAGCGGAGGCGGGATGATTTTGTGTGGGCTAGATCCTCAGGGACTACCTTCTTTAGTGTGTATCTAACGCTGAAAGGACCGATATCATCTTGGAAGACACTGTCTCGAAAGCAGATGGCAACGTGCTCGTTGGGAGGGACTTGAACGCTAAAGCAATCGAATGGTGCAAGCCTTCAACAGATCCGCGGGGAAAACGGATCCTAGAAGTAGCGCTCGTCGTGCTAAGCACCAGTGATACGTCGACTTACCGCCGTATTGGCAATGAAGGAACTATAAGGGTTTGTATAAGAGTTCTCAGTACGGAAGGTGCAAAATTGGAGAGTATTAGAGGAATACTCAGCCAGTGATCATCAGTACATTCTGCTTGAGATCTGTGATGTCGTCTCCCGATGGCCGTGCTCTTGACTTTCTACAACTTGGTAGAACATTGAAAGGATGAACGCCGAGAAGTTTGTCAAGTTTTTCACGGCAGGTGCCCCAGTGTAGGGTGATTCGCAGCGAACAAGAGAACTGGCGGCTCAAGACGTGGTGAGCTCAACTATGAGCATCATCACGACTACTTGCAGCAATAATCAACAACAGCAAGGCTCGCTGCTGGCAAAATTTAGTAGACAATGTAAAACAACAGCCAAAAGCTAGTTATGCAGGAGCTTGTTGCTCTAAGGACGCCTTGCATACATGAACCGGAAAAGACGGATAAGATAGTGCGAGCACTTTTCCATTGTCATCCCACCCTTGTTGATGCTGTCTATGGTGAAACAGCAATCGAGTGCCCAATCTTCATTCAGCTGGTACTAGAAGGGGCAGGTCTATCATAAAAAACAAGGAAGGCTCAAGGCCCAGATGGCGTACCAGCTGAGATGTTGTACTTGTCTATGCCCGTTATGTTGACTTGTTGCTCAGCACATTCAACGCTTGCCTACGTGACGGGGTTTTGCCGGTACGACGGAAAGCGGCGACGATCGTGCTGATCAGCAAGAGAAAGAGAAATTGTCTACATATAGCCCGTTATGCATGCTAGACACGGCTTGGCAAGTGCTAGAGAAACTCATCAAGGGAAGACTCACTGACGCAATTAGTGCTTCTGGGGTATATCTCTAGTGCATGTCATTCCACCATTGATGCAATTGTACAGGCAACGAGTGCGGTTCAAAAGGAAAGGCAGAGGCATATAGCCGCACCAAGCGACGGACTGTTCTGTTGGTGGCACTCAACTTTTGGAACGCCTTCAGTTCCGCTAGATGGGTAGATGTTCTGAATACGTTGAAACTCCCTTTTCAAGATCGAGAATATCTAACACTACTTTTGAGAGACCACCTAAGAGACAGAAGCCTGCTTTATGATACGAAACAGAGCCGACGACAGATGGAAGTTAAATTAGGTGTTGCCCAGCGATCTATGGTTGGTTCATACTCGTGGAACGTGTCTTACGACGGGCTTCTGAGACTGGTGAGGTCAGATGAGCCGTGCTTGATCAGCTATCGGCACGATGTTGCGGTCCAAGTCGTAGGACGCATTGTTGAACCAGCGCAGCCTGGGCTAGGTATGCTAATGCACCGAGTAAGAGACTGAATGACTGCTTGTGGGTTCAGTCTAGCACTGGAGAAAACCGAAGTGATCATCTTGACAGTAAGGTGTACCGAAAACGTTTTGCACAGATACAGAAAAGCGGAGCACTGAGAATTGCATCTTCATATTTAATAGTCTTTGATTTGGCGGTGAGAGTTATTACAGGCGATACCTTTCGCTCTCCTTGCTCTAGGATCTGAGACTGGCTAAATCGGTGGCATAGTGAGACTAATTTCGATCTGACCCAGCTTTTGAGCGGCATGGATGTTTTCAGTCTTCCCTGCACAAGATTGGTAAGTCACGGCTCCCTGACTGTCGATTTTTCCTAGGAGAGGAAGGTGATGCACATTTTTTGGGTGCGAAAATTGGGACAGGCTGCGACCAGACCCCTACAAGAAAACAGAAGAGCTCTATCCGGATATTGTAGCTGCGATGATACTTGGATCAGTTGACAAATGGAATCATGTGGCACATCACGTTTGGGCAGTCCTAAAAGATAGAAGGGACACAGCAGCCGGGGACGTCGGGGCTGTGGGATCACTTATCCATCAATTTCTCTTCCTCCTTTTATTCACGCTGAAGGAGGAACCCCCAGCTTGAAGCAAAACGAAATTTGGTCTGAAGTAATGTATTAAACGGGTCCAGACTAGATTCTCAGGTTGACAGGAGAAGTATTTAGTGGGTATTCTAGTCACTCACGGACATGGAAGCCTCACACGCAGTGCGTAAATGGCATTCACTGTCAACCTAAAATTTATGGTTTCTTCCTCAAATTACAGTGCTTCATTCAGCGCTTTATGTGAGCTGCCACGGCATCGGTGATTCGTAACATGTTTTTTTTTTATATTCCAGGACAGAGGGTGGCCGATGCAGTATGACAGGAGTAAACAGAGAATGTCTACAACTAAATGTTCTCTCGCCACTACTATAGAATATGCTAATTCACCTTCTCAAACTCGTAGTATTCATATCCTTACACTCATGCAGATGGTTTCGTTAGTGTATCAGGCGATGTATGTATGTCTAAGCACACCTACAGAAGGCGACTGGAGAAGCTAGGTGAGATAGGCAGCGCTTATCAGTTAATATAAATAAAACAAAAGGAGTCTTCTGGTAATGTTGCAAAGCTTTCGACAAGTCAAGGCATCTACAAACAAGAATCTGATTCGGGTATACACATTTGGCTGTTCATCATACGCAGTTTTGGGGGTTTAGACCATTTACAAAATTTTTATTGGAAAAAAAACTAAAGAGAATGATGCATCTTGGTTTCATAAAGGGATTCAGTACCAATCCACTCATTTGCATCCTCAATAATAATAATCCATCGTACAACAGTCCACGTTCGCACCTTGGCGTTGAGATTTATTGTTAGGGTTTCTCATTCTATGACCGTAAATCAATTCAAATTCATATGATCGATATCACGTTCAACCATATGATTTTTTAATTTAATTTTTCCTGGGTGGGCTGATAGTCCGACAGCAGCATCAGAAGCTCAAACTCGATGCTGCCACCGAGGTGGCAGCGGCGGAGTGTGCCTACCCAACTGTTTCACACGGACTACTTTGTCAGTCAACTAAGTGAATGAATAACTTGCTTTTCACCCGGGCCATCTTGGCTATGAACTTGATAGCACTTTTATTGGCCCGATGGAGGCTGGAGTTTCGAGCAAAAGGACTGACGCCCACCAAAAACTGCGGTTCCGCCAAGGTCTCCATCGGACCAATAAAGGTGCTATCATGTTGATAGCCAAGATGACCCGTGTGAAGAACCAGTTGTTTCTTTCACTTAGGAGACCAGCACCATTTGTTCAAAGTACTTTATGTGGACAACGGCAGTCTTTGTGGAAATTTAGTTCGGATATAACTTACATGTTAGATGGTTCACATATGCAAATAAAGGTTCTGCTTTCGATTTTGGCACAATTCGATCAAGCTGCTCCGATGGTGATGGACTGTGGTAGCGCCTGAAGATTGTCCACCAACCTCAACAAAACCTTAGTTTATAAAAGAAGTTGATTGATGAAGTAAAAACAAAATGAATTAGGGGAATTTTTCAGTAAACTAAGAAGAATATTATCTATTCTTTTACGATTTGCAACAACCACAAAATATCAAAACTGGGCTAAACTGCATTGGCTTTTGAGCCACTCATATGTAGGTCAATAGATACCCGCAGTCGGCCACAGAAACATCGAAGAGCTATCTAATGATGCGGGAGAAGCTTAGACATGCCTGATGTATACCTGTAAGATTCTAAATTCCAGCAACGTATACAATACGCCTTGGGGATCTATCTGTAAGACTTTCACTCCAAAATCGAAGATGTAACTGAAGTGGGTTGGATGTTTTTGAGATCAACTCGAGCACATGCAGGCTAGTAAGCCACAGTTTTCGAAGCAGGAGTATTCGGCATTCTTCATGTATTGATGTAGATTATTAGGGAAACGTAGAGAGGAATACAATCTGTTGTGAGAGTCAAGCCGCATTGACAGCATTAAAACACACATCCACCACCTCAAAATTTAACCTTGAGCTTCGCTCTTTTTCGAAGCACAACAAATTGGGTGACACCATGACAAAATATGGATTACCTTCTGTTTTTACCTGGCCATGGCCTTGGTGTACCAAAGGGCATTTATCCATCATACCATAGAGGGCCTTGTCTGTAGGAAAACCTTTTATCATGCATACGGATAAAAAGGCTAGTCCTGCATCCATCAAACAACTTGGCGTCTTTCTTCACTGCACTAAGAAGGAAAGAGTTCTGTATTATTTTGGAGCTTTTACAAGGCCTAACCTTTGTGGTCAGCACTTTCGAACCATCGGCATTATCACTGACGCCGTCTGTACAGCTTGTCAATAATGAGGACATAAAATTTCTTGAATGTATGTTCAGCTTTGATATTGGCGACTACAAAGGTATTTTCTCCTCGAAAACCGATTCCATTTGGCTAGTGTGGATGAGTACAATGCACAAGTTTGCATGAGCGCTCGAAGTCTTCTGGTCTCTTCCCATCAACAACAACATAAACGCGGTTCCCAAACATTCCCAGCGTTCCAATAATGTATCGTGTCGCAACATTGAACTATGTATACAAAATTTGCAAAATTCATACCACGCCAGTTGACCAAAATTATCCATTAGTTCTCTACAATTTCAATTAAATTAATTTAAATTTTTTCAAGTGTTGTGTTATCACTGTCTTTTGTCATTCTTATTTGAATTGTTCGTAGTCAAATAATTAAATGATAAGCGTTTTTTCCAAGTGAGCTGGGTTTAACTTTCTCATCGTAAAATTATTTTCCCTCTAGACTTTATTGAAACCCATTTGAAATAACGGCTCTAGAAAAAAACACAAAGTATTTATCCAATTATACCTTCAGTAGATTTCATATATAGATATGTGTGCTCTCTCCGCTAAAGGATATACATGGACGCCGACCCTTTTTTTATAAAATTAATAAATCCTGATTACATCAGAAGACAAAAAAAGGTTTACCTACATCTAACAGCCTCAAAATTCCTCTTTCTCACACTCGGTCAGTATATTCAACAATGATAGAAAGCATTCAATGAGAATAATAGATGGCAAACCGATTTCATCATTTTGTTTTCTTTCTTTACTTTATTTAAAAATAGAATCATTTCTACGAATAAAAATAAAACTTCTGTCCACCGGAGTCAATGTAAATCAAGACTCGAATACTTGGACGACAACAGGGCCAGGAAAGGATGAAACAAAATTGAATCGCAAGGAAATCCGAAGATGAATTAGAAAAGTTTTGTCGTGAATGATCCGTAAGCTAAACAAATATCTACAGTCGTAACTCAAAGGAGTGGACTTTCCAAAGGATCAATGGGGAAGGATAGCGGAGTGGTTCTAGGAGCAAGCAACAATATTTATAGGCTTTACCTTTTAATATACGATTTAAGCAGATATAAACCAAAGCCTTAGGCATTTTTCTATTTAAGGGATGCCTACCTTTAATCATTTGAAATTGTGACCTAAATAATTCTGAATATCACTGAAAATTACAATGCTTTGGCCATCATCGAATTTAATCTTCAAAATACCAGTGGGTTGTGCTCATCCAACACATCATAGCATTATAATACAGTCATTGAATTGTCTGCAGAGCAAGTGTGTCTCGACTTCTACAATTGGAAGACACAATGAACAACCTATCAAATGCTGGGTTCCGTTCTGCATGATTAATTCCAAATTTCTGGTACATTTAATTCGATGAAATTAAAAATAGTTGTCATGGTCGTTTACTACGATACTTGAGCTAATTGGTTTCAATCTTAATTAGTTGTTGAAATGATGAATGAGTCTGTTCTTCCCCGAAATGTGGCGGCATGTCAACGCTATTACATATGAATCGGAGAATACTTGTATATAAGCACAACACCTTAAGTTACAAAAAATAGGAAGCATCGACAGCAGGCTAAGACGTTACGTGCTTTTCAAAATATATGTTAATATTTGCGGTTACTCGCTTCCTTCTTGTTTGTAAATATTTGCGGTCATCGGAGGCGCACTTCACTTGTCTCTCTCGTTTGGGAATCTCTCAGTGGTCATCACTATCGGAGCTATATCAAAAAATCTATAATTTCCATTCAATCCATTAGGGCCAATAGCTAGCTCCTAGTTAATCGCGAATTAATGCACCAGTTACACCCTATTAGATTGCCTATTCATTGTCGCTATGAAAGCTGTAGCCCAGTCATTATTATCATGTTTATCGCCTCCATTATACTTGACCGCACATACGAGTACTTACATTCGTATCTTTTGTGTATAGAAAACCACTTTTGCTTTAGTATGTAATAAATCATTTCTGATCAGCACATGTTCAAAACCGTCAATCATACAATGTACGAAGATTATAAATTATTCATTACGCAGCGACATTAAAGTGCGAGTTAACGGAGCGAATGACTTTGCGGGAACTTTAATTTTGCACTTTATATGATTATCCAATCAATTCTCACTTCATCGCGGACCGTGAAATGTGATCAAACGTATCATCACTTCTTCGCTTCGATCGGCTTACAAAAACAAACAAATATGAGCGAGTGTATCAGTCAGCTTTCATCGAGCCATCTAAGTCAAATATAATGGCAAAAGATCGATGAAGAATTTTCGGAAGAAATTTTTCAAAAATAAACAATACTCGTACATTAGGCGTAAGTCATAGGTGCGATTGATTTTTCAAGTGAAACTTTTCATAATCGTGTTTTGGTAGAGCTTGTGTAATTTGCGATATGTGATGAGGTGACTTAATGGACTTAATTATCAGTTCAACGGAGAAATGCGAATGGACTGCAGGAAGTTTAATTTGGGAACATTCCCCATAAAATTGGTTTAGTTTTATTACAATCTACATAAAAAATGTATCGATCAGATTGTACTCTTAACGAAACTATCTGAAAAGGCAGGAATTTGCTGCTATGAGAAGGATTACCTACATGTTTTCTAAGGATAAGAAATATATCATTAAGCAACGAGAATTTACATATATCTTTTATTTCCACTGCTACTACTAGCTCATCGCGGAAGACGAGGTCTGGTGCTGCTGCCGTGGGAGGAATTTCAAAGGCTCTCATATACTACAACGCTGCTACGCCTAAGTCATCCGTGTTCGCAAAAATGGGACATAGTTGGTGCCGGTCATCCAACACAATAATTTACCAGTATATATTACACTGCCTCACGTGTGCTCGATTTTTTGACGTAACCCTCAACTTTTCGTAAATAATTGAAGGATGTTTTGTATATTCAATGGATTCATAATTCAAGTCATTGATTTATGTCATCAGAAAAGTTTTTCCTGGTAGGAGCACTCTCCTGGTTAGTCGACATGTTTGAATTACAAATCTTTATCTCTCTGACTATGATTCACTTTGAGCTCACCCAGCTCTGAAATATGCGAGTTTCATTTCAAATAATAATCACAGATCTCCGCGTGGTGTAGTGGTTAAAGCACTTGCTGCGTAGGACGGAGGTTCCCGGTTCAAATCCCGTTGGTGACAACGAGATTCGTTACGGGTGATTTTTTGTGACACCTGCTGGTTTAAAATCAGAACGTATCACAGCTGGGTGGACGGACATCCGCCCAAAGCATGGTACTGACCATACCACCTTCTCGAGTACCGAAAAATTCGGTGAAGATGAGATACTTTAAGTATATCTAAGCAAAGGCCCGAAAATGGCTGTAGTGCTAAAGGAAAAAGCAATAAACACAGGATAAAACGTGGAATTGATCAAGCTACAATTTAGTGAAACCTTCGGAAATGATGCTGCAGCACATCGGAGCACTTCGATTTTATCCGTTCTGTTTTGTAATTGATGCTTTGCCCGTAGTAGACATAAAAGCATGTGCCTCCATTCGTTTTCTTCACTAGAATAACTTGGGAGGGCTCACAGCGTGAGACATAGCTCAATGAGTCCTTTCTTTAACACTGTGTCCTTGGTCACCAAGTACCGCGATATTTTTTCCATAAGTCAATATGACCAAGAACGGATAAAAATCATATCAGACACACACAGGAAGCCAAACGAATTCGGCAAGCATCAAGATTAGGGAGTCTCTTATTTTTCGAAAAAAAAGTTTTTTAATACATACGAGTACCCTTTAAATTTCTTCCACATGCAATAAAATGGTCCCAAAATAAAAATTAGCTCAATCTATGAACGGGAGACTTGAAACATACGCTTAATCATACAAGTTGCTAGGGGCGATCGGCGGGTGCTGCGTAATTAGTTAGCATATTAAAAGTTTTTTTTTTGTATCTGAGACGTATTTGGTTGGTTTTATATAATGGCGATTGAATTACGAAGTACTAAAAAGGACATTTTCTTAGTGGGTGATATAGAACATCAGATAACAGGTGCGAAATTGCCTTCAAACAGGCAAGTTTTAGCAGTTTTATTCTATAATATTCGCGAAGTGAAATTTAAAGTAAACGAAAGTGCTAATCTTGTGATTTGCGAGTGCATGATTTTCTGGGACAAAGCTAGAATACCTACACGATCGGTACCTAACTGTGTAAAGTAGCTAATATAACTGTACCAAGTTTGGTGTGATCTATAAAAAAATCTAAGAAAAGCTACGAAATTCACAAACGTCGTGAGCAGAATTTTCAAACGACTTGGACAATTTGTTTAATATCGCACATGCCGATGCTCTTCAAATTATAAATAAGAAGATGACAAAATATTTTTAAAGCAACAGAGAGAACCAGGGCTGTCTAGCAGGGGTGGACCAAAAATTAGAAGAGAGAGCTCTCCAAAGAAAGATACATGAAGAAAAAAGAAGATTGAAAAACGTGTCCATCGCTGGACCTTCCTCCGCATGTGATTATTCGCTGACTCAAAGCCCTACATCTATCTCTCGCTGTTTATCTGGTGGTTCTACTGACAGTTTAAATAAAGTTTTTCCCGATGAACCCGCACCGACACCGACGGCATCGACTCTGCAATCTCAAGTGACTACTGTTAAAAGGAGCCGGAAGGACTTTATTTCAACCAAGTTAGTTGCAGCCTTAGATAGGTGTCAATTAAGCATAAGGGATTCGGTTTACTTCCTTCAGGCTGTAATAGAAGCATTGGGTCTAAACATTGATGACTATCCCGTAAATAAATCTTCAATTCAACGAATTCGAACGCAGACTTGAAAGATTAGAGCCGAGGGAGTAAAAACGGATTTCCAAAACAATATTCCTGAAATTGCGACTATCCACTGGGATGGCAAATGGTTACCTGCTTTAGACGTAAAAAGTTCAAAGGAAGAACGACTACCGATTGTTATTACTTATGGCGACAAAGAACAACTTCTTGCGGTACCGAAATTAGATAATTCATCGGGAAGAGAACAAGCCCTAGCTTTTTCAAACGCTCTTCAGGATTGGGATCTCAATGAAAAAATACAGATAATGTGCTGCGATACAACGGCTTCAAATACAGGCCGATTTAATGGTGCTTCTGCAATATTGGAACAAAAATTGGAAAGAGAGCTGTTACTCTTTGTCTGTCGCCATCATGTCAACGAACTTGTTTTCAAAACCGTATTTGAAGCTTAAATTCACCAAGTCACCCGTAGCCCCGATATTCCACTCTTTATAAAGTTTAAAGATAACTGGAAAAATGTTGATACAAGTGCCTTTCAAACAAGCCCAGATTTAAAAAAAAACATCTGACTGATACTGACCTATTTGGGAGGCGACAGTGAACACAAATTAAAAATTAGGCCCCCTGGTGCCATGCACCAAGCACGATGGATGACAAGGGCTATTTACCCTTTGAAAATGTGTTTGCTAAAAGACCAATTAAAAATCAGTGTCAAGGATAAGCGGGCATTATAAGATGTTTCTTTATTCATCGCGACGTCCTATGTAAAACCCTGGCTTCAGTATAATATGGCAGTAAAAGCACCAAATCAAGACTTGTGTTTTATGACGACACTGAAGAAGTACGAAGCGATCGATGAAGCGATTCCAAAAGCAGCTTTAGCCAAGTTTCGACAACGCTTGTGGTATTTGACGGTTGAAGTTTCCATCTTAGCACTTTTCGACGAAGAGGTAGGTGATGAAGTGAAAATGAAAATTGTTTCTAAATTAGAATATAAAAAGCCATACGATCATGCAAAGAAGTATACTCCGTCAAAACAAGAAATGTCAACCTCTCTATATACCAAATGCTTGGATGATTTTGTGTCAACAAAGAGTAAAAATTTGTTTTCACGCTTTAAAATTGACTTTAGTTTCATGGGTTTTCCCGTTTCATTATGGAACGAAAATGAAGCCTATTTAAATAAAATTAAAATCTCAACTGTAAGGGCTGTAAATGATACGGCAGAAAGAGCAGTTAAGCTGATGCAAGATTTTCACGGCTTAATAACGGCGGACGAAGATCAGAAACAATTTCTCTTGCGTTGTGTCCAGCAGCACAGAAAATTCTATCCTGATTGTAAAAAAGCTACTTTGAAAAGGAAATACCCCAATTAATATAGTCTGTTTTACTCTATATAATGAAGATAAATATTATCATGTCGGTTTTTTACTTATTTTGCTACTTCGTTCGGTCGTTAGAGAATAAATTGTAATTATCAGAATATTTACCTAGTAAGCCTATATCTAACACTTTGAAACCGAGTCGGCACGGCTTCCCATCATCATAGAGTGCTGAAATTTCACAAGTAAGTTTATTTTAGGATTACGAAAAAATTTGGGGGGTATGCGTTACAAAATAATAAAAAAAATTGTTTGCCCATACAAGGGACACCCTAATCAAGATGACTTCTTTTAGTCAGACAAGGAGAAGCAATGATCTTATGTATGGAAGACTTAGGAATCATTTTATTTCTTGTAAAAACAGAAGTTAAAATAATCGTCTCTGTGCCCATGGCGTCCTGAATCTCAACGTCACGAAGATACGAACAACAACAAGATAGACACCTTGGCATGATTTTAATAGTGCCTAATAACTAACACGACTGAAAGTTTCTCTCAGTCATTTTCAGTTGGTACTGGGTTATGTCGATTTATGGTGATGCTAATTCTCCAGCAATATTTGATAGAATGTAATCTACAGGAGTTAAGCTGGAAGACCGGCATGATATACATGAAAGATATCATCATCGTGGGGATAATGTTTAAATAGCACATTTGGGGCATAAAAGAGGTTGCGACTTGCGAATCTAAAATTAGTCTCAATAAGTTTAATGTATCAGTAGAAGGTGCTTAAGCCTTTTAAAAATAAAACCCGTAATTATTTTGCTGCCAAAGTGCATGCAGCAACTGAAAGGCTTTACCATAATAGCCAGGTACCTTCATCAAGAACAATCCTCATTTCATCTAGAATGAGCAATGTCAGCCAGCTTTTGCGACGATTTTTTGTGGTTTAGAGTTGAAGTCTATTTACGCCCTGAGGGTGAGACAATGAACTACCCACTAAACACCCCCTCTGTCAGCTGAGAACCTAACCTAAAACCGTTTAGCGCATTACTTCAGGAAGACCTCATCTTCTTTCGCCTTGAAGCGTATTCGGAATCCAGAAATCTCCTTTGTAACGGGAAAGAAGGAAGGGGAAGGCATTACTAGAAAAGGTATTCCTACCCTTGACGCCCCTGACGCTCAAGTATGCCTTTTTATCCTTCCGAACGTCTCGTACATATTGTGCTGTGCGGTGCGATTTGTCAACGGATGTAAGCATGTTTCCGATTATAATCTCCGGGGAGAGCGCCTCAACTTCACTGAAGAGATCACCACGCAGCCTGTCCCATATCTTGCAACCAAAAAATGTATAGCAAGCATAATCTACCTCTCCTACGATATACACGCAGCCAGGAGCCCGTGGCTTACCAGTTTTGTGCAGCTAAGATCGAAAACATGTATGCCCGCGCAAGCGCTGGGTTAGGTAGAAGTCAACCTCAGCTTGTCTTTGATCAAGCCGTTGCCTAATTCAGGGATCAGATGCGTGGTTTATTTTCCCTTTGTGCCAATCTTCCAGGACTATTGCCAATCGTAAAGTATGCATTGTTTCTCCTACATTGCTACCCCGCTGTTACCTTCGCCTTTACGTAGAAAAATATTTGAACGCTCTCTAGCAAGGCAGAGCAAAAATGAAATATAAACTACAAAATTATTATATGTTAACAATTTAATTGAAGTAAGGGGATGTTAAGCTTTAAATTTAAAAAAATTGAGGTTCTTTCTCCATGCAGTCAGTTTCGGTGAGGTATGTAAAGAAGTCCAGCTCCACTGAAAACTCTTTCACTGGGCACACTTGTGGGTGGAGGTATCAAATATTCTCTGGCTACAGGAGAAAGAATATCATACTTATTGCTATTAAATTCCCACCAAAGAAGTGGATGCTCTTTATTTACGATACGTTTATCCAATATATATTCATTAATGCGTAAAAAAATATTTGAACGCTCTCTAGCAAGACAGGAAGGTATCATCCCTACTATCACTAACACTCCTGAACCGGAGGATGTTCGTTATGCACGTGCATGTCGTAACGCTACTTGTCTCTGTAACTGTACGAACCCTTTGCGGTGCAACTCCTTGCTGAAAAAGCCACTCAATATTTCTGATCCGTAAAGTAGAGCAGATTGCACAGCGCTTGTCAAGAGTCGTCTTCTTGATAAACGTGTAAGTGGTATTACCCTTCCTGCCGCTTTATCAGCCGTTTCCCCGGTTCGCTCGGAAAAGTACATCTTCGTGTTTATCAATGTGTCCAAATATTTCACTACTGGATTCGATTCCACCAGCGTTTCTTCCTGACTGTGAGAATTCTTTTCTTCCTGACTGTGAGAATTCTTTTCTTTGTCAGGATGACGACTTCGGTTTTTTTCCAATTCAAGGCTGAAGCTTCGAGCAGTTATCCAGTCCCTCAATCGGCTTATTAATATACCCAGCATACGAGGGTAGTCCTAAAAGTCCCCGACCTGACTTATGAATACAGGTACTTTTAAAAAAACAATTTCTGCGATTGACAATACCACCTTTTAACAACTTAATGTGAAAAATTCATAACGGTACGTTTATTATTATTTTTTACAGCCTCTAAAATGAACGCTCTCAGTGAATTTGTAAATATGGAAAAAATCGGGCATCGTTATGTGATACAATACTTTCATTTGAAAGGTCTAAGTCCAACTGATATCAGAGTCGAGTTGAATCTTACTCTGGGGAAGTCTGCTTCTTCATTTATAACGGTCAAATATTGGGTAGCTGAGCTTAAGCGAGGTCGTACGAGCTGCCAAGATGAACACCGCAGTGGTCGACCAAGTGAGGTCTCTACGTCAGAAAATGTTAAGAAAATCCACAAAATAGTATTGGATGACCGTCGACTAAAACTGCACGAGATAGGAGACATGGCAAGCATTTCAAAAAGTGCTGTGCATCGCATTTTGACCGATTTGGACAAGAGAGAGCTGTGCGCAAGATGGGTGCCGCGTTTGCTCACAATGGAGCAGCACAAACAGCAACGTGAGGATGTTTCAATCGAGTGTTTGACCATGTTTCGCAGCAATAAAGCCGAGTTTTTGTGTCGATTCATAACCATGGGGACGAAACATGGGTCCATCGTTTTACACCTGACCAAGAAGCAGTCAAAGCAGTGGACTGAAAAGGGAGAACCGACTCCAAAGAAAGCAAAGACAGTTCAGTCAGCAGGCAAGGTCATGGCATCCGTTTTCTGGGATGCGCGAGGAATAATATTTATTGATTATCTCGAAATAAGAAAAAACAATCAACGGCGCATGTTATGCAGCCTTATTGCAGCGTTTGAGTGATGAAATCAAGAAAAAACGGCTCCATCTAACGAAAAAGAAAGTGTTGTTTCATCAAGACAACGCACTAGTCCACACGTGCGTCATTGCGATGGCTAAAATCAATGAGTTGAAGTTTGAATTGCTTCCTCACGCACCTCACGCATTGGCGGTAAAGATAGTTCAGATAGTCCCTATGCAAAGTTGAATAAAACGCTGAACAACTTGCTCGTATATAAGCCAAAAGTCGAAGAAATGTTTTTACTTAACACCAATAGAAGAAACTGCGGGACTGAAGGCGTGAACTCCGAGAAAATCGATGGTGAGCAAAAAGTCCTTTCGTACTACAGCTGAGTTCTTTCAAAAAGTGAAAGGAACGACTGCGTAATCATGAAAGAACTATTGGTTCCACAGTAGTAATAAAACAGTTCCACAAGTACCTAAATGGGGAAGTTTATTTTTCGAGCTTCAGAAATACTAAAGGGCATGCTGCTAGATGGATCGGAAGACTACAGATACACGACTACGCAACAGTTCATTGAAGAGATGGAAATGATGACGTTTTGGTCTATCGATCCTGCCCAGCTAATTGTAAGCATTGCCTATGAGTCAAAGTTCGAGATACCCAGTTAACTAACTCCCATCGTTTGATTATTGCTGCAATGAAAAGAGATAACTGAGTATCCTGAATGAAATGATGTATCGACGCATGATGTACGGCATATCCTTAAGGATATATTCAACTTCCAATTACATACAAATTGTTCTCGTTAAAAGTCGTGTCCCAATTTTCGTTAAGAAAATACACTGAGGAAAATGGAGAACTTACCTTGGTGCAAAGAAGACCGTTTTAAAGATGCAGAAAGATAATATTGACTCCACGCTCAAGAAGATGCAGAGAACTGGTCTCATAATGATGTAATTAGCGCTTCTATTAGAGGCTCAAAGCGTAGACTGAGAAGGCCTATAACATGAGCGTACCGTTTAAGAGAATCACCTCGGATATAGCAGCATTCTTTCCCGAATACGAATGACAAAATGGGTCGGATTGTACCCCAATCTTCACTAAGAGTTCACTTCTATAGTCAAGCAGATCGTATTAAATTAGGAGAGAAGGTATAGCATGCCTCATGAACTACGTTCAAAACAAAGCCAAAGCTTCGTCATAATTTTTTTGCGGGATTCCGGAGCTTTTGATAAAATGAAAAGCAGGACAATTTTCCTTTATCCTGAAACAGATGGAATTATAGGCAAACTCAGCAAACAACTGGCTTAGATGGATGGCAACCAAAGAGACTAGGACTAAGAAATCCCGGTCCGGACTGCAGGAAAACACTTATGAGTGAATCCAGCCAAAGTTATCTTCGGAAAACGATAATTTTTTTGGTGATGTGAAGTTCGGAGCACCCTCTGAGCAGTCTCAGTCTCTAAAGCACCTGAAAAAACCAAATACACTTGAAGACTAGATTTATATTCAAACTCATCCGGAGTTCAACACAGCAGCTTGATGTGTTTGTATAGCCTACAATGTTGAAATGACAGATATTTGAAGCTGCAGCTGAACTCGTAGGATCCATAACAAATCATAAATAGAAATAACGATGTAGTCAATAATTTTGTTTATTTGGTATTCGCAGGCCAATTCTCCTTTTTCTTTAAAATTCGTTGGGCCTTGCTTTGTTGTGTGAGCAGACGCGTTTCGACTACTACGAGTCATATTCAGTTTCACTGAAGATGACTTGAAGTAGTCGAAACGCATCTGCTCACACAACAAAGCAAGGCCCGACGGCTTTTAAAGAAAAAAAAAATAGCGATGTTGCATATCGCATGCACCTGCTCCAAAAGCGGATCACTGATTTGTGACAGTTATTTTAATTGTAATTAAGTATTTCTTCATAAATACTTGTAAACGATCTCACCTAAATTCTTTTCAAGTCTCGTCAAGAATCATTTCACTCACTGTCGCTCATTAACACTCAGTCAAATGAAAACACCGTCGGTCTTTCATAGTAGAAATCAATGAGACTAGACTTCAGTAACACATTCTAGTATCGTATAGAAACTTCTAGCGTATGATTTTTGTTGTTACCTCGATTATATATTTTTAGATAATGGCTTATAATGATGACGAACGTTACTTGTGGCATCATTTAGACATGTACTTATAAATATATTATTTTGTCAAACTTAACGTTTGAAAGTTTAGCTTGCTGTGATGGTTCCATTGGTGAAATGAAAAACTATCTATTGAGATGTAAAAGCTGAGACCCTCAAAATTTTATTAATTGGACCTGCAGAAAAAGTTTAAAATACTCACAGATTGGATAGAGAAAAATCAATCAAATAGCTGTGAGTGATTAGAAATTTTCAAAAATAAAGCTTGTGACAGAAGAATTAAATATTGCCGTAAAAGTTTTTTTTAGAATACCCTATTAAAATTTGTACTAGTCTGGTCGTTCACGCGTCGGTCTATCCGTCAATGCACAACAGCAAGTTTTCTCAGAAATGAGAGAATCTAGAGCATCAAATCTTATGAACGATTCAGAAGTTGTTGGTTGATGAAAGTTTCGTAGGTTAAAAAATTCAAATGATAGTCGGATAGTGTATTAAAGGAAAGGAAGTAGAGAGGGGAAACAGAAGTATATGAAAAAAAATGGCGTCCTGCCACTTGCGGTTAGACACCTGTGAACCGGAAACTCCGATGAAAATTATGAAGGTGGTTGGTTCTCTATGAGTGCAACAACAACAAACATCTTCCTAGTCAACAATTATCCAACTTTCTTAATACAAGTAGTATTACAGAATTACATTTTCACCAATAAAGTCGGATAAAAAGTGAGAATTGTAGCAAGACAGCCTCTTTCGGGCCTTCGCTTAGAGATAGTTAGAGTATCTCATTGTCATCGAATGTGTCGGCACCCGACAAGGTGTTATGATCAGTATCACGCTTTGGCCGTGTTTATGTCCACGCAGTTGCGATACGGTTTGATCTTCAAATCAGCACATATCATAACTGAATGATGGGCTTACAGTCCGTCTGAAGAATCGGTCGAACTAAATCGCGTTGCCGCCAACGAGAGTCGAACCAGGGATCTTTGGCTTACAGGATAAGTGTTCTAACCACTACACCACACGGACTACTAATAAAATCGGATCGGTAACCTTACATTCAATGAAACTTTGTATTGAGGTAGTTCAATACAAGATGGTCCTACCATTTCATCAGCGTCTAACAGTTTTCTATGAAGTTGTCTCCATTTGAATCTTCACATATCACAACAACAATTATGCGCGATTTTCCTACTCTATAAGCTTCTGATCAAACCAGATGCTACATTCTTTTTCTTTGTTGTAAGCAATGATTGCACGTGATTTTCCTGTCACTTGTGTAAGGTTTATTTAAAAAAGAGCGTTAACAATGGTGTCCAAATTGGCTCAAAATGGTGATTATAGTCCAAAGGCTCTTTGGTATAATTTTCCAGAAAATGATCGATGCCTACATAATTTAGTGTGGATTTTTTGTATAAAATAACATTGATTTTAATTATCGTTATTATTAAATTTTGCTGAGTAGATAGTATATAATATTAAATGAAGTGATAAGCTGCTTAAATATTTATTCAATATAAGAAGTTTCCTGAAGTATTCAACGTCACTTTAAAATGAAGTTCGAATAATTAAATATCATTTTTCACAAATTTTTGCCTTAAATTTTTGTAACTCATTAACACGAAAGCAAGCTTTGCTTCTAATACTGAGCAAAGCCTGAAATGGGTAAAGAAAAAGACCATCATGTAATTAGCGCTTAATAGTTTTATCCGCTTCACGTGAAACTTTAGCATTAACACTCCAATGATATTTACAAAGAGTGGAATATTATTTTTCAAGTTATTATCGCTACACATTTATTAATTAGAGTCTGACAAATTTATCTAATCTAATATTCAACAATTATAATAATTTAAAACTGCTGAAGCCCACGGTCAATAATATTTCGTTGGATGATGTGAATAGAATTAACATAAGAAGAGATCCTTGTATGAGTCACAATACGTGGAATGCGAAGAAACGTTGCAACTTCTTTAGTAAGAATTGACTTAATTCTGCTATCCTTTCCATCTTCTGGAATTTATTGCCATGATCTAGACGTTAAGATTCTGGCTACTCAGACCATAATAAAAGGTATATGGGCTAAGATTTCTTTGAATTTTAGAGAATTTGGTGGACTTCTTTCGATTCTGTGTATATGAGAATGCTACCTGCTGTTGGAGGCATCTTCAAACGACTTACATATCAATGATCACGAGTTTTGTTGATACGCAGGGCAGACATAGTTTCTTGATAAATAATTTTGAAACCCTGGAATTCAACAAAGTAGCAGTAAATAGGAGGAATATAGGACCAATCTGAATGGATGCTTTTGAAAAAAGTTGAAATAATGTTGAATGGGAATGAGTTTGACCCGATTTCAAATAAATTGAATGGAATGAGAGAATAATCTTTTCCTGAAAAGAAATGCTGCACTATCTACCGCCCGCTTACAAAGCATAAGATTTAGGTCAAAATTTCACTATGGGTCTGATATCAATTCGCATAAAGTTTTATCAATTTACAATTATTGCATTTGCACTAAATTCTATCACATTTTAGTAAATTTTATCAATAGCTTGATATGATTGCCTGGCATGGATAAGGTACATTATTTTTATTAAAATGAAAAAAAATGATTTAATTATTTTGCCACCTTGTTTAGAAGTTGAAATCTTCTTTATCAATTTTTTTAAGGCTTTGCAAACAAATTTTACAAAGAACACAAGGGAAAAAAATATCACAGAAACCGGAATCAACTCAAATTTGTTGATAATAGAATGATATGTGAATTTCACGTTTATCTCCATAAAATCGTAAGATTTCACAATTATGTACATTAACAAAATACCCCTGTGCCCACAAGATTTAATTGAAATCGAATCATAATCAAGTGAGATATAGCCATTTTAATTAAGGTAAGTCCGTGGGAGATGGCCATACGACAAAAATGGCCAACTCCATTTTTTTCGAAACCAGTGGTTAAGTGGTGATACTTTACATTTAGTTCACATCTGTCAGTGGAGATGGCTTGAAGCACGAACATAGTGATTATGAAATCGTATCAAAAAGTGGATAAACCCTGTTTATTGTTTTTCAGTAGTGCTAAGATTTTTCAATGAATTCACTTTAGCGAATTTATTTTTTTTTTGCTTCAGCACTACATCCCCTTTCGGGTCTTCGCTTAGAGATAGTTAGAGTAGCTCATTATCTTGATCGAATGTATCGGCACTCCACAAGGTGTTATGGTCAGTACCACGCTTTGGTCATGTGTCCGTCCACCCAGACGCGATACGTTCTGATTTTAAACCAGCACGTATTATAACTGAACGGGGTTATAGTCCGTCCGAAGAATCACTCGGATTGAATCTCTTTGGCGCCAACGAGACTCGAACCAGACACCTTCGGTTTACGCGTTGTGTGCTCTAACCACTACATCCCGCGGACTGCACGACAAATTTTACTTTTGATATATTACTTTTAGTTGGTAGTTTCGTTGTGTCGCATTTTAAGCTTAAAATTTCAATAATTACTAAATGGTTCATTCTCATGTTGATGAGGACATTTCTCTGAGTCGATTAGGCAGAGATGACTGCATGTAGAACCGTAAAGGTAGCCTTATCATAAACTATTTTCTCTCGTCCAATTTAGCCTTACAGTATTTTATTGCAGATGCCCAATGTCTACAAGCGAAAAACAGTCGCGACGCGCAATAATTGGACAGAAAAATCACTTCAGATAGTTATTTGTTCCGTCCATGATATGGAAATGACAATCTACACTGCTTTAAAAACTACTAACTTTGGAGCAAATGTATAAAAGTGGCTACGACAAAAAGATCCTTTGGGGAAGAAATGAACGAAAACTTGTGGATAACATAAAAAGCATGCAAAGCAAAGTAGGTGTATTGACAATTGAGATGACGTCAGAGCAATAGCGTTAACATTTCCTGAGCGATTGAATATAGCTAACATATTCAATAAAACAATTGGAAAAGCTGGTTATAACTGGGTGCAAATGTTTCTGAGAAGAAAGTCTAATATTACACTACGCAAGTCTGAAGGTGTTTGATTGGCTTGATCTCAAACTTTGGACAGAGAATAAGTCGGTGGATATTACAAATTATCGGAGCAAGCTTTGGCAGAAAACGATAACATATGCAAATCAAACTGTATCTTCAATATGGTTGGATGGATCTTCAATTAGATAATCGCCCAGGATGCATATTATTTCTCTTCCAAGGTAATCAAAACTGTGTTCCTAGACGAACAGCGACTGCGCCGACGGGGTTGCGGAACGAGCAGTAGCTCCGTGCAGATCGTGAAGCGAAGCAGTAAGTGGTCGCTCGAGCGCCCATCAATGTCAAGTGCAACTTTTGAATAAAGCGCACGACAAGCGTAGGCGGAATTCACTTCAACGCGCCGAAAAACAAGATGAGTTTTCGAATGGTAGCATAAGTTGCAGCACGACCAATAATGTGTCATTGAGGTAAATCGAATGAATGGTTGAAAATGGCTAGTTAAAACAAACTTTCATAGAAACTAATGAGCTGATGTCAATCCTGTGGATAATGAAGTGGATGAATATTTTTAATTAATGTTATATCAAAGCCATGGATATATGCCAAAGTCATGTGTCACTTTCGAATGAAGAGTAATCGAGCCTTCCAGACAATACCGCAAGTTGGTAGAAGAACTTTCACCTAACTCACCATTAGCCAGGGGAGCATCTACGACAGCTGCTACAGGAAACCAGATAGAAGGTCCAGGAGGTTACAATCTTCTTACCTAGCACCTGCCTCGGAGTTTACCGATACAGATTAGCATCTACATTTCTTCCGTTAGTAGTGTAATTTCTCCAAAAAAATGTACCGATAAGCAAACAAACCTGGCAAAACGTTTTGATTGCGTGTAATTCAATAATCAACAATTGACTCAGGCAGCTTTGAAAGTTAAGTATGGTTTTCAGTTTTTTTCTTGAAAAGCCACCGAGCATTGTTTTATTGAGCGAATAGGCCCGTATCGGCTACTTTGAGTCATCTTCAGTGTCTAAAGGATGTGTGCAAGAAAATTGCTTTATATAGGCGTAGGAGGGGTTAAGCAGGTGGGTTCTAGGTTAGACTAGGTAGAGGGATATAAGGTTTACTTTGGGTTGCTGGATGTCCGTTTTTCTGGTTCGTCTCGCGTTCGTTTTCATCGGAGGATACGGTCTAGTACTAAGAAAATTGTATCGGAATTTGTGATTAGCTGTTCGCTGATAATGTTACCGTCTGTCTTTCTATGTTTATAAGTATATTTCAAGTATTTCTAGTATCTCAAGTCTAAGCCCTTTGCTCTGCTTGTATATCAATCTCATAGAGTTTATTTATGTGGTTACTAAACGAAATCACGTTACCTTACATCCTAGTACATGAATTTTTATTGAATGTCGTGAACTGCTTCCTCCAAATCGCTGGTATTGCAATTTTGTAAGAATAATTCAATAAAGAAATAATAAAATGCTAAAGAAAAACAAAGTTCGGTCTTTTTCTTTCGTCCTTCGAAAGGACTGGGTAGAAGAACCACATCGATAGGAGAAACCTCCGCTAACCCAGTCACCCAAATGTGGGGTCACCAACTCCACCTGGGTTACCCACTTTTTTCTGTGCAATACAATTCTTTCGTTGAGGTCAAGGTAGGTTTCTGACAGCGAGCAGGGAACAAGAAGGGTGAGTATCATACAACAAAAAACCTTCAGCCGAGCCTGCGCCTTTCTGTTTCTATTCGCGCTTCGTGTTTCTTCACCCCACAAATCCTGTATGAGTGCGTACGTTGTAGTGGGACTTTGTGCTAGGGGAAAGAACCCATCTAAATATACCGCAGATGCTAGCCTCGGAGCGCATACATGCGTCCCTGGATTAAATCACTTTCAGTGAAAACGGACACCCAGCTGGTCTTCAGTATCGTCAGAACTGAATAAAATATTTTATTTGGGAGCTGTATTCCTCGAAGTATTTCGTCTCTTTCATTGCTGGTCCTCGTTATTATTTACAAATTCGGGAAGCTGATAATCACGACAACTCTTGTTTGGAGGAGTGCATTGAAAATCAATTCAAAAAATTCCGAGTGAACTGTGCAAACACGAATTCTTAAATCGTCTCCATTTCCCATTCGTGGTTTCAATCTGTGGAATGTTTACTGTGAGAATTTAATAAGATCTCCTACCAGTACTTATTTCCACGACAGTGTGAAATATGGGGGGTGCGATTTTTTCAGTGACGGTTGAATAGAAAGCGTCAGACGGTGAACACAGAAAGGCGGCGCAAAGCAAGTTTCGTTGGATACTATGAGTATCATTCTAATAGTTGTGATCCCATTAGTGCTTGAAGTTTCGGCCTTAAAGTCTATTGTTGTCTATTGTTTTGTACTTAACCTACAAAATGCGGTCACCAGCGACGAATAAAATCAAGAAACATGTAAAAGACGATTTTATTGGAGAAAATATGAAATTCGAAGATCATACTATTCTTAAAAAAGTTGAACGAATTTTGACTTCTGAGGTATTTGTTATTGTTATACTCATAAATATCTCCCTTGACAATTTTTTCAGATTTTTTAGATCACAGGAGGAAACACAAAAGTTCTGATATTTGCCCTTCCCGTGCCCTCCTCGGTACCGGAAAGGCAATTTTAAGGATTGTTTTGAAAAGATCTCATCAAGACCTTTCCAATGACATCCTACTCGATTACCAATGGCGAAAAAAAATGTTTAAAGGGTCACCTCCCTATATGGAGAGACCCCCTTAAACCCATTTGAAAAATTTTTCCATCCTTGAACTTTCAAGAAGTCACCACTTTTGACCTTTTCACAAAGTTTCATTGCTGTAGCTTCTATAGTTTCGGAGAAAAAGACATACAGACGGACGGACGGACACAGGTCGTGGTTGCAATAGTGTATTGTATTTTAGTACAAAACCCTAAAAATGAAAAGGAACACGTGGGCGCAAACATTTTTGCAGTATAAGCTTTGAGCTAGTGGGAAGAGCCCGCCCCATGACACAGCTGAAGCTGTCTGCCAGCACGCGTATGAGCCGCCAAGGAGTGCCAATTAAGCTGAGCTCGATTACCTTATAGCTCGCTGAGGCAACAGGCCATTGCTGCATGTCCTTTAAGGAACAGTAAAAAACCATTAAACACAACAGGGCTCGAGACTCCCAGAATGATTGCAAAATATTAATTAAATTACAATATAATAAAACTGCCTCTTGATAAAAGACAATAATAAAAAAATTGCTTTTTAAAATTTTTTTAGATTTTGGTATCAAGTTACATTATTTTCCAAATTTTCATCCATTACAAAGGAAAATATTTTTCAGGTCCAAGTTATATCTACCACAGATAAATTCGATTTTTTCAAGCATTTTAATATATTCGCCACACATACAGGGTTTTCCAATAATAGGTATTATTTTGATATTACAAGAAAAATGCCACTTTCTAATATAAATGATCGGATGTTTATTCCATTATAAGGACAAGGTACGCCGTTAATAGTGAGAAATAACATCGGCCAAATGACCACCACGACTACGCTTACAAGACCATATTCTTTTCATGAAATTTTCCATAACCAAATCGCAAACTGGCTGCCCTATGTCCTCGATAGCCGCACGAATTCCATCTCTTTCACGTGGCCTCAAAGAAAGAAGTCGCAAGGTGTTAAACCACAAGATCTCGGTGGCCAATTGTGATCACCTCTTCGAGAGATAACACGGTCCGGAAACTTTTCCCGTAAAAGATCAATGGTTTCGTTATTTGTGTCGCACGTAGCGCCGTTTTGTTGAAAGTATCCGTTGTCCAGATCATTACCATCCAATTCCGGCCATAAAAAAATCATTAATCAGCTCTCGATAGCGCAATTTAGTCCAATGACTCCGCCGGACCATAAACCGCAACAAACAGTCACACGTTGAGGATAGAGAGGCTTTCCAACAATAACTCTTGGGGTTTCCGAGCCCCAAATGTGACAATTTTGCTTGTTGACGAAGCCACCGAGGTGGAAATGGGCCCCATCACTCAAGATGATTTTTCGATGGAATTCCGGATCATTTTCATGCATTTCAAGGACCCAATCAGCAAAGACACGACGTTGTTGATGATCGACCGGTTTGAGTTCTTGTGTTAACTGAGTTTTATAAGCCTTAAGACCAAAATCTTTATGCAAAATACGGTGTAATGACGTTTATGGAATGCCTAATTCCAAAGAACGACGAGGAATGGACAAACCTGGGTTTTCTTCAACACTTTCGGCTACAGCAGCAATATTCTCGGCTGTTCTTGAGTGACGTGCACGGGTTATTCTTCACATCACTAAGTTGTCCCAACAGCTCGAATTTTTCCACGAATTTCTGTATTGCGCTTTACGACGACCCAAAAATATTCGAGTTTTACGAACCGTCTCTGCCAAATTTTCACCATTTTTATAGTGGATTTTAGTAATTTCAAAGCGTTGTTGAAGCGTGTATCGTTCCATTTTTATTAATGGCGTAGTTTCTACTTGTTAATTGTCAAAAAATGACAGCTTCAAAAGTGACATCTACCGACATAGCGGGCTATTTAAAATAACACCTCAACTCAATATAACACCCTTTATGTTATAGCTCCGTCTTTTTAAATCTTTCAGGGATAAAGTATTTCTTTAAGTGTAAATAAAAAGTGAATATTCGTTGACCAGTATTACCAATACAATATATTTACTATCATGCGCCAACAGGTTACTGCTTAGTATCAGAAAACATTTTGTTAGATATACGAATAATTATTTAAAGTAATTAGCATTTAATTTCACAGTGGAAAGATACCGCATACGAAGTTATCACAATATCCTGGTTTGATGTTGTTATGAGGAGTCTTAACAGATGCTTAATGATATGAATAACTAAATTGAAAAGATGAGTAAGAAAGTCACCGACTCCAAAATTCCGTAACGCATCAGTTCATTCGAGGTTTCCAAACAGAAGATGTTTTCAAAAGCAAAACAAAATAGTGCATACAATATTAAACGTAAATAAAGTACAACGCAATCGCCAATTTCGAATTCCGTGGTAGATGGAAAGAAACTCACACACATTGTTGATGGCCAAGAGGAGTCAAAAGAAGAATCAACCAATTAAGTAAGAGTGCTGGCTGATCTTAAACTGATTCTACGGTTGGTCTTGTCTTGACAATCTTTCGCAAGTTGCATGTCTTAACACACTTTAATTCACATACTTGCCGCGACTACAGCAGGGTACGTTACATCGTTACACAATGGAGACAGGTAAGAAAGAATTGTTAAAAACAAGAATGTCCATCCTGTACAACTTTTCCCAAAAACTGCTTTTGCCAGTGAGTTGTGTCGGCCTCGACTTAAATGGTCGTCGTGTCACGCATAAAATTCCCTCAAAAGAAAACTGAAAGGATTATTTAGACACGTTTACTGGTACTTTTGCAAGCCTTATGCAACAGCAGTAAATTGTCTTAAGACACATTCCCGTCAGTTTGAGCAAGGGCGTTTTTACAGTACGAAATTCAAGTTAAAAGAAGTTTTAATTATTCGCGTTTCAGATCTGACGAGTTGGACCTGTTCATACTTCTGCTGGTTTAGCTGTTAGCAATCATGTGTAGCAGTTTCAGCTTCGCGCCGTCGATCATAAAAGTGATCAGTGCAGGCTTGGCTGGACCTCAGGTGAGTTACGGGAATGCCGGCTAGTGCAGGTAAAACTACTTGTTCGTAATATCTGGTGCACTCAATCTCAGTGTTAACGGAAGGCTGCAATAGAACCGGATCGACTTCTATTCGAACGGAACTACAAGCTTGCATGGTCGCAGCTTGCCTCGCAGATGCACTGTTATGCAACCTGTTATTGATTGTAGCGCACTTACTACTGATATTGCTCTTGTCTTTCTTCTTGGGAATCTCCTTCATTCTTGGGACTTTTCTTTCATGGTATTACGATCGATGGATACTAAGATTACTTTGGATCTTGACCATATACGAATAAGTGTATTTCAAGGTCTCATTAGAAAAATACCACATTAAGTGTATTGGCTTCGAATGGAGAACTCCTTTAACAGCGAGATTTTTACTGAGCAGTTATGGATCATTATGGTTCATTTATTCTCAATGTTTTTCCCAAATTTAACAAATACGGCTTTTCAACTCTATGGAAATATTAAAATATTCTCAACGGAGTCAGCCTACGCATCGTTCGCTGTATTACACAATGTAGACAACGATTTTTCTCTCTCGGGACGATAAAATCACGCCTGCCATAACTCATTGAAGCAAAAATGAAAATTCTGCCATCATTGATTTCAGCATTCAATTTTATTCATATAAATTAAGGAAGCACAATTGCTTTAAGGCTCATTAAATGAATTGGTTACACTGTCAACAATTATTCCGATTCAAAATTAAATCCCCATTAAAGAATTAATTGTCGACTCTGCTTACTTGGGAGCATACTGTTACTTTGTGCCGTTGAAATTAATGCATTATATCGTAATTTTATTCATGCCACCACCACGTACTGATTCCACCGCCACAGGCAACGCCGGGACATCCGCAGAAGTACATTAATAAAAGATATCGCATAACGTAATCTATTATTGGCTAATAATCGAATCAGTTGGCTTTTAGACGAAGTAAACATTTGTGATATGCCATATAGCTAATGTAAATGCATTAGGAAAGGTCGCGCAACTCCTTTTCGAAGCTAGCATTAATTTTATGAAAGTGGATAGTGCCTTACACAACGTTAGCATGCAAGGATTTTAATGGGGACAAACAAATAGTGGTCGCAAATCAAATTTGGATCAAATGACAATGGATAGAATAAAGTTATCGGACACAGGAAACTACTGGTTTTCTTTGAAGGAGTCGTCATCGCTGTCGTGCTTTATTACTCAGGATACGCACCTGGTTGCTTGCTTTCTCCTTCATTTGATGTATAACATACTTTTCGTGGCAGGCTAAAACGATGTTAATTTCACCACCTATCTAGGGCGACGCCACAGGCAGGACCCTGAAAAACAGGGTGTGATTGCAGGACGCCTGTAACAAAAGAATTTCGCGAGTTTCAACTTAATGACGCGTTCTGCTTTGTGCTTTCTGTTGCGTGCCTATACAGAGAAAAAGCGGGTGCGCCTTTCTTTATGCCAGGCGAGAGAAGCGAAAAGGAAAAAAATCTGCTGTAACTTTTGTCTACAAAATAGTTGCTGCTCGCTAACCTTCCCTGCTGCGGGCGGGTAATGTTGATTGATGACCGTTATCGTAAAGCAATTTTCTATGTATCCAAAAGACGAGCTTTGCTACATTACCAACAGACCGAATGACTGACTGGGTGACTAACTCACTTGCCTAGCCAACAACTGCCAACATGCCTTCATTCACTGACAAAAGTCAGTTTCACCATTGCGTCCCCATTTCCTTCTTTCACCAAGTACAATATCCTGGGAAGGTTTCATGACTTCACTGTTTTTTTCGATTTAATTTCGATCGGGTATTTTTAGAACCCATTTTAACGCGACTGGTTGTTTCGACCGAAGAACTGCAATGGGTGTGATGAGTGTAAATTAGGATTATATGCACTAGTTTTTCACTGTAATTTCACGAATTACATATGTATGGGCATTGTAAACAGTATTTCAATAATACTGACATACATACAAATTACACTGTACGTGACTTGAAATTTTGCCATGCGAAATTTAGCACTAAAATGTAAAATGTTGCATATCAGAGAGTCAAACAATTTATTTACACGTTTTTTATCATTTGCAATTCAATTGAGGCATAGAAGTCGGAGGGCAAAACATAATAAATAATTAATCATTGCTTCCGAGAACTTGTATCAGAGCAGTTAATTTATTTCTAACTATCACAAACATTAGAATTTGTTGGTAGCACATTTTTAATTTCGTCAAATTTACTTCGCGATTTACTATAAAAAGTGCGAACAAATTTTGTTAAAAAAAACAAGATGTATATTAGAGAATAAAACTGTACAAAATAAAAAAAATCATTTACGTTTGATTTATATGTATGGTATTTCATCTCTTTATTTTTGACAAATCAAGCATGGCATGTGCCCATTAAAGAGTACTCAGTTAGCATTGCTATTTTAACCATCGTTTTAACCTGAATAGTGCTTATAAGTTATTGAGCTTTATTACCCGAATTCACGCTCTATGATGAATCGATCTCGGCTACTTTAGTCATTTGATAGTTGTCATTACCGACTTTGTGCTGAGCAATGGAATGAAGGCATAGTGACAACATTTTTTCAGTATTTTCTCACGCTGTTGGACATAGGGCTACTAATCAGTGTATGTGGAGTGCTGTCGTAGAGCGTAACATCCTCGATAAAAAATATGTATGATCCACATCTTGACTTGTTTCTCCAGTCATTGCGACATAAATTATGTTCATGTAACGCTGAGCCCCTTCTGAAGTACTCATGTTCAGTAGTGATAGGATAAATTTCCCGTATTTCATGGTCAACATCTTCGAACTGCATCCATAAATACTCTGACTGAGTTCTCCTGAATTCAAAATATCCTGCAGCCTTTCTCCTTTCCGGGCCATCCTTCTTGAAGTTGCTATCACTCGTTGAATCTCTCGTCCACATTCAAGTTGTTTTGCCACGTACTCTTCTATTTCGAATTCAACGAATTATTGCAACAAAGCTCAATCAGCACTTTAAATGTCCCAATATTGGACAACAAACAAAACAAAATTCACGCAGCACTATCACGTCGGGGTCACCAAAGAAATAAGTCAAAAGCAGCACGACGTTTTCGTCCAACAGAGAAGATAATATTATCCAAGTGTAAATCTTCTTGCGTCTTTGCAAATCTGCTGGTTTTTTGATCGCATCCGGGGTTATACTCTGTTTTTCTGCAGGGCATTTTCTGTGAATTGATTCCCATTTCGAAGGTGTTGGTTTTTGCCAATAACCGGATAGGTTGTGGTAGATCATTATTCTACATTCGCTGTTCATATGAGCCACTTTTCTCATGTGTTCGAAGTGAAGGCCCAGTTTCTGGCTAAACTCCTCCGCCTTTCTTGTTGTTGCCAGTTCATCGCGATGATTTGTGCTGGATGCTGTTGAGCGCTGTTGCCCGTTTTCGGATCTAATAGATGAAATTGATTTTCGTTTTCTTTCAGCCTTTTCATCGCGATCTGTATCTTCCTGATTTTTTGTAAGTGGAGAGGAGAAAGTCTATGAATTGGTCTGCTTCTGATACCATTTGCGGTTTTCACATTAAAAACTCGAATCTTATCCAGTGGCCACTGCATAGGAGGAACATTATCATCTTGGAGAGCAGCCTTTATACCTGACTCAACATTCGCAAATCGATCATTTAAACGCCACTTTCATTCATGTATTTATTTACGCTATTTTACAGATCCATGAATCCAATTACAAAATAGGTAATGCAATATAATATAATATTATACATGCAACAAAAACAAAGTGAGCAACTTGACATAGAAGAAAAACAAGAATAAAAAATACTAATAAACTATTAGAAGCGAAGGAGAATATTATGTAATATGCTTTTCAAAGCGTTTAAGGAATGTGGTAGGGGACCCAGCTGGAGCTCATTGTAAGAACGTGATACGCGTGCTGAGAACTAATATAAATAAATATCGGTACGAGCAAAGAGCACAATGAATATGTCAGTTGAATGTGTTCTTGAGGTGGGATGTATATAAAGCCTTTCCCGAAGGTTGGATGAAAGAATATCGTGATATAATTTAAATAACCACCACAGGTCTAGGAATTTTCTCCTTTTTTGAGTAATGGAATGTTGAGGATCTGTAAGCGCTTATTGTAGGAGCTATAAGGGAGGTTTTATTTGTAGAATAGAGAACTTGTAATTTACGCTATAAAGTTTCAACAGCATCCGATAGATTGGTATAGTGAGGAGAGCATACTTAGGAGGCATACTCAAGGATGGACCGGTCTAGGAGTACAAATAGATGGACGCTGGTTAAGATGTTAAAGAACTCGCTGGAGGATCGTAAAATGAAACCAGTGACACGTGAAGCTCTACTGGTTATGAATGAAATATGGATGTTAAATTTCAAACCTGGGTCAAATATTACTCCGAAATCTTTAAATTTGTCCACAAGTGCAAGCGGCGCTCCATCAATCCGGTATTCATATCATACTGGATGAATTTTGTTGGTGTATCTCATGTGAAAACATTTTGAAATGTTAAGAGAAAGTAGATTACTTTGACACTAATTTTGGAGATTGTCAAGATCATTTTGAACGTATGAGCAGTTTTTGCTAGATTTAATGGAACTATAAATTTTAAAATCATCAGCGTAAAGAAGACAACTAGATGACAGACTCTGAGGAAGATCATTAACGAAAATGTTAAATAGCAAAGGGCCTATCATAGATCCTTGAGGAACACCAGATCTTGGACTAAGTGAGGCCGACGAAAAAAATTATTCCATGCTACGGTGCAGGAGCGATGGGATAAGAAGGATAAGATCAAAGAGAGGATTGAGTCGAAAACGCGGAACGATCGGAGTTTGTTAGCCTGAAGGCCATGATCAACACTTACATGACATCAACTTGTTGTCTTGTCAAAAGCAAGAGAGATGGTATTCGTAAGTTCTAACAAATAAGTTATTGTCGAAGGACCTTTAATGAAGACATGTTGTTCATTTGTAAACAGGATACTGATGGCATCGTACATTCCCTTATGCACAATCCGCTTAAGGAGGTAGCCAAAACAAGACAGCAAAGAAATCGGACAATAGTTCGAGTTTTCACTACGATCTCCGGACTTTTGGATTGGAAAGAGGGCGCCATGCTTCCAGACGTCGGGAAAGCAAGAGGAAGAAAGGCTGATGTTAAAAATAATTCATGATTATGAACAGATTTGGTATTCCATCAGGACCCGGACCACCATTAATGTCAAAAGTGAGCAGTGCATTTTCAATTTCCAATGGAGAGGGCACGATAGAATGCCCAATAGGGGAAGGAGAAGGACACGATGAATATACAGTGGGGTTTGAAACCATAAATGTGGAGGAAAAAATTGAGCAAAAAGATAACAGATAGCTTGCCCATCAGAAGCTTAGCAGTTATGCCATGAGAACATATTACTGTTATGGGATGTTGGTTTCAGGAAACAGATGTATGTCCCGAAGGGCTTTGGACTATTAGATTACAGTGGTGTTTAAAGCGTATAATAATAAGGTTGCAATTCGTTCTTAACCGCTTTTTTGGTTTCTCTATGAAGCAGTCGGTAGTTGGTGAGGTCAGTGCTAGAGTTCGAGTACGGAAATTTTTTGCGCACCTGGTCCTTCAAATAAAGAGCGTCCGAGACTTCAGCGGAAACCAGCTGGGGCTCTTTTTTGGCGAGGGAAACGGCAGATAGGCACATAATTAGGCTACTGAAATTTTCGTAGAAAATAGAACGCGCTGAATTGACATCTAACTTTTCAGCAATGAATTCCAGTCAATATTATCCAGCTCGTTTGGACTGAGGTGCGAGCAAAGAAAAACGAACCCCAAGCGGAGGATGATGGGGATCAGGTTTTACATATTCGGAGGAAGATTTTGAGCTCGAGGAGATAGAGGCAGGATTGGTAGTAAGGATGAAATCGAGAAGTTGGGTGTTTGCATTCCGAATTGTTTTTAATTGCGATAGGGAGCAAAGCGATAAAAAGAAGAAAACAGGATAGATTGATCATTGAAGGATGTTAGGGTATGAGAGCTTGTGTTTCAACTTAGGCAAGGCATGTTAAAGTCTTGAGTTCAATACTGCTTCGATTCCAATAATCATGGTCTCCAATTGTTTGTACATGAACAATGCTTTAGACGTGCTCCTCACTAGCAAATGCTTTGCAGATTTAACTGCAGCTTCCCACAATCCCCCAAAATGGGGTGCTCCAGGTAGGTGGGATGAAATGAAATTGGATGCCTTTAAACTTGCGTTGATTTTTAATATTTTCCTGAGCATTACCGAAATATATGCTAGACTTCAGCTCAGTCAACTGATTCTTTGCTCCAACGAAATTGGGACGTTGTCACAGTATACTCGTATTTTTCCACAATGACCTCGTCGCCCAATAGATCATTTCAAGGCTCCTATGGATGCTTCCGTGGTAAAATCAGTAGCTAGCTCCAGATGGACAGCCTTCGTTGTGACGCAACAAAATACCACAATGTATGCTTTTTGAGATTCTAAAAGCATCAAAGACATGCAGTGTGTAGTAGTAAGATGGGGAACCAGATGGTATACGAAAGTAATGGTCTTATGTGAGATATCCCTTATCCTGATCTCATGAGTAACCCCTAGTAAGTTTTAAATGTTCAACCCCACTTCTGTATTTGAATTCCAGTTCTTTTTGGATAGTTACCTGTTTCATTTATTTAAGCAGTGATCAGTCACTAATTCTTAGTCGCATAGTTGGCACTGATTGAATTAGTGAAAAAAAACTAAAAATTAGTCTTTTTCACGAATTCACTTTTAGAGAGTAGGCTCTTTTAGCAAGAGCTATCATCATCATCAGTATCTTTTCTGCTTCTCCAATAGAAGGTTTAAGGCTAACAAATTAATTCAAAAGGATCGATGGAAAATGTTTAACATCTCTCCTTGCCTCAATGCTAGAAATATTTTCCGAAATCATCGACTTAAATGAGAATTGACATACTTGTCATTGCAGCCAAACTCAACGACACGTAAAAATCAACGAGGTAAATTATACTTGCAAAACGACAATCATATTATCCATTAGCAAGTATCAGTACTTCCTTCAAAAATATTTCAAACGGAAGTTGAAACATTTTTGGCACTTACTGTCACATATTTTTCATATACATTTTTTATTTGCTTTGATAAATGTCCATAAATTTTAATTGATTCGCCACTATATGGTGCGTGGAACGGTAAATTTCAATAAAAAATGCCTTCTTTCATTGACGAATATAAAAACTTGAAAAATCAACATAGCTTCGTCAATAGGTGTCAGGCAGAAGAAAACTAAAAGTGAATTTCAATCAAAATATGTTATTTTCATAATTTAGGGAACGTTAATTTTAGTTTTGAAATTAAAATGCTGGCACCCGATGATTTTTGAGTGTTGAAAATGAAACGATTTACGATCTACTTTATGAAAGTAGAACACATAGAGATAAGTTGATAGAGCATGTTTAGATGTAATTAACAATAAACGCTCGAAAATGCAGAATTTGAGTATGATCTTGCAACTTTTTCAGACATTACATAAAGAGGATAAAAAGCCTTATTAAAGCCAGTTTGCAAGATTAAGAACGTGAATTTAAAAAACAACTACCATATTAACGCTCAGCTGGACATTGATATATCCAGGAATTCCAGACTTTTATAATAATCACTGTACATTTGACGCTTTGATACGGGAGTGAGTTCGTGCTGTTAGGGGATAAGCTGACCTATGAAATTTAAGATGGTTAAAGCTATGAGACGTGGTTTGAACTATTTTAGACAGTCAAGACAGTTTGCAGGAGCCAATCTTACCTTATTGCCTTTAAAAATTTTATTATTATTAACGCACAACTACGAGTAAAAGATGGCAGTTAGTCCAAAAAATTTGAGAAATGTTTTTTTGCGAATGACTCCGTGTGTACGCAAATAACAAAGGAAAACATCCTGAAGACAAAGAAATGCTGAGCAATGATCAGGTTGGTTTCCACTGGAACTATTCTACAAGTCATGCACTCACAAAAGTTCAGATAAGATAAAGGATTTTCCAATAAGACGTGTTATTTTGAATAGCCCGCTATTTCGGTTGATGTCACTTTTGAAGCTGTCATTTTTCGACATTTGGCAAGTAGAAACTACGCCATTAACAAAACTGGAACGACACACGCTTCAACAATGCATTAAAATTATTAAAATTCACTATAAAAATGGTGAAAATTTGGCAGAGACGGTTCGTAAAACTCGAACATTTTTGGGTCGTCGTGAAGCACTTTGTGGGACCGCAATACAGAAATTGGTGGAAAAATTCGAGCGGTTGGGACAACTTAGCGATGTGAAGAATAAAACCCGTGCACGTCACTCAAGAACAGTCGAGAATATTGCTGCTGTAGTCGAAAACCCAGGTTTGTTCATTCCTCATCGTTCTTTGGAATTAGGCATTCCACAAACGTCATTACACCGTATTTTGTATAAAGATTTGGGTCTTAAGGCTTATAAAGTTCAGTTAACACAAGAACTCAAGCCGGTCGATCATCAACAAGTCGTGTCTTTGCTGATTGAGTCCTTGAAATGCATGAAAATGATCCGGAATTCAATCGAAAAATCATCTTGAGTTATGAGGCCCATTTTCACCTCGGTGGCTTCGTCAACAAGCAAAATTGTCGCATCTGGGGCTCAGAAAACCCAAGAGTTATTGTTGAAAAGCCTCTCTTTCTTCAACGTGTGACTGTTTGGTGCGGTTTATGGTCCGGCGGAGTCATTGGACCTTACTTTTTCGAAAATGAGGCTGGAGCAACAGTTACGGTGAATGGATTGCGCTATCGGGAGCTGATTAATGATTTTTTTATGGCCGGAATTGGATGGCATTGATCTGGACAACGTTCACTATCAACAAAACGGCGCTACGTGCCACACAGGCAACGAAACCATTACGGGAAAAGTTTCCGGACCGTGTTATCTCTCGAAGAGGTGATCACAATTGGCCACCAAGATCTTGTGATTTAACACCTTGTGACTTCTTCCTTTAGGGCCACGTAAAGGAGAAGGTCTACGCCAATAGCCCAGCATCGATTCAAGACCTCAAAGATCGAATTCGTGAGGTTGTCGAGGACATCGGGGAGCCACTTTGCGATTTGGTTATGGAAAATTTCATGAAAAGGATATGGTCCTGTAAACGTTGTCTCGAATTTATATTAAAAAATGTCATTTTTCTGTTAATATAAAAAAAAAAAACCCTGTATAAAAAGTAGCAATCTTAATTGTGGGTTATATACTTTAGTCTTTGGTCTCAGGAGGTAAGGGCATTTTTTGACCCTATCGGCGAGATACTTGAAGACACAGTTAGAGTTTTTTTTTGATGCGTCGTATTATATGATTTTTTTTTTTATCTCTGAGAACTGATCATGAATTGGATTTGATATTCATGAAAGGATTAATTCACATTATTTATTTAATACCGATGTATTGAACCTTGTCTGGGTGACACACTTGACGAAGCGGCTAAATTTGAATGCAGATCGCAGGAGCGTTGTGCGACGAAGAAAAAGTGATGGGGAGAGTGGGAAGGAATGGAGGTACCTAAATAAAACTTCTGTGACAGATGGACTCAAGCTGTGATTTTAATAGGTTTTGATTAGTAAAAAAAACCCTAAAAACATCCCATCTTGAATCTCGCATAAAAGTAACCGAAAATTTGGAATAATGGTTTCAAAATTCTAAGCTCTTGACACGGAAGAAAGCAAGAAAGAAATTAGGTGTTGTACGTAATTCATCTTTGAAACTGGATTAAGTTCTTCCTTGTTCCTTAACGGTCAAGTTACTACTGGAATACGTTGTGGTAAGGGAATGTAATCTATTTGTTTATGGCCATAGATATCAATGCCAAATTGATTTTCTGATGAGTGATTAGGATAAGTTCTGCAGACGCAAGGATAAATATGGAGCGATTTCCGACCAAAAAACGTTATTTAAAGCACTATTCATAGCAAATCAAAATCAAATCTGCTAGAATGAACCATTAATGAACTTTTCACATAATTTATACTCGGAATTACTTTTTAGTGGGATTCTTCATAATAATAATCCTATACGTTTCGTAAAATTTACGGGAACTTTACAATGCCAACATAATTTCAATTAGGTTTTGTATAACGAATTATGATAATTTTATCGATTACATTTCGAAGCACAAGCATTAAAGATAAAAGATGAAAATCAAAATTTAATTAGCTTTTCCGAGAATAATAGCATGTCCTCCCATCATTTTGAAATCTTACACGTGGATCACCACCAAGAAAATTGGCATTCAAAATAGATTTGACTACATAAACTAACATTCAAACTATAATATTAAACACATTCATACATTTCCTAGGAGTATTTTATTGTATATTTCACTCAAAACTAAAAGCGTATGCTTTTTCGAATTTTATTGCAAACAATAGCACCAGCAACAGATAATTTCAGTTCTAATGTTCATAAGCATGAAAATGTGCAATATGTTGTTGGCGGTTAAGATTATTAAGACTTGTATTTTCATTTTGTCATAAGACGGTTAAAAGTGTCGTAAATTCACAGTTTTCAACTTTATTAGATGCTTTGTAAATGTTATTGCTACGTTTCGAGGAAATAGTTTTCAAATAAGCGTTTTGAATATTTTGATGGCGAAAGCTTTGAAGGATTTCTAAAGAAAGAAAAGAATCTTCGTAATTCTTCGGCTAAGGTGAAACATTTGAGAAATTCACGGGAAATAATCAAAAATAAAAGTCTGCGTATTCAATTCAAATCAGTGCGTGAAATTCAATACATCGTTATTTTTCTATTATAACTCTAAATTTTTAGACTACACTTTTCTTATATATCTAACGCATACTTATGTATAATTTACTTTAGATATATAAAACAAGAGTGAATTGCCATAGGCGCCTAAGCTACCCCAAATTTATCTCTTGGCTTACGAAATTTTTCAAAGATAATCACTAACGAATGACAAACGTTGCTTGAATAACAAATCACTCAAAAAACGAAAGAAAGAAAACGTTCAACAGCAAATATATGGAAATGTGCTTATGAAAAATCCAAATACTCGACAAGGTCGAGATTTCCTACTTAGCATGTCGTCAAATTAATTCAACTGTGAATGTCCAAGAAACTAACAACAAAATATTCATCGAAACCAATAAATGAGATATTCTTTTCACACCATCAACTTGGCACATTGGTTGCATTTCGAGATCGCTATATTAGTTTTGTATATCACAGTCCATAGATAATCCAAATTTTTGTATTTTCATTTATCAAAGAGGATCACCAGTTGAAATTCAAAAGCATGTTAGGGAACAAGAGAGATCACATCACCAAAACACAATTCCGCGTTCGCTGGAGGCAGCAACATGTTGAAGAATACAAAGGGCATTCAGACGACTTTGACACAAACCTTTTAGTATGTCTTTAAATTTGACCTTCTCTTGAGAAGTTGGAGAACTTTGCACGTTTTATCAATGAACTATTTTCAACCGTATTTCAATTTATTATTCCACTGTTAGATATTTTTCTCAACGTTTGCACAATCATATGAACAACAGTATATTTTGAGAATTAATCCAAGAAAAAAATGTTTGCAGACAACCGCGAAAATTTAAAAATTAAGTACTCCAGTAACAATGCGAGTTTGTTTGATTTTTTCTCTGGCGCCGATTATGCTATTATACCGAAATGGACCCAAGTCAATGATGACCACGATCGTCTAAAGGTGTCCATCCACTAAAATGTACAAATTTTAATTTCACACAGCTCGCGACAGCGAATTAGTGAAGACCATGTTACACTACCGTCGAAATCATTTATCGGTACGAAAGGCAAGACGTCACGGCTGGTACTACTGATGGAGCTGGTGACGGCTTCGTAGACGTCGTTGCTGCCTTTGGTATCCATCCACCAAATCGTTTTGGTTGGACTGAGCATGGGCACCGAGAGGGAAGCTCTTTCCAATTCTCATCCGTATGATGCTGAACTTAGCCATAGCTTTCTTTAGCTTTTGTTTTCCGTCTACAAACGTTCACTGAGTGTTACCAATCATTCGTGAGAGATAATAGTTAACATACTGAGCAGTAAAGATACTAGTTAGCACTAGTAGCGATATCGGCTGTACTCCTTGAGAAATTGCAAGCATGCAATCTCAACGTACAGAAGTATTTGCAAGCTTCAATATTTCTTGTGTATTTTTTTCAATAGCTGCTGATCTGAAATTAACTGCCTGAATCATGCACTTAATTAGCTGAACAGATTTTGTCAACTTACAGATAGGAAGTACTTGAAAACAATCAACTAGCAAATAAAGTGTAAGCAATTAAGTAATTACTTTTTATGAGTGCCAATTACGTCGATTTTCGATAGTACTTACTTCAGTTGCCGATAAGGCAACCCTCCAAACGCATTAGTATTTCCAACCTATGGCCCCCATGTCTCGAAGACCAAAGCTTCGCGCCCCCAGTCACCGACCGTTCGTTTTGCTAACACCTTCTTCACCAGACATCCATCCACTTCGCCAATTCCACCAAGAACGCATTTAATAGAACATTCATCCTATACTCGTACTCGTATGCCACTCACCCACTAGTCGGCACGTTAGGACGGAGTGCGCACGTTTGATTCTATTCTTCAATTTTCGCTCCCAGCTCACGTATACTGTGCATGTACGACATCGTCGATGGTGGTGTCGTTTCGATGATTCCATCCATCCAAACAAACAACCAGCGCCAGCACTCAACTTCTTGGAGCGGAATGCTATGAAGTCATTAGAACAAACGTGCTCGAATTCCCCAAAGAACAAGACAGTGGGTACCGATAGCTCTCCCAACAGCTTCTTAGCTTACTGATTCATTCATTGATGGTCCACTGATCATCTGATTGCCACGACTCCAATCAGGATGCGGAAATGGTCCGTGCAGCGAAATATAGGCTAAAAATAACGCTCGCTTTGCACCTGTGATAATCGGCGAATGGTTCCAGGGCTCCGATTAACTTGCCGTGCTCTTGCACACCTGATACTAGCAGCGCACGCTGTTTCCATACATTGTCAGGTGGAAATGAGACTTGAGTGTCGAAAGCTTTCAAGCTTACTCTACGATTATCAAACAAATGAACTTAACATGTTCGAAACGCTCCAGTGAGATTCAAGCGCGAAATCCTTACGATTAATAAGCATAGACTGCACTTCCACCGTTCCAATCCGCTTTAAAGATTATCGATCTCCATAGCATCAAGCGGATTCTCATATGATTAACACACATCCGACTAGCAAAACAGTTCAACACGCTTCGTAAGTGATAAGAATTGGAGCTCCAGATTCAAAGTTCGAGCCCCATGGCATTCAGTGCTGGGTTTGGGTGTATATGTGTTGCAATGCAACCACGTGGTTGCGCATGCGATCCACCGTTTCCCACGACAGCCAAACCGACCAAACAACAATAGATGTCGGCACTTGAACTAGGAAACTCCCCTCCCAACCACGCACACTGGCACGCAAGGCCACCCACAGCACCAGAGCGCCATCAGCAACAGCCTTCGCAGTAACGGAAGCGCAATCAAAAGCACCAAGAAGAGATTTTCCCTCGTGAAATAGATAAAAGAGAAGACATGCAAGATGGTATCAAAAGAGAAAGATTGTTGATATAACTTAAATTATATCTTTGCGTTTCGTTCTCGGTTCCATCGGATGCAGGCTCGGTGGGAACATTTAATGGAGGTAGGAATTACACTGGGAGTCCACCACCCAGTTTTTACTCAACTAGTGGCTTTAGAACTAGTTCATGTTCGCAATTTCGCTGATTAGCTGGACGGAATTCGTATTGATTACAGAGATAACGACGTGATTGCATTCAAATAGAGAAAGGTTCCAATCACGAGTCATTACATGGAAGTTTGTTAATCCTGGAATAGAGCAAGCGAGGCTATAAGTTTCAATAAGTGGATTTCATTTTCTACTAAAAATCATTGATATAACCCCTCAATAGGAGTTTTAAGTTTGTCAGGCATTCTAATGGGATAACTCATATTTAGATTTATTTGCAAATCGTAGGCACAGATTGATGAAGCAAATCATGATTTAAATTATATTTAAGTTCTGATTACGATTAAGTCCTGAATTAACACTAAAATGACCACGATGGACCAATTAACCGATTTCGATTTTTCTTTGATGATTTTCGAAGCATTACCATTTAACTTTACAACTTTTTGATGGGATTAGGCGGAAATAACAATAGATTAAATTGGTATACTGAGATTTATTTATAATCTAGTTAGCACAGAAAAACAGTTGACACAAGAGTGGCATTGACAGTAGCTCCAACTAGTGAGCTATTCACTATGACAATTTACATTGTTTGGTTTATACTAGTTCTAACGCCTGCCCTTAAACTGTACAATCTGTAATCCAAGATTTATTACACAATTAAAATGTTTATCTTTACTTAAACATTTAGTTAGGACATCTGCTGGCATATTTTCAGTTGATAAGTATTTTAACATTATAATTTTATTTTCTACAATTTGTCGTACAAAATGATGTTCAATATCAATGTGTTTACTACGGCTATGATTAACATGACTTTTACAAATGTTTTGTGCTGACTGACCGTCATTGAACAAAGTTACTGATAAACGTTTACCTCAACATTCATAAAGAAAGCTTCTAAGATATTTAGCCTCCTTTGCTCCTTCACAGAATGCCATATATTCGCGTATAGACGTCTTTTAAATCGCTCCTGTCAAAAGTTTTCAAAAATTAAATTAATTTTTTAAAAACGTTAGTCCGAAGTTAATTTTTATAGGAAAAAATCTTATATTGTCGAAGTAATCGACTCAGGAAATTTCTATCGAATCTTTTTACTTCGATTGGTAACAAACAACAAATTACCAAAGAAAACTTCGCAGCTGGTATGGAGGAGCCCGACGGCTTCCCACCGTTGGGGCAACCTGGGGAAACGACAAATACGAAACTGGCGATAATCACCAAAAGAAAACATAACGAAGAAAATTCCGCAGATGGAGGGTGCAAGCTGCAAATAATAGCGGACTATCAACAAATGGCCAAATTGCAGAAAGAAAATGATGAACTAAGGATAGAGATACAGTGCCTCAAGGATCTCTTCAAGAAAGGGATGAAGCCTCAAAAGATGCAGCCACAAAATCAATGGCAACAGGTAACAAAGCCGAAGAAAAGTACAAATCAAGCAATTCCAGAAGATGCTCTTAGTGCTGGTGGCACCAACGAGAGCCAAAACTATTTTGCAGCGCTGGAGGGATTAACCGAAGATATGGAAACTGAAGAAAACATCGGAGGTAGTTTTAATCAAGATAATGACTTTAATTTTATTCAATATTTAAAGAACAAAAATAAGGAGAAAAAACCAGCCTGCAGTTCTGCTGGTTCCTCTGAAAAGGCTTCCAACAAGACAGAAAAAGTTCCGCCTATCAACGCGTTCGGACAGACCGGGAAAGATATGGTTCGGCTATTGGCAGCCGAAAATAAACTGACCAATTTCGAAATCAAAAGAGTTAATGCCGAAAAATTAACTATAAGGACGAGATCACTGGTTGATTTCAAGTCAGCCAAAGATGCGCTGATTTCTGGGGAGGTTCCACACTTCACCTATACCCCAAACAGTGAAAAGAATCAGACCTTCTTGTTGAAGGGTTTGGACAGCGGAGAGGATCGGTCGATCTTCTTCGGGTGCTCAAGGAGGCTGCACCAGATATTGATTTTGTTTCAGTCAAAGCTTTTGCCACAAGAACGTCGACCATAGAAAGGAAGAATTTACCTGGTACCTGGTACAAATTGCAAATAAGAGCAGTCCAAGTGCCCTTCAACAAATAAGGTACTTGAATTTCAGAGTGGTGAGGTGGGAACGCCTCCAGAAAAGAGAAGTCAACCAGTGTTACCGGTGTCAAAGATTTGGACATTCGGCTGCCAATTGTGCCATGCACTATCGTTGCGTTAAATGCAAAGACGTTCATGCTCCCGGTGAGTGCAAATTGGCTCAGACGGAGCCTAAAGAAAAATTATACTGCGTTAACTGCGGTGTTTTTGGTCACCCAGCATCTTATTGAGGATGCTCCCGATATCAAGATGCAAAAGTTAAATTTGCTCCAAAGCAAACACAAGTACACCGTAATATCATACCTTCCAACTTCGTCAAGCCCGGAGTATCATTTGCACCCGCCGCTAGAGGACCAGCAGAAAATGCTGGAAATAATGTAAATAATGTAAGTGGCAATAATGAGCTGCTTCTCAAAATTTTATCGGAGAGAATCGACAAACAAGATTCAAAAATTAACTTTGCTTTTCAGCGTTTAGGTCTTTCAAATGCCTAATAATAACTTGTTATCCAGTCATATTCCCATGGATAGGCTTCGCCTCATATCGATCAACGTCAACTCTATCGTTGCTATACATCGACGTGATTATCTCCTTGAATTTATTGTTAAGCAAAAGCCTGACATCATACTTCTCACTGAAACCCACCTCAATTCATGGCATTCCATGGAATTCAAAGATTTTGCACTCGCAAAAAACGATAGGGTAATAGGTGATGGGGGAGGTGGCACCGGGATATTGGTTAGAAGACCCTATTGTTTCCAAAATATTGAAAAAGTCGAATTCAAAAACGTTGAATTTCTTGAAGTGTCCGTCATCAAAATTTCACTGCCAGGTGGGGATAACCTCTTCGTTGTCTCTGCCTATGCAACTGGTCAAAATGTTCTCAAGTTCAAGGAGGAACTCAATTCCTTGTTTGAAATACTTGAATTGAACAGGCTGCATAATTAATAATAATTTTGCTGGTGACCTGAACGCCAAGCATACATCATGGCTAAACGCCACCAATAATCCAAGAGGTGTATTCCTGAAATCATGGATAACAGAGAATCTAATTGAATACAGGTGGAACCTATATGGGTCGGACTTCCCAACATACCCTAGGACAAATTCATATTTGGACCTCTGCATTGCTGACGCAAGACTTGAATTCAGCTTTAATAGTCCTCAACAGAAATTGCAGGTGCTTCCTTACGATAGCGACCATAATGCAATCGTAATGGAAATCAATCACCAAAGGGATGATTTCTTCCTCATTCCAGTTCAACATGAAAACCATCGGTTGAATTTCAAAAAAACAGACTGGGGAAAGTTTCAAAAGAAGTTTAATCGGGAGTACCAGAAGCAATGTCCTCCTTCTGATGATGGCAACGCTTTCTCATTGGTTCCTAATAACAGAAATCTAACTGACGATAAAATAAATCTCTATTTGTCGAAGTTAGAGAAGCTGACGTTGGAAACGATTGAGAAAGTAGTTCCCAAGATAAAACATCGAAACAATATGGAAGGATATGAAACACCAACCATCGCAAGGTTGAAAAGATTGAAAAGCCTTCTTCTCACACGCGTCAACAATATTTATCGACGATTTTTGGACTACAACCATCCCTCGTTGGCTTTGTTGAAATTACACCTGAAGAATGTCCGGAACTTAATCCGTTCATACTTCTGAAGTGAGGTCAGCAATCAATGGGCGGAAAAACTGAGGGGTATTAGCCCACAGGACTCAGATGGCGTTTTCGCGAAAGTGAATAGCTTATTCCGTAAGAAGTCTCGAGTAAAGGTATCGAATCTTGAAGTCGCTAGTGATGAGATAAATCTTCTCGATAGGGCTGGTATCGAAACTGATAGTACGACTCCGGATAGAAATGGAAACAGGATTATATGTGATGGATTGCAGAAATTTGCCCTGATTGGAACACATTTTGAATTGGTTCATCTGCCAAACCCAGAGAGAAGGAAGGAAATATTTTCGGAGGTCGTTGAAGCAAAAGTTTCCGACTTCAAATCAAGCCTGAACGGCCAATCAATACTTCATTTCGATGAAACATTAACATCTGACCTCATACCGACCTTGAATCTTATTGATTATTTTGCCAGCTATGAAGACTTGTGTTTCATATTTCGTAGAATAAACAAACAAAAAATCATGTGGTACTGACGGTATTCCAAATATAGTTCTCCGACATTTGCCTGAGGTTGCTATTAGGAATTATTGCATATTGCTCAACAACATGTTGAACAATTCATATTTCCCAAATGAGTGGAAAAAGGCTAAGGTATTTCCGATCTTGAAGAAAGGAAAAGAATCTTTATGCCCTGAAAGCTATCGCCCAATCGGGTTGCTGCCTAACATCAGCAAGGTGTTTGAAGTGATACTCAACAGAGCATTAAACGCCCACATTGAGGAAAATGAGTTGATGCCGAATTGCCAGGCATCCAACCATACATGCAATAACGAAAGTAACCTCAGAAATCTGTTGGAAACTAAACAACAAAGAATGTGTTGGAGCATGTCTCATTGATATGGAGAAAGCCTTCGATACGGTGTGGTTAGATGGACTAGTTTTCAAACTTCTTCAGGATAAGTTCCCCAAACACCTTGTCGCCATGATGTGTAATATGTTATAAGGGATATCATTTGTTGTAACTGATGGAAATCTGACAACAATGCGCGAATTCAAGGTCTTGAATGGTCTACAGCAGGGAACAGTTACTGCGCCCCTGCTTTGCTCAATATTCATTCGCAAGCTATTGAACAGCTTTGATTTTAATGTCTCGCCAACGCGATCATTGGTAGCGTTTGCTGATGATCTGATCATCTATTCGGCAGACCGAAAAGCTACAATAGTTCAGAACAACCTTCAAAAAATGTTTAATGATGTGCAGCTCCACACCGACAGTAGGCGAATGAAAATCAATGCGCAGAAGTGCCAAACAATCTTGTTTCGGACAACGCTGCAGGGAGCCAGTCAAGACCTGAAACGTAATTGGAAGGATTTCCACATTATGGCTGGTGAAGGTAGTTCAGAACGGGTTCCACATAAATCCTGTGTTCGATACCTCGGTGTTCATCTCGATCAGTATCTGTACCATACTAAACATGTCAAAATCATGCTCAGTAAAGCACTAAAAGTAGTCATGGCTCTTCGGCGACTCTTTCATTCCAGATACATTGATCAAAAAGTCAAAGTTATTTGTTACAAGACCCTGGTTAGGCCAGTTTTGACATACGGATGCCAGATCTTGTACAACCAGAGCGCGAGTACAATGGAAAGATTAAGAGTTTTCGAAAGGAAATGTCTTCGTGCATGTACTCGTTTGTACAGAAAGCCTGAGACGGATTGGAAGCACTATATATCGAATAGAAAAATTTATCAAACCGCTCAAGTGACAAGAGTCGATATCTTCATATTGAAACTTCTTTGGAATCATATCGCAAGATCTGTAACTGTGAGTGAAAACCCTTGGATTTCACAGCCGTTCCACCCTACAGACGGGTATATTGTGACTTGCCTCACTACTGGCTTCGTTCCTCCAGAAGCATTCGTGTATTTGGACATGAACCGATATGTTTTTGATTCTGACGGCGTTCCAATCATATTTCACATATATAGGCGGGCCACCGATAAGAAGATAAAATATCCTTCGAATCTGAGTTCACGAGACCAACAATTCCAATGGAGATACTCATTTGCTAGATTCGTTGAGGCTGGTCGAGCTGAGATGGAGCAATCTAGGTATTGGTGGCTGAATGACAATGTCTAAATTATTCGTGTTAATTTTTTGTTTTTGTGCTTTTTCTCGTTACTTAGTTTTTTAGATTCATCTCATTATTGCTACATCTAGTGTTGTTGTTTAATTGTATTATAAATTATGTAAAAAAAAACATTACCTTATTTTTTTTTTTGATTGACCTTATTTAGAATTAGGGTGTAACATATTAGGTATAGGATATAAGTTTATTGTTGTGTTAGTAATATAAGTAATTTTTGAATAATGCTGGTTGGTTTTTTCTCCTTTTTCCAATTGAATCAAAAAATATGTAATAATCTTAATTAATTTAAATTTGCTAATGTATTTTTTTCATTAAATTTATTTAACTGATAACGTATAAATTTAGAGAGCGATTCGGGCCATTAAGTTTTTTTAAAAGTTTTATTGTTTGGAATTTGCTTTATGTTCATTTAAAAATTTATAACGATTGGTATTAAATAAAGCGCTTTTGACTTTGACTTTGAATGCCATATATTCAGCTTCGGTGCTTGATAGAGCCACAGTTCCTTGTTTTCGGCTTTCCCATGACACTGCTGAACTTCCCAATTTAAATACATAACCAGTATATGAGCGACGGTCTAGCTGGTTAGAAGCCCAATCCGCATCTACATATCCTGTAGCACTCAATGAAGATTTTTCATATATTAAGCTATAATTAATAGTCCCTTTTAAATATCGCATTACACATTTGGCTGCTTTCCAGTATGTATCAGAATGACAATTATTAAATTGGCTGAGTAGGCTTGCTGCATGCATAATATCTGGTCTAGTACAAAGGGCTATGTCCCACTAGACTTCTATACTTGGAATCTATATCAGTTTGGTCTCCTTTCTCAAGCTTTATACCACATTCCAGAGGTGTACTTACAGGCTTACAATCATTCATATTTAATTGATCTAATACCTTCTGTATATAGTTTTTCTAATCCAATGTAATTTGATTTTGTCTTTGATTTAATCTCATTCCTAATACATGTGTAGCTAGGCCAAGATCTTTTCTTTCAAACCTTTTCATCAGTTTCACCTTGAGCGCTTTCTTTTCTGGTGTATCTTTACTTATAATTAAAATGTTGTAGTAATCTAAGAACTATGGCTCTAAAAGCAGCGCTGACACAGGCACACAGCACGAACGCAATTTAATAAGGATTCAGTCGATTCAGTCACCTTCCCCATCGCAACACTCGTTTTTTTTTCGCAGGAATAATAAGTGGAAAAATTTCCTTTGTACTTAACACCCGGGAAACAAAATTCTAAAAATGTTTAAAAATTTCTAATGTGTAGTATCTTATTACAATATCTTTTGAAGATAATTTAACGAATTGCGGTGTAACGCGGTATGCAAATGCTTAGAACGAAACGGTTAACCCCTTTTAATTATGAATGCTAAAATCATTGTATCATTTAACCTGTTAATTATATGAACGCTAAAATCATTGTATCATTTAAACCCCTTAAAATTTGTCTAATTCTTCCGATTTTTCCCACCTAATTACGCCTAATTATCATAAACGACAAATTGCCTTCAATTGATAACTTAATTGAACCTACAAAAGACAGTGAAAAGGGAAATTGCAAATACCGCCGTCATAAACTACAAATGATAAGGAAAAAGTACATTTGATAGCAACAAAAACCTTCAATTGTGTGATTTCCCCCTTTCTGAATGGGTTCGTATTGTTCTACTTGCCCATAAAGTGTCGTAGTTGCTTGAGTGTGGAGAATATTAAATTGTGCTTGCGAAATTTGCATGCTATTGCGTCGTAAATCGTGAAAATGGGTGATAACTACATAACAACATTGGAAATTGGAATTATCGGGGAGAGTGGCGCCGGCAAGTCGAGTCTGATGCTTCGTCTGACAAACGAGGAATGGGATGGAGATCAGGAGTCTGCTCGAAACCGCCAGACAGCGCGGACGCCGCGTAAAGAAGAAGCGAGTCGGGAGTGAGAGGAGATTGCGGGCTGATCAGAATATCGCCGAGACACGTGGAAAAGTTTCTCGCGTAAAAGACAGTGAAATATTGTAAAAAAATAGACGATAAAGTTATCGTGCAAATTGTGAACACCTTGTTAGTCGTGTGGGTTAGCGAAAAGTGGAATAAAACTCGTGTTCCGTCAAAATCTAGTGGAAGTGTTTTCGCTTGGGTGTCCAAAGGTTTCTCCCTCCCTTAAATCATTTGTCGAAAAGTTATTCTTTAGTTCCCAGAAATAATCAGGTCCCCAAAGGAGATATGAAACGAAGAAACAATTTGAAAATGTGGAAAAAGGCGTCATTGATTTGCCCCCGAATTTAGTAACAATTAGTTACTCAATGCACTTAGCATGTAACGGATTTGTAATTAACCGTTAGCTCTTTTGTCGGAAATTTTTCGAAATGCTGTGATGCAACTTCGCTTCATCGATTAAGGAAGTCGGTTCGCGTGGAATCGTTGTTGTTAATGTACTGTACATGTTCCAATACAAATTCGGAAACTCCTCCACAATACTTGTTAGAAGAAGCGTGCACACAGAGATGAATCGTGAGAATACAAACAAACTGGAACGTTTCACAGAAGTACACAGAACACTTTCATGGAATAATTTCTGTGTTTGAATGGTGCATGCTTGGGGTGAAATGAACTAGTGAAGGATCAGAGAGCAAGTCTTCGAAGAAAAACCGGCAACCCGAACAAAATAAATACGCGTTTGATCGACAAATATCTCTTCGAATCTTCTCACGTTTCCCTATGTGGCAACGAAAAAGAAAAGTACGGTAGTTCGCAAATGTAGATTTAATTAGACACAAGAGAAAAAACTAGTAAATACACGGTGGATATTTGCGTGGAAAAAATAAAAGTGCGTGTGTGGTCGGAGTAAATTGATCGCGATAGAAATGCACAAAGTAATGCTTGCGAAGATTCTGTAGCAAGAAGTGAAGTGAAGGCCCAAATTTAAAGCACGTCGGCCAGTTGCACTAAACAACAAAGTGATAATAACGGTCCAGACATTGCAACACAGCACGCTCACCGTGGAAATTGATCCTAGCAAAACGATCAAAGAGCTGAAGCAGGAAATCGAGGCTGTCCATGCTTTTCGGGAATTGCAAGGAAAGGTTGCAGAATTGTCGGGAGAAGAGGAGGCTTTCACATTATTCGGCGCAGACATAACTTGAGTAGTTCACATTATTTCAAGTAATAGAAAATTCATATTAGCTTTTGCATGCATGTTCATTTTCGCGTCTTATTGGAATCCCGTATGAAGTTCAAGTCACAAAACCTTAGAATTAAAAGCGTCGATTGAAAGTGTAGTTGTAAGAAAAGCTTATCAGTCGTGTTCAGATACAAGACGACCTGAGCATTAAGAAACATAATCTTGAAGAGATAATTTTCTCTATAGAATGTTATGTGGCATTCAATGAATTTTGTCGAAATATTTTTGGATAAAGTTCGCATGAAAATTATAGCACCATGATGTAATCAATTGCATATAGAACTTTGCTATCACACGATTAATTTGAATGAATCTGTCTGAGTTCAGAGCGATTAATTTGCATGTATCCATTTTTATACTGATTACGTTGTGCATCCAGAGATTACGCCTGGTTTTAGTAATTCTTGTTCGTGAACTTCAATGTATTTCTTGCTATAGATTTTTTTTTGGCACTCTCAAATATCTGCACTTTACTAGTTTTCGATACCGGATATGTAAATGAGCATACTTATTGGTCTAATTTTGAAGGCTTAATTTTATATTCATACATATTTTAATCAGTTCTTGAAAGTGAACATTTTTTTCAATTTCATGAAAAATTTTGGATTTTTAATATAATAAAGAGTATGTTCAGTTTACGCTTTGTCGATGTACTTGAACATCAAAGGCATTATATCATTTGCATTTAGTGATACTCCGTTAAAAGTTCCCGAAATTTGAATAAAAAAATAAGATAACATTACCTTATTATTTAATAATAATAATTATAAAATAATACTGATTCATTTATTTAAATAAACAAATTTACCTAATTATTTACCCTATAAATCTTTCTACTACCCATTTATATGACAGCACTGATTCAAATTCTTAGTAAAATTAAACCATAAGATAAAATATCACACCTAAAATAATAGCCTAAACCCATTCAATAAAAAGAATAACAATTTGAAATGATAAAAATCAAAGACAATATAAACAATAAATTTTGCACCATTCAAAAATATAAAAAGGTATTATAAATGACAGATAAAAAATTTAGATTAAATTCGAAGCTTTTGTGTTTAACGAGAGTTAATAATGATGTAATTTCTCAACTGGGATTTTAGAATGACAGTTCAGGTAAAATACAAGTATAAACGAGTATTTGTTGCAACAAAAAGAGATAATTATGGGACATGCAAAATAATCACTTGCAACATCGTTGTTCTGGCATTTTCCGCAGAAGTCTGTAATGTAACAGTATCTGAACATTATTCTTATAATTAAAAGTCAAAAATTTAATAAAGGGCGATAATTTTAGTCTATTAAATCGCTCTCTAAGAGCTTGGAATTAATTCTCAACCAGAGATTGCAATTTTGAAAACCCTGTTAACATCGCTCGTCAGAAAGGTAGATTGGAATTGAAACATTTCCTGTGTTGAAGATTATCTTTCTCAAATTGATTCATTACTAAAATTCTGCCTTTTATTTAAGTATTATTTATCACCATACAAAATGTACATAAGTGTAACATAAATAGTTCATTTATATTCAAATTCCAAATAAGATTTTGTGGTCAGCTATAGAGTATCAGAAAATGTGTAATACCGGAATTTAACCTGTTAGAAACCAATAAGTTAGATTAGGTATAGATGATCTAATGAATTGATTGAAAATTGAAAGAAAAAAAATAAAAATGAATTAAAAACGTACCCGAGGGTCTTTCCTTTCCTCCATTTCTAACCGGGTATAGGACCCGGTACGGTGGCAGGCTTCCCCCTCAAAATATGAGCCAGTCACCGGGTACAATTTAATCCTTTTTATTTCAGGTGACTTAATGGGTTGAGTGGCCCAAGCCAAGTGCCTTTTTATGGCATAAAGTTATGCAATTCCATTGTATAATTCTATGACATAAATTGGTCACCGGGGTACTCCCCTTCTGATGGGAAGGTTCATACAATTCAAGTTGTATGAGTTTTCCACTCAGAAGAGGAATACCTGGCCACTTCAACGATTTAACATTGGATTTATTCCGGTTGGGTGGGCATGAAGGGGCTCCACCACCACCCGGTTGCCCCTCTTTCATTTGTGGGCCCTGAATGTATTTGGGTAAGGACGAGGTCACCCCCAAATTAGTCTTTCTTGTCAGGTTGCACTTGTTCTCGCAACAAGTCGTAATTCCTTCGTGGAGGTTATCTACTGATTTGCGACTTCGGTCGTCCTCTCGAACTCTGCAAGCAATTCGTGAATGCGAAATGTTTTGTAGTGAGTCCTCGTGCCGGGGAAACGAACCCGCCCCACGACACCGCAATGCTAGCCTGCCAGCGCATTCACGCGTCTCCGGACGAGGGCATTCTCGGCAGGAATCAACACCTTCCTCTGCCGAGGCAGCAGAACATCGCTGCGGTCCTTCACGGACATATGAAAATCTATTATTCACTAGAAATGGCGCCCAACGTGGGGCCCGAAAAGCCCGGCTGTATCATCAGTCGTGAGCACGAGACAGTCCATCGTCTCTAGGTGTCCCCACAAGGTGTTAGAAATTTTGGCGGGTAGATAACTCCCGAGGGTTTTTGCACTAATCGTGCCCCAGCAGCCGAGTAACTTCCGAACGTGTGTTGTCTTCGGACATCAATATCGTTTGGTCCTTCTTTTGATTTATACCTTGGTGGTTTACCACCATTGTATAACTAGTAAGGCCAAATTATATTAGAGTCCCTTTTTGTGTTCGGAGGTTATTATCCCAACATCTATTTTGCGGAGGATTCTGATCCGCTCCCCAAACCAGCGGTGCCTAAGTGTCTTAAATTACATGGATTTTGATTTCATGTGATTGGCTGATTAGCTAATCCATGACTATCCATGACAAGACACGCGCTGCTTGTGGATTAGAATCCCACCCTGGGCTGACAAGCTGTAACTTGAGAAGTTTGCTAATGAGGGATCACTTCGGAACCCTGATTTTCATGGTGCCACAAGAGAGTGTCCCTGAAACGTTTTAGAAGGATTGTGCCATGGTGTCCATACTTGGGAGGAAGGACGGAAAGGAAAGACCGATTATTTTTTTTGATAACTTAAAACTTTTTTTGAAACTTTATCATACATTTTTTTTTTTTTGTGAGGTTCGACTATAGTTCGCCACTGACGGCCACTTACAAATCATAAATTTTGCATCATTTTTTTTCACATTTTCATTATTTATATATATATATTTATTTAGGTTTTTAGTTAGCAATTTAAATTTCTTTTAGCATGCCCACCAAAAGAACTCCCGAAAGGAGAAAGTTGCGGTCGGATGCCGGACCAGCTCTATTGTGTTCCATCTGTCACGAGGACATGGACGAAATTACAAGCCAGAGGTTGCAGTGCGGACACAGGCTACATCAGCTGTGTTTGGCACAACTGCGGCAAACTTCATCCACGTGCCCGCTCTGTCGACAGCCTTTGGAAATCGCACAGCCAGCAACAGAACGACCTCAGTCCTCCAGTACAAGTGGAGCTGTCCCCAAAAGCGGACCCCTTCCATCCACTACAAGGAGTGCACGAGACGATGACTACAGGGCTGAAGCAGTTCCGCCTGCAGAAGAAGCGAGTCCACCGGTGGCTGTGGAAGCCACAGTTCTACGAGATCTAATGGCGCTCGTACAGGACATGTCCACCCGGCTCGCCTCTCTAGAGAGCCAGAGAGAGAACCCCGCACCATCCCGGCCAAGAACTCCTCCTATGTGGGATTCGGACCCAAATCCGTGGGACTTCCCAGTAGACTCGCGGCGTGATCCCGAACGGATCCGGCCAGGTACAGCCATGAATCCGTTGGCTCCAGTTTACCGGCCCCGATTGAGCCAAGCACCACCACCAAATCAGGCTCCCGTGATTCCGCCGGACCAACGCTTCCATCCACACGACATGTATCGGCTGAAGCCGACACAGATCCCCAGCATCATCCAGGGATGGAATCTACATTTCAGTGGGGAACCCAATACGATAACGGTGGAGGTTTTCATAAGTCGGGTGGAGTCACTGATTGAGCAGATGCTAGCAGGAGACCGCACAGCGCTCGCAGGATACCTGCCAATGCTGCTTAGGGGAGCAGCCCTGGAGACATATTGGAGGATACATTCAGCTCCACCATCCATACGCTGGTCACGGCTGAAGGAGGTACTCCGCATGGAATACCCTACGGTCGACATGGACGAATTAGTCCTGGATAAGATGAATGCTAGATGGCAGCGTCCGGACGAGTCCTTCCATAAATATCGAGCCGATATCCTTCGGTTGAATGACCAGCTGTCAGAGCCATTGTCTTCTACCCAAATTCTTCGCCTGCTAAAGCGCAATCTAAGACCGGAGATTCGTCGGCATATCGTGAACTCCGATCCACAGAGTATGGAGGCCCTGCTGAGAAATGTGCGTCGTATAGAAGGGTTTGAGGAAGACCTACGGGACCGGCCATACTTACTAACCAGGACGGGTCCTCGACGAGGAATCGCGGAATTGGCCCCAGATTATACCACCCTAGATCTGGAGGATGATTTGGACCCAGACCAGCTTGCTGTAGCGGCAGTGGGAAGTCTTACGACCTGCTGGAATTGTCACCAAACCGGACACCGGTTCATTTCATGCCGCGCAGAACGTAAGGTTTTCTGCTACGGTTGCGGCAAGCCGGACACTTACTTCCCGGACTGTTCTGAATGTGCCGCACGAAAAAACGGCCAAAAGAGTACCCGACCACCTCAGCGGTACTCGAAACCCCAGCAGTAGCTCCTCAGTCAGCGGCTCACCCCAACCAACCTGACGTTAACCCACCAGCCATAACCATTACGACTGCGGATGTTCACTCTCTTCCGGAGACCTCACCAACGACAATATTAAAACGACCATCGCAGTCACTGCCAGAAGAACCGCGGCAGCCTCAAGTACGCACTCTAAAACCTTATCATGTTAGACTGCAGGAATATCGGGTGGCTCGAGAGCGAATATTTGCTTCCGAAGTTGTCACTTCCCGTCCGTGCACGACAAAATGGTCAACCCGTCGTTGGCGGAATTTCCGCAAGAGAGTGCGCACCTGCCGTCAAACCGTAAACTCTTGTAACATCTCGGAGGTTGCTGAGAATGAGATCAGACCTTATCATCCAATTAAAGTGTTGGGCGAGACCGTGTTTGCATTGATCGACACGGGTGCCAGTATCAGTTGTCTTGCCTCGAGCTTTGGCTCGAAAGTGCTCCAAGAATACCCGAACTTGATTAAATCCTGGCGCACTGAAATCAGTACAGCTGATGGCACCAAACACCCTATACGAGGTAAACTAACAACACCCGTGACGTTCAGGGGTCAGACGAAGGATATTACCTTCTACATTATCCCGTCTTTGACTCAGAACGTATACCTTGGTGTCGATTTCGTCCTTCGCTTTGGACTGGCCTCCGATTTATTCACCGATTTGTCTTTAAAAACCAGAAATGTCAACGAAATCACTTCTACTCCCGATAGGCATGACCTGACGTCTAACCAACGGCAACGCCTGGAAGCATCCATTGCTGCTTTCCCATCTTACGCTACCCAAGGCCTTGGCCGCACCACCCTAGTCTCACACGCCATTGACGTTGGCGATAGTAAACCGATTAAACAGAGACACTACGCCATCTCGCCAGCCATGGAGAAATTGGTGTATGCGGAATTAGATAGGATGCTCGAGTTGGGGGTCATAGAAGAGTCCCAAAGTGCCTGGTCCTCACCGGTAACCTTGGTTGTAAAGCCAGGTAAAGTCCGCCTCTGTCTTGATGCCCGTAAGGTAAACGCGGTTACCATCAAGGACGCGTACCCTCTTCCACTCATCGATGGAATACTAGGGAGACTGCCGAAAGCCAATTATATCACCAGTCTCGACCTAAAAGACGCCTTCTGGCAAATTCCACTCGATGAGGGCTCGAGGGACAAGACCGCCTTCACAGTGCCTGGACGACCATTATATCAGTTCGTCACAATGCCCTTTGGCCTGTGTAATGCGCCGCAAACGATGACCCGGTTGATGGACAAGGTCATCCCACCTCACCTGAAACACCAAGTGTTCGTGTACCTCGATGATCTTTTACTCATCACGGAAACGTTCGATCAACACCTCCTACTTCTACAAGAAGTAGCCCTGCACATCAGTAAGGCGGGACTCACCATCAACGTACAGAAAAGTAAGTTTGTCATGAAAGAAGTCCGATACTTAGGCCATGTCATAGGACATGGCACTATCAAAACGGATCCAGACAAAACGCGTGCGATTGATGAGTTCCCCTTACCAAAAACTGTGAAGCAGCTACGACGTTTCCTTGGTGTGTGCGGTTGGTACCGAAGGTTTGTTCGGAATTATGCAACAGTTTCAGCGCCCCTGTCAGACATGTTGCGGAAAGGGAAGTTCGTTTGGACCGAACTCAGCCGAAAGGCATTTGAAGAGCTTAAACAAGCCCTCACATCAGCTCCTGTCTTGCACAGCCCCGACTTCACGAAGCCCTTCTCCATTCATTGTGACGCAAGTCAACATGGAGTAGGAGCCGTGCTGGTGCAATTGACCGACGAAGGGGAGGAAGCTCCCATCGCCTTCATGTCCAATAAGCTGAATTCGGCCCAAAGGAACTATACTGTTTCCGAGCAAGAATGTTTGGCAGCGGTAATGGCTGTGAAGAAATTCCGAGCTTATATCGAGGGCCACCAATTCGAGATCATCACGGACCACGCGTCACTACAATGGTTGATGAACCAGGCAGATTTAAGTGGACGCCTAGCCAGATGGGCTCTTAAACTGCAAGGGTTCAAGTTCTCCATCAAACATCGGAAAGGAACCCAGAACATCGTACCCGACACTCTCTCACGGATGTTTTCCCCAGAGGGAGCCGAAATAACAATAAATGACGAGGACCCCATCGAAATAGATTTGGACAGCCCACATTTCGAATCAGATAGCTACAAAGAGTTGAGGCAAACCATAGCGACCCAACAGACACAGCTGCCTGACTTGAAGGTAATAGACGGCTATGTGTATAGACGAAACGAATACGCCACTGGTGATCCATGGCAGGAAGAAGAGTCTTGGAAACTCTGGGTACCGGAGGAAATGACACAACAGCTGATCCTCCGCGCACATGATCATCCGTTAAGTGCCCACGGAGGTTACGGTCGAACACTACGGCGACTAAAAAAATACTTCTTTTGGCCTAAAATGGCATCCCAGGTCAAAGACTACGTGAGCGCCTGTGATACCTGTAAAGGCACCAAAGCGCCCAACCAGCCTCTTCGACCTCCTATGGGTCAACTCAACGTCCCAGAACGCGTGTTCCAGCGTCTATACATCGATCTACTCGGTCCATATCCTCGGTCTTCCATGGGACACATCGGAGCTATAGTCGTTCTAGATCAGCTCTCAAAATTCCCAATGGTGGAACCTATCCGTAAATTCACAACTCCATCGATCGTGAAATTCTTAGAGAACCGGGTATTCCATGTGTTCGGAGTTCCAGAGAGTGTGTACTCAGATAATGGAGTACAGTTCCGGTCTCGGCAGTTTAAGAGCCTACTTGAGCAGTATGGCATTGAACACCAACTGACGCCCATATACTCTCCTCAGTCCAACGCGTCAGAACGGTTGAACCGCACCCTATTGGCCGCGATCCGTTCCTACGTCCACCCATCTCAAAAGGATTGGGATCGGCGATTGTCTGCCATCACATGCGCCCTGCGATCCTCGTATCATTCCGTCACCGGTGTCGCCCCTTACTTTGCCGCCTTTGGACAGCACATGATTTGCCACGGTAAATCATACCGACTGTTACGGCAATTAAAGTGTTTGGGAGACCCGGTCGTTGCGCTGGAGCCCCACGAACGTTTAGGAGACCTCCGCCAACAGATCGGACGGAAGATTAAGGCCGCAGGTAGTGCAAATGAAGCGCAGTACAATCTCCGGTCACGATCTGCTAATTTCAAAGAAGGAGATGAAGTTTTCCGGCGAAATTTCCGCCAAAGTGACGCCGCGGGGCATTACAACGCCAAGCTGGATAGGCGATTCCTGAAAAGCCGCATAAAGAAGGTAATGGGACCTAACCGTTACTTGATAACGGATCCATCGGGAAAAGAAGTGGGGATATACCACGCGAAAGACCTGCGCCGATAGATAATTGGGCACGTCTGTTTGTCCGTCCGCATATATTTTCAAAAACGCGCAAAGATTGTATACTTCCAGGCAAACATAGACATAAGTCAGTCCGTCCGTCTGTTAATTGTGTTCTTTTATTGTTCGTCATCTCTAGTCCCGACGCCGAAGGCAACCCGTGAGACACAGAAAGATCCTTCAGCTCCTTTTTCGTAATCCGCATTGCCTTGGGATCACGAGAAAATTAGCTGCCCTGTAGTAATCTAAGAACTATGGCTCTAAAAGCAGCGCTGACACAGGCACACAGCACGAACGCAATTTAATAAGGATTCAGTCGATTCAGTCACCTTCCCCATCGCAACACTCGTTTTTTTTTCGCAGGAATAATAAGTGGAAAAATTTCCTTTGTACTTAACACCCGGGAAACAAAATTCTAAAAATGTTTAAAAATTTCTAATGTGTAGTATCTTATTACAATATCTTTTGAAGATAATTTAACGAATTGCGGTGTAACGCGGTATGCAAATGCTTAGAACGAAACGGTTAACCCCTTTTAATTATGAATGCTAAAATCATTGTATCATTTAACCTGTTAATTATATGAACGCTAAAATCATTGTATCATTTAAACCCCTTAAAATTTGTCTAATTCTTCCGATTTTTCCCACCTAATTACGCCTAATTATCATAAACGACAAATTGCCTTCAATTGATAACTTAATTGAACCTACAAAAGACAGTGAAAAGGGAAATTGCAAATACCGCCGTCATAAACTACAAATGATAAGGAAAAAGTACATTTGATAGCAACAAAAACCTTCAATTGTGTGATTTCCCCCTTTCTGAATGGGTTCGTATTGTTCTACTTGCCCATAAAGTGTCGTAGTTGCTTGAGTGTGGAGAATATTAAATTGTGCTTGCGAAATTTGCATGCTATTGCGTCGTAAATCGTGAAAATGGGTGATAACTACATAACAACATTGGAAATTGGAATTATCGGGGAGAGTGGCGCCGGCAAGTCGAGTCTGATGCTTCGTCTGACAAACGAGGAATGGGATGGAGATCAGGAGTCTGCTCGAAACCGCCAGACAGCGCGGACGCCGCGTAAAGAAGAAGCGAGTCGGGAGTGAGAGGAGATTGCGGGCTGATCAGAATATCGCCGAGACACGTGGAAAAGTTTCTCGCGTAAAAGACAGTGAAATATTGTAAAAAAATAGACGATAAAGTTATCGTGCAAATTGTGAACACCTTGTTAGTCGTGTGGGTTAGCGAAAAGTGGAATAAAACTCGTGTTCCGTCAAAATCTAGTGGAAGTGTTTTCGCTTGGGTGTCCAAAGGTTTCTCCCTCCCTTAAATCATTTGTCGAAAAGTTATTCTTTAGTTCCCAGAAATAATCAGGTCCCCAAAGGAGATATGAAACGAAGAAACAATTTGAAAATGTGGAAAAAGGCGTCATTGATTTGCCCCCGAATTTAGTAACAATTAGTTACTCAATGCACTTAGCATGTAACGGATTTGTAATTAACCGTTAGCTCTTTTGTCGGAAATTTTTCGAAATGCTGTGATGCAACTTCGCTTCATCGATTAAGGAAGTCGGTTCGCGTGGAATCGTTGTTGTTAATGTACTGTACATGTTCCAATACAAATTCGGAAACTCCTCCACAATACTTGTTAGAAGAAGCGTGCACACAGAGATGAATCGTGAGAATACAAACAAACTGGAACGTTTCACAGAAGTACACAGAACACTTTCATGGAATAATTTCTGTGTTTGAATGGTGCATGCTTGGGGTGAAATGAACTAGTGAAGGATCAGAGAGCAAGTCTTCGAAGAAAAACCGGCAACCCGAACAAAATAAATACGCGTTTGATCGACAAATATCTCTTCGAATCTTCTCACGTTTCCCTATGTGGCAACGAAAAAGAAAAGTACGGTAGTTCGCAAATGTAGATTTAATTAGACACAAGAGAAAAAACTAGTAAATACACGGTGGATATTTGCGTGGAAAAAATAAAAGTGCGTGTGTGGTCGGAGTAAATTGATCGCGATAGAAATGCACAAAGTAATGCTTGCGAAGATTCTGTAGCAAGAAGTGAAGTGAAGGCCCAAATTTAAAGCACGTCGGCCAGTTGCACTAAACAACAAAGTGATAATAACGGTCCAGACATTGCAACACAGCACGCTCACCGTGGAAATTGATCCTAGCAAAACGATCAAAGAGCTGAAGCAGGAAATCGAGGCTGTCCATGCTTTTCGGGAATTGCAAGGAAAGGTTGCAGAATTGTCGGGAGAAGAGGAGGCTTTCACATTATTCGGCGCAGACATAACTTGAGTAGTTCACATTATTTCAAGTAATAGAAAATTCATATTAGCTTTTGCATGCATGTTCATTTTCGCGTCTTATTGGAATCCCGTATGAAGTTCAAGTCACAAAACCTTAGAATTAAAAGCGTCGATTGAAAGTGTAGTTGTAAGAAAAGCTTATCAGTCGTGTTCAGATACAAGACGACCTGAGCATTAAGAAACATAATCTTGAAGAGATAATTTTCTCTATAGAATGTTATGTGGCATTCAATGAATTTTGTCGAAATATTTTTGGATAAAGTTCGCATGAAAATTATAGCACCATGATGTAATCAATTGCATATAGAACTTTGCTATCACACGATTAATTTGAATGAATCTGTCTGAGTTCAGAGCGATTAATTTGCATGTATCCATTTTTATACTGATTACGTTGTGCATCCAGAGATTACGCCTGGTTTTAGTAATTCTTGTTCGTGAACTTCAATGTATTTCTTGCTATAGATTTTTTTTTGGCACTCTCAAATATCTGCACTTTACTAGTTTTCGATACCGGATATGTAAATGAGCATACTTATTGGTCTAATTTTGAAGGCTTAATTTTATATTCATACATATTTTAATCAGTTCTTGAAAGTGAACATTTTTTTCAATTTCATGAAAAATTTTGGATTTTTAATATAATAAAGAGTATGTTCAGTTTACGCTTTGTCGATGTACTTGAACATCAAAGGCATTATATCATTTGCATTTAGTGATACTCCGTTAAAAGTTCCCGAAATTTGAATAAAAAAATAAGATAACATTACCTTATTATTTAATAATAATAATTATAAAATAATACTGATTCATTTATTTAAATAAACAAATTTACCTAATTATTTACCCTATAAATCTTTCTACTACCCATTTATATGACAGCACTGATTCAAATTCTTAGTAAAATTAAACCATAAGATAAAATATCACACCTAAAATAATAGCCTAAACCCATTCAATAAAAAGAATAACAATTTGAAATGATAAAAATCAAAGACAATATAAACAATAAATTTTGCACCATTCAAAAATATAAAAAGGTATTATAAATGACAGATAAAAAATTTAGATTAAATTCGAAGCTTTTGTGTTTAACGAGAGTTAATAATGATGTAATTTCTCAACTGGGATTTTAGAATGACAGTTCAGGTAAAATACAAGTATAAACGAGTATTTGTTGCAACAAAAAGAGATAATTATGGGACATGCAAAATAATCACTTGCAACATCGTTGTTCTGGCATTTTCCGCAGAAGTCTGTAATGTAACAGTATCTGAACATTATTCTTATAATTAAAAGTCAAAAATTTAATAAAGGGCGATAATTTTAGTCTATTAAATCGCTCTCTAAGAGCTTGGAATTAATTCTCAACCAGAGATTGCAATTTTGAAAACCCTGTTAACATCGCTCGTCAGAAAGGTAGATTGGAATTGAAACATTTCCTGTGTTGAAGATTATCTTTCTCAAATTGATTCATTACTAAAATTCTGCCTTTTATTTAAGTATTATTTATCACCATACAAAATGTACATAAGTGTAACATAAATAGTTCATTTATATTCAAATTCCAAATAAGATTTTGTGGTCAGCTATAGAGTATCAGAAAATGTGTAATACCGGAATTTAACCTGTTAGAAACCAATAAGTTAGATTAGGTATAGATGATCTAATGAATTGATTGAAAATTGAAAGAAAAAAAATAAAAATGAATTAAAAACGTACCCGAGGGTCTTTCCTTTCCTCCATTTCTAACCGGGTATAGGACCCGGTACGGTGGCAGGCTTCCCCCTCAAAATATGAGCCAGTCACCGGGTACAATTTAATCCTTTTTATTTCAGGTGACTTAATGGGTTGAGTGGCCCAAGCCAAGTGCCTTTTTATGGCATAAAGTTATGCAATTCCATTGTATAATTCTATGACATAAATTGGTCACCGGGGTACTCCCCTTCTGATGGGAAGGTTCATACAATTCAAGTTGTATGAGTTTTCCACTCAGAAGAGGAATACCTGGCCACTTCAACGATTTAACATTGGATTTATTCCGGTTGGGTGGGCATGAAGGGGCTCCACCACCACCCGGTTGCCCCTCTTTCATTTGTGGGCCCTGAATGTATTTGGGTAAGGACGAGGTCACCCCCAAATTAGTCTTTCTTGTCAGGTTGCACTTGTTCTCGCAACAAGTCGTAATTCCTTCGTGGAGGTTATCTACTGATTTGCGACTTCGGTCGTCCTCTCGAACTCTGCAAGCAATTCGTGAATGCGAAATGTTTTGTAGTGAGTCCTCGTGCCGGGGAAACGAACCCGCCCCACGACACCGCAATGCTAGCCTGCCAGCGCATTCACGCGTCTCCGGACGAGGGCATTCTCGGCAGGAATCAACACCTTCCTCTGCCGAGGCAGCAGAACATCGCTGCGGTCCTTCACGGACATATGAAAATCTATTATTCACTACAATGTCTGATTTAATGTTAGCACAAGGCTCACTGAGTGTTTTTCTAAACTATAGATCTGTCAAGGCATTATCTATCTTGTCATACCATGCCTTTGAGGCTTGCTTAAGCCCATATATAGCTTTATGAAGTTTATATACATGGTTTTCTTTACCATTTATCTTGTATCCATTTGGCTGCTCCATGTAAACAGTTTCTTGCAAATCACCGTTTAAGAATGCTGTCTTTACATCAATGTGATCAATGTGTAAGTTTAGATTTACTGCCAGCGCAATCAATGTACGTATAATAGAATATCGTACCACAGGTGAGTAGGTTTCCTTGTAGTCAATCCCGTATTCCTGGGTATAAACAAGGCGTGCTTTATACCGAAGTGGCTGACCTTCTGGTCCTAGCTTCTTCTTGAAAACCCACTTACAGCGCACAGCCTTCTTTCCTTCAGGTAGTAATGTCAAACTCCAAGCCTCATTTTTTTCAAATGATTTATATTCATCTTCAATAGCTTCCCTCCAGTGTTCCTTTGCAGGTCCTGATAATGCTTCCTCAATTGTCTGTGGTTCTCCATCAAGAGTTGTTGCTGTCATTGCTATCAAAGCATTCACACTCTCATCAATGTCTTCATAATAGCTAGAATACTGAACTTGAGTCATGTCTGGATTCCATGTGACATCATTGGGGTCATTCACAGAGCTGTAGCCAGAAACAGTTGAATTAGTTGTGATCGAGTCAGATAACTCTCTAGTAGGCGAGGGATCGATATTGTTACCATCATTTGTTCTCATATCATTTTCTATTCCATCATTAAAATTTATTTGACAATCAGTAGTAGTGTTATTCTGATTTATTTTTAAGTCTTTATACATCATCCCTTCCAAGAAGCACACATCTCTAGATTTAATGCATTTGGAGAGATTTTGAGGATCAATTAGTATGTACCCTTTTGACTCATTACAATATCCTACAAAAATGTATTGTTTACTCTTTGCATCTAGTTTCTTACGCCTCTCATCAGAGATCATTGCATAAGCAACACAGCCAAATATTCTCGAAATTGATAAATCAACTTTACAACCATACCATTTTTCTTCTGGTGTGGTTCCTCTTACCGCTTTACTTGGTGATTTATTCTTAATAAAGATTGCTATATTCAAAGCCTCAGCCCAGAATCTTTGGTTCATACCTGCATCTTGTAGCATACATCGTCCGGCCTCAATAATCGTGCGATTTGCCCTTTCCGCAATTCCGTTCTGTTGTGGAGAGTAGGGTACAGTCGTCTGGTGCACGATGCTATGCTCTTGAAGGAATGTTTGGAAATGTTTATTCACATAGTCACGACCATTGTCCGTTCTTATCATCTTTATTTTCAAATTAGTTTGTTTTTCTACAAAACTTTTAAAGATCTTGAATACAGACAGAACTTCATCTTTACTTTTAATAAAATAACCAAATGTCATCCTAGTAAAGTCATCTATAAATGTTAATAGATACTTGGCACCACTAAATCAGGAAACTGACATAGGCCCACATAAATCAGAATGTATGAGACCTAATTTCCCAGTGGCTCGACTATAGGATTGTTTTGGGAATGGTATTCTACTCTGCTTCATTTCAATACATGCCGCACAGGGATTATTTTTACTATAAGTGTAATTAATTCCACTTGCCATGCCTTGTTTCAGTAAATCCATACTTCGCTTGTACAGGTGTCCGAGTCTCCGATGCCAAATCTCCTGTGATTGATTCGCTTCACACAAATTCACAGTTTCTGCGATTTTCCCATCCATGGACTGGATCTGTGGCTCCAGCAAAGCCACTGTTTGACATGTCGCAGCCAGCTCATGACCATTTGTTGATTGTTGACTCACTGTATCCAGTTCATAGACACCATTCACCTTTGTAGCACTTGCAACTGGCATTTTTCCGCAATAAACATTACACATTTCAATGTCAAAATGAAGTTCAAGTCCCTTAGAAGCCATTTTGCCTGCAGTCCTGGCACAAAAATAACCTCATTTAATTTTGTAGCTTGAGATTGTCCTTTCAACAAAAAATCCACTTCACCATGACCTTCACTTTGCATTTTCTGATTATTAGCCACTGTAACTAACCGCGGAGTGTCCACAACATAATTTTTCAATAAATTTTTGTTGTTTGTCATGTGACAAGTAGCGCCGGAGTCGACATACCAGGCGTTCAAGTCAATGTTCACAGCTAGTGCTGTCAATAATGTTCCGTTCCATGCTTTCTCACTTTTTTCACTTTCACCCCGTTTATTAATATTTTTATTGTTCGTTTTAGTTGGACAGTTTTAAGCAAAGTGATTTGGTTTTTTGCAAATGAAGCACTTTGAATGTTTGTTGACACTTTTTGTGGAAGACTTGTTTGTAAACATAGCACCTTCACTCTTGTCGAAGTCTCTACGTAAATTTTCTTGTAATAATTTACTTTTCACTGTTTCACTGTACAATTTAATGTTCGAATTTTCTAAAGCCATGATAAGCGGATCATAGTCTGGGAGTAAGCCGCTTAGCATTAACACTGACAGAAAATTATCTTCTAATGGGGCGTTTATGTCTCGTAATTGTTGATCCAAGTCCGTGGTTCTCAAGATATACGCTTCCATGTCACTAAATTGTTCCAATTTTAATTGAAATAACGTGCGTAAAAGTCCAAGACGACGATACAGCCCCTTGTCTTCATAGGCTGTCTTTAGGTTGTTCCATGCCTCGTAACCAGTGGCAGAATTTCTAACGTGGGAAAAACACGAGGGTTGAACCATCAAACATATCTTTGCGAGTGCCCGTAATTGTTTGCGGTTGTCATTGACCTTGGGAACACCCGGTGCAGATTCTTCGAAGCAATCCTATAAATCTTCATGGACTAAATACATCCGCATCATAAACTTCCAGTTTCCATACTTAGATATTCCACTAAGCTTTTCGAAATTGACTGTAATTCCGGAATTTGTTGCTGTTGAAGATAATGGCGCCGGCACTGGCACCTCATCCCCACGCGACATCGCGTCTTCTTTGAATGTTGCGATTTTTAGAAAATAAATTTTTACGCACACTTATTTATCGCGCAGTGGAAGCGCGCTGGGCCCATAACCTGATGGGATTGGGCGAAAATAAAAATAGATTAAATTGTCACCATTGTCACAGAATGCATATGATGCACTTTTTAATATTTACTCTTTTTTTGGTTATTTTTCAAGATTCAAGATCTATATTTGGTGATTTTTTTCTAATTTGTACATATGTACAGTTCATAAATAACTTAACCTAACAATATTCGGGGGGGTTGTGCCCTAGGGCTTTTCCCAGAATTCAGTAATAATTTACGTTAATAGATTATAAAAAGAAGTTTGGTGAAAGATTCATTTGCAACTGTATATTGCATAACCGAATGCAATGGAAATTGGCTGAGCGAGTAGCTGATTCGAGTACCGTTGCGAGACGGAAGGGGAGAAAGAAAAGATTGGGACGGATGAGTGAGTCCACGGGAGATCGTGAAGAACCACGGGTAAAATTGGCGAATTTTGGTTCGAGAGGACCCCTTTTGTAATTCGATAAGTTTTGTCGCCATTTGGATCAGTTTCCGTGCAAGTCGAAATATCGGCTCACTGCTAAAAATCACGCTCTTGTGTGGCAACTCGTCGCTTGGTGTTTCTGGGTCTCAATTTGTTCTATCAGGAGGAACGAAAAAAAAAAGATTCGATTCGGTTTTGACGTTGGCGCGGCCCGTATTGCTTTCGTATTTCTGCTTGGGCTTATGTGAAGAGAGTGAGTGAATCGTACGGTTTCCAGACATCTCAAATGAAAATGTTTCTCGACTGCCTTCTATACGAGTGTGTGTGAACATCGTTACTGAAAGTGAAGAATGGCGTGAGATCTTAGCAAACTGATACGACATACAAATTATAACGCGACAGTTTTGTCTGTTCGCAATTCAACGAAAATAAAATCTGGTGGCCATTTGTGGACGTGACATTCATCCATTGAAAGTGGGCGATGCGAAAAGGGAAATCCTGTCCTTGTAATTCGATGCTAGGGCGGTTGTCATCGAAATCGTGTTTAAAATTAAAATTTGCATTTAACCAGCTCCTACATTGAAAACCCTTTCGGAAAGTAGCACTGTGACCTTGGCGGGGCCAAATTTCGAACAAGGAGAGGAGTACAACACCATCATTTTTTTCAGGCGCGGGTTGAGGTTATCTGTGTGTTATTTCAGTGCATCCTAGCGAAACACCATTTTGAAACTTGATCAGAAACCCATCCTTTTTGGTGAGAGTGTACGTGCTGCGAAATTGACAAAACGCCATAATGGGAAATTTGATCTGATGGTGGATGTTTGGCTCTATACAAAACACCCTAATGAACTGAATCTGAACTGATCATGAATTTTTATTGAATTTGCATGCTGTTGCGAACAATTTGAAATCGCTCAGCGTCTCTAATCGGAAAGAGAACAAACTTGTCGATCATTCGCGGTTGAGTTGGTCCTAATGAAAATGGTAGCAGTCCGCACTGGATCATTTTGGATGTTGAAGATAAGCGAAAACGATAGTTGACCCTACCTTAAGAGCACCAAAAACAAGTAAACACACAGGACTGACTCAAATTTGGAGTCACGCAAACGACGCGTTTCATTAAGACACCGGATTCTATCTGGGGATTTTGTTTCAGTGAGCGGAACGCAGATTCTAAGAATTAAATAATAATTTAAATGCCTTTTTTTAATACAAGTGTAAATTTGTAATTTGTAAGTTAATAATACCAACTTAAATGTATAGCTATAAGAGTCCCGTCTTGTTTTTTTTCGGGAAGTTAAGTTTGATTGGAAGATGTAATTAGCATATGAATAACGTAACTTTATGTAAAGTAAAAAGAAGGTAACAACACACAAATAAAATTTATTAAAATGATATGATACCGATGGGAAAGGAAAGCTAAATATCAGTGAGAGAAAATGTATTAATAATTGGTCGTAATCAAGTCAGTTCAAATTCACTATTGTTTTTAAATTTTGAATGGGACCATTATGATTAGTTCTATTTATTCGATTATAAAATTGACTGAATGATCGAATATGTCTTATTTACATTCCTTTGCATAAAAAGAAACATGTTTTTCGTAAGGAATAAATATATTTCGACGGTTCATCCTATTTGAAATTGCTACTAGATGAATATACCTTTTTTGTTGACAGTCTTGTTAAAAATGGGTTTTTTGCAGGTAATCTTTTGTGAAGCGTAAACTTTAAATAATAGAATAAAATCAATTATTTAACGGTATACAAATAATAATAATGGATTGTTAAAGCTTAAAACTCGGTCTTTCCATTTCAATCGACTTGACCGGGTATAGGACCCGCAACGATGGCAGGCTCCTCGTTTAGAATGGGCTACCCATCGGGCGCGCTCATTCCTTTTTTTGCTTAACAGAGGCTCTTGCCGGGTAGAGTGGCCTTCCGCTCGCGTGCCATTTTATGACATAGGGTTATGTGATTTCATTGCATAACGCTAGGGCATAAATCTGTTACGTTTGTATTCCTCATTTGAGGGAAAAAGTCCTACAAAGTACTTTTGCATCAGTTTTCCAGTCAAATGAGAAATACATCGCCATGTCTACGTTTGGATCTTGATCCGGTTGGAGGGGGGGTGCGAGAGGGCACCGCTGTCATCTGGATGCCCCACTCTTATTTGCCGGCAATAATTATCGTCGGTAACGACGAAGTCTCTGTCAGTCCGTCCGTTTTCTCAAGGTCCTATTTGTCCTCTGCATCAGCCATTTGATAGCCCTTAGCAGGTTACCTACTTCGTCGACTCCGGTCGATACTCTTTTTACGCTCGAAATCCGTGGATGCGAAAAATGTTTTTGTAGTGGGTCTTGCGCAGGGAGGAAAAACCCGCCCCACAACACCACAACGCTAGCCGGCCAGCACATTTACGCGTCCCCAGCAAAGGCCAATCTCGGTGGATCTCAACATCCTGTTTTGCCGAGGCAGCAGACGATCGCTGCAGTCCTGAACGTACATTTAATCTACTTACTTCACTGCAGATGGGACGCATAAGTTACTCCTTTCAAAATATTATCAACGTGAGCACTGAAGGTAGCCTTCCTGTCAAAAACTACCCCTAAGTACTTCGTTTGCATATAGCAGTGCACCATATACCAATACAACTTAAGCCTGGAGTCACAGATGCCTCTTGCACGACGACCAAAGTTTTTGTGGAGGCCCTTGAACACAATTGATTCTCTTTTCTTTGTTTTAACCGTGATTCTTCATTTACGGTAATATGCAGTATGAGATTCCAAATAATTTTGTAGCCTCACGTTAGCGCGAATTTTGCTCAGAAGACCACACTAACAAGTCGTCAGCGAAGAGTTTCACCTGGGTTCCGGGCTTATATTCATCATTTAAAGTGTTAGACTTATTTAGAGTCACAAAAGGAACCGAGTCCTCATATTCAGATAGTTAAGATGAGTATATTTTGAATACACGTAGAACAACGAAAACGTCAAGATTGTTTAGTTCAGGAAGTGATAATGATGTTGAACGTCAATGTGTTGATATTGCTACTGACAGTATGATTTGGTAAGTAGTGGTTTAACGCCCGGGAGAGTGGTAATTCATACTAGTTTAGGGATGATGTTGTGTTGTAATTGCATCGATTATCAATGTCCGTAAAGGACTACAGCGATGGTCTGCTGCCTCGGCGAGCGAAGATATTGGTGCTCACTGGGATTGGCCTTGTCTGAGGATGCAAGAGTGCGCTGGCAAGCTATATTTGCGGTGTCGTGGGGCGGGTTCTTTTCCCCAGCACAAGGGCCCACTACGAAAAAATTTCGCATTCACCGATGTAACCTACTGAAGGGACGACTCCTAAATAAGAGTGGGGCACCAAAATTGGAAGCGGCGCACAAAAGCCGAGAGGATTGTTTTGCTTCATTCTAATTGTTTTTATTACAATTTCACTTCCCAGGAATTCGGTTGATTCATTTAAAGATCAGTTTAGTAATTATAAGAATAGACACAAAACAACTGAGAACTCTTGATCCTAAGGTTTCATTTAGCGGAAAATTCACTAAATTTTCGTCGGTTACGAAACACCATTAATCCATTTGGAGACAATTCGCATCTTCCCAGTCTTTCTCAAATATTGGTACATTTGAGTGTTATTGAAATTTTATCAAAAATGAAAATTGTCATGCACTACATCACCAACCCCAACTATCTGATATCAACTCGTTCCGAATTTAAGGTTTCATCGAAACGGCTGTTAACAATTTACTTTCGCCGTTAGAATTTAGTCAATCAGAGTCATTAAAATGAATATGATCGCAGATTATTTGTATATTTCTTTTTTCTTTTCAAAGCAAGGATCAATACAAAACTCTTTATTATTTATTTAAAATTCCACTATTATTTTCACAGATCGATTTCAGACCGACAGACTTATTATTTTACATGAAAGGAAAACGCATGAAAACAGGATTTGTACAACAGTTAATTTTCATACACAGATAATCTTTCAATTTTAATTAATTTTCCAAGTTGTTTTTGTGATCACACGTATCACCGCACCGTCTAGTTCCGTGGTTAAGCCCGAACCCCATAACGTGACGGCTCTACTTCATTTATTAAAAGATAATTCCACAAAGGAATGTGGCATTGAATGCAACTATTCTAACTTGCTCCTACGCATGTCCACAGCTGAACATTAATGGCGTGAATGGAAACAACATTGATTTGCATCTTTTGTATTTCCGAGTTGTATTGATGAATGACTATTTATCATGCAAATAATGCAGGCCACTCGTTTAACAACTCCATAATTTGTCTAAAACACATTAACATAAACAATTAAATATCGTTTATGGGTTCCGATACGGTTTCAATTATCTTATCAATAACTGACTGTACGATTAGGGATGATTATAAACGTTGTTAACACAAAAATTGAATGGCAGCAATGACTTTTAACAACTCATCGAATCATTGATACTATCCGTATAAAATTTTTCCTATATACTCGTAATTGCAAACGAACTAATTAAACGGACTCTTTTTTTTGATTGATTAAGTCTGCGCGTTATTCTAACACAGCTCCGAAAGACTCTTCACTTCGCGACGATTAAAACTCAACCACCTAACGCGACGGCTATCCCGCTCGTCGTTCCAAATGCGGGCCCCGCTTAACTCGACGAGCCTCTTCATGGCGGTAACAGAGGTTTATTTCGTCGAGATAAACTGCAATCGCTTGGCTAAATTGCGTCGCAAAGGGGGTTACCATCATCAATTTTTTTTGTAGTATTATTTAATTTTTTCATTCGTTTCTTTGGAAAAAATTCTTCTGGTTATGGTAGCGATGGAAGTGACGGGGTTCAGTGCGGGCTGGAAAATAACAATATTAATAAGTGGCATTTCAAATAGTTCCGCACTTACTGCGTTGTTATTTTCTTACAAATGGTTTTTCTGGTGTTTCTTTTGCAGGGCCTTCTGTTCAGTTTGCCTAGGTGACTGCTCGATTGCTACAAGTTATGCCAAGAGAAATATTTGGAAAGGAAAAGTGAGTGAGCGAACTTGTGTTTTTTATTCAGTCATCACCAACAGGTTATGGGCTCAGAGTAAGTTTTGAATTCAATATTTTCTTCAGCCGAAATCAATGTGAACGAAGTCATGGATAAATCGGTACTCTCTCACCGACTGAACGGGTCAAACTATAGATTGTGGAAATTCCAAATAAATGCTATTCTTCGTGGGCAAGATTTATTGGAAATAGTTAATGGTACTTATCCAGAACCAGACTCAAAAGCATCCAAGGAAGATAAGAAAAAATGTTCACAGAAGCATGGGAAAGCAATTGCAGCATTATTTGCATTTATCAGTTCCGACCAGGCAAATCACGTTTTAACATGTAAAACGGCAAAAAGTCTCATGTATATGTATAAATAACCTTAAAATGTTCCGGGTCCTAAGTGGGATAGTAAAATCTAACGATTTGCAAACCGTGTGGTACAACATAGAAGAGTGCAGAACGATAGAAACACTCTTATCGAAGCTCCAGGTCGAAGAAGAACAATTTAGTCGAGAGGAAGAGGACAGCACCAAGACGTAGATGGCATTCAGTATTAGATCTAATCAAGGCAGAAAAGGAAACAAGGTACCTGCAGGAGGGCGTTAGGATTTTGACCATCAGCAGGGCCCCAAACGTAGGAAATTCAAGAAAAATTGTAGGTTTGTGAATCATTACCTTTTGAGGGAAAATATTAAAAATAACTTTCAATTAACCTGGATTATCACTATGGATTATAATTTGAATTTTAACTTGGAATTTTTGCATGCGATTGTGTTTCCAGGTAGTGTGTTTGCGTGTGGAGCACGTAGTGTTGGTGGAAGGCGGTAATTACGCCTGGGGTGGCAAAAATCCTTCTCGTCGGGGATTTCGATTTACATAGGTGGTGGTTGTGAAGTATTGATAGACGGCCGAGAAAGAACCATTAGCAGTTCAAGTTGGGTTATCGTGGAAGTATTGATAGGGGGCTCAACAAGCCAGAAACAGCTATTAGCGGCTAGGGAATATTAGCTAGTTGGGGCTAGGTGTAGAACACGGTGTCTTATAGTGTCCGAACATTCCAGGGAGCCTCAAGCTCGCCAATTGGCTCCTGGGGGCAATTCAAGGGTTGGCGACTGGCGCCTAAGGGACATGACAACTTTGGATCTTTATATGACTGAAACCTTGAACTTTTTTAATTAACTGTCAATGTCAAAACGTTAAAGTCAACATTTTCATCTTGGTAAAGTTCACGAACCAGCAATTGGGCTCTAGTGGCAAAGCTTGAAGAAAATGAAGAATTTAATCAAAAAATCATCTTCAGCAATGAAACTAATTTCTGGCTCAATGGCTTTGTTAATATGCAAAATATACCTTATTGGTCAGCAACAAACACACATGTGCTTCTTGAGACACCACTGCATCCGAAAAAATTACTGTTTGATGCGGTTTTCATGCCAGAGGTGTGATTGGCTCGTATTTTTTCGTAGATGAAAATGCCCGTCATGTTGCCATCAATGGAGAGCACTATCGTGTAAGGTTGGAAGATTATTTGTGGCCAAAATTGGATGAGCTTGACATCAACAATATGTGGTTTCAACATGACGGTGCCACTAGCCACATGGCACACCTCATGATTGATTTATGGAAATTTATTCATCTATTGTATGTCCTTAATGGAAATCCCTATATATATATATATATATATATATATATATATATATATATATATATATATATAAATATATATGTATATATATATATATATATACATATATATATATATACCCTTGCCAGAAAAAGTAACCGTGCATGCAAGATAACAAAGTTCGCGAAATCAGTGCTGAGGAGAGGAAAATTATGCTGAAACTTAAGAGTGAAGGGAAAACTTACTGCGAAATTGGTCAAATAGTAGGTAGAACTCACTCTTTGTCTAGTATGTGGAGAAAACATGTAATACAACTGGTTCGCTTATGTCAAAGCTTCGTTGTGGTCGACCTTTCATACTGACTGCACGCGAAAAAAGAAACGTTTTGCAGGCAGTTAAAATAATAACTGCTTCCCAAATCGTTACAAATATAAAAGACTCTTTTGGCAAGGGTCTGCACAAAGATACCATACGAAAAATATAAAGAGAGATGGATATCGCTCACGCATAGCACGTAAGAAGCCATACATTTCAGAAGTGAACAGGAGAAAACGTGTCGGTTTCGCAAAAAAATATGTAAACAAGCCCCTAGAGTTTTGGGAACAGGTCCTATTCCCTGATGAGAGCAAATTTTGCATATTTGGCATTAAAGGAAGAAAGTTAGTGTGGCGGAGGAGCAGTACTACCCTCGAAAAAGAAAATCTCGTATCAACTGTGAAACATAGTGGAGGTGGTGTGATGGTCAGGGTGTGTATGGCGGCAGAAGAAGTTGGCCAACTTCTGTTTATAGAATCAACTATGGATAAATACGGTTACCTTAACATTTTGAAGGCAAATTTGAAGCAAAGCGTTCAGCAGTTGAGGCTTGGTGACGATTTCTGGTTCCAGCAAGATAATGATCCCAAGCACACAGCAAACAACGTGAAGCTTTGGTTGCTCTACAACACAAAACATCAACTGTGTACGCTGCCCCAACCCTCAGACCTTAATCCCATTCAGCATTTGTGGGACTTGTTGGAGCGCAGGATACGTCAGCACAGCATATCCTCGAAGGAAATGCTAAAAACGTCATCGCCGATGAATGGGGCAAAATTATCAGGCAAGACACAGCCAAATTGGTTCACTCTATGCCACCTTATCCTTAAGAAAAAAGGTTATCCGACAAATTATTACGCCCTGATATGTAATAAAATATTTGAAAATTTCAAATTAATATTTTCATGTACGGATACTTTTTCGGGTTCGTTTAAGTGAGGCTTTTTTGTTTTTATTTTGTAAAAACTAGTTTTTAAAGGAATGCCACAGGAAAAATTTAACGAAAAGACAGTTTCATTAATGAATACATTTTGTTGCTTAAATATTTAAATGTAGCAGCTTTCTTTAGCATGAATTTCCTAATATGATGCTTTCTTTTGATCTTTTGCTAGCATATATATATATATATATATATATATATATATATATATATATATATATATATATATATATATATATATATATATATATATATATATATATATATATACATATATTGTGAGAAGTATAGTGTCTAAACGTTAAGAACCTGGTCGCATTTAGTTATTGTGAGCTTTGCATTAGCAAAAACGTGATAGTATTGGTGGAAAACTTGTAGTATGAATAAAATCAAGAGTATGGACAAAACAGTTGTTGATTGTCCTGTTTTATGCTTCTATGGCGAAACCCGGGAAAACAATCCAGAGTTATAGAAAATGTACTGTTATATATCTGGAATAATTTATGATGAGAAAAATAACTCAATTTTGGAAACATGTCCATTAGGAAAACTGTACTTTGGGAACAATATCTATTGGGGATTTGGGAATCAAGGATTGGGAGAAGTGTTCCCAATCGGAAATGTACCCCAACATACTCAATCATTTTTAGGGTTTTGTAAAATAATTTTACAAAACCCTACTAGTTTCACGACCAGTCTGTCCGTATGTCCGTCCGTCCGTGTGTCACGGCTGTTTTTTCGGAAACTACTTAAGCTAGAAACATTAAATTTTGTGTGTAGGTGTAAAGTGGTGATCTCTTCAAAGTTCAACTACAAAAAAATTTTATAAGGTATTTAAGGGGGGTCTAACCATATAGGAGAATGACCCCCGAAAAAAAAATTTCATTGAAGGTAGCCGATATGGGTATCAAATGAAAGGTCTTGATGAGAACTTTTCAAAATAGGTCTTAGTTTGGCAAAATTTGCTTCGAGGGGCGCACAGGGAGGGGAAATATACGAAAAATGTGTGTCCCCTCCCTCGCGGTTGGACACCTGTGATCCGAAAAATCTGAAAAAAATCAGGAATGTAGGCCTTGGTATGTACAACAACAACAAATACGTGAGAAGTCGCAATTCACTCAACTTTGTTAGTAATAGTATGATTTATCGATTTTATGTTTTCTTGAATAAAATCTTAACGGTACCCTTAAATTCAATGAAATTCAGTATGTAGATGTCTATTTATAAGATTGATATTTAGCGAAGTTATAGCCGTTGGAATTTTCCTGTATTATTATGGAACAATATACGCTGCATTTATTACTATGGCAACATCTGGCTATGGAACAACATGCGCTTTTTACCGACTCAGACACTACAGTTTTGCTAGGATTTGTATGAAAATTTCAGGAATGATAGGTGTCATGTAGATCTTTGAGAATCGGTTCAGCTAGTGGTATCAGTAATCGTAAAACAAAATAGTGGCTGTTTTAAATGCGAAGATTGAATAATTTTGAGTTATTTTTTCCCAACTTCAACGTTTAAGGTGCATGATTTGAACACTTGATTCAATTTAATGAATGACTGAAGATGAGTACCTACGATTAATGCCTATAAGTGAAACAAGTCAAGGAGGTGGGAGAGCTCCTAATAAAAGGGTTTTGTAACAACTCTAGGATTCGAAAAAATTGGCAGGAGAGTGGCCCCTGAAAAAAAAATTCATCAAACGTAGCCGATATGAGTATGAAATGAAAGTTTTCATGGGAGCTTTTCAAAATAGTTGTTAAACTGTCAGTTTTTGCTTCAGTGGGGGCACAGGGGGGAAATACATGAAAAATGTGTTTCCTCCGTCGCGGATGGACATCTGAAATAATTATCAAGGGAGACATTTATGAGTATAACAATACCTAAAGGCTCAGAAGTCGAAATTCGTTCAACTTTGTTAATAATAGTATGATCTTCGTATTTCATATTTTCTCCAATAAAATCGTCTTTGACATGTTTCTTGATTTGATTCGATCTGGTGACTGCATTTCGTAAATTGAATACAAAACCCTTCTGACATGAGCGTAGGTCTGTTTACCCAACATGTTACTTTACACTTCTTTCCAATTATGTTTGCTGCTTCGCACTACTCGTAGTATACAGGTAATCTAGGCAAATTAATGCTTACATCAACATATCGTCAACTTTCCTGAACAATCCTTATGCGATTTTAAATCAATTTTTTTCACTCAATTTGAACCGTCCAAATTTAAAGACATATAAAAATTAATCAAACTGAAATCTTAAATACTAATTTTCCTTCATTGTTTACGAAACCATTAACTGGAAAAATTTTATAACTTGCTGAATTTGAAACAATTCATTTAAAATCTTGGCCAGTAAATACGGCTCACAACAAAGAATCCACTAACCACCAAATAATCTCGAAATGCTTCCCTTCTATTACCGAAAAGGCTCCATATCAGGATTGAAACAAATTATTGCTCAGTCAAAAATTTTTCCGATCTGGGGTCAGCCAATAATGTGCCACGACATGAGTGGGTGACGACGATATGAGGCCACCATCTACGTGGGAGCATATGTAACCGCCGTCCATAAATGTATGCTATGTATTTTTAGGCTGTGGTATTTTTTGAGGGACCTGTCGGTAATTTGTTATTCAGTCAGTACCAGTTTTATTAAAACCACAATGATATGGGTCTCATTTTCAGTTGAATGATCTTATCAATATAAACGAGGCTGTATCGGCTTATATTGGACACAGACCAATACTCGTATACTACTCGTATAGCCATATCCTTAATATATCGCAATCAAAAATCCGAGAAGCAACGCTACGATGACGAAAAGTAAAAATGTGTAAACATAAAAGAACAATTCACTGCTGTGTGCTTGTTTTTGCTTTGTCGTGATCCAATATGTTGGTGTAATATCGTATTGAAAGAATACGTGTGTAATGTGCTGCAAAACAGAGAACGTCCTTTGTTTCATACTTTAATCAAAGTTTTAAAATCTTCTTTGTACAAATATCCTGGGGATTTTAATAAAACTTTTCCGATTATTTAATAAATGCATAATGGAAAAGTTGCGGCTGTTCTTAGGGTACTGGTGCTACGCCGAACGAAGTGGACTTTAATAAACAATTGACAAGTCAATGAGACAACTTTAAAGCCATTCAAAGTTTCTTAGCTGCAATAAATTATGCACGTTCCATTAATTCTAATTTCCTTGCGAAACACGTATAAGTTGCAATAAATACCAAAGGACTGTGGGTTTGGGCTTTTACGTGGATTTGTTGACAAAAAACAGATTGTGCTTATATCCTTGCATTGTTTCCTTAAGAAAACCATAAAATATGCAAAAAGCCGATTTGAAACTCTTAAGACTTGCGTGATCTGCATTGGAAGGGAGAAAGGCACCAGCAAAGGCTGAATCCTGTTTCCAATCCGAAAGGCTCGAGGCCACAAATCACGTAATGGCTTACCGTCACAGGACAAGGAGTTATTGAGTCGTATTGGAAACTTTTAAAACATCCCCGGCCACGACCCAAACTGACGGCATTCACCCGGTTTATGTCGTTATTGGGGAAAAGCTGTCAATGACATTGTGCAAATTTTATTTGGATTTACTTCTCGGAATGGGACTGCGTTATGGGAATCGAGGGACGTTTTGCAAAGGTACGAGCCTTTCCAGTTCGTTAAATGATGAATTCCATATGAGGAGGGTTGCAGCGGCTGAGTCAAAGCATACTACTTGTATTTAAAACAAACAGACTAGGACTCACTGACTGAATAGTAAGCAGATAATGTACTGCCACATGGGTCCTTAGGGTTTGCAATCGCTCGCAGACGCAACCTTGAAAGCGAGCGTTCAAACGAAATCAAACGTTGAATGGCACGGTCGTTCGTTTGTATTCATTGCTAAGGCTAGCAAAGGATATAAAAATATAATGGTGCTTATGGTTGTTAGAAAGCACAACACCGGAGAAATAATGTTTTGCCTTAAAATGGATTCGGAGAAGTACTAGCGATGCGCGAAGAAAACTCCAACTATGAATTCTTAATGTACTTTGAATATTCCGTTCTGTAGCTCGAAAAGCAAAAGGAACAACACGTAATAAAGTGCTAAATGTTTATTACATCTGAAAATAACAAGCTCCCTGAAGGCTGCACTTGTTTCAAACTTAATTACCTCAATTTCTGGCGCTGATTTAAAGGCTACAGACGCTTCTTATCCTCGCTTCGTTTTTCGCTAACCCGCTATTTAAGCCCCATTAATTACTTAGTCATACGGCAATTACTTGATGGTTTGCAGAACAAAAAAGAATAGAGCGCCGACCGCCGTGCTTCCCACTTGGTAATGAAGTACCACGAGTACTTTCTTTGATATGTTTCTTGCTGCAATGTATATAAGTGCATTGTTGCCGCACACAGATGCATGAATAGGTAGCAAAGTCAGGATCAAGAGATGCAACCGCCCGGCTACCAACAACACGGAGAAAAAGGATGCTGATAACAATGGGTGCACGGCTGTAAATTACCGCCGACAATATTCCTAAAAGCACTTTCTGTATGCCTCTACCAGTTGAGTTTCTCTCAGCTACATTAAACGAAGGTAAGTTGCAAATCCCTGTGAAAATTTCCTCTGGCTTTGGCTCCTGGTGAATTCATCCGTGCCACTTCTTCGAAAATCGTTAAGTTGTTCCTTACTCTCTGATAACTTGTGTTTCAAAAAATGTCTATGAATTATTGTTTCTACGCTTTGTTGCATGGCTGTGGCGAAAGATTCAGAAAACAATTGAGTAGTTCCGAGCATTTGCCATTTTTGGACATAGACGTGGGCTGAGGAAACAATTCGTGTTGAGTTTCTAAGAAATCGATGTTTCACATTTTCTTGTTACAAACTGCAGACGAAGTCGAACGTTTATGAGCTCTAAATAATAGAAAGGCTTTAAAAAGTCTCTTTCGAATTCTCAAAGTATACTAGTGAGCATTTAATAAACAACTTTTCTTCGTGCTGTTTAAGGACCTTAGCTTTTATGCTGTCAAGAGATACTTTGAGATTTCAACTTCATTTGTAATAATGAACGTCGAGATATTAATATTTATCTGATATTTCTGACGTGTTGATAGCATAATAATTGGAGAGTAAACCATGGATGGATTTTTTCTGGCCATCTGTCTGGAGTTTGATACGCGTATTATTATTTTTGCGTTTTGATTCGTTCACTTTGAGACAAAAAGAATTTTTATATGCCTTCTTTTACAAAACCGCAGTTGGAGATATACTCGTTATTACCCTCCAAATCGAAAGCGCTCCGGGTGGGGCCTGCGGTCTCGGCTAGCTCAGTTGTTAGATCATGAATCTTAACTCAGGGTCACAGGTTCGAGCCCCACGTTGGGCGCCAATCATTACCCTCAATATCGAAGGTGCTTCGGCTAGGGCCTGCAGTCCCAGTAGCTCGTCAGAGGACGGGCGCATGCACCAGTCTTTAGCCAGAAGGGCCCCCTGAAGAACCGCCAAACGACAACGCAGTTCGCCGGAATACTCTTCCCCTTCACTTGAACAAAAGGAAGAGAAAACCAAATCTATAATGCACCAAAAAATAAATATCATACCTAGCGAAATCGAATCAACTCTCTGAACGGAAAAGATGGCTCTCCAAACACTTTGTTGCGAATTCCGGGCGTGTGGGCATTCACCTGGTTGATGTCGTTATTATATCTTTTATATTGGGTGCACATACATCGTAAAATATTTCCTCATTTCTTTTCCTTTAATCCCCGACTATCACCAATTTTAAATTTTTCCTGCTATTATAAAAATATCCTTTTTTCACTTTCCCAATAAATAATTGTTGTTTTTTTTTTTTTTTACTAATATTAATTTTTATTATCTTAATTAACAAATAATCTTGCCTTCACTTTTCCACATAATGAATTTCATTTTTACTTTATCTGATTGTTTCCATGCATTCTGTACAATGGTACAACAACCGTAAACTACTTATAACTCCTAATCCCCGTTCAAACTTGCTCATTACGATACTATTGATGCAAGCTTTCAAATGCTTTGCGCAACTGAAGTTGAGTATTCGATGCATGGGTGAATGTCGAAAGCTAGTGTAGATACTATCGCATCGGATTCTCAATTTGAGAGTCTACTGAGACCATTGGCTCGAGTTCCTTGGGTGATAGAAAACCTTTTTAATTTCGTCAAATTTAATTGTTTCTGTATGCATGACGATTTGCATATAACTAAGCGTTATCATGGTTTTATGCAAATCGCCATATATGCAATTGGAATTGTTTCATTTGGCGAAATACGAAAGATGAACGGAGGGAACGGGATTGAACTGTATTGAACTTCAGTCACGACACTTCTGTACGGCAGTGGATGATTGGAAAAAAACGGTTGCAGGAGTGGCGGTGAGGTGATAGTGAAGGTTAGTGGCGGAAGTTTGGCGCTGTAAAGAGGAATACGAGAAAAAGTACAATTGATTCAGATGAATTAGATACATGAATAATAGTCAAGTTGGATTTTTAAAGGCGAAAAAGGAGAAGTTTTGTGATGTTTGTTAGAGAAAGGATGTTTTGTTATTTTATAAGAGAAATTAATTTTTGGTTGTGTCATCCATGAATAAATTATTGGGTTCAGATATTAGAAGAAACGGCCAGAAGAAACGCCAGGATAAGCATAAATTTGTTTCACATAGTGATAATAACGAACCAACAGTGGATGTTTTTTTGGAATTGAAATGAGTGAGATAAAAAATAATGATGGTTTGAATATAATTGTAAAATCGAACTACCAACATTGTGTTTCAAATAAAACTAATAATGATAAAAGTGCACGCACGTTAACATTGACATTAAAAGTCTAGGCACAGTGGGCAATTAATAGGAGAAGACAAATAAATCGAATATTCGGTACAAAAGCAGAATATATAAAGAATCAAATGTCGGAATTCCTAAACTATAAAAGCTAAAGAGGAGATTAAAAATTTGTTATTCTAAAGACTGCTTTATTGTATTTTTGAATTATTGAGATGGTAAAGTGCCGGACTTTGTATTTATTTTTTTTATTAATTAAAGCAGAATAGACTGTTAGTCAGCGGATGATAGAGATAAAAGTAGTGACTTCAGGATGACAACACGGATTAAGGGATTCTCTGCCAAAAATTAATGTCTGAAACTGCGGTGACTTCTGCGGTTGCAACAACTTTCTGATAATATTTAACTGCCGGTGGAAAAGTTGCGGAAACTTCTTCCCCGAGCCGAACATCACATTTGTTGAAATTGAACAACTTACAATTTAAACGCTGCAAACATGACGTTTTACATAAATATATAAAATCAGAAAAATCAATCATTATAAATGTAATTGAACGTAAAGATAAATGCTAAAACAAATTAAAGTGCAAAATCCCTCACAATAACTTTTAAACCCAGGGGCCTGTTTTCTTTTTCTTCCTGCACTCGATATCCGTCAATTTGATTTCCTCAGCACTTTTCCAACAATTTGCCTTCTGACGCAAAAGTAAACGAATTCCGACAATTTTCTTTCTGGTGCAAGAGTATATGAGTTCCAATCCACAATTCACTTTAGATATTACTTCTTCGTCGGCGCTTCACTACTCGTACTTTTTAAAATAATGTTTTCTCAGGTACTCCGCTTCGACCTCGTTTCCACTGTTCAGGAACTTCAAACCAAGAGAGATTTTCTTGGTTCCCGGGGCTTTATAACACTGTAGTCAACGGTTCTCCGCTATCTCAAATTTGATTTTCTCAGTACCCTCTTTGTTCCACTTCTACGGAGAATTTATCTTATACAACAACTGTGGTAAGATGAGAATCATGGCAGATTCTAGCAAACGTCGAAATTGATGGTTTGTCATAGAATGACAGTATTCGGTTCGTTTTGGTTCGGCATGATTATTATTGTAGCTCGTAGTTTAATAGTTAGAGTGCTCGCTGCGTAAGCCAAACGTTCCTGGTTCGAACCCTGTTGGCGGCAACAAGAATCAGTTCTAATGGTTCTTCGGACGGACTATTAGCCCGTTCAGCTATGATATGAGCTGGTTCCAAATCAGGATATATTGCAGCTGGGTGGACGGATCAACGGCCAAAGCGTGGTACTGACCATAACTACCTTTTTGAGTGCCGATACATACGATAAAGATAATGAGATACTCTAATTGTCTCTAAGCGAAGGCCTAAAAGGGCCTGTAGTGTAAAACCAAAAAAGGTTATTATTGTGTATTTGGTTCATTGAAATGATACACATTTCCAAGTAAAATATTCGATTCGCTGGCTCGTAATTGTAATAGGGCTTGTTCGCCACGGGTTAAAGGGATACCGATCATTGCGATTACTTTGAAAGCATGTTGAAGAGGCTAAACAAAAGAACTTGGATGTCATCAAAATTAAATTTTGGTCGCAAGTCTAGCCCAAGATAACTATTGCGAACGAGGAATTAGGTGAGTGATACGAGGGTCATTCAACAAGTACTTAGCCTACAGAAGAAAAACGATGGAAAGGTGGCAATTTTTTTTCCACATAATCTCCTTCAAGCTCGATACACTTGGCCCAGCGATGCTCTAACTTTTTCAACACGTCCAAAAAATACATTTTCTCGAGGGCTGCAAAATAGGCCTCCGTGGCGGCGATGGCCTCCTCACTCGACCCAAATCTATTCTATTTTTCAGGTTTGGAAACAAAAAGTAGTCACAGGGGCCAAATCTGGAGAGTACGGTGGATGGGACAGCAATTCGACCAATTTGGCCATGGCGACGGCGGAGGTGTGGGCCGGCGCTTTGTCGTGGTGGAACAGCACTTTTTTCTTGGCCAAGTGGGGACGCTTTTTCTTCAATTCGACGTCGAATCGGCCCAATAAGTCTGCATAGTAGCGCCCTGTGATTGTTTTACCCTTCTCGAGGTAATCGATGTGGATCACACCTTGTGAATTCCAGAAAACGGTGGCAATCACCTTTCCAGCCGATCGAACAGTCTTCGCCTTCTTTGAAGCACGTTCGCCAGGTAAAGCCCAATGTTTCGACTGTTCCTTGGTATCTGGTGTGTACCAGTGAATCCATGTTTCGTCAACGCTTACGAGACGACGCCAGAACTCCGTCGGATTGCGCTGTAACAGCGCCAAACACGTAGGCGATGTGGTCTCACGGTTGCGTTTGTTTTCCGGTGTGAGCAAACGCGGCACCCATCGCGCCGACAGTTTTCTCATGCCCAGCTCTTCGTGTAGAATATGATGCACCGTTCCTTCTGCGATGCCCACAGTCTCAGCTATCTCGCGAACCTTCAATCGACGGTCTGCCACACGAGATCGTGGATTTTTTAACGTTTTCCTCTGTAGCAGCTGTTTTCGGGGCACCTGGGCGTGGCTCATGAAAAACCGACGTGCGGCCACGAACAAACTCGTTGAACCAATTCTTGACGGTCGCCATCGAAGGAGAAGAGTCACCTTACACAGCATCCAAGCGATCTTTGATTTCGCTGCGCGTTTTCCCTTTCAGAAACAAGAATCTAATCACTCAACGATATTGTTCTTTTTCCATTTTTGTACAACCGACCGACACGCTCGCTTCCAAAGGCTATCAAAACAAAACTAATGAAGGGAATTGACTGAAACTTTGACAGTAGGCTACTAAAAGAATGTACTGCACAATGGTAAAACTCTTTTGTAATCGAAGAGCCATTGGGCGGTGAGGTTAAGTACTTGTACGACTTATATGCTGTTACTCGACGGGGCATAGAAGCGTTGCAAGCAGTCGTGATTATGCTCATACGTTAGGTGAGTTCACCACGTTCTTCTGTTCCCTACGAATCACCCAGCAGGGGAGCACCTGCCGTGAGCACCTCGACGAACCTTTCGATGTCTACTCTTTCAATGTTTCACCCAATTATAGAGGGTCGAGAGCACAGACGTCGGGAGAGATCACGGATCTCAAGCAAAATGTATTGATGATCGCTTGCTGAGTAGCCCTCAAAAACTCTCCAATTGTGTATGCTCCATACTAAGGGCTTCGAGGCGAATATCACGTCCTGTATGGTTCCTTCACAGCCAATATGACGGAAGGTCAGTGTGTTTCCGGTGTTTAGCACAACAAGCGCCATCCGATTGCTTTAGCGTTTTAGTCTGCCCAAACGAGCCCGTTGCCCTCTGAATTTGAAACAGCGCCCTCCAAAGCATTAAGCTTGGCTTATCGGTTCGTTTGGCATTAGGTATACACTGAAGAAGGTGGTCCCTGAGCGCCGAGCCAACATGAAATTATCCACACGTGCACAACCCTTCCCCTGGAAATCACTATTCCAGTTTCGTCAGGATGCCATGATGCAGAATTTTTATCATGGTGTTGCTCACTCAGTAGCAAAATGTCGGCTTCCGTGTCCCTCGCAACCTGCTCAAGCGGATTTTGGGCAGTTGAGCTGTGGTAAAGGTTTACCTGTATACGGGTAATCGAAGTTCTTATTTTGCCTTGGCTAGGGTTTCCTGGAAAACCCGACATTTTCCTGATCCCAGGACGTGCCCGAGATTTGGTCTTGGTTCAGCATGCTTGCAAAGCATACAGTGTACTTCTTTTGTACACAGCATGCTTGCAAAGCATACAGTGTGCTTTTTTTGTACCCTCTTTTCTTTTATGTCCCATTTCAATGCATTTGAAACATAGGGAACTCTTAACGGGTCTTTTGCATACTTGTGCGGTATGACCATATCCATGACGTTTGAAACATTGAGGAGGTGCTGCTCTTCGCCGTATCCTGCAGACAACCCATCTTATTCTTAATTTGCCCTTGTTGAGGAATTGTCTGGCATCCTTTTCTGTCAAGTTAATGATAGCCATGCGTTCTCCCCTATAGTTTCTGGTGTCAGCCTCGCGTTGATCCTGCCCACGTTAGGGAGCTTCCTTTTGATGGATTTTTCTACCTTGGCCAGGTTCGTGACGCAGTCAATGCCTTTATTTCGATCGTTGCCATCGGCTCGAGTAAGGCTACAGTTTCGCTTTTGCCGAGGAGCGTCGCAGAATGCTTCTTTATTATCGGCCTCTGCTCCGAATTCGACCAATATGTGGTCCGCCGGGTTGGTCGTTCTGCTTTAATAGCAGTGTTGGTGTCCTCAAGCCTTACATTTCCTCTGATGCCCCGCAACACTTCTGCATAGGATCGTCCATCTTTGGGGGTCCATCTGCCGGGCTCTTTGCCGTTGCTTTTTTCTCCCTTGTTTCACATCAGGTCTTTTTTCTTGCTGGGCGTCCATGCGAACTTTATTCTCTGGCACTTTTTGAGGGAGTTTCTTTGCTCCTTTTGTCAGTGCTGTCTGCAACCCTTGATCTAGCGTTCCACACCCATCAAGTGCCTCTTCTTTCCTTCTTCCATCCCAATCTCCCCCAATTGGGCTAAACGCTATTCTTTAATTGATGATTAATGGTGGAGTTAGGCTTAGCGATCAGCGCTTCTTGAGCTTTTGCTCTTCTTCTGCCTTTAAGCCGCTTTCCCGGTAATGCCCTATGCGGTCGAATTCAAGGAGTCCATTCTGATTTTATTCTATCCACAACATTTTCCACTTTTCGGATTAGGCTCCCTACATGATGATGTCACTGGACGGTAATTGTATTTTGCGACCGCCTTTCTTGGGAGAGGTTATCGGGTTCCGTTTTCGAGTACAGTACTTCAGCCACATTTTCGATGGTGGCGGTAAAATCATACAAGGGCACTCTATTTGTCCGGTCACTTCTTTCTTTTCTGTCGTGATCACTTTGTGGACTTCAGAATGGTTCATTATTATTTTGGGATTTAAGGCCCTTCCTTCAGTTACTTCGGTAGCGATATCTGCGGTAACCCTTGAATTCTTTATGTTATTTTTATCTTCCCCCACCACGTGAACACGTCCTACAGAATCTCCCACTCTTCCTTTTAAGGACACTTTGGCATTCGTAACATATTTTTGCTGCACCCGAACGCCGTAGTAATATTAGTCTGGACAAGGCTATCCGCTAATTTCCGTTTTTCGTCGGTTTTTACTGTCATTTGTCCGTCGTTGTTTTTTGTCGTTAGTACCACTCCCAATATGCTGTTAAAGTTATGACTACAGCCGCGGTTGCGACGTTATTGTTTTTATTTTTGCTTACTATTTTGGATTATTTGATCTAGTTTTAGGATTTCATTTGGAATTACTCCAGTTCTATCGGGTCCCCGTTCGGAGCCGCTATCTCCGTTCGTGTGTGTAGCTGCCTTTTTGGTCCCATGGTTATCTTTGCAGTGTAGGGAGGCCATGCGAGGGTTGGCACAAGCCCTTATGGGGACAAGTGCTCAAAGCCAGACTAGAACTAATCGGGAGTCCATGTCAACCGAACCTTCAGCATCAACGTAATGGTGCGAACTTCGAACATACTCCGAGGTCTGCCAAAGTTTCACCGGGACGGTATGATAGTTGATTTGGAGGCGTTCACAAAGCAGCTAGGTCCACACCATGATATCCGCCAACCCAAAGCATCAATTCAAGTTAATTATCCAAACCGTAGTCAGGGTCGTTGCCTGTCATCTCAGGCGGAACCTCACAGCAGTCTCCATACCGTTCGTGGGGTCGGCACGCTCCAATGAACGCTAGCCTCCAAGAGTATTCCTGACGACACATTAACTGCTTGTTGAGTGCACAATGCGTACTGATGGACGTATTTTCTACAGTCTCAAACTGCTTCTTTATCTTGTTGTGAGAAAAGGTAATTTGGTTGCTTTCCCGATGATTTCTGAAAGTGCTAGTGACATTCTAGCTGCCTTAACCAAGCTACAGGATTTCTCTGTTAAAGCGACTTAACCTTAACTTTTTATGTAAAACTTTTCTGAAATCAGCCTTACTTTGTTTTTGATAAATGGAAAAATGTAGTATTCGTTTGAGAAAAAACTATATTATTTTTATTGAAGTACATATAAGTTACTATTATCAATGATTTTTACCATTTCGTGGCCGGTTCAATTGCTTTTTCTTCACCTGATATCAAACTCATAAGAATTGGATCAACTTCTATCGTTCTGATAGGGATTTACATATGCTTATTCAGCTTATCAAATTTTTCCCCAGTCAATAGATGTGGAACATAAATATCGAGCGTCTTTGTATAACGTATCTCACGCAAATGGCTTAACAGTATCTTCTGGTTAATATTCAGTTCTTTTGCAATACCATGAGTAATATGGGGGGTTTCATTGAAATTTTGCAAAATTTTGTCAACATTCATTTTCCTAATAGGTTGACTGGAGCAAGGTGCATCCTCCATATACCTAGAAATTTCCAAAGCTTGATCAAACATCTTGATCGACAATATCAGAGATTTTTTATTGTTATCTTAACTGTAGTACGAAGACGCGAATTGAGCCCTGAAATGTCACTTCTCAAATGCACATCAGTATAAGACAATCTATGAGTAATTAGTGTTGATTGATACGAGGGCAGTCCAATAAGTACTTAGCATCACCGCCAGATGGCGACATTATCGCAAGAGGGACATTCTCATAGACGGCTAGTGTCAAAATTTCAGCCGAATCAGACTCGTAATTTTGTTTTGACCACATATGGAAGTGGGCATGTCTGCGGATTTTCAAAAAATGGAGAAAGAGCAATATCGGTCGGTCGTATTGGCAGACCATCGATTGAAGGTGCGCGAGATAGCTGAGACAGTAGGCATCTCAAAAGACCACATGGGTCATAACTTACATAGAATTTTGGACTTGAGAAAGCGATGGGTACCACGTTTGCTCACTCCGGACAACAAACGCAACCGTGAGACCACTTAAGAGTAGTGTTTAACGCTGTTTAGCGCAATTCGACTGAATTCCTGCGACGTGTCTTGACCCTCGACGAAACATGACTCCACTGGTACACACCAGATGCCAAGGAGCGGTTGAAACAGTGGACTTCACCCAATGAACGTGCTCCAAAGAAGGCGAAGACAGTCCTTTCGACCGGAACGGTGATGGCCACCGTTCTCTGAGATTCACAATGTGTGATCTGCATCGACTTGCTGGAGAATGTCAAAACGGTTACAGGGCTCTACTATGCCGGATTATTGGGTGGGTTCGACGACGAATTACAGAAGAAAACAGCGCTATTCCACCCTGACAGCGCACCGGCTGCTACTCCATCTATCGTATTCTCCAGATTTGGCCTCTTGCACCTTTTTTTGTTTGCATACTTGAAAAAGTCACTCGCCGGGCAGAAATTTGAGTCGAATGAGAGGATCATCACCGCCATAGAGGTCTACTTTTCAGACCTGGAGGAAACGTATTTATCAGACGGATTAAAGAAGTTAGAGCATCGCTGGATCAAGTGTATCGAGCTAAGAGGAGACTATGTTGAGAAATAAATCGCCATTTTTCCGAAATTTTCGTTTGTAGGCTAAGTACTTATCGGACCACCCTCGTATACGACAACAAAAATTATCTGGTGGCAAAAATCACTCAATTCTTTTTCCCTTGGTCAATATATAGATACGAATGTAGTTTTGTCAATCACTATCAACTCACTCGTCCTTCAGAAAAGCCATGTAATAAACGAGTATGAAGCTTAGACATTCCTTTAGATTTATTCCATAATACTTTTGAGTTTTTATTTCTCTCCATTTATTTTATTTTTTTATCATCAAAACGAAATCTGCAAAGCACCATTAAAATCATAAATAAATTATCCGTTTAAGTCGATATTAATTAGATATTCATAAAAGAACGAATCGAAATAATTAAAACTGTATTAGATGTTCAGTAATTTGCTGAACACTTATTTTCAACTATTTTAAGCTGCTTCGAAAAACTTTACCACTTACAAAGCGCGAATAGTCAATACAAATTCACTTATAAAGCACTTCTTAACAGTTTCTCAACAATTTACCTAGAATTACCTTCATTAAGTGCAAGGTCCGCAAAGTAGTTTGCAGATAGTTATAAGTGCATCTTCAAGGAAGTCAAGAAATTAAAATGGCAGAAACGATGATCGGAATCGTTGTGGAAAATTTTTTTTTTTCTCATTCACAGTTAAATTTCGATGCGATTCTCTTGTACACTATCTTCTCTGCAACTGAAAAAAGCAGTCCTCTTCAGATGTGAATAGACAACTTTTTGTGAAGTAATTATCATAGTCCAGACAAAATGTTGGTGCATTCTTTTCATTCAAAAATATGAAACAAGTTGCGAGAGAGAACATTTGAAAATCGACCAAAACGAACTGATGTCTGCATTTATGAGTATTTGGTTAGCTAGCGTAACTGTCTAACCACATTCTCAAGTTATTCCCAGCGCTTCCTATCCGACACACCCAAGGAAAGGAATTGAGTTACACCAACGTAGCCATGCTTAAAAATTTAATCAGAATCATTAAGCTTCGCTTTCCTTCGAGTCGAACTGCCGGCTCCATGAAAATGCAATCATCGCAAATTTCAACTTGTACGAATCGTATGCCACTCCTTCCTTATTCACAACTCCGTCATAACGAACTTGTACTCATTCGCTGCACTCAATATAGACTACAATATTTTGAATCCCATTAAAAGTTGAAGGCCCTTGGGAATTACATTGCTCTATTTTTTCGCCTTGCCCTACGCCACACTTCGCCAGTTCAACTTGCTTCACTCTAAGGATATCGTCCTGTTTATAAACTAACTTTGTATGTTTATAGCGTTTCATGGACATAAACAGAGTATGTTCAGTATTATACGCACAGTCAAGTATACCTTCCACCATCCATGATCCACGTTATCCTGTTCTTCCTGCCAGCCCGTATACTAGTAGTTAGTTCACTTCTAATATTTTCCTCGTGCACACTTTTTCGACCCATCTAGACACAAGACCCAAGAGCGCGATAGGAAGAGAGAGCAAGGGAGACAGAGAGAGGCGAGAAGAGAGTGCTGAATGGAAAGAATCCTTTTAATGTTGAAGGTGATATTTGAAGTGAACGTGCTTCAAGAGCTCTTTAAGCCCTAAGAAATTTGTTAGGCCACTTCGGCTTGCACAAATATACGATAAAATAATAATCCCCACGATGAAATGTGGCGCTCAAAACGTTGCCAGTGATAATGGAGAATGTTGAATTTTGCCTGTCTGGAAACTTTTTATTTCGACAAAAGCAGGTGGTTAAGCTAATGTGCACGACTTCCGAGCAAGCTTACAGCGAACAAGTAAGCAGAAATATAACGTTAAATTTACCAACAATATTTCAGAAGTTAAATCTGCACGTGATTATGTGACCTGTTGTTATGATGGAGGCTGAAATTGACACAATCCTTTTTGTTTGTGCGTGAAAATAGCATGGATTTTATGGGAAACAGCAAAAGAGTCAACCGTTTTTCTGGCATACAGATAGGCCTAAATAATTGTTAATTTGTTGCTCATCTCATAAAACCCTGTGTTGTAACCGGAGAAAATTGAAGCGGCTAAAACCTTCGTTAATACGGCTCGATTTTTGCGAAACTTACCAAATGTAAGGACCTTGCATATAACTGGTTGAGTAAATTTGAATACCCAGACGATTTTATTTAGGAAAATGTGAAATTTACAAACCGTACTATTACCAAACAAATCAAGTAGACAGGAGAGTGACTCTACCAAAAGAGCTTTGAATCCATCCTAGTATTGGAAACAACTTTTCTGAGGATATAAATCAATGACTTGAACTATGCATCTAGAAGTAATAGACGCATATTTCAAGACATCAGTTCATTTCATTACAAAAGAGAAAATCGTTCAAATATAAATGAAAGATAAAGGGTTTCTTTCATAAGCACATAATAGCTATCATTTTTCTCCAGTTGAAATAATTTTTCTGAAAGCTCGACCTATTGAACAAATTCAAATTAAGTACTATTCCAGAAACGTTCATAAAAACCTAAAGAAAATTGATGTGTTTAAGTCGATGTGAAATATAAATCAACTAGTAGACGCCTGCACGATTTCTCCGTGGTCTGAAATGTTCATGGGACATATTCTTATTTGGTGCTGCACGTATACCTTAAAACAAGAATTTTGATGACTCATGTGAATATTTCGGAAAACGTTTAGCGGTTGCGCATCGCATTTGAAGATTGACGTCACCGCTCCCTGAAAATGCATGTTAGAGTTGCCGATTACAGCAGGTCAGAAGCATCTGACAAAAAATGTTATGGAACATTAGTTACTCAGATTGACGTTTTACTTCGGGAAATATGTTCAGAGAGAGGAAATCTACAAGGAAAATTAAACCGGTTACCTACCTTGCAGGGGGTAAGTATCCGAGATTTGATTAAAACCCTGTTTTACTCAAGGCGAACATTGACGCATTGACGCTGCTTTTCATCACGGGTAAGGATATTCTCCTTCGTAAAACTACTAATAAGCTGTATAGCCACGCTCTGCATTGTCATTGATGACTTGAGGCGGGAAACAATCTGCAAGCCCCTTTGGAAAGAGTTATAACTGGGCTAGGTGCTAAAATGCTTCTTTAGGAAAATACCCGTCACATCAAAAACACACATTTACGATGTCTTTCTTTTCCACTCCACTGACAACGCTGTCAAAGAGCGCTAAACACACAAGCTTTATTTGAATATAATAACTTCAAGAAAGCAAGAGCATTGATTAGAACCTCAGGAGATAGGGGTACAAAAAAACGAGGATGCACAAAGCGACGAGTTTTGACTCTTTTAAAGCCGAAATCTTCACAAGTCGCCCAAAAAACTATGATTTGATGGCATAAATAGTAACGACGTCATAATTTGTCGAAATTTACCGAAAAGCCCAGTTTATGGGCGATCGAGGTCAAAAGCAAGAACATGTTAGAGGGTGCCTTATGAACATGTTAGAGGGTGTTGCAGCCAATAGGGAGCAAAATTTATGCCCCAGGGAGGTAGGCAAAATATATGAAACCGTATAAATTGACCCTCTGAACATCTTTTTAATTGTGAAACGTCATTCTGAGCAACTGTTGTTCGATAACATTTTTTTCAGATGCCTCCGAGCCGCCGTAATCCGCTACTGTAGCATCCATTTTCAGGGATCGATGACGTAAATCTTGGAACGTGATGCAGATGCAAGACCTCTAAACGTTGTTCACGAAATTCGCATGAGGTATCAACATTTTTTAAGGCGTTGCACCAAATAAAAATATGCCCCATGAACATTTCTGATTCAATGCTGCGGGTGTCCAACCACCTGTCAACATGTGCTATTGTTGCTGCCATTCTATAAAATTGAAATGGCTATATCTCACTTGATTATGATCTGATTTCAATGAGATCTTGTGAGCACTAGGGTCTTATGTTATTCTATCATCTTCATCTAGGGCGCGACAGCTTTTAATATTCTTTTGGGCAGACGAGTTTCCTTAACTGACCCGTGGACTTTAAGATATGTGAAAGTACGTGGTGTCATACTAATAGTAGCAAAGAATTTGAGTGATACATGAAGCTTACTTTCCCTGAGTTTCTGTAGTTTCAATTCTTAAACTACAGAATCAAAAGAACAATGTGCTCGTTTACTTTTGAAATATAACTTCTAGCAAAATTACATCTCGTTGAAGAAAGCAACGAAACAGCTTCAACAAGAAGACCAATCATTCAACACACTTCAACACACAACCAGTTTTTAGTGTTATAGCTGCTACATCTATTGAGAGCATTGACTACAATAGCAGAGCCTTTGAGATAGACAAAGGCTATCTTCATAACGAAGGTGGCCAGAAATGACACCTCCAACTCTTAGGGGAAAATAGTGAACAAGTATACTCGTATAAAGACTTAACGAAAACATTTTTATCGGTATGCATAATGGAGGCGCAAATCAACCAGAATCGTCCTGTATAAGTTGACCAAGAGGATCAAATTGTCTCTAAAGGTGTGTTTGTTCATATTGAAGGAGCTTTTGATAGCACAAGCCATTAAGTAGGGAGAAGAAAACTGGCGAAAAGAGAGGAGAAACCTCTTTTAACTCACGAATTGACCCGATTCCTGGATAAACACGGTAGTGAATAAAGTGAGAACTAACACCATCAATATACAAACGAGTGCTGGACTTTGTGGTTAGTAAGATTATCTGAAGCAGGCGTAATATTACCATATATATCAAACTTTTGAGAAAAATGTTGCTATTTTTGAGAAGTAATCCAAGGAGCAGTTTTGTTTTGTTTGTTTTGGCTCATCCGCTTAAATGAAGTGGGAATCAGAAGCAAGCAATAACTTATTTTATGGATAGTAAGCTCACGAGAAAGTGGCATATAGAGGTGATGACTTTAAGGGCCACCAAAGCTCTGATAATGTGCAGGTACCCAGTAGATAAATCGTGCAATTTAAGGAGCTTATGATAAAGTAATTATTATTGGGGCAAATTAACTGCAAGAATACATTACAGGATGAGTGCTCAATCAGCATTTGGCATGTGTTTGCTGGGACGGGGGCAGTAAAATTGTATGCTAGAATGCCACTTGAAAGAATATTAAATCGATCACCACTTCATTTGACAGAAAAAGTAGGTACATCGATGATGGCAGGTATTTCTTATCGCAAAAAGGAACCTGGCTTAAGAAGCGGGCAACAGTCATGCATTAAAAATGAAGAATTCCACCGAACTACCAGAAATCCCAATTGAACAAAAATCTTCAAAAAGAGGGGGATCAAAAGGTAGAGAAACAAATGGAAAAAAACTGAAGAGGAAGAAATGGAGACGGTGAGGTAAGAAACTAGATGTTGTCATTGTCATACAAGCCGCAGGGAAGACTTCCGCGGAGCTTCTGGGGCGGTTCGCGAAAATGTCTCCCTAGACGAAATTGGGATATGAGCGCAGCAAAAGCGAAGGACAAGCATGGTTTCTCTGGGAAATCGAGTACTGCAATCGTCGCATGGAATTCTAGGGCTAGAGCCGGTTTGCTGTGGATGGCCTGGGAGACGTAAATCAAAATCAGTCTCCTGGACTTCCGCTTTTCTTACAGGGAGAGAGTATGAAGTAGCCGCGGTTGATGGGGTGAAGAGCTTGCTCTTCCTCTAAACTCAATAGAAAAGGGGAGAGCTGTGGAGGAGTTAGACGGGACATAAGCGTCCAAAAGTCACAAGTTTGGTCGAGAACGGTTAGAAATTATAAGCGCTCAAACGCGAACGTTGGCGGAGGTGGACCACAACTACCGATGCCTGTTTTGGGATCACCCAAAGCGTAGCTGCAATGAAATGCAGCTGCTACAAATGTGGAGAACTTGGACATTGGGTAGCAGAATCTTTTGTTCCAAATCACTTCATATTATGAACAGAGACGCATGGCACTTAATGGACTAAGTACTGGATGGGATCAAGTGCGTGTAAAGATTACAGAGATAAACTCAATGCCAAGTTAAAGCAAGGAAAATCGCTTCAAGGAAGCCTGGACGACTGTAGAGCAATTGATTACATCCCGAAGTAGCTCTTCTACGAGTAGAGGGCTCGAAGTTTATTGATTAGTACATCTTTTATGACAAGGGAAAATGCAGCGATATGAATAGTGGATGTGCAGAAGGCCCTCATTGCCAGCCATGGCTACGATCAGGGCCACGTATGAGTCAAATATGGAGCGATCATGATACAGAAGAATTGGCTTTCTCTGCATCATTGACGGATATGCCACAGAAGGAACAATTTCAATGTGGAGAGCTTCAGACTTTGATGACCGTAAACACTCGTAAGCGAGACGGCATTTGTGTTGGATATAATTTTGATTACTGCAATTTGGAGGCCTAGTCTCAAAAAATCCAATCCCGATGCCATCGTGACATCGAAGACACTTGCAACTCTTGGCAGCGGGGGAGGTTGACGGAGGATCACTCATGCTCAACTGTTGAAGAAGAAGGTAGGTAATCTTCTTCTTGCATATAATGTAACTACAGATGTTCCTTATCTTAATTAATGCAAAACTAAAACCGCGTTATTATATAGTTATAATTCTTGGATCAGCAATTTGCCAATATTCCTACCTGCTGGATATGAAAACGAGTTGGCTATGGATTTTTCCTCACTGTTTACTGGATATAGAAAGGCGTGCAATTTACTAACCTTGTAACCCCAGGAGTCACTGGATAAGATCCACAACTAAATCAGGTTCTAAATCAATACGAACAGACAAAGAGCACGCCACTTTGCCAGTCATAGGAGCAACTGGAATGCTATTAAACTTTATGAGTTGAGTATGTAGCATTGCTCGTTTCAAGTTAAAAATGAGAGTTCATAACATCAGGAAACCTACTGACTCGTACACCAGTAGAAACCACTCTTAAAAATACTATCGTGTGCACTCGAAAGGCGTGCCTAAATGGCAATCCCTTCCGGGCAGGCTACATGCATACTAATGAAACCAAACAAAGATATCGTCGAACTACGAAGCATCACATCGACATGCAGATACAGAGTACAGTGAGCCAGAAATAGGCCGGACGCAATCGAACTCTCTGTTGCTCACATTACCGACAAGAAGGAACTGACGAAAGCCATCTCGAGAGGGCAGCCATGAAGGAGCAAATGATTTTAGTACCGGTAATCAGGCGAATCTATAGGAGCAGTGGTTGGAACCAAGTAGGCATGTCACAGTGTAAGACTTATAAACTAGCTGGTAATACTGGATGTGCAAAAATGCAGCGAGAAGGGCAGATAGCAAGAAGAAGGCTATTACATTAGGTGCAGTCAGTGGTCAATTGTAGAACTGGAATGCCTTGTTTAACATCTTATTGTATCAGTAAACGCTGGTGAATTTATTTCGGTAGGTAACGTTGATATTATTGTAACGGAATTGAGACATAAAAATCGTGAGGAGGGTTGAGTTGTGAATGAATCAGCAAAGCCAGTAGCTGGTTTTTTCAAAAATATAGACTATTATGCTGACCAAGCGGAAGATACCGACTGGCATACCCATGAGGGATTGATCTACTGAGCTGACCAGCAAGTTGGTCAGGTACCTTGAAGTTATTCTGTTTAGCAAGCTGATCTACTAGGAAGACAACCAATTTCAAAACAGAGTAAACAATAGCATGGCGAGGAGAAAAACATGAAATAGCAGGACGGATGTAATAAAAACGACTAAAGCGGAAAAAATAATAAAGTATTAAGAAGAAAAGAGTTGATATATTTTTTATAGACCAAATACGAGAGGGCAAAGGTCCAAACTGAAGGGCATGGTGATTATATTGTATTCTAAGTATTGATGTGTGAAAATACACCAATCTACACTCGAATAGAATATCAAAGACATTCGACGATCTTGTAGAATGCGTTACGTGCCTCAATTGAATCTGGTTGACAAAGCATGTATCGAGTAATCCGCAGCAAAGCCTCTAAAGAGAGCATTCATCAAGGTAGGCTCGACGCTTTTAAAGTGAAAGAATATTTAGGATGGATACGCATGAGCCGTAATAAATGTAAGGACCCCGAAACATCAAGAAGACGATTCGTGAACATTTTTCCATACAATTCCTAAGATGGACTTCAAACCCTTTGAATGAGACGACTAAACTAGCTGACAGTAGCCGAGAATGGGACGAGCCAAACAAGATTATCATTTAACACAGGATAAAGGATCGGAAAAAATATAGGAATTTTTCCAAATCAAGCCAAAAATACGAGAGCCTTTTGAAGTTATTTCTTATGAATCTCAAACTTCAACATAGACTCGAAAGTGACACCAAGTCGCTGAAATGAGACACAGTACTCAGGCACGAGTTATTGCACGAAAACTGAAAACTGAATGGATTAAGGTTATTGGAAAATGAAAGATAGGTGCACTTAGAAGCATTTCATGGAAGTTGGTTATAATAACGCTTCTAAATCTTCTTCGTCGTAAGATGACACTAGTTTGAGAACATTGACGACGTTTGCATATATAAGACATGAGAAGTTGATAACGAAGGGTCGTAAGTCATAATGGATCCTTAAAGAATACCAGAAGACGGATGGAAGGAGGAAGATACTTGACTAACACGATTGGATAAGTAAGAGGATAATCAGTGAAGCAGATATTGAGGGACGCCCAAAATTTTAAGTTTGCTCAACAAAATATTGTCATTTATTGAGTCAAAGGCTTTAGAGAAATTCAAATGCAGCGTTTCAACCGGTAAACGGCCCTCCAAGGCTTTTGAAATAATACTTAGGAATTTCAAAAAATTGACCGCCCATGTGGTTCAGGAACTAACACATTCTGAGCAAGTGAAAAAGGATTCAAATACACAATTTCTCCCAATAGTTTTGAAAAACAGTGTAACAAGGAGATTGACTGATAATCAGCAACGTTCGAGATGCTACTCATTTTAAAAATAAGAGTCAAATAAGATCGTTACCAACACGAATGAAAAGTGCCTGGAGATCAGTTAGAGTAAACGAAGGAAAGGAGACAACAAATAGAAATGTCAAATATTTCACAAAGTGATTGGGAGTTAGTTGTCAAGAGCTAAGATGAGCTTGATAATTTCTTCCGAACAGCAAATAAAAAGAAGTGAGGATGGCATGTGTATAACCAATGACCCAAAGGTTATTTTTGAGGGTAGTATCAAAAATAGAAGAAAACTGAGTTCTAAAAAGGTCAGAATCTCCAGAGGTGAAGTTACCATGCAGCCATTCAAATGAGGGGAAGACGGAATATTAGAAGAGAATTTGAGAGAATGTATATACAGCAAACTCCCGTTTATTCGAATCGCAATTATCCAAAAAACGTTTTATTTAAACAAAATTTTCTGAATGCACCAACCCCACCCCGTCCAATGAATATCATCGCAACCCATTACTTATTTTCTCGCGACGCTTCTTCATGTATGTACATACTCTATATGTACATGTTTAAATTTTCCGGCAGTCTACTGCTAACCAGTGCAGTAGCGCTTGTTAAAGATCCTGATGCCATCAACTCATGCGGGTGTTGGTTGAAGTTTTAGCGTATTTCGTGTTCGTATTGCGTGGTTTCATAAGTTAAAAGCGTTGTCTATGCATCCCGAGGGTTGTCAAGTGGTACGTCTTGGATTTTTCAGTTTAACACGTTTCGTGCTCACGCTACATGAATCAGTCGGTCGGGTAAAAAATTTGGTACGTGAATACGGGTACGAAATGAAAATGGATGTGATTTGGTTGGAACAAAAGCTTCGCGCTTTGTAGAGAATAGATAGTGGTGAGCCACCCCCCAAAAGCTACTGCGGATTACCGATTGGAAGAAAGATCGATCCGAAATGGAAAAATGTTTTTCCCTCCAAGCGTCAGGCAGCGCAGTGAAACCTCGAAAAACAATGAGAAAAAGTGCACGTCTTCAAATAGAAGAGGCCTTTTTCGTGGCACGAACAAATAAGAGCCAAAAATCTGCCAGTTTCTGGCCATTTATTTTTTTCAAAAAGCGATGACATTTTTTGACCTGATTGATGGAAAAGAGCGAGAATATCTCGCAAGGGATGGCTGGCTGGATCGGTTCAAGAAGCGACATTGCATTCGTCAAATTTTCATCAGCAGCGAATCATCATCCGGGAATGAAGCCGCTAATACTGATTTTAAGAAAAAACAGCACAAAATTATCGACAAAGGAGGTTATACTGGTGATCAACTTTACAACGTGATGAAACCGGGTTGAATTTTAAAACGTTGCCTACAAAAACCTTCGCCTTTAAGCAAGAAAAAACGGTATCTGGATATAAAAACAGCAAAAAAAGAGATAATGTCCTCTCATGCAGTAATGCGACTGGCAATCATAAGCTGCGACTAACTTTAATTAGCAAATCAAGAAAAAACAAGAGTATTTAGATGGCAACTAGCTGATAAACCATTTCTAGTGTGGTACACGAATTAGTCTAAAATATGGACAAGGGGTGGCATCTTCAAAAAGTGGTTCCAGGTAGAGTTTGTTCCAGCTATAGAAAAATACATCGAGAAAAATTGACTTCCTCGAGAAGCGCTACTTCTCGTGGACAATGCTCCCTCTCATCCAGATGATCTACGAGATGGGGATATCAAAGTTGAGTTTCTCCCACCAAACATTACGTTTTTATGTCAACCGATGGACCAATGTGTTCTTGAAGCAATGAAAAAACATTACAAACGCAAGCTACTGGAATACTTAACCGGTCTGATTGATACTGAAGAAGATTGTGTGAAAGCTCTTCAAAAATCGATTTTTAAAGTGTCATTGATTGGACTGCTGGGGCTTAGAATCGGCTTCCTCCAATTACTTACGTTAGGTTTTTGGAAAAAAAACTCTTAAATCATAAGTCAACTCATCAGTAGTGGGAAGGAGGCAACACCGAAACTCAAAATAACGTGCCAGAAACAGATGAAAATTACGTAATTTTGGCGGATTTGCTGAAGAAGCTAACGAGTTGTGAAGACGCGAACTTAGAAGACGTTTAAGAGCGGATGAAAAACGACTTTTCTGATTTCACTAAGGAAAAAATTGTCAACATTGCGACCAATCAGAAAGCGTCAGAAGAAGATGTCTCTGATCGAAGCAGAGAAAAGAGTTCCCCACACATTCGGTTACGAGCCAATGCAAACCACTGTGGAGTACATCAAAATTGGTTGCTTCCGTCGTTGGAGAAATATTGCTGCAGCAAAAGTTTCTCAAACCAAAAAAAAACGAAAAACAATTACAGACTTACTTACCAAAAAATAAATTCTCATGTAGCGTCCTAAAACTTCAACGTCCAAGCTAAAAGTTTTTTTATTTTGTTACTTTAAAGTTGCTCTTGACAAACTCTTCCCTTTTTTTTGAGCAATCTCTAGTTTTGTTTCACAGTTTTGTAGTTAATTTTTTCATTCAAAAGAGTAGGTAATTAAATTAAAAATCGTGTTTTTTATCGCGGTTTTTTCTGTAAGAACTCTAAATAAGCGAATTTTGATTTTCAGCATTTAAAAACTTTGAGTTTTCAATCATACTTTAGCACCTTTTTAACACGTCATCACAAATTATTTAGTCAAAAATATGCAGGCTTATTCACAACCATATCAATAACATTCTATGTACGCATGTTTTACGATAATATTTCACGGGTTTTGATGCAATTCAGGATGTTTCACGCGGGACTTCAGTTTATCCGAAATTTTCGTCATCCAAACCGGCCGTCGTCCCAATCATTTCGGACAAACGGGAGTTTATTGTATTTGCAAAATGGTTTGGAATGATTTGAGTTAAGTACAAAACCCTTCTGAAATGAGCACAATTCTGTCTACTTAACTTATTTAGTGTATCTACCGCTAGTTTGTATAGAGTATGGGTATTTTAGTGGGTATCTCCAAAGAATGGGAAAGGTTAGGAAACCTTGTTGGACTCTCGCTAATTAGACTGCGAATGCTTCTATGTAAGATCTTGAAGCTTACGCTTCTCATGTAAGCACAAATTATATATCCTCACTCCAAAGGTCACGTGAGCAACATCACAATTTTTTTCGTCCACAATAAGAGCTCTACCACAAAATGCCTCAAAATGTTCTACCATAACTATAGTGGCATGAAAGACAAACTCAACAAACTTTTTCTTGACGCTAAATCATCCCCTTTCAGTATCCTTGCATTCATAGAAACCTGGATGAATGACTCCCATCGTAACGGAGAGATTCTCGACAGTTATTGATCAATTTATAGAGACGATCGAGATCATCTAAGCACTGGCCTAATCCGAGAAGGTGGGGTGCTAATTGCCATACACAACGCTGACTCGAGTGATATCGTCAATACCGCAACTTTCAAAAATTTCCAACATGTCATAGCGAAAATCAAAATGAATAAATTTTATTTGCACGTTGGTGTATTCTATATTCCCCCAGAGTCCAGTGAGACAATCTATACCGAGGCTTGTGGAGTTGTCTCTTCACTTGCTGAACTCTCGAAAGAAGAAGATGAAATTATTATCTTTGGAGATTTTAACAGGCCCAAGTTAAAGTTTGTAGTAGACGAACTTGACAATCGTCTAATTCCACTGAATCTTCGAGACGATATTGATTTCAACCTAGTTTCTACATTTTATGGCAATGATTTACAGCAAGTAGCTTCGAAACCGAGTTCCTCTGGCAATTGTTTAGATCTAATTTTCACGAATGCTTATGACGAGGTGATGGTTAATCCATTCAATGATGTGGAAAATCTTTTCAAAAATACCCTTCACCATTCCGCACTTTCAGTTGATTATTCCATATCTGATGACACAAACAGCCTTCCGTACAATAACTCGATTGTATTTGATTTCCGTAATGCTGACTACGATAGCATTAACAGCTATATTTCTGATGCAGACTGGACTAGTAGGCTTTCGACGCTAGATGTAGATGATGTAGTAAACTCTTTCTACCAGACCATATTTGACGCCGTTGGAAGTCATACACCTAAAATCAATAAGAGGAATAAATTGTCTGAGCCATGGTTGGACAGTAGTCTTCGAAATTTAAGAAAAGAAGGAATAGGCTCCACAAAATGATACAAAAAGAATCCAATGTCAATGATGAAATTAAAAATGAATATAATGAACTGGCAAATGAATTTAGATTGAAGTCACGCGAGGCCTTTGCAATGTACTCGTATGTTAATTTTATTGGCGAAAACATAATCCAAAACCAAAAGAAGTTCTTTGATTTTGTAAATTTTAACTGCAAAGCTCATGGTTATGCTAAACAAATGACCTATGAAGACCGCAGTTCCTCTGTCCTGGAAGAAATCTGTAATTTCTTCGCCGATCATTTTCAATCAGTGTATTCCTTACCAAACACCTCACCTCATGTAGGTAACACTAACGCCGTTTTTGAAACAGCGCTTCAGGAACTCTTAGTTTCTGAAGATGATATCATTAATACAATTAAAACACTTGATCTCAACCATGGGCCTGGCGCAGATTTACTTCCGCCTTGTTTTCTATACCAGTGCAGTGTTAATAAGTTACTCGTAAGCGGACAATTTTCAATACACTGGAACTCTTCTCAACTGACTCCAACTCATAAAAGCAAAAGTAAATGGAGTGTTCAAAATTAAAGAGGAATTGCCATTTTATCCGCCATCCCAAAATTATTCAAGAAAAAAGTATGCTCTAAAATATCGCCCGTAATAGAGCAGCGTCTCAATGACCAGCAGCATCCGATCATCAACCACCAATCTAACAGTTATGGTCTCATACCAGGTTGACGCAATTTATACTGATTTTAGTAAAGCCTTTGATCACGTCAATCATACGATTCTGTCAGAAAAATTGCGCAATTTCGGAATCACTGGCCCATTGCTTCGCTGGCTAAGCTCTTACTTCAAAAACCGGACTCAAACCGCTAAGGGTATATGTCCAAAGCCTAATTCGGTGTACCTCAAAGCAATCATCTCGGACCTCTTGTTTTCAACATATTTATATCAGATCTTTCTGATGTGTTATCCGATATACCCCATTTATTTTATGCGGATGATCTCAAATTATAATATGGGATAACATCCCACAGTGATTCGATATTCTTACAGAACAAGATAAATGCTCTGTTTGAATGGTCCAACACAAACCACCTATACCTGAACCTCGAAAAATGTCAGGTGATTAGTTTCTCTCGCAGAACTTCAAAATTATTAGCTGATTATCACCTCGGTAATACTAATCTTTCCCGAACAGACAGCATAGTTGACCTCGGTGTCTTCTTGGATAAGAAACTCCGTTTTAATTTGCACTATGATGAGGTTCCCTGCAAGGCTAAAAAATTTTAGGCGTCATAAACGGCGTGCTAAAGAATTTCAGAATGTGTGGGTAACAAACACATTATGCATATGATTAGTCCACCCTATTCTAGAATATGCATGTGCCGTCTGGCATTCTGTTTCTGATGTTCATACAGAAAGATTTGAGTCTGTTCAAAAACAGTTCCTGCTATTTGCTCTATATGACCCACGTAACTTTCAGAGCTTGCCTTCATATGAATATCGGTTGTCCATTCTAAATTTATCTTCATTTGCCTCCCGTAGAATTATGTCATGCTCTTGCTTTGCATTTGATGTCCTCTGGGGAATAACTGAAGTTCAATATCTGATTGATAGGATATCCATGAACGAACCAGTAAGATTTATAAGACATTTACATTTGCTGGTAGAAAGTCGACATCTTACCATCTACGGTGAAAATGAACCGATTAATAGATGCTGCAAAATATTAAATAGCCTGAGCCATTGCTTTTCCCCAATCATATCCAGATTACAGTTTAAAACCAATCTATCAATGTTCCTCTCTTCCTAGTCCTATATTTTTAACTTGTATTTTTGTAAGTGTAACCTAACTTGTATTTTGTAACTTTTAACTTGTATTTCTTTGTGATAATTTATAATTTTGATGTAATACTTTGTTTGGTAAATAAATAAATAAAAAGAAGGTAGGTTAGGTTACTGACTACATCGTGATAGCGATTTTGCGATCGAGAAATGCGTGGAGCGCAACGAGTAACTTTTTAGCGAGTCCTTTTTACCAACCGGACGACAATAATAGAAAAAGCAAGGTCTGGACACGAGATAATTTACGTGCTTTGCAATGACATTGAAGGGACTCTATCCTGAAGTAGTGTGGTAGCGGTTCTAGGGTGGGGCATGGTGCCGCTTTAACCCATGGAGGAGCGTTTTGGTGCGCGGGAGCTGCACATGTCAAGCCTGTAATAACAAGTTTGATGATGCGCTGTGTATTTTTAAATTCAATGGTTAAAATATCAAAATTTATGATTTTCATATTAGCTTATACGAGTACTTAACGTTTTTAATTTAAAGCTCAAGAAATTTATATCTCTTCAACCTTTTAACCAATTAAGAACGCTTATAGTCCTTGAATTTTCATCAATATGTACTTTAGACGGTAGCTATTCCATAGTGTTCATACCTCATTTTCATAATTCTAAGTAGCCTACAACCAATCATGGATAACCGTGTAACAAATGAATTTGAATATAGGATAACACCCAAGTGATTTGCATATTAATTATGAGCTGCAGGACACATCAATTATTCCTTAGTATCAAGCATAATACAGGGCAACACTCAATCAGTGAATGTGTAGTAAAATATTGTACATATGGTCCGGTAATGGCTCGCTCTCCTTCAATTTCAACATGATTTGATTTATACTCCATACAATGTGCAAACAACAATGAATGACTGAGGGCGTTTGACTCGACGACGTTTGATTTCCTTACCGAGATTATCCTGTAGGCTTGAGAGTGACGAAAGCTGAATGCGACCTAACTACATCTTCCGTCTTAATTTATTCATCGTTTGAGCACTCGCAAACGTATAGTACATATGTATGTATTTGTTGGTCAACTTTATTGTTCCATGACATTTGCATTGCGGACCGGGACATTTTATCTTACCTATGCAGGATGCTCCATGAATATAAGTGTTTATGGTATGGATCAAAGGAGCACCACTTCCACAATATATCAACATTGGAATTCCATTGTGAAATTCTGATAGTGGGAAAATATGTGTAGCATGAATTTATGCATGAATTCAGACGAAATAGGATACCGTTTTCCACTTTATTTGGATCCTTTTCGGGCGCATCAAATGTTTGCGAAAGTAGTTCACAAGTCAAAAATATAAAAGCCCGAGGAATACAGATGATTTAGTGTGATTTCAATGTTGAGTTTTGGGTGGTTAACACTTGGCTACGGTACTTGAAAGCCCAAAATTCAAGGATGAAAATAAGGGTTATTTTCAACTGTTTAAGGTTTTGACGAATGTTTCATACGTGGCGGCTAAGTGAAAATTAAATAAAGGAAATTTTATTATCCTGGCTGGGCGTTGAAAATGGTGAGCAAAACGTATTTCCATTCCAATCTTGCTAACCAAAACGAGGTGGAACGTTATCGCGGCAGTAAAACACATTTATGCCGCATTTAATATGAATGTTGCGTGTACGCATCAATACCAAGAATAATTATGTGGGTAAAACTGATATAATCTGCTCGTATGTCTTTGAGTAATACTCGTAGCCTTAAGGACGTTTGCAATGTCAACAGAGGCCTTTGACTTAATGATAATAACTTGCACGTCATTGTTCAATTTGGCGTCGCTACGTTGTTGTTGGCTACTGTGTTTACGAGTAACTAAGGTTTGTGAGAGTGTAGCGAGAGCAAGTACGAGTACATCATGGCAGTGGATATCCTTTTCAATCAGAAAATTTTCCTGTCAAAGTACGCTCGTCTTGGCTGGTATCTTCAAATTGTTGCTACACAATCTGGTGAAACGTAGAGTAAAAGTGCCTGCACGTGAACATCGCGGAGTATTTCATCCTTGAAATCGTGCTGTTTAATCAATTTTCAAGCACCCGAGAGCCTTCAAAGATACAGGTAAGACACTCTCACGGTAGCGTGTGGCGTTCAATTTTCGGTCTTGTGTATTGAACTGAATAAGGTTGAGGATGATATATTATGTCTTACAGCATCTTCAATCTAAAATATGCGTGGAATACAGATTAACATCGAATGTGTTAAAATCTATGCAAAAGTACGTTTTCAAAATGATCTGGAGAAAACGACACTGGACACCACCTTTACCTTACAGAAAAAATGTTAATCCACTACTTTATAATGGTCTTACTCCTCTCTGCCCATTTAATCATTTAGCAAAGTGCGTAATCAGCCCAGAAACCCATTCGACACTGTAAAACTCCATAAGAACCAAATAAACTCTGTTCTCGCCAATTTAAACAAACAAGTATTTTCTCACCGTGTAACTAATTTAAGTAGTTAATTTCAAAGATGAATTGACGTTGCCACCTTTAACGACGGCAACAATGAGAAAAGAACAGACAAGAGCTGACTACAACGTTTAATTAAATAGCATTATAAGCACAAGCTTCACGTTTCAGAGCAAAGTGTATCTTTTCTTCCTTTCGCCATTGCTTTAAACTTTGTCGTCTAGCAAAAGATTGATTAAGATCCATTGGGTTAAATGTCTTAACTAGTTACTCGGAAAACGCACATTTCCTTTTGCAGGAAATGTCTCGACCTGTATAGCAGCTAATTTAAGGAGATTTCTTTAATCTTACGAACCTGTGAATTTTACCATTTACCTAAGAGATTGACGTAAGCTCATGATGGGGTGTAAATTTCTGTCCTAGCAGGATGTTAATTTGAAATTTGTCCAGGCGTCGAAAAACGATTCATTCATTGATAGAAGAAGTTTTGTTTTTCAGAGGGAATGCAAATTTGATTTATTAATTAACAAGAGTTTGTTTCAAATAGAATATGGCGAGGGATGGTTTCAAAAAAGGCAGAGTAGAATATAGCATTATCATTGTAATGAAGGTTGAATGGCCAAGTGATAAAGTTCCAGAATTGCAGTCTAATAATGTTTCGCAAAAATGTAATAGAATCGATTTTATGTATACGAGTATGTAATTATTTAAAAGTATTTTCGTTTTTTATTAGTTTTGCTATTAAAGTTAGCAGAAAATTTATGCTTGCAGATATTAGACTTGTGGCGTAAGCAAACTTTGGCACTTACTTTGCCGACTGCAGCGTACTCACGACAGTCGATACAGCAGCCCGCTACGCAACACGAAGATGCTGAAGCATACAGCGCAAAATAGAACTTTCCGTTTCCCTTAGGATTGACATTCAGCGGACAGCCAGCCAACCGGCCAAAAGGTCACCGTCGTCGCCCAATGCAGGCTGCCGTTCTTTTGGTACGTGCCCCGAGCTGTGGTTCTTCCAGATTGTGTCCCAATTTCAGGCGCACCAGACGCTCAACCAAGTAGCACCTCAATGTCACTGTTCGCTTACGATAGCAAAGTTTCCCACGTTAAAATAAATTAAATTCATTTTTCTTATCAGGTGAAGCAAAGCGATTAGTGAAACACTAACCAATTTCCAGCGAGAATTATTTAGATGCATGGAATATATTGAAGGAGAGATATGACAACAAAAGGCTGTCAGCGACACATCTTCTCAACAAACTTCTGTCTCAACTGTCATGTAAATGTATATGTACACGTATTATATTTGAAGAGAATAAATCAGTTGCAACCAGAACTCGTGTCACGCTTAATATAACATTGGCGACGGGGATGGGATGGAAAAAATAATTACGGATATTACCAGTGCAATGTCTTTGAAGTGAAATAAACGGTTTACGATGAACCCAGAATAATTTAATACGTTTATGGGAGCCTTCCAATCATTAATACAGGGATTGAAGGTTGAAAACATCTCGAGACGACGAGATGGCAGCACCCCGGAAATCAATCCAGCATACGAATTGCATAGCGTCATGAAGGGATCTAAGTGCGAAAAATTCGACACCCACATACAAGCCGCCACGTTTATAGACTATTTTGAGGCACAATGTCGAATGCGGGGCCTCGATAATTCAGCAAATAGTGCCTACATTGCCGCGAAACGTGAGTTATTTTTTGTCGTGTCTTGAGCAACAAACTTTTCACGAGCTGAAAGTTACTTTTGTCAACACTAGTTCAGAATTTGAGAAGCAGACATATGACGCCATTAAAGAAAACGTACAACACGATTTAAGGCGTTGACGAACAGCATTCGACGCTCTGATCAGACTTTTGAGTCGTACGCAAATCAGCTTAAACAATTAAGCTTCATAAACGACTCGAAATAGAATTAAAACAACGTTGGCCGGACCTTAAATAAAAAAACAGTGAAGGTTTAGATGTGGAAGTAACATTTGCAGAAATGTTCGCTGTGGCTCAAGCGCCAGATGCAGCAGAAAAAGACTATGACGCTAGTGGTTGTGAATCGGTGAAACGCATTCAAGACTCGGCAAAATGTAAGATAGTTAGAAAACTTCAAAGTAACCAGTGTCGATGGTGCGGTAAGCCAAAAATGCGTAAACAGTGCCGCGCAGAAAATAACATTTGCGAAGAGTGCGGTATCTAAGGACATTTTAGATCGTATTGCATCAAACGTGGTCGAGCTCAATTAAGTTACACAAGTGCACACACACACATGCCAATACAAATGAAAGCGAGAACAACACAACTACTAAAAGCAACAAAAAGTATGTGAGAAACCGAAACAGCTTCCAGAAGAGAAAAATTTTTAAAATGAGCGAGACACACAGCTCCTACGACGAAACAGAACCCGACTCAATATTCCACGTTCATAAGGGAAAAAGAATAAACGTCATTATCAACAACATTAAATGCACGATGGATCGGGACTCAGGAGCAGCACACTCGATTATAAACATACCTTTATGGTGGGGAATCGGGTCACCACCACTATTAAAGGGCCCCACACTGAAAGCATACGGAAACTTCAAATTGAGACCTATGGGTAAAACGTTTGTAATCGTAAAGCAGCAAAATACGACAGCTACTCTCTCGGTAGTTGTACTGGACAACGCAGAACCTTTGTTATTTGGTTTACCGTGGAGTGAAGCGTTCGGCGTGCGATTTCTATCTGCGGTGTACTCGCTAAGGGAATCCAAGCATCAAAAGAAATACAACAACGAATTATCCAAAATAATTAAGGAAAATACAATCCTTTTTGAGAGCTCACTCGATAAGATTGAAAATCATCAAATGAAAATTCATTTAAAACCTAACGCGAAGCCTATACATGTACCGGCGCGAGCAATAAAATTCAGTTTACAAAACAATGCAGAAGCTGAACCCGACAGACTTATAGAAAAAGGGGTGATTTCACACGTGGATCTTAACAATACACCACTGGATTGGGCAACACCCACAGTAAATGTCACAAAGAAAGATGATACAATTAGAATTTGCAGTAACTTTCGAACAACACTTAATCCCGCGCTAGTAACAGAACGGCAGCCACTCCCACTTTTTGATCAGCTGACAGACAAATTATCACGTGGAGAAACGTATAAAACGATTGACTTAACGGATGCATATCTGCAATATGAAATACTCGTACACCCCGACTCAAGGGAATTCGTAGTTATTTCGACTCACAGAGGTTATTACCAGTACAACTACCTTCCTTTTAGCATCACAAATGTCCCGGCTAGTTTTCAAAGGTATTTGGAAAACTTATTAGAAGGCATATACAACGTTGCGGTATATTTTGACGATATCGCCATCACAGGCAAGAACAATCACACGTATTTGGGTACATAAAAGAGGTTTTACAACGACTACGCGCAGCAGGCTTTCGAGTAAAACTGAGCAAGTGCGCGTTTATGCAACTTTCAATCAAATATTTGGGACGTACAATCAGTAAAGAAGCTATACGACCGTAAAATTGGCAGCGATTGCAATTGCTTCAACACCAACCAACGTAAAGAAGTTCAGATCTTTTTTTAGGTTTAATAAATTTTTCTGAACGATTTATACCTAACTTGCACCGTACGTATGCAAATCGTCACTTATTAACAGGGACACGACCATAATAGTCAACAGTGCTCTCTCCAAGGTTGCAAGAAATGTTCAAAACGGCATAATATATTGTTGCACATAGACAGTGTTTCAAATGGGGAATCAACGCTTAACAATCAGGGTATTAAGTCAAGCTCTACTTTACCTCAAGCACAAGTAGGCACATCGACTGCGCCATCAAATTCAATAACCTTAGCAGCGAAAACTAACAACACTAGGCGGAATAACATCTTGCTTAGTACGGTACTCGTCAAGGTTTTGACAATGGATGGTCAAGAATACGAATATATCGGTTAAATTTCATCACCGGCTTGGTTTGAAGGAAGTTCCCGAAGCATTATGTGTTCAAGGAATTGAACGAGGAATTCAAAAAACTCAATCCAGAGTAACAACAACAAGATTCTCAGCCAGAATGGAAGCCTTCGTTCTACCACAGATTACAACATTTCAACTGTCAGAATTCATTGATACCTCATCATGGCCTATTCCACGGAATGTATCGCTCGCGGATACTGGGTTCAATCAGCCTAGTTTTATTGATATTCTCATTGGATCGGAAAACTACTTGCTGCTAATTTCTGTTGGAAAAGCACGATTTGGGAAGAAATAGCCAACTCTATAGAATACGAGTGCTGTATTCTGGTGGATAGTCTCCGGTCGAGTGGCCGATTTTAATGCCCGTACATTTCGCTGCGGTATCTGCAGACATGACTAAAGCGAACTTCAGGAAGAGGTGCAAGAGTTCTAGAAACTAGATGAAATGAAATCAGGCTCAAACTTCACGCAGCAAGAAAAAGCTTTGGAACGCAAGTTGAACAAGAATGAATCACTGAAACAACAGTATACAGACTTCATGAAGGAGTACGGTCAGTTGGGACATATAGAGGAGGTCGATATTCAGTAGCTTCCTACACCCCATTACATCTTGCCGCACCACTGTGTCATAAGGCCAGACAGTGCTACAACTAAATTGCGAGTGGTATTTGACACGTCATCGAAAATATCTACGAACATCTCTTTAAATGGAATTCTACACCCCGGGCCATTTCTCAAAACAATGTATTTACCGTTCTGTTACGTTTCTGGTTCCCGATGTTTGTAATATTTACGGCAGCCATCGAGAAAATGTAACGCCAAATAAGAGTGAAGGAAGAAGATAAGAAATTCCAATTAATATTTTGGAGGGACCATGCAAATCAACCGGTTAAGTGCTATCAACTAACTACGATGACGTACGGCATTATAACAGCTCCATACTCAGCCAGTTTAACAAATCGATGGAATTATGTAGAAAAAATAACCTTGATTTGCTAGGCTTCGTGTAGTAAAAATAAAAATAGGAATAGTTTTTTCAATGTTTGAATGTCACTGTCAGTCACTAAGTACAGGGGGACCTTGCTCAACTCCTTCAGGGTGTGAAAAAAGGTTTCTGCATGCGAAATATCCGAGCCCGCAGCTACTTTTTTATATGCGGTGCGTTTGAGATAGCCACAAACACCATCGGCGGCCCCTTTCCCGTGACCGACTTCAAAAAAATTACATGTGACGCGAATGAAATTGTAGTCTTTGAATATTTTAGAACATATGAAATAAAAATTTTACTTCTGTCGGTACTGTGTAACAGGACCATCGGAGGAGAAGTAAATTGTAGTTATGTGAGAAGAGTTAATAATTGGATGCAGGTGTGCCCAAATAGAGACAGGGTTATGGGAGTTATTTCCGGATATGGTACAAAATGAAATTACCGTTGGTATGTCTTGTCCTTTAGGTTTGGTGTACATAACTGTTTAATGGCTTTTAAGTAAACTTTTAAGTTACTTGCTTTCGTAATCCGCCAAAGTGATGGGACTGTACTTTTTCAAAATGTTTACAGTTATAATTTTCGCTGAAATCGATCTACAGAATAGTTTCGACATTTTTCAAATTATCTATAGCGGCTCGATAACTCTTATATTGTATTTTGATGTTATAAATGTGTTTCTTTAAGCACACTAATGTCTGATTAAACCTTTCTGTCAATTCGAAAACAGGCTCTTAACAATTTTTTAAACGTTCTTTGTGATTTTTACTTTTTTGTCTGACTTTTCGATCGTTTCCGATTCCCTAATCTATCGAGGCCATTTAACTAAATCAAGATCATTATGTATATTGTACAATAATTGTTTTGCCTTACAGTCGTGACAATTACCAGTCATGTAAGCTTGGTTATATGTTGAACATTCTGTGGCCGCGATAAGATAGTCCATGTTTGGCTGAGACATGATCTTGATTTTGTAGAGAGCGCATTAGTATGTGTCTTGCATAGGCAAGTGTCGTTTCTACCAGCAACTGTAGGCGGTTTTACATAGAATGGCCGGTGTTTTATGAAATATGAATAACTACATCTTTTGTCAGGGTTCTCTTTTTTGAATGAACGATAAAGGTTTTTCATTGTATCCAGTAGATATTGCTTTGGCACTTTTTCTTTTTGATATGCTATAGTTTCTCGTTTTCCAGCTGTGGCTCTAGAAACATCGTCGCGATCAAAATATTTATTGATTTTCTCAATCAGAATGGTTGTCTTTGAGGTAGTTTGCTTTTGTCTCATCCAACCAATGCCTCAAGTCTCACGCACAATAGCAATCTTCATTTTTGACTTTGATACGCCTTCTCCTTGAGAAAATTTCGTTTCAAGGCTACCTTTTCTTTTACTGTCATTAACCTTTTGTGATGATCTTTGATGGCATTGGATAAAGTCGAATATTTATTTTGCTGAGAAACTTTGCTTGACTTTTAGCTCGTTGTGTCTCTTTTTGTATTAATTACACTTCCTTGTCAGTTTTTCCAGTTCTTCCCTTCTTTTTCTATATAATGCAGATCGGTCTTGTCGTATTTGCCTTCGGCCTATAGACCTAGGTAAAACTGGAGTTCCTGAACGTGAGGTGGAAGGCGGTATAATGTCCATAATTTGTTGGGAAGCTTTTTGACGTTCTCATCGTATTTTATTTGCAGTTTTCCATTTAAGCTTAGCAGCTCTATGTTCTCGTGCTGTCATATCTTTCACAATTTTTTTTATTTTTGCGTGGTACCTCTCAAGGTGTTTTCTTTTGGCTTCAGCATTTTTTATGGGGTCCAGTTTTAACTAAAGCATACTGCGACGTTCCTTTTCTGCGGGTGTCAAAGCCATTTAGTGTACCAATGCAACAACTGCGTTGCTTTCTTATAGTAACACAGTGTAGCTGTAACGCAGCTGTAAATATTAGGTTATATCGTAAACTGCAAACATTTTGTCACTATCGAAACTGACACTCAAATAACTGTGTATAAAAATAATAATTTTGCAAATATCGTCAACACTACCTTACCACAGCGGTAACTCAGCCGCCACGCTTTCATAATGTAAAATATTTTTACTATAATTAAGCGATTTAGGTGAAAAGTATCTATTGAAACTGTAATAAGATTCAAAGCTTATAATTTTGGTAACGTTATCCTAAGAAAACGACATCTAGGAGATATCATGAGAGATTGTTTTTTGTGACACGAGACTCGTGCTCAGGGACAGTACTATTTTATATGAAAAAGAAATGTGTTACTAAGAAAGACAACGTTGTTAACGTAGTTTACGATTGCATCATGTAAAATTTTCTTCTGTATTTATTTATTAAATAAGAAAATAGTGTTATATTTATAAATCAGTGTAACTTTTTCACAAATTAGTTCTGATTCCCATTAAAAAGTAAAATTGAAATAAAGATTAAAATTGTGATGTTATGGAAGCTGTTCTTGAAGTTTCTTTGCTTCTTTATGCTTTTAATTGATTAGTTATTTTATTTATTGTTATGTTAGCTAAGGGTTTAAATAAGAAGATTAGGGATGAGTGCCTTCATTCGAGGACAATAAGTAAAGTAGTATTAAGAATAACCATGTGCAAAGTTGGTATACACACAATTTCAAGAGAAGGCATATGCTCATTAAATATACGCACGTTATACAGAATGATAAATTTCATCAAAGCATGCAAAAAAAATATTTTTACTACACGAAGCGCAGCAAATCAAGGACACTTTTTCTACATAATTCCATCGATTTCATAAACTTTATTTAACTATTTTTAAGGCACTTTGAAGTCGGTTTTCTTTCTTTTTTGTTGGAAAAATTTTTATTTTTTCCTGTAGTTTCGAATGCAAGTTGATCTGAATAAATATTAACATCGGCTCTAAATATATTTCAGTCTTTACGAAAAATGCATTTCATATCATCAAACTAAAATAGCAAAAGCAAAACCAGGAAAATACTCTGTAATTATTTCTTTTACTGACTATTTGACTAAATCAAATTTCAATCTTCAAAGGAACTTCAATTGCATATTTATATTTGAATAGCCATCACACATATTTGAAATATCAATATATAAAGCAGAAGGTGAACGATTGCCAATACTCTTCTCTTAATCGTAAGTCTTTCCACCGGCAAATGAATAATAAACATTTGCTCGATTCTATCTGCATCTGATTTGCATGAAGAACAAATATTTCGCGAAAAACTACTAATTACCAATCAACTGGAAGTATTTCAGTAGTCGGTAAATGCGATTCGTAGATTCTGTTCAATTTATGCATAAAGAACAAATAAAAGAAAAACTCATTAGTTTGAGATGTCTTGAATCGATGAAGAGGCAAATAATGCTAACGCATTATTTATTTTCATAATCTTTCTGGTTTGGGTGGATGAAAAGCATGCATGCGTTAAAGCCGCAGAAATCCATGAGTCTGTTGTTCATCATTCAATTGCATAACATCACATATGCATGCAAGGTACGGTTCGATTTGTGTGCCTTATTTCAGTTAAGTTAATCCACTTTTAAGAAAAGTTTTTACCATGTTTTTTCTCATTAAATCTTTTAATACTTCAAGTTGTATGAAAGCTACCGCGCAAATAATAATAAGGATCTCATAAAGTTCGATGTGTTTCCTTATCGTGCACGTGGGGCAAAGTTTAAAGGCCAAAGTTCACGTTAAACAAGTTGGGTAAACAGACCTACGGTCATGTCAGAAGGGTTTTGTATTCAATTTACAAAATGCAGTCACCAGATCGAATAAAATCAAGAAACGATTTTATTGGAGAAAATATGAAATTCGAAGATCATACTATTATTAACAAAGTTGAACGAATTTCGTGTTCTGAGATTTTTGTTGTTGTTATACTCATAAATATCTCCCTTGATAATTATTTCAGATATCCATTCGCTAGGGAGGAAACACATTTTTCATGTATTTCCCCCCTGTGCCCCCACTGAAGCAAAAACTGACAGTTTAACAACTGTTTTGAAAAGCTCCCATGAAAACTTTCATTTCATACTCATACCGGCTACGTTTGATGAATTTTTATTTTCAGGAGCCACTCTCCTGTACTGTTATCATCGATTAATGGCCAATTTTTTCGAATCCTAGAATGGTTACAAAGCCCTTTTGCTAGGAGCTCTCTCCCGCCTCCTTGACTTGCTTCGCTTATGAGTATTAATTGTAGGTACTCATCTTCAGTCATCCATTAAATTGAATCAAGTGTTCAAAGCATGCACCTTAAACGTTGAAGTTGGGAAAAAATAACTCAAAATTATTCAATCTTCGCATTTAAAACAGCCACCATTTTGTTTTACCACTAGCTGAACCGATTCGCAAAGATATTCATGACACCTATCATTCCTGAAATTTTCGTACAAATCCTAGCAAAACTGTAGTGTCTGAGTCGGTAAAAAGCGCCTGTTGTTCCATAGCCATATGTTGGCATAATAATAAATGCAGCGCATATTGTTCCATAGTAATACAGGAAAATTCAAAACGCTATAACTTCGCTAAATATGATTCAATCTTTATGAAACTTTCAGGATAGATCAACCTTATGAATAGTCATCTATGTACTGAATTTCATAGAATTTAAGGGTACCGTTAAGATTTTATTCAAGAAAACATAAAATCGATAAATCATACTATTACTAACAAAGTTGAGTGAATTGCGACTTCTAACGTATTTGTTTTGTTGTACGCACCAAGGCCTATATTCCTGATTTTTTTCAGATTTTTCGGATCACAGGTGTCCAATCGCGAGGGGGGGGCGACACAAATTTTTCGTGTATTTCCCCTCCCTGTGCGCCCCTCGAACCAAACTTTGCCAAACAAAGACCTGTTTTGAAAAGTTCTTATCAAGACCTTTCATTTGATACCCATATCGGCCACCTTCAATGAAATTTTTTTTTCGGGGGGTCACTCCCCTATATGGGGAGACCCCCCTTAAATACCTTATAAATTTTTTTTGTATTTGAACTTTGAAGAGATCACCACTTTACACCTACATACAAAATTTGATGTTTCTAGCTTAAGTAGTTTCCGAGAAAAACTGCTGTGACACACGGACGGACGGACGGACGGACGGACGGACGGACGGACGGACGGACGGACGGACGTACGGACAGACAGACGGACAGACGGACAGACAGGACGCGATTTTAGAAGGGTTTTGTAAAATTATTTTACAAAACCCTAAAAACATAATGAATTTGTGAACGGCGAAAATTGTCTCCTGTCAGCTACACGCTTTTGCGAGTCCTGGGAATTTCTTAATATTCGTTCACACATTCTTCGAGCTCAAAGAGATTTGTGCGTGTCAATTAAAGGCAATATATCAGCGGATTCTATGCAAGAAACAGTTACTTAAAAGCCATTAAACAATATAGGTCAGGAAGTGAGCGATAGTGATTCAGTTACAAAGGCCACGAAAATGAAACTCCCATCACGCTAATTTGATGGTTGCATGTGAAGGAGCTCTCGCGGAATTGCCCAAAAAGCAACAAAAAACAAAATCCACAACCTCATACTTCAATCATTTCGCCTCGGGGTGCTATAAGGTTAAATGGAAAATTTACGAAAATAGCTTAGGATTCCATGCGACCAACACCGTGCGATGGCGATGAGTGCAGAAGTGTGGAAATAACAAAATAACATTTTATTTGACCGATTTTCAGCATTTAAGGACTAAAAAGCGTGTTTGCCTAGCTTACTATCGAATGTCTGTAATGTATTGTATTTGGACATTACTATGAATAAAGTTTGGTTAAAACATTTGCATTTGTTCCTTCCCCACTGATTTCAGGGTTTTTTGAGTAACGAGGCTTGAAATTGATTACGCTGACGTACTTCCTGATTCTACTCGTAGAAAAGTATTACGTAAGCGTTTGCGTGAGGACAGAACAATTGATCCGTTATAATTACGCAGCTAATTTTTGAGCTTCAATTTATTGCCTGCTATTAAATTAAGTGCGTTTCGTGGAAGCGCGGTAGGGTTGACTGAAAGCAATTTATAGGAGCACAAATGGAGTGCACGTGAAAAGTATTTACGTGTCTTTGAAGTGTTAACTTCCTGTGGATTAGCAGCAATTACCTGAAAATAAAAGAGAAGAAACAACTGTTAATTTAAATGAAAGGAAACTGGTTTAATACTATTTAAAAAATCACAACATAGGCATTTAAAATATCATGTAAATAATAAACTAAAAGGCTCAGTACTTGTATTTCAAAATTAAAAGCCATACAGGATCGAAGCCGCTTGTATGATTATTTGCATTCATGATACAGTATGCAGCAGAACCGATAAACAATTTCGTGTGAAAATTGTGCGGGTAATGGAGGGGTAGGCAGGTGCACGTCTATGGCAGCCAAAATAGTTTGGACCAAAGCCTATAAATTAACAAGCGAAGACACTTGGAACAGATTTCCAATCCAACGGTATTGATCCTTGAAAACTCATTTAAGTATGTATGCGTATTGGCAAGCGTTTTCATAGAGAAATGTAAGTAAAAGTTGGAATCGGAAAATAACGGGTAACATTGCCGCTTGAAAGAAATGGAAGACGGTGAGCTTAATTTGATCAGATGACCAAAAGCTTCCCCTGGCATTAAGTGTACGTACATGCCAAACCATAAGCGAATGTGTTGCGCATTGTTTGACATAAGTGTATTTGTATTTGCACGCAGCGCCACCACACTTATATTATTTTTACTATCGCTTTGGTTCAGATGAGAGCTCAGTTGGAGCTGGCAAAGCGAAGCGTGAGCATCGCGCAGCTATTTGTATCAAGTCATATTTGATTTACAATAAACACTTTAATTAATAAAGCTCTCAGTATTTATTTCTCCTGATATTAGTGACATGTGGCGACTGTGACAGGACCTGGTGAAATATAATGCTAATTTTGATAGTTAAGAGTGTGAGAATGATCGTGCGCGAATCTGTAATAAAATCAAGTTTAGTTATTGTCAACATGGATGCTTTGAAGAAAAAGCATACAGCCAAACGTAGGGCTTTTACAAAGCAGTTGAATGTGTTTATTACTTTGAGGGACCCAGCTATCGCTATACCGACAGGAAAGGCTATGGCGTTTTCGTTACTAGAATCCAAAATGGCAGAGCTTGATGCCGTGCACGATGCGTATAACGAAGCACTCTATGAATCAGATAAAGACGAGACAGAGATTCAGACGGAACTCGACGCATGTGTTGTATTTAAGACTCAGTCTTCAATAGCGAAAATGAGTATGGTTAATATAAATACAACTACAGTGCATACAGATAACGCACGCGTGGGATTGAATAATCTTCAGAAGAAAAATCTACTGCCAATCGACTTACCAAAGTTTTATAGAAGAGTCAAGGAGTGGCTTCCCTTTTGGAGCCAATATAAAAGGATTCATGAAAAGGTGGGTATAGGCAAGGAAGATAAATTCCAATACCTAATCCAATGTACTGTTCCAGGATCGAGACCAAATACCCTTGTTTCTAGCTTCCCTTCCACAGCTGTGAATTACGACAATGCAATAGCTAGTCTGAAATCTCATTTTGGGCGGGACGATTTGGTCATTGAATGTTACATGCGCGAGTTGATAAGCCTTGTTTCGGGAAAAGATTCGAAGAAGTCATTGGCAGACGTTCACGATAAAATTGGAATGTATATACGATCACTGGAAACGCTCGGAGTGACTTCTGAGAAGTTTGCTGCAATGTTGTCCCCACGATCAGGTTTTTCGCGAATGGAAACTAGAAGGAATCATCGAAAGAATACTTTATGACTATCTACCACATCGTCCGGTAATAAAGCCACGTATTTGATGCCTCCGTGAAAGAAAAGGGATTTCCATCGTTGAATCAATGCTTAGAAAAGGGTCCTAATCTTGTTTCCTCCATACTCAACCGTTTACGCGAGTCTGAAGTGGGGGTAGTTGCCGACATACGAAAGGCATTCTTGCAAATATCGATAGCTAAGGAACACAAAGATTGTCTACGTTTTCTTTGGTACGAGACTGGAAAACTCGTAGTTTTTAAACACTGTCGACTAGTGTTTGGTTTGATATGCAGTCCTTTTCTTTTAGCAGCGATAATTTCACTTTTACTGTACCAAGCTTTGAGAGTAGCAGAAGAAAGCTGCTATTGCAAATGGTCGAAGGAAACTGCAAAACTAGAAGAAGCTTTTTACGTAGAAAACGTTGTAACCAGTGTAAGTTCATTGAATAGAATGAAAAAATTTATGAGTGAGGCTAAGTCGATTATGACCAGTGAAGGCTTCGATCTACGTGGCTGGGAATACTCTGGTGATGACTTAGACAATAGAAGAACTCTTGTTCTTGGTATTTTCTGAGATAAGGATAGCGATAGTTTTTCGATAAACTCTGATGTTTTGAGGCTTGAACATGATTTCACAGGAATCATTACAAAACAAGATATATTGTCGATTGCAAATCGTATTTATGATCCCATAGGTTTTTGATGCCCAGTAACTTTGGTGCCTAAATTGATGTTAATGAAGCTGTGGGATGATAAAAAGGCTTGGGATGCTGCGATTGATCGCAAGAATAATGAAATCTTTAGAGTTAGCCTATTTAAAAAGCATAGAAATTCCTCGTAAACTAGCCTCGGGAGAACTTGAAATACATGCTTTTTTGGACTAACTAGCTCGATTGCAAGCTCATTAATGCGTAAAATCAATCATATTACGTATTGGCCCGACTCGAGCACAGTACTAGCGTGGATTAATCGAGATTCGTACATAATCGCGTTAAAGGAATAAGATCTTTGAGCGAAAAGAATTCGTGGAAATTTGCTCCTGGTAAAATGAATCCTGAAGACCTCCCTTCACGAGGCTGCAGTTCAAAGCAGTTAGTAGAGTCTCGGTGGTGGCTTGGTCCGCAACGGTTATATGAGCCTAAGTCAACTTGGCCATCAGAGCAGGGTGAGGTCGACGAACAAAAAATATCAGCTGAGATAAAACGATCGGCTTTGACACAAATTATCAACAGTGATAGTAACTTCAGTGCAGCTAAATTTTTGTCGAGCTACTCAAAAATTATTCGTTTTTAGGGTTTTGTAAAATAATTTTACAAAACCCTTCTAAAATCGCGTCCTGTCTGTCCGTCTGTCCGTCTGTCTGTCCGTCCGTCCGTCCGTCCGTCCGTCCGTCCGTCCGTCCGTGTGTCACAGCAGTTTTTCTCGGAAACTACTTAAGCTAGAAACATCAAATTTTGTATGTAGGTGTAAAGTGGTGATCTCTTCAAAGTTCAAATACAAAAAAAATTTATAAGGTATTTAAGGGGGGTCTCCCCATATAGGGGAGTGACCCCCCGAAAAAAAAATTTCATTGAAGGTGGCCGATATGGGTATCAAATGAAAGGTCTTGATAAGAACTTTTCAAAACAGGTCTTTGTTTGGCAAAGTTTGGTTCGAGGGGCGCACAGGGAGGGGAAATACACGAAAAATTTGTGTCCCCCCCCTCGCGATTGGACACCTGTGATCCGAAAAATCTGAAAAAAATCAGGAATATAGGCCTTGGTGCGTACAACAACAACAAATACGTTAGAAGTCGCAATTCACTCAACTTTGTTAGTAATAGTATGATTTATCGATTTTATGTTTTCTTGAATAAAATCTTAACGGTACCCTTAAATTCTATGAAATTCAGTACATAGATGACTATTCATAAGGTTGATCTATCCTGAAAGTTTCATAAAGATTGAATCATATTTAGCGAAGTTATAGCGTTTTGAATTTTCCTGTATTACTATGGAACAATATGCGCTGCATTTATTATTATGCCAACATATGGCTATGGAACAACAAGCGCTTTTTACCGACTCAGACACTACAGTTTTGCTAGGATTTGTATGAAAATTTCAGGAATGATAGGTGTCATGAATATCTTTGCGAATCGGTTCAGCTAGTGGTAAAACAAAATGGTGGCTGTTTTAAATGCGAAGATTGAATAATTTTGAGTTATTTTTTCCCAACTTCAACGTTTAAGGTGCATGCTTTGAACACTTGATTCAATTTAATGGATGACTGAAGATGAGTACCTACAATTAATACTCATAAGCGAAGCAAGTCAAGGAGGCGGGAGAGAGCTCCTAGCAAAAGGGCTTTGTAACCATTCTAGGATTCGAAAAAATTGGCAATTAATCGATGATAACAGTACAGGAGAGTGGCTCCTGAAAATAAAAATTCATCAAACGTAGCCGGTATGAGTATGAAATGAAAGTTTTCATGGGAGCTTTTCAAAACAGTTGTTAAACTGTCAGTTTTTGCTTCAGTGGGGGCACAGGGGGGAAATACATGAAAAATGTGTTTCCTCCCTAGCGAATGGATATCTGAAATAATTATCAAGGGAGATATTTATGAGTATAACAACAACAAAAATCTCAGAACACGAAATTCGTTCAACTTTGTTAATAATAGTATGATCTTCGAATTTCATATTTTCTCCAATAAAATCGTTTCTTGATTTTATTCGATCTGGTGACTGCATTTTGTAAATTGAATACAAAACCCTTCTGACATGACCGTAGGTCTGTTTACCCAACTTGTTTAGTCTTGATGCAACGATTGTTTGATGGATGTCGGCAATCTCACAGAAAAATTACAAAGAATGAGCTTTGTACATCTAGGGATTTAAAGTAAGGGATAACTTTCAAAGAGCTTCGAACTGCTGAGACAAAATTTTTGATTTTTTTACAGCAACAAATGTTTGAAAGTTCAAATAAATTATCATCATTAAAAGTCATGATAAATCCCGATGGGCTCAAATTTGTAAAAACTAGGATTCTTAATAGAAAAGGAATGACATCCAATTACAATGGATGGAAAGCATGAAAGAGTCTATTTGCTAGTAAGAGAGACTCACGAAAAATTAGGCCATGTAGGAACGCAAATAATTATGAATAATATACGTGAGAAATTTTGAATCATCGGGCTTCGTAATGTTGCAAAGCAGTTTGTGGCTAAATGCGTCCAAAATCGAAAAATTGGCGATGTGAAACTCCACCTTTGCCTTTGGATCGTGTCCGAGATGCGAAAGTCTTTGAAGAAACCGGTATCAATCTGGCCGGCCCTGTTTTCTTCCATTGGGAAGAGTTGGACCTGCTTGTTCACGTATGCTGTAGATCGGGCTGTTCATTTAGAACTATTATCATCCTTATTGCCTCAGACCTTTTTGGAAGCGTTACGCAGATTTATAGATAGGAGAGGTAGGCCTAACACAGTCTACACAGATAACGGGACCAATGTTTCTGGTGCAAACAATTCCTTCAAAGCATTAGATTGGGATAAAATCACTGTGGCTAATAAATCTAAAATGAAATATAAACAATCCGCCGAGAAAAATCTTTTAACGGAAAATTTTCAATCGAAAATTGTAACCACGAGAGGTGGGCGTGGAGTTAAAAAGCCTGTAAGATTTGGAATAAATTAAATTTGTTTTCACAAAAGGGGGAGGATGGTGCGAATTGTTTGACATAAGTGTATTTGTATTTGCACGCAGCACCACCACACTTATATTATTTTTACTATCGCTCGAGTTCAAACAAGAGCTCAGTTCGAGCTGGCAAAGCGAAGCGTGAGCATCGCGCAGCTATTTGTATCAAGTCATATCTGATTTACAATAAACACCTTAATTAATAAAGCTCTCAGTATTTATTTCTCCTAAACCTGATATTAGTGACAAAATGGATTATGGGCTTGAAAACTCACTTTCAACTGGACAACTCGACTTCAGTCTACCTTACCTTCCATCTTTTGTCGACCGTACGTCCAGTCAAAAATAAGAGAAATTTGAAAAAGATAGCCTCAATCAAAATCACGCGTCCGAGAAAATTAAATAAATTACTCGAATCCAAAACCGAATCAATCAACTCAAATTAAAAACGCAAGGACAAACTACGGCACCGCATACCGAGCAAGAAGTCGACCATTCGTGGATTATCTAAACCCTACCCCCTCGGCAGCTTGTTTACCTTCGCCATCATTCCCACTAAAAAATAACGAACAAATACTGAAAAGGAAAGCGTTAGTTCTTTTAGCGATCCATTTATTTTCATCCTTTGCGTTTATTTAATCGTCGATATCTTTGTATTGTATTTTTGAATGATATCCGTTGCTCATCCGTACGATTTATGTGGCAAGCCCATTGCAACTTGCACAGTCTTACAATCGTTGAGACCTCCGCCTCGTCAAAAATTTCATACAGCTTATGGTTGTATCGAATTCACCATTGGTCCCGGTCTAGCTTCGCAACGATCATTCGTCTCAGGGCCCGTCGCTCAAAGGAGTTCAGTATATTCGCGGATGCTTGGGTTAGGGTCCATGTTTCACACCCATAGCATAACACAGGTCTTATCACCATTTTGTATACTTGGAGCTTTGCTTTCCTGTGTATGCAACTGGTCTTCAAGATCGTCAAAACTGAATAAAATATTTTATTTGCGAGCTGTATTCTTCGGCGTATTTCGTCTCATTCGTTGCCGGTTCTCGTTATTTTGGCGCCTAAATACACAAATATGCTAACATTTTCGATACTGCGTTCCCCAAGTGTGATATTGTGTGTATTTGAGGCATTTTTACTTGACTGCATCGTGAGCTTTGTTTTATTTTGATTGATTTGTAGCCCTAGTTCCGGGAAGGGTTCTTTGACCGTGACAAAATGTTGAAGTCGTCCGCATAGGCTACTACTTGGCTCGACTTGAATAGTAATGTACCTCGCGTATCGACAGGTAGCTTCCGTATGACGTACTCCAGAGCCAAATTGAATAGCAATGGGGCCAGCCCATCTCCCAGCTTTAGTCCGATATTTGTGTCAATGGCATCGATGAGTTGGTTATTGATGCGGAATCGAGAGGTCGTCGACGTCATTGTCATTTTGTTAAGACGGACTAATTTGGCTACGATGCCAAAGCAAAGCATTATTTGCTACAGTACGTTACGATTAATACTGTCGTATGCTTGCTTATAGTCCACGAAAATTTGGCGTACGTCTATGTTGAACTCCTAGCATTTTTCAAGTACCTGCTTGACTATGAACAATGGGTCTATTGTCAATCTACCTGCTCTAAAACCACCTTGATACTATCCAATAATACTGTTGGCATATGATCCGATCTTATTTTGTAAGATCTTTGAATATATTTTGTACGCTGCCGTACAAAGTAGTGATACGCCTCTATAAATTTCGCACTGTAACTTGTCACCTTTTCTGTGGATAGGGAATATAATTGATTGGTTCCACTCTTTCCGCAAATGTGCTTGTTGCCAAATGTGCTGAATGATTTTTTGAATAGCTCGATGAACACTGCTGCCTCCAAATTTGATGAACTCCACTTGAACCTCATAAATACCCGGCGCTTTATTATTCTTTTGGGCTTAGATGGTGAAACAAACTTCATCCAGAGTTGGTGGGCCCAATGGAAGCTCTCCGCAGAGATCTATAGGCTACGATTTTCTGGAGCTCTGTGGAGGATGCAGGAGGCTCTCGAAATATTATGTCCATCTTTCCTTAATCTTGGTTTCATCAGCGATGATATTGCCGATGTCATCGTGACAGAGTGTGGTTTTGGGCTGATAACCACGTTTTAGGCTCTTCACTACTTTGTATGCTTGTCTTGTGTTGTTGCTCGCTAAACGTACATCTACACTTCTCAATTGGTCATCATAGTATTTTCTTTTCTTAATCCTAATTATCTTATTAGCTACTCTTCTAAGATTTTCATAGTGTTCTCTCTTCGTCCTAGTTTTCCTACCTACGTATTCTCTGTACGCCTAATTCTTTTTATCAAACGCATGCTGGCGCTCATCATCGAACCAATCATTTCTCTTGCGCTGGGCTTGATGTCCGATCGTCTGTTCAACCACGGTCCTAATAGCCGCTTTCACTTCCATCCAGAGCTCGTTGCTCGTCTTTAACGATGCGTCTGATAAGATAGGAGCCAGCTGGTTGTCGAGAGTCTCCGTGAAATTTTTGGTCACATACGCCGTTTGGAGCCTTTCGATGTCAAATTTTTTTGGCGGACTGGTCCTTCCCGAATATACCTTAGACATACGACATCGATAGGTGAATTAAATCAGGTAATGATCAGAGTTACAATTGGCTCCTCGGTATGTACGGACGTCAATTATGCTCGAGGCCCAACGTTGTTGGATCAGAACATGATCGATTTGGTTTTGTGTGTTGCCATCCGGTGATACCCAGGTTATTTAATTAGTGCGCCGATGTGGGAAGCAAGTCGAACGTAAGACTAGATTTCTGCTACATGCAAAGTCAATCAGGCGCTGGTTGTTGTCATTTGTTTCATCGTGAAGACTATATCCTCTAGTCTTTCCCCGATGAGATAGCTCATTGCCAACCATAGCGTTGAAATCACCCAGAATTATTTTTGTGTCGTCATCCAGTCTTTCCAGGTGATTGTAGAACGTTTCTTTCGTTTCTGCGTTCTTTTCTTCTATCGGGGCGTGAACATTTATCAGCCAGATTTGGAAGTATTTCGCTTATATACGGATCATACACGACCGTTCATTGATTGCCTTAAAATCAATACATGCGATTTGTACTCCCTGTCCACAATGAAGGCCACTCCGAATTCTCGTTTTCCAGTAGGTTTTCCACTTTTGAATATTGTGTCCGATCTCATGTCTTGAATGTCGTTTCCAGTCCAATTCGTTTCCTGGATTGCCAGTATTTTTAATCGATATTGACTGGCCTGTTGCAAAAGGTCCTTAAGAGCGCCAGGTTAATTGAGTGATCTGACATTCTTGGATCCAATGCCATAATCCTTTTTTCGTTTGCGTGGTCGTTGCCGTGAGTCCAATCCATTCCGAGGCCCATCTGCAGGTTTTGAAACATTTTAAGGTTTTCCCGGGACGGGGAGCTAGCCCGTCGCCCAACCTCCATTCCGGCGAGATGGTTATTACGTCGATTCTGTTATCTGGCGCGGAAGATTCGCCTTCACCCTCTTAAGTCCCCACAAAGGAGGTGTAAGTAGGATTTAGTAACGGAGCTGTAGATGTATTTACAGTTATTAAAATTTCTCCGCATTTAATGTCCCATTATTGGGGAACCAGTAAACCCAATGTACGACCCTGAGAGCGTTTACTACCATTAAATTGGGGGGTTCGGGATGAGGAATCATGGAAGCTCTGGGTTGGGGAAACAAGGAGTTGCCTTCTCCTTTCTCAAACGGGCTTGGGACCGTCTACGGTGGGGTTATGACAATTAGTTGCCGAGTAATTATTCAAAAAATGTTTCCATGATTATTGAAATATTTAATTAGGAGATATCGTTAAAAGACTGTGCAATTATTTAAAAGGGATATGTGCAGTACTGACAATGCATTGGGAAAATAACAGTTCATTTTTTCAAGAAATTATATTTTCATAACCAAGTATGTAGATGATTTTAAGTTCGCGTTTTAGGTTTTAGTTCATACATAAGAAAATGTAGGATGATCAAATGAATTTTTTTATTTTTACATGAACTATGGCATACTATGATGGGGCTATGTACTAGTCGAAGGGTTATGTTATTTTATATGGGCCATTGTACACTTATTCATCATCCTAGGAATTATTACAATATTATGCAGCAAAATTACTTCCGAATCCAATAGTAAACAAGGGTGAGATAGAAAAAATCAATGAAGTTAATATTTGTTTGATATATTTAATGCAATGATTAATAGCGTAACCAGTTTATAATTAGAAAGTTGTATTTTTCGGACAAGATTTCATCTATGTAGATTATTTATCAATCATTGACAATAAACCTATGTCATTTCTTCACCTTTTTAAATTCATTGAAATTAAGGTGAGATTCCAAAACTGAATTGAATGATTTATTTGTTTAATAAAATAAAGTTTTTATAAGAAATAATATTTTTCAGAACATTGCTCCTGAGTCTAAGTTGACTTATTGAGAAAAAAATTCCAGAAATATCCAATGATTTTCTGCAAAACGCCCTGAGTGTAAAATAAATTTAAAGTTTATGTTAATTTAGTTTCCGGACTTTCTTCCAATTGCCCAGTACTCTTAAACCTAAAAACACATCCTTTAGCATTAAAGGTCAATGTACACTGAAATGACTTAAAAAATATTTGGTGAAAATACTGCGATGTAAAGAATTCTAGGGATTGAAATTATACAATAAAGCCATAATTTATTACCATAAACATTTGTTCAATAATTATTTATGCAAAAGCAGGAATTAATGTAATTCGATATATTTCAAGTGCTAGACAGGAAAAGTTTTAAGCTCTATTCATATGGGGATCAGAAAGCGAAAACAAGTCTAACATCAGAACCATCTTGTACCATAAACGAAACATTATCAAACTGGTTTAAATGAATTAATAATATTCCCGAAATTCGATTTATACATACCATTGAATCTTATCTGCCTTCGAGGGAAGAAAACTACACAGTTCAATATCTTTTGAACCTGAAAAACATCTTGTAATGCAACTCATCTCATTGGACATCGCCAGGGTAAATGACCAGAAAGATTTCGCAAAATTTATTATTTCTTTGACGGAGATGCTAACGTTACGATCTAAATTGGGAGTCAGAAAGAAAGACCTGCAATTTCCTCTTTTCTTTTATGCAAGTGCACTTTAGTGGATCTCAAGCGTATTATCGAGAAGCATTCAAAAAGCGCTCACGCACATATCTTTGGTACATGGACGTTGCAGTTTATCATCCAAAGAAGCAGAAGAACGCCAGTAAATGTTTGGAGTCGTCTTTCGTGGGAATTTCGTAGTGAAACAACCCTAAAAACTTGAACGCAATCAAATTAAAGACAGTATTTAAGATTATTTTGTTACAGGCCTTAATGATCAAGTTTCCAAAAAACCAAAGCAAATATTGAGTTAGTTATCAAGCTCTTTTCTGGATATATCCTTAAAAAATTAGCATCGAGCACGCCTGGTCCATAAATTTACACCTTTCTACATAATCCTAAACTCGTGGAAAAAACCTGTATATTGCTATTGAAAAATCCCGGTCCTTTCAAACGAAAAGTATTCACGTCCCGGCACATAGAATGTCAGTACCCAGGGGAGCATTGAAATATTCATATGAAATTGCAAAGAAAAGGGATAATGATTCTCCTGTGGAAAAGAGATAAGGAATAAATTTCCTTGCAAACAATATTACCCTTAGTATTATTAGTGCGAAAATACATTACATATTGCTTCATCGGGACCATATTAGAATCGTTGAAATCCGTATCCTTTTCGAATCGCACGTGCGAAAAAATCATAGCTGCGAATAAATGTAGTGCGTGCTCGATGTAAATGTATTCAGACGCAGGTACGAAGCATTCGCGCCCATTTCACATAATCAACCGATGCAAATTGATAATCAGAGAAATAGCTGATTTGAATAATTCACGCCTTAGATGTTATTCGAATGAAAAAAGGTAAATCAATTTCATTGGTGGTACAAATTGAAATAAAAACTTTATAGGGGAATCTGTTTAATGTTTGCATTAACTCGGGAACCATTTATAGACTCATTCTCTGCTCACTTGGCATTATAAAGATTTTACAGCTTTCACCGACATTCTGGGCGTATGGAATCATCAAAACTTTCTGATATTTGAAAACATTACACGTAAAAGTTCAAATTAGATCTACCATCTTCAGCACCAACACTGTCATTGTACCAACGTGCCGAGCCGGCAAGCTAATTAACATTCGCAGTCATTTGTTTTGCAATCCACTGATAACAACACGAAAAACACATCGACAACAAACTGCCAAAATAATGGGATCCTGATGAACTTTTACCTTATTGTTCCCACCATCCAGCATCTAACGCCCAAAAATTAAACGTGCCACTCGACACCATATCCCATGAAAAGCGGGCGTAGTTGTTGTACAAGCACAATCCCAACCAGAGATAAACAGAAAATTGGCAATTCAACCATCCAAATGGATAGCCTCTTTAATTTATTTTACAGGCTGCAAAACGTACAACAAATCAATACCATCAGATAACAACTAGCCGACTATCTAAATAATCCCATATAAATTAAATGAGGGACTTAATTAAAAAACTTTTACAGTGGTCGAAAATCCAAGGCATTTACATGCTCCGTGTGTGGAACATTTCAGTACTTTCGATCATTGATGAAGTGGAAAGCAAATTTATATAGGTATAGTACTTGGCAAGCATTGTGGCAAGCAAAGGACAAAGTTCTCTGCAAGTCTTGTCAACATTTGTTTGTGGATTGATTGGAACTGGATTTTGGGCAATTTTCATTTTTACGTGGTTTCACATAGTGCAGGAATTAATTCTTGGAATGATGCTATGTAATCTCACTCAAGTAGGGTTGCATACATTTGAATTGAAGGTGGGTTTTTGTAAAAAGAATTCTTTTGACAGAAATGTTTGATTACCGTATCAAAAGTGGCTTAAATTGCAGGATGCAAATAATTAAATCAAATCAATTTTTTTCTGGTATTATCAGATGAAGAATATCGATGGCACAGGGAACATGACAGCTTCCGTAAAGAAAAAGGCGAAGTCTCTCCGGACAGCCTTATCGGAGAGATGCTTTCTATTCGGTTGAAAACTGTATCCATACGGCGGATTAAGTTTGGGCAGTAAATAAGGGTATTTTTGATCATCTAGAGCCATTGCGGTGGAAGAATCCCATTTCTAGTAATGCCTGTTCCTTTCTTCTTACACCCTGGAAAAGGTATCTCTTCAGACTCCTAGCCCAAAGTTAACTAGGGAGGTATTACATGCGTATTTCAGACAGCCTTATGCTCTTGGGAGTCCCACACATACCGACTACAAAAAAAACCTCTTGGTATCGCTACCCAGAAAGGCAAGTTCTTCATGGGTAGCAAATAGCTCTGCACACTATTTGAAATCAGATTGAAAATGACTGATTTGATTCTTTTTAATTTTTATCATTCGTAATTTGTTATACCCTAAGATAGGGATGCTTTGGCGAAGGTCCTAAGGACCCCGGTTTTGCTCACCTAAGACGGGCATGGGCGCCAACTTGCTCGCTGGATCTTCTCAAGCTACGGACGAGTCTGCTGTCTGCCACAATTGATTTGGCGAAATTCCCGTGAAGATCCTAAAATCAGGCCAGCCTTAAACCTTCCCCCAACCGGAAGCTCGTACAGTACACGATGACACTACCGAACCTCTGCTGAAAACTCTGCAAACACTAAACGACTTGTTCAAACTCGGGGCTCTTATAGCCCGGTGACTACTCTGGGAAGGTTATTTAACATAACGCACCCTCGAACATTACGGTTTATTACCTTATATACAAGCGACGCATTCTACAATGTGCTGGATCTTTTAAACTGACAGAAGCACTGAGCGTTCCGGCTTACCGGGTTTCTCCCATTCGCAACATCAAATTGCCGCCGTAACATCCCCATCTTCCTTTGGGCACTTATACCTTTTTCTCTGTATTTTTATTTATTTTTATTAACATTTTAGCAATTTCCCTATAATTTCTAACTCCCCATTATTTCAATCCTACCCTCTTATCCTATTTTTAATTACATTTGATACATTTTTCCTAACAAAACCTAATTCCTTCCTTTATACTAACTAATTTTATTCATTAGCTCCCACTAACAAATTTTATTTTTCATACTAACAAAAAATTCATTCACGTTTCCCTACTAATAAATTTCATTTCCATGTCCATCAAGGAAAATGCATAGTTGAAGTTGCTAATTCGATGAATGGGAAATCAAGCGAAGTTGGCTCCGTTGGTAGCGTCGTGGATTCTCGACCGGGGGTCCGCTGGGACATTGGGTTCAAGTTCCCCGAGCATAGGAAAACACGCTTTTTAGAATATCAGCAAAAGCAATTGTTCATCATATATATGATGATTTTCATCTAACCAAACGCTATCATGGTCATGCAAATTGCCACATATGCAAAATGGAAATTGTTGCGGTTGTCGATATGCAAAAAAAGATGTGTGGGTAGCGGAATCGAAGTGTAATGAACTATGATTACGTTACCCAGATGTGGCAGCGGTAATTAAGGCTGAAATGATTGCGGAATTGGATTTCCTGGATGTGAAATGCTGGAAACAAAAGGGGTCGGTATTTGACTTTGGGAAAAACTAGAGGGGTTGCTTTTGGCGGTGCGTTCATTTTTAATTTGGGAAGGAAAGAATTTGTTATTTGATCTTGAAAGGAGGAGGAAGTTTTCGCGTTTTTTGTGAAGGTGATTTGCGGAATGAAGGGTTCGGCATGTAGCCTTGAAGAAAAAAGGGAGTTTTTGCGTTTTTTAGTCAAAGTGTTTTTGGGAATTAACAATTCGAGGAAGAAGATATCATTAGAGATTTTAAAGAGTAAAAAAAGGAAAAGTTTGTGTGTCAGTGGTGACGAAGAAGTGACTGAAAAGGGATTAATGACCCAAAGTGATTGGCGGGCGTAAAGGTGAACAAAATACTTAGAAACGAAGTGCATAAGGTTTGCGATTCGAGTGGGTCTCGTAAATAATGGATGAATCTGTATAAACTTGCCACGACGTGGTCAGAAAGTGTATAAATACGTTAGCGAAGATTCCATTTTTTACTATCATTAATTAATGTGGATGAATCTGGTTGTGTCCCTTCGTGGAGTGACATCTATTCGGAAATATTCTAAGCGTTTAATAATTAAAACAACTCGTGATCAAACGTCCCTTTACAATAGACAATACTAATAAAAGAATTAAAGTAATTTATTAATTTTTCAATATTTTAGTAGTTGCCCAATTCCCCTTCTGTTGCAGAGCGCTCCGCAGCTGTAAAAAAGGGTGAGTAGTTTTGAATTCTGTTTTTTTTTTTGGTTTCTCTCATCATATGACGGCGTGAATCCATTAATTAATTATTTTCCTTGTATAAATTCTTGGAGTAATATTTAATTGAAAGTAAAGTTTGATTTATTAGAAATATTTTTTTCAAATCAAATTAAAATTTGTTAAAAGAAGAAAACGAGCTTATTGAATGGAATTGTTTTTTGTATATTATTTCTATTTGATTAATTGGTGCCTTGTGAACAAATTGAAAAAAATATAAGACATGAAGTGCTAAAGTAATTATTTTCATTTCTTGAAATGACTTCCTCTCCCGTCCTTTTCCTTTTTTGTTAGTTTTTATGTGTAGAGTGACTCAGCACGAGCAGAGGGTGTCCCGGAAGTCCAACGACACGACTGAGCGCTAGCCGGCCTCAGTATGCCACCCCGGGCTACGCACCCCTCTGCTGAAATATAATGTCTGCAAGTGCGGTGACTTCCGCGATTGTAACAGCGTCAGAATGGAGAAGCCTAAAATTGCAACTGACCTCATAACTTTTCACTACCAATTAAGTCAAACACCTACATACAATGGGAGATTGCAACGACGGCCCAGTTGCAAATAGCCAGCCATGTTTTTTTTTTGCTTTTTAGCCATAATATATTGTATATGAGGTAGATAAATCTCAGGCTGGGAACTTTGAGCTGTGTTGGAACCAAATGAACTTCGTGAACATAAAAACAGAGCCCAAAAAAGTTGGAAAACATTCAAAACCGACAATACTTGCAATGACGTATGGCCAAAAAGAAGTGATTTCAGCCAAAAAGGCCTGGTTCACTAGTGTTGAAACTTCTCTGCACTCTAATCAGCTGGAATCCTTTTGGGCCTATGTGAAGTCTCTAGAATCCTCCTCTTCTGTTCCTTAAACTATCTCCTGGAATGATTCAGTTATGTCTTCCCCAGCGCCAATCACTGAATTATTTGCCTCGTACTTGTCCTCTTCTCTGTCTACTCATCATCACGGCGCATTTTCTTATGATATTTTGACTTCTCAGAAACATTGATTGAATCGGACTCTATTACTTCTGCCTTAGTAGAGTCTTCTTTAAACTCCATCAATCCTTCTGTTCGCCCTGGTACGGGCGGAATCAAGCACCTGTTTTTAAAATCCTCAAATGAAATTTTTTCACTTTGTTGGAATATGGCTAATGTTTTTCAATGTTAAACAAGTTGGGTAAACAGACCTACGCTCATGTCAGAAGGGTTTTGTATTCAATTTACAAAATGCAGTCACCAGATTGAATCAAATCAAGAAACATGTCAAAGACGATTTTATTGGAGAAAATATGAATTTCCAAGATCATACTATTATTAACAAAGTTGAACGAATTTCGACTATTGAGGTTTTTGGAATTGTTATACTCATAAATATCTCCCTTGATAATTATTTCAGATGTCCATCTGCGATGGAGGAAATAAATTTTCCATATATTTTCCCCCTGTGCCCCTACTGAAGCAAAAACTGACAGTTCAACAACTGTTTTGAAAAGCTCCCATGAAAACTTTAATTTCATACTCATATCGGCTACGTTTGATGAATTTTTTTCAGGGGCCACTCTCCTGTACTGTTATCATCGATTAATGGCCAATTTTTTCGAATCCTAGAATGGTTACAAAACCCTTTTGCTAGGAGCTCTCTCCCACCTCCTTATGAGCATTAATTGTAGGTACTCATCTTCACTCATTCATTAAATTGAATCAAGTGTTCAAAGCATGCACCTTAAACGTTGAAGTTGGGAAAAATAACTCAAAATTAATTAATCTTCGCATTTAAAACAACCACTATTTTGTTTTACGATTACTGATACCACTAGCTGAACCGATTCTCAAAGATATACATGACACCTATCATTCCTGAAATTTTCATGCAAATCCTAGCAAAACTGTAGTGTCTGAGTCGGTAGAAAGCGCATATTGTTCCATAGCCATATGTTGCTATAGTAATAAATGCAGCGCATATTGTTCCATAGTAATACAGGAAAATTCAAACCGCTATAACTTCACTAAATATGATTCAATCTTTATGAAACTTTCAGGATAGATCAACCTTATCAATAGACATCTACGTACTGAATTTCATTGAATTTAGGGTACCGTTAAGATTTTATTCAAGAAAACATAAAATCGATAAATCATACTATTACTAACAAAGTTGAGCGAATTGCGACTTCTAACGTATTTGTTGTTGTTGTACTCACCAAGGCCTACATTCCTGGTTTTTTTCAGATTTTTCGGATCACAGCTGTCCAATCGCGAGGGGGGGGGACACCAATTTTTCGTGTATTTGCCAAACTAAGACCTGTTTTGAAAAGTTCTCATCAATACCTTTCATTTGATACCCATATCGGCTACCTTCAATGAAATTTTTTTTCGGGGGGTCACTCTCCTATATGGGGAGACCCCCCTTAAATACCTTATAAAATTGTTTGTAGTTGAACTTTGAAGAGATAACCACTTTACACCTACACACAAAATTTGATGTTTCTAGCTTAAGTAGTTTCCGATAAAAACTGCTGTGACACACGGACGGACGGACGGATGGACGGACGGACGGACAGACTGGTCGCGAAACTAGTAGGGTTTTGCAAAATTATTTTTCAAAGCCCTAAAAAGAGTGACATTACACTTGTCACCAACTATCGTCCTATTTCCAAGATTTCAATTTATCAAAAATACTTGAAAAAATCGTTTATAACATTTTTTTCAGCAGTACGTCACTTAATTTCCACTAAACAGTATTGATTTATTCCTCAGTCCTCTACGACCTCCAATCTCTGCGAGATAAGTAACACGAAAGTCTCTACTTTTGATAATGAGCATCAAGTCGATGTTATTTATTCTAATTTTGCTAAAGCCTTTGACTCAGTGAATCACCTTACCCGCACAAGAAACGAAAGTCAGGCACCGCTGGTGCCTTCCTATCTGTCATTTAGACCCGCTGGGTTGTATCTCAGGGAGTTACTTCTTCTCTATTTTATCCCACTTCTAGCGTATCCTAAGGGGCAATCTTGGGTCCACTTCTATTCAATCTTTTTATCAATTATCTGCCGCCCTAATTCAACTCTTCATGCTTGCTCCATGCAGGTGATCTGATCTTAAAATTTGTAATGCCATATATCCATTCGATACCTTGAATTCTGGTGTGAACCGAACTCTTTACATTTGAATGTCCCTAAGTCTCATACTATTTCTTACACGCTTCAAAAACCGCCTATACTTCTTCTTTAAAACCTTCCCTCTTGGAAGCCGTACATAGTTCATCACGCGTCTAATGTAGCGATTTATTTTAAGACCCTGTCATATTTTATCGGATCACGATCAGTAATGATACTGTCGCGTGTTTTTGGTTCGCGGCCAATTAATTACTGCAGCTCGGCGCATACAGTCTTACATTACTGCTTCCCTATTTGGTCGCCCTTTTTAAGTTATTTAATTTTTCTCGTCGAATTCATACCACGTAAATGAACTTGCCATCTTTTCTACAAATTTAAACTACCCTATTCATCCTATGAGGATCGACTATTGTTGTCAAAGATAATTACCTTAGAGAACCATCGTCAGATGCTGGATGAGTCTCTTCTTTTTAATTGTGGAATCATCTTATTGACTCCCATCTAGTTTCTTCGCTTAAAATAAGGATGGCTCAATGCCCATCGTGTTCCCCTAACTTGTTCATTATCCCTTTTGGGCGTTCAGAAATCTATTTCCATTCTACCATGTTGAGACTTCCTCGGAATCATGACCTTTTTCAGCTTCGTTCTTTCCCTATTCTTTTATTGCTTTTAAATCTATGTTCCGCAGTGTTTTTCATTAGATTTTGTAAGTCTGAAAAGTATCGAGCCTTTTGTTGTCATTTTCCGATTGAATATTTCTTTTATGTAACATAAATTTTATTTAAGTACATAGTGTCCATTATTATCTATGACCTTTTGCCATTTTTTGGGTAGAGCCATTATTCCATCTGTGTAGAACTTCTGTGGTTTACCGGTGAAAAACTTGGCCAAGTGATTTTCACAGTCCCTTTTTGATGTGAATTTCTGTTCATGAGGAATTTTCGCAGAGACCGAAACAAATGGTAGCCTGATGGTGCAAGGTCTGGACTATACGGTGGATGCATCAAAACTTCCTAGCCAAGCTCTTTCAATTTTTGCAGGGTCATCAAAGATGTGTGTGGTCTGGCATTGTCATGATGGAAGACAACGTCCTTTCTATTGATCAATTCTGGCCGGTTTTTTGAATTGCTTATTGCAATCTGGTTAACTGATGACAGTACAGAGCCGAATTGAGTGTTTGGCCAGGTTCTAGCAACTCATGATAAACAATTCCCTTCCAATCCAACCATACACACAGCATAACCTTTGAAGTCGTTTGTGATGATTCACCTTTTTTTGACCATGATCTTTTTCGAACGACATTCTCGTATCTTAACCATTTTACATCGCCCTTCAAAAATGGCTCGATTTCGTTGCGTTTTGTTAGCGTTTCGCAAATGTCGAGCTTCTTTGTGTATCCAGCCTTACGCAAATTGTGCAAAACTGTTTGGTGATGGATATTCAGTTCCTTAGCTCTGTCATGGCTGCTTGTGTGTCGGTCTTCTTCAATTTTTTGTAAGATTTCATCGACTTTTTCAGTGATTGGTCGACCTGAGCGTGGCAAAATTGGCATCAAAATTTCCAGAACGAAAGCGAGTGAAACATCTTTTGGCTGCGGCTTTTGATAAAGTATCTTCACCGTAGACACCACAAATTTTTTGACGAGCTTGCGATGCATTCTCACCTTGATCGTAGTGATAATTGTAAAACATAACAATTTTTTTCAGAAATTTCACTCATTTTTTGATGAATACAACTTTTGACTCGAATGACGAAATACAAAACTGTCCATATGAAAATTGTAGACTGGAATGTCACCTACTTCAAAGAAAATGCATTTTTGCTTCAGGAATACCGCCCCTTTTGGGCCTTCGCTTAGAGATAGTTATAGTATCTCAGAATCTTGATCGAGTATATTGGCACTCGAGAAGGTGATATGGTCAGTATCACGCTTTGGCCGTGTCCGTCCACCTAGCTGCAATACGTTCTGATTATGAACATTGAATTGGTAGAGCGAAAAGTCATACTCAGTATTGGAATACAGGTATATCGATTTTTTATCAATCTCTATGGTTTTCGAAAACATGCAGGCAAAATGAATTTCAAATTAATTTTTCTACCAAAAAAACGCAAAAAGATCCCTTGTTTTACTGTCAAAATGCAATAAAATTTTTCCGATCAGCAAAGGACATGCATCATAGCTGCCATGGACAAGATCTTTCAAAATTCTGAAATTTTTCGTCGAGTCACTAATGAACGAATGAAAATAGCCAAAGTTAGATGAATCGGTGTTCGAGTTTAATTGATGTGAAACAAAGCTAACTTTCTATATAATCTTTCTTGCGCATTTGAATTATTTTTTTTCTTGCGCCTATGAAAAATCGGTCAAGCCAGAATTTTATTGGCTTTGCCTTGGAGTAATTAAATCAATGTTTCTGCAACTCATTTGTCAAAATTAACTAATTCAAATGTTTCGAACCTTCCTGATTGGAAATTAGCCAGAGTCGGCTATCAACAGGGCTGTCCTAAAAGTGTCACAGAAAGGGATACGAATCATCCGGATGAGATAGTTTTTGAGTTTCAGCTCATTATTGCTACATTTAGTGTTGTTATCTATCTGTGTTAAAAATTAGGGATAGGTTGGGTATATGTTATATTTATTTTATTAGGTTAGAGGTAAGATTAAATGCTTAGATTAAGACGGTAGAATTTTGTTAGTATTAGATAAAGTTTTTGACTGCATTTTTATTAGAATTAGGATATAACATATTAGGTGTACGATCAAAGTTCACTGTTGTGTTTCAATTATAAATAATTTTTGAATAGTGTAGGTTGGTTTTTTTCTCGTTTTTCCAATCAAGTCATAATATACTACTGTAACCAAAAAATAAGGTGACATTTGAATTTAAACTGCGCACGTCGGAGGATTCGGCGATTTTTTTTTTAGGTTGGTAGTACTGTCAGTGATATCTATGTCAAATTTACATATCAAAATATTCATTAGTGTTTGAGATACGCGTCGTTTCCGGGATGGCCTTCAGTTCCGTCTTCCCTACAGCTTGAATCTCCTCTATCGTATCAAAACGGTGTCCCCGGAGCGGTTTTTTGAGCTTGCTGAACAGCCAGAAGTCGCACAGCGCCAGATCAGCTGAATACTGTGATTGCGGAACGATATGGATTGAGTTTTTGGCGAAATGATCACGAATGACGAGTGCAGTATGGGATGGTGCATTATCGTGGTGTAAAAACCAAGAATTGTCTTTGCACAATTCCGGCCTTTTTAGGCGGATAGCGTTACGCAAACGACGCATTACGTTCAAATAATATTCCTTGTTGACTGTTTGGCCCGGCGGAAGGAATTCATAATGCACAACACCACGATAATCGAAAAAGAGAAGAGGTTGATGGTCGCCCAAGACGCTCTTCGTCTTCGACACGTTCACGGCCGGCTTGGAACTCACTATACCACTTGTAGACATTTTTCTAGACATAGCCTCATCACCAAAGGCTATCTGAACCATCCTCAACGTATCCGCAGCAGAAAATTGATCCCGCAAACAAAATTTAATGCAAATTCATCAAATTTCGACATCGCAAAAAACGAAAAACTCACTTTTAGCAGCTCACAAAACGACGCGTATCTCAAACACTAATGAATATTTTGACATGTAAATTTGACATAGATGTCACTGACAGTAGTAACAACATAAAACAAAATAATTCTCCAAATCCTTCGACGCGCGCAGTTTAAATTCAAATGTTACCTTATTTTTTGGACACAGAAGTATGTAGTATCTTAATTAATTTGAATTTGCTAAAGTTTTTTTTGGTAAAATGTGTTTAATGATAACGTATAAATTTACAGAACCATTTGGGCCATTTAGTTTTTTTGTATTGTTATTGTTTGGAATTTGCTTTATATTCTTTTAAAATTTATAAGGATTAGTATTGAATGAAGCGCTTTTGACTTTGACTTTGACATCCGGGTGAGTAAAAGGAGGCTTTGGTGCAGGTATCGTGTTAGTTTAGTATTTATCTCTTTTTGTGTTAAGATAAGATATGTTTTAATATGTGGTTTGATTTGTTTCCATTTATATACTACAGTTGTTGCCACTGAGTTGAAGTCAAAAGCAAGTGCCTGCTAAGAATCTGACAGTGACAGCGACTGACCGTTATATAAGTTAAACACGGCCGGGAATATGCTCGAGAAACTCATAAGGAAAAGACTCCCTGACGCGATTTATGCTGGTGGTGACCTATCTCCAGTCCGGTACGGTTTTAGAGTAGGGTACAGAAGATTAGCGCCGATCTACTCCGCTGGTGACACTGGATGTCAAAAATGCTTTCAGTTCCACTGAATGGATAGATTATTTGAAAAAGGTAGGAAATCCTTTCCGAATTGCGGAATACCTGATGCGGGCCGCGAAGGATGGAAGTTACATGAGGTACTGTACGAAGCCCCAATCTTCGCGTAGGCCTGTGGAACATTACGAATATTATGAGTGGCTTTTGAGGTTTGAGCTGCCAAATGAGCCACGCTTGGTTAGCTACGCGGGAGATGTTAGCGAAAAAACAAAACTTTGAAACTCGATTTTCTCATGAATCTAGCCTACGATCACCGAAGACGGCAGCATGGGTCCTGACAACGAAGGGAACCCTTTTTTTAAAGATGATATGTATTGGGAAAGTACAGGCATAGTCGAAACCAGCGGTTAAGTATCTGGGCTTTCGGTCGGACTTCAAGTTGTGCTTCTCTCAACGAATCAGAGATATGGCTGTTAACGCTGCACTAAGCGTACAAGGCAGGTATTTGTGGGTTGTCCAGAAACCTTGTGCATCTCGGAGCCCCAAACTCTGGGCATAACTACCCTTCAATCTTCATCACAACAAAGCACACGTGAAACGCCAGGGAACCACGCTGATGACTAGTTTCAAAGACGCTAATGAAGCAGATGAAATACGCCGAAGAATACAGCTTGCAACTAAAATTTTTTATTCAGTTTTGACGATCTTGAAGACCAGCTGTATACACAGAAAAACAAACCTCCAAGTATACAAATCTGTGATAAGACCTGTGTTATGGTATGGGTGTGAAACATGGGCCCTTACCCATGCATCCACAAATATATTGAGCACCTTTGAGGTATGCCTCCTAAGGCGGATAATTAGAGCGAAACTAGATGGGGACCAATGGAGAATTCGATGCAATCATGAGTTGTAAGTAATCGTTGACAAGCAGGAGGATTTTAAGACTGCAAACGCTGCAATGAGCTGGCCATCTGAATCATATGGATGAACAACGGATACCCAAAAAGGTATTCGTTCGGGGAACTGAAGGGTGGAGACCAGTGGGGAAAATGAGGAAACGCTGGTCTGACTCGACGAAGATAATTCATTGCTGCTCGGATTTCAAAATTGGAGGACGCGGTGGATGGACTGAGAGAGTTGGAGGTGCTTGTTGTAGGAACAGAAGGCCCGAGAGGGGCTGTAGTGCTACGAAGAAGAAGAGGAAGAAGTTTCAGGGACTAAACCCAAACTGAGCTATCTCACTTAAGGCGATAGTAAATTACTGGCGCACATCGTGTGGAGTTTAAGACCAAAAATTTGTCGGTATTGAAGGCACGAGTGATTCAGATTTTTATTTGCAAGCTTCTTCTTACTTTTCTAGTCTTTAAATTAATCGCCCCCTTCATTTAACTGAAAGATTCACCTGGCAATTGGCAGCTCAGCAGGAATTTCACGTTGGCTTTCTGTCATTCAATAGCAATTTGAATGTTTTTTGAGAATTGAATTTTGAAATCTTTCCTGATTTGTGGCTTAATCCTTAATTACTCGTACTTTAATGCTCTAATTAATGCTAACAAATTATAGCACGAAATAGACTACTTAGTCATTCTCATTCTCTTTACTGCAATTCATTAATATTGAATCTCCCGAAAAATGAAGTTGTCGCATGCAACCTAGAAAGTTCTCTCAACATTTGAAAATAAAGACGGCAGTTCCGAAGTTCATAGCGAGTCGAGAATTCGTTAAAACTTCCATGCATATATAATATGCTCTCGACGCTTTCTAAGGCACGCTAAATTATTCATACGAAAGTAATAATTAATTTATTCATTAGTAATATTGGCGCCGGACCGATGTAGCAATAGTTATGCATACTTTGTCAATGGGTGAACTTGGTCATTCAAATATTTTCCATATCCACTTTATAAAGTTAAACTGCTGCTTAAGATGATGCCGCGACATCTTCTATTTATAACTTGTTTATCTTAATCTTCCACATGATATGCATGATTAAACTTGGTTTGCAGTAAACTGCAAAGTTTTTCACAAGTATACTTTGAATTAGAATATCTTAAATGTTTACTAATAAGACAGCAACACACGCGGGAAGGATCCACCTGCTGTGTCTTGCCAACCTACATGCCTGAAAGTTATGGCTCAGCAATCAATACTCCTTTTCACATTTCTACACGCTATCCGTCTTACGCAAAATTAATTAGGTTGATAGGATTAATATTCCGGACTTTAAAGGGATGAACGATGCGATTTGTTCACCCGCAAGCAGGAGTGGTTCGACAAATAAATAAAGCGTTATCATGTGACTAAGTCTACCGTCGAATTCATGCTTCAGGAAATATGGTTCTGCGGTGGAACGGCTTTAATTTATTGAAGTACCTAATAAGCCTGTGTGTGCCAATTCATTCAGAATGATTGATTTTATCTAAACAGGAACTTGTTTATTTACTTGGAAAACGGAAACTCGGCTCGTTATGTGCAGTTAACTTCAAATATGTATAAAATACCATATCCTTCATGAGTCTTTGAGAGCATATGAGGCTTGCTGGTGCTGTACGGCAGGATATGTTCACATCCACCTAAATTCGGATTATATTGTACCTGCCTCCACAATTTGGCATGGCAATTTCTATTCACTCTGCAGCAGCGTTAAGACAATCTGGCCGGAGCTCAATTCCCAGAGGAGCCATTCAAACGGGTTCGCTTGAAACAAAGGCGATTTCTCCTGAAACATTTGTATAGTAGCTAATCTGAAAACAATGATTAGGTTACAAGCCCTTCGCAAATGACTGATTCGAAAGGATGGCGGGGGAGTGGCAGTCTTTGAATGACTGAATGAAAGCAATTACCATGAATTTGTTGCGATAAATTTTACTTAATTGCTTCGTTTTGAATGAACTCCTATTGGCTTTTAGTGAACTCCAGGACAACTGGTGCAGTGTGCTGTGAGGTGTTAGGCACCCACCCGACGAAAGTGCTATCATATGGTTTCGATGATTCTTTGACAAAGTCATTTTTGGATAATGATAGCAATTCAAATGGACAGGAGCTTATTGCGGAAAGAGCCAGCCTAGCGGAAAGCAGAGGCAAATTATACTTACACACATGAGATCTCTGATAAATCTTAATTAACTGAATTGCTTCAGACGTACTAAAAGATTACAGCCAAACTCGATTATCGAAGGAATGTTTGATTGCTGGCCACTTGTATCCTTTTAGTAGGAGGGCAATTATTGACCTCACATCTGTTCATTTTATGGTGTCTTATTAAGGATACCTCGAAACCAAGAGCTCAATTATTTTTATGTTTGAATTTGTTTCAATCATTTTCCACGTATCAAAAAGTTTGTCACAAATATTTTCGTCTCCGGAAAAGTTTTTTTTTACACAACAAAATTTTTCATTAGTCTAATGAGTGTACGTTTTAGTACACGCCTTTTTGCCTGCATCTGAGATTCAGTATACAAAGGAACATCAAAAGAAATCATATGACATGAACAATTAACACTACAATGCATCAGCAAATGTCCCGTTTCAAAATCATATACACGTCATATTTGAATTTCCATTTTTAGATAATAAAAGAGAAGATTCATATAAACGTCATATTTGAATTTCCATTTTTAGATAATAAAAGAGAAGATTACGTGCCCTGGTTTCAAAAGTTTGCAGTGCATTCTTTGTTTTGTGGCTCAAATATATAATCAAATACTACCATTTGCCGTACTTTGCTTAGTATTAAAAAATATTCCGTTTATATTTCGCCGTTTTCAGACATTATAATTTGAAGCTCATAAAGCATTACGTTGATTGCTTTAGATTTTTTATAGTAGGGAAGAAAGAAAGGCTATTGGACTACGCATTTTACTAGCCTTAAGGCACCATTAGGTTACAGGAACTATTTTTTCAGCGGGAAGGAGGAGAAGAAATATAAGACCCCCTGTAAATAAAACAAATAGATTTTGCTAATCTTACGTTATTCGTAGAAAAAACATCCGTTCTCACGAAGCTCTTGACCAGGATACATAAATTATTTACACAACTACTTTCACATAAAAAGTCGCTTAGTATTTCTCATCTCTAAATTTCATTGTCATCTTGATGGCACTTGTCAAGTTTGACAGATTTATGGTTTGAAAGTTGAAACTGTCAACACGCGTGTGAATTCGTCAATATCGAAATTATAAAAAACTTATTAGAAAACGAAAATTTATAAACATATCTCATCATACAAGATCGTATGCATAAAGTTTGAAAGTTGAATATCGGAAGAAAGCAGAAACTTCATCATCACCATGGCCAGTAAGGAAACGCCTTCCAGACATGATGGTTGCGGACGATACAACAGCAAAGAACTCAAGCTTTAACCAAGATGTTAACCTTATTAACCGTAAGGCGAATGAATTTATATTAGCAAACGATAAATTAGTCGCAAAACGTAAAACCCCGGTTCCTATGCCAATCCCACCCACACCCAGCACTAATCCTTTCAGCGCACTGGCGAACGATAGCCAAAATAATAAATCAAACGCAACTAACAATCGAACAAAGAAGGTGTGGGCCCCACCAATTTTTATTAAAATTCTGAAAGCAACGGTGCTTAAAGGCATCATGGATAGGTGCACCCTTACAGATGGTACTCGTCTAGAGTACCGAATTACAAAGTTGCCAAACTCCCGAGTAAAAGTCACAGTGGACAGGCTCGAGGCTCACGACTACATCATGAACCCACTTAAAAACACAGAAGCAGTGGGGTACTCGTTCACCCACGAAGAAAAGAAAAAATGTGTCGTGATACTAAGGGGTGTTAGTTCAGACTTTGGAGCTGAGGCTGTTCAAGAGGACATAGCCAGCCAAATTCCGAATTTAGGCCTCGAGGCTGTCATCCCACCTACCACTGCATGGTCGAGAGCAAATAAAATCGACCTGGATTTACTTCGGATTACAGTGGGTTCGCAAGCTGATAAAAATGAAATTATTAAGCTGCGGTACGTTTTGAGCCAACGGCGGCATGGGGACGCCCCAAAAGGAGCGATCTGGTTCAATGCTATCGGTGTCAAAGATTCGAGCACGTATCAACCAGTTGCGGATTCAACATGCGATGTGTAGCATGTGGAGAGGAACATACTTTCAAAAGTTGCCCCAGAAAAAATATGGACAAGCCGGAAACCGCTCCATTCTTCACTATGTGCAAGACCCATGGGCAACCAGCCAATTTTTCCGGCTGTCCGGAACGAAAAAGATTGTTGGTCGAAAATAAAGTCAAACGGCCGGCGCCTCAGATTATATTCACACCGCTCCCCAGCTATCCAAATACTACACCAACCCCTACAACCCCACACCACTTTGCTCCTCCTTCCAATCGGGCCTCATATTCAGAGGTTTAAAGAAGCGGAACTCCGCCCCCCAAACTTTTATTTCACCGACTCCTAGTCCCGTCGGACGCCTACAACAGATAACCATGGAGTGGCTGGGAGTCTTCCCAGTGAACTCCTATCCAAATTCGGGGGTTTCCTCCCATACTTTGACGCCACTCCTGACCAAGAGAAGCTAATGGCGCTCCTCAATTTCTATTTCAATCTTTATGGTTGCAAATAGACTAACCATTCCTTGCCTAAATATCAACTGCCTAATTTCACATGATAAGAGGCTCTACATTGCTGATTTGGTCCAATCCTTCCAACCCGACATCCTCCTTCTCAACGAGGTAGTTCTTAACCATCAACACAAAGTTCGTGTGGAGAACTACCATATGCTTCGTAATGACAGTGGCAGAGGTACTGCGATACTGATTCGAGATGATTTAGATATCCACCAAATCTCTTTTGAACAAAATAGTTCCTCATGTACGCTAGCAATGGAAACCCAGCCAAAATTCAAATTGGCTCTTTATACCTCCCGTGCAATTTAGGCCCCAGATCCCATTTACACTTAACCAAATCCTCGCAACAGCCTGATCCCACGACTCTTTTATACTAGGAAGAGCCCTTAATGCAAGGCACGAACACTGGGGGGACTCCACAAGGAATACCGACGACAACTACCTATTCATATGGCTCCATGCGGACGCCCTCCTCTCTGCATCCATAGAAAATGCTGGGGTCCCAACATTTCCCAGAAGGAATTCATTTTTAGATAACTTCTTATTAGGCCGATCATTACCTACGCGTTTCCAGCATAGCTAACAATCTTGCCTACTGCTGCCAAAGAAATCCAAATCTTCGAGAGGAAGATCCTTAGGAAATGCCTGTCCAAAAACAGATGGCCTAATAAGAAGTACTACAGGAACTCTATCCTTTACAAAGATACGGAGATAGAATCGATTCTCCACTACATGTTGGCAATAACTAAAAAATTATTAGGGAAGCGGCGGGAGTACCCTCTTCGATGTATTCGCGCACTTTTCGAACCTACCACTGTAAATACTACTACCTATGTCCCTTTAAAATCCTTGAACAATACCACCACGATCCCAATAATTCCGTAACTACCAATAAATCGGCGTTTAACGTTTCATGCAAACCAAACACTTACCGTGGTTAAACAAAATATTTGTAAATTTGGTAAGTTCATAAGTGTAATAAAATAAAAACTCAAGATAAATATAAATGTAAATTCGAGTGCTGTACTAAGCAGCTTATAGTTTTGGGTTAGATGTAGGAATAGATTTAATTTATAGTATATTAGGATTAGATTTAGATTAAGTGTTAACGTATTTATTTGTCAAATTATTCAAGTCGCAAGCCATAAGAGCAAATGGCAAAGTCTATACTTGTATATACAAAAACACTGATGTAATATAAGTATACATATATTCTAACCGTCAAAGTTTATTTGACATCCATATGCTGTCGAATGCCACATAGTCATTAAGCATACCCTGTAATGTCAAGTTATAAAAAATCTCAATAAAGTTTACTTACTTACATACTTACTGTCAAGTTTGACAGCCGATACAATAGTATACTAGGCAAATAAGAAGTTTTGTTGGTATCACAACAGTTTTGACGCCAACACTGAAAAGTGTACGCCAACTTGCAAGTTTTCGGAAAATGCGAATAGCCCTCGCTAAAGGCGGCGAGCGACCTGGCAATAGAAATATGCTGCCTCTTCATAACAGACACTAACAGCAAAATCACACATCTGATCGACACGGGCATAGACCTTTCTGTTGTCTTACGCTCACTCCTCAGGGGACAACAAAAGAAAACCAATTACCCTCTCAAAGTAACCAATGGTTCTGTTATTTCTGCATACGGCATAGTCGTCTCCATTGCTCGAACTAGGATTTCGTCGGACTTTCCATGGCGATTTGTAATCGCTGATCTATCGCGGCCTCCAGGGGTATCAGCTGATCGATCGCATGACGAAACTCGCCACCCGAGGACGTGTGTTTGTCAGGGCAACCAAGCGTCAAGGTTATCACCGGCTGCTCGCCGAGTACCCGGATATTACACGACCCGACCGACAGGCACCTAAAGTCCTATAAGAGCGACGGTGACATGAGACCATTCGACAACTACCGCGCACTCAATGCAAGCAGCATCCCCAATCGCTACATAGCACCTCACATTAAAGACAAGGCAAGAAAATATACTCCATGATCGACTCAGTTCAAGTATATAATCAGATTCCAATGGCCGAGGAGGACATTCATAAGACCACAATAACCACCCCATTTGTTCTATTGTTCTATTTGAATTTCCTTTTATGGGTTTTGGATTAAGAAATACAGGGCAGTTGTTTCAACGTTTTGTCAACGAGATACTGCGAGTCTTCGATTTTTTGTATGCTTGTATCAACGACATACTAATAGCGTCGGACAACGAAGCTCAACACTCGGAACATTTGCGTAAGCTATTTAATAGGCCACGGTAATATGGCATTGTCGTAAGCCCAACCAAATGCATTTTTGGAGAGCCTGAAGTACCTTTTCTCGGCCACATAGTATCGGGCATGGGCATCCACCCCCTTCCAGAGAAAGTGCCAGCGATAGTAAACTATCATCGCCCCAAGACGGGCAAATAGTTGAGACCATCCCTAGGTATACAAAACTTCTATTTGAGAACATCTGAGACATAAGTTCTACTCAACTATATACTACAAGGAAAACTTAAAGGCAACACACCTTTAACATGGACAGGAGAAGGCCGAGAAGCATTTGAAGCGTCAAGGAAAGCTCTAGCGAACGCTACACAACGACCACATCCACCATTTTCGCGCTGGTATGTGCCGCGTCGGATATTGGATCGGGTGCTGCTGTCCAACAACAGGTCAATGGCAAATGGGATCCACTTGGGTTCTTTTCAAAACAAAATTCTCGTCGACATAAAAAAGTACAGTACATTCGACCGAGAGCCCCTAGCCATTTACCAAGCTATCAAGTATTTTTGTCATATGTTGGAAGCTCAGGATTTTTTATAATACACCGACTACAAGCCGTTAGTATTTACTTTCAAGCAAAAGCTCGACAAAGCCTTTTCCAAATCAAACATGACATTTGGACTAAATCAGCCGGTTCTCGACCGATATCCGTCACATTCCAGGCGAGAGCAACTCTAACTGACATACTCTCAAGCGTGAAAGCTATGAAATATACGTTAGATTATTGCAAGCACGTAGCGGCTCAGAAGAAGGACAACGAGCCCAAAACATTGATGAAATTGGGTTTGACACTACAACTAAAATTAATTCAGGTTCCGGACACTAACACACCGATTCGCTGCGATGTCTCAACTGAAAGGGAACGACCATTTATAACACCGCATTTTCGCAAAGTGGTTTTCAATGGTATCCACGGATTGATACATCCAGGCGTTAAAACGACTGTAAAGGACGTTAAGAAAAACTTCATATGGCCACATGTTGAAACGGATTGCCGCGTATAGGCAAACACATGTCTACAATGCCAGCGACCGAAAATTACACGCCACGTTACATCACTAGTAAGCAACTTCACACCGCCATCCGCACATTTCGAATATATTCACGTAGACATTGTGTCATTACCACCATCTGAAGGGCATCACTACTGCACTTGGTTGGTGCAACAAACAGCATGCGGAGCATTGACGATGTTATACTCGCCGCGTGGAGACGTACAAGTAATCAAAATGATGGTAATAAAGTTTAGTTTTCGGGAAATAAAGAGAGAAAATATATTACTAAGAATCGTTTATTCCTCTCAACCTTTAGCTACAACCTTGTTGTGCCGTAAACTATTCCCGCAGCTGAACATTTTATCTTTTCTTTGTAAGCAGATCAAAGGCCGGGCAATACTGTGTGAAATTGCTGTATCCAGTTTTTGTCTTCGTGGCACATCAATGCAGCTTTCAAGGCTCGATGCGAGCGCTCTATCATTCCATTTGCGGAAGGATGATACGCCGTCGTACTGATATATTTACAACCGGCTAAAGTTGCCAGCAACTTAAACAGCATAAACTCAAATTGGCTGTCGCGGTCAGTCGCTACAATTTGCGGTGTTTCGAATCGCGCTATCCAGTGATGGTAAAAATTATCAGTCGATGATAGTGAGCACATATTTATTGTTGTTAACGCTGCCATTCGTCGTGTAAAAACTGCTCGAACACCGCCCCCTGTTAAGGAGCTAGAAGCGTCAGTTGGTAAGAGTCGAACGTTCATTGCAGGGTATGTGAGCTTAATTAAATTTGATAGCAATTTTTTACTTTTTTTAAAGGCAGCTTACAATTCGGGAGTCCATTGCACTGATATTTTATCTTTCTTCCGTGACTCTGCAGAAATTAATTTAGAGGGACGAGAATTTTGGCAGCGTTTATTAAAAACCTCCTATAAAAGTTGACCATTCCCAGGTATCGTCGTAAGCTTTCTAGTTATTGGCTTTTGCAGTCAAGGATGGTATGGACTTTTTCTGGTAATGGCTTTATTTTCCCGCTATTAACCAGGAATCCTAGTGTTCCCAAAATTGCACCTCGAAACGTTTATTTTTATTCCATGTTTCTTAAACCGATCGAAAATCTCCCGAAGATACTTTTTGTGCCGGGTTTCTGAACTATATGCAATAAAGACATCTTCTAGATACACAAAGCACAAATCCAAATCGGAAAGAACGATGTTGCCTTTGGAAGGTTTGTGCTGAATTTCTCAGTCAGAAGGGCATTGTTAAAAACTCAAAGAATCCGAATGGAGTAGTGACCGTCGTTTTCTTGGTCTTCGGACCTGATGATATGCTCATACTAGACCGATGGTCGAAGAAATCTTTTTGCCACTGAAGTAATGGTTGAAGTCTCCATGCAGGCAACTGGATAACTATCACGTACCGTGACAGCGTTAATTCTCCTATAACCACCGCAAGGTCTCCATTCACCAGTTTTCTTTGGGACCAAATGAAGTGGACTGGCCCATGGGCTACTTGGAGGACGGATTGCCTTTCTCCACCATGTATTCGAACGCCTTTTTCGCTGCCTGATTTGTATCTTTAGGCAACAAGACGTGGCGGCTCACGTTTAGGCCATATTTCACATACCATTTTGGGTAAACTTTTCAACGTATCATCGAGGGTTTCGTTGAATCTTGCAGGATTCGGTGACTGATGCTAGCTGGTAGCCATCTTCGTGGTTGGTTTTACGTATACTTTGCTAGAGTGTCGATACGCTGCTCCTCGTTGATTGTCTTCGATTTTCTCGTTTTTTAGTTGGGGTTACCAACTTATGGACTTTTAACTACTGTAAATAAAACAAATAGATTTTGCTAATCTTTCAATTTACTTTATTCGAAGAAACAACGTCAGCTCTGGCGAAGCTCTTGACCAGAACAGAACATATGATACACAAACTATTTGCACAACTTCTTTTTTTCTTCGTAGCACGACAGCCCCTCTCCTCGGTTCCTGCAACAAGCGCCTCCAACTGTCTCGGTCCATTGAACACATCCTCCAATTTTGAAATCCGAGCAGCGTTGAATTATTTTCGACGCCCGAGACGGACCAGCGTTTCCTCGGTTTCCCCACTGATGTCTGGGCTTCAGTTCTCTCAAAGAATAACTTTTTAGGTATCCGTTGTTCATTCATACGATTCACGTGGCCAGCCCATTGCAGCTTCCGCAGTCTTACAATCGTTGAGACCTCCAGCTCATTAAAAATTTCATAAAGCTCATGGTTGCATAGAATTCGCCATTGATGCCCGTTTAGCTGTGCTTCGATTATTCGCCTCAGGAACTTTCTTTCGAAGCTTCACATCCATAGCAAAGCCCAGATTATTTACACAACTACTTTCACATGAAAAGTCACAAAGTATTTTTAATCTTTAAATCTCATTTTCATCTAGATGGCACTTGTAAAGTTTGACAGCCGCTACAGAAATGCCTCTTGGCTCCCTCTTTGGGTTGATTTGTGCATCTTTCCGATTAGACAAGCTGGAGGCAGCTCTCCTTTTTTCTAAAGCGCACTACCTTTGCCATTTTTTATATGCAAGGAATACGTAGCTGACATGCTCCGTTCCCCTGCACAAAAAATAAAATCAGGAGAGAGGTCAGACATTTTCAATTGTGGGCTTGCCATTTATGGAGGCCAAACAAACTCGTCAATCGTGGCCGTGGAGGTATTTTATGAAAGGTAGTAGTTAATTATTTTTAAACTAAAACATAGAAACAATTCACACGTAATTTACAAATCCCCAAATCTATGATTTTACACTGCTATATAGGTATTATATTACGCAACATCTCAGGGAAATGTGCATGACGATATTTTTATGACTTCGGTAGTGAATGTTTCATTTAAATTTCAGTTTGCTTCAGTTTTGAGTTTTGGCTAATGTGGATTTAGTGAATTAATTATCAAAACCTAGAAGATAAGTTGAGGTAGTCGAGTGTAGTTTAACTAAAGTTCATCAGCCAAGAAGAGCCAACGCTAGGGGATGCGGAAACATTATTTCCTTTTTTCAAAACTTAACAAAACCCATTGTATGAATCAGAAATTTTTTGTTAGTTTTTTATAATGTAGTCTCATACCTAAAGTTTTGTTTTAAATAGTTTTGAAGATCAAATCAGGTAAGTGACGTCCCCTGTTCTCCATACACGAGTAACCACTGTTTGGCGCTTGTCAGCACAGCAAGGGTATGTCGACAATTTTTTCTTGAATGTGGGTAGTCAAATCTCCTTGGACGGTTCACTTAAAACAGGGGATTTCAAAAAAACCCAAAGAAAAACATAACAAGGTGCCAAATTGGAAGCTCTCACTGCATCAATGTTCTCAGGTGATCTACTGGGCCATGAAACTTCAGTTCTTGCAGTTTGCCTGAACGTAGTGACTTACGTAACGATTGATTTACGGTCCAGGACAAGGCCTCATGGGGCTAAATTAAAGCGGTTCCGAAAGGCAGATTAGGCTGCGATCACAGAACATCCAGTCAAAAATTGGGCCACAACGGCAAAAGTACCACTATTATGCGTTGGAACAGTGAGGAGCTCACTGTTCCAACGCATAATGGTGACTGAACTATGTCGGGACAAAGCTTTATAGTACCGCCTCTCGAACGAAACCACTAGCAATCCGCTGGAACATCAACAAATCGAATGGTGCGCATTTTAAAAAAGGAAGCTATGCTGTCGCATCCTGTACATTATACTCAAATTTAAGCAAACGAATTATAATTTTCATTTGACCTTTGAAAAAGAATTTCTTTTGCCCAACAAAATCAAACACTTTTAAAGTGTTGTGAGATGCATTTTGAGTAAGCAACCGAAAATAAGAACGCTATGTAGTCTAGAGTTTAGAAATTCGAGCCAGAGGGGTGACGGGCTTCAATATTCAACCATGAACGAGTTTTTGATTGAATTTAAAATTCTTTGAATTTCATTGACATTTTATTTTAAAATCCCGAAATCAACTCCAAAATTAAACTAACAATTGGATATTTTCTCAACATGTTCAACCAACAATGAAATTAAAGAACTTTTTTACATATATGCTTTATTTTATATTCTTTTAACACCACAAAATTTTCAGCAAAAACATACACATTCCCTTGAAACATATTAACCACTTCCAACATCCATGCAACTACTACTCGTATTCCTATTCCTCGAGTACCAATCGACTTAAAAAAAAACAGTGCTTTAATATGCAAGAAAACCGTTGTCCTCTTTCCCCTGCGCAAACTTTTTCATTTCACGAGCTCGCCATTTATTTACGCTTAACTAAGCACTACTTAAATGTACTGGAAACTATTACGAGTATATGACCATCTTTTTTAGCTGAGTTGTTGTTGCCATTGCCGAAGAGTAGAAAGTTTTCCCCCAAGAACCAAATGAATTGAAATTTTCTCGGTATTTCAATTGCAAATGCAAACACTGGATAAACTGGTAAGTTTTGAAAACTTTACAGTGTTTAGTATAGTGCATCGCAATGTCTTTCAGTGCGAGCCTCATCATCCTTTAGTTATGAGAAAACTAAATCTATTATTGGTTGAATCCTTACACACTAAATAGAAAATTTGCATGTTTTATAACTCAAAGAATTAATTCATAATTTGCAGAATATTGTCCTTAGGAAACTTGTGGTTTGATGAGACTCAATCTTTACAAAATTTCATGAAAATTCCTGACACCAGAAAGCCCGGGAGGCTTGGATTGGAAGTGAAGTAAATTGTTTCCTAGGATAAGCGTTTATTCACCGGTTTAATTGTTATAGGAGGTACCAGTAACATTTCATCACTTTTAATATTCGGCGAAAAGAATATACCATACATTAAAAACAAATGGGAGTATTTTCAAACCCACTTAAGCCCCAAAACATTTGCGTCACTCATTCTGTAGTTTATTTGAAAACTATTGATATTTTCGACTTGAACAAGTGTTCCACCCTTCTCAACACTTGTCATCAATTACTTCCTTCTTGTCAGGCTGCAAACTTAACCAGTGAATAGCATACAGCTGTCTATCGTAATAAGAAATTACCACAAGTGACAGAAGCAAATTGCAAATATTCTTCATGTCCTTTTGTCCTACACAACACTCGCTTCCTCCATCCGCCATCATCAACCAATGGGGTAGTGAGCGCCATACTATATACTCATTCTGAAATGTAGGAAACCATCTCTGTCGTAATAATGCATTTTCTTGTAAGTGACAATTTACCAAATGCACTACTTCTCTACATAAGACCGAGTTGATTGAATGGCAATAATATCAAATAACAAGCATTATATGTCATTTCACAAAGTTCTTACAACGACGAGAAGGAGCACATACATCAGTACATAGATTCGATATTGATTTGATTCTAATCATTTTCCCAGAAAGAACTTTCCCGAGGCAATAAATCAAATCATTTAGTTTGCAGAGTAATATGACTTTCTCGTCTCTGCAAAATAGATGCTGACTTTCGCCCAGGGTTAGAATGTTTGAGGCAAAGCATATGAGTGAAGCATGTTTACATTTAAGACAATATGCTTTTATTGATTCAGTTCTTTCGAACATCATATGGTATGGGGGTCCACATGGATTGATAATGTTTATTAACATCGATTGAAAAGTTTGTTCACAACTACAATAACAAATATTTGCACGTTTTTAAACCTGTAATAACAACAATAACAAAATAGGTTTTTTTTAATAATTTGCGTCACGAGAAAAGTGTGTGTACGCAAAAGTTACGAGTGTGGTTCCGACCGGTTGAAATTTCCTCGAAGAACAAACTCAAATTATTTCGACGTCTAATTCCTTGCTTTATTTTTACATCACTGACATCTGATTTTGAATACATCTCCTTTTATACTTAATTCTAATCGTTAGCTGAACAAAATTTATTGACACATATATTCGGGTCATTTTCAAATCTTACCTATTTCAAATACATGTCCTAATTGTTAAATAAATATGATAATTTCAAAATCTTTATGTTTGTTTCACATCTTACTTCGAATACATTCTTAATCTTTAAATAAACATTATCGTTTTAGCATCTTCAATGTTTGTTTCAAAACTTATTTTGAATATATTTCTTAATCTTTAAATAAACATTATCGTTTTAGAATCTTCAACATTTGTTGCAAATCTTATTTCGAATACATTTCTTATCTTTGAATAAACTATTGATCTTGACCTTTTTAAGTCACACGAGTATGCTAATATTGTATCGATTTGTTTGAAGCATCTGATAACAATTTAGTTGTTATCATTTCGTTTCGTTGTTGGTTTGTTGACGCAACTGAAATCACCCTGTAACCTGGCTATTGCCTTTTGGCGTTTTCCAGTGAAATTAGTCGCAAACCCAAGTCTCTGTCCGGGATTGTCATCGAGCATCCATATGATGCTGCAATTTGTCGTGTGCCACCCGAGAAAACCTCAAAATTTTCGGTCGTGCAAGTTGAACGTCCAACGACACAATTGGGAAATGTGCGTGGTTCAGTGAAAATTCAATTGTCGGAGAGATGCGCAAGGATTTCATTCAGAACGTGCTGAAGATTGTGGAGATCGCAACGAATATCCTACCCGGATGCCTTCCAGTAAATGGCTGCCTCCGAAGGAGGGTGCCCTTTTCAGAAAATTGCGGGTGAATATTGTTCAAATAGAGTTATTGCTTAAATGACATTTCCGAGCATGCACCCCCGAACAGGTTTGGATTGGGGCGCATTTATGAAGATTGCAGTTGGCATTTCGAGTTGTTCGCGGAATCATTTGCAGATTTAGCTGTTTGTGGTGTTATTCAAAAAATTCTCAATACTTGAATCATGTTTTCAGCAAGATTGGAACACTACCCTCTTTGAATTTTTTCAATGAACTCCTAACCTCACTTTTGTAAACATCATTTTGATTGGAGTGCGATTGTCATTACAACTAAATTAGGCTGATTTAAATAATCCCCTCCAAGAACTCATTCACAACTGAATTGATTCCTTTTTAACGGCTCAGCTGTAAAAATCAAAGACGTTTCATTGTTCCTTACAGTAGGTTTTTGGACGCCATAAGAAGAATTTTAGCCTGATGAAAATACAATTTCATCTAATGATAAATAAAACGAAGCGCATTTTGGAGCGTTTCTAAAAATGCAATGTCACTATTTGGAATAGTAGAGGAATCCACCAGGAGCTGTCATTCTTTTTAAATCCGGAGCAAGGGGATATTGCTCGATCAGAGTTCTCATTATTTATTACTTCTATGCTTCTATACAGACAATTTTGAATATGTCTAGAGTGAAAATTTTTAGAAGGAACCAATTATAGTATTGACAGCATGGGATTATCAACAATTTACGCTCATGCCACATGCAGCTTTTGTTGATCTCTCCTACATCGGAACCATATTCAGAGAAATGCAAAAAAAAAAACGAGTAAAAATACTTAGCAATTTATTTATGAATTTAATTGATATCTATTAACCGTTTTCCTTTGCCAAACTGTACATAATCATATAGTTAGTAATTGTGCCAAAATACAAGTAAGTATCTACAAAAATCATTTTGTTTCAAGTTTGTTGACAAAGTATGCGCACCCTTTTTCAATGATCCAAATTTATGTGCCATAATATATTTATTATGCTTTAAATGTTGAATGAATTCGAAAATTGGTTGATAAACAATTACACAACAACATATTGATTTTAATTTGTTTAAAAAAATCGGTTGGACATAAAAAATCAATTTGATATCTGTTACCCTCCTCGTATTAGGTATTCTGGCTGGGATCCTTCGGCCTCGGGTAGCCTCCCAAAGCATGAGCATGAGCGCCACTAACTTAGCCAGTGAGACCCCAAAGCCGCCAAGCGAGAATGCGGCCGTCAGAATATCGGATCAAATCACCTATTTCGTTCCTATCCACACCTTCGCACCTAATTTTTACCGAAAACGAAGCGCAGTTGCGAAGGAAACCCAAAGAGGAACAAAAAGGAAAATGTTTCCTGATGCCGTCGGACCACCAGGTTTGACTTGAACCACTTTTTCTACTTACTTCCTCCCGAGTCAAGGTACCTCCGAAAATTAAGAATTTAAAAGAAAAACAAAAAAAATCTTCAATATAAAGAAACCACAAAAATAAGAAATGATTCCAGTTTAAATTAATACTTGTATTCCAATCAACAAATAGAACAATTATATTACATCTTTCTCCGCGATACCGTTGGAGACCCCTTTCTGCTATCACTTGTCCACCTTATCCGTACCGGACCCCCCGTTTCGCAGAACCTCGATTTTTGCGCGGGTTCGAATAGTTCTTCCCACTCTAATTTCCCAAAATTTCAAATAGTTTCTTAATTCGATCGTTCCGTAAAGTCACGGGTTCAGTTTTTAACTTTCTTCCCACTCGAATCCCATCACTTTGGTTTGCGACCCTCTACGTGTGGGTAACCCGGGAATGCCCCCTTACTCTACGCTTATCTTCAGAGCTTATCAGTCTTCCACTGTCCCAGTAAAATCTGCACTTCTCAGTTCACCGAATTCCTTTCACTAGTCTTTCAGTCACTCACTCACTAAGTTCCAAGTTTACACTACCACCTTAAACTATTTCACGTCCGCGGCTATAATCACTTCACGATCTTCTGATATGCGATTTGACGGAAGGTCCGTATCTCAATACTTTTGCGAACACTTCCCGCGCAAGTTAACCACCAACAAAAACTCTTACGGTACCAAGTATTATCCAAAAAAGAGCCCCGCTCATTGGTTTTGCTCCCTTAAATAGATATGTAACAACGGGGGTTCTCCGCGAATCGAATGGGACGATAACCGGCCACCTACCTTTCTATTCCAATCCCCAATTAGTAACCTCGCTTAACCTTGAACCGATTGAACCAATAAATCTTGAACTGGTTTCCTGCGCAATACGAAAGTGACGTTTGAGCTGATTGTTTATATTTACAAACGTGTCGTCCTCGCGAAATCTGATTCGAATAAGGAGTATGTGGAAGTTTGGTTGCGTAAATCAGTTTAAAATAGGAAGTATTGAAAATTGAAAATTTGAGTGATGGGTGAAATGCGCTGCCGACGACCGCACTGATAGGGTGCTTGCAAGTGTGATGTCAAATTCATCCGCGATATGTAATACTAATTTAATATTTAGTGTTTCAATCATCCAAATTCGTTGATGCGTTGAAGGCTCCTTGTAAAGTTTTTGCTGCAAAACAGAACGCGTCGTTGATATGCGAAAATAGTTTCGTTTACGAGCTTAGCCATCCGCCATCGTGTAACTTGAATTGTAGTGCTGCTTCCATCCTTTCCGGGTACGAGAAGAGCCACTTTTGGGTCTTCACCCGTATTGTTCAAAGCGAGAGTTATTGGGGTCCAGTATGCTTGAAGCTGTTGCTGTCAGGATCCGGTAGTTTCCACGACGTCTCTTTGCTCTAACGATGGGTTGTGAATGCATAGGCTTAAATTACTTTTAAGTTTACAATAGTAACGGTATCTACGTTTTAATTACGTTATTTTGGCTCGGAAAGGTTTTTTTCCTTGTTTTTATTATTATTTAGTGCAAGCGAAATATATCGACTGGCAGCCCTATGCTGAGAAGCAGTTTCACTTGTAAATCCTGTACTTATGCAGATAGACCCGGGCGAATCTTATAATAACGACTACTTGGCTATTGAGAGGTTGCACACTGATTTTTGGAGAAAAGGTTGTCGAATAACTTATTTAACAATAATTAATGTATCCTCACTCTCAAAAAAGTCGGGAACATTAATAAATAAACCTAAATGTTTAAAAATTTAAAAAAAAACTCGATTTTTTCCTACTTGTCTAACTGCTAACTTTAAAACGATTCATTTTAGAGCAAAGTCGTGAGGGAAAAAAATGTGCATAATTAAATTTCCTATAACATATGATTCGTTAAAAATTTTGAAAATTAAAGTGGCTGAAGTGAACCACTCATCTCTGCCTCAAGGATGGAAACTTGACGGATATAGTTCACTTTAATCTAGTAAAACAACAAACTTTGCAGTTTGGAAGGGGTGACGATTTTTTCTCTTCAGGATCAGCCACTTCTGACCACCACGGGGCTGTTCGACTGCTTACATTTATTACAATGTAAATAAATATAGCTTTATAAGTCTTTTGAGTCAGTTTTTAAAATGGGTTCGAGTATTTCTGAAATTCGGAACCTGCAGTAAACAATGAAATATGTTTCAAATGTCCCGTTACCAGGAATGCGGTGCAGTCAGTTCTTTGTCTTTCATCTTCAAAAGAGCACGCAAAACATCGGAATTTTTTTGAATATTGATTTTTAATTATTTCACATTTTTCAAAAAATAATGATTGGTTTGAGACACTTTAAAAGGGGATAAATTATGTCGTATTTACAATCCATCGCAGAATAACACCTGAGCAGCGAGAATTAGTAATTCATCATTTTAAAAATGGTGTAGTTCAACAAAAAATAAGTAAAACTTTCAAATTAAGCCCATCATCGATCCAGCGTATAATTCTGAGGTTTTTCAATGAAGAAAGGTTGAAAAACAAGGCTCGAAATCCACAAAAAAAAATGTTAAATGATGATGATGAAGGAATATAAAGAAAAATCCCAAGTTATCCGCTCCTAAACTGGCATTTGAAGTGTTTACTGGGATTGGTAAAAAGAGCAGTGCTGAACCATACTTCGTGTGCTAAGAAAGCACAATTTTAATGGCCGAGTTGCACGGGAGCAGCCCTTCATCAATAACAACAAGTTGGGTAGACAGAACTACGTTCATGTCAGAAGGGTTTTGTACTCAACCTACGATATACAGACACCAATAATGAATAAGCTCAAGAAAAACTTTTACGACATCTGCAACCAATACATACTCGTGGTGTCTGGTAGGCCAGAATAGTAGAAAAACCGTACATTGTTTTTATTGTACTTGGAGGGCTTTCAAATGGCTATTACTTCCGTAAATACGACATAACTTTACTAAACCCAGACCATAAGGACCTCTCCTTGGACTACCTAAATTTACATAGAAGGGTACCCACAGAGTTCACTAGGAAAAATGATATACTTACATATTCTACTATTATTAACTAAGTTGAGTGATTTCAATCTCAAAGGTATTTGTTATTGTTGTACTCATAAGAACGTACAACCATGAATTCGACACCTTTGAAATGTATGTTTTCCTCAAGAGTTAATAGCTTGTACTTTCAATGCTAAAGTTGGGGAAAAATAACACAAATTTACTCAATATTCTCATTTAATGCTAGGAAAATCGAAAATTCAAACTACCTGGAAAGACTAAGAGCGGTCAAATGACATGTTATAAAAAAAAGGTGTTTTATTTTTAGTGAATAGAAGAACATATGAGAAGAATAAATAATTCTAATATTTACTACAAAAACAACTTTTAATCATTTATTTTTAGTACTAAACAACAAAATCTCAAGCACAATGCTGACATTTGAATATTTTATTGACATTGCAAGAACCGCATAAAGGTTTTTTGCACGTGTCACAAAGTTTAATTGTTTTGTATCTATCTCATGTTGTGGAGGTATATCTTTACCTTGCTGTGAGGTCGATGCTGTCAGCGGCTCATGAGTGCTTACATCTTGACCAACTAACTCTCTTGCCAAGTCAAGAATAAACATTTTTTTACGGGCGCTTTTCCTGTCAGTTTTTTGTACAAGAACAGGAATTGATAGCCACCAAATCCATAATGTTATAAAAAACTTGCACAGGCCATCGACGAGAAGGTGCTTCGACACTATATTGTTAGCCATTTTATTGATGACGTCGACACCAAGTGTTATTTCCTAGATGAGGATGGGCTTCGGTTTCAGTACACGTCTGAATATGCCGCAATATGGAGTCATCAATAATAAGTTTCCATGCTGATAAAATACTTCTTTCGAAACACCTTTTTGAAAAAGAAGTGGGTCCGGCTTCTTCTGTCAAAATATTTTGTCTAGGATAACGACCAGGAAAATCCAGGTTTGATAAATTCCCAAAGCTCCAGTCTATGCCGTTTGGAGATACCGCGACATCAGTACTCTCGCTTCAATACGAACTTTTGAGCCACGACCACGATATCTTCAGCCTTCGATTTTCATTTGCGCTACGCAAAGCAGAGAGGGGTATTGAATCTGAAACAATCACATATATGTAAAGCAAGTTTTCCTGTTCTCTGAATATTGAAAAAGAAATTTTTATTTGAAAATTTCTACACATCACACGATTAAGCAAAATGTACGCCTACCATGAAAATCACTATGAGTTGATGAGTTATCATCATCACTAGAAGAATCACTTTCTTGTCCAATACTTTCTTCACTTTGCGAATCTAAACGCAAAATGTTTCTCTTTACTTCAGTCAGATCACAGTCTGATTGGTCATCGGGTATATTTTGTAGCAATTCGAGTATTTCGGATTCACGAAGGGAACGGTTTTTAGGCATGATCAGGCAAAACTATAGAGAACTGTAATACAACTTTACTTTGCTATGAACACTAATCAACTAAGGAGGAACAAAATCGGATAACAATACGTTTTGGTTCAACTACCTACGCCAACATTCGCAAAAATGTAAACACTGAGGTCAATTGACCGCTGCGGCCTTTCTAAGTAGTTGATGTTTTTTCACGAATATCAACAAAGTCAAATCATTAAATGTCATAAAACGAAAATGATTTTAAAGCAACGATGCTTGAAGTATGTTTCTCAAAAATTTGATTTCGATCAATTCACCGCTTTGGTCTTTCTAGTGTTGAAATGGCCATCAAATGTTTTACGATTTCTACTATCTCTCGTTAAACATATTCTCAAAGATCTGCATCATATACGTACTTCCTGAAATTTTCATACAAATCCTAACAAGCTACTCATGAAGAACTATCTTCAGGATTTTTTTTCAGATTTTTCGGTCCACAGGTGTCCAATCGCGAGGGGGAAGGGGGATACAATTTTTGCGTGTTCTTTCACTCCCCCTGCCTACCTCATCATCTATATTGCAATTAGTAACGGATATAAAGAGATCTCATCAAGACCTTTCATTTGATACCCTAATGGTGAAAAAAATTGTTTAAGGGTTCACATTCTTGTATGGAGAAACCCCCATTAAAAGCCTTTAAATTTTTTTGCCGACGGAACTTTCATTGATCGGAAACTTCTGAGCTGTTCGCAAAATTTGAGGACTGTAGCTTCTGTAGCTCCCGAGAAAACTTGCTGTGCCGCACTGACGGAGAAGTACCGATTTTAATAGGGTATGGTTAAACAAATTTTAACAGAACCCAAAAAATCGAGGACGCCGCCTGAACTTTTCTACTGAGTATATTTCAAAGGAATATAACTTTGCATTGAAAGCTTTATTATTTGAACTGGTGGATAACGAAAAAAGGTGAGAAACGGTGTTTTGAGCTCAGGAGATCTTTAGAGCCATACTAAGGTCCTCCAGTCGGAAATTTTCGCAACAGCCGCAGAGATGACAATGAGTGGCCTCAATGGTAGACTACCCCTCCTTCTAAAAAGTAACCGACCCTGTTGGTGCTTAGCTCTAACCGCGTAGCTTTACAGATAGAGCGTGGTAGTAGACAGACCACAGTTATCTGAAAGAAATTAAAACTAACGTGGGCCCTGAATACAGAGATTTAGAAGGAAACGTAACCTAACTAGCAAGCGCTGTGTTAGTTGATTAAAATACGGCAAGAATGGACCAATTGAAGTGACATGACAAGAGTTACTGCAGTATAATCTGAGCTCTTTGGCATCATCCTAAAGAAAACAGGACCATTACGTGGTCGTGGGCCGAACGGACGAAAAAATAAAAATTTCCACCGGAAATAATAAATAAGAACAACGGTATTTTATTAAATTAAAGTTCACTTTCTTTATTTGTAGGGAAGTTACTTCTCATAGCAAATTTTATAATTTCATAATTGCTGACACCGCGCCAGGCTTTTTAGCATTTTCTAGAAACGATTCTAATGTTTTCCAGGCGGTGTCAGTTTTACCTGAATCTCGGATTTCTGCATCTTGTAAATTAACTGCAGATGCATGGGAATGTTTTTTGTATGTGGAATGTGGTGTATCATATGTAACTTGCAATCCCTGAGGTAAGAATAGAAATGGGCAAGAACCCTAGTGGTATTGTTAACTGGCCACAACTTTCTGGGACAACACGATAAGCAAATAGGTATTTAAAAATCGAGCTTTTACAGCTTATAACAATTCCTTTTGGAGTGACGAACATTTTTCGCGAGCGCCACAAACGGCTAAGATGAAATCCCGCAACAGCTTTGGAATACCTGGCGACTCCACTGCTAGGGGCTTTTCTCGGCTTGTCTAGATCGACTGTATGAAGTATCTGTTAAAAAATACCATATACGGGGAGATAACTTATGCTGCATTCAAGTGTACACCCCCAGATAAATGCAACTGCTGCAGAAGTTAATTTGTTTGGTATGGCCTCAGAAGAATAAAAGTCACTATTGCAATTTTCCCCTAAATCGGAGAGTATCTAAGAAAATCGCTTAATTTGTAGAAAATACTTATCGAATACCAATTGCGATGTGTGGAGCAGACGTTAAACTAAATTTCACGTTGATTGATTGAGGCGTTTAGCCGGTTGAGGGTCACAACTGTCTAAAATATCAAGTATTTGATCGACCATTATATTTGAATTTGCAAAGTTGCTTCACCAATTGATCTTATTAATTCCATTATAGTAGTTTATTTTTTGTGAGTCGTTCTTAAACAGTAAGTTCTGCAGAACTGCTAGATTTGGAGTTTTTATCTTCCGCCATTTTGAAGTTTTTGAGCCACATCTTGGCTAACCTTAATTCCTAGCAATAATATTTCAATATCTTGCAATGGGATCAGTCAATCGGAGTGATTACAACTATAATAGCAATTACATGGACCTATGGAAATCTTCTTTATTAACCGATCCGAAAAATCATAATTTAATCCAATTAATGTATTATTGTCCGTAAAACAGTTAAAATTAAAGACAGTGTTTACAATAAAACATTTATTGAATTTCCAATTTAATTTGTTCCATTGTACTTCTTTGTCCCTTCAATTCATTAATGTTGACTTCATTTCATAAAAGCTCGTTGTTGGTCGTAAAAAGTTTTGCATGTTAAACTTCAAATCGATTTCCATGAAAGCAAAACACGAAGAAAACCGATAACGGTACAAACACGCAAATGTTTTATTCCATGTCCTGCTTAGAGATTGAACACAAACGATTAAATCATAAATCCCGAAAACAAGGTAAACACATAACACTGGCCAATGTGACTTATTGACTTTACGGTTGAGTTCAACCAGGACACACGCGGATCGCAGGAGTTGCCTGCTTGGTATCCTTTTTCGCTTGAGGCACTCATCAGTAGGAGTTTTAACTCAACAATTTCCTCGATAGCAAGCATCAGAAAAAGCGGAAATTAGAAATATTTTCCATGCTTTTGTGTATGGGAATGAATGCGATGGCTTCGTCCTTTCTATGAGCGTATTTCTGCATGTCAGGTAATTAAGTTAGTCAGTCACATTTGGTTATAACGATTATCGTTTGACATTAAATCGAAACTCGCATGAAGTCTTTAAAACAGAACGATTTGTCATGAGACCATCATTAGCCAATACCAAAGTATTATAACAAATGGATACAACATAATAGTGCATTAAGGTTGACGTAATAACACAGTAACGCGGACACATTATACTGGGATGGCTGGTGAAGGGAGAACGAGTAGGAAGGACTCAGTGATCGCTGCAACTAATGAAAAAAAGGAATGCCAAGCCCATGAAATTGTAGTTCATTACGAAAATAATGGACAACACACTTACATATACTCAGCAAGAGGAGAGAAAATGAACGATGACACTGATAGCTTCATTTCGTCGTCGTCGTTCTGAAAGAATTTGGTTAGTCGGGACGTTTGAGGTGGCTATTACCTAAATGGTAGAGTATTTCCAATAGAATTTATGTTTTTTGGCAGTGCTTCAAGTATTTGGCAAGCAGAAAGAACTAAGACGAGGTTGGTCACGAACCCATCGTTTGTTACCAACATAAGATGTAACTAATTTTATGGTATTCCATGATGAGTAAGAAAGCTAGAAAGGACGATAGCTAGAAAATGTAATTTTTATGTGTTGATCAACTTGAGTTATAATTAATGCAATGTCTGCTCTCTCAGAGTGAAGAGACGTTTCTTGTCAGACGATATTCGTGTTGTGTAGGTGTGAAGCAAAATCTTCCGGTAATTAAAAAAAATACGCATTCATTCTGTTCGTCCTGATAATGTATGGGTAGCAGCATAATATTCATTACGAAGTTCATTGTTGCACCTTTGAGTGCTCTTAAGCGAATGAATTCTCTAATTATCAATTTAAAAGAAAGAAAATACTATTCAAGCTCTCTTTGTTTTTTCTAGCACCAGCGGATGGCACAGCGGGCGGGAAAGGATGCTGAGTATGTTGGTAGTGACTCCATTATTTAAGTCATATTAATTAATGAGCAAAGGATGCACGAGGATAATGAAAAGAGTAACTGCTTAATATAAGCGTCACTTTGTTAACTTTTCATTTCTGTTACAAAACCAAAGACTTACTTTATCTGCTACCATTTTTTATATTTCAATTGTACGGATTGTATTGTATAGAGTGGCATTGAGTCGGGGATTATGATGTAGCTTTCAATTAGATGAGTCGTTATCTTTATGAATTTCTTTTGCAGATTTGCTTCTCAAGATAAAGGATGCAGCAGAACGAATGAGTGGTTTTAAGGAATTATACAAGAGAAATCTGGGTTTGTGAAGGTAAAACGGTTTTGCTTAGCAAAATATTTGAGAGGAGATCTCAGAAGTTTCAAGCAGCTCGTGTGCACATAACGCAAGACTCATCAATAATTCGCTCGTTTAAGATTTTAAAAATTTTTGCAATGTACAACATGTCGAGAGTATTGTGTCGAAATTTCAAGGAAATCGGAGAAAAACTAACGAAGATACAGCGTTTCAAGCGACCGGTCTTCATGCTCGATTTTTATACCTGCCTGGCAGCTGTGCGATGCGCCTACCTAGAAGCTATTTCAAGTCTCTTTGTAGTCTCCAAATTACGTTCTACTTTTATGGGGCTCTGTGAGTATCTAAACTGATCATGCATATATTGTATATTTCTGGCATATCCTACATAAATCAGTTTACAGGCACACTTTCTGCCGAGCAGGGTACTATAGAAAATGCAGAGCAAGATTTAGAGAAGCATTACAGAATTATAAAGTTACTTTTAGTATTTTCAACTATATCTATATTGGTGAAGTGCGTTAATTGTAATGGAAAAATTTCTTTTCACACTTGCTAAACGGTAGGTTTAGACTACAAAATCATACTATCACGTGAAAAATGCAAAGAGCCTCGGTATGTTCCGTCTAGTAAAAGTGTGAAAGCAGGGTTATAGCAATCGAATTATGAAATGAATCATCGTTTTGCTTTCGTCATGCGGATGTTAGGCCTAGACTTAGCTGGATGTGATAAGCTTTGCGGTTTGATGGATTTAGCAGAGTCTTTTTTATTAAAACCAAGCTATAACACGCATATGCAGAAGATACACACGGCTTCAAAAAATGTTGCAAACCGATTTTTTGCTGCTGCTGTAAAAGAACAGAATGAGGAAACTTGAAAAGCAAATAACGTACAATATACTAGAAAGACAAATTGACAGTATCATGTGACGGAACGTGGAAGAAATGTCGATTCGCTTCGCTATTCGGTCTCGCTTCTTTGATCGACTACTATACTGGAATGGTTTTTGATGTGCTTGTCAAGAGTTCTTACTTCAACCAATGTAAAACGTTGGAAAATAAGATAGATTCCGCCGAACTCGAAAAATGGAACGAAGAACACGTCAACAGCGGAAACTATAAAGCAACTCATGTTGGTTCATCAGGCAACATGGAAGTAGTCGCCATCATACAGATGATCAAAGCCTCCTTAGAATATTTCGGAGTAATGTTTAAAAATTATATATTATAAAGCCTACAGTGATGTGGTGAATGCTAAACCGTATGCTGAAGATTTCACGATAAATAAGACAGAGTGCATAGGACATGTGCAGATAAGAATGGGCACTCGTTTATGTGAACTAATAAAAAAAATGGTGGTCGATCCTGGAACTAAAACAGGAAAAAAATAAACAAGTTGGGTAGACAGACCTACGCTCCTGTCAGAAGGGTTTTGTACCCAATTTCTCTGAAATGAAGTCACCAGCAACAAATAAAATCAAGAAACATGTCAAAGAGCTGTGCATGTTTAGAAGAAAATCCATTGCTTCTCTATTTTCAACGGTCACCATTTTGTCGCAAACAAATAAAAATCCCTCAAATCATGAATTTTCGAAAACATTTATGTTGTTGATCTGATTTGAAAATTTTAAGAAGATCAAATCAAAACTGCAGTGTCTGATTCAATGGAAAATCCACAAAATACCAAAATCATGTGTTATTGTTGTTGTAATTCAAGAAATTTCAAATGGTTATAGCTTCCGTGTATATCATTCGATTTTCATCAAACTTGCAGAGTATAAGGACCTTTTGCAAGGCTACTTAAATATCGAATTTTATGAGTTTAAGAGTACCTATACGACGTTATTGGGGAAAATGTGAAATTTCACATACTATTGTTAACAAAGTTGAGCGAATTTCGACTTCTAAGGTATTTGTTGCTGTTGTACTCATAAGCTCCTATCTCCATAATTTTTTTCAGATTTTTCAGTTCACAGGTTTCCAATCGTGTATTTCCCTTCTCTGTATGCCCTCGAAGCGAAAAATGTTAATTTGAGACCTGTTTTGGAAATCTGTTACCAGGACTTTTCATTTGATACCCATATCGCCTACCTTTAATGAAATTTTTTTTTCGGGGCCACTCCTCTATGTGGGAAGACCCTCCTTAAATATCTTATAAAATTTTTTGTAATTGAACTTTCAAGAGAGCACCACTTTACAACTACATACAAAATTTGATGTTTCTAGCTTATGTAGTTTGCGAGAAAAATTGCTGTAACATACGGACATACAAAACGCAATTTTAGTAAAGTTTTATAAAATCATTTTACAAAATCCTAAAAGGAAAAGTCTCTCTGGAAAAAGTAAACTCACTGCAAAAATGACAGGTCATCGGACGCAACCAAGATTGTGTAAAAAAAATAAAAATGTGATTTGGGTGACGCACTATCCCTACTGCTCGACAGACGAGAAACCACAGCATGAAAAATGCCCGAGCGGTGAGGGCTTTTAGTGGGAATGGCAAAAACACGCTGGGCTCATTCAAACACAGCTACAGTGCTCTTCCTGTAGATATGACAGAAACCATAAAACCAATCTACGAAGACTTGGGCAAGGACGCACTTTTGCAGCGGTGTCTTGCACGTTTCACGCAGAACAACAACGAGAGTCTCAATAAACTTATTTGGAAAATCTCTCCAAAATCAGTGAGCGGTACTGCAATCGTTGTTGAAATTGTAGCAAATGTAGCAGCATGCACTTTCAATTGAGGATCTTTTGGTTTGTTGTCCTTTTTGAATGGAATGGGCATCTCTACCGGACCAAGTGCTCACCAATTGGCATTCGCATCTGACGAAGTACGAAAAACCAGAACGGACGAAAAAACTGCACGTACAAGTAAAGAGGGTAGAATTCAACGTAAGCAAGAGCAAAAAGATGCGTTGAACATACTGAATGACATGTTTCAATGTACAAAGCTAGCATTGGACGACTCTATGGAAGTATAAACAAGTTGGGTAGACAGACCTACGCTCATGTCAGAAGAGTTTTGCACTCAACTTACAAAATGCAATAACCAGCAACGAGTAAAATCAAGAAACATGTCAAAAACGATTTTATTGGATAAAAAGTGAAATTCGAGGATCATACTATTATTAACACAGTTGAACGAATTTTGACTATTGGTTATAAATATCTCCCTTGATAATTTTTAAGGTAAATTTCTCGAGAGAAATTTACCTATTGCGGAGAGCATCATATATAAATATATATATATATATATATATATATATATATATATATATATATATATATATATATATATATATATATGGGATATAACGAAATTTGTGACCACGCTAGAGGTTGCAATTTTGCTTCGATTTTCACCAAATTTTCAGGAACGGTGTATTGGGTAATTATCTCGGTTAAGTTCGTGAACCAGCTATATCGGCCGGGCAAAAACAAAATGGCGGCCATTTCAGACGAAAAATCGTGATTTCTGTTCTGACCAAAGTATAGCTCCGATTTGGATGAAATTTGGTATAAAGGTTCATTGATGTATGTGATGAATCTCACAATAAAAAATCCAAAGTCGGTACTGCAGTCGAAAAACGTGCAAAATTTTGTTGTTGTAATAGTGGTCAAAGCTTTCAACAGATTTTCATGAAATTCGGCAGTTAGATAGAAATTATAAGTATCTAAAGAATTACGTAAAAAAACTGGAGGTCAGGTTGCAAAAAACAAAATGGCGGCCAGTTGAAGGTCAAAATTTCAAAGGCTTTTAAAAGTCGCAATTTTGATCCGACATATATGAAACTTGGTTTCGAGATAGACATTACTTAGACCTACAGTTTTTGATATTTTGGTGATCATGCATTTGCAAAGTTCAAAATGGCGGCCGTTTAAATATGCGTTTTTTTCATGATTTTGTGGCCCTCTAGCGGTCACATTTTCCAACGGATTTTGATGAAACTTGAGATTATGAATCTCTGTACTATGTTCTTGTATTTTGCAGGAAATTATTAAAATTGAATGAAAAATAAAAAAGTCGAAAATTCAAAGCCTAATATTTTTAGCTGTCATTTTCTTTAAAAATTGAATTATTTTGCCCTGTCTAGAGTGAAACTCCTATTTGAACGAGATAGTACATTGATTGATGAGGCCTTAGCATACAAAGATTTAAAATAATCCAAAATCAAATGCATGCATTCCAAATGGCGGCCCCCAAAGGTCTGAAGGCAAGCGCAATTCGCTATTTTAGTGCCAACTGAAATAATGAATATTTTTCATGGAAACGTTTTAAATGACTTTACTTGAAAGAACTTATAAACCAGATCATTTTTAAGATATTGTAAAATATTTTCAACAATACCCTAAACAATTATAAAATCGCGACTTGTCTGTCTGTCCGTCCGTCCGCCCGTTTGTTCGTGCATCATAACAAGTTTTCTCGCAAACCACATGAGCTAGAATGAGGAAATTTTCTACGTAGGTCAAAAGTGGTGCCTCTTGAAATTTGCAGTGCAAAAATTATTTTAAGGTATTTAAGGGGGGTCTCCCCATACAGGGGGGTGGCATACAATTTTTTTTATTTCTGTAGCCCTCTAGCAGCCAAGATTCTCAACAGATTCTATTGAAACTTGAAATTATAAGTTATTAAGGCAAGTTAATTTAATTTAATTATGCAAATCGAATGACAAATAAAAAAGTCAAAAATTTACAGCTTAATATTTTTAGCAGCCGATTTCAATGAAAATCGAAATGACGGCCCTCATAGTTCAGAAAAAAATTGAAAATGTATATATTAATGGCAATGCAAGTGCTGATTAAACTTTTATGGAAATCTTTTGAAATTAACTATTCGAGCTATTTAAGCCTTTGTGTGGTTACCACTGTGAAACGTGTAAACAGCAAATGCGAGAAGGGCGAAACCGATATTTATATGTTTAAAACAATTTATGATCCGCCGATTTTCAATATGTAATCCATACGCGTGCAACTCAATTTAATTAGCAAAATATTTGCGCCCCGATAAAAGATCTCTAAAAACGAACGTAGCCAGATTTTTTTTATGTTAATAAATACCCATGTGGTACTACGAACATTGCAGAATGAAGTTTAGTAGTAGGCAAGCCAAATTCTTTTTCGAAACTTTACGCTACATACGAGAAATTTACCTTTCCGGCTGGTGCTGCCAACGGGGATTTTTTCAGATTTTTTCGATCACAGGTATCCAATCGCGAAGGAGGTAACACATTTTTCATGTATTTCCCCCCTCCTGTGCCACCACTGAAGCAAAAACTGTCAGTTTAAGAACTGTTTTGAGAAGCTCTCATAAAAAACTTTCATTTGATACTCATATTGGCTACCTTTGATGAAATTTTTTTTTCAATGCCACTCCCGTGTACTGTAATCATCGATTCAGGGCCTTTTTTTTCGAATCCTAGAATGGTTACAAAGCCCTTTTACTAGGAGCTTTCACCTGCCTCCTCGACTTGTTTCACGTATGAATATTAACTGTAGGTACTAATCTTCAGTCATTCATTAAATTGAATCAAGTGTTCAAAGCATGCACCTTAAACGTTGAAGTTGGGGAAAAATAACTCAAAATTATTTAATCTTCGCATTTAAAACAGCCACCATTTTGTTTTACGATTACTGATACCACTAGTTGAACCGATTCTCAAAGATATTGATGATGCCTATCATTCCTGAAATTTTCATGTAAATCCTAGCAAAGCTGTAGTATCTAATACGGTAATAAGCGCACATAGTTCTATAGCCATATGTTTCCATAGTACTACAGCGCATATTGTTCCATAGTAATACGGGAAAATTCAAATCGCTCTAACTTCGTCAAATACCATTCGAGCTTTATGAAAATTTCAGAAAAGATCAATCTTATAAATAATCATATGTATGGATTTTATTGAATTTAAGGATACCGTTAAGATTTTATTCAAGAAAACATAAAATCGATAAATCATACGATTACTAACAAAGTTGAGTGAATTTCGACTTCTCATGTATTTGTTGTTGTTGTACTCATCAAGGCCTACATTCATGATTTTTTTCAGATTTTTCGGATGGAAGGTGTCCAATCGCGAGGGGGTTCCGCGAGAAGTTCGTACATTTCCCCTTCCCCTGTTCAAGAAGTCACCACTTCTGACCTTTCTACAAAGTTTGATGACTGTAGCTTGTATAGTTTCGGAGAAAAAGTGCTGTGACATACAGACGGACGGACGAACGGACGGACGGACAGACGGACATAGGTCGTGATTGCAATAGTGTTTTGTATTGTCGCGTGTTAAGGTTCACGGCCAATAATTTTAATGTTCCGGAAAAGTGAAAACGCAATGTCTTTTAAATTAACAGAGTTTATCAAATTACTTAGAAATGCACAATCACTTATTTGGTCTATTTCACGATTTTTAATTTTCACTATTAAAATCTAACTTCCACTTGTCCATAATTTTCTATCGAAATTGTCTTCTAAGATCACTTCACAATCAACGAAAATCACTTTTCTATTACTCGAACAATATCGCTTTCCACACACTATCGCAGTTTTTATCGCGGTCGAATGAATGAATGATCCCTTCATTCATTCAGCTCGCCTTATATAGGGTGATTCATAACAAGTGTACACATTTTTATCGAAAATAAAACAAAGTTTTTGTGAAGATTGAGCTGTAATAATTATTTATTATGAAAATTTGGTCCCTTACAATTAAATATGAAACATTACTTCGGGCATATGTGCACCTCGTGCTGCTTTACAGACTATTGACTTATTGAAGACAAAGTTTGGAAATCGAATAATTTCACGAAATGGACCCATAAATGGCCGGCGAGATCGTGTGATTTGACTCCTTGTGACTTCTTCCTTTGGGTATTTCTGAAGGATCGTGTTTACGCTGATGCTCCCCAGACTACTGAAGCATTAAAAAACAATATTCGAGCCAACATACGCCTAATAACGCCGGAAATGTGCGAAAATATCATCGAAAATAACAATCATCGTTTTAGTCTATAAAGCAGCACGAGGTGCACATATGCCCGAAGTAATGTTTCATATTTAATTGTAAGGGACCAAATTTTCATAATAAATAAACATTACAGCTCAATCTTCACAAAAACTTTGTTTTTTTCGACAAAACTGTGCACACTTGTTATGAATCACCCTTTATATAGGGTCTCCATCCGTTCAATGGATTTCTCGTACATTGGCGAATGTTCTGGCGAGAGGTATCTGGTACATTCGAGCAGATGAATGGAGCGGTGACTCACTTCCAAATGTTGATCATGCTTGGTGGGTTCTCGTAGTTTCGAGTAAATTCATTTTGTTGATGTTCTTAATGGTTGTGAAAACAATTACGACAGTAGCTCGCAGAATTCTTTGTACATATAACAAAATTATACCTTTTTATTGATGCTTAATTTTTGGATGTTGGAGTTTAAAAAACTTTAGATCAATTTTCTCGCAAGCGTCATCTTTGAAGGATCGCTCAAGTAGATTTTGAGTAACAATTCAAAATCTACTAAAACAATCCTTTTTGAAACATTTCTATACATAAATACACAGGAAATCAGTGGGAGTTTCACTTCCAAGCGCTGCCAAAAATAAAAAAATCGAAAGGACTATCTCTGACTACCTAGAGAAACATGTCACCTTTTAAACGCATTTCGATTTTTCGTTTGAGATGATCCGATAACGAGTTATGCAGTTCGCCGCATAACAATTTTTTTTTCGAGTCACGTCCGAAGACTCGCTATCACGGACTTATTTATTGATATTTTGAATTGAAAAGACTTCCAAAGATACTGCAGATGTTATAATATAACATGTATATGAAATGAATAAACCAACATTATTCATATCTCCGAAGGAAAATCATGAATATATGCTTTTTTCGCCTTTGAAACCCTTCACCCTCCCTTAACCATTAATGGTAGAGGAAGTGACGACGTTTAAATACTTTTTACTTCCTTCAAACGTCAAGTGAATTTCGAACTGTGTAAGCTGTAGGCCCGACCAGTTGAAACCACAAGTCACCCAATCCTTCTTCTTCGACAATTTCGTCTATTCTCAGTTGCAGAAAAGTTTCTAACATTTTACCGTTACATCCGAAATTCGCCATCACGCCAAATTATGAAACGGCATACCACACCGTTCGTTTTGAGAAACGAAAAATCTTTCTTGAATAAGTCGGGACTTATCCTCAAGCCAGTTACAATTTTGTGCATTCTTAATTCCACTGAGTTGAAAATAAGCCCATCGCTGCAGAAGAAAGTTACCTTTAGAAGGTCTTCCGCAAGCATTCAAATAGGCGTCGGTGGTTGGCGCAGTCATCGGTACTGGAACGTTGAAACATCATTAATGAAAATTCAAATTTAGTATAGCATCGAATCTATATGGGTGAAGCAAAATCGATCTGTCAATTTAGACATTAATCGGTGTCAAAACAAATGGGAGTTCTAGATATGGTTTGTAAAATGTAGAAGGATATGTACATTCTCTTCCGTTGTAGAAACGACACGAATGCATTACGGTCGGTATTGGCGACTATCTTCAGCGCTAGACGCAAAAATACTAATGAAACAATTATACAAAAGCAAAGACATGATCTAATAGCAGTTAATTTTAACATACATATTGTAATTCAGTCGAATTAAATGAAATATAAATTGCCGGACTATCGTCAATATTACATGAAAGTTTTGCTATGTCATTTCAACATATTATGAGTTGTGATAATTGATGCAAAAGCTAATAAAGTTAACTGTTAACACAACAATTATAATTAAGTAATGACACTGATTTTATTGCCGCGCTTGTGGTAAACCTCCAACCTTGAAATTACTTTCCCCTTCCCCGGCATCCTTACCCTCTCCATTGATATATTTACTATCGCTCTAGCTTGTTTAGTTTGCCTGCTGTGTCGTGTTGAGTAGGTGTGTGTTGGTGGTGCTCGTCACGAAAATGGAGAAACGGAATCGGGAGCAACGCATCGCGATAAAATTTTGCGCCAGATTGGGCGAAACAGCTTCAGAAACGTACGTTAAAAGTGTAAAAGTGCATGGTGATAGTGCTCTTAGTGGTGCCCAGGTGTTTCGATGGCATGAAGAGTTTAAGGAGGGGCGTGGAAGACGAGGCGCGGAGCGGGAGACCAGTCGAGGTGCAGACTGGCGCGAATGCGCAGCGTGTGCGCGCCTTTATTCGTGAAGATTGGCGTTTAACAGTTAACAGTTGGGTATGAACCGTGAAACAATCAGACAAATTTTAACCGACGATTTTGGGATAAAAAAGTTGTGCGCGAAGATGATTTCAAAGAACCTTTCTGAGGAGCAAAAACAGCCCTCGGCGTATCCCAGTATTTGACCTCTGAAGGGATCGCCGTGTTGCAACAGCCGCCTTATTCGCCCGATATGTCACTCTGTGACTGTTTTTGTACCCTAGAACAAAATCGGTGGTCAAAGGAATCCATTTTGAGTCGATTACGGACATCCACACGGCCGTGACGAGGGTGTTCGCTGACATTCTAGTCGAAGCGTTCCAGAAATGTTTCGAAGCATGGAAAACACGCTGGAATCGTTGTAAGGCTGCCCAAGGGGACTACTTTGAAGTAGATGGCAGAGTTGTAGAATAATTTTTGAATATACGGCTTCCATGGAATCAGTCTCATTACGTATATATTGTAATATCTAGCCAAATTAAATAAATTTGAATTAATTGGGCTACTGTCGATATTTACTAAATTGTCCATTATATGTATGGACAGAGATTCATATGGGTCTATTTTAGCGGATTAGTTGCACTTTTTGACAATTGAAAATTATCAACTAACGGTCCCATGTAGTTTCTTCCTGGGCTGTTCAAATCTAATGCGTGCGCAGCAATACTTTTATTTACGTCTTTATTCTTGATGTATCTGTCATGTTTCTTGAGACTTTAGCTCCAAAAAGACATTTATTATGACTGCAGATGCTGGCAATGTCTTAATGGAGACTCTCCTGTTCAAGATACGCAATGGAGAAGAAAATACAATTTCCGGCTTTGGCAAAGTAATAAGCCCGACAGAAAATATAACGTAAAATTCCGGATGCATTCTCATAAGTATCACTATAGACGGAAGTTTATTCTTTGCATAGACTTCGCAGCTCTGGAGAGGTCATTGAAATTTAAAGTGTCGAGAATCAAGGGGCTACCAAGATCAAACCGTTACAGATATACGACAACGCGGTTCAGCACCGATAAGGAAAACATCATTCCAGCACAGTCGCTTTGTCTTGACATTGATGATTAACAAGAAAAAATGATCTGATTTTTACACAAAAGTTACGAGTAGAGCCAATCAGCAGCTGGAGCGAAGAGAAGATCCAATTAGCTCAATCGAAAGAAGAATTCAAATGAACCTTGCTGACAGGATATTTATGATAGAAGCATAAATCTGAAGCCTTACTAGACGCAGTAGAACTCTTTTTATATGGCGTCTTCAAAAGAAAATGGGAATGGTCTGATGCTAAATTTCGAAATACAACTCAATATATGATGGAGTATCAGGAGGCTATCTAAGGATAAATGAGACCTCTGCAAAAAGCAAGGCAATTATTAGATTGGTTGCACCCGAGAGCAGATATTGAAAACAAATGCAGAAAGTTCAAAGCAGGTTCATGCAATAAGAGACTTAACGGAATAATAAGTGGGCCGATACATCAGCACAACGCCGGTTCACCATTCAAACGATTCACTGTCGATATTGCAGATCCATTTCTACCAACTATAGAGAAAACCCGATATATATTGATCAGTATTGATTATTCTATTGTAGCACTTAGTCTGAAGAATTAACTAATCCAAGTCAGAACTTCTAAGCTGGGGTAGATACTTGATGACAGGTGAGTCGGTTCCATAAAAATTACATTCTAACTAAAGAAGTAATTTTGCCTAATGTTTTTAAGAGTTTTCTCAGGCGCTGTGAGCGAAGAAGACAAGAAATACACCGATATACCCACAATAAGGTGGAATGGCGGAGCGCTTCAATTGAACATTGAATGAGCACCTGGCAAAGGTAGTTAGCGAGGGTCAATGAGATTTCGGACAGGTACCACACCACTATCGTTCGAGGTTTGCAAGAGTCCTGTTTGCAATATTGCCTGGCATACTCCGTTCAAAATATTATTCGGGGAATAGTGCGAATACCGTACGAGTAAGTGTTTGGCTCACCTAAAGACGAGACTAAAAGTGAGGAAAACTATGTAAAGGGACTCAAACAGATACAAATATGAGACAAGCAGAAATAAGATGAAATTTCAAGCGACAGAAAAAATACCAAATTTTAACAATGAACAATGAGGCCAGAAATGGAGACCGAGCTTTTTTATGTATAACTATTGAAACACTCGTTCATTCAAGCTATTAGCATATGTTTCATTCATCAGACCCTCAAAGGATTAAGGATATCGCCATTGACGAAAAAGCCAACTTGTCTTCGAAATGTCGGTATTTGGAGAATAAAGTTAAAAATAAATGGCTTTTAAAAAGGAAATGTTCCCTTTTTGATATTGATGTCATTGACTTTTTGTTCCAGAGCATTTGAAGATGAATCTGAATAAAGAAGAAAAGCATCATCAGCATAAACAGTATAAATATCGTGAATGTATAAAAAAGAGTTGGACCCAAGAAAGAACCTTGAGGGACACCTATATTGATGGTAAATTTATCACTCAATTCCTTATTCACGCTAACACTAGCAGTTCTGTTTCTTAGAAGGTTGCCAGTTAAATCGAATAGAGGACCTCTGATGCCTAGTCCACAAAGGCAAAGAAGCAATATTGCATGGACCACCCTATCGGAAGCTTTAACAAAACCAACAAATATAGTAGCAACATATTTGCTGTCACCCAGTTCGCTGTTCATGAACTGTAAAGCATCCCTAAACAGTCGTTAATAAGCCAAATGATTCGTGTTTTTCATTCATTTATTTTTTTGAATACCTTGCTCAATGAATTTTTTCTCATGGGAGAGTTGCATTTAACATAAATTTATTGAACTCTGGAACTAAATGTGGAGCTATTATTTCCTCAAGAAGTTTAAATTTTTTTGCGAAAATGCCATCACTACTTGAAGATGAATTCTTTTATGATTGACACCACCCTATCGTCCTACGTAGGTTCAAAAAATATTGATTTAGGGTTAACTGGGATCTAATTTCTATTAAGGTTGACTAACTTAAATTCTTGATTAAATTATTCTGACCATTTTTTTCCTTTTAAGCTGAAATGTCCTCAAAGGATTCAGCACTAATCTGAGTGTTCTGCTTGTTTGACATTACGGCTTCTGCGTCAGGCTTTGGAGAATGAGCACCATTATTCACTGTTCATACTAAACAATTAATAGAACATTTAGCGACCTAGTTTCAATTAAACCTAGCTAACAAAAAGAAATTTCAGGGGAAATGCCATTAAAAAATAGATACATAGGAACATTGGCGACAAAGTTGACACCAATTTAATTTATAATATCAATTGATCCTACAGCAAAAAGTTCAATAACAATGACATGTTTGCTCAAATAAATTAAATCTTGTTAGAAATGTATTTGCATTTTAGAGATGAAAATATATTCTCAACTGTGTTTCCATACGAATGGCAAAACAAGTTTTGTATTTGATTTTCAATCAATGCTTCAAAATTGGTTTTTGGGTTATATCTTCAGGGAAGTTGTATGGAAATTACATTAAAATATTTTTATACGTCATCAAATTTAATAACTGATTTCATATAATTCGAACAGTAGAATACCTCGTAGATTTTACAAATTATACTAATAAATCGTTGGACACATCAGATTGACTTAATTTCCAAAAATCTTTTGCTAAATCTTCCATAGAAAAAACTCATCCAACTAATTTTAAACCACATTGTACTTCTAGTTCTTAGCTATTTGCCTCGATCTATTTTCTAGAAAGTATTATTTTATGTTCAAGACCATTCCACTAAGTGTCTAGTGAATATGGGAAATGTGACATGCATGTCTTTTCAATTCTAATTGAACATCAACGTCCAGACCTCTCAGTATATGCACAATCGTCAAGACTCTGGCGAGCTTGTCAAAAAGTTCTATTTTCGTGAACGAAGGCTCCGTTAGAAATGAAAAATGAGATACTCAAACGCCATTAGAAGAACTAAATTCAAACCGTACACAAATAGATATTACAATTCAAATCTTGACGGTCTGCCGAACAAGTCTAACTAAAAGGATTTTCACAGGCGACTGGTTCTTTAACTTACGAGAAACAATTAAATTAAATTAAATATGTTTGCATAGATTAGACTTGTACGCCTAGAGAAATACAGCAAGAATCGCGTCAATTTCTCTATGTATTATTCTTTTTGAGTTGGGCAGAAATCAGTTTTGAAATGGTTAAAGAACTATTTTTAATACAATGAACTATGTCGCATTGTTGGCAACGAATTGTATTTCACAAAAATGTGTTCATTTTCCCAGAAAATTCACATAAATTGTTTCAACTAAGACACAATTTGCTTAGTGTATGGTAGGCATTTTGCGGTAGAACAAAATGAAAAAAATATCATTGTTGATCAAACTTTGCCAATTTTTTGAATTCTCTTCAGTCTATTGTATTTAATGCTATGCGGTTGGATATATTTCCTGGTCTGTTTTTCGGGCTAGAGGTAACGAAAGGGCTGTTGGGCGGAATGAACATTCTGAAGAAATGTTTTGAGGTGTAAATTAAAATTATGAGACAAATCGGCATACAACTTCAGTTTAAAAAAAATTTTCAAAATACGTGTACTATATCTGGATACTATTGTAAATGATGGAAGCAGCAAAAAAGGATATATTCAATAAAATCATTTGGTTTTACTGATTAAGAATGGATAAATTTTGTCGCACTATTCTAGAGAATATCAATTCAGTTATAGACTTGCTCCGACTGGAAAATATATACAGATTCCTAGATGTTAACAGCGGACTATATAGACGCATTTCTGTCAAATATTCACGATGAATGCATGGTTACGCCAATTGGACTAATTTGACATAGAAATATCAACGTCATCTGCAATATTCATCATACATTCAATTTGATATAGCTTCCTTAGATGCTGATTAACTGATAAAACCCACAGCAGAAGAGACAAAACACCACCCACCGAGGAAAGCTTGAATTAACCACCCGCCTGACGGCTGTACTACACGATTTTTGAGTAGCTATTAGTTGGTAAATTCGACTAGCTTTTACTTGATACCCAAATTCTAAAGAAACGTTTTTTCAACCTGATTGCTAAACTGAGGTCGTTTCGATGCATTGACCTGATGTGTTCTGGTGTTCTAATTTCGAGAGTTACGAGTCTATGGCACTGGTGATTCAATACCTACAGCTCTCTCCGAAGTATTTGTGAGTTAAGGTATACTGGTTTGTCACCGCATTCGCAGGCAATGAAAAATATGGTGAAATCTCAAAGTGACATCCTGAAGCCGGGTAGGGCTTAGTCATCAAGGTTCATTAAATCACACAGCAAAAGCTGGTTAGGAAACATGGAAGAATCATCACCAGAACTGCGATGTATTGTGATTAGCTTTTTAGCATAAACACTCTTTTCCAAAACAATAAGAAAATACAAACAACAGAAGCAATGCAAAAAGTTCAATTCTTTTTCAAAAAAAGTGAACAGCTGAAGTAAAAAAGACAAAAGAAATTATAGAGAATAGTGATCTACAATTATGTCTTAAAGTGAAGTAAAAGCACAATTACACAATCCAAATATTGAAACCAATATAATTAGAAAGAAATAAACAAAATAATTGACTATAATAAGAAAGAATTTACATTGCCCTCTTGTCTATGTCAATAATTGACAAGCCCTTAAAAGTGATATTGTTCATAAAACATTAAACGTTTCGTATAAAAGTCAATTGTTGTTTCAAAATACAAATAGGATAGTGAACCATTCACTAATTCCAATAAATTAGGGGCAGACTGGGATATTTTACACTGGGAATGTTAAATGTCAATACGAGAGAAATGGTGCAATGGTGAAATACCACTCGCGGACCAAAAACCGACTAGGTCCAAACACTGACAACTTTCCACTTGGCATTTACTTGTCCTGGAGCCAGGACAATAACCTCGGACCGAATTGGATGAATGGTAGCAACTATGCAACGAATAAGGACTATTCTTTTAGAACTTGGAATGTTAGATCATTGAACAGACCAGGTCCACTGCGATAACTTTTGAATGAAATAAAGAACTAAGGAAACAACATCCTCGCAGTGCTAGAAACCAGATTGCACGGTGAAGACACATTTGAAATGCGAACGCACATTGTATTTAAAATCGTAAAACTGTAAGGAAGCTGTGAGTTTTGAGTGGCTTTTATAATTCTTCAAGCCCGTTACCAAAAGGACATTTGCGATTTATGTCAATACTAAGGTCAAGGTCAATGGCGAACTTACGGACAGCTTCATAATGGAATCAGGCTAAAAACAAGCGGAGGAAGACATTAGTTGAAACCTCTGGTACACTACTTTTTAAGTCCACACAATTGGTAGCATATGCTGATGAGGTCAATATTATAGCACGTTAAATCTTAGATGCCAAAAGAGCATTCCTGAGCCTCGAATCTGAAGCAAACTGAATTGGCCTACGAGTTAATGAAACTAAAACTAAATTCGTGACTCAAACGAGAAAGAACACTCAAATCTGACAAAATCTCAACGTAGGAGACAATAACCATGCATGTGTGAATAATTTTATTTATCTTGGAGCCAACTTGAACGGAAGAGGCGGCGACAAGGACGAGATTAGATGCCATATAAACGCCGTAATTAAAGCCTATTACTCCGTGCTTCTAAGGTCCAGATTGTACACAGGCGAAATAAGCTTTGTATATACAAATCTGTAGTCAAACCTGTTCTTTTATATGGAAGTGACACAAAGACTCTGACGAGCGAACCCGAAAAGGCAGTTAACATATATTTGTATACAATGTGTTCCGGAAAATCGACGCCTCAATAAAATAAGAAACAGAACGGAGACTGCGTTACAACGATATGTTGTATGAATTATTTGACGAACCATCTATATCTGCATGCATAAAGCTAAGCTAATTGCAATGGGCAGGCCATGTATAAAGAATGGAAGAAAACCGGCTACCCATAAAAGCTTTAAAGGGTAGAGCACAAGTTAGACGTTCAACAGGAACACCGAGGACTCGATGGGAAGACACGATAGAAGTTGACAGCAGATCCTTGCGAGGTCGCAAAACCGTGATGATTGGAGGAAATTAATTCTGGAGGCCAAGCCCGGCTTGGGCTGCCGCGCCATGGATGCTGAAATACTTGTAAGGAGGAGAACGATGGTGAACAAGATTCAACCACGAGTTATATGAAGTATTTGACGAGCCTGAAGTTTCCACAATAATAAAGTAGCAAAATCTACAATAGGCTTTTGACATATTGATGAGCAATGGGTACATAAACAGATATTTGTTGGAATACTGAGGGAAAAAATCCAGCGAAAAACACTGGTCCGATTCTGTTAACAAAGACCGCACATAGCTACCTGGATTAGTTTGACCAGTTGCATTCTAGTGGAAGCTTCCTCCTGTCTACTCACCTCTAAAACTTGTGAGAGTTAGCCTGTTTACCTCTAGTATAAACGGTCACTGGGCTGATTTCTGATATGAAAATGATGTCACCAAGCTGGAACTATGCAATTTTCATACGGCCGAGCGTTACAGAGACCTTAATAGCTTGGACGATTGAGTTGGAGTTACAGAATGAGATGCTTAATGTTACTGAAGCTTTCTAAAATCCGCTCAAAAATTTTCCAGCTCTAGTACACTGGAAAATTAATTGCAATAGTGTCAACCTCATTGCGACTTGACAGTAATATTCTCAAAATAACGTAAATAAATAATTTTTTTTCCTTTAATATTGGTAAGTCTAAAAAGTATTGGACATTTTGTCATATTTCGATTGAATATTTCTTTTATTTAAAATGGATTTTATTTAAGTACATATTGACTTTTTGCCATTTTTTGGGTAAGGTCATTATTCCATCTGTGTAGAACTTCTGTGATTTATCGGCGAAAAACTTGGCCAAGTGATTTTCACAGTCCTTTTTTTAAGTGAATTTCTTTTCATTAAGGAAGTTTTGCAGAGACCAAAACATCCGGTAGTCTGATGGTGCAAGTCTGGACTATACGCAGGATGCATCAAAACTTTCCAGCCAAGCTCTGTCAATTTTCGCCGGGTCATCAAAGATGTGTGTGGTCTCGCATTGGAAGACAACGCCCTTTCTATTGATCAATTCTGGCCTTTTTTTGAATTGCTTGTTGCAATCTGGTTCATTGCTGACAGTACAGAGCCGAATTGAGTGTTTGGCCAGGTTCTAGAGCCTCATGATAAACAATTCCCTTCCAATCCCACCACACACACAACATAACCTTATTTGGTGTCAATCCTGGCTTTGAAGTCGTTTGTGATGATTCACCTTTTTTTGACCATGATCTTTTACGAACGATATTCTTGTATCTTAATCATTTGCTTCAAAAATGGCTCGATTTCGTTGCGTTTTATTAACATTTCCCAAATGGAAATTCGGTCAATTAAATTATTTTGTGTTAATTCATGCGACACCCAAACGTCAAGCTTCTTTGTGTATCCAACCATACGCAAATGGTTCAAAACTGTTTGGTGATGGATATTCAGTTCCTTAGCAATGTCACGGCTGCTTATGTGTCGGTCTTCTTCAATTTTTTGTAAGATTTCATAGACCTTTTCAGTGATTGGTCGACCTGAGCAAGGTGTATCTTGGACATCAAAATTTCCAGAACGAAAGCGAGCGAACCATCTCTTGGCTGTGGCTTTTGATAAAGTATCTTGACTGTAGACACCACAATTTTTTTCACCAGTCTGCGATGCATTCTCACCTTGATCGTAGTGACATTGTAAAATATAACGAATTTTTTCAGAAATTTCACTCATTTTTAAATGAATACAACTCTTAACTCGAATGACGAAATACAAAACTGTCGGCATAAAAAATGTAGACTGGAATGTCTTCTTTCAAACCGATGTCAGTTTGATTGAATCTGATTAGTATTGCCCGATATACGACAACGAACACCATCTAGTGACAAAAAATTTTTTAGACTATCCAATATTATTATTATTAAAGAGAATTGACCTGCGGATACCAAATAAACAAAATTATTGACTATAATAAATAATTCAAGCAATTTTGAATCAGTTGAAATAAATTCAGTTGACAATTTAAAAATGAGTTATTTACGATATTGGTTCTAAAGTTTCACGAAATTAAATAAATCTAGCAAGCAAAAATACTCGACACGTTGAAAGAAAATTATTTCGTTTTATGCCTGATATACATGAATGGCTTGCGGCCGCAGCAAGACCAATTAGTAAAATTCATTATGTGAAATTGAGGGAACTTCATAAAAATGTTTCAAACACATCCTCAAACATTTTGGAATAAACTAAGATTCAATATAGAAAATGAAAATTTTTTAGAATGGCTTGGGGCGATTTGAAATTGCGCCCATTAGTGCGCTTCAAGTTTTATGCTACATGTAGAATGATTGCCCTATGAACGATTTTAGCTCGTTCAGCTTACGTTTCATACCCAAAGTCAAGCAGTGTAAGTCTTATGTATACTTGCATGGGGGACCATCCAGTATACCACCAAATGTTAGTCCATGTCCAACATATCTCTTCCCTTCTCTCACAGACTCCCCCCTTCAACTGCATACCTAAATATTAACATAGTAAAAGTACATTAATACTGAATGATGACATTTGACCGAAATATTTTTGCATACTGAAGATCAATTTTTATCAAAGGAAATCCAACGGTTATAAAAACAATGTATAAAAATAAAAAAGATATAACGTCAATATTTTTAAACAGTCAATTCACCTAAATAATGATTCTTCAAATAATTTCATATTTTAAAAGTAGGCACATTTGATTGATTGATAAGACTTTATATCATTTACACAACCAGACAAAATAGGTGTGAGCAGTTCATTCTAAAACAAGCTTAATTTTCATACTTTTTCTTACTATCCCTCAAAAATTCTGTTAATTTGGTTTTCAAAATAAACACACTTCGTCTTCATAAAACAAAAGGCTTCATAAACTTTTAAAAAAAACAAGATTTGGTTAATACAAAAACATGTACCAATTTTAAAATTGCCAGAATATTAGGTGTGCCCAACAATCGTCGTAATTAACATAGAAATTTCGATAGTTATTGTCCTTTTTATACAGAATTAGGTAAGACACATCTAATAACTAAAACTTCTCGTTTAAGTTCACCCTAGAGAATTTCAATAGGATTTAGGTCTCGGGGTTGACATAGATACTCAATAACGTTCACATAATTTTCTTGAAACCATACTTTGATGGATCAAAATGAATGTTTTAGATCATTATCCTGCTAAATGTCCACAACAATGGCATATTATCCTCAGCATATGATAGCATTACTGTCACCAACCTATTCTTGTACACGAATCTATCCATTATGCTATAGATTCGATGTATCGGAACTATGCCTCACAAAGACCGCCGCATACCATCACACTACCACTTCCAAGCTTCACTGATGCTCTTTTCCAAACCTAGCATGAAAGTTTTTCTCACCCTGCGATCCGCACCAGATTTTGTGAGCTAACGCAAAGTTTTCTCTTTTCCTCAAATTCGCAGTTTTGAGGAGAACTTCTCGCGCAATCCTAATGGGTATTTTTGCACTTACTAGTCGCCGCCGAACAGATCGTGATGAAACAACATTCCCAATTTCGCTTTCAATTGTCCTGGATGGTTTGAACAGGACGCGTTTAGCTAATATAGCGTCTCAATGGATTTTCCCGGTTTGAGAGCATTTGTAACAAAATTTTCGTCAACTGATGTGGCAATGAACATATAGGTTTTCCCCTCATCTTGGAGCTGACGGACAAGTCTTCTCTCCTTCGTACTACAGTGAAGTCCACGGCTCAACTAATATTATTACAATGTTATGATGATACTTTCAATTAGTTCAATTTGCTCAAGATCATACCTTCTGCAAACGAATAATTCTTTAATTTGATTCACTTTAAACTTTTATCAGCGCACACCTATTATATCTTCTTTTTCTTCTTCTTAGCCCTACAGCCCCTTTCGGGCCTTCACTTCTTGCAAACAGCGCCTCCAACTGTCTCGGTCCGTTGACCGCGTCATCCAATTCCGAAATCCGAGCAGCGATGAACTGTCTTCGTCGACCGAGTCAGACTAGCGTTTCCTTGGTTTCCCCACTGGCCGCCGGCCTTCAGTTCTCCCTACGAATACCTTCTTGGGTATCCGTTGTTCGTCCATACGATTCATGTGTCCAGCCCATTGCAGCTTCCGCAGTCTTACAATCCTTGAGACCTCCGGGTCGTCAAAAATTTCATACAGCTTATGATTGTATCGAATTCACCATTGGTCCCCGTCTAGCTTCGCTCCGATTATTCGCCTCAGGACCCATCGCTCAAAGGCGTTCAATATATTTGCCGACGCTTGGGTTAGGGTCCATGTTTCACACCTATAGCATAACACAAGTCTTATCACAGATTTGTATATTTGGAGCTTTGTTTTTCTGTGTATGCAGCTGGTCTTCAAGATCGTCAATACTGAATAAAATATTTTATTTGTGAGCTGTATTTTTCGGCGTATTTCGTCTCTTTCATTGCCAATTTTCGTTTTTTGGCGCCTAAATACACAAATTCGCTAACATTTTCGATACTGTATTCGCCAAGTGTGATATTTTGTGTATTTGGGGTATTTTTCCTCGACTGCGTCATGAGCTTTGTTTTATTGACGTTGATTTGTAGCCCTACTAGTTTTGCTTCGCTGTCGAGTTTCAGGAAGAGTTCTTTGGCAGTTGTAGTGACCGTGACAGAATGTTAATGCCGTCCGCATAGGCCACTACCTGGCTCGACTTGTATAGTAATGTACCTCGCGTGTCGACAGGTAGTTTCCGTATGACGTACTCCGGAGCCAAATTGAATAGCAATGGTACCAGCCCACCGCCCTGCTTTTGTTCGATATTTGTGTCAAAGGCATCGGTGAGTTGGTTATTGATGCGGACTTGGGAGGTCGTCGACGTCATTGTCATTTTGGTAAGACGGACTAATTTGGCTGGGATGCCAAAACTAAGCATTATTTAGTACAGTACGTTACGATCAATACTGTCGTATGCTTGCTTGAAGTTAACGAAAATTTGGTGTACGTCTACGTTGAACTCCCAGCATTTTTCAAGTACCTGCTTGACCGTGAACAATTGGTCTGTTGTTGATCTACCTGCCCTAAAACCACCTCGATACTCCCCAATAATACTGTTGGTGTATGATCCGATTTTATTTTCTAAGATTTTAGAAAATATTATGTACGCCGTACAAAGTAGTGATATGCCTCTATAATTTTCGCACTGTAGCTTGGCACCTTTTTTGTGGATAGGGAATATAATTGATTGGCTCCACTCTTTCGGCATATGTTCTTCCTTATCCACACCTATTATGTTGTCCACCTCAATTTTAAAGACTAAGCACGGAAACAAGCCGCAAGTATTTTACTCTTGACAAACTGGTTTTTTGATTCCAGGACATACTATCTAAATTTTTCTCTGTACGTTTTACAAGTTTTAGGGGCTCACGCCTATTATTTTGCCCGAGTGTGCATATTAAATATAACTCGAGCCATTCATGTTTTATCTCAACCCAATATTGATGTTGAGACCATTTCGTGGCAGTTGATGATAAAAAAAATTTCAGTGGAGTCGGAAAAGAAAGAGTGTACTATAAAACCATATTTAGCACCATTGCATTAATAATTATTGCAGAATTTGTGCCAAGTAATTTATATACTTGTGCGGCAGTCGCTGCTCGAATTTCTGATATCAATTACTAAACAGCGAAACAATTCCCGAATGAGAAATGAATCTCCCTTATCCGAAGTCTACTAATAATTTTAACCAACCCGGCCAAAATACTCTTTTGTCACGATCGCTCCACTCAACGCACTTTATCTTCTGGCTTCTGTTGGTAATTATACTGTTTTCGGCACGCACCCCTACAACGCAATATCCTAATGACCACTTCATCTACCAACAAAACTACCCAAACAACACAACAAAGGCATGACCGATGACCGCTAATCTTTATAATTCGTGGACATTTCACAATGGCATTGGTTAATAAATGTTTGTGGTTGAAAGTGTTCAAACTATTATGTCCACAGATTTAATTAATACTCGCGTTTCCACGAAGAAACGTCTTACGGTCACGCCACAAAGCTTTTCAGAGAATTCAATCGTGGAGATATCAGCGAAGTAATTTTTTTGTTTCACGGTTGACAGACGAGCCCAAGGTTTACCCGTGTTCTCTGCAGGATTCCAATGAACAATTTCAAATATAAAAACCTTCATAAATTGGTTGGCAGTAAGTACGTATACAAGGACATCGCTTTTGTTGAGAAGGGGTGCTAAGTAATAAAATTTCAGACAAAAGTCGGCATAAAAAAGTATGAAATCAATTTGTTCGCACTCAAATCTAGCTAACGAAGCTGTAACACTCTAGGAGAACTCACTTTATGACTTATTTCGGTGCTAAGTACACGTTTTACGACTCCTTTCACCGCTCTCTCACTCTCCCCGGGAATCAAGGCATTCCCTCTGTGAGAGCTTCATTTTTAGCAACTTAATGTTCAATTCCAGCCGAGCGTTATGTGTTCTCCATATTTTAAGTTGAAATTTTAATTTATTCATTTGTCATGAAAATTCTGAGAAAACACCGAGTTGCCAATTAACCGAGAAAGTTTAGTTGTCGTCTTTTACAAACTGAGACCGTTCATAACTTGATGAGATGTTGGAACCGTTGGCTTTGCAAGCAAAACTTTCCCACAAGAAGTAACAATAAAAAATAACCAAAGTTTAGTCCAATAATTGAACTCATACTCATGGGTATCCTTGGTATCAATCTTTCTTTCAGTTATTTTTCCAAATAAATACACACACATAAAAAGATGATCCTGTTGGTAAAATCTTTGCAACTAATGGATAGCAAAAGTAATTAATTAGAATGTCATTAACAGTCTGTCGTGGCCAAGATGAGATAATTGTTATTAGAAGGAAATTACCGAAGAACGCAGGAGATAGATGAGAGTTAGGACGTGCGTCTTCAATTATGCAGAAGAACAAATGGAAGGGAGCATGGGTAGCATGTGTGTCGGTAATGAAAATGGACCAAGTTACTTTAATTACGAAATCTGATCGAAATTTTAGACTACTTGCAATTGATATGATTCCTAATTCCTTGCATATCGGTGAGGTTTATTAGCCTATTATTTTTCTAGAGAAATTAACCTATTGCGGAGATTATTTCATATTCGTGTATGTACAGTATCTCCGGAGTATATTGTAACCAACATGTAAGCAAGCTGGAGGTTGCAATTATGCTTCGATGTGCACCAAATTTTCAGGAAAGATATCTCAGCTAAGTTCGTCTACCAGCCAAATGGGATGGGCGAAAAAAAAATCACAGCCGTTCAGGCGAAAATCCGTGATTTCTGTTCTGACTAAAGCATGGACGATGTTTAGTACAGAGATTCATTAGTATGTAGGAGGGTTGTCCACAAAGTAGCAGACGTTTTGGCCTGAAGGGACAGTAGGCGGGGCAAGTATCGCCACCTTGGCCTCAATGTTCCTGCACTCAGTACGCAACCATGTTATGATGAATGCGAGACGCTAGATACGACGGGACAACTGAAAAATATAGGATTTTCCCTTAAGGACATCTCAATAAATAAAAAAATTTCAATAAATCGATTGTGGGGCATGCTGTGTGGCTAGTGGCACCATCTTGTTGAAACCACATATCGTTGATGTCAAGTTCATCCAATTCTGGCCACGAATAATCGTCCGACTAACACGATAGCGCTCTCCATTGACGGTCGCCCAATCACATATCCGGCATGAAAACCGCACCAAACAGTAATTTTTTACGGATGCAACGGTATCTCAAGAAGCACATGTGGGTTTGTTGATGAATATTAATAATAAATACACTTTAAAAGTGTGAAGGATTGCCTGTTATAAATATTACGAAAACTCCAGAATTGAAAAATGTACATTTAATATAGGGTGGCGCGAAGCTAATCACCTGGCGCAAAATTAATGATTCAATGTTGATTTTGAATAGAACGGGCAGAGTGTACTGCCGAAGCGACTCCGAAAAAAATGTGCGCTAGCTGGCCTCAGCATACCATCCGGGAATCGGAAAAATCTGTCAAATTAAAACTGTCTGTGACAGCGATAAACACCGTGGCGTAACAATATTATAGATAAGATTGATTGGGGTCTTCAATAAACTAGGTATCACCTCTGTAATATCACAGATATAATAGAGTTCAAGGGTGTTCCTTTAAAGCGGAATACTCAGGAAACGAAACAAAATAAATAAGTCATCTTAATAAACAACTTAATTTGAATTAAAGCACTAACAAGTCAGAAGTTGTTATTCAGGAGCTATTACAAAATAAAATGCTTTTATCCAGTAAAATTAGAGCAAAATAATCGATTAACTACATTAAAATACTTTCATGTTACCTAAACGAAAGCCCATATCCACTTAGTCCTCAAGGATGAGGCCATGTAAAACAGCATTTTTCACTTACATACGCACTGCTGGACATATTTCATGGCCTGTTTAAGCCTAACTAAATCAGAGAAGCATCACATATTCATCAATATCCATCACCCAGATAATAATGCGTCCATAAATCAGGGAGAGGCATGCAAATATTCACAGTTCCTCCCCCAAAAATGTCACGTTTCCACTGACACATTAATTTTTGATGCACTTTTTATCTCTAATTTATTTGATACCCAGCAGCTCTCTTATCAAGTCATTTACACCCCCGATATAGATGTGCACTGAGCACATGTGTCCATATCAGTCTAAATAAACTTTGTAAAAACTATAGTGTGAGGAAAATATGTGCAGCACAAAACAAGGACAGTCGTTTCCGAGTTAATTACAGTGCAATTTCCGACATTTCACATGACGACGAACTAGGCGGCTGACCGGATTTAAATTTCAAGCTTCAAAATGCCAGGATTAAAACTAAAAGTCCGCTGGCCTGGTCTATTATATGGCCAAAATTGGCGGTATTCTTTTGCACTTTATATCCATATAATTTGCACGCTGTAGAACAGTAGTGTAGATTATAACTTTATTTAACCCGTTCACTGCCGCATGCAGTTGCTGAAATTGTGATTAAAATTAAAGTACATTTGGCAATCTCCTCCGTTCCTGATATAATTGAAAGTAGAGTAATATTGTACTACAATGTACAATTGCGTATTTTCCAGGGTAAACATTGTTGCAGGGGATGGTTAGGCAACCACCATAGGCTAATAGTCCAAGCGAAAAACGAGCCGACACGTTGCAGAAATTAAATGTTTTTTAGCTAGGATTGAATTAATAATGTACGGGCATGCATACGAGATTCAAATTTACTGCCCTGAAAAATGGATGACAGGCGTAAATAAACAGATTTTATTTATTGTGTGTAAATGAATTTCAGTTTTTGGTGGTTTGGAAGATTTCACGTTGCGCTTGAGGCTTTTACTGGTGTAACTATTTAAATTATTTAATTGGACTATTATAAATATTTTGGATTCGTTATCAACGCTTCGACCCGATCGTTTGATTATCATTCGGCTATAAATTGTATTTTCAATTAGAAACTGGGTAATTCAAGAGGAAACGAAACCGATATTAGAATGCATCGATTTGTATGGACTATACTCTAATAAATCAACAGGTAGTGTGGAACAAAGCTTTCGAATATATTTACACAGAAAATATCGCGTAAGAAAGAATTATATCTACCTACACTCTGGAAGCAAAACGTTATAAAGCCTAATACCTATATAATATCTACTTTCATGTGTCGCGCTGTCGATAATACTTTTACCAAGGACCTCAACTTCTGCTGCACGGTCCCCGTTATATGGTAGAACTCACTGAAGGCAGACTACACAAAAAGATTCTAGCACAGTACATAACCTTTTTTATATGTTCCTCGATCGTTCTACCTGTTGGAAGATGATTCCAGATGCTTTGTGACAATAGTTATTGTTGCTTTTGGATAATTATTTTTCAGATTACGAATGCTTGTTGCCCGGTGTTTGTTATTGTTTTTGCATGGTGTAATTATCTTATGTTGACTGATTCGCAATCCATTCTCCCAAATTAAGGAGACTATGAACCTCAGAACTCAAATAACTAAAACTTCTTCGATTGTGGCGTCTCACTCTAATTTTATCTCAATGTCTAAATCAGAGTACTCGTCGAGGGCTCTTCTCAGATCATCAACCTGTCCACTTTTTAACAGAGGACATATTTATCAATGTTCCTGTAAAGGTAACGCAAAACGAAAGTTTAACCTAAGAATTGAACACAGCTAACCGTGCCGACAAATGACTGAAGAAATAATAAAAAAAATCGAGCACAGAAAAGAGAGCTGCGCAGTCTAAACTTCGACAAAGCACTAACATTTCCATGAGCTTCCTTAAGGTATAAAGATTTGATGAGGAGTAGGAACCAAGCACGAAAAAGCGCATGGGATCTAATTTGAATTCGTGAAATTACAAAAAAAGAAGCAATTTCCCATATAATTAACCAAAACAAAGAGATACGAAAAGTTTATCAGTAAAAATTCTATCAATTTTAACTAACCTCTGCTAACCTAACGTAACTAATAAGGAGGTCCCGTCGTCGACGGCACGGCGAAAAATACCCTGCGTTGATTCTAAACACTATATGAGTGAAATTTATAGTTCTCATTTTCTTGCCAAAATTGTAACCCGGTTCGTGCGATCAGGCAGTTCCATCGCAATTTTCACCATGCTTTAACTGGTGTTTCCGAAATTTGGAGTCATCGATATTTTTCGGAATTGTCACTGTGAAGGATATTTGACGTGTTATAGTCGTGATGTTATTGTTTATGTTCGATATGATTTTGAGAGGGTGCTAGAATTTTCGAGGATTTTCAGTGGCTAGACTTCACTGAGCGACGGGATTATCAGATAAATAGTGATTTTATGTTTTATCCTTGGAAAAGACACTTTGTGTGCCTTTTTTTCTTCTTTTCTAAGTATCTTAAGTCACTGTTTGAGGCAAGAGTTGGTATTCGGCTGGCTGTTCTCTGCCATAAGAAATTGTCGAAAGATATACGGGCAACTATCTAGATGTGTACCACAGCCTTGCGTGAGTTACGATGTAGAAATCGGTATGATTACGAATATCATATATCAGGTGATAGATTTAAGATGTTTGCAAATGTGTTTATTGTTTTGGAAGTCATGTCTACCGCCGATTCCTCCACCACCAACACGTTGGTTTGGTCCGCCTCCGCCGCCGCCTTGATTTGCATTAACGAATTGTGGTTTATCATTTGAATCAATAGCAAACGGCATCAATCTCTGGTCCACATTTTCAGGGCCCATGTTATCACCATCGCCGCCACCTCCAAGTTACGATTCATGTTGCCACTGGAATTAATATGTTCGTCTGCATGATCAAAGTGTTTTCCTGTTGCCTGCGACGAATTTCTTAACCTTGTTGGTTCATACGACGCAAGATTTCTTCCTCACGCATCCTTTTGACTCGTTCTTTTCGTGGTTGTTCGTTATAGATGATATCTTTATGGAGCAACTGAGCACAAACGGGAGTGGTATCGTAAACTTCGTCGAGCCTAACTAATCTAACTTGAGCTGCATAAATTTACATTGAGAAAATAAAAGTCTACTCTACTGTAGCCATTAACATTAGGATTTATTTTTATTTGTAACTTTACTAGGAATATGTACAATACATGGTAAAGTTTCCTATCCCAGTTTGACTTGAGGATGCATTCTTTGTACCACGTTACCCGGTGGTTAAAGTTGGTTAGCTTAAGCTATTCTCGAATTCCCCGTAACAAATCATATGAAATGAGATAAATCGCAAGAAGTCAACTGGCTCAATTACGTTGAACATAACGAAAACATTTAACAAAGTCTGGCATGCAGCACTAATTTTCAAAATTTCTCAGCTCAAAATACAATTTCAATGAAAAAACTGTTGGCAGCGTGACCCATAAACTGCTTGTCTATAAATACTTATAGAATGGATAATAAATCGTCCTAATATCATCAAAGTTAAACGAATTTTAACTTCAAAAGTATTGTTGTTTTACTTATGCCGTTCTGATTTTTAGGGTTCGTACTATATTACAAAATAATATTGAAATCACGACTCGTATGTCTGTCAATCTATCTGTCACAGAATTTTCGCTCCGAAACTATAGAAACCGCAGACGCCAAACCTGATAGGTGTTTAAGAAGTGATTACTTCTCGAAAGCTTAGGTATCAAAAAATTTTTCAAACGGTCTTAAAGGGGTCTCCCCATAAACTGTGTACCAAAATGTGAGGTATAAAATGAAAGGTCTTGAAGAGATCTTTTCAAAACAAGTTTTAAACAATATTATTGGGCACCTGTTATTCGAAAAATATGAAAACGAATCATGGCGATTGTTCTCCATGAGTACAACAACAAATTCCTTAGAAGTCCAAACTTACAAAGCTTTGTGAGTAATAAGTAGCACTATAAATCTCATATTTTTCCCCAGCAAATTTGGATAGGTACCCTTAAATCAAATACAATTATATGGTATGTACATAGGTAGCCTAATCGGAATTTTAATAATTGTAAGTTTAATTAGAATCTGACCGCATTCAGTAAAGTTATAGTTATTTCTGAATTGAATCTTCTTGAAAATCTCAGAATAACTTAAGTACATTTGAAATTCCGTACACTGTATGACATATGCTATACAGCATAAAAAATGTTCGCTTAAATTTGAGTAATAGTGATTTTGCTTTGATTTTATTAAATGTACGAAGTATTATCCCGAATTTGTTAATTACTTACGTAAAGTAAGTGTTTTTATTTCGTAGGTTGAGCACAAAACTCTACTGACGGAAGAACACTCTCGCCTACTGGACTCTTCTTTAGATTTATGTCATCTCAACTATTCACGCATACAAGGCAACGATTTTTCATTGATCTCACTCTTTACAACAACATTACCGTCTATAGTACAAAGAGTTTTTCATTAATCTTAGCTTGATCAGTCATTTGGGTAAAGTGATAGTCCACAAAGATTATTCCCATGCATTGAACTTATATTAGGCCATTCCCGTAGCCTTCGATGCTGATACGTGTCTTCTGCAATCTATTTAGATGCTGGTGCCTCATGGCATTTAACAAAACCAACGAGCTCGCTCTTCTTTCGGGCTCACTGGCCGTTATGATCTGAGCCGCATTTTCATAGGCGAGCCGTGTGACTATGTCATCTGTTAACTTTTCGGCCCTATAAATTTTCTTGAAGGAATATGAAAGTCCTTTTTGCTTTCTGTCGGCACCGACTCTTACCTCTCGATTCTTGCGTCGAGCGCCCTTCAGTGTCATGCAAGTTATAAGTTTCACGTCTTTTAAAGCATCCCCGATAGAACTTTCAATTTGAACGCGGCTATCGCAGCTCCAATTTTCAAGGGTACAATCTCCACCTGCAGCTGTTTCATCCATTCAACAACTGCTTCGGTTTCAAACGCAGATATATTGCGCTGGATTACCCAAAGTGCCTGCACGTAATCGGTCTAACTAGCCGATTTCAGCATCCAAAGGAAAGCCACGCGATCGATGAAGTCAATGTTCATTGGGCCTGATGATCAGAACCAGTTCAGCAAAAGTCGTAAAAAATGTCAACCGAACCTACACTACGAACTCAATGGGACATGACCTTCATAACCAGTAATACCCTGGTTTATATAGGGTTTTACATTAAGAACATAAGAATTACATATCTTTATATGAACGCATCCTTAAACTTTTTAAATAAACTATCAATGTCAAAACTTTTTGAAAGTCAACATTTTCACCAAAGTAAAGTTCACGAACCAGCTACGTTTGAAAATTATTAAAATTACTACCGAAATTCTGAGTCTATAATCGCAACTTTGAGAGCGCTTACTCCAATTTTCGGCCGTAATAATCGTCCACAAGACAGGCTGTGCGTGCTATAGCGGATAAGTTTGAGTTCAAATTATCGCGATTGAACGTTTTCGTGCCAAAAAGACGTGGTACTGCTCGAAGCGAAGGAAATATCGCAGCCGTAAGTGCATCGATTCAAAATGAGCCAAAACGGTCGATTCCACGTCGTTCTTAAGAATTGGGCATCACCCAAACGACACTGTGGCGTATTTTGCAAAAAGATATTATCCTCCATGGTTTCAAGATCAAATTGACTCAGAACTAAGGCTACTTGATCATTCAAAACGCCGAAACTTCTACAATTGGGCTTCGGCAAGGCTTGAAGAAAATAAAGAATTTCATCGAAAAATCATCTTCAGCGATGAAGCCCATTTCTGGCTCAATGGCTTTATTAATAAACAAAATATGCGTTATTGGTCAGCAATAAACCCACATGTGCTTCTTAAGACACCGTTGCATCTGCAAAAAATTACTGTTTGGTGCCATTTTCGTGCTAAAGGTGTGATTGGGCCGTATTTTTTCGTGTACAAAAACGACCGTCACGTTAACGGCAATGGAGAGCGCTATCGTGTTATGTTGGAATATTATTTGGGGCCAGAATTCGATGAACTTGACATCAACGATATGTAGTTTCAACACAATTGTGCCACTAGGCACACAGGACACCTCAATCGATTTATTCAGAGGCAAATTTGGTGAACGTGTTATCTCGAGGAATAGTCCGTTCCATGTCGTTCTCAAGAATTAGGTATCGCCCAAACGACACATAAAACCCTCAGACAGAAAGCGCTTGCGTCAATATTGTCATATGCATTACAATTGCTTAAAAGTTTATTTTAACAAAGGGAAGAATGAAAAAACTTACTGAATCAGGAATAAACCATATTCATGGAATTATCAATTAGTATCAGTATCTGTACTCGTACATTGGAACTTAATTTATTTTGATTTATTTGATGGACCCGGGTGAAAGTATTCAGTTATTTTTTTTTTGTTCATAAGAACATACGTTTCCAAAGTATTTATGTTTTGGAATATATTTTTCTCAACCTCCTTATAGGGTTATTCATTTTACGCTTGGGAAAGTAAAGCTAAAGAAAACACATAAAATATTCAAATGTAAACGAAATTTTTTATTCAATATGAAGATTGAATCTTGCCATTATACGTGAAACACAACATCATTCAAATGTCCTCCACGGGACCTCTTACAGGCCTCAATCCTTCAGAGGCACATTTCTGGCAATATCTCGGCCATAACTTCACGAATATTGGTTTTCAATTGCTCAAGATTTTGAGGATTGTTCGCGTAAATACGATCTTTTGCATAGCCCCATAGAAAGAAATCCAAAGATGATAGGTCGCAGGATCTTGCGGGACAATTGAAATCACTCAATCTCGAAATTACGCGTCCTGGGAATATCTCTTGCAAAAGTGCTCGATTAGATTGTGTTGTGTGGCTCCATCCTGTTGGAACCACATGTTCTCCAGATCATAATCTTCAATTTCTCTCCAAAAATAATCGGTTAACATCCGTCCATAGCGGTCAGAATTGACTGTAACGGCTCTTCCTTGATCGTTTTCAAAAAAATACGGGCCAATAACACAACCAGACCATAATGCACACCAAACAGTCACTTTTTCCGGATGCAAAGGCCTTTCTGCGATCACCTGAGAATTTTGAGAGCCCCATATGCGGCAGTTCTGTTTATTTACGTAACCACTGAGCGAAAAATGAGCCTCATCACGAAAGAAAATTTTGTTCGAAAAATCGTTATCTATGGCTTGTTGTTCAATCACCCAATTCGCATACATTCTGCGTTGTGTATGGTCTTGAGGCTTAAGTTCTTGAGTGAGTTGGATTTTGTAGGGTGGAGATGCAAATCCAAATGCAAAATCCACCACAATGAGCCGTAAGACAAGCCCAAATGTTGAGCACGTCGAGGAATCGACAAATTCGGGTCTTCCTCCATACTTTGAGCAACAACAGCGATATTTTCAGCAGAACGAATGTTGCGATGATGCACATGGCTTGCAATATCAATAACCGATCCAGTCTCTTCAAATTTTTTCACTGTGTTCGAAATTGTTTGCTGTGTAGGTCGATTATGTCGACCGTAATCGGCTCCAAAAGCCCTAAATGTTGATACAGCAGAATCACCATTTTTATAGTAAAATTTAATAATTTTAACGCGTTCTTCGACTGTCAAGCGATCCATATTTCTAAATGGCAAACCTTCAACTAAAAAAAACACGCTTCGGGTGACATTTAATTCTGACAGATGTCAAATGGCAGGGTTATACTTTCCTAACACGAAATGGATAACCCTGTACATGCGACAAATGTACGAAGCGTCTTTATTGCATCGAGTACCTCAGCAATTTTCGGCTGGGCTGTAATACATGACTCAGTTGCTTCTTCTGCGTCTTCACTTTCTCCGTCTTATTGCGTTCCATTTTGTTGATCAATCAAATCTTCAAGGGAAAGTTTTTCATTAGTTGCCAAGTCGTTTTCAAATTCAGCAAATTCTTCCAACTCCGTCAATCTATCATCAATTAAAATGTCATCGCTTGTCTATAATAAAACCAAATGAGCAACAGAAATTTTAAATACTTCTGATGAGTTTGAGACGGAACTTACATCTTCAATTTCTTGCTGTATAAACAAACTTCCAATGCCAGCTTTATTAAAAAATCGAAAAATTGTCTCCTTCTTTACCTTCATCCAAACAAAATTTAAAAAGCGCATAGCATCCAAAATTGAAATTTAGATAGATTTGAACTGTCCATCGTCGATAAATATTGCTGGACAATCCTTCTCCTGTAGCCCTCCTTCAAAACTTTTATGATGCCTTAGTCGAGAGGTTGAAGCTCATTTGTTGTGTTGGGTGGCAAAAACACCAATTTAATGTTTTCTAGATTTTGCTGTTTTGGATGGGCAGTGCAATTCTCGATAAGTAAAAGTATTTTGCGACCTTGCAATTCACCAAGAAGCCATTGCGTAAATCTTTCACTAGTCATCCACGCTCGACGTTTTGATGAATAAAAACAAGAAAGAATTTTAATATGCTTAAGGCAACAAGGCTCCGTATATTTTCCGATAACCAGTGGCTTTTCCTTATCCGTGCCAGTCATATTTGTGCAAATAAGAACTGTCAATCGTTCTTTGTTCAACTTTCAACCATGACTTTTCTTCTTTTAACACCAATGATTTATCCGGCATAACTTTAAAAAAATAGCTCAAACTCATCCGCATTGTAAATATCCGGCCATTGGTAGTCGGAGGTGTGGGTCGAGAGACAATTTTTCCAATCGGTCGTTACATGAGAGTGAACAGAACTTGACTCACCACTGATTTGCTTGTACACAATCGAGTGCCTGGTTTTAAATCGGTCAAGCAACCCAGTCGAAGCAGAAAAATTTGTGATCCCCAAAGACGCAGGCACTTGTCGAGCCTTTTCTTGCAGAATCGGGCCACTTACCGGTATCTGGGCGCTCCTGGCTTGTATAAACCAATTTTTAAGGATGATTTCACTTTCTTCATATTTTCCGGATCGTATTTTTTTTACGTTTGTTGGCCGAAAATATTTCAGCCCTTTTTTACGAATTGTTCGTAAAGTTGATGCACTTATGTTTTTGGAAGAAGCGAAGACTTTTTGACTCAACGAAGATTGATCGAATTTTCTTATCAAGAGACGCTTTTCCTCCAGAGAAAATGATTTACGCGACATTTGCATAAGAAAAAATCGCGACAGAATGGAGAAGAAGAAAATACTGAGAAGCATAGTATACTCAAATAGTAGCCACACCTTTCATTTACCCTGTGTTGCACCCTTTTTGAATTTTCCCAGGGGCATTACAGCTGATCCGGGGCATTACAGCTGATCCGGGGCATTACAGCTGATCCATTTTTGGCGCGCTCAAGAAACAAAGCAAAATGCAGATAAAATTTCCGACGCACGTGTTCTTTTACGCATTTCAGAACATAGGAGTGCTGCCAGATCCTAATAAAAAACTAAAAGATTGCATGGAACGAATTTGGTTTTCTGCAATGTTATTGATTTTTTAGCTCTGGTAGCCCTGAAATCTCTCATCGAAGCATATGTTTATTTTCGCGCCATTCCTCGCATCAGCGTTTACCATCTACCTGCTACCGAAGATTTATGGCTTGCTGTTCGGCTTGTGTTCGGATTTTTCCGGAGGGTTGATGGAGTGTGGTTACTAGTTGGGTATACTATGCTGAGAAGAAAATCCACTCGTATGTTTATTGTGAGCCCAGAGAATCTAATCCACTCTCATCTTACTTGTCTGGTTGTTTACATTTCCTCCTATACCATTTTTAGCCATTCGTGTAAAATTCATTTTGGAGAAGCATTTAAACGAAAAAAAATTTATTCAAGCTTGACATCCTCTCAATTTGTAAACAAAATTTGTACGGAAGAATGTAAATGCAACGTACAATGGACGTTTTAAGGCATTATGAGAGTTGACAGCCATTGAAAATTAAGTTTTCCGTCCCTTTCATTCCATATTGCGCTACAACGAATTTTGTTTACACAAATTCAAGTTCATTGGAGTATAAAAATACCTGTCGCATGCTTTGAAAAGATGGAGCGTTGTTGAAAAATCTGTGTTGTATGCTTCAATCGAAGCGGTATATTCAGGAAACCGGGGCGTTGTAACGAGATTATTTTCAATAGAAAGAGCCGCATTGGGACCGGGGCCAACGAAAAGGGGCGCTTTAAGCGGGAAATCGTTATAAGCGGGAGCAGTATAACGAAGTTTTACTATATAACGTTCGTGGCTGAGTTACTACTCTACAGACGCGAAAACTGCACCAATTGTGAATTGCATTAGGTACATCGATTGGCAACTTCTTCAACTCTATGTTGTTAAATGAATGCTTTCCAAGGACTTATATCCCAGGAAAAAAATGACGGAAACAATGCGACAAAATTAACCACTTACAGAAAAGTTAGGAGGCTATCAAATGTCCGCGTACCCGACCCAAGAAAGAAAACAGTTAAAAAATTGCGAAAATGTTTTTTATTATTCATCATATTCTTCTTTCATCTCGATACGCTTTTTCCAAGGATTTTCAATAGCTTCGATACCCACTTTATAGTAGGAACTGTCAAGCTTCTCAAAATAGCTATTAACCGCAGACTCTACCTCTTCATTGTTGGCAAATCTTTTGCCGCCGAGCCATTTTTTCAAATTCGAAAAAAGAAAATAATCCGAGGGTGCCAGATCTGGCGAATAGGGTGCGTGAGGAAGCAATTCGAACTTCAACTCATTGGGCTTTTTCAGACGCAGCGTCAAAAACGAGCGTTAAACAGGTTATATGGGCAAAAAGAGTAAGAGGCATTGAGGGGACTTGATGGTAAAAACAAGCTAAAATTTTTTAGGGTGAACGAACGTAACGCACATACACAAATGCATTTTGTTGATCATTTGGTGGGGGAAATTTTATACAAACGCCGGTAATCATTCCGAATTGAACATTCGGTGAAGAAGGTAGTCGTCAGGAGACGATTGCCTTTCTTTAATTTGCGTGCAAAGATGGATGCGTGGACGCGAGAAGCTACGCGTTATTTAATAAATTTAGAAAAGCGGAGGCCATGTTCAATTTCAGGAAACAATACGACGAATATCACAATTTCAATACGGATAAGTTGCCTATTGTAAATCTATAGAAAATTAACAGTACGCATAATCTTCATAGAATCACATTATAATAAGCAAGTTTACAACACATTAAGAAAAATATGCGACAAAAAAAGATATTCAAATTTGGAATATATTTTTCAGAAAGCGGAAAAACACGGAGGATTCAAATAATTCCAATAGAAGTTTGAATCGACAATCATAAAATACATTTTTCATTCCAGTTTTTATTACCTCCTGCACAATTTAAGGCTAAAAAATCAATCCTGATTCGCTTATCTCTCTGTCTTCGCTTTCATGTTGTCCGCACGATGTTTAACGATCAAATGATCCTTTGACACATACACTCGCAAGACGTGTATCGTATACAAAAATAGGTTGGCTGAACTATGTATGCAACGTGTAAACATAAGGGCGTAAGCGCGAAACCTGTTTGGATATGGGTTTTTACCATTCCCGTGTGAAAAAGCCCATTGATTTTAGCCATCGCAATGACGCACGTGTGGACTGGTGCGTTGTCCTAATGAAACAACATTTTCTTCTTCGTCAGATGGGGCCGTTTTTTCTTGATTTCATTATTAAAACGCTGCAATAAGGCTGTATAATATGCGCCGTTGATTGTTTTTCCTTTTTCGAGATAATCAATAAATATTACTTTTTATGGAATTGTTTGCAGCTACATATAAATGAGTTGCATATTTTGAATAATAATTTTTCTGAAAAATTATTAGAGAAGAAAAATGTTAGAAGAAGGTGGTTTCGACGTGTGCACTAATTCTCCTCAGGCCATCACACTTAGATACACACCGGTGATGGCGACCACCATGCTCAGAGGTGAGGAAGTAAATTTTTAATTTTTCTACTAATGCAAACTCAATATGTTTTTGTATCTGCAAGTTATATTCAAGGTAAATTTCTCTTGTAAGTACTTACAAGAGAAATTTACCTTGAATATAACTTGCAGATACAAAAACATATTGAGTTTGCATTAGTAGAAAAATTAAAAATTTACTTCCTCACCTCTGAGCATGGTGGTCGCCATCACCGGTGTGTATCTAAGTGTGATGGCCTGAGGAGAATTAGTGCACACGTCGAAACCACCTTCTTCTAACATTTTTCTTCTCTAATAATTTTTCAGAAAAATTATTATTCAAAATATGCAACTCATTTATATGTAGCTGCAAACAATTCCATAAAAAGTAATTTAAAAAGCTATCGGAGCCATCCGAAAGAGTGATCGATATCCGCGCGACGTTAGATAAAGCTTCAAATGTAGAGCAAATTTGTCGTATAGATTTACATTAAATTGATGTGAAAAGGGTGAAATGATCCAATTAAAAAGTTTAGCCAATAAATATTATTCCACGCGCATCCCAGAAAACGGATGCCATGACCTTGCCAGCTGACTGATCTGTCTTTGCTTATTTTGGAGCCGGTTTTCCCTTTTCAGTCCACTGCTTTGACTGCTCCTTGGTCTCAGGTGTAAAATGATGGACCCATGTTTTGTCCATGGTTATAAATCGACGAAAAACTCGACTTTATTGCTGCGAAACATTGTCAAACACTCGATGGAAACATCCTCACGTTGCTGTTTGTGCTCCATTGTGAGCAAACGCGGCACCCATCTTGCGCACAGCTTTCTCATGTCCAAATTTTCGATCAAAATGCAATGCACAACACTTTTTGAAATGCCTGCCATGTATGCTTTCTTGCACGCTTTTAGTCGACGGTCATCCAATACCATTTTGTGGATTTTCTTCACATTGTGTGACATAATGACCTCACTTGGTCGACCACTGCGGTATTCACCTTGCTACCCAATATTTGACCGTTGTAAACGAAGGAGCAGACTTCCCCAGAGTAGAATCCAACTCGGCTTTGATTGATATCGGTTGGACTTAGACCTTTCAAATGAAAGTATTATATCACATAACGATGCCCGATTTTTTCCATATTTACAAATTCACTGAGAGCGTTCACTTTGGATGTCTGTAAAAAAATAATAATAAACGTACCGTTATGAATTTTTCACATTAAGTTGTTGAAAGGTGGTATTGTCAATCGCAGTAATTTTTTTTTTAAAACTACTTGTATTCATAAGTCAGGTCGGGTACTTTTGGGACTACCCTCGTACTTACTAAATCTCGACAATAAATTGTAAAAACTTACTTTCGAATACATGTCCTTGCAGTAAAATTAGGAATAGAAGTCAGCATGAAAACTTTGTCTTGTTTAAGACATACTGGGAATGTTTTAAGCTTAATTTTGATAAGAAACTAATTTTATCCAGCTTTTGATACCGTCAAATGCAAAGATTATTTCCTTTTGCTTACTGTGCTGGCACAAATGAAGTGAGAATAAACTTTTGCCTCTGGAAGAGATTCCCTCATCAACTTATGAGTTTTCGCTACTCACACTTAATACATTAGAGAGTTGAAAGCACTCAGCCCAATTTTCGCTACTCGCATTTCATTCAAATAATGCAATTAAAAAGTTAATACAACTGTTAAAAAAACTGTCATCAAGAGTAATGTTGAGCCCTCCCCAATTCGAATGGGCAGAGCACTCCAATCTAATCTATCTTGACGTCTTAAAATCATAAAACGCTCGATTGAAAGCATGTTTCCATTTCACTAATTGCGTTAAGCTCCAGATATACTTTTGATTTCTAACCACTCATCCGTGCAAAGGACTCGACTCTACCCGCTTTTGCAAATACTCAACAAGGAGCACAAGATGAAAACGAAAAATTCCAGCTATTCGTCGCGAGAAGACACGGAAATAGTGCTGAATGAAAAATCATCATAGCTCCTTGAAATTTCGATTAAACGCAGATAAAATGATGCGGGCGAAGGAGCAGAGTGCGGCGATCCGGCGGCTACGAACCAAAATATTAGCTTGAAGTTTCTAATTAAAATCCTTGTTGATGAAACGCAGAAAGACATGGTGTCGGAAATGATTGTCAACGAAAAAGCTCCTTATCATTTCTTGCGATAATTAGAATGGAAGGGGGTTGTGGTGGGGCGCGTTTGAATGGAACGTTGTTGCGCGCGGAGCTGAAGGAAAAAGGTGAGTTTTCTGCTTCTTTACTCGAAACTTTTTGTTTGGTTAGTATTCAGAAGGCACTTCACCTTTATTTGAATACGGTAAATATATGAAGGAGAAGGTTTGCCGCCGTAATTAGTGCGACTAATAGCCAATTTTCAGCAAGTTTCCTTCTGAGATTTGTTTGAGGGTGATTATTTTTGAGTTGACGAGTTTGTATGAAACCGAATGGCGGAATTAATGTGAAAAGAGTTTTAACTTTCACCTTTTTTTCTAAGGATTAAAGAATGGGAGCATGGAGTACGTTGAATTTGAATTTATTCGCAATTTTAAGCCCTTTCAAAGGCGAATAAATTTCATGCAAAGCCAAGGCAAAAGTGTCGGAGGGAGAAGGGGCGACTGCTAAAAGGATTTGGGGAAATGGGATGCATTAACTAAAATTATAAAATATTTGCAAGCTATTGCAGTTTATAGATTTGAGTACCATGCTCCACGATGGCACATAAGTTGGGAATTCCAGTTCCAGTTGTCACGCAATCGGAGTCAACCTGATCAGGTAGCGAGCAGGATTCACGTGCAGTTGCTCGAAAGGCTTGTTGCTTTGGTATTTTGAAAAGTTTTGGGCGCACACAGAAGTTTAAATTTTCATGAAGTGAAGTCTTCTGTTCCGTTAGAGGAAATCCTCAAGAGGACTTCAGAACGACATGGCAATGAACACAGGACCTAGTGGCAGGAGCGGAGGATGGGGAATGGAAATACATGTCGAGAGTGTTTGGCATGAAGCTGTCAAGTAGTTTTTAGGCAGATTGCTGGTTCCTTGAAGAGGATAAGTCTGCTTGTGTAGAACGGAACAAACGACAGGTGAATATTCACGTAATGAATTCTTTTCAGGTGCCGCCCAGCTTACCTTGTGCCAGTGTTATGTACCATAATGTGGCTGAAAATAGATGTCAGGGTAACACATGTCGCCAGGTACACTTGTACATAAGCTCTTCGGTTCAAAGTTTTCAACTGGCCTTAAATCGCAATTGTGACTTTAGGAATGCCCTTGTCGTAACTTTTCTGTTGAAAGGAGTTTGGTAGTTGTTGAATTCTTGGAAATTATGTTTGTTAGTCTTCAATCTGTATGGAATCCCAGCAGTTCTCTGTAATGGTTACGTAATTATTTAGTTAATAAAGCAATCGGCAATGTGTTCTTATTCATAATGTTGTATCGCATTTTGAAATGTACGAGTATGTAAGGTGAGCAAGCCGAGCATGACCCAAAAATTTATTTAAGCATTTTCAATACATTTTCGGGATTTTGCATGACTCCTGGATCATAAGTAGATCAAAAAACATTACTATTATATATGTATGTAACACGCCTGCAAGTTGCAAGTGTAATTCGATTGGTCTGACCAGCTGGAGTAGGAGCAGCAGGACTCATCGCTGAACATATATTTCACAAGGAAACGCTTGTCTGTACGAGTATGTTCATTCAATTGATTTATGTGTGCCTGTACAGTAATCGAACGATAGTTGCGAAAAGTTTCTACTTTCGGCAGAAACATACGAATTTGATCAAACGCTGCTCGAACGAGTGCTTTTATCCTTGGATTCATGGAGCTCAATGGTAGTGGTTAGGTTTTTTAGCTGGACTCCGTGTATCGAGCCAGTGATACTGCTAGGTCGTGGTTTTTCGTGAAATGCTTTCATGGAAGTTTTTTGCAGGACTTGATCCGTATCCCCGTTTGTATGAATTTACCACCTCGTCCGTTTTTTTTAATTGAATATGAACTATCAACTGGAACGAGGGTTACGTTAACGAGGCAAATATACAACGATAGTGACTATATGGACCGCGACGCGTGTGCTTTGGTTCTATGGGGAGGGGCAATTCACGTTTCAAAGGATAACAATCGCTCCGGCAAAAATAACAAACATTTGCAAAATATTAAGCTTAGCATTTTTGTTTTGCCATACATTCAGTTATGCTGGTGAAATTTTATAGGGCGGAAGAACTGCACTGTAATCGCATTCATCTATTGTGTTTGATGACGATTTTTGCCGTAAAACGTGATGACCCAAATCGCTTCATGTGAAAATGGGTATTTCCGTCATGTTCATTTTTGGTCGAAAAGCCGGATTGAGTTAAGCCTCGGCTGGCGTTGATTTCGCCGAACAAAAGTATTACTTTTGGAAATAATTACGAGTAATGCACAGATTGTCGTTTATTTACAACATCCGACGAGATTTTGGCAAAGTTATATTTGCGACGTTTGAGAATTTATTGCTATGGGATTTCCACAGTTTCAAAAGATGGTTTGTTTGTGTTAGCTTGTTGGCTTATAAGTTCAACCTTCAAGCATCACCTTCAAGCATCACTTCAAGCATCACATTCTTATACTTAAACCAATTTGGTGTAAAGAAGCGTAGCCTAAGCCTTCACAAGCGATTGAAAAAACTGTTTTGTCTGATTACAGACATAGATCTTTAATGCCATGGAAACGAAGTGCATTGCATCAGCAAATGTTTTAATGGAAGAGAATCGGAGTCCCGAGGTGGCGTCCTAGGGCCGCAATCTTGCCGGGGCAAACCGGCAAAGAAATTAAAACAAACCCAGAAAAAATAATTAATTTAAAATTAATTAACTAAATTTAAAAAAAGAAAAAACATAATTTCAGCTAGAACAAGTGCTGAACAACTGGAAAGAGAAAAATTTGAGGAAGACAAAAAATATACAAAAACATGCAAACGGCAATTAGTTGAAAATAGATCTTTTGGGCGATCGGTTTTTTAATTTATATACACTTTATGGTTGTTAGTGCTATGTATACTGTCACTGGGAAATTTTTCATTGAAATTGAGCTTTAAATACTTTGCTTTTTATGTCAATGTATTTTTTATTCTTATTTACTACAGTATGTTGGGAAATAATATGAAAATATTTGTTTTTTTTTTCTTGAAAAGCCGCTGGGTCTTGCTTTGTTGCATGAGCAGACGCTTTTCGACTCCTCTGAGTCATCTTCAATGTCTAATCTGAAAGTATTTGTATTCACTTCATGGCTCATCAAAACTAACTTCATCCCCAGATACGATGCAGAATTATCAAAGTTTTCCGGCTACGTTGTCACTTATCCAATCGCCCGTTGAATCTTGATCCCTTGATACGATTGCTTCAACTGCTACCAACAGCTTCCCGATCCATCCATTGTCGCTATTCTATTATCACTCCATACTCCTGCAATTTTCGCTGTCTATAACTGTGCTTCCGGTGGCATATTCTTATTGGTCATCCCGATTTCTACCAGAAACTAAATCGGTGCAACGATAAACATGCAGCATATTAATCATCACCCGCCAGGCACTACGAACCAGCCTTTTTATTTTTAGAAGTTTGGCTTCCTTTACGGAAATTCTAACGAAAAGTGGCCCAGAGGAGTGAGCCCAGAAAAAGCGTGCCGAACGAAAAAGCGAACGGAAGTAAGACGAACGCGGTGCGCTTTATATACTGTCGCGTGTTATAGTTCGCGGCCGATTTTAATGTTCAGGGAAAGTGAAAATGCACTGTCTTTTAAATTAAGTTAAAAGAGTTTATTTACTAAGAATGCACCATCATTAATGTAACTATTTTACAAATCGCATTTAAATTTAATTTTTAGTGTCTATCAACTTTGATTCCAACTGTCTATATCACGAAAATCACTTCACTATCAATCAATATCGCCTTGAATTCGCACTCCACACTAACAGGCCAATTGAAAAGTCCCCGGCCTACCATAGTAAAACACATTTTTTGGCAAAATTTGATTTTATTATTCAGTATAGTTGCCTTTGAGGGCGATACAGCGATTATAGCGGTCTTCCACCTTTTCGATACCATTTTTGTAGTACGATTTGTCTATCGCTTCAAAATAGGCCTCAGTTTCGGCGATTAATTCTTCATTAGCGCTAAATTTCTTTCCAGCGAGCATTCTTTTGAGAATAGAAAAAAATCGCTGGGGGTCAGATCTGGCGAATACGGTGGACGCAGAAGCAATTCGAAGCCCAATTCATGCAATTTTGCCATTGTTTTCATTGATTTGTGACACGGTGCATTGTCTTGATGAAACAGCACTTTTTTTCTTCAAATGGGGCCGTTTTTTAACGATTTCATCCTTTAAACGATCCAATAACGCTATACAATAATCGCGGTTGATGATCTGGCTCTTTTGGAGGTAATCAATGAATATTATACCCTGCGCATCCCAGAATACTGATGTGATAACCTTGCCAGCTGACTGTTGTGTTTTTCCCCCTTTTTAATTTGGTTTCGTGTGCAGTCCGATCAGCTGACTGTCGATTGGACTCCGGAGTGAAATGATGGAGCCATGTTACATTCATTGTCACATACCGATGCAAAAATTCAGGTTTATTGCGCTAAAACAGCTTCAAACACTGCTCAGAATCATTAACACGTTGTTGTTTTTGATCGATTGTGAGCTCGCGCGGCACCCATTTCGCACACAGCTTTCTCATGTACAAATATTCGTGAATGATATGATGTACACGTTCAGATGATATCTTCACAATGTCTGCTATCTCGATCAACTTCACTTTATGTTCATTCAAAATTATTTTGTGAACTTTTTTGAAGTTTTCGTCGGTGACAGCCTCTTTTGGGCGTCCACTGCGTTTGCCGTCTTCGGTGCTCATTTCAACACGTTTAAACTTAGCATACAAATCAATGATGGTTGATTTTCCTGGTGTAGATCCCGGGAACTCTTCAGCAAGCCAAGATTTTGCTTCAACTGTATTTTTTCCCTTCAAAAAGCAATATTTTATCAGCACACGAAATTCTTTTTTTTTCTATCTTTTTTCAAATAACAAAAGTAGCTACACTCACAACGCAATATCTCACAAACTAATGGTCGGACTGCTGTCAAATTTTGATACTTATCGTTTGAAGGTTGGTACTAACTAAAAACCATATGGATTTAATAATAGCACCGCCATCTGTGTATCAGACCGGGGACTTTTAAATTGGCCTAATATTACTGTTTCTACTATCGCGGTTTTACTATCGCCCCCATTCATTCAGCTTGGCTTTATATAGAGTCTCTAGTCATTTAATCCATTTCTCGTACATTGGCGAATATTCTGACGAGAATATTCGAGCATTCTGAATGGCCGCAATCACGTCACTTTCAGATGTTGATCAGAGATCTATTTGGCCCATTCTTGTGCTTTCAAGTACATTCGTTTATTGATCATGATATTATTACAATAACAGTTGTGACAACAATTGCGACAGTAGCTCCCAAAATTATTGGGACATGAAACAATACATTTGAATGAGCGAGGGGAGTAGGCCCAGAAAAAACGTACAGAACGAAAAAATAATTCTACCGCCACAATACACTTTCCACACCACTTTTCGCCGACGCTGTCCCAGCTCCTCCAATGCTATCCCAGTTCCTCCAACGCTATCCCAGCTCCTCCAACGCTGTTTTTGCTCACCAACCCTATTTCAGCTCCTGCAACGCTATCTTAGCTCGTCTTCCCTAAACGCTCCACGAATGATCCACCGCGTTCACTCATCCCAATGTCGCAACGCTTTAACACCACAAGAAAATTACGCCAAAACAGCAGTAAGGAAAGTTTAATTTCATTTTGCAAATGATTATGTAAAGGTTAAAAAGTTGTACACATAAATGCAGGAGAAATTTGTAAAAAAATTTATTTCATCGTGGACAATATGTTAGACTTGATATTATTCTTATCGGGGATTGACGGCAATTACCGCCAGTGAGAGCAACGCCTATATTAAAACAAATTAGATCTAAATTAACTGGTCCAAGTCTTTGGCATTTATTAAAATTTTATGAACTCTCCCAGGCAAAATAACGTCCTTTTTTCTAATACTCTAACTAAAATTGGTAATGGAGAAGTATTAGAAGCAGATCAATTGTAGCTCATAGAAAACCGATTTTTCACTAAAAAAGAGGCTCAAAGATTATGTCCTGAAGGAGTCCACTTATTTTTGACAACAACCAACCACGTGGACAATATGCTGACAGGAAAGAGCCAAAATAATTAGCTACCGTTATTATGACAAAGAATTATTGTGCTGAGTATTTTGTCATATTATATTCATCTTAGATTTTTTGAATTTGTCACATTAATTCCTGAATTTTTCCTACATTTATCTATATACAACTTTTTAACCTTTACATAATCATTCGATAACGAGGCTTAACTTACCATCGGACACTCCCAGAGGGCCTGACTGCTGTTTTTTTTCAGAAAAAAGTTTGCGCTGACTTGTATCGAACATTTTACGCCTAGTCCACAATCCCACTCATCCAGAAAGACATACAACCCGTTCCTTTGTCACTTCAGTAAATTGTATATCTCTCTGGATCCGTTGATCCACAACCGACACTTGGCTATCTAGTCAAGAAAGTGATGACTTTAAGATTCATTTACTATGACCTGCATAGAAGTAATGCACAAAATCATACGCGTGTGAATGAAGCGATAATTGCATTTAATTACTTCAACTTCGTTTTTTAGCTTCTAGTAAAGTAATAATCTTCATTTTCTTCGTAGCACTGCAGCCCCTATCGGGCCTTCTCTTCCTGCAACAAGCGCCTCCAATTGTCTCGGTCCATTGACCGCGTCTTCTAATTTCGAAATCTGAGCTCTCCAGTTCTCCCAACGAATGTATTTTTGGGTATCCGGTGATCATCCATACGATTCACGTGGCCAGCCCATTGAATCTTCCGCAGTCTTACAATCATTGAGATCTCCGACTCGTCAAAAATTTCATACAGCGCATGGTTGCATTGCATTCATTATTTAAAAGTCATATCTTAAGGTCTGAATTTACGCATCTGTAGTATGAAAAAAAAATTGATAGGTGTAGGACCGCCGGCGTAAACTCAGCATACATTATTTTGTCTTAATAGCAAATAGTCACACATTCATAGTCTCCAGTACCAGCACAGTAAAGGTTTCGAACCTATGCAGATACAGATAAGTTCGGATATGAATCTGTTAGCGCTAAGTCTAAGCTATAATCACCCACTACTTCCCCATCACTAGATATTTATTTCACGATGCCACCGATTTCCAACACTACCCATTATTAAAATTGATTTTTCAGTACCGAGCAGGCCTCTATGACGATTAACACCCAGCTAGAAGAAATTATTCAGAAGATACTATTGGGAGATTAGAGCGACTATTCATGCTTACATTTGCAAGATGTCACATTTTTAGAATACTCACATGTGCTCGACATACCGTCCCAGAGTATATCGATCACAAATTTAAGATCACGAATATCAATCAGGACGAGGTTATCCGTGACAAGATCCTCTTTCGCTACAAAAGCTTTTGACTCTACAAAAAAATGGAAATCTGATTTCCATCGTAGATTGTCTGCTTGAACTTGAAGGTATAACTAGCTTGGTGGCATGTTTCAACAGCATGGAAGGTGGAGACGAAGATTTTTTAAAGCGGCCTAACATATTGTCAAGACATACATATTTCATGAAGGATTGATATATAATTGACAGAAGAAGTCACTATTTTATACCCCAATCTTAGAATGAGATATCCATTTGGATTGCATACACACGGAAATGCTATGCTGAAGTTGTGAGCCTGGAAAGTTGTTCAAAAATAATGGTGGTCATAATGTCACAATCAACAGTGAGCGGTACAGAGACATGATTACTAACTTTTTGATGCCTCAATTGGATGGCATTAATGTTGCTGACATCTGGTTTCAGCAGGACGGCACCAGATACCACACAGCGCACGATATAATTAATTTACTGAAAGTTAAATTTGACGAACGATTAATTTCCCGAAACAACCCTGATAATTGGTCACTGTGTTTGTGCGACCTGACACCGTTAGATTACTTTCTTTGGGGACATGTAAAGTCGAATGTCGACGCCGATAAACCAGAAACAATTCAGCACTTGGAAGCCAACAGTCGACAAGTTATTGCCGAAATGAAATCTGGTTTACTGCGAAGAGTGTGTGAAAATTGGACCTGCACATGACGCCACGTACGCGCCAGCCGCAGTAACCACACGCGCGAAATAATCTTTAATCCTACAATGCATACAGTGCCATATGAGGTACAACCAATTTTAGAACGTACATTTATTTGAAAAGTATATCTAGCGACACCTATTGGGTGATGGAAGAATATTTACAAATTAAGCAATTACTCAACACTAGCAAATATCACTAGAAGGCATTAGTTATCGATTGTCAAACTAGTTCATTCAAATAGTCGGCAGTTCATTCGAATTCATTGTTGGCGTCGATTCGAGGTTGTGAAAGAATAGCTTTTTAAGTGTTTTGGTAGTAAAAAAATATATTCATTTTGGAATTAGAGAGATATTAAAGAGAAGTGAGTTATTTTATCAAAGAAATTTACATTTTCGTATCAAAATATAGATTTGGTTAAATGTGCCAGTAATGGAACATCATGCATTAGTTCACATTTGCATATTCCAGTGGTTTTCATTTCGGATTATGGCTAAGGAGAAGTTGTCTGACTTGGACATTGAGCGGTTGCTATATATACCTTTGGGGAGTGAAAATAGCCTAGACTTTCTGGACGCCGAAAGTGACGATGACATTGCGAAAATAAAAGAAAACTTGGATGGAGTGGGTGACTCTCTTAGCGACTCCGAAATTGATTCGCCATCGAATAGGTATGCAGCATCAGATCCTCAGCCCAGTACTTTTGGAGCAGTCAGGTTATCACGTGAAACCAGAAGTTCTATCACTTTCCCTGCTGCAAGAAAAAGAGATTTAATTTGGAAAAGGAGATCTCTGAAGATGAAGCATCATCAATTCACTGGCAATATAAATTTGGAGTCAACTTTTTTAGAACTAGATACTCCGTTGCAATATTTTTTATATTTTTTGATGACAATCTACTTAGCCATATTGTCGATGAAATGCACACATTTAGTGCACAGAAAGACCCATGGAAACCCTTTGTCATCCGCAGGGCTGAATTTAAAAAAATTTCTTGGTATATGTTTGGTCATGAATGTTGCTCCATCGCCAAATATACGGATGTAATGGGAATCAGAGTTAGGTTTACCTTTAGTAAGAGAGACGATGACCCTGAATAGATTCAAGAAAATTTGTGAGTTCTTACACTTCAACGACAACACGTTACAGGTACCTTAAGGTTCTCCCGGGCATGACCGTCTCCACAAAATATGGCTAATATTACAAAGCCTCTGCAATAAATGCAAAAATATTCCTAAGAAAGAAGCATTGTCTGTGGACGAGCAAATGTGTGCCGCGAAATCAACGAATATCTTGCGACAGTATCTTCCGAATAAACCACATAAATGGGGCTATAAACTTCTTGTGCTGTGTGACGATCGGGAGTTTGCGTACGACTTTGAGGATTACTCTGGAATGGAGAATAACCCTGAGCTGAGGTATTCTTATGAACCTGACTTGGGCGCAAGTTGTAATATAGTAGTTCGCCTAGCAAGATCTATTCGGAAAACCAGCAACATAAATTATTCTTCGATACCTACTATACTTCACTTGAATTAATTTCTTACCTGGTAAAACGAGGAATTCAGTCATTGGGAACGGTCAATTAAAATCGCCTTGGTAAAGATCTGTTTGAAAAGTAGTAAGACTGAGAGGGGCTATTCAGAGGAATGGGTTGCTGATGTAGATGTGACAGAAGTCAATACAGTAATGTGGTACGACAATAAACCCGTCGTCCTATGTAAAGGAAAAACATATATACTGCGAAAAGTGTCGTGTTCAGATATGTTTGAACAAAAGTAACAATTGCTTTTATAAATTTCACCATTAGAAGACAAACTTCATTCCTGTAAGTGCATAATGTACCAAATATAGAACAGACAAAAAAAATCACCTCTTACACTGGATTTTGATTTTTTTTACATTTTTTTCGGATGTCTAGGACATACTTAGAACCATATACATATTTTCTTTTAGACAAAAAAAAAATAATGCACTGTAAGGTTAAATATTTATGAATAAAAAAATATTTTAAAATTTTATGAATATTAACATTTTTCCTTGTTTTATTTCAACTTTCAGTTCTCCGCCCCTAAAAAAACACCCTATATTATTAGGACGATTTGTTGACATATTCATACTTAACATCAATTACTCGTACTTGTGCTCAATGCAAATGATAGTGAATTATACTTTTGTATAGATCATTTACAAACAATTTCTAAATTAATTAAAATTCGACGAAATCCACTTGCTTAGAAAATTTGGTTTAGTTAGTTTTTACATGGAATCAATTTTAATTTAGAGCATTGTTGAATCTCAAATGAGCTGTGATATCGAAAAGTCATACCTCGTACATAATGAAGAGTTGTCTTTTGAATAGGTTTGACAAATTTCTCATTGTTTTCTATTCTCTAAAGATGACATAGTCATTCTTAAGCTCATATTCCAGATTCTAGACATACAGTTTGCAGATTGTTTTTATTCATTTTGAAAATGTTTTGTTTTCAATCATAATCACAACGAAAATAGTAACAAACTGTTGATCCTTCCATCGGAAATACCGGGATGGTGAATGAAAATGTTTGCAAAAGAACTCGTTAAGCCATTGGTACGTTGTGTACTCATTGTTCTTATCTAACATCTTGTGTTTCTCGTCATATGAATTCTTGTCACATAATCCAATACCTAGTATTTGCCTCTCCTCAACCATCGTTCCTACATATATCCATAAATCTATTGTTTTCCCTACAAGTACACATACGTTGTCAGTATTTTGAAAATTTCCATACTTCAAGACTTATCTATTCATCCACGAAATAGATCTCTCATACTCAAGATATCGCCTTTTCACTCCTTTCTCCGCCCTCCCACCATTTTTGATTCTTGGAGCCACATGGATACAAACAGAGTTTGTATGCTCCGTCAATGTTTCTTATTATAAAGCAACATCTTAAGCAATACTAACATACTCGTACATTCGTGCATACATGTCGCACGTACTTGAGGCACTCATACAGGAAAATATTCTTCTTTAGAACAAAGCTCCTAGTGGAAAGTTTGTGCAGAAATTTCGATATGAGAAAGCGATGTGGACAATATTACAGCCTGGAGCTTGTCACAAGGATTTGTAGTTTATGAAGCTTGTCTTCGGGCTTCTCTATCTTCATACTCGTATGCTGTCAAGAAATTCTATGCTACATAATATCTCACATGTCGTTTTAACTTGAATGTATATTAAATAAGTTTAGGACTTGCACGCTTATCGTTGGATCGAAAGTAATAAAACCAAGGAATCATCTGCTCTTCCACTATTTCCTTTGTTTCAACAGTTTTAAATAGTACACTAGGGGCAACATATTGTTCTCGTAGTAATAACTGTTAGACAAGATGGGATGATATGCAACCTTAAGACGTTTATCCGAATTATCCATTCCAATCGTAACTCTCACTAAACTTCAAAAGAGCTTTTTCTTCCAAATCCCTATTCATTGGTTCATATTTATTTCACTTATCGCAACTCGCACCGAAAACGCACAACAAAGAATCCCAGCGGAACCTATTCCTCAATTCACTTGTGCGAAAATTCTAGATCTTAAATTCAAAGAAACCAAATTCGACCAACTTCTATTTATACTTTTCAAATGGAAATGACAGTTTTTTTCTAAAGCTAATACTTGTCATCGCATTTAGGCTTCGTCCTTTCATCTACCAAAATAAAATGTCTTCTCTCCTGCACACTTATTTTCGCTAAATGCAGAGATAAATATTATTTCTTCACCGCACAGCTTTTCACATACACTCTGGGTATTTTGGATTGCATGAATTAGATATTTACGGTTGGGTTGCGATAAACCACAAGCTAAAGGATAAGTAAAAGGAGGAAAAAGATGAAGTAATGGAAAAACGGAAGAAAGGGGGAGTTTTCACCATGATTATTCAGTCATTGCTTTTGGGTTTTTTTCTTTACTTCTTCACCGTGATGCTATTCATTCAAAAAGTTCTTTTCTGACACGGATTTCGGGAAACTGGTAAGAAGCGAAAGGACATGAACTTGACGGTACTTGTTATCTCTAAGCTCTATGGAATTCTTTGCACAAATCTTGCTTGTTCGTCCCTGATGTTATTTATTGAGAAAACATTAAACAGATGACATTAGAAATTAATAGAAAGGACTGTAAATTAAATTTATCCAAAAAGACGCATGTTCGCAAAATATCGGAGGCAGGTATTGAAGTAATGTCTTGTTAAAAATTATGAAGTTAATTATTCAATTACTAATCCCCAATCGCCCTTATTATTATCTTCAATTGACAGTTTATGGCTCAAAGAAAGCGTTAAAAATGTTCGTGTGTTTTTAGATTCGTTCTTGTCTATGCGCGAAAACATTCTAGCTTTTATATTTGAATTGTACTTCTTAAAACTTTTCATTTTATTTTATCAAAAAATACCTTCTTTTGATAAATTTTTAGTTAGCACTTTCGAAAAGTCACCACTTACGATTTTTCCGTAAATTTCTATCATTGTAAGTTTGGAAAAAGAGCGGAGAGGCAAAACTGATTTCATTAAAAAGTCAGAAGTATTTACTTTTTAGGATTTCGTACGAGTACTATACATTCAAAACCCTATTGAAATCGCGACCTGTCTATCAATCTGTCAGTCCATTCGTCTGTCACAGTAGTTTTTCTCGGAAAATGCAGTAGCTGCAGAAACCAAGCTTGATAGAGATATGTAAAGCCAAATTTGAAAGTCAGAAAAATTTTTAAGGATTTTTAAGGAGTGTCTCTCTGTGTAGAAGGTGTACCTTAAAAAAGTGTCTTTTATCAAAGATAGTCATACGGGGTATCAACTGAAAAGTCATACAATATCAACATTTTCCATTTAGTCAATTATCTTGTTTACTAGATATCCGTAGGCCACTTCTCTTTTTTCTTGAAAAGCTGTCGGGCCTTGTTTTATTGAGTGGACAAACGCGTTTTGACATTGAAGATGACTCAAAGGAGTCGAAACGAGTCTGCTCGCTCAAAAAACAATCCAATGGCTTTTTAAGAAAAAAATGTCTATCAGTCGTCGAGGTAGCACGGACCGAGCAGCAAAAGATTTTCGGAGGATTTTTCGAAGGATTTTTATGAATATTGAAATTCGGAAGAATTTGGTAATTCCAGGAATTGCGAAATTTTGGAGGAATTTTTTTTTTGGAAATCGTGGAAAAAGAAAAGGAGTTAAAGCGTTTGGGCAAGGCGCGTAGTGTGAGCGCGAGTAGAAAAACAAGTGGAATAATAGAAGTGGAGAAAAGGAGTTGAATTGGAATTGGAGTAATTGGAGAAAACACAAAAACAATGAAAACGTTATTATTAAGCATTTTTAAGTGTTATTATTTTTCTTTACACTATAATTATTTTGGTTTTTAGTCTTTTAATGACTAGGCAATAAGCGTTTCAGTTTTTACTTTCTTTCATTTTCCCGCGACAGTATTCCAAGTTCTGTCTTGGAATCTGTTGGTATAGAGGAAAATAATGAGTACAGGGAGCTCTCCGCCGCTAAATCTAGCTTCACGCGGAAAGCGAGGAAAAACTGGCAGCGGAGGAGTTTATTCTGGATTTGCTTACTAGTTGCAAGATGCAACTGCAAGTGCTGGAAGTCTCCAGTGACATGGAGAGGGACGAGGGTGGAAGTTTCACGGACAGTGGTGACGAGGAGCAGACTATCATAAAGCCAGAAGCCAGAAAGAGGCCAATAAGGTTGAAGGCAGGAGCCTATTTCGAAAGTATCGAAGACCTTTGAAGTGAGCGAGCCGAATATCCCCCAGCTCAAAAAAGTAGCGAAATTAGCTTCCGCTGGTTTTTCGGGGACCATACCCAAGCCGGGTGAAAGGCCGGGCTTTGAGGGAAATAAAGGAAATTCAAAGCCCCAGCAGCCAAGCGTGGCTGCTACCAAAAAGGGAGGGTGCCTCCTGTAGCGATAGCTTGAGCTGAAGACTTTCAGGGATAGCGTTAAAAGGACATGTGCCCGAAACCCCGAAAAGGAGCCAGAGTTCAGCGTGACGATGAACTGCTCCTCACGAGCTTCGCTTCTCCCTAAAACGGCTGAGGATCATACCAGCCTTTTTAATTTTCTGAAATGTGCGAAAGTGGCTTGCTACACCTACACTCTTCCAGAAGAGAGAAAATTGACTCAAAGGCGTGTACAGCTCATACGACAAGAACGATATCGTGGCTGAGCTGAAGAACATCTCAGAGAAGATATCTTTCAGCAAAAGGTTCTCCACTATAACCTCTAGGAGGGAAAATAGGGCGCTTTCATCTTTTTTAATCCAGTCCAAACCGGACTTTGAAGTGAAGAAAGCAATGGACATAAAGTTCCTATTGTATCAGAAGCTAGAATGGGAGCGTCTGCAGAAACATTGCACTTCCCAGCGCTTCAATTGCCAAAGATTTGGTGACGTCGCTTCTGACTGCGAACTTGAAGGCAGATGCGTAAAACGCGACAAGCATCCTAAGCCCATTGAATGTCCAATTTCGAAGGACGAGAAAACAGGCGAGATCTTCTGTGTGAACTGCAATGCTAAGGGCGAGTTTCAGAGGTTGTCCTCAAGCAAATGAAGTTGAAGGGAGGAGGAAGAATCTCCTAAAGAAAAAAGTGGAAAGGAGGGATTTCATCACCACCTCTATAAAAAATACTGTCCGTAAAGGGGTCTCGTACTCTAGCTTTTTACAAGGTGCAGCCTGCACCTCAGCCTATACGGCAACAAAAACAACAACCAATGCAGCTACCCCAGCAGTCGCAGAATTACCGTAATACGGTTTTTCGGGTGTGACTTGTTCACACTCATTTGAAAAGTGGACTCTTTCATCCCCCACTATAAAAAAAGAACTCACAAATCCTAGTGAGAAAAAACTGCGTACTTAGAATTCGCCTTCAAAGTATGTTGTCGTGATGAGTTCAATTAAACTCTCCATCCTCAACATATGTTCACTAGCTCCACGCTGTAAAAGCAATTTTGTTCAAGAAAAATGAACGCCCATAGACCATACTTTTTGTTGATGTCGGAAGTAAGACTAAAAAAAAGACACAGAGCGCATCTGGGAAAATACAAGATCATCAGGCGTGATGATCCAGAAGGAAGTCTTGGAGTTGCTATGGCTCACAAAGACCACCTAAAAGTTCAAAAGTCTGAAATGTATTGAAGCAGAAATAATAAGCTCCATGCTGGGAAGGTGCACCTTTGCGTTCGTGGGGATCTATGTTCGACATGGATATTCGGTGAGGAAACTCATGGACGACTTAGAAACAGTGCTTAGTCTGTGCGAACAATTCTATTTCTATTCCATGGGAGGTGATGTCATTGCAAAGCATCCTTCGTGGGGAAATACTGCATCCAATGGCTATGGAACAGCTATCTGTAACTGGTTTCAATTAAATATGGATCTCATACTACCTTCCGCCGAAGCTCGTCTATTATTGAATACTTCATCGTGTCTGCCATTCTGGTGAATCTTTCCCACAGTTGGAGGAATTTCGAGTGTGGAGTTCTTGACGCCGACTCTGACCATCTTTTGGTTGAGCTGACCTTAAGAGTGAAAAAGGGTGTGAAACTTGAGGTTGCAGATCCTCAACTTTTTATTCCATACAAGCGAATCGATTGGGCAGCAGTTAGTGCTGACCTCGACGGAAAATTGAAGGGAATTTTGATCAATAGATCGAAATACCTTTCTATTCCTGAAATCGATGAGGGACTGGCATGTATAAATTCAAACCTGGATACGGTCATCTCAAAGATCTCCATTAAGAAATCCTCCACAAATTACCTTTATCGAGATTTACCAGAAGACATCTTGGAGCTTTATGGTAGACGTAGTCGGCTTAGAAAGCTACTCGCAAGAATCTACCACCGCAATTTAAATATGGTCAACTGGGAATATGAACGTATTCATCTAGTGATTACGTCTCTTAACCGAATGATCTCGAGGAGAACCACGGCTTTTCCTAACGAGCGATTTGAAAAGGCCCTAGAAAGTATCAAACCAGGCCCTTGTATGCTTCCTCATATCAATACGATAACTCGCATAAAAAGGCTGCCCGGGGACCTCACTTATAATAGATTCATGCTTATGGATGACAAAGCCATCGCTGTCTCTATCGCAAAACATTTTGCGAAGTTCTTCAAGGAGAGAAAGCAAGTAAGTATTCTGCCGTTACTTCGTTAGTGACCAACACCACAATGAATTTCGACAGGGACAATGAGCAATTGTGTTTGATCAGGTCCTCTGATTCAAATCCTCTGACGCACCTACTTGCCATGGTCTCTTTGTCAGTCCTGAGAGACTCACTTTGTTGGCACAGGAGCAAAATTCCAAAAAATCAGCAGGGGCTGATAGAATCTCCAATTATATGCTTAAAAGGCTTCCCCATGTTTTCTTTGTTCTCCTCGGGATTATTCTGAATAGCTGCAGTAACATTTGCTACTTTCCTCAGCAATGAAAATGGTCAAAAATATTTGCAATACCCAAGAAGTCGGGCAGTACTGACGTAGTCGATACTCGTCCGATTTCGCTACTTTCAAATATTGGTAAGCTGCTTGAAAGTGTAATACTTGAACGCATCACACAATTCTCTGTGGGGACAAGAATTGTGCCGGAAAGACAATTTGGCTTCAAAAAAGCCTAGTCGATGGTAGATAATCCAAGAATAAGCTTGTTGTAGCTTGCCCGATTGATGTGGATAAAGCCTTTGACTCTGTATGGATCAATGGGCTTCTTTATAAAGGCCCATATTATAAAAATTAAAGACAGCTTCATGAGGGGACCAATTGCTTGTGAGGTGGCTCGTGGAGCTAGATCAGTCCCATTTTGTATTGACTCGGGGGCCCCACAAGGGTCTCTATATTAGGCCCATTTCTTTTCAACATATTCACCACTGACATCCCGGGCGTAAGAGACGAATATAAGCCGGGAATCCAGGTGAACCTCTTCACTGACAAATTGTTAGTGTGGTCATCTGAACACAATTTGCGCTCTGCTAGGATGAGGCTCCAAAAATATTTAGCATCTCTTACTGCATACTACCGGAAATAGGGAATCAAGGTAAATGCAAAGAAAAGTGAATTAATTGTGTGCAAGGACCCCCACAAAAACTTTAGTGGTCGTACAAGAGGCATCTGTGACTACAGGATTAAGTTAAATCCATACCATAGGTTTTGGCCTATAAAACCTTGATTCGTCCGATTATCACATATGCGGTGATATGGAATGGAGCTTCGAAAACAAAGTGGGGCAAGATAGGATTAGTGGAGCGAAAAATTCTTCGGGCTTGCACAGGCACCGGAGGAACGACGGTCTTACCCCAACGAGTCGCTGTACCAGGAGACAGGAAAGGAGCCAATAATATCGTATGCAGAAAAGCTGGTGGAATCGGGAATCAGGAAAGCCAAGGAACACAAGGCGGGAGTAGTCAGGAGAGCGACGGACAACCGCTCTATGAATGCAGCGAATGAGTAGTTTTAAAGTAGTCTTAGGGAAATAATGTACTTAATTTTAAGGAACTCAATTTTTAACCCTGTTTTTGTCAGAGCAAAGGAATTTTACGCCAAACTTCTTTTTACAATCTAATAATGTTTGATAATATTGTAGGTGTCGACATTTTAAAGTTTTGTTTTATCAAAAAATTAATATTGTAATCTAATCAAAGTAAATTATTATTGAACTCTGGGAGAAGCCCAAAGGAACAACCCGCATGAATATTGTTAGTTTAAGTTATTCATAAATTATATTTATGTAAAATTAGAAACCATCAAATAAACATATTGAATCTTGAATCTTTACCCTAGACTGCCAACTTTTAAAAATTTCCCAGGGTATTGGTATGCTCAATGGGGTCTCGCATATTGTTTACATAAACAAAGTGTGTTTCACTCGTTTTACATACTGTTTCACTCGTTTCACATACCTAATTGGTGTTGAGCGCATGGTTTACGACATTCTGTTTTTGTTCGGAGCTTGGGTCGATTTTGGTCACTATAGTATCTGAGTATACTAAATACGCTCTTGGCTCTAAATTAAATGTAAGTAACTAAGTAGCACAGTGTAACGTTGTTTGAACCTATTAGTTTCATCAAAGTCCACAACATTCTGTGGATTTCCAGCCACTTGACTTTCCATACATCACAACAACAATGCATGGTTTTGCTATCATATTAAATATACATTTCAAAAGCTTGAGGTGCCATTTGTCGATATTAGTACAGTAAATCTATAGGTTGAGGTCGGAAATGATTGCCTAGGGGTTGAATCTTTTTTTATTCGATGTAAAATGATGGCAATAAAGCTACCTTGAGGGTGGGCACGTGCAACTCTTCCGGCTTTTTTGAAAAACTCAAAAAACATCCAAAAAATTTTTGAAATGCGTTTATCTCGTTTGCTATGCATTTCACAGAAAAATCGATTGATGATAAAATGTAGAGGACGTTAAAATCTACAATTTATGTCATTGGAGCAATGCTGTACGACAAAAAATGCACACGGTAGGTGGCGCCAAAGTCTCCAAAAAAGTGTTTTTCCACTTTTTCACCCTGAAAATGTTATTTTATCGCACTCGTTTTCGGAGAGCTAAGTTTTGCTGTCTCTGCTCTCCGAAATTCATATAGCAACTGAAAAATGTACGGTCCTTAGTCATCAATAGGGCAGGTGGCCGAATAATCCCTGTTGTTAAAAGCATGCCATCGCCGCTGGAGAAAGTTACAGTAGGATCGACGAAATTACCATTAACAGCACGGTGCTGTATACGCAGCGCTATATTGCACTGTAACTTCAAAACGGCAAGTAATATGAAAAAATTGTTTAAATAAAAGTTGTTGATAATAAAGTAAGGAACAACTTTTGCATTTACGTCTTTGCGATAAAATAACATTTTCAGGGTGAAAAAGTGGAAAAACACTTTTTTGGACACTTTGGCGCCACCTACCGTGTGCATTTTTTGTCGTACAGCATTGCTCCAATGACATAAATTGTAGATTTTAACGTCCTCTACATTTTATCATCAATCGATTTTTCTGTGAAATGCATAGCAAACGAGATAAACGCATTTCAAAAATTTTTTGGATGTTTTTTTGAGTTTTTCAAAAAAGCCGGAAGAGTTGCACGTGCCCACCCTCAAGGTAGCTTTATTGACATCATTTTACATCGAATAAAAAAAGATTCAACCCCTAGGCAATCATTTCTGTAAAACGATTTATTTTTCGATAGATTTACTGTACTATATTAAGGTATTAGTAATCTTTTAATAGACGGTACCTCAAGCTTTTAAAATATAAATACAAACATAGAATATTTGTTTAAATGATCTACGTTCATGCCCATAGATATGTCCCTAGAACTTACCTACCTATGAACGCCTTAAGGAAGATCTACCGAGAAAGAAGCTATCCTTAACTTAGGTATCATGATAAATTTTATTAAAAGTTATAATGATAAATTTTATTTAAAATTATTTTTTTATTTTTTTATATATTTTTATGCAGCCCTGCGTACATGCATAGAGATTAACCGAACATCAGTTGTTTCTTGACCGCTGTGGGCGTCCAACTTTAAGGGTGGATTCCGTTCGAGGGGTTTGTAGGGGCATAATATTTGTGAAATACGGGTGTAGGTGACTTGTACTACGTTACCTAGTTTTCACCAGGAAGATTTGGAGTAATAAAACAAATTCCACGAAAAAAAAACCATTAATAAAATAACAACAAATTCTTTTGCCTTCATTTTTGGTTTCAAAAAATTTTTAAGACTTTTTGAAAATTCCCTGGGGGTGTATGTCTAGCATTCGTTGCGAACAATCGTGTTTTTATTTTTAAATTAAAATAATTTTTTAAAAAGTCACTTCGAAAGTAATTTTTTAAAACTTACCACATTGTCGAAATATTCGAACAATTTACCGAATATCTGGAGAAGTTTCAAAAAGTTCGAAAAAGAAGAAAAGTTTTTGTCTGGGGGCATGGAGGAGCTCGATGGTTTTTCACCGCTGGGAGATCTAGGGCCAGGCATTCCAAATGCAATTAATGAAAAAATACTGAAAAGAAAAAACGAACAAGAAAGTTTTGAACATAGGAAGCGTACTACGCTATCAAGCGAAGAACTAGAAAGAGTTACCAGAGGAAATGAAAGAGTTACCAGAGAAAAAGAAGAAATGAAACTTCGAATTCAATCTTTAGAGGAAATGATTTGAATGTTATCAAACGTCAATAAAACTCACTTAAACGATTAAGCTACAAAATACGACCGGGAAAAAAGAAGCCAGGTGTAGTGAATTTGAGTTTCCATAATGTCCGTAAAGGACTGCAGCGATGTTCTGCTGCCTCGGCAGAGGAAGGTGTTGGTTCCTGCCGAGAATGCCCTCGTCCGGAGACGCGTGAATGCGCTGGCAGGCTAGCATTGCGGTGTCGTGGGGCGGGTTCGTTTCCCCGACACGAGGACTCACTACAAAACATTTCGCATTCACGAATTGCTTGCAGAGATCACAAGAGGACGACCGAAGTCGCAAATTTGTAGATAACCTCCACGAAGGAATTATGACTTGTTACGAGAACAAGGGCAACCTGACAAGAAAGGCTAATTTGGGGTGACCTCGTCTTTACCCAAATAAATTCAGGGCCCACAAATGAAAGAGGGGCAACCGGGTGGTGGTGGAGCCCCTTCATGCCCACCCAACCGGAATAAATCCAATGTTAAATTGTTGAAGTGGCCAGGTATTCCTCTTCTGAGTGGAAAACTCATACAACTTGAATTATATGAACTTTCCCATCAGAAGGGGAGTACCCCGGTGACCAATTTATGTCATAGAATTATACAATTGAATTGCATAACTCTATGCCATAAAAAGGCACTTGGCTTGGGCCACTCAACCCATAAACTCACCTGAAACAAAAGAAGGAATTAATTTGTACCCGGCGGCTGGCTCATATTTTGGGGTGGAAGCCTGCCACCGTACCGGGTCCTATACCCGATTAGAAAAACCGGAAGGGAAAGACCGATTTTCCGTTTAATCCATCATTTTTTTATTGTTTTGTTTTTCTTTAATTAATATTGTATATTTTCGTGTAGATGTTACTCCTATTTTACTTTTTATACCATGCTAAATTTCCAACTTGTATCGGATCAGAAAATTTTAAGTGAAGTTATAACTATTTTCTCGTTTATAATGCCTCCATTCTTATTTAATCTAATTGTGTTGTTGGCCGAAAATCTGACAGCAATAATTTTGTTGGGAATTTTACTGCTATTGTAAAGTGTTTGTTTGTGTGCTTTGCATACATCAAATTGAACAGTATTTTGTTTCTTTAGAATTTATCTTTCTGGTTGTGTTTGAAGGTGTTTTATTTTATTTTTAAGGGTTAATAGAAATATGTAGGTAGGAAGGATGCATTCGCGTCTAAATTAAACATTTTCGATAAATATTTCTTGTCCTGCATAAATACGTCTTGTGTGTGCTTACTGAACCAAACGGGTCAGGTAGGAAATTAGAGTTAATATACTTGTATATTTTATGAATAATAACATTAGGCAACCAAAAAGGTACTTACATGCATGTTCCGTCGAGCGCTCGATGGGTGCAGGTAACTTCTTCTAACAACGTAGAACAGCTAGTTGTTTTAATCGTACATAAAAATCAATCACACACAATCACAACAGTACTAATGAATAATCTTAACTCGAAAGGTGTTTAGTACGGAATTTGTAAGATAAAGCGACTCAATATCTTTCTTCAGAGATGGTGCATGGTACAGAAAAAAATGAGAACAATTCAAAAGTCCATATAAGATACGCTTTTCGGCGAATGTTTTTGTTTTGCTGCTATCGATGACGACTGGTGTTTTTGTTTTCCTATATGTGTGCTCTGTTGCCAGATTCCCCGCGTCTATGCTACGTCGTTGCGATATTTCGACGGTTGTCGCTGACTTGTATGCTGGCGCTCCGCAATAACGAATATGATGTGAATTCACCGATTTTTACTAAGTCGCTCGCGTCTTCTCCCTCCTTGCGAACGATTTTGCTGTCGTTTTCGTTCAATCGAGTCGTCGTCAAGAAATCTCTTGTAGTACAGCAGCAAGATGGCGGCGCTAGACTTATCGTCGCGAAATCACAGATGCGAGTCGTTAAAGAATGTTTGGCGTCAACTTTTACGAATTTTTCGTGTCGTCCGATGCGATAACGTTCCGATAAATTTTCATCCCGAATACTAAATTGTTGCATGCACGCACTATACATGCAACCGAGCGAACGTCGGATTTCTGCACGAATTTCACTCGTAGTGGAGGTATCACGCTGGCACAACACTTGCGCGTGTTCCTTGCTTGTCGATGCGTATCAAAGGTCCTCGTTTGATTGCCCAATCAACATGTGCCGCTCCTTCCAATGAAGATCTTCACATCGGCCTTCCAACCACCTGTTGCACATCACTTCGTGACCTAATGCTGATGGCTCATGGCGATATTGGCAACTGCTATCGTTTTTTTACAGGCACTGTCGTAGAAAAAGTAGCGATCGGTGAAGTTTTTTCGCTGTGTATCAACAGGATGGTAGGAGTTATCTAACTGCCAACAACCATCCACCACGATTTTATTTTGGTTTTAAAGGTTTCCTTCGCTGGTGTAAACTATTTTCACTATAAATTCACAACCTTAAATCAAGGGAATTCACGACACTAAAATGGCCACCACGCGTACTTTCCTACGTTCACTCGCCTTCCTCTCACGAGGATCTTGTGCAACTCCGAACTAACATGGCGGGGCCGAGCCATCGAGCAACGAAACAGCAAAAGTTTCGTTTAATAATGCCATCTATGGGTGAACACGCGGTGGTGATAATGCACACTCGTTTCGGTTGTTTTTAAAATTCTAATTCGTCTTTTTGTAGATTCGATTAAGTTTTCAATTGAAAGCAATTTATGTTTATAATTATTAGGCGTAATTAAGGGGGAAATAAATCGAAAGAATAAGACAGGCACGCGTTAATTACCGACAAACAAAACAATTTTTAATTAATATTATGGTTGGAATGGGTAAAATTTGACAAATTTTGTGGGGTTTAAATGATACAATGATTTTATCGTTCATATAATTTAAGGGGTTAACCGTTTCGTTCTAAGCATTTGCATACCGCGTTACACCGCAATTAGTTAAATTATATTCAAAAGATATTGAAATAAAATCACTACACATTAAAAATTTTAAACAGTTTTAGAATTTTGTTTCCCGGGTGTTAAGTACAAAAGAAAGTTTTCACTTATTTTTCATGCGAAAAAAAAAGAGCGAGTGTTGCGATGGGGGAGGTGACTGAATCGACTGAATCCTTGTTAAATTGCGTTCGTGCTGTGTGCCTGTGTCAGCGCTGCTTTTAGAGCCATAGCTCCTAGATTACTACACAGGACACATAAGATGAGCGAAAATAAGGTAGTCACGCAAAAGACTCAACAAGGAAAGAAACCAACAGTACAAGATGCGAAAAAGACAACAATGTATGATGCCGATATCATACTAAGCCCGGAAGGAGATACTGCGCAAATCACTATACGGTATTTGCTGCGATGAAAGAAATGGATTGCCAAGAAAATATAGGTCATATTAATGATTCTAGTGATAACTTTATCGAATATTTAAAATCTATAAATCAATAAGAATTAGGAGAAGGAAAAGAGGTCAACCAGTGTGTTTGGTGGTTCTTCTATTAAAAATAATAAGACTATTAAAAAACTCCATTGATTAATGAATTTGGGCAGCACGGATGGGATATGATTCGCTATTGGCAGCCGAACATAAGATCGAAAATTTCGGAGTAAAGAGAGTGACCGTGGACAAGCTCACAATTAAAAATAAAAACACTGGCTGATTTCAACCAAGCCAAAGATGCTCCAAATAGTGTCAAACCTCCCCACTTCACATTCACGCCAAAGGCGGACAAAAATCAGAATTTCCTGTTGAAGGGCCTGGACTGTGGAGAGAATATAGTTCAAATGTTACAGGAAGCAGTATCAGCTGTCAAATTCATTAATGTAAACAATTTTAAAACAAGTAGATCCACTATTGAAGGCAAAATGTTAGCATTGTATTTGGTACAAATTTCAAACGATAGCAGTCCAAGTGCCCTCCAACAGGTAAAGTATTTGAACTTTAGAATTGTGATGTGGGATCGTCTTAAAAAACGGAGGTTGACCAGTTTTACAGGTGTCAAAGATTGGGTCATTCGGCTGCTAATTGCGCCATGCACTATCGGTGCGTTAAATATAAAGATATGCATGCTCCTGGTGAATACAAATTGGTTCAGATCGAACCTAAAGACTGTCTCAACTGCGGTATATTTGGTCATCCAGCATCATTTCGAGGATGCCCTCGATATCAAGATGCAAAAGTGAAATTTTCCTCAAAAGCAGACCCCAGTGTAACATCCTCTAGCTCCGTCAAACCCGGTGCATCACTTGCACTTCCTGCTAAAGGACTAGCAGACAACAATGTAAATAAACTAAATAATGTACGTGGCAATAATGAGCTGCTTCTCAAAATCGACCAAAAGCTAGAATCCCTTTCGGAATAAATAAGCAAGATCAAAAAATCAATTCCGTTTTGCAACGTTTAGGCCAACATGCTTCAAAATAGTTTGTCATCCAGTCACATTTTCATGGAGAGGCTTTGTCTCATCTCGATCAACGTTAACTCTATTGTTAATCTACATCGACGTGATTATCTCGATAAATTTATTGATAAGCAATAGCCTGACATCATGCTTCTGACTGAAACCCACCTCAATTTTTGGCACTCCATGACATTCAAGGATTATGAATTCGTAAGACACTATAGGGTAAATGGTGATGGGGGAGATGGCACCGGGATATTGTTAGAATACCCTATTGTTTCCAAAATATTAAAAAAGTCGGATTCAAAAATTTTGAATCTCTTGAAGAGTTCGTTATCAAAATTTCACTGCCAAGTGGGTAACCTCTTCGTTAACTCTACCTATGCAACTGGTCGAAACGTTCTCAAATTCAAGGAGGAGCTTAATTCCTTGTTTGAAATACTGGAATTGAACAGGCTGCATAGTTATTATATTCTTGCCGGTGTCTTGAGTGCCCGGTATTTATCGTGGTTGAACGCCAACAATAATCCAAGAGGTGTATTCCTGAAATCGTGGATAACAGAGAACCAAATTGAATACAGGTGCAATATATATGGGTCTAAGTTCCCTACATACTCTAGGACAAATTCATATTTAGACCTCTATTTTGCTGACGCAAGACCTGAATTCAGCTTTAATTGTCCTCAACGGAAAGTACCGGTACTTCTAAACGATAGTGACCATAACTCATAACGATGATGGTACAGCCTTGGCCAAAAGTATTCGCCACCCCACCAACTTTTAGAAATCTCTTATCGGTTGACCTTCAACGCGTCTATTGTCACCTAGTACAGGTGTAGGGATTAAAATGAACCAATTTAAATAACACATAATGTCATAAAACTATAACACCCATTTCCAGGTAAGTGGGATCTTAGGAAAGTTGACAGTTTACCACGATACTTCGCAGTGTGAACAAGTATCGATAAATTATTGTGAAATTGTCGTTGCTTTATTTGGGTCAGTTCACAAAGACCAGAAAAATGTCCAAGACCCATGAATTAAGTAACGAGGAACGTTTAAAAATCCAGGTGTTATCTGAAGAAGGCAAAAATAAAAGTGAAATCGCGAGGATTATGAAATGTCCTCATAGTACTGTGAGGTATACCTTAAATCGTTGTAAGATGACCACAAGTCACGAAAACTTGAAATGAAGTGGAAGGGAAAAGATTACATCTGCAAGAGAAGACCGCCAGTCATTGCGAACCTCTCTGAAAAATCGTAAGAAAACATCCTCTGAGTTGGCTGCTGAGCTAAGTAAGACCTTGGGGAAAAAGATTTCTTTTAGAACTACTAGAAGAAGGCTTCAAGATGCTGGCCTCAAAGGTTGCAAGGCAAGGAAGAAGCCATGGTTGTTTGAGAAGAACAAAAAGTTACCTTTGCAGTAGTGTTTAGAACATTACACCGAAGAAGATTGGGCCAATATCGTGTGGCCGGATGAATCCAATTTTGTGGTATGTTATTTGAACAATCTTATCATTACTTAAAGATGTTTGAGACATATGAAGTTGGGGATTTATTGTTTAACCTATTTTAAAAAATACTTATTATCTTTTAGAATTTCAGGTATTTGGTACTGCTGGTTCCACCTACGTGAGACGCAGAGTTGGTGAAGAATACATGCCAGAGTGCGTGGTGTCTACTGTAAAACACGGCGGAGGTAGTATTATGGTGTGGGGCTGCATGTCAGCGTCAGGAGTTGGAAAAATAATCGTGTGTGAAGACCGAACGGACTCGAGGAAATATATTGAGGTGATGGAAACAGCCTTGAAATCCTCTTTCAACATGATGCTTGGTGACACTAACCTCGACGGGGTCCATTTCCAACAGGAGAATGCGCCATGCCATAAATCTAGAGCCACCAAGAGTTGTTTTGAGAAAAAAATGGCATATAAATTTTAAGTTGGCCCCCTCAATCACTGGATCTCAATCCAATAGAACATTTGTGGTCGATATTAAAGCGCAAGATAAAGGAGCACTCAATTACATTGAAGCAAATTCTAAAGAATTCCCTAATACAGGAGTAGAATGCCATAACTCCTGAAGGGTGTAAAATGTTCATTTCTTCATTATCAAAAATAATTGAGGCGATAGTTAAAGCAAAGGGTTTAAATACCAAATATTAATGTAACGTAATCAATAAATGTATTTTAAGCACTTGGTATTTTTTTCCAATCCCAAGCTCAAGTATTTTTTAAGTTATTTGAAATTTTATAAGGTGGGAAATACTATTGGCCAAGGCTGCAATTCTTCCTCAATCGTTCCTTATAACAGGAATCTAACTAACGATGAAATATATATATATCTATTTTTCGAAGCTAGAGAAGCTGACGATGGAAACGATTGAGAAAGGAGTTCTCAAGATTAAACATCGAAACGATATGGAAGGATATGAAACACCAACTATCGTGAAGTTAAAAAGATTGAAAAGTCTTTTTCTCACACGCGCCAACAATATTTATCGGCGATTTTTGGACTAAATCATCCTTTATTGGCATTGTTGAAATTACACCTGAAGAATGTCCGGAACTAATCCGTTCATATCTTCAGAAGTCAGGTCAGCAATCATTGGGCGGAAACACTGAAGGGTATTCGCCCACAGGACCCAGATGGCGTTTTCATGAAAGCGAATAGCTTATTCCGTATGAAGTCTCGCGTGAGGTTATCTTGAAGTCACAAGTGATGAGATAAATCTTCTCGATAGGGCTGGTATCGAAATTTATAGAACGATTCCGGATAGAAATGAAAACAGGGTTATATGTGATGGTTTGTAGGAACTTGCCCTTATTGGAACACATTTTGAATTTCTTCATCTAGCCCAGTCATATTAGGGCTTTCACCTCGGAATGAAAGATAATAAGCTGCAAATTGGTATGAACCTTTGTTTTGTCATTCTAAATGTTGTCTCAAAAGTCACAATCGTTATCGTGTTCGCGTCTCAAGATATTCAAGGTCAAAGGTCACAAAAATCGGTTTTTCGCGAATATCTGGCTTCCTATCGGTTAAATGAGATATGCATTTATTATAAAAGTTGTAGGCTATAAAATTCCCTACAACTTTTGTTCAAACTTTTTTTTCATACGACCAACCGTTTTGAAGGTAGAGCGCGAAGAGTGCACATCGTACAGTCATATACGGCCTAATGCAAGGTCAAGCGTGAGTTATGGTTATCAGTACGTTATAAAGTCAATTATTTACTTGGAAATTATAATTATTAAACAATGCCTATTATTTATGTACTAACTATTAATTATTTATATTTAATTAAAGTAAGTAACTTGATTTGCAACGGTACAATTTCAAACTAACGAATAATCTTGACTCATACAAAGTGGAGAGAGTGGCCTTGAATACTATAGAACATCTGTCCCGGCAATGAATAGAAAAAGGCATAGGGTAGGGACAAGTATTTCCAGGTATATAAGTATTGAGAAATTTACGCGTTTTAAAGAAAAGATATATAATGTCGTGTTAACTTAAAATAAAACTAAAATATATAATCCAGAATTAATAATATTTTATACTTAAATAGTTAAATATGAATAATTATATATATTATTTATGTACTAACTATTAATTGTTTATATTTAATTAAAGTAAGTAACTTGATTATTTATATATAATTATTCATATTTAACTATTTAAGTATAAAATATTATTAATTCTGGATTATATATTTTAGTTTTATTTTAAGTTAACACGACATTATATATCTTTTCTTTAAAACGCGTAAATTTCTCAATACTTATATACCTGGAAATACTTGTCCCTACCCTATGCCTTTTTCTATTCATTGCCGGGACAGATGTTCTATAGTATTCAAGGCCACTCTCTCCACTTTGTATGAGTCAAGATTATTCGTTAGTTTGAAATTGTACCGTTGCAAATCAAGTTACTTACTTTAATTAAATATAAATAATTAATAGTTAGTACATAAATAATAGGCATTGTTTAATAATTATAATTTCCAAGTAAATAATTGACTTTATAACGTACTGATAACCATAACTCACGCTTGCCCTTGCATTAGGCCGTATATGACTGTACGATGTGCACTCTTCGCGCTCTACCTTCAAAACGGTTGGTCGTATGAAAAAAAAGTTTAAACAAAAGTTGTAGGGAATTTTATAGCCTACAACTTTTATAATAAATGCATATTCGCGAAAAACCGATTTTTGTGACCTTTGACCTTGAATATCTTGAGACGCGAACACGATAACGATTGTGACTTTTGAGACAACATTTAGAATGACAAAACAAAGGTTCATACCAATTTGCAGCTTATTATCTTTCATTCCGAGGTTGACCCCTTTTTTTACCTAATATGACTGGGCTAATCTACTAAACTCTGAGAGAGGGAATCAAATATTTTCAGAGGTCATTGAAGCAAAAGTTTCCGACTTCAAATCAAGCCTGAACGGCAAATCAATTCTTCATTTCAAATAATACATTGGCATGAACATAAATCTTATTGATTATTTTGTCAGCTATGAAGAATTGTGTTTCATATTTGCCAAGATAATAATACGAAATTATGATGTATTGACAACATTCCAAACATAATTCTCTGACATTTGCCTGAGGTTGCAATTAGGAACTATTGCATATTGTTCAACAACATGTTGAACAATTCATATTTCCCAAATGAGTTGAAAAAGGCTAAGGTATTTCCAATCTTGAAGAAAGGAAAAGAATCTTCGTGTGCTAAAATCTATCACCCAATCAGCTTGCTACCTAACATCAGCACGGTGTTTGAAGTGATACTAAACAAAGCATAAAACGCCCACATTGAGAAATATGAATTGATGCCGAATTGCCAATTCAGTTTTCGTGCCAGGCATTCGATCATACATGCGACAACGAAAGTAACTTCAGACATCTATTGAAAACTAAATGATAGAGAATGTGTTTCATTGAAATGGAGAAAGCCTTCAATACGATGTGGTTAGATGGACTAATTTTTAAACTACTTCAGGACAGGTTCCCCAGAACCCTTGTCGCCATGATGTGCAATATTTACGGGAAAGCATTTTTTGTAACTGATGGAAATCTGACGACAGTGCGGGACTTCGAGGTCTTGACTGGTTTACAGCAGGGAATAGTTACTGCCGCTCTGCTTTTCTCTATATGCATTCGAAAGCTACGGCTTTGATTTTAACGTCTCGCCAACCGATCATTGGTAGCGTTTGCTGATGATTTGATCATTTATACGGCAGATCAAAAAGAAAAAATTATCATTTTTTACAATAGTCTAAAGCTTAGAATAAAAGCTATGCTTCTCGATTTGTAGTCTCAATAGCTAAAAAATGCATGTGGATTTTATATTCAATTCTTAAGTAGGGTTAACTCTTTTTTGTTTTTGGATATAAACACATAATTTTCTTCCCCCTTATCAGTATCATTTGCATTACTAATTTGATATTTCTCAAGGTTCCTGCGTCTATTTCCTCACCTCATGATGAAAGTTTCTATTGGCACCTTTTCATGAGAGACTCTTTACCTTTTCATCCTTTGGTAAGCAGGATAGGATTTGGCTTCACCATTGATACAAGAAGGCCTACATAACATCAACTAGTTTATTTACTTGTAGGGCTTATATAAGAAGTATTTAATACTATTTAATACACCAAACTTACATGTTTTCAACTTCAAGGGTACTCTCCATTCAAACTAAAACACATATTAAAAGCAAATCCTAATTTCAAATTTCCATTTCAAAACGAATGTATTGGAAATCTTTCAACCATTCTAACTAACTCCGACATATTCCTTCGTAAATATCCTAATATTTCTGAAATATTTCGTGCACGTACGTAAAAAGTACAACGTACACATTTACATACTCGTACTCGTATCTAAAGAGTGTGAACAACATCCACGGGGGCGAAAATGGTTAGAAAGTGCAAAATTTGATTTCACCCTCAAGCCAAATGAACTCCCCCCAGAAAAAACTCAACTGGAAAGTCGAAAGAGTTAGAATTGTATTCCCTATTTGTAGAAAGTGTGTAAGGTTTGGAGCATGGATCAATAGTCACGACGACGATGACGTTTTGTTAATTGCAATGCAAATCGATTCGCTTCGATTTGCTGATTCGATTACATGAAAATTTCTTCTATGGTAAAGCATGATGATTTCTGTCTTTTACAACGTTATATGGTGTTTTCAAACAAAATTATCTGCATGCATAGCAGCTGGATAATGGATTAAAATTATTCAATCATGTAAAAGGTAACGTTAACTGAAAGACATTTCTTATATTCCCTGGTAATTTATGTAAACAAATATATATACATATATGTAAAATGCTATATTTTTGTAAGTTTAAAAATATTTTGTGCAAATTTTTTGAAATCTGTGACTAATCTTACCTCGTTAGTCTCCACTTGTAGCACGATGTCCGGTAAATTGAATTTCTCGAACCACACACACTCAACATCACTTGCATTTTCATCATTAGTTTGCAGATTTACTAACGGTGGCGAATGACACTCACGAAGTACCACAATATTTTCTTCATCGACGCACCGATAATCACCGTGCTGCGTTTGAGCATTGCGGAATTTTTCTACTTCCGACATATTAACGAAAATTGGGAACCGACAAGAAATTAAATTTAACGAAAAAATTCTATACGATTTGTAACTATTGATGATCACGCGATTCTGAAAATAAAAGAAAAAACAGTGAATATTGTATAATTGCAAGTACTACGATCAATACACTAGAAGCTAACAAGTAATAGCAATCAATTTTAGAAAATAATTGCATTATTATTCGGATATAATTAAGGTCAGATGAATGATATTCGTAACTGTGCAATTAAATAATTATAATTTGATTGATTTTATTATTTATCCGTAATTAAATGCAAACATCTTGTTCTAAATCGTTTAAATCAAAGTGCATGATAAAAGCGCATAAATTAATTACTTGCTTGAAACCAATTCGACCTGTTCCTAATATTTCAATTTAATCAAATCAATCTCAATACATTACAGCAGCTCTTTTAAAGGATGAGTTGCTCGTAGTTACATCACTTCAAAACGGCATGTGTATTTTATATTTGTTGATTTTATGCGTACATACATTCAAATTCATCACTTATCATAAGATGCATTTTAGCATGCTAAAAATATCGAAAATCTACCAATTTTTGCCACTTAAAAGGCCATAGTCCCATGTAGCCCTTAACTTCATGGCTCATGTTGAAACCTTTAGATCGAAATGTCCCGAAGATAAAATTGTTTTTTTTTCAGATATTGACTAAAATAATATGGTAATAAGGAACGAACGGAAAAACGAAAAAATTTTAATTAAAAATAGGCGATGATGCTTTTTAAGGTGGTCATTAACCGCATTTTTCATATTGGAAGCGTTATCGGTAATGACAGTGACTACTCTGTCGAATATGCCCCAATTTTCGAAAATTTCACGTAGTGCTCTGGCAACATTTTTCCCCTGAATGTCGATCAGTTAGTTGTTTGGTTTCCAACAACGTGCTTTTCATTTCACATCCTTTTATGTAATGGCCAGTGACAGCTAATAATGACTTAGAGGAGCAGGATGTCCATACGTCTGTGGTTATCGCCAAGTTCGCAGGTTCGGTTAACTTCTCTTGAACTTTAGCCAATATGGTAAAGTCAAAGTCAAAGTCAAAAGCGCTTTATTCAATACAAATCGGTATAAATTTTCAAAGAATATAAAGCAAATTACAAACAATAAGTTTCATCCAAAAAGAACGATACCAAATTTAATTAATTAAGATTATTACATATTTTGAAATTCAATTGGAAAAAGGAGAAAAAACCAACCAACACTATCCTAAAATTATTAATAATTTAAACACAACAGTGAACTTTGATCCTACACCTAATATGTTTTAACTTAATTCTAATAAAATTCAATCAAAAACTTGATCTTATACTAAAAAATCTATCACAATATTCCTAACCTACGCGTTTAATGTTATCTCTAACCTAATATAATAAACATAACATATACCTAACCTATCCCTAATTTATAACAAAAATAAACAACTCAAAAACTAAGTAACGAAAAACACAAAAACTGCAAATAAACACGAATAATTTAGACATTGTTATTCAGCCACCAATACCTAGATTCTCCCGTCTCAGCTCGATCAGCTTCAACGAGTCTAGCAAATGAGTATATCCATTGGAATTGTTGGTCTCGTGAACTCAAACTCGGAGGATATTTTATCTTCTTATCTGTGGCCCGTCAATATATGTGATATATGACTGGGACGCCATCAGTATCAAAAACATATCGATTCATGTCCAAATACACGAATGCTTCTGGAGGACCGAAACCAGTAGCGAGGTAAGTCGCAATATACTCGTCTGTAGGGTGGAACGGCTGTGAGATCCAAGGATTTTCACTCATAGTCACAGATCTTGCGATATGACTCCGAAGAAGTTTCAATATGAAGATATCGACTCTCATCACTTCAGCAGTTTGATAAATTCTTCTATTCGATATATAATGTTTCCAATCCGTCTCAGGTTTTCTGTACAAACCAGTACATACACGAAGATATTTACTTTCGAAAACTCTTAATTATTCCATAGTACTAGCATGGTATAGTATGCATGGTTGGAATTAAGGAATTCATAATTTTCCGCGGCTCGGGGGTTTGTAATGCTGGTTTAATTTTTATGAGTATTTTAAGAATCCTTTGTTCTCAACTAAAGATATTGGCTGAAAATCACTTACTATTATTTCGATTAAAATTTCATCAATTTCAGCATGTCCTGATTCGGAAATACTGCTACCTATTGCACTTCCTTACACTTTAAGCTGGCATTTTTGTTTTGTTGCCGGTGTTGTTTCTTAAGGACCACAAGCATTTTTTTCTGGTAGATGACGGAGCTGTTGATGGAATCTCTTCTTTTTAGCGCGAAAACGAAATGTGAAGAATTGTCATTTTTCGTTGTCAGATTTCTGACTTTGTAGAACGTAATTAAACGGTACATTCCTTCTCGCACAAATCTAACTGGGGCTAGATTCAGGAGGAATTTCGTTGATTTCTACGATTTATCTAAGCGGCAGTAGCTTTTTGCTGGGCGGATACGTCCTTTTTTCTTCTGACGGGGTGTTTATCGGCGGGAGAATTCTGCGTTGGGCTGCTACCGGACCTACCTCCGGTTGATGTGAATCATTCGTCGCCATGTGCATTGGAGGTGTGCATGACGCAGTCCCCGGTGCTTCGGTTGCTGTTGGTTGCGATGCTGACCTGAATGAAATGTCAATGGCTATTGTGCTCTGCGGTGCCCCCTTCGTCGGAACAGCCTGAACATGTTGAGCAGTGCGACAGTGTACCGTTTCGAGAAAACAAGGCTTGAGCCGCTCGGTGGAAATATTGGCTGTGCGTCCGTTGATGTCGATGGCGTGAAGGGTGTCTGAAATTCTCCTAAGAACTTTGTGCAGCCCCGAGTACGGCTGAGTCAATGGTTTTGTGACTGCGAGTTTTGTTTACAAATGGTGCTACGGGTTTCGTTAAGCTGTGTTCGAAGGGCGCAGTTAGTTCATGGTTTCTCGTAATTTAACTAAGAACTCATGTGGTTCGACGGCTGCACGCTGCGGAGCCAAGCGCCAAGAAGGATTTTGGTGGTGGCGTTCGAGTAACCCGTGAATTTTCTTGATAGAGACTTGAAAGTTGCTCGGCCGCTTGGATGTGATGGATGATGAAAAATGTTGAATAACTTTCTACGCAATATTAATGGAACGAACGGGCGCACTTTCGAAAGTGATGTGGCAGCCATCAATACCACGTTATCACCAACGATAACCTGTTGTCAGATAAGTGACGTGGTATTATTGCGGAGGAGTTCCTGCAGTTCTGCATCCTTTTGCTGCTCAGGCGCCAATTCGTTCATATCAACAACGGATGGGACTGAGATTACTTCAATCTGTGGCAGAGCGTCCGCAACGCTGTTGGTAGTTCCAGGAATGAATATTGCGTCCGTAGAAAACTGAGAATTGAAGCTCAGATGGCGAAGAATGTGAAACGCCGAACCTTCCAAATAGTGCCGAAAGTGACGTATACCGCTGTACATGGCCAGCAGCTTGCGGTCAAACACGCCGTAGTTGGTTTCTAGTTTGGATAACTTTTTCTGATAAAAAGCAAGCGGTAGCCCCTTGCCTGCTTGCAACTGCTCGAGCACTGTACCTACCGCTACGTCTGACGCATCAGTAGCAAGCTTCAGAGGTTTGTTTGCCTGGAACTGCAACAGTAGAACGGTGTCGGCCAGACTGTTGTTTTTTTCCAATTTTGGAACGCTTTTCCTGTTGCTGGTGACCATATGACCATATGTTTTATCATTTTTCTTTGAAGAGGAGAAGTCATTGTTTAATGGTGCTTGCAAACTGGCTGCATTTCGGATGAAGCGTCGATAGTAGTTAATGCATCCCAGAAAACGGCGAAGCTCCGCTACTGTCGCAGGTTGTAGAAGTCTCTAATTAACTGCAACCGAGACGGTGGGGGTGAAATGCCTTGTGCATTGATCACATGAACTAAATATTCGACCTCTGTTGCTCCCCATGAGCACTTCGCGACATTGATTATTGGTCCATTCTCCGTGAGGCGTTCGAACACCAACCGTAGATGCTTTCTGATTTGGAAGCAACCAGCAACCAGCAACCATTGTGTGCCCCCTTATACCGATGTGTTAAACATTGTCTGGGTGGCACAAAGGACCAAGCGACGTAATGTGAATGCGGATCGCACGAGCGTTGTGCGACGAAGAAAGAGTGATGGAGAGAGTGGTAGGGAATGGAGGTATTTAAAAAAAAAGAATATCGTCGACGTAGCAAATACAGCAGTCGAGGCCTTGGAATACCTTGTCCATGAATCGCTGGAACGATTTGGCTCCGTTACGTGGATCGAACGTCATTTCAGTGAACTCATAGAGGCCAAAAAGTGTCATTATTGCTTTTTTTTGGAATGTTCTCTTCTCTAATCGGGATATGGTAAAACTCCTTGAGTAGGTCGATTTTGGGAAAGATGCGATTTCCGGCCAAATCAAAAGTTATATCCTAAATGTGGCGCATTGGATAACTGTTTAGTACAGTGGCAGCGTTTAGTAGGCGCGAATCCCCGCACGTTCGCTAGGAACCATCTTCCTTTCGAACGAGATGCAGGGGGCTCGTCCAAGGGCTGCTTCATGGGCGACACAGTCCCCTGTCTTGTAAAAATTGGATTTCAGCTCTAGCGATCTTGAAGTTCTCTTGACTAAGCCGTTGAGGGCGCTCAGCAACAAGCGGGCCTTTGGTAACGATGTGGTGCCTGATCTTATGCGTGACCGTTTTAGCTTAATGGCCGGATTGATTATTACTCGGGAACTCCCTGAGTATTTCTTGGTATTGTGAGTTCTTCAGGATACTCGATACGGATTCTAACTGCAACTTTTACGTAGGATCGCGTATAATGCTTAAGGAAGTCTGCTTCTAGAATGGTGTGTGCATCCTGCGCAACGTGGAATTGCCACTGAAAAGAACGTTGAAGGCCAAGCGAAATGTTTAAAGTTATCTTGCCGTAAGTATCAACCGGTGTGCCGTTTGTGGCGAATAATTTGTAGGCAACGCGTTTACTTTTTGATCGCACTGAGATCAAAGGAATGACAAACACGTCTGCGCCCGTGTCGATTAAACATTTTAATGTTGATTTTAGATCTCGTATTTCCAAGTGATTCTGACGAAAATCACTAGCCCTTACCTGCTGAGCTAATGATTTGAGGTTTCCCATCGATGAAACATGGAAACGGAATGGTGAGCGGATTCCGTTGATCTGTCCTCTCACCTCAGACGTTAGCGAGGCAACGTTTTCATCGTGATAAATTGTGACAGGCTGTGCATTATTACGAACCTCCACTTCGGCAATAGCATCGCTTACATAACAACTAGCGATTCTATCTGCAGCCGTGGCGAGCTTGCTTAATTCATTTGTATCTGCTACATCGGCGAGTGGTCGTATGTGCGTAGGAAGGCGTTGAGTTCACAATGCTTTCAAAATGACGTAGGACATGAAATTTCCGGCCACCGACTGTCATTGGGCCAAAAATTGAGATGGTCGCTGCTCCTCAAACGCCAGGCCGCCGAACACGTTCACGGTCCCTGAGCGCGAAACACCCAAGAGTTTTGCTTTAAGGGCCTCGTACTTTCAAGTGGCGACTCTATAACGTCAGCCACTTGTGTGATGATTGACATACCCAGTTCGGAGACCACCTTGTCGAAACAGGCCAAATCACTCATAATCTTATTCGGCCAAAATTGCGCTTCTACACGAGCAAACGACAATGCCGGTTGCTCTGTCAAAATTGTGGGAGCCTACAGGAGACAGCTTGGATTTCAGCCCCTTCTTGCGTCATTTTTGTGCTGGCGGTCGAATTGAGGGGATTATTCGCAGGGCCTTAAAGTTCTTCATTTACTTCTTCAAAAAAGGCAATTCATTGAGTAAGGGCTTTTTCATTGTTCTTGTTAAAATAATTTGATATAGTATCGTTATTTTGAATGATTTCGTACAAGTTTCAAAGTGTTTACAGTTTAGGATTCTGTGTTCATGATCATCTTTGATGTCACACCACTTAAACCCTTGGGATGGAACAATTTTTGCTTTTCTAATCTCTTGTGGTTGTAGGCTCTGTTGAGGAGAATTCTATTTATTTGTTTTTGTGTATTACTATTCGGGGTGAAATAGTAAAACCAAGGTTTTGTTCTGAATATGAGGTCCGTTTGTAGTCAGGGGCTGTATGCTAGATTTTTGCTGTTGTTTTGAAAATATTCGTGCCATTCTGTGTTTATGGCGTTGTTGATCTTTTTAATAGAGTCATCCCATTCTAGAAATGAGTTGACCTCTGAACCTTGCATTATGGCCAGTTTAGCTGCTTTGTAAACCAATTCTAAGCTGTGAAATTTTTCCGATTTGGGTATCCAATATAAGAGTAGTAGGGAGTCAGGTCGTTTGTCAAGGGTTTTTTCTGATTTTTTCTGTGATTAATTTGTGTTGTTTGTGATCTCGTATATTGCGTTTTTGGAGTCAGTGAAAATGGCTAGGGTATTTTTGGGATTAGATTCCGCGTTACTTATAGCTTCATGTATAGCTTTTAATTCAGCATTGACAACTGTCGAGGCTGTGTTTATGCAGTATTTTATTATCTTTTTAGAGTTGTAGCAGTGAACGGCTATACCAGTACCTAGTTTGTTTTTTGCCGCGTCCGTGAAGACTATGATTGCTTTATTAGCAGAAGGTTCTGTAAAACTGCTTCAATCGAGCTGTTGAAGTTTTCACAATTTATTGTTTTGAAATTGTTAGGGATGTTGTTCATGAAATCGTCAGATTGAAATTTTATATTGGGCGGATTTGGTAGCGCAGAACCAAAACAGGTGTTGTTGTAGAAGTTGGCATATTTTTTGTGTATTGTGGTATAATTGAAGTTTTTTTTTGTTTTTCGTGATCATTTCCCTGAAGTTTTGGCGGCATACGTTTTTTTCCCAATTTCTTTGGCAAGGATTTGTTCAGCTCAGTTTGGCCGGCAATTCTTTGGCTAGGGCAAGCGCTAGTATATTAGGTGCAGTTATAGGGACTCCGAGGCATCATTTTATGGCTTTGGCTTTAAGACTTTCTATCTTGCTTAGAAAGTATTTGGGAGCGTGAATAATGTCAGTTAGATTAGTTTCTATTACCGGTCGTATTAGTGATTTGAAAGTGTTTGATGCCTTTTTGGAGGGAAAACCATGTTTGGGGGAGCTGATTTTGAAGGCTATATTGATTGTTTTGTTTGCTTTACTTAGGGATTTGTTACAGAATTAGTTGGAGATTTTGGTTGTTAAAGTTTCTTCCTAGGAAGGTGATATTTTTGACTATTTTGTTTGAGTGAGTTTTATTAGTATAGAATTCTATAGCTTGCGATTTTTTCAAGTTCAGGGGAAGGTTTAACCTATTACATAAGTTTGTAAAGTTACTGAAAGTTAGCTGTAGATTATTGAGGTTGTTTAGTCTGCTTTTTCCTTTACTTATTATTTAAAAGTCATCAGCGAATTGGATGAGTGTAGTTTGACTGTCTGTGATTTTATGGAGGCTAGATGTGTAGAGGTTGAAAAGGAGCGGGCTCAGTACGTCCCCTTGCGGAAGTCCGTTATTTATTTTGGTCGAATCCTTGCCTAGATGTAATTTCTTGTACATCAGGAAGTTTAAGATCCGTGAGATGTATGAGTATTCCTTCTTGATGTTGAAGTTAGACATAACGTTGAACAGTTCCAGGATATCTGCTCTCGTACGCACTAGCAACATCACATTTGATAATCATAATGTTTTTAGCTTTATTGTTTTTATTAAAAATGTGTATTACAGTGTTTATAAAGGGTTTTCCAATAAGAGGTGTTATTTTTAATAGCCCGCTATGTCGGTAGATGTCACTTTTGAAGCTGTCATTTTTTAACATTTGACAAGTAGAAACTACGCCATTAATAAAAATGGAACGATACACGCTTCAACAACGCATTGACATTATTAAAATTCACTATAAAAATGGTGAAAATTCGGCAGAGACGGTTCGTAAAACTTGAACATTTTTGGGTCGTCGTGAAGCACCTTGTCGGACCGCAATACAGAAATTGGTGGACAAATTCGAGGTGTTGGGACAACTTAGTGATGTGAAGAATAAAACCCGTGCACATCACTCAAGAACAGCCGAGAATGTTGCTGCTGTAGCCGAAAGTGTTGAAGAAAACCTAGGTTTGTCCATTCCTCATCGTTCTTTGGTATTAGGCATTCCATAAACGTCTTCACACCGTATTTTGCTTAAAAATTTAGGTTTAAGGCTTATAAAGTTCAGTTAACACAAGAACTCAAGCCGGTCGATCATCAACAACATCTTGTCTTTGCTGATTGGGTCCTTGAAATGCATGAAAATGATCCGGAATTCCATCGAAAAATCATCTTGAGTGATGAGGCTCATTTCCACCTCGGTGGCTTCGTCAACAAGCAAAATTGTCGCATCTGTGGCTCGGGAAACCCAAGAGTTATTGTTGAAAAGCCTCTCTTTCCTCAACATGTGACTGGTTGGCGCGATTTATGGCCCGGCGGAGTCATTGGACCTTACTTTTTCGAAAATGAGGCTGGAGGAACACTTACGGTGAATGGATTGCACTATCGAGAGATAATTAATATTTTTTTATGGCCGAAATTGGATGGTATTGATTTGGACAACGTTTACTTTCAACAAGACGGCGCTACGTGCCGCACAAGCAACGAAACCATTGATTTTTACGGGAAAAGTTTCCGGACCGTGTTATCTCTCGAAGAGGTGATCACAATTGACCACCGAGATCTTGTGATTTAACACCTTGCGACTTCTTCCTTTGGGGCCACGTGAAAGAGAATGTCTACGCCAACAGGCCAGCGTCGATTCAAGACCTCAAAGATGGAATTCGTGAGGCTATCGAGGACATAGGGCAGCCACTTTGCGATTTGGTTATGGAACATTTCATGAAAAGGATATGGTCCTGTAAGCGTGGTCGTGGTGGTCATTTGCCTGATGTTATTTTTTACTATTAACGGCATAGCTTCCTCTTTATAATGAAATAAACATCCGATCATTTATATTAAAAAATGGCATTTTTCTTTTAATATCAAAATAACACCTCTCATTGGAAAACCCTGAACATGAATTTGCCGACATTCCTTTTCTGTAAGCAAAATAGAAGTCACTCAGAAGGTTTTGGTGTTCAATGTCACTCGAAATTCTGTTTTTGATTGTGCAGTTAATTATTTTTAGAGGGATATTTATTAGTCATATTGATCTGTAGCTTTCTACTTTAAAGAGTGGTTTGTTTTTCTTGGGGATGGGCACTATTTTGATATATCTTAGTTCGTTATATACATTATTATTTTTGAAGCTATCGTTTATAGAGTTTAGTAGAGCTATTTTATTGTGGTGATTTAGGTAGTTGATAATATTATAATCAATAGCATCTAAGCCCGGTGATGATCTTTTTTATGTTTCTCTAGTATTAAATGAACAAACAAAAATATTTTCTATTTTCTTATCTGACAACTCATAATAACAGCTGTCTAAAAACTTTCTTATTGGGGTTTTAGACTTTGATTCACGAAAATTTTTCGGAACACTCGATGATTTTTCTTTGCCTGGGAGTTCAAATAAGTGAAACAAACAACGCCGATTAGCTCCAACCAATGAATGGGATTGATGTGACACGTCTGCCGGTAACGGTCAAAGAAGCTGACAGCAATAGCTGCACGCACTGATCAGACGTACGGTTGCGAGCGATAGCGTACAATTGCTCTCATCAGGTGTTCTAATGGTGCCAATTTTCTTTCTAAGCTCTAATATGAAACTACAAGTATAAAACAAATTAGTAGATAGCGTAATGGTGGCCTCAAGTAGGGCACCCTTCAGCAAAGGCAAAGTTCGTCCGCCCCCCGCAATATGTAAGTGGACTTCACCGCGCTGTTGTTCAGCTTGTGTAGCTCATATTTTGTCAACGCTGGCTAATTGTTTTGGATATTGTGGGATGCGACATCCGAAAATAACACTGGGTGAAGAATGGTCCAATCCATAGTTAGTATGAAATGAAAAGGTATCCAGAATATTGGTGGCAGCTTATTTCTCTTTAAGAACACAAGATAACATAATTCTATATTCTATTACTAGTTTATAAAGTCTTGATATAATAATTAGCACTTGCCCCCTCAAAACAGAAAAATTGAAGCTATTCTCTATTTTATAGTAGCGAGGTGAAGGTCTGACTCGATCGAAGGTCAGTACATCGCCGCTGCTGTTTCGAAATTGGAGGACGCGGTCAATGGACCGAGACAGTTGGAGGCGCTATCTGCAGGAAGCGAAGGCCCGAGAGGGGTTGTAGTGCTACAAAGAAGAAGATGTGAAGGTTATTTATTCCCTAATTGTGGAACTCCCAAGGCTTATGGACTACCTACCATATTCTCCTGTCAACTTGAGACCTAGGTTTCGTTTGCTCTGCCTTGAGGCGGTATAAGTTACAGCAATCCTTTTTTGAGCCAGAAATGATCGGCTAAAGAACGATGCAACGAATGATGCTCTGCGTACATATAATAATCATCCAGATAGTGAAAAAAGCGAACTCACTATTGGTTTTTAGGAATAGACTTAAGGAACGAATACTGACTGAAAATAAGTCCTGAAGATTTTCAATACAGTATCTTAGGGTATTTAGACCCTAAGGTCGACATGCATAAAGAAACAGCTATTTCTAATAAACTGAGTTTTTTTTACTGCGTATTATAATTATTTTTTTTTACTGTCTGAGAGTTGTTCAGAAAGGAGTAAATACTTCACAACATTTGGTGTACCGGCCGATGTTTTACCAACACTTAGGAATCGACGAGGTGTGAAGTGCGGACCGCAGTAGCATTGTGCGACAATGATAGAGTCATGTAGAGAGTGTTAAACAATGGAGTTGATAGAAAATGAGAGAGGGAAAAATATGTTAAAACAGATACCCCCATCCTCGACACCTCCAGGCGCCCAAGTATGCCGTTCTTATTTTTCAGGAATTCCCGACGATAAAATGCCAAATGGTTCTATTTGACAACTGATCTAAGCATATATCTGATTAGACTATCTGGACGGAGTTCTCCTATTTGATTATAGAAATGACCACACTGCCTTTTGCAAACCTTTGGCACGCAAAGAATTGTGGCAGACATCATCTTTTTCTGCGCAAAAACGCAGTCGGAAGACCTTGACTTGTGCAAGTAAGACTGAATACATCGATGCCCGCTAGCTAGTCCCGCTGGCGGCAATGAAATTCGTTAGAGGGTTCATTTGGCTACTAAGAGAGGGAACCATCTAGAAATGACATGAGTTGATCTAACCGTGGTATCACTTCAGGAATGATTCGTCTCTAATTCACTTCTTTATTTTTGTACTGACTGAATTTTTTGAAATATCTTACAAGACAAGGATGATCATTAATACTATTCAATGAAAAGAAAAATTGTACGCTTGTCACTAAATTTTTGATTCAAATACTTCATCTCTGAGATATGAATGATCAGAAAAACAATTTTCTTTTCTATATTGCCAATATCTTAAACACCAGAGACTTCAATTCCCGAAATTTCCACAAGGAGGGAAAATCAATCATACCACGCTTGATGCGGATCATAATTTTATTTACTAAACTACTAGACGATTTGTTAATTGGGCAAGATTCAACGGACGTTAACAATATATTTGATACTAATCAAGAAGTCAAAGGAAGTATGTGTATGTGACAGCATAGCGAAAACTTCCAACAAATGTACGTTACTAGACTGCATTATACTCACCGCTGATTTCAACACTTGCCGAGATATCATTGAGCACTGTTCCAGTCAGAATATGCGTTACCTTTTTAATTCACTTTAGAACGAGTTGCTGTTGGACTTCCGAATCACTTTGTAAGGTTATGTTTACAACATAAAAGTGACACTTCACAAACATGACTGGGCGCCAATTTTTGGTTCGGTCATTTTGCAACGCAAATAATTTCATTTTTCCCTTCAACTACTACAGCTCGAAGGTGCCAACGATTGTTTCACCAGAACCACCTTACCAATAATTCTTGAGAAAAATATGGATACCGCTCAATTTCGAGAAAAATGTTTCACCGGAAAGTTACTTCCTTCGTCCGGACAAAACGCGAATAGCATACAGAATGATTCTTGGGAATGTACAGGGGCAATTCACGGGATCACATTGAAATAATTACGAAAATCATATTCTCCATACATTATTATTCAAACAACGCATTAAGATTAAGATCACGATTAAAAATTCGACTCTTTAAAAGTTATACTTATAAAATATTGACAATCTGGTAATGATTTTTGGCTCATTTCTTATTGTTTTGCGCTAGCGGACGATTGCCCTGCGACGACGCCCTTCCAGCCCCACCGCCACGATTGGCAAAAGTATTTCGCCCACCAGACCTGCCGCGCTGATTTTGCCCTCCACCACCACCGCCTCCGCGCGGCTTCATCTCAGCTCTGTTACGAGACTTCACTTGAGCATCCTCCTTCACCATATCAATCACTTCGTCGGGAATACGAAGGTATTTGATAGTGCTCCCACGGATATAACATTCCGGCATTCTCCAGAATCGGTCGCCGTCCTGAAAATGTCATCCTCAAAAAACGGTCGGGAATTATTTAAGCGTTATTAACCATACCTTAGATGTGCAAATTACATCACGTAAATTAATGTTCATCCAGGTATCACAGCTGACCAAGTGACCGTTGTATGTTTCACCATTCTTGAGTTCCACCAACTACAAACAGAAATAACTTTGCGATATTGCCTCCAGTTACAAACATTTAAGTTAGTGTACTTACCATCGGGTGGCTCTGCGCAGTTTTCAAAAGTGAAAGCGGAAGCTGCAATATCACAAATTAAGGAAATAATTGGAAAAATATATAAAGTCCTTACCATTTTCCAAATGTTTTGCAGTCCGCAATTAATTTACATATGTCATCAATTGTTATGACATTTCGACGTCATCAGAAACTGTCAAACATTTAACGAAAGACTTATACGCCGCTGTATCTCGGATATGTACAAGCAACCGGATAAATACCACAAATACATTGTTTGCGATATTAAATGGTTTCGGCAGCAAAATGATCCATTTTTGAAACAAAAGGAGTGATTGCTACATCGCTGCTCATAATTAAATTCCACCTTCAAAATTATCATCTAAATATATTTTTTACCAAATTGCACCTCATGTAAGCCGGTCACCGATTTAACGAATCCGAACTCAATTGCCAATCGATGTTCGTACACCGTCTGTCAGCCCGCGAAATTACTTCGTGACGACGGAAACATCAAAACAGTTGGAAAGGTTTAGTGTGTGGAAAACGTTAGTTTATTATTTGATCGGTATCAGATTATCATCATATTTGCAGTCAACCAGCTAGAATAAGTCCAAGCCAAACCGCTGTAAAATTTTTAATCGTTATCTCGCAACAATGGCGAGCTCTTCAAGGTAATTGCAAAATGGATTTTTTTTCCACGAAGACGCGCTAATCTTGTCACAACCAAGAAGAGACCTGCAGGCAGCTTGGCGTAACTTTTACTTACTTGTTTATGTTGCATAATTCATATGTTAAATCAGTGAGCTGAGTTGATAATATGTACAATGGCAGCGTGTATTGATTGGAAAGGATAAAAATGGTCTGGGCTGTTGGGTGTCTGGCCAAGCATCCGACTCGATGGCTTTGTGGGCCAATTTAATATAATTCTAAAGCACGAATTTATGTCAGCAATTTTAAATTTGGGTTTAAATAAGTATAATAGCACTCAGTAGGGTCCAAAGCATCGGAAAAGAGTTGCAATTTTCAGTTTGTACGCCCAAACTAAAACGGACTATTTCCAAATATGTGGCAATCACCTTTGGGGAAACACGAACAAAATAATTGTCTGCTATTTGGAGTAATTCTGTGTCGAACTTACAAAAACCCGATTTACACATGTATCTAATGTTGAATCAATTTCCGTATATTGCAGACCCGATATATCAAACAGAGTGGTCTGTTACGCTCATCCAGATGCGCCGCTTATTGAAGATTATCGTGCAGGCGACATGATCTGCTCCGAATGCGGCCTGGTCGTTGGAGACCGCGTTATCGATGTTGGCTCTGAATGGCGGACATTTAGCAACGAGAAAAGTGGCGTCGATCCATCTCGTGTCGGTGGGCCGGAAAATCCTCTCCTCAGTGGCGGCGACCTGTCGACTATGATAGGTCCCGGAACAGGATCAGCCTCGTTCGATTCATTCGGAACGCCAAAGTATCAGAACCGCCGCACGATGAGCAGTTCAGACCGTGCCTTGATTTCAGCCTTCAAAGAAATTTCCACAATGGCTGATCGAATTAATCTACCGAAAACAATTGTTGATCGCGCCAACAACCTTTTCAAGCAAGTTCACGACGGGAAGAACTTGAAGGGGCGATCGAACGACGCCAAAGCGTCCGCTTGCTTGTATATTGCTTGTCGGCAAGAAGGTGTGCCTCGTACATTTAAGGAAATTTGCGCTGTAAGTAAGATCAGCAAAAAGGAAATCGGACGATGCTTCAAATTGACCCTAAAGGCTCTAGAGACCTCTGTGGACTTGATCACAACAGCCGATTTCATGTCACGGTTCTGTGCAAATTTAGGTACTTAGCTTTGAAAGTCGAATAAATACATTGCTTATAATATTTTATCGATCAGATTTACCCAACATGGTCCAAAGAGCAGCCACACATATCGCTAAGAAAGCTGTTGAAATGGACATTGTCCCAGGACGCTCACCGATCTCAGTCGCTGCAGCGGCTATTTACATGGCATCACAGGTAATCGCAAAACCTTTTCATGGTCTTAGATTGAACTTCAAATTTTTCATAATTTTCCAGGCATCGGAACACAAACGCAGTCAGAAGGAAATCGGCGACATTGCTGGCGTTGCTGATGTCACTATTCGCCAATCGTACAAACTAATGTATCCCCACGCGTCCAAGTTATTCCCAGAAGACTTCAAATTCACGACACCAATTGAACAGCTACCGCAGATGTAAATGGGTGGCGATTCCATTAAGAAATTTCTATCAATTATAATTGTTAATCAACTGATAAGTCCTGTTTGCTCTTAATTAATAGCTATTATCATTTGATACAAAATTTGAAGCGTCCTTATTTGCTCAGTGTGTTCAATTTCCAAGCACGTGGCGTTTATTTTGTTTCTACTTTTCGTTCTTTTGCTTTACTTTTACCCCCGGTAGATGAAACCGCGATTTTTTTTATACTTTTAACGTGAAAGTAATATCTTAAGGAAAATATTAGTTTTGTAAAAGCGTCTCCTTGATGAGATGATTTGTAATATAAAGATTACTTGTAATATTATAAATCATATTCGAAAAGAAAATTTGATTTTCATTTGTAGAAGATGTGATTCAGTATTTAATGGTCCCAAGAATATTTTTCGTGAAACTAGACTGATAAGTCATCATCGCCATTCCTATCCAAAGCACCATTCTAAGCGGTCCAGAATTCACAAGTGTGTGCGACACGAAAAGTGATCGATTGTCTTGCGCTCCAACAACGTGGTAGTAGTTTCAGTGAAATTTACCGGTGCAATCATTACTAATTTAATAAGTCCTGTCCTGTCCTAAGAAAAATTATTAATAAAAACAACTTCCCAAAAAATCAACTGGAACTAATTTCCGTCGGAGGGAAACCTTTTAGAGAACTCGACGACTCTGGGAGACGGATCGAAGGTAGACTCTACTCAATAAATTTAAGATACGGCGCCGCTCGTTCAATTTTCCCCTGTGCAGCTCAACTAGTTAAAAATTGACTCACTTGCGTATAATCTGATCGTCCTCCATTTAAGATTCCAAATCAACCATATATTTTCCAGGTTTTGAGCGGGCATGGGTGTTTTCAGTCTTACCTGCACAAGATTGGTAAGTCACAGTCCCCCGATTGTCGGTTTTGCCAAGCAGAGGAAGACAATGCCTGCAGCGTCCAGAAAATGGGACAGGCTGCGAAGGGACCTCTACAGGGAGACGGGGGAGCTCACCCTGGATAATACAGTCGCGGTGATGCTCGAATCGGTTGACAAATGGAACCAGGTGGCACATTATGTTCGGGCAGTCCTAAAAGATAAAAGGGACTGATAGAAGCGGGGGCCGTTCAGGCTGGGAAATCGCTTTTCTAGCACCTCCTCTTCCCCTCTCCCCTCCCGCTAGGAAAAGGATCCCCCAGCCTGAAGGCGCCTCACGGCGTAACAAAACGAGACCTGGCCCGAAGTAATATGTCAAACGATCCCAGGCTAGGTTCTCAGGTTGGCAGAGGAGGTGTTTAGTGGGTAGTCCAGTTGCCTTCTTGCGAGCATGGGAGTCCCACACTCTGTGCGTAAATGGGCATTCACCTCCCTAACACAGAAAAAACCTGGGTTGGTTTTTTTTTGTGAAAGAAAAGGAACAATGGAAATGTTGCTTTCTATCCATCCAAGTGTACACTTTTAAGGAGCTTCCTCTTATCCAAAGCCGAAATATTACTCCACTCATTAATTTCCAATATTCAGTACACAAGAAGACAGTTCCAATGAATCAATATTAAATATCTATATTTTACCCACACTGTTTCTTTTCCCTTTCAGTTCAACAATTCCCAAAATTTCACAACATGAGCAAAAGAAGAGAACAAAGTGTACCTTAATTGTTTAACAACGTAATGGGGGCCCCTTTTCATTGGATGTCAGATACGCAATTTAAATTTTCCTCGTTGCAGAAAATCTTTGAAGATCTTCTCATAGTAATTTTCCAATGCGCTATCCACCAATTCTCCCCCGAAAACAAATTTCTGCGTCCCCTGTTGTGACAAGGGGCCGAATAATATGCTACATTTGATATAAGCTATACATAATACTCTTTATTAATATAATGATATGCAATTTAAATAACACACGCGACTCGGCACTCACTACTCAACCGACCAAGCGAGACAGTTCTTCACTATAGTCTAAATCGAACACGTTCGTACTCTACACCATGATACAGTCTCGTACGCTTCACTATAGTCTCCCCCACTCATTTTTAGGAACTGGACACATGTTGAAGACATAGTCCCTGATATGTGCAAGGTTCTGATGGTTTCTGGTAGACCTGGGTAATGGAGTCGCAGGCGGAATAGCCTGAACATGCGGACTATGTGTGTCGAATTGTGTATCTGGTCGGTTTTCATGTGTCGAAGTTGACGCTGATGGAGACTGGCAGTTTAATGGCACCCCTGCAGTTTCTTTTGAGGATGGCACACCCATTTGGTGCTGCGGAATTAAAGGAGCAAAGGAAACTTGTTTCTTCGGAACAAAAGTGGCGACCAACTGATTAATGTGATGTTTCAGAGTGCGGCCAGTGTCCGATTGCCAAACGTCTTGGTTTCCCAGGTGAATCTTTGATTGCACTCTCTCTCCCACTTGGAGAGTACAAACCCGTAAAGCGGTAGGTGCTGTTGGAGCAAAAGCTTTGCTGTTGGGGAGCAGGGCGTCGAGACGAGTGCGTATCCTTCTCTTCAGGTAGAGCTCCAACGGAGACAGACCTGATGCTAAATATGTTCCTCTATAGCAGGACTTTATGTGCTGTAGCTTGATAGAGGTGGATGGGGATCATCAGCAGCAGCCTTGAGCCTTCTCTTCGTCGTCTGGATGCTGCATTCTGGGACACCATTCGTGGCTCGACAATTCGGCGAGCTGAACTTTTGGAAAGATTGTTGAAGCAGAAGACGGAGCATCACGGATTATGCGAACCTCTGCCAACTTCGACTTTGCATCCATGCACATCAAAAGAAAATGTCCATCTAAAGGATCCGCATAGTCGATGTGCACTGTAGTAATCAAGCAGCCCGCCTAGGCAAACTGCTCGAGGAACCTATACGAAGAAAATACAATTTCATAAAACCAACAACACAATAAGTGCGGAACACTTTGATACGCAACTTATTAACATTATTATTACTAACGCGAAATAAGCCCCGTCACATCTCGATAAAAAAAAGTTTTCCGAAAACAAAATAACAAATAAAAATCAATCATGGAAGCCCCATTGCCACAATCTAGCGAAGCAATTGCTGGATTGTTGCAACGAGAATCTGCGTTACTGCCATGAACAGGCTCCTCAAGTTAAGCGGGATTGATACGAAGCGGGACGGGCAGTCTGAACAACGAGCGGGAAAGTCATCGGTTTTTGTAAATTGCACTCGTATGCAATTGACTCTGCTACTCGTTCTTTAAACAATTCTCATAACATTTATTTAATAATTGATTGGATTTAATAAATATCGAATTAATTTTGTAATGGCCCATGTGTTCCTTTTTATTAAAACATTGTAATTAAAATTAATTAAAACGCTCGGTTAGGCGTGGACGCGAAAGTCGAAAACATACTTATATGTGGCCTTGGATTGATTAATCGATCATAGTGGAATAAAAGTCCAGAAATTGTTGAAATTCAAATGCGAAATACGTCGGACAGATCAAGTTCCCCATTCGAGATAAAACAAAATACACACTGACTGCACCATAACGTGGAAGTGCTAATAAAACCAGATGATGTGCGTGTTATGATAATTTTATTCAGCTCACCGGTTCGGATTTGAAAAAAAGGAGTTGTCGCTTAAAATACTGTTTGTACTTCCTCTGGATTTGATCTTATTTTGAAAATGTGGAAGATTTCTGTTACAATGTCGAGCTGAAAAGCAGAAGTGCAAATGTTTGACAACCGGTACACGGATGGGCTTTTGTGACACATCACTTAAATACCAAAACTTGGCGATTTATGATTGGTTAACGTCATTACATCCGTTATTAATAACGGCACTTTACTTTGTCGTTTGTTTACTTTTTAATTTTATTATGTTTAATTTGAAAGTGATAGATCTACCATAAGAAAATAAAAATAAAGATATTAATGATGCTTGTGGAAGTAGTGTATTTAGAATTTTGTCACATATCAAGATACAATGAATTACAGGCCCTTACTCGCACGAAACACGAGCGCTCGTCGAAGGAGGACTGGATGAGTATCCTCCATGGTTATTATAAATCTTAAAATTAACAATTTTTTATTATTATTTAATTTGCATTATTTATAAGCAATGCTTGTTTGTTTTTTTCATTCGTTCTCTCTTTTTCTGGAATAGCGTGTTTGTATGAGTTTTTCATTTAAATGGAAAATATACGGCCATGTCTACGATGGATCTTGATCTAGGGTAGGTGCGAGGGGCACCGCTTCCACATGGATGTCCGACTCTTCTTTGGGGCTCGTAAGTATCAAGAAGTAAAGACGAGATCCCCTTGAGTCCAGCGCGCGTTAATCAGACTTGGTTTGTCATACTTTGATGTTACATTGCTGCGGTAGGTTACCTTGGCCTCGACAACGTGGAACCGCGAGTAGATCGTGCTGGTGAAAAGAACACCCCTCCACGATACTGCAATGCTAGCCTCCTAGCGCATTCACGCATCCTCAGAAAAGGCCGATTCCGGCGAGCACTAATTTCTTCGCTCGCCAAGGTATCAGACCAGCGCTGCAGTCCTTCAGGGATATTGACAATTCCTAAAATCACAACAGCACTCTCTCCCAATTTTTATTAGGCTGATTCCAGGGATGAATTGGCGCTTTCTGCAGACTGTGGTGAACTTTGGCACATGACTCACAGCTCTTCACAAGACGCTCTATGTCCTTGTACAGGCCTTCCCAATGAACGTATCTTCTGGCGAGTTGCTTGATCCTCGTGATTCCCACATGCGTTGCATGAAGCTTTTGCAGAATTGGTACTTGGAGAGACTTTGGGATCACTGGTCGCTCGGAACGGTATAGCATGTTCATGCGGCTGGTCTTGAGCTCCTGTAGTAATGCTTGCAACTTCGAGTCTTTTGCAGTTTCCAAAATGGAGATCTGGAGAAGTGTCTCAGCATACAGCATGTTGACTTCTTGATCAATCAAAATCTCTGGTGACTCACTAGTTGTAAAGACTGGTGCATGGGGCAGACAGTCAACATTTACGTTGTCTTTCCCTTTTTGCATTGAACTGTGTAGTCGAGCCCACTGAGGAAAGAGATATACCTCGGCAAACGCGAAGAGGTCATCTGCGGCAGTGCACGGTCTGGATGAAAAATCCTTGAAAGTGGCCCCGGTGACGAAAACGAAATGTTTGCCGAATAAGTAGGTGAAGAAGTGTGTCACTGCATATACGATAGCCAGGGCTTTTCTGTCAAGCTGACTGTAATTTGATTCAGCCTGCGTCAGGGCTCGTGAGGCGTAGTCGATTGGATGCTCTAGACCATCAATTCGTGGCTAAGTACTGCGGCTATTTCGCTTGCCGAGGCATCAGTTGTGAGTATCATTTGTTTTGAAAAATCAAACGAATGAGCACTCTGTCTGAGCATAGTTCTGTCTTGAGATTCATGAAGGAGGCCTCAGCAACTGCAGACTAAAAGAAACGTTCACACATCCTGAGTAGCGGCGTAGTGGTTCGGTCTTTGAAGAGAAGTCTGGAATGAATTTGGCATAATATGTGACTTGGCCAAGGAATCTCCTCAATCCATCCACATTCTTCAGTCGTGGCATTCGAGAAACTGCTTGAACCTTAGCTGGGGAATTCTGAATCTGATTGTGTGACACTACATGACCGAAGTAGTTAATGCTCTCCCTAAAGAATGGGCATTTAGCACAATCGAGTTGGAGATCATTTTCATTGAGACGTTCCAGGCATATGCCGAGATTTCTGGTGCACTCCTTGAGATCTGAGCCATTACAGATGATGTCATCAAAGTATGTCCGACCTTTGGAAGGCCGTTCAGCAATTGACCCATGACCTGGTTGAGTTCCGATGAAGCGGTCTTAACACCGAACGTACCCTTATGCGTTGAAATCGTTTGAATTTTGCTCCCTTCTTCATCGACACGGAAATGGAACTATGCCTTATGCAAGTCCAATTTACAAAAGTACTCGGAACCTCTGATGCTATGCAGAACCTCATCTATTCTGTGGAAGGGGTAATTTGAAACAACGAGTCTGGAGTTCACTCGACACTTCTAATCCACGCATAGCCTTACTCCACCATCGGGCTTAGCTATAACAACGCGTGGCGATCCCCAATCGCTTAATACAATCGGACTCCTTGAGACTCCAGTGTGGCTAACTCACTTTTAACTCGCTCTCACAATGCAGAGGAAACATCGCGTTCACGGATGAAAAATACTTTCACGCCTTCTCTGATTTGAAGTTTAACTTCTACGTTCGGAACACACCCAATCCTTTTTTCGAAAATGGATTGGTATTTCTTGAAGATGTCTTGGAGCGAAGTGCTTACGTTGATGTTGAATGGATGGAGAGCTGAGTTTTCGTGTGTTATTATCTCGTTGAAGCTGTTCCCGAGACTATGAATCCATATGCGTCCGAGCAAAGCGTCATACCTAGCTGGCACTATAAATAGATCGGCTTCCACTGAATTCGCTTTGTAGGCGACTAAGACGGTGACTTTACCTTTAGGCTTGATGGCGTGATCTCAGTAAGAGTGGAAAGAGACTGAAGTCGGTTGCAGCGGTACTTTGAGTCCCAATTTGTTGAAAGCAGTTTCTGAGATCAAAGAGAAACGTGCGCCCGAGTCTACTTCAAATGCTTGCGGGTTTTTGTTGAGTGTGATCGTAACAATGTATTTATCAGTGTCTGGCTCAACCTCGTACAAATCCTCGATGTTTTTAATGCGATACCATATTGATTTCCTTATGGGCTTGAGTAAGAAGGCAACGCTAGAATCAAATAACAATAACGATTCTAAAAAATCAAACATAGGTACTCTCCCAAAAGTGAAATTTAGGCGTATGAAAATTCAGACTGTAGGTTTTGTTGGTTTAAGCTAATCTGCAGTAATTCAACGTTTTTGTCTCGTTAAAGTTAGCAAATACAGAGGCTTGAGACAAATGCGCACATTGTACAAAACGCAACCGTTGCTTTCCCTGAACAAGGCCGTTGTATTACAAGGAGAATATCAAACATAAAGATGTTAAAGTAGCTGAAGTGAACCACTCATTCCTACTTAAGTGATGAAAATTTGACGGGTTCAGTTGACTATAACCTAGGAAAACAACTAACTTAACCGTTTCTACGGTGTGACCAGCTGTTTTTGTCAGGAGCAGCCACTCCTAAGCACCACGGGGCTACGCGACTGCTTAGGTTTACTACACTATGCGTTATGCATCTGAAAAGCTAATATAATTAGAAATAGCTGAATTGTCTGAAAAGTTAAAGCCACCTTCAATTCGTTATTGTAACAATAGATTTGTGAAGGATATTTCACATATATCAAACTAAATTCTCGTACATGCATTGGTTTTTTGGTAGAGAAAAATTTCCAATTTAATCAATTTTCTTTTTTAAATATTTTATTTGTGTATATCTTTTTAAAATCATAATTTCTTTTCATAAACGATATAATTTTTTACCATCTTATATTTCTATCGCTCAGTTGTTCTTTTTGTCGTAAATGATAGTAATCCTTCAGTTACCATACTTTAAATGTAGTCTATAGTATTAAAGTTTTAGTCTAAACGCTTATTACTCGTAATTCCATCAAATTCTAGTCTGTTTTCTTTTTCTTGTTCCTTTTTAAATCACGGCTAACAAAACAAACAGTTGAAACTTAATTTTATTGCTTTTCAGTTTTGAAAAAGTATACATTTTGATTGAACTATTTTTAGTCGTTTTGATATATTTTTTGACGAAGAAATAATTGTTTGATTGTTGGCAGACCAGATTCTGAGATGATTTTGCTTGCTATGAAGTTATTTTAGGAAAACAATAATGGATTTACTTACAATATAAGAAGAAAAAAATTTAAAAATAATTAAATTAAAAAAAACATATATAATGTTTTCCAAAATAAACGAGACTTTTCTCATAAAATTTTTTTTGGTGACGCCATCTGTAAATGAGATAGTGCGTTGGAAAGTGCATCCCTCGCTGACTTTCAGTGAATGTTTGGTGACATTCGCTTCAGTGGAAGTGAAGTTATTGCGTCTAAAGTGACAGTATGTTTATGTCATCGGTACAAAAATGAGTTTCAAACAAAGAGCTAATATCTAATTTTGTTTTAAAATCGGTAGAACGTTTACCGAAACATTTGAATTGATGAAAAAAGTTTATGGCGATGATTGTCTATCACGCGCCAGAGTTCATGAGTGGTTTACACGTTTAAGAGATGGTCATGAGGACATAAATGACGATGAACATACGGGCCGCCCAAAATCAGTGATCACCTAAAACTCCATCGAAATTGCGCGTGAATGTATCAAAAATGAGACGAAATCATCGTTGAAATTCATAGAATCGGAGTTGAATATCTCCAAAACATCGATTTATCGCATTTTAACCGGTCATTTGGGCTTACGAAAGGTCTGTGCACGTTTTGTTCCGGACAAGTTAACTAGAGACCAAAAATTGCTCAGAACTCAACATTCGAACGACGTCATTAAAGAGGTGAGAAAGACGAGAACTTCCTTTACAACAACGGGCCAAACCGTCAATGCGATTTTCTATCTTGGCATTTTGAAGGGTTTGTTGCATCGCATTCGTCGAATTCGGCCTGAATACTGCGAAGGAGGAAGCTGGCGCTTAATGCATGATAATGCACCATATCCTCAATACACTCTTGTGACTGATACTTTTCCATGGCTTAGAGTTTTGATTATGTCTCCAAGTACGCCAACTGCCCATTAGAAGTAGTGTCCAAGAGCAAAATAAAGTTGAAGTTAAAATCCAACAATGGATGTTGCGAGCTTACTCGAGGTTTGAAAGAAGGTCTATAGGCATCAACGTTCAATAACTGCAGCGTCTGGAAGTTCAATCACTTGGTTGACCAAGAGGTTTTTGCGATTAGTCGTACATCTTTTAACAAGGGTTAGTGCCAAAAAACAGCCAAGCGAGCTCTGGGAAAGCTAGTTCACCTAAATACGTCAACTAAAGACTAGTTGAATCATCAAAATAAAGCTGACAAAAGTTGATCATTACCTTAGGGAGATTATTAGTTTGCAGAAAAACCGTTAAGACGGTAGTACTCCTGATCCACATAACAACGAAAATAGGGGTAAACATAATACAGGTTTGCCAGCTGGATTGAAACCTGACCATGAGAACTAAGGCCAACAAAAAAAAAATCCAGAACCAACCAAGCGTGGTCAGAAAACTGATTATCAGGAAAACCAGCTAATGTTATATAGTATAAGGATAAAAATAAACCAAAAAGGAACAATAGCTAATGATAAACTAACAAATTTGCAAAATGTATGCACTCCGAACCAATTCCGCTCAAGTTTGCAGAAGGAAAAGCCTGTGTGAAAGTATTCAAGCTGCTTAGGTTAAAGAAAAATCTGAAGGACTAAATAGAGACATCAAGAGGATTGGACTTATCAGAGCAAAGGTTTTCATGTAAGAAAAACAACCTCAACACAACTTAAAGGTAGGCAAGTGAAGCCTGGTATGATCTTTAAAAATATGAATAAACAGTAATGTGAACTGCTTCTTGCTAAGGCAACACTGAAGGCTATCAAATGTCATTATATATTATGGCAGCTGTATACACTAGTAGACTTCAGAGATTTTCTTAATATACGCAAAGCATGTTCGTAAAAAAAGCCACTGTTCTGGGTGTGTAGAGAATAGCTAGCGATTAAAGCAAGCCAGCAATTCTGCTGGGAGTAACTACGCGATGTTATGAAAATAGATCTTTGGGAACTAAGGCATAAACAGGTAAGTGGAAAAATTATATTGAAAAGGCAGTAAACTTTTGAGGCCCTTAGAGATCATATATGAGTTCATTAGAGACAGTAAAATCACTTCACTTTTATTCAGTTTTGACAATCTTGAAGACCAGCTGCATTCACAGGAAAACAAAGCTCCAAGTATACAAATCTAGAATAAGACCTGTGTTATGCTATGGGTGTGAAACATGGACCCTAACCCATGCATCCAAAAATATATTGAACGCCCTTGAGCGATGGGTCCTAAGGCGAATAATCAGAGTGAAACTAGATGGGTACCAATGGCGAATTCGATACAACCATGAGCTGTATGAGATTTTTGACAAGCTGGAGGTTTCAACGATTGTAAGACTGCGGAAGCTGCAATGGGCTAGCTACATGACTCGTATGGGTGAACAACGGATACCCAAAAATGTATTCGTTGGGAGAACTGAAGGCGGAGACCAGCGGGGAAGCCGAGGAAACGTTGGTTTGACTTGATCGAGGAAGACAGTTCTTCGTTGCTTGGATTTTGAAATAGTACGATGTGGTCAATTGACCAAAACAGTTGGAAGCACTTGTTGCAGGAAGCGAAGGCCCGAGTTGGTCTGTAGTATTACGAAGAAGAAGAAGAAAACCACATAGATCTTTTATAGAAGACGAGAATCCTCCTGCTGTTTCAAGTTTCAACATAATTAGCGGGGACCCCTGCACACAGCGGTAAGCAAAGTTGTCCGCCCTGGCAAAAATTCCACAGTGAATTTTAAAAAAGGTGAAATGATTGGTATTCCTCAGAAAACAGTCGTAGAGTAATCATCTTCAACAGCCCTTTGATATGACGATTTGTTCACTAAATCTCCTTCTTGTAAGGTGAAATGTTCAATCTGAGCATGGTTTAAGCTTTCAGTACCGAATACCTCAAAAAATTGAAAGTACGACCCCAGATGAAACGCTACCTAAACTCCATCAGGTGATTATACAGGTATTTGAACTTAACTTCTTCTTCTTCTTTGTAGCACTACAGCCCCTCTCGGGCGTTCACTTAGAGATAATTAGAGTATCTCATTTTCATGACCGTATTGATTTTTTCGGAAGTTGGTTTGGTCAGTACCGTGCTCCCGTGTGCCTGCTCAGCTATGATATGCTCTGATTGAATCAGTACATATCACCACTGAGTGAACACTCATAGTCAGTCCGAAAAATCCCCTGAACTAAATCACGTTGCTCCCAACGAGGTTTGAACCTGGGACCTTCGGCTTATGCGTTCATGCTCTAACCACTAGACCCCAGATGAAATGCTACCTAAAACTCCATTAGGTTCTTATATTTGAACTTAATTAAAGGTTGTTAATGGGGACTTTCAGATTCTGCCTCAAAGCCTATATCACACGTGCCACCAATTCCTGAAGTATCAGATGGATCCAAAGGCCAAGTATATAGTAAGAAAAGTCACAGCGGGAGCAGATGAAATCTCATTTTTATGGCCATATCTCTATAATGCTTTTTTACTTAGAATATACATGCCAGAGATTTACAATACCTATTAAAATCTCAGGAACTACAGAAGCTAGGATAATCATCAATCATCAAGTGTTGGAACCAATTCTTTCAAAGGATTTTAAAGGTAGTCTCCCCATGTAAAAATGTGTCCTTTTAAATTTTTTTCTCCAAAGCCCGTCATCCCCATGGGACGGTGGTGGATAGAGGTTGCCCTGACCGGCAGGTATGTGGGAAATAAAATACCAGTCGCAGATCACATACCGACTAAGTTGTAGCACTGACAATGCTCCACTTAGTATTTACTTGTCATGGAACCAGGATAGCAGCCTCGGATCGGATTGGATAAACGGTAACGACTATCGTAACGTATAAAGGACTATTTTTTTGGACCTTGAAATGATAGATCATTGAACAGGCCAGGTGCATCGTGACGATTTCTGGATTAAATAAAGAAATATAGAATCAACATCTTCGCAGTGCAAGAAACCAGATGGCATGATGAAGACACATTTGACATGCGAACTCACACACAGAAGGCAAAGAAGAAGCAATCAAGGATAAATTTCTTAGCACCCTGAAATGCATTGTCGATGTATTCCCATTAAATGACACTAAAATTGTTCTTTGTGACTACAATGCAAAAACCGGCTGGGAAACGACACATAAGGGAACAACCGGAGGACACAGCCTTCATGCACAGACTAGCGACAACCCCTGATAGACCTCGTTACTAGCAGAGGCTTTATAGTAAGCTCCACACACTTCCCACATAGAGACATCCACAAGAGACCATGTTATCATCCAAAAAAAACGACCACCAGCATTCTTGACATGCGCTCGTTCCGCGGCGCTGTCTATGATTTGGACCACAAGCTTATAAGGGTCAAGTTTCGATGCCACATATACAAGCTAAATTGTAGCTCAGTAATGTGGAATTCGCATCAACATATCCCCGCAGGTGGGAGAAGGTAATGATGACATCAAAATCAAGGTCAAGGTCAATGGCAAACTTACGGATAGCTTCATAATGGAATCAGGCTTAAAACAAGAGGATGAGCTTACGTCATCAGGAAGACAGTCAGTGAAACCTCTGGTACACTAATGTTCAAGCTCACACAACTGGTAGCATATGCTGATGAGGTCAATATTGCATAACGTTCAATCTCATATGCCAAAAGAGCATTCCTGAGCCTCGAATCTGAAGCAAACCGAATTGGCCTACGAATTAATGAAATGAAAACTAGATTCATGACTCAAACGAGGAAGAACACTCCAATCCGACAAAACCTGACCGCAGGCGACTATAATATTGAAAGTGTGGATAATTTCGTTGATATTGGGGCCAGCCTGAATAGAAGAAGTACCAAAAGGCCAAAGTTGGGCACCGCAAAAAAAGCCTAGTACTTCGTACTTCCCATTGTACGATTGAGCTGTGCACAGGCAAAATAAACTTTGTATTTACAAATCACTAATCAAACCTGTGCCGTTATATGGAAGTGAAAAATGGACCCTGACGAGCAAGTCCGAGAAGGCAGTGGACATATTTGAACACAAAATGTTCCGAAAATGGACGGCCCATTGAAACAAGGAATAGATTGGAGACTATATTGCAGCAATGAGTTGTATGAACTATTTGACGAACCACATGTATCTGCTTGCGCAAAGTTATGCAAAATGCAATGTGCGGTCTATGTTAAAAGAATGGAGGAAAGACGGCCACCCAAAAAAAAAACATGATAGGGTAGAGCACAAGGTAAACGTTCAGCAGGAAGACCGAGGACTCAATGGGAAGATACGATCGAAGTTGACAGTAGATCTCTGCTGGAAGTGATCAACTGGCAAACGAGGTCACAGAGCCATGATGATTGGAGGAGATTAATCCTGGAGGCCAAGGCTTGGGCAATCCTGGAGGCCAAGGTCTGGCAATAGATGATGATGATGAAAGTCCATCCAGTTGGGTATTAAATTAAAGATCTCGATAAGGTCTTTTAGTATCAAGTCTCAAAACCGCATTATCGACTCAGAGGTGTGCAGAGGAAAAAAAAGAACGTGAACAAACTTTTTCTCTTTATTTTGGACACTTGTGAATCGAAAAATCTGAAAAAATCATAGAAGTACACGTTTTTCTTTACTAGGGCAGCAAACACTAAAAAGTCGAATATCGCTCAACTTGATCATAATAGTATGAATTGCACATTTAACATTTTTCATTATAAAGTTGAATATGTGCACTTAAAATCAATGAAATTGATTTTATGTAAATATTCGATCGTTATACTCTGTATATTTTATAAGAATCCAACTATATTGAAACAAGTTACAGCTAATTGAAATTCATCTTATTACAATATCAACAATACGAGTACATAGTCATGAAAAGTAATGCGCTTTCCACCATCGACCAAGTCGGTATGGTTTTATTGAGATTTTCGCGAAAATTTAAGACATGATGCATATTCATGATATAATTAAAGATTTGTTCAAGCTGTTATATCAGTGATGTGAATGATAAATGAGAATACATATATGTGAATTTGAGTTTTTAGCCTCACCATAAGCATTTGAGGTAGAACCTATATCAATAAAGTGTTTATTCAATTATTTTGTTTGTTATAATAATAAAGTCATTTCCTTTCACACAACCTATAAACACTGAAGATGACTCAGAGTCGAAACGCGTCTGCTCACAAAACAAAGCAAGGCCCGACGGCTTTTCAAGAAAAAAAGTGTTTATTGTTTATGAGTGGGTTAAGATGAATGTCTGCATTTTATAGCTTGGATACTAAACCCTTCTGGCAGGAGTATACTTTTTGGAGCTTCTCGGCTTGTAATTTGGACATAAATCTGCAAGTCGCGATAGATTATCGACAGTGACGATTGACTTTACGTATCGTCTAAAAATAATAAAGCAACGTCAAATTTCACTATCTAGGTGGTCAATTTAACAGCCCAAAACGTGACAAAAAGTGTTTATTGGCCTAATTTCTGAATAACTCGAAGTCAATGAAATATATTTTTTCACATAACATCAATTCCAGGATAAATTTCAATTTTTATCTAACGTATTCGTGTGTGGATATTTCTATCTTGAAATGGAAATATCACTTTAAACTTTGATATACAACGTCAAGTATAACGCGCAATCTGTTGAAATTAAAATATTGTTACACGTACAAATAATTACATGTACAAATAATTCTGCGAGCTACTGTCGCAATTGTTTTCACAATCATTAAGAACATCAACAACTGAATCTACTCGAACCCACGAGAACCCAACAAGCATTGTCAACATCTGAAAGTGAGTCACTGCCCATTCATGCTGGAACGTTCCCGCTTATTCACTAATGTACGAGAACTGAGTTGAATGATTAGAGACTCTATATAAAGGCGAGCTGAATGAATGGGGGGATTCATTCGACCGCGATAAGAACTGCGATTGTGTGTGGGAAGCGATATTATTCGAGTAGTAGAAAAGTGATTTTCGTGATAGTGAAGTGATTTAGAAGACAATTGCGATAAGAAATTTATGGACAAGTGTTAGAATTTTAATAGTGAAAATTAAAATTAGGTGAAATAGTTAAATAAATGATTGTGCATTTTTAATTAAATAAACTCTTTTAACTTAAATTAAGAGACATTGCGTATTCACTTTCCCGGAACATTAAAATTATTGGCCGCGAACCGATAACACGCGACAATATGAAAAAGCAAACAACAAAAAAACATACATTATAATAAAAGAAATAGGTCTACGGGAGAAGCCAGGAAGACATTTGCATGGTTTTAAAGCTTAAAGAGCCGATAGATACGTCAAATAGTAAAATACATTAGAACAGAGTACGAGAGGAAGCCATAAGTAATTATACGATATAATATATTGCTCAATTCCCACCTAGATATTGTCGCTTTAGAGCATAGATCAGAGCCAAACATGCAAGCACTCTCTGGATGGAGAAGCAGATCGTGTGAACAACACATTTTCCACTACCGCCGAAGGTCTGGAATGCTACGAGAAACATTATTATTAACAAGATGCTGAAAAGTAAAGAAACCTGGTACGGTGTTGCAGTTTGTGAGGATGATCCTCAAACAATGGCATAGCATCCATACTGCGCATAGGAGCAGTATAAGATTGAGAGAAAGCCAGAAATATGAAGCTCTCTTAAGAAGTCTACGTTTCCTCGTTGAAAAAATATTGACGTCAATATGATGCATTGCTTCTTGAGCTTTGTATCGTCATTAGAGAGGTACTAAATAGAAGGCGGACCGCCTGCAGGCAGGTTTTATGCTGTCAATTTGTTTAGGGACTCGTATTCCATTCTTTTCACACACTTAGAGAGCATTATCAAAGTGAATAATTTAAATTTAATTAGAAGTTTTGCGTCTGCCAGCAATCAAATAATATATTGAATTATAATTAACAAATAATCAAACAGGCTCGCCAGCATTGAGATTAAAACTAGAAAATTACACTCAAAAAACAACAGCACATACCGATTTTTCAATTCCAAATATCTGAATCATATGTGTGCCTATTCACTGGTATCAACGAAACCTCTTTCTTCCAAACTATCCGAAGTTAATATTAATTTTCCTAAAACTATCACGATACAATTTTTTCCCTTACAATTTTAAATTGATAACAGACTGTGTATGCAATATTGACATACAACCGCTCTGCATTTGTATATTTCAATAATTCGATTCGAAATTGTTCATAATGGAAACACTAGAAATCGTTTGCAAACATTACCAAGCAAGGAACTATCTCTATTCCCTACCTCTATCAAAAACCGTGAGTATAAAATTTTCTTAGGTAATTGCCTTTGGTGTTTTCACATTCTAAACTTTAAATTGTGCTCCATTATCGATGGGTAAGGAGCTAAACGTATGGCAGTTTTATTGTATTTAGGATTTTTAATATATCATTAACGTTAATTTACTTGAATTGGCTATGTCTTAATCCTGTGGTTACAAAATTAAAAATACTTGTCCTTTGAATAAAAGGATGTACCGAAAGTTGAATTCAGAAATAGAAGAATTTTCTGTGTTAGTGTAGTATGTCAAACCCTACTTACTTTTTTGAAAGATTAATGCTGCTATTTGTTTTAAATACATTTGATAAAAAAAAAGAATTTAATAATAAAAAATATTGTCATCGATCCCTTTTTACTTGAAATATTTTCTTACATTACACTCGTATGTCTATCATATGTTAATTCTAACCGCAGCATTTTAGGCGGATTTTGAAACGTTCGTAAGCTGCAGAAGTTTGTTTTTTCGTTTATTTAAAAATATAGTCAAATATTTAGTAACAAAGGTACAACAGAACTAAACTATATATGTAGAGGTAGTACTTATCCTGTGGAAATCAATGCCTCGACTTAATCTGTATCGTAAAAGGAAATCAGTCTTAATCACTACCTATATAAATGCTTGAGATTTGTATCACTACCTAAATGCATTATGTATCTCTCTTAGCGTCAATTATTTGATATTTCTTTACTCAAGACTACAATCGTTGAAAAAACTTGATCGAGCACCTTAAAACTGATAACTTTGTATTTCAAAATAATTATTTGAACTTAACACCAGACAAACTAAAGCTAATCAATTAACTCAAAATTGAAAATAACAAATATCTACACTATCGACTAACTCTTTTTGACTAGTTTGATTTTCCTTCGCTTTCGAGCATCGTAACTGTTGCATTTACGCTGCAGAACTTATATGGTCGCCCGAGCAGAATTTTTTCGCCATCAGTGTCAGCAAATCGTCCATCTTTTTGTGTCGCTCCAGAGGGGCTGCCATAGCACCTTTGCTACCCCACAAGAACTTAGCGTGGAATTCCGTTCTGTGAAAATGGGAACATCACAATGTCCGTCAATTTGAAATAAAAATGGTACAAACTTACTTGAAGGCTTCCAAAAGCAGTTCGTCCAGTCGCGCGGTTGATTCGTCCAGGATGATTTGTGCGTTTCTCTTATAAAGAGGCAGATTCTTTGTAAACGTCCTTGCGGCATCCAAATGAGCAAATAAAATTGATATTCCGAAGTCGTCTGCATTTTGCTCCCACGAATTTATGCAGGAATTCATAAGTGAGGGGGATTGATTGGCGGTTACGTTTAGAAGCACATCTTCAATTCCTCGATCTTTGAGCAGAATGTATGGAAGCACATGAGGAACTGTTGTATTAGGAGCTTGAGGATTCGAGCAGTCATTCATTGATTTCAATGTAGGACGAAGTTTCGCCTCGAATGTGAAAGCACTGTCTGTAAATTTTTGACGTAGTATGTGCCAAGTTCGTTCTAATTGTTGTATCTGAAAAAAAAACAATAAATTATTATTATCTGTGGTCTTCATTCTGAAGAATGTTCTTTCACCTGTGGCATACAAATCCCAAGCATAATGGCACAAAAACCAAATAAATTACCCAGAGCAGTTTTAGTGTCAACAGCAACTTGGATCCATTTGTTTAGAGTTTCAGCTCGCTCCAAATCACTTTGGCAAATCAGAATCGTTACAGCGACGATGAATTTAAGGCATTGTGTTCTCTCTATCAAATCATTTCGAAATACTTCACCATGTGGAAGAGTCAACAATTCGAGGCCGGTACAATGAAGGACTCTGTTTTCATCCAACACCTCATCCGCAGATGCATATGAGTTGTCTAAGTCTCCTAGGAACAAGTACAAGTCCACCCTGGTAAGGTGCTGAGCAATGATTCGAGGTCCTGTCTCTGCCAAGCGCATTCTTAGCATATTGAGAGCCCCATTGTCGAGAGGCTTATTCTCAATCATAGGAAGAAGTAATGACGGGAAATTTTCGAAATCAAATTTGGAAACCATTTCCAACATAGGAATATCCATTGATCGCAAGTTATGTTCAGCTGAGATTACGTCGAAGTCATTGAAACTCCTCAGCGTCATAGAGGATGCAGAGGAAGTCATAAACCGAGGATTTTTTATGATCACTCCTCGATGAGGAACTGAATCGAGTGCATCGCCAGCTGCTGAGCTTTGTGCTGAATCGCCCGATCCATTACCAGAGTCTGATCCACTAGCATGATAGGAAGCTACCCTATTCAGTGGATCCGCCGGAAATTCACGGCTGTACTCACGCTTCGATGGCACTCGAGACGGTTTTGGCGGAGGACTAGGAGCCTTAGTATCACTTTCAATGAATTGGTTTTGTTCTAAACAAGGACTTAAAGAATTATCACTAGTATCTCTATTCAAACTGGAAGTTCGGGATGAAACAAGCCTTGAGTTACCCGACAACGGTCGCGGTAAAGAGTGTGAACTGAATTTCAGGTGACCTGCCGGATCTTCAGTCGATCGTGACATCATTTGCACACCTGATTTCACATTAGTTATCACACCGTCTGCACTTGTGCATTTCTCTTCGGTGGACCTCGTCATTATATCGCGGCCATTTTCATTTTGCTGCTGAATAACGCCGTCAGCACTACAGCTTCTTTCATTTCCCGTGGTGATTAGTCGTCGCGCTTCAGCAGCGTGTAGAGGTAGGCTAGCTTCGGAACCTTGTATAACCCCATCTGCACTACAATACTTGTCAACGCTTTGAGCACTGGACGAGATTGCCGCTTGAACAGGGGTCAAAGATTGTGATCGTTGCTTTTTTGAAGGTAGACGGGGTGGCGTTTCACGCTTTGTTCGAGGCGGTGATGACATAGGACTACGGAAATTATGCCCATTTGGTTGTGGTGTATATGAATTGAAGCGAAGGCCGAGACTTTGCAGCGATGGCGAATTTAAAGGACTAGCTCCACGCATAACACCCGATGTGGGAGTGGTATTCTGGAAGCCGAATCTGCTTTGATAGTATGAGAGTGGATAGATTCTATTGCAAGGGTATTGTATACGTGCCCCTGATGCAGCTGAAATTGGTTTGCCTGAAAATGGAAGTATGATCAGCTAAGTCCAAAACTAGTTTTTTGTTTATTCGTTTACCTGAACCGACATAAAATGTGATAAGGTCAGGAACTGTGTCATAGGCATCATCCTCAAATTGATATTGAACTCGCTCATAAACAGTTTCAGGTTGAATAAGGATCTGAAATCAAGTATAATGGGATCAATAAAATTATTAATAATCAATAAAATCTAAGTTCTAATGGTAAAATTTTTAGATCACCCAGTTCGAATTCGATTTTACTAATCAAACTCTCTACGGGCCATAAAAACCGCTTCAGTGCTCCGCTTTGTGGCAGAAACCAGTGATGAGCGTTAAGTAGCAAGAGTGAGCGAAAAAAACTTAAATTAAAGCCTCAACCTCATGAACCACTTCAGTTATTGCTAAAGGCGTAGGCAGCAAAGAAAAAAGTGGAAATAGGAAAACGAATTCGAAAAAAGCACTCCTTTTGTCATAGGTAACCCTATTATAAAGCAATGAAACAAACGACAAGGCCAACATTGTGGATAGACCCACTACTAGCACTGCTTGGCAGGATAAGTGAATGTTAGGACACGCCAACTCAATCTTTAGAAACAATCCTTAAGAAGGATGCGCAGCGATTCAAACTTTCCATGCATAGGCTCATATGCATATAAGAAAAGGTATGTTAAAGAAATTTCTAAAAATAACACAAAAAATATATTCCAAGCGATCGCTACTCCATGTAGTACTTCTAACCTCCGTGCCTGAAAATACTTCCGGCTCCGAATCTCCTCTCATAATTGTTAGCAATTTAACACCCCCTACACTACATCTATTAATGCAAAGCTTCCCGTCTATAGATTGACTGGTGATTCTGACTTATAATGAGTACTCTAGATCCCCTGCTTGCGCGAAATTATTAATTAAAAGTTTAAGAGAAAATTACTTTGCGCTTATAGAGCAGTCACTTCATTCCAAAAAGTCAAAGCCATTCATCTAAAGTCCTCCCCGCACTTTTCTAGCACCATATATTGGAATCATAAACAAAGTTCAACACTGGAATCCATTTCCAACTTGTTCGCGGATTTCTTTTCCACTATAACTTCCTCTTTGGCATCCAATTCTTCTTATGATTTCCCTCCTCATTTTTCTCTGACTGATAATGCTCCTGCACTTAGCCCTGCAGATATCGAGTCCATAATTAATACTCTTGACAGAAGCATTGGTTCTGGGCCAGACGGAATTCCAAATGTGTTCGTCAAATCTCTGTCTTCTTCATTAAGTGTTCGTCTCAGTTTTATCTTTAATGCCAGTATGTCCTCTGGAGTTTTTCCTCGCTTCTGCAACATCTTCCCAATTCATAAATTTGGTCCTCTTTCGTGTGTCTCCAACTACCTTCCAATCTCACTTCTATCGTGTTACCCGAAGACCCTAGAATGTTTAGTTCATAATCACATTTATGAGCTTATATATTCCTCGATATCTCCTGCTCAACATGGCTTTCTTCCAAACTTACACAACATAGCATTTCTGGTTGTTTGCTCTCTTAGCTTGTCTCATACGTAAACAATAGTTTATGTAGAGTAAGTCTCTGTGGAGTGTTATCTCACTCCTTCTATCCACAGACTGGAGTCCCTAAGGATCAATCCTGGGGCCGCTTTTATTCCTCGTCTACATTAACTACTTGCCCTCTTTAATAGACGCTCCATGTCTTCTCTATACTGAGGATCTTAAAGTTTTTAAAGTGGTTAAATGTATTGATGATTGCATCTCCCTCCAAAATGACCTGAGCGTCAATCAAATTTTCTTTCCCTTCACGTACAAAAATGTTATGAAATGACTTTCTCTTTAAAATCGAATCCAAGCTCATTTCCATATTGCCTACACAGTGGGCCGCTATCGGTAGTAACCAAGTTCAAAGACTTAGGGGTGATATTAGACCCGCGTCTCAAATTCGGGTTTCCAGATTTGTTCGCCGCCATTCTTGCATCTTTGGAAATATCCTGTCTCCAGTACATCTTTATATGAAAACTGTTCGGCCTATCCTCGAGTACTGTTCCCAAATTTGGAAACCGCATTATAAGTACGTAGGCTCACTACTGGAATCTGTACAACGGAAGTTCACCCGAATATTATTCTTTAAATTTAAAGTCCCATACCAATCTTATGAAGAAAGATATTCTTTTCTGCACCTCTCATCATTATCATCCCCTAGCGAAGTAATTGCTAGATTGTGACGACGAGAATCTTCCGTTACCGCCGTGAAAAGGCTCATCAAGTGAAGTGGAGTTGATTCGAAGCGGGACTTGCATTTGGAACATCGAGCGGGAAGGTCGTCGCGTTTGGTTAACTGCACTCGTGTGCAATTTCCTCCGCTGCTCGTTCTCGAAACATATTTCTGATAACATTTATTCGATGATTAATTTGGTTGAATAAATATCGAAAGCAATTAGTTTTGTAACGGCCCATGTGTTCATTTTCATTAAACATTCACAATTAAAATAAATAAAAACATTCGGTACTGAACTATATGAAAAATAACGTGTAATATTGAATACCGAAATATTAATTCAATTAAGTTCAAATTATTCTGAAAAATCGCTTTTGGTTTTTGACTGTTGAAAGACTTTTGGGCAAAGTGTTAAAAGTGCAATTTATAATAAAAGAATTATTGATGTGAATACGAAACTCATGTCTCTCGGATAACTTGTATTTTCAATGAATTCCCAATTTCAATTTCCGTATGGATCCCAAATGAAATTCTCAAAGTTAAACGGCGCAGTAGAATCCTCAGCACCGAAAATCAGATTATTAAGTTCTTGATCTGTACCGAAAATTATTCGCGAAGGCAGATGCTGACGGTATAGCTCAAGGATTTAATTAAAAGTGATGCATTTGATTCAATATTGATTGCTGCAGTTAGTGGATGTGTTATTTGAGTGTAAATAATGAGATGGAATCCGTATATCAGTTGTGATGATAATGGAGATACTCGTAATAAATATTTAATAGTAGTGAAGTTGGATGAAATTGAAAAATTAAAGTACAATTTTCGAATTGCTTTGAATTGTGTCCCATCTACAGATAAAAAGAGTTACAGGCCTTATCCGCCCCAAACACGAGCGCTCGTCGGAAGAGGATTAGGTGAGTACCCTTTATATTTATTTTAAATTAAAAAAAATCGCATTTCTATATTTTTATATGCATATAAATTTTAAGAATATTTAATGCTCGAAATTTATTTTGTTGTTGGGATTTTTCATGTGGAACAAAAAAAAATTTATTATAGAAACAAATAAGAAGTTAATTCAAATTTTATTATTTAGAATCATAAAAAGTCAAACTGTGTCTTTCCACTTGCATGGAACCTTGAATAGGTATGGGAGCCGCAACGTCGTCTGGCCCCTCCATTCATGAACTAGTGATCGTGTGAGCTCACTCCTTTTTCTTTGTCGTTACAGGTGCTCGAACCGAGTCGTTTGATCATTTAATTCGTGAATGCGAATTTTTTGTTGTTGTGGGCCCTTGGGCTGTGGAAAAGAACCCGCCCACGACACCGTAATGCTTGCCTGCCAGCGCATTCACGCGTCTTCAGACAAAGCCAATTCTGGCAAGCACCAACATCTTCGCTCGCCGAGCAAGCAGACCATCGCTGCAGTTCTTTACGGACATTAACATTTCTCTTCAAATCACTACGTATTTTCCGAATGAAAACATACGAAACGCATTCCGTGCATGCTTAAAATTCACCTTGCACTTTCCACTGTACAACTACACTTTTCAAGACGAGCAAATGAAGCACATGTCCATGCCCGTAGCTACGTAGGGGCATGTATGGACGATGCCCGTACAAGCGACTTCTTTGCATGTACAGGACCCGTCCTCATGCATCATCCAAGAAAAAACGGATGTTTAGAAAAATTTTAAGCATAAATCTTTCGCCTGATATGGTCTGTATTGGTCAATGTTGGTGCTGTTGGTCGCAGCAACTCTCGCAGTAAGTTTATTTAGATCACATAATAATTGTACTAGAAAATCACCAATTTATGTAATTTAGTTTTAACTAACAGAATATCTTTCTATATATTAAAAAGAGGAAGGTCATAGTTGTAATCGATCGCTGGTTGTAGTGTGTGATGTGAAAAAATTCTTTCCAAGGCAAACTTACGTGAATGCGGCTTTTCTTACTTATAAAAAAATAAAAAAGGGCTTCTGAATTGAATGAAATATTCATCTTTTTTAACTATTATGGAAATAATGAATTATTTCTGTCGAAAAAGTCCCCGTCTAGAAAAGATTCCCAACATGCCTTCGACTTCTTCATCTATGAATACTATAGATGCTCAAGTTACTTCCCAATCTGAATCAAAGTCGGTGAACGTGTTGTCAATATCAACATTGTCAAGTAATGAGTCAAAAGATTTGCCTAAAAAAGGAGAACATATCAAACAAACAGTTTTGACGCAGGACCCTAAAAGCAATGATCGTTCTTTTCAAACGTTATGGTTCCACGAACATGAGTGGTTGATGTACTCGGTGACAAAAGACGCTGCCTTTTGTTATGCATGTATGCAATTTAAACCATTAGGATTGAACGATGTTTCATATACTTTTAATGACTTTACAAATTGGAAAAATGCGAAAGATTCTAAAAGAGGTTTCCCAAGACATGAAAAGACAGGACTGCATGTTGAAGCTATGATTATGTGGGAAGAAAAAAGAATCGACAAACTGCAAACACAAAAATTTCAACCCTTATCAATGACAAAACCCTGGAAAAACATAGATATTATGTAAAATCGATTATTGAAGTCGTTCAATTCCTGGCGGTCAATGAACTTCCCCTTCACGGATCCTATGACATTGATGAGAAAGCTGAACGTAGTTTATTAGTTAAACTTTTCGAGTTCACATTAAAAAAGACTGCTTTTTAGCTGGATGCAACAAAACTACTCCAAAAATAGAAAATACACATCTCCAGAAATACAAAATGAAATAATTCAAATCATGGCGGAATCTGTTAGGGAACCAGTAGTTTCTGATGTGAAAAAGGCTGATGTTCTATGTTTTACGCTCATGGAAGATGGAACCAAAAACAAAAACAACCGAGAAAACATAGTTATCGCTATTAGATGCGTGAAGGAAGGAAAAGCTTGAGAATCATTACTCAATTAATAATCATTACTCAACTAAGGAATTGGACGCTAAAACATTTACCAAGAAAACTTTTGAAACATTGCGTGAGAATAGTATCGATCTGTCGCGTCTTCTGAGCCAATTCTATGATGGAGCTAATGTGATGAGTCATAAAAAAGGAGGTATTTCTGGTCTCCTGGAACAACACCTTAATCGTAAAATTCCTTACATACACTGGTTCAACCATCGTCTCCATCTCGTCGTTGTAAAAGCAGTGTCTGACAATGATTCGCTGAGGGACTTTTTCGATATGTGTGTTATGCTACATGCATTTTTGCATCATCCTAAAATTTCTTCTATGTATGAAGGACAGACCATTGTACAATTGCTACCGTAACAATGGTCCTGTCATTTTGCAATTACACAGGTCACGCCATCTAACTACCCTGATATAAATCGAGTGCTGGATCAAGTAGTCACCCAGTCAAAATGGTTCAATCGAGAAGATAGAGCAAACAGTATCGGAATCAAAACAGTCATAAAGATGGAAGAGTTTCGATTTTGCTTGATTGTTGCTAAAAGTTTCTGGGGCTCTTACAACCAGCGGATGCTGCAATGCAGTCATAAATAGCGAGCTTGAAAGACGGACTAGACGTTGTAGAGTCAGTTCTTCAACAACTTCAAGTTATGAGGAGAAGCCAGAAGGAATTCGAGTTGATTTCAGAAGATATAAATAAGCTAATACCTATGACTGAATCCATGAACAAAACAATGTCCAAACGAAAAATCAAAACAAGTGAGCATCCAAGCTACATAACTGAGACCAGATAACCTTCCTACTCTGCGAATCGCATAACTTATGGGGACCTACAGGAGTCAAAGATGAAGCTGAAACAAATTTACAATGAATGTCTTGATCTTATCATAAATTAAATCAATGGACGCTTTTCAGACAATCATGAGCTATTTACTGCCATTTCCAGCATAAGCGAATTCAAAACTGATATTCCAATGTTCTCAAAGAACTAGGTAATTTGAAAAATGTACGATCTACATGAAATTTTTTACTGGCATATTTTTTACTAGCCTTTCACTAGTCTGCTCAAATTAATATATTTTCAGGTTTGAAAGTTCCCCAGTGAAGAAGAATTGTCAGTCGTGAAAATTGTCTTTATGAAGTGGGAAGCACAGACTGAAGATGGAATGAGATTGGAGGTACTTTTCAGATTTCGTGAAGCTTTCCTCGAAACGTTCGAATTGATGGCAGCTGTTGAGACATTTGCGTGTAGTACAGCAACTTGCGAATCAACGTTTTTGACATTGACCGCAATTAATAAGCCAAAGCGCCTGTCAATGACCCATGCTCGCATGGCTGATCTCTAATTTGTGTCTGGCCGTTTAAGCATCAAGATGGCGATGATAAAATATGCTCAACGTGAAACATTTCGTTTTGTAAATTACGAAGTATTTGAATTTTTGGTTAAAACTAATAGTGATATTCATTTCTAACAGTCAGGAATTATTTATATTTTCTATACAGAATTTTTTAAAGAATACAACAACAAAATTTCTAAATCGTTTTATCTCTAAACTTACCTTATTAATAACAAAATGCAGTACAGAGGTCTTAGTTCGACATGTCAACACATAATTGCCTGGCTGTGATGCACAATCGCGCACCAAAAATTCACCTTCCGCTTGAACTATTTCTTCAGCTCGTTGGCGTGGTATAGCACCATGATACCAAGCATGTGATCGTAAATCACGGGAATCCAAACTCAATTCCCATTCTAAAGCTTTTTTCAATGCAATAGCCTCCTGAATTTCGCTGGCTTGTGATGGATCCATATCTATTAGATCACCACAACTCTTGCTCTGTTTCGTGTCTCCACTAGCTGCACCACGGACATTCAAGCTTTCATATCTGCAACAATGGAGAATGAATAAGCAAAATGGCACATCAAATTTGAAATAGAAGAGCATTATATGATACAAAAAACTTTTTCAATTCTCGGTGTATGAAAAGAAGACGCGACTTAATCCTTTCTCCTGCTGTGGGTGTGCAATTATTTTCAGTTCCTTCCTGCAGCGAAATTTCAGAAGGATGGGTGCCAGATAATGACGCTGAAGAAAATTCTACAATCCATCGCTTCACCCTCAGTAACTCTATGCACATTCTTTTTAAAGTAGAAAATTACAAAAGACTAATGGAACAATGGACAGACATCATTAACAGAACATCCTATATACGAGTATATCATAGAATGGCTCCCCGACTACACAAACAAAAAGCATGATAGATTCACTTCTCTATGTCGTAATCATTTGTGTTGGTTTTGATCCTAGTTGAATGACAAGTCTTGCGGAATGGCAAACTGCATGGGGTTTTTTATTAATTTCCTAAAGCTTGGCAGTATGAGATGGTGGCGAATTCCTTTGAGGGTATGACTGAAAATCAGCGGGTTCAGTCCTAATGAAAAATTTAAATTGTATTGCAGGAGCTTTAAACATCAAACTTGTATCATATAAGTTTGGGTGGTTTTGAATGGCTAAAATATGCTTAGAGCCAATATAAAAATAAACAAATTGGATAGACAGAAGTCTGCTCCTGTCAGAAGGGTTATGTACTCAACGATCAAAGCGCAGACACCAACAATGAATAAACTCAAGAAATACTTCAACGAGATGCACATGTTTACAAGAAAAACTATTCTTACTCTATTTTCAACAGCCAAAAAAATATCTAACGCATTTTCTCCGGTATAATTTAAACGCAGAAATGAGGTATTCTTGGTGTGGAGTCCAGACTTGCGTTACGTATTCAAAAAGACTTTGTGGTGACATACAATAGATTAATGATAAAATTTTTGACTAGAGAATACTTAAGAATTTAAATGTCATTCGCTTTAAATATTAAAAAACACTTTGACTGAAATCACTTTGCAATTTATGACAGATACACATACAACTCTAGAATCACTATTTGTAATAGGAAATTTATGATATATGTGTGAAAAAATATTTATATTATTTTTTAGTATTCAACTACAAAGGTTATTACATATTTATAGTCTATTAAAATAAAAATAAAAAAAGTTTTATTTCAATGAAATTTTAACTAAACTCATTACTACGATTAAGCAACCATACAGGGTGCGACAGAAAAATCTGGACCAACGACATTAATTTGTCGCTGTAGGGGATCTCAACGATAGCAGTCATTTGTTTTCATTTCAACTAAGTAGTCGTGTGTGCATTCGTGCGTGAATTCTAAATGGCGGAGTAAATGCAATCGAGTGCGGAATATAATCGAAGAGCGGCGGTTATTGAATGTCTTCGCGCTGGATGGTCGCCAACAGAAATTATAAGGTTTTTCGGGTATCCGAAATCCACAGTTTACGATATTGCTCAGAAATATAGTATGTGGCCGCGGAAAATTTTCGGAAGTTTCTTCCAGCCCAGCAAGGAAAACTCATACGAAGGAGAAGACGGCAAGGACACCGGAAGTTGTTCGAAGGGTCCAAGACCTGGGAGCTCGCTCAGAAAAATGGTAGCCATCTTGGGCGTAGGTGAGGCTTCCATACGTGAAATTGCCAAAGAGGGCCTGAGGTACACATCCTACGTAATAAAGGTGTGACAGATACAGTTCCAGGCTGCTAAAACAAAAAGAATTGCCCACTGTCACTTGCTCCTGTGTTCACCGAAGAACGAAGCTGCGGGTCCTATCCGGTTTTGCCCTCCCAACTCCCAGATTCAAACCCCCTGGACAATGACGTGTGGAGCGTTTTTGAGCGGGTTACTAACAAGTCCAGAAATCCTAATGTGGTATCCCTACAGGCCGTTGTTGAAGCAGAACTCATGAATTTACAGCAAGAACAGTTAAAGAAGGCATGCTGGCGATTCAGGCGGAGGATCGAAGCGGTGATTAAAGCAAGTGGGGGTTACATAGAGTTATAAATTTAAGGAGAATGCCTAGAATTAAACTATGATAACTTTTATGGTAAATGTTATTTTATAAGCAATAAATAATAATTATTATAAACTGCGTATTCTTTCCGGATTTGTAATGTGACGCCTACGCCCAGGAATCGAAGCGATTTCGATCCCGAACCCTTGTAACCTGCCATCTGGAAATGCCCCTCCACCGTGGCCATCGAGAAAACTATGCCACTGGCGACATCTGAAGAAGCACATTTCCGCCATATGAAGTGCCATTCCACGCACATATGTTTTGTCCGAGGTGACAACCGGAAATTTTGACGGCCACATGGAGGCGCTAAACGTCATCGTAAAGTTCTTCGTGATAATATCCAAGGTATTACAAAACCAGCTATACGTCGTTTGGCGCGACGTGGTGGAGTGAAACGTATTCCCTGTTTAATCTGTGAAGAAACGCGTGGTGTGCTTAAAGAGTTTTTGGAAAACGTTATTCGTGAGGCAGTGACATTCACCGGAGCAGAAACATTAGGAAAGAGGTTAGTTTAGTTAATAACTAAATAGAAAGGTTAGCAATATTTTGTCTGGTCTGCAGCGGAAGGCAGTGTGAACTGAATCGAAACCAGCCGATACTGAAAATACCGGGGACACTTCTGCTAAAATAACCAAAGAGAAGAATACCAGTCCCGCCGAAGCCGTCGACCCCGCACCTTCTTCCAGTTCCCACGAAAATACGTCCGAATATACAAGCTTGGACAACATTATAGCGAATGTTATTGTTAACGGAGTAAAAGTAAGGATTCCCGCTAAAGACTTCCACAAAGTATGTAAAAAAACAACTCACCTTGAAATTACAGAAAGTTAGAATTGACTCACAATCACGTCGCGCACGTGGAATTAAAATCGGTAATTAGCAAGTAGAATGCAACTGAATAGATTTTTTAGATTGCGATCTCGTATGCGAGGATAAATTTTTTACATTTAATATCTAGAAAAGTGAAAGGTCAAGCATGACACCATGTTGGTTAATGGTAGAGTTATCGATAAAAATTGGGTTCAAATACAACGCCAAAGCCTGACCATCAAAATTATGAGATTCCCCGTCTGAGGTAGTTGAAAGTTGATTTTAACTCCTGGAATTGTTTTGTATAACAAACTTCCTTTTCTGCGGGACGGCATGTCTCCCTGTAAGAATACAATTGCACAAATTTTAAGCATGTTTTTATTTGTAATGCTGCCAGGCTCTAAACGCTTTCGAGTCTCATATTTAGCATTTTAATTTGGATGCCCCAGTGCAAACCTATTTCAAAAGTCCTTTTTAGTGTCTCTATGAAAAGACAATAGTAATACGAGTACATCGAAACAATAATATTTATGTACTCGTAAGTAATCTCTAACAGCCAAAATTCCTTTTTGAAATCTGGATACAAAGAAACCGACCAGCACGTTTCGATGAAAACGATCAAAAGATACTAAAAAGGCAAAAATAGTTTCCAATCCGATGAAATAAAGTGAATTCCTCACAATTTAAAAGCACTACCTTGCATAGAACGTAACGAGAAAAAATGTTTTGACTCGATAAAATTCTGTTTTGAATAATTTGAAGTCTAGCCGACGATAAACATTTTTCTGTATGTTCGCTTGAAAAAGGAATAAGCAAGCCGTCATCAATTATGCAACTTAAATATGTAGATATAAAACAAAAAAAATCTAAGCAGAATCAGATCAACATTATCATTAGATCAGAAGAAAAGGCACATGAACTGGATTTCATTTGTAATTGTCAAATAATTATTTTTGTGCGTGAAATTGCATGATCTAAGCAATTCTTAATTAGTTTACTTTCTTATTTATGTATTTTCATAAATTTCAATTGTAGATGTTGTTTACTGATTTTAACAATATTATCACAACTCTATATTTATATTTTCATAAGAATAGTTTAAAACGCATTTAAAAATCAGATCAAGTGTAAGCTAAGCTTACACAACAATCATCGGATCCTAGTATTTCTCATCATTGATTGTATTTTATTTTTAAAGATTGAATTTTATTTAAAATGCAAAATGTTTTTAATACGAAAACAATCACTTATTTAATAATTTTATTGCAACAAACATACAGTTATTCTTAAGTTTGTACATAATTATGGTTTCCTATGTATTATTTTGGGATCTAGTCGTTAAATTATAATTTAACTTCGAGCGCCGATAATAATATAGAAAAGAAAAATTCCATACAAGAAGAATAGAAGTAGAAATGGACTTTTTATGATAACCATGCCATGACTTTATAATATGTTAAGGATAAAGCTCTGAAATAGAAATATTCAAATTCGATTCGATAATTTTAATCGGGGCTATTTATACAAAAATTCAAAAATCAGTCTTGCCGAAAATTTTATAAAACGTAGATTATTAGAAACGAAATGTATCGTTTATAGCAATAAATGTTGTGATTAGGATTTTTTTTTTAGATTTGTTCAGAAAAAAAAAAAAATTAGTATAAATTTTTATAACAAAAGATCCAGTGTTCAAATTTATCAGGCAGTTTACGGTCTGAAGTCTTAAAAAAGTAAATAAGAATCAAATAAAGGATAACGATACAATATATGCAACTTAAATTTAATTACCCTAGATAAAAACAAACAAAACGGTAGAATTTCAGACTTAAGTTAATAACATCAATTTAAATGTATTGCAGGATTTAGAAGCATGTAAAGATTTAACTTTAGTTTATGTATCGATTATTACATTAACACAACAGAATTAACAACCTGAACAAATGTCAAGAGAACGCGTAAACGGCAAGCTGGAACGAAAAGTAGCTTACAGGATAAGGATAGATAAAAATAGAAAATATAATAGAAAAATTATATACATTTTTTTTTGGAACTAAATAAAAATAACATGAATTGCTAAGTTCACCCCCGACTTTCCTTTTCAGTGACTCTTCTTTTTCAGTGGGAACAGAGAGTGTAGGGTAAGTATGCCGTCGCGAGGGTAGGGTTTCTGCAAATCCGCTGAAGTCGGTTTCGCGTCGCGCGCGGTACGCGGTACCTTTGCTTGTTTCGCCATTTCTTTAGAGTAGTTTTCTTCGGTTTAAGTTCGAGTAGCCTATTTTTCGGTACCGCGTCGGTGAATCGGTAACGCGCCTATGGGATGTTGTAGCGTTTTGTTGATTTGAGATCTGTGGATAGATCGCATCCAGAACTAACGTAATGTAGGTTTCTCGTTCTGGATGAGTAATTGTTGACGCGTTTGGAAAACGGGCAAGTTCAGGTGACTGAAATATTGTAATTGAGCGTAATCCATTCGGAGACCCGCGACCGAAATCCTCTCCGAACTAGCTGGCCGACAAGCAGTCACCGCATGAATGGGTTACGGTGCACGGATTGGTTGACCTGTTGGTACCATCCGTTGGCACTACTCAGACTTAACGTCTAGAACCGATGAGAGGTCGGTTCCGCGTTCGAGTTGAAGGTACAAAAACATTACAAATGGCGCCCAACGTGGGGCCCAAAACATCCTAAGGGGGAAAGAACTTCGCGTCTTCTGACGAGTTGGTCCTTTACGGAGGATGTAAGGTACTTTGGTACTCGAGTCCCACTATCAGGAGCAGTGGAATTGTGTGATACACACTAGAAGTCGCTTCACGTGAGTTGTAGCTTCCGCTCTCCTTTGTTTGATTTTTTTTTTTGCGACAGAATCCTTCCGATGTGTTGTCCCAGGTTAACCCCTGTAAGGACCTTCTATTTTCTTGATGGAACTGCCAGTCTGATGGGTTTACCTATCAGCATGGACTCTCAAGAAAATAGAAGGCTACCTTGCCTTTATGTCGCGGAAGGATTCTAACTATTTCTTATGCGTGTTAGACGAGTGGTATCGGTTCAACGTTCGATGGCGTATGCTGGAGTTGCGAAGCCCGGAATGCTTCTACGCGTCGGGAATTTTGACCGCGTACAAAGTCGTTACGGTAGCTCTACCACTTGTCTCGTCGAGTCACTTTAACGTAGTTTAGAGACGGTTTTTTGTAATGTATGTGGGTTTAGGGGATATAAATTTTGTAAATCGACCGAAAGCACCCTTTCTTCGGCAGAATACCACGCACTCTCTTTTCCCGTTGGAGGAGTCGACCACTGAAAAGGAAAGGGTATCAAATAAATCTTTTTTTTTCTTCTCATCCAGTATAAATAGCTCGCCACTATCGGCCACTAAACTAAGATTAAGCTTTTGTATTTATATATTAGGGGTATAGTAATAAGTATTATATTTTATATATTTTAATTTTTCCAGCCATATTAGCACCACATTAAACCCACACGATAATGGCAACGAAGCGGACCCCAGAAAAGCGATGGACACGGTCCAAAACGGTCCAACCCGCGAACTGTGGAATCTGTTTCGAGGACGTAGTGGAGGGCGTACACAGCGTGCGATTGGATTGTGGACATTTATTCCATCGTGCCTGTGTACAACAGCTCCTCCTCACGTCAGAACTGTGTCCCTTATGCCGGCGACCCATCGAGCGGACCGCCCTAGACGTCCCCATCGGAACGCCCCTACCGACGCGTGGAGCAGTGGCGAAAGGAGCTCCAGAAGCCGAACCGTCACAACCACTCTTAGACCTGCAAGGAGCAGTAGGCGGTGAAGTTCCGGCTGCGAGTGTCGTGTCCGAGGTGACAACCATGCCTTCCGCCCACTCCATTGACACCCTCGTGGCGTTGATGAGGGATATGTCGGAGAGGATTGGCAACCTGGAGGGAAAGATCCAGAATCTCCCGTTGAGCCAACCACCCAGCCGCGTGAGAACTCCGCTTGGCTGGGAGCCAAATCCCAGTGTGGCGATACCCCACTCCCGACAATCCGAGCAATGGGTCCCACCCCCAAGGAACTCGGGAATGGATCCCAGAGCTCCCGAATACAGACCGCGACACAGTACCGGACCTCCGTTGGTACCTCCAGCCCCCGAGGCAGTTCAGTACCACAGGTCAATCGAGGATGTGATTCCCCCCGGGAACGCATTGGCACCTTTTCGAGACCCGACGCCTCGTATCATGGAGAGTTGGCGCCTGAACTTTACAGGGTTCAACGATATGATATCGGCGGACCGGTTCCTTTTCCGGATTCAGGCGTTGGTATCCAGCACCCTGGGAGGGGATTCCTCGGCCTTCCTCCGGCATGCACATCTTTTGTTCAGCGGCGACGCTGCCGACTGGTACTGGAGCTTTAAAGAGTCCACGCCACGTCCCACTTGGCACTCTTTCAGTGCAGCCTTCCGCAATCGATTTGAGGATGGCTTCACTGAGAGAGAGCTAAGAGAGCAAATAAAGAAACGGAAACAAGGCGCTCACGAACCGTTCGACCAGTACTACACCAGTATAGTGAGATTGAGCACTCGCCTGCGAAATACCATGCCCGAGGACGAATTAGTAGAAATTATCAGAGAGAACATGCGCTGGGATCTCCAGAACAGCCTGCTACATTTTCCCATCAACACCATACAGGGATTGCGCCTCCATGCGCGTAGACAAGAACACTTGGATGAGCGACGAGGTACCTTCCGCCCACAACCTCGCATAACGGGACCAAATCCCCGAAATCATCACACCGCGGAGTTGATGGCAGCAGACCACCTGCTTGCTGATCCAGTACCAGTACCGAGGAGCGGAGCACCACCGGAGCTTGAGGACCCAGCATTGATTGATCGACCCTCCCTTGAAGCACTTACAAGCCCGACGGTCTGTTGGAACTGCCGACAACCGGGACATCGGTTCTACGCATGTCCAGCGGAGCCGACGCTTTTCTGCTACCGCTGCGGGAAGGCCGACACATACGCACCTGACTGTGCAAATTGCAAAGGGCGAAAAAACTTGCCACCGAGTGCCGCGACCACCCGTCGGCACTCCTAGACCCCGGACGAACCAATCCAGACCCCATCACCAGCTATGACCCAGCTCCCAACATGACTCCAACTCTGCTGACTCGCACCGCTAAACACAGTTCTCCCGAAGTTCCACAACCGACGCCGTCCTTCGCCGAGGCCAATGCGCAGGGAAATGGTAGCGAGACGAAGGCTCCTTGGCATGTAAAACCTTTTCATGTCAGGTTGCGGAATTATTTGGCTACTCGACAGCGCATCTTCCATGAGGAATTGGCCACAACTGTCCCACCGCGAAGCAAGCGAGCCACGCGTCGGATGCGGAGCTTCTGGAGAAAAGTCAGGCAGTCGAGAAAAAGGTTGAAGGACATATACTTAGACGAATTATTGAGGGAGGATGTCCGGCCATATGCGTCAGTACACCTCCTGCAAAAACGAGTATCAGGCTTAGTCGATACGGGAGCCAGTGTGAATTGCATCTCTGCCGAGTTTGCAGGGGAGGTACTGGCCAAGCACGCGGACCAAATCCGTCATTTCACCTCCTGGTTAAGCACGGCGGACGGAACTCGTCACTCTGTAGTGGGAAAAATTATGACGGATGTCACCTTTAAAGGGGTAACTAAACCTATGGAATTTTTCATCATACCTCAGTTAACCCAGAATCTTTATTTAGGAGTGGATTTCGTTCGAAAATTTAACTTGGCCCCGGCACTATTTTCCGGTTCGACCCTGGAGTCCGTCACCACCGTTCCTGACCAATCTCAACCCACTAACTTATTACGGCATACACTGGATGTAACTCAGCAACTGCGTCTTGACTCGGCTATATCGGCTTTTCCATCGCACGAGAAAGAAGGTCTCGGGCGGACTGCCCTGGTGTTCCACACTATAGATGTGGGGGATGCGAAACCCATAAAACAAAGACATTTCGCCATATCTCCGGCGAAGGAAAAATCGTTATATGCCGAAGTGGATCGAATGCTATCATTAGGCGTAATCGAAGAATCACAGAGCGCGTGGGCTTCCCCAGTCACCTTAGTTGTCAAGCCGAACAAGGTCCGGTTATGCTTAGATGCCAGACGCTTGAACGCCGTCACAGTCAAGGACGCATATCCTCTACCGTTGATCGAAGGCATTTTGAGTCGATTGCCTAAAGCCCATTTCATCACGAGCTTAGACCTCAAGGACGCCTTCTGGCAAATTCCTTTAGACCCCGGTTCAAAGGAGAAAACAGCCTTCACAGTCCCAGGCCGGCCCTTATATCAATTCGTGACCATGCCATTCGGATTGTGTAATGCCCCCCAAACAATGACGCGCCTTATGGATAAGGTGATACCACCTCATTTGCGGCACCAAGTTTTCGTTTACTTGGACGATCTGCTGCTTATAACCGAGACCTTTGACGAACACATCGACCTGCTTCAGGAGGTGGCTCTACACATCCGGAGGGCAAGATTAACCATCAACATAAGGAAGAGCCAGTTCGTGATGACGGAGGTGAAGTATTTAGGTCACATCATTGGGCATGGGCATATCAAGACCGATCCGGAAAAGACTCAAGCGATTGACGTTTTTCCATTACCCAAGACCACCAAACAGTTACGCCGATTCTTAGGCTTATGCGGATGGTACCAGCGTTTTGTACGTGACTATGCCACCATTACCACTCCTTTGACCGACATGCTGCGTAAGGGACGTAAATTCGTCTGGGAAGAGCCCAGCTTGCGAGCCTTTGAAGAGCTAAAGAAGAGTCTGACTACGGCCCCCGTACTGCACAGCCCGGACTTTGACAAACCGTTCTCAATCCATTGTGACGCGAGTCAACATGGGGTGGGAGCAGTCTTAGTCCAGGTTGCACAAGACGGCGAGGAGAGACCTATAGCCTTCATGTCTCACAAGTTGAACCCAGCCCAGCGAAATTACACGGTCTCCGAGCAAGAATGTCTAGCCGCGGTGTTGGCAGTGAAACGCTTCCGAGCCTATGTGGAGGGACACACATTTGAAATCGTTACGGATCACGCTTCTCTGAAATGGCTAATGAGCCAGACTGATCTCAACGGCAGATTGGCCAGGTGGGCACTGAAACTACAGGCATTTGACTTCACAATTCGCCACCGAAAAGGAAGCCAGCATGTAGTCCCCGACACCCTATCCAGAATGTTCGCCCCTGAAGGAGCCGAGTTGGTCCAGGAGGACGACAGCCCCCAATTGATCGATTTGGACCATCCTGCCTTCAAGTCAGCCAGCTACACCCAACTGATTCACACTATCCAGAATCAACTGTCCCAGCTTCCTGAACTGCGGTTGACGGATGGATTTATTTACAAACGGATGGGACACGCCTCCGGAGATCCCATACAAGAAGAAGAACAGTGGAAGTTGTGGGTGCCCGAAGAATTAACCACTGATCTTATCAGGCGGGCTCATGACCACCCATCAAGTGCGCACGGCGGATACGGTCGTACACTTAGGCGGTTGAAAACCTGTTTCTTTTGGCCTAAGATGGCACAACAGATAAAAGCGTACGTAGCCTCTTGTGAGCTATGCAAGTGCACTAAAGCGCCCAACACCATCCTTCGGCCACCCATGGGTAAGGTTGAGGTCCCCGAACGCGTGTTCCAGCGCTTGTACATTGATCTTATCGGTCCTTACCCTCGATCTGCTTCTGGTCACACGGGAGCTGTCGTGGTCCTGGACCAGCTCTCCAAATTCCCTATCATAGAACCACTACGTAACATGCACACTGGACCAATAATCAGCTTTTTGGAGAACCGAGTCTTTCACATGTTTGGAGTTCCGGAGAAACTTGTCTCCGACAATGGGGTCCAGTTCACCTCCAGCAAGTTCCGAGACCTAATGTCCAAATACGGCATCATCCACCAACGAACTGCCGTCTATTCACCACAAGCCAACGCATCCGAACGACTGAATCGTACGCTCATAGCGGCCATTCGCGCCTATGTCCACCCGAATCAGAGGGACTGGGATCGCAAATTGTCCGCCATCACTAGTGCACTGCGCTCGTCGTACCACGCCACGACCGGCATTTCGCCGTATTTTGCAGTGTTCGGCCAGTATATGATCTGTCATGGGAGCGCTTACCGGCTATTGCGGCAGCTGAAATCGCTAGAGGACCCAATCGTGGTTCTAGAACCGCACGAAAAGCTCCAACTTCTGCGAGATCAACTGCGGGAGAAGATTGAAGAAAGTAGACGGATGGGAGAGGAGCGGTACAACTTGCGATCTCATCCTTCTGGCTTTAAGGCCGGCGACGAAATATATCGTCGAAACTTCCGACAGAGCGATGCCACCCGCCATTACAATGCCAAACTAGACAAGAAATTCGTGAAGTGTCGAGTCATACAAGTCATAAGCCCCACCCGATACCTCATCGCGGACATGACTGGTAGGACCCTGGGAATTTACCACGCAAAAGACCTTAGACGATGAAGTGCAACTAATTCCCACGAGAAACCCCGGCTTATCCCAAATCTCTGCCTAGACGAAGGCCTCCGAATAACACCTGACTTCCTACTATATAGTCACTGTCGAGTCTTCACGAACAGGGTTGTAGCCTATCCTTCGAAACGGATCTTCGACCCGCCACGTCCCTAACCAAGACCTTTTACCAAGGAGACGGGATCGTAATTACTTCGATTTTGGGGGGGGAATGTGTAATGTGACGCCTACGCCCAGGAATCGAAGCGATTTCGATCCCGAACCCTTGTAACCTGCCATCTGGAAATGCCCCTCCACCGTGGCCATCGAGAAAACTATGCCACTGGCGACATCTGAAGAAGCACATTTCCGCCATATGAAGTGCCATTCCACGCACATATGTTTTGTCCGAGGTGACAACCGGAAATTTTGACGGCCACATGGAGGCGCTAAACGTCATCGTAAAGTTCTTCGTGATAATATCCAAGGTATTACAAAACCAGCTATACGTCGTTTGGCGCGACGTGGTGGAGTGAAACGTATTCCCTGTTTAATCTGTGAAGAAACGCGTGGTGTGCTTAAAGAGTTTTTGGAAAACGTTATTCGTGAGGCAGTGACATTCACCGGAGCAGAAACATTAGGAAAGAGGTTAGTTTAGTTAATAACTAAATAGAAAGGTTAGCAATATTTTGTCTGGTCTGCAGCGGAAGGCAGTGTGAACTGAATCGAAACCAGCCGATACTGAAAATACCGGGGACACTTCTGCTAAAATAACCAAAGAGAAGAATACCAGTCCCGCCGAAGCCGTCGACCCCGCACCTTCTTCCAGTTCCCACGAAAATACGTCCGAATATACAAGCTTGGACAACATTATAGCGAATGTTATTGTTAACGGAGTAAAAGTAAGGATTCCCGCTAAAGACTTCCACAAAGTATGTAAAAAAACAACTCACCTTGAAATTACAGAAAGTTAGAATTGACTCACAATCACGTCGCGCACGTGGAATTAAAATCGGTAATTAGCAAGTAGAATGCAACTGAATAGATTTTTTAGATTGCGATCTCGTATGCGAGGATAAATTTTTTACATTTAATATCTAGAAAAGTGAAAGGTCAAGCATGACACCATGTTGGTTAATGGTAGAGTTATCGATAAAAATTGGGTTCAAATACAACGCCAAAGCCTGACCATCAAAATTATGAGATTCCCCGTCTGAGGTAGTTGAAAGTTGATTTTAACTCCTGGAATTGTTTTGTATAACAAACTTCCTTTTCTGCGGGACGGCATGTCTCCCTGTAAGAATACAATTGCACAAATTTTAAGCATGTTTTTATTTGTAATGCTGCCAGGCTCTAAACGCTTTCGAGTCTCATATTTAGCATTTTAATTTGGATGCCCCAGTGCAAACCTATTTCAAAAGTCCTTTTTAGTGTCTCTATGAAAAGACAATAGTAATACGAGTACATCGAAACAATAATATTTATGTACTCGTAAGTAATCTCTAACAGCCAAAATTCCTTTTTGAAATCTGGATACAAAGAAACCGACCAGCACGTTTCGATGAAAACGATCAAAAGATACTAAAAAGGCAAAAATAGTTTCCAATCCGATGAAATAAAGTGAATTCCTCACAATTTAAAAGCACTACCTTGCATAGAACGTAACGAGAAAAAATGTTTTGACTCGATAAAATTCTGTTTTGAATAATTTGAAGTCTAGCCGACGATAAACATTTTTCTGTATGTTCGCTTGAAAAAGGAATAAGCAAGCCGTCATCAATTATGCAACTTAAATATGTAGATATAAAACAAAAAAAATCTAAGCAGAATCAGATCAACATTATCATTAGATCAGAAGAAAAGGCACATGAACTGGATTTCATTTGTAATTGTCAAATAATTATTTTTGTGCGTGAAATTGCATGATCTAAGCAATTCTTAATTAGTTTACTTTCTTATTTATGTATTTTCATAAATTTCAATTGTAGATGTTGTTTACTGATTTTAACAATATTATCACAACTCTATATTTATATTTTCATAAGAATAGTTTAAAACGCATTTAAAAATCAGATCAAGTGTAAGCTAAGCTTACACAACAATCATCGGATCCTAGTATTTCTCATCATTGATTGTATTTTATTTTTAAAGATTGAATTTTATTTAAAATGCAAAATGTTTTTAATACGAAAACAATCACTTATTTAATAATTTTATTGCAACAAACATACAGTTATTCTTAAGTTTGTACATAATTATGGTTTCCTATGTATTATTTTGGGATCTAGTCGTTAAATTATAATTTAACTTCGAGCGCCGATAATAATATAGAAAAGAAAAATTCCATACAAGAAGAATAGAAGTAGAAATGGACTTTTTATGATAACCATGCCATGACTTTATAATATGTTAAGGATAAAGCTCTGAAATAGAAATATTCAAATTCGATTCGATAATTTTAATCGGGGCTATTTATACAAAAATTCAAAAATCAGTCTTGCCGAAAATTTTATAAAACGTAGATTATTAGAAACGAAATGTATCGTTTATAGCAATAAATGTTGTGATTAGGATTTTTTTTTTAGATTTGTTCAGAAAAAAAAAAAAATTAGTATAAATTTTTATAACAAAAGATCCAGTGTTCAAATTTATCAGGCAGTTTACGGTCTGAAGTCTTAAAAAAGTAAATAAGAATCAAATAAAGGATAACGATACAATATATGCAACTTAAATTTAATTACCCTAGATAAAAACAAACAAAACGGTAGAATTTCAGACTTAAGTTAATAACATCAATTTAAATGTATTGCAGGATTTAGAAGCATGTAAAGATTTAACTTTAGTTTATGTATCGATTATTACATTAACACAACAGAATTAACAACCTGAACAGATGTCAAGAGAACGCGTAAACGGCAAGCTGGAACGAAAAGTAGCTTACAGGATAAGGATAGATAAAAATAGAAAATATAATAGAAAAATTATATACATTTTTTTTTGGAACTAAATAAAAATAACATGAATTGCTAAGTTCACCCCCGACTTTCCTTTTCAGTGACTCTTCTTTTTCAGTGGGAACAGAGAGTGTAGGGTAAGTATGCCGTCGCGAGGGTAGGGTTTCTGCAAATCCGCTGAAGTCGGTTTCGCGTCGCGCGCGGTACGCGGTACCTTTGCTTGTTTCGCCATTTCTTTAGAGTAGTTTTCTTCGGTTTAAGTTCGAGTAGCCTATTTTTCGGTACCGCGTCGGTGAATCGGTAACGCGCCTATGGGATGTTGTAGCGTTTTGTTGATTTGAGATCTGTGGATAGATCGCATCCAGAACTAACGTAATGTAGGTTTCTCGTTCTGGATGAGTAATTGTTGACGCGTTTGGAAAACGGGCAAGTTCAGGTGACTGAAATATTGTAATTGAGCGTAATCCATTCGGAGACCCGCGACCGAAATCCTCTCCGAACTAGCTGGCCGACAAGCAGTCACCGCATGAATGGGTTACGGTGCACGGATTGGTTGACCTGTTGGTACCATCCGTTGGCACTACTCAGACTTAACGTCTAGAACCGATGAGAGGTCGGTTCCGCGTTCGAGTTGAAGGTAGAAAATCATTACAGATTTTACTGACACACCCTTTAATTTAGAAGACATCATAAAACAGAACTATTGCGAATCGTTTGCATTTGAATTACTACGTATTCAAAATATTTTCTTCCATAGATTTGGTTTGGGAGTATCTTCATTCATCAAGTTCATAGATTTATTCTGGAAGTGTCTTCATTTATCAAATCTCTTTTCGTAAATTTGTTTTCAACCCGCGTGAGGATTCAATACACTGAAGATAGGTGACCAAACAATCAACCAATGAGTCAGCAATTTGACTATATAATCTGAACATTAAGAGCTTTCACAACAACTTCATATAAGAAACAAGTAAAGAACGGCAGCTTGGAATATGTGCTCATTAGGCAGCACAAAACCAAGTTTTATTTTTATATCTCTGACTTTAATTTAGGATCGAAAATCTCCCCAAGATCTCTTAAAAAAGACAAAGGAGCGCCACATAGAAAAACATTCTCACAGGGTAATCGCTGGATTGGTGGGTCATGCGGTGACAACGCTCTCATCATTACAAATACGTTTTCATGAAACCCGAAAATCAGCTTCAGACTGGATGAGATAAACGGTGAAGACTCCCTTATCGAAAAATCAACCTCTCTTTTTGTATATGGAATGCCAGATATTTACGTAGACAACTCTTAAACGAGGGATCAGCATATAAGGTTAACATTCTTGCTGCACAAAAACCATACATACGCCATATTTACAAGCGGCAAATCACATGGTCCTCATTACTTTGAAGTGACTTTCTTCTCAAAAATAAAACATACATACAATACATACAAACTTATTGAGTCTTTATGCATACATGAATATACAAGAAAGAAATGAAGTAACAGACAACAAAATCAAGCAGCCTTTCCTCAAATTTAAACCAAGTCGCACGGATTTCTGTAATTTGCATTAAGAAGAACTTCAACGTCCAAATTGGTCAAGAGAGATTGCCCGCAGAGGATGCCGCAGCCTTCAGCCACTTGCTCAAGAAAATGGGCAGTAGCGATATTGTCAGCTCTATGTATTTTGCGCATCAAAGCATCCATAACAGAAAGTAGGCATCTTCTGGCCATCCTCCAACTACCCAAATCGATCATCTTCACATAAAAAATGGTTACCACTAGTGTTTTCGTATACTCGCTCATTCCACAGAAAAATTTTTGAAACGGACCAAGATTAAAATCTGATGCCAAGTGCCAGGAATTTAACTGGCTTATTGTACAAGCTGGAACAATTAAATGGCCAGTTACATTTCATAGCTAAAAGACTATGGTATAACTATGCATGCAGTCATTTAAAAAAACAACAGATTGACTGCTTTGACAAAGAATGTCTGGATGAAGAAACCAGGTCTAAAAAGACTACAGATTACGATCAACTTAGGGAAAATGGAGAACTATAACGGATTCCAATGATGAACCAAGAAACTGTGCCGAAGCATATAATCAATCGCAATGTTCACGGCCTCTATGAAAAAATGACATTCAAAGAAGCCAGATTGGTATACAGGTATACTACAATCAAAAAAAAAAAAAAGAAACGCAAAAGGGCCACAGACAAAGAACAAATCTCTACCAAAATGTATCAGGGGCACCAGAATTGACATCGAAATTGGTGGCTACAATACTTTCAACAACTGTACACAGCAAGCAAAACAATAAAGAAAACTATCAGCATTCTAACGCTGAACAACGTGTCCCTGTTTCACCACCATTTCTGACCTGGCATTAATACAATACCCGAAAAGATAAACCCATCTTGGCAATTTTCTTCAATAGCTCATATGCAAAATATGGGCAGATGAGCAACTACTAGATGATAGGCGAAAAAACATGATTTGCTACATTCAACAAAACTAATGAAGGGAATCGACTGAAACTTTGACAGTAGGCTACTAAAAGAATGTACTGCACGATGGTAAAACTCTTTTGTAATAGCAGCGCCATCGGGGGTGAGGCTATGTCCTTGTTGAATGACCCTCGTAAGAAATGTTGGTAGCTCAAAATAGACGCATACCAAATCTTCGTTGATTTTAAGCAAGTATACGAAAGTATTGTTCGTAACGTACTATACCCAATAATTTTCTGCTTTTGTATCCTAGCCAAGATAACCTCCCATGTCTGCATCAACTACCACCTCACCGATGCTTTTGACACAAATATTGGACTAAAGCAGGGAAATATGCTGGCTTTATTGCCAGTCAATTTGGCTCTGGAATACGTCATTAGAAAGCCACCTGTCAATACAACAGCTACGTTACTATACAAGTCGAGCCAAGTGGTAGCCTATGCAGACGACATCAATATTTTGTCACATTCGTTAACAACCGCCAAAGAACTTTTCCTGAAAATCGACAGCGAAGCAAAACTAGTAGGACTTCAAATCAATGAGAATAGAACAAAGCGCATGACGCAGTCAAGGAATACCTCAAATACACAAAATATCACACTTGCCTTGAAGATGTGGGCAAATTTGTGTATTCAGGCGCCAAAATAGCGAGAACTGGTAACGAAAGAGATAAAATACCCCGAAGAATACAGCTTGCAAATAAAATATTTTATTCAGTTTTGACAATCTTAAAGACCAGCTGCATACACCGGAAAACAAAGCTCCAAGTATATAAATCTGTGATAAGACCTGTACTATGCTATAGGTGTGAAACATGTACCCTAACAAACATATTGAACGCCTTTTAGCGACAGGTTTTGAAGCAAATAAATGGAGTGAAGCTAGACGGAAAACAACGGCAAATTCGAAAAAAACCATGAGCTATATGAAATTTTTGACGAGCCGGAGGTTTCAACGATTGTAAGACAAAGGTATTCGTTGTGAGAACTAAAGGGTGGAGATCAGTGGAAAAACTGAGGAAACGCTGGTCTGACTCGGCCAACGATGACAGTTCATCGCTGCTCGGATTACCAAGCCATAGGAAGTGGTCAATGGGCCGAGGCAGGTGGAGGCGCTTTTTACAGGAAGTGAAGGTCCAAGAGGGGCTGTACCACTTCAAAGATGATGATAGTTTAGTAAATTGTAAATGCTAAAAAAGGCGTTTTAAAGCTACCGTCTAAAGTAAATCAAACAGGTCTATGGGTTCATGGAGCATTAAGAAAATGTTTATACTTTTAAGCAACTCGGAACCCACCTTAGCCGAAAAGGTAGCATTAAGGTTTACATCTGGCAAAAGAAGAAAGCCTACTTATCTGTACTATCTATACTAAGTTCCAGAGGTGTATACAGAAAAAATAAACTTCGCACTTATAAATCATTCTTCAAATCGTTTAAATGTATGGATGCAAAGCCTAGCCCTAAGTAGCGATTCCAATAAAGGCTATAAACGTGTACGAATGCAAAGTGCTGAGAAAAATGTACACTCCAACGAAAGAAGAAATACTGTGGAAACTTTTTTACAACGATAAGTTATTTGATTTGTATGATGACTCGTCTGTGTTCGTATGCGTACAGCGACATAAATTACATACACAGAATGGAGAAGCATAGGTTACTCACAAGAACGCTGAAGTGTGAAACGTAAGATAAACATCCAATTAGAATATCGGAGAAGTAATAAGAAGCCTCGTTCAAAGCTGAAACAGCAGTACTGATAGAATGAATTCGAAGATTTAATTATTGAAGATGCGAATGAGTCGATCGCGCTATAAGAAATTATTTTGTAACGTTAAGGATATCAAGAAACGATTTCTAGACCATATCGGGGACTTTAGTTGCAGTTAGCTGAAAGCAGAAGAAGAACTCAAGGCAAAGCCTGTTGAAGAAGTATCAGTAGTATCAATGTTTAGTATCGCCAAAGGGCCGGCCAGTAGTGGTTAGAGCACTCATCCTGTGGGCCGAAGGTCCCTGGTTCGATTTTCGTTAGCGGAAATGAGATTTAGTTCGAATGATTCTTCGGACGGACTATAAGCCCGTTCAGTTATGATACGTGCTGGTTTAAAATCAGAACGTATCGCAGCTTGGTGGACGGACACACGGCCAAAGCGTGATACTGACCATATTACCTTATGGAGTGCCGACACATTCGATCATGATAATGAGATACTCTAAATATCTCTAAGCGAAGGCCCGAAAGGAGCTGTAGTGATACAAAAAAAAAAAGGCCGGCCAGCAGTCCAATAGAAAGGGACTCACAAAAGATGAGAAAAAATGATGCACTGAACGAGCACATAGCTCTTCATCTTCCTGATTTGCAGGAACATAAGTTCCACCAAGAAGGAAAATCAAGGAATTTAGCGAAACGACATGCAAACCACAAACTAAGCCACGAGGTAAGCTCTTAAGGGTGGCGCAGCTTGTGAAACCAACAGATTAGAGATCCTATGCATATGTTCTGTAGCTATCAAACCGGAAGCCACGAAAACATGTCCGGCGAACTTTTAGTGGCATTTGGAGCAGAGGCAATAAACGGGGAAGCGGCTTCATAATGTGATCAAAAAGGTCTTCGGTGAGGATGCGACAGTAACTTTATCGATTCCATGGCAACTCTCAAGATCAGTGGCCTTGACTGCGTTATGGATTCAGACAAGTTAAAAGAGGCAACTAAGAGGGAATTTTCTGGTGTAAGCAGATTAAAGGTAGCATTAACCAATGGAAAATGCATGGCCATCATTGACCTAATCAAAAAGTCACAGACGATTTCTCTTCTCTTTTTCTCCAGCAAATAGCGCCTCCAACTGTCTTGGTCCATTGACCCCGGCCTCAAATTTTGAAATCCAAGCAGCGATGAACTATCTTCGCCGACTGAGTCAGACCAGCGTTTCCTCGGTTTCCCCACTGGTCTCTGGCCTTCAGTTCTCGCAATGAATACTTTTTTGAGTATTCGTTGTTCGTCCATACGATTCATGTGGCCAGCCCATTGCAGCTTCCGCAGTCTTACAATCGTTGAGATCTCCGGCTCGTCAAACATTTCATGCAGCGTATGGTTGTATCGAATTCGCCATTGGTCCCCGTCTTGCTTCACTCCGATTATTCGCTTCAGGACCCGTCGCTCAAAGGCGTCCAATATATTTGCGGATGCTCGGGTTAGGGTCCATGTTTCACACCCATAGCATAACAAAGATTTGTATACTTGCAACTTTTTTGACCTGTGTATGCAGTTGGTCTTCAAGATTGTCAAAACTGAACAAAATATTTCATTTGCAAGCTGTATTCTTCGGCGTACTTCGTCTCTTTCAATACCGGTTCTCGTTATTTTGGCGCCTGAATAAACAAATTCGCTCATATTTATGATACTGTATTCGCCTAGTCTGATATTTTGTGTACTTGAGGTATTTTTTCTCAACTGCGTCATGATCTTTGTTTTATTTTCATTGATTTGTAGCCCTACTAGTTTTGCTTCGCTGTTGAGTCTCAGGAAGAGTTCTTTGGTAGTTGCTAATGACCGTGACAGAATGTTGATGTCATCCACATAGACCACTACTTGGCTCGACTTGTATAGTAATGTTCTTCGTATATCAACAGGTAGCTTCCTTATGACGTGTTTTAGAGCCAAATTGAATAGCAATGGGGCCAGCCCGTCTCCCTGCTTTAGTCCGATATTTGTGTCAAAGGCATCGGTGAGTTGGTTATTGATGCGGACTTGGGAGGACGTCAACGTCACTATCATTTTGGTAAGACAAACTAATTTGGCTGGGATACCAAAGCAAAGCATTATTTGGTACAGTACGTTATGATCACTACTGTCGGATGCTTGATTAAAGTCAACAAAAATTTGGTATGCGTCTATGTTGAACTTCCAGCAGCCGTACAAAGTAATGATATGCCTCTATAATTTTTGCACTGTAGCTTTTCACCTTTTTTGTGGATTGATTGACTCCAAGCTTTCAGTATAGATTATTGTTGCCAAATGTGCTGGATGACTTTGTGAATAGCTTTATGAACACTGGTGCCACCATATTTGATGAACTCCACAGGAATCTTATCGATGCACGGCGCTTTATTATTTTTCTGGGCTTTGATGGTGTAACAAATTTCATCCAGAGTAGGTGGGGCCAATTGAAGCTCTTGGGAAACATCTATAGGCTCCGATATTCTGGAGCTGTGCGGAGGATTAAGGAGGTTCTTGAAATATGATGCCCATCTTTCTTTAATCTTGATTTCATCAGGGATGATATTGCCGATGTCATCATGACAGAGTGTGGTTTTGGGCTGATAGCTACGCTTCAGGCTTTTCATTACTTTGACATTACTGTGACACAAATGTGGCAAAATGGTAAACGAAGGAAAGACTGCACATGTGGAGGAAACAGTACCCCTTTCAAGGGCGCTAATAATACATCAATCTGATGATCTCAATCAACTTCCACCGCGAGCAAAATACTGGAACTTCCAAGAAGCCCTTATCAAGGTCAAAATTGTTTCTGTATCTTGTGAATGAAGTTGTACAGAAGTATAAATGCCCAGGCTCGGTGATCAAAACCGTTACAAGAGTTCATCAACATGGTACCGTGACATTTTAGTACTGTTACCATCTAGGTTCAAAACAGTGCTTATTTTCAAATGCAGGATATTGGATGATAGGATAGTTTTGTGTAGGTTCGGTGTTCAGTATCTACATTTTTTATGTCTTTCAACACCCAAATAACTGAGGTCATCATTTCAAATCAAACTCAATGCTTTGCCTCAAACAGATTCGGAGGAAGAAGTTGAGACGATGGTGACGAAAATAGGATTTATTGCGCTGTACATTTCTTCAGTGTACTGGCGATCAACCGAAATTATTGAAAAGCCAAGGGAATCTCTCAAGCTCTGACGGGAGGCTCAACGGGTGCAGAACTGAAGTAAGGTATGCACCAGGTTGACAGAACATAGGCGAACAAGGAAGAAATGCCTATACAGGTATATCATTAGCAATAAGCTCATTGGTAACAACATCACGTAGAAGATGTGATCATGGATCCATAGAGCCTGCGTAACAAGCTTGTCATGCTTGTCATGTAGCTGGTTGTGTTACCTTTGCCATGACTTGCTTACTGGAAGGTGTCTTCTCGGCCACGCAAAACAAATAGGCATTCATACGGATGCCACATACTTGCGGCGAAGAAGAGGAAAATTTAGAAAATATTCTTGATTGGCCGAGGCTGATTCACAAATCCCTTGAATTGCTGCTGGAATCACGTAACTGCGTTGAAATATTTGGAACCTGAATGGATCATCGTCAAAATAAATTATACAGACCTATACTATAACCAACAAGTGATGAAAAAAGCATTGTCCTTTTATCATGGAAAAACTTACACCCTAACAACGCTTACAAACCATTGAATTTTATAATCAAAGTTGAGTGCTCTGTGTAAAAATGTATTTTACGCACTATGACCGCTTTTGGTCGCCATTATCGACCTACTGAGTAAACAACTCAAGCCAAAAAGAGTTGGCCACTTAGTATATGTAAACTGACTCCTCTAAAAGTTTTTATGGAGCTAAAATGAGTTACTTATGCCGATAAAGCATTGTATCGGAGAATAAATATCACGTATTTCTTATTTAGAAAACAGATGGATGATGGTAAAGAGATTCAAAATTTGACTTCTCGCTTTCATTACTTAAATCATAGTTGTGGCCAACATTGACATGAAATAATCTTTGATAAATAAATGACAAGCAATAGCTTATAGATCAAATAAAAATGTAGTAAATTTAATTTTTGTTTTTTGCTTTTAAAAAAATTATGTACCGGTATAAATATATTTATATTCAAGACTCAAAAATTCACTAAAGCAAAACTTAATGCAAGATGGAAACCAATTTCTACACATTTAAAAAAAGGAGAGAACATCAACTTCACAGACAAGAGTAAACAAGGGGTGAATATCATGCATGCATAATACTCCCACCATTCTACGCCCATTCATTCAAGCTACCACGGCATGACTTTCAAAGAACAAAAGTAATAAATTGGTGCAAGAAAAGATTCTCAAATAGTGCAAATGGCATAAAAAGACAGCAAAATGGAGTTACAACACAAAACACATCCTCTTTCATCATGCCAGAGCTTCCCATTTGCTTCTTCTGTTGCTTTGCCGTATTCATTTCTTAGCTATTTGTGTATTACTAAAGAAGAAATGAATGAAAAGAAAGACAAAAAGAATTGAGGCTATACGAAAGCCTGGTTGAGGTAAAAATAGGAATAAAGTACCCGCACAGTGTACTACAAAGGTGAAAAGGAGATTTGCAAGAGCTCAATATGCACTTACCTTTTTGTATAACAAAAGCTGACACTGTTCACAAAATTTTTTCAAGTATAGAACAATAATACCACTCCCCCACGGCATAGTAAAGCTCCGGATCGCCGTTAAGAAGCATAAGAAGTCAACTTTTCTCTTGCATTGATCTCAATTCCACTTAAATGCGTCGGTTATTTGATTTCCGCTTCAATGTGCATTGTCACTTTCATTTCCGATACACCAACTCACAGCACCGATTCTCTAGAAGTCGAAAAGCAAAGACACCTTAAAGGGAGTTTACTCTTCATTAAATTTACTAGTTCGACTTTATCGAAACTTAAGAAGAAACAAACCAGCGGTTCGTAGAAAAAATCAATAGTCAGACTTCAGATAATATTAATTCAAGAAAGTTACACACTTTGATCTTGTAAAAAAGTATTTTCATTAGAAAAATCAGGAAAACAGCAGATAATGGAAGCAAAGGATAACACACAAAACATTTACGGGCACAACCTAGAATACACCAATGCAACTACCACATTTTCAGTCACTCAAATCGACTATTTCACACATAAACATTGCTTTCAAAAGCTTTTCGTAGAACGCCCATTTTCCTGCACAGTGAAAACTTTTCTCGAATTCATTTTCTTTACTATTCCAGTACCAATTCGAACACTTAATCCACACCAGGTGAAAGAGAGGACAAGGAATTGAGCGGGCAATTTCCAAAATTTCAAGGAAGCCGGATTAACAGTAAAATTTTACAAAAATCAAGAGCAGAAACGGACCCATTCTAAACACTCCTTTCCGAATGCCTATGACATACTATAACTGTCAGCCACCCTGTAACCGGCAACTCCTCGTCGGAAAGTCCTGTGAGAGTAAAACATTGTAGTACACCGACGCAGAACATCCTTGCTGAAAGTTATGAAAATAAAGGGTGCCTTGACAAATCCTTGATCCTTAGTACAACTCTCCGTCATGTATATCGAATACTCATCGTAACATTGAAAACTCACCTTTTACCACCGAGGATGTGCTTTCCCCCTGACAATCAAACCGTTGTTCAATTCAAGAGGCGAAATAGCGTACATGAATGAGCGCCCAGGACGAACAGGGTATTATTATGTAGCCAGGTTCGGCGAAGTTCACGATTCTTATCAGTCTAATTGAATGGGGAAGTGCAGTGCCAGGAGTCTGTTTTATGTATTTCAGACTCACCATATCGGGGTCGGATTTTCTCAATTCAACTCCTGCGGAAGTGACCTCAGTGCAGCGATACACAAAACGTTATATGCACCTACAATACGAAACCATTTCTCGCTACTTAACTAGAATCCTGCTACTAAAAAATTCTCATTCACGTGAAATTATCGATTTTTTTCATCATATAGCGCCAAGTGTGTGTACATGGCAATAGCAAAATACTACGAAGGACGTGTAAGGCGGTCGCGTACAACCTTACACTTCACGCTAGGGACTCATATTCTACACTTAAAACATAATTCCTTCTCCCTCCTCCAATGCCATATTTAACAGTATGATACTTTCGAAGTTCAAAGAACACAACAATTACTTACATTGAAGAGTCCTCTTGGTTCTTTGTTGTCGTCATCATGACGATGTTGCTCTTGGCACCGATACTCCTGCGATCCAGAGGACTGCCGCCACTGCTACTCTTTGTATCTCGAGCATATCCCGTTCCAGGATCAGATGGCGGGCGAAACTGCGGTGATGAAGGCTTCGTTCGTGGTCGTAGGCTGTTTGTATTCCCGGCAGCTGCGATTAGATGTGGAGAGAGAATAAATGAATGAGTGTGAACATTTTGAAATTTGCGTATATTATGCATTTTAATGGAATTGCAGAAAAAATTGTTGAATACGACTACGCGAATTGAAGTGCACACTTAATTAATTCAAGATTCACTTTTACCCGTGGACGATATGCAACATAAATGTTTAAGACTCGATGCCATTGGCAATGAGCGTGATTAAGGTAACAAGCGAATAAGAGTGGATGAAATTAAGATTAAGACTGCACTTGCTTGCATTTTGCTCAGGTGATGACCTAGTTCATTTTTCCAATGATATATTAGCACTTTAGTGTGAAACTATTATTCAATCTTAATCGCAATTAGTAAGAGTTCTGACTAATTAGAAACACTCACTAAATTAATGGATATTATATTCGTCTCTAATAAAGGTGTATTTTACTTAAATTTTAGTGAAGAATGTCTTTCCTTGCAGTAATTCATAAGCCTTTAAATTTATAGATATTTTCAGTTGGGCTTTTATTCACAATGTTTAACAGTCGATTTGAGAGCTTACAATTAACGCCTCCATTTTATATCCTCAATGGCCAATTTATTATTATAAGTCACTAAGCCAACGCTATGTAATAATGTGTTACGCCATCAATTTACTTTCTAAACTTTTGATGAAAAACTTCTGTGCCTAAACGGGTGAGATACGTCAGATGATATTTCAAACATTTTAGTTCAGCTTAACTCAGTAAATCGGCCGAAAGGGAAACAGTGAATCCCAGTGTTACCTGGAACAAACGTGGTAGTGGAAGGTATGTAGTCATTGAGCTGGAACAGGACATTTACCCACTCTGCGAGCCACTTAAATAATCAAAAATGCTATCAACTCAAACACCCTCCATAAAATTAGCGCATCTCCTTTTTGGTTAAAATTTTACGGCTACAATAACTTTTATTCATTTCACTAAGAAGATCGCCCTTAAAGCGAACTTTCAATGTACCGGGAACAACTTCAAGAGACAGAATGACAACATTACCTCGTGGAACTACGGAATGGATCGTTTTGTGGCAGCCAGAAGGAGCTAAAAGCTAACACTAACATGCAGGAGGAGCTTAGTTCAAACTGTGTAGTAAGCCGCTCGTTAGATCCTAGGATTTTTATTTAGGAATGGTGTGCTTTGCTAGGTTGTTTTCTCTAGCGTTATCGATAGTGTACGACTGCAAAGATAGTGAAACGTAGCGGTCTTCAGCTTGTTACCGGTTTTGTGGAGGTCTCTTTAACGTACTGGCCAGCGGTTAAACGTGGCGGTATTTTATTAACCTGGTGGGCATATGCCTCATTTGTGAAGAGGTTATCCAAAATGTGCATGGGCAAATGTCGGATTCATTCGAAATTGGAGAAAAAATGTGTCTTGGAAGTGGCTGCGAAAGGTAAGCAACAAGTATTCAGTACTACTTATAAAATTGTGGGTTATCTTAAGGCTACGGTTAGGCATTAGAATAGATTTTTAAGCTCAGCAAAAGGCGCCAACTAAGGTTATTTTGAGCCAGCCTAGTACAGAAACCGAGAGAGACTGCAGTGATAGTTTGCAAAACTTACAGCTAATTCTACGATAAAGTAACTTAATAGTCAAACCGATGGATCACGCGAGAAAAAACGAACTTTTAACGTGCAAAACTTTATTTATTTGGGCCCAACATTTTTGCATTCTAGACAGAAAGGCTATCGTGGCCAGAGACTAATAATTTTCCTAGTAGTATCTTGAGGAGTGAAAAATTGGCCTTTGACATTTTAACCTAGTGAAAAACTGTAAAACCCGGCCATGTACATGCCAAAAGGAAAAGCAACCGATTCGCGAAGCTAGCAAGAAGTAAGTGGGCGGTTCAAATATGATCGAGACAAATGCTCTGATACGTTTATTTATGATCGAAAAAATTGACCGTTTTTCTAGGTACTCCCCCTTACAAGTCACGCATTTTGTCAACCTTTCCAGAAGCTATTTGATGTCGGCATCGAAGAATTCCTTGGGCAACTCGGACAGCCATGTGCACAGGAACTCCTCTACCTCGTCGTCGGTGTTGAATCTTTGACCTCCGAGCGCTTCTTTCAGTGGTCCAAACATGTATAAGTAGTAGTCGCAAGGTGATAAACCCGGACTGTAAGGGGGGTGTTCCAATACCTCCTACTCCAATTCTGATAGTGTATCGAGCGTGAGATGCGCGGTATGAGGGCGCGTGTTATCCTGGAGAAGAATCGCACTTCGTGCTGGGATATTCCTCCATTTCGAACGTTATTTTGCGATATTGAAGGTGTTCGTGGATGACTGACTCTACACCACCTGTACTGATGCCGAGTTCAGCCGAAATGTCTCGAACATTCAGCCTACGGTCCTCCAAAATGAGTTGTTCTGCGCGGCAAATGTTGCCTGGTGTGATGCTGGTTCGTGATTGACGATCATGAGGCTCGTTCTCGACGGTTTCGTGACCATCCTTGAATGCTTTGGCCCATTTAAACACAGCAGCCCTCCTCAAGCACTCACTACCGACTGATTTCGCAACCGCGGAAAAATTTCCGTGTTTTTAACGCCTTTCCACACTAAAGAACGAATGACGATACTTTATGCAACTGCCGTCGGCACTTGACGTTCACTCATGGTCATAGCACGCACGTGAAACATGCACTCCCGACGAAAACTATGCCACACTGTTTGTAAGGGACCCAGCTATCACATACTTAAGCCACGACCTTCAAAACATATATGCGCGCCATTTACAGCGTTTATCTCCATCATATTTAAACCAGCCCCGTATTTAGCAGATTTTCTTCGTCATGGATGCGCCTGGAGGTAGTTAAATGTGTTCTTACAGTTCTATCCTAATGTAAATGGGATCAACTGAGTTGCATCTGACTGATGATTTTTATGGATTTTCGTGTGAGATATGTCCCTTGTCTTCTGTTTTTTTCTATATGGGTAGCGCGTGATTAGCGCGAATAAAATCAGGCACATTGCCTTAGAGAAAACACAACCGTTTTGAGACCGAGTATTGTTTGGTCAGCTTGATCCTCCTTTGGCATTTTTTTACTGTCATCCCGTTTTCTTTTTCAATCCGTTATTATTTTAAGACTTGTTATCATACCAAGACTATTCATTCGATACCATATCTGACTTTAAAAAAATATACATCTTCCCAGTGGCGATTTGTGATCCGGGGGTTCACAGTTCATGAAAAAATTTATAAAAAGTCGGGTAGGTAGTAGAAGCTGCATCGGGAAGGGTTTTTTTAACCGAGCTTGGGTACAAAAATCCCTCTTCATTGTTTTCACGATTTTCTTGGAATGAACATCTTACCACATTATAAGAGTCATTATCACATTATCAGAGTCATTATGCTTGATTGAAAGTTTCCGGTACAATTATACAATTCCACTTAAACTTTTCGTTTCTTTCATTGACCAAGAACCAAATCAAAAACTGCTCTCTTAAATCACGCAACAGCTTAAATATAGAATTTAAAAGTAGTTAAATAAAATACAATTTATGCTATATGCACTCAATTTTTATTCATTATAATAATGTTATGCAAGAAATTTTAGGAAATTTGAAATATTAAAATAGACAAAACAATATTTCACAAAGAATATGCATACAAAAAACTATGAACAAGTATTTCAAGGGTAATGTTTGAGAATAAAATTTAATCTTCTTCCTTTTTTAAACGCAAATTTCTAAATCACCATGTCATTAAAATTTTGAGTTTCTTGCAGTAATTTTTTTTTTCGATTGAAAGCATTGCTAAAGCAGTTTGTCTACCCTGGCTCGCTGTTGATCTTAAAAAAGATCTAATTTTTTTTTGAGTCGAATAAGACCTCTCTACTACCCCAATTTTAAGCACAAATAAACAACAACTCTAAATGTAGCAATAATGAGCTGAATGTCAAACTAAAAAACAAATTAGTAGCGATGCAAAATTAGCTGATCATTTGGAAAGTTCAAGTGGCGTTCAGATTCTAATTTCAAAGCACTGGTCAGGCTTAGATCTGATGGATCCTACTTTAGATGACAATGTAAACAGCAGATTGTTTGTGTAATGCCAAGTCACATTCCGGACATCATTTGGGGCGAATGCCAAGACACAACCGATCCTCCTCTTCCAGTGTTGTTCATACATCACTGGCGCGTCAATAACCCTTTCAGGAGGGTACACACGACTCCAACGCTTCTGTACGAAAGAGTAGGCTTCAGTTCATACGTAAACAAAAGTTACAAAAATGTAATGAGCATCTTCCCCTCAGCACCTTAAAATTTCGACGCGAAGACCATTTTCACTTGTTCCCGTATTACTGCACTTTTTCGATGACACACTTTTGCACGGGAGTACGTCGATCCATTTGAAAAATTTATATCATCCCAATCGGTAAATTTCACCGGCAACAGATCATCAATCACTAAGTTCCGTTTCAAAGTACACTCCTGATCTAATTGCTTTTTGATATCCTTCGAAGTTTTTCTATTGCCTTAAATTGGAGAATTTCGTAGGGAATTAGCCTCGTACCTAATTTTTACTCAAAGTGGAATCTTTATATCGCATCACCATACCAGAATTAGATTGGCGTACTAAGAATGGAGGGAAAACTTGTTGCATCACAGAAAGGCTTGCAACAACGGTATATTCTTGTTGAGACAGTTTTTATGTAACGTGACTTTGAGGCAATTAGGAAATCACAAGAAAAATGACGTTGAATTGCGGCGGTGAACACATTTCACAACTACCATGTACCTAACAATTAGATTCCACTTGTGATGGCAATACGGCTAATCGAATTTCTTGCGCAGCACACGCGAAACAAAGAAATTTACGCGTGCCAAAGGTAATGTTGTAGCCATTAAAATGCATACACGGTGCTCTGTTTAAGCGGCACTTCGCGCGGACAGGTTGCGGGAACAGAAAGCCGGAATGCCTCCCTCAGCCTGATTCGGGAGGTTTTCTTTTTGCACATCACCTTTAATGACAAGCCTTGCCCTGTCTCACACTATATTCAACTCTCAAACTTTATTTTTCAATCACAAGTTCACAACTACCATGTGAAAAGTCTCCTCAGCTTGCGTTGATCTGCCCGCGCCGGCATCTTGGAAGCAACTCCACTTCGCCAATCGCCAAGCTAACCGTCGATGACGAGATCTATGCAATCTCTCTCGTACCGTATCGGAACTTTGCCAATCCGTTAGGGTTTGATGCAATTCGAGATGTTAATAGAATTGCAAAATGCAAACATGGTCGTTGCATGGGAATATTATGGTGGAAATTATGTCTATATTAGCAGTCGGGGAAAATTTAACATTATTTTGCGTATCTCCCGTTTCTATGATGTTCGAGAAAAGAATTTTATGTGAACGAGATTTAGCATTGTTGTTGCGAATGGTTAACGAAGGTGTGGATACAGGGCCATGAAGTCGTGCATGCAATGTAATTAAGGTGTGTGAATAATATCATGCATAAATGAAAATAGAGAGCAAGACTGCAGATAGTACCATGAGAAAACGTAGAACGCGACTGTGTTGTAACCCCATTTTTTGTTATTTTCTGAACTCAGATGCTGTTCCTCTTTCTCTTAATTTTCTTTTGCTTATTTCCATCTAGCTTGCCTTCATCATATTTCGGATAGCAGTAAACTTAACATGGGTTTCATAGAATTAATAAAGCAAAAATAAATACGATCTATTTTAATAATATAAAACTTTCTCGATCCCAAAGGAACAAAATATAGATATTAATTTATATTTTTGGTTTTAAACGTTAAACATTTTCTGCGGTGAATTTGTTAGTTAGTCGCAGGTTATGCTTAACCGATTTTTTTCATTATTCGAGTGATTTTGAAAGAATGGGAACCGAAAGTCTAAGTGATTTGCTTGCAGTCTACAAGAAATGATTTAATTTACTCGTAATTTGCAGAGAATTCGTTGAAGTTGTAATGATTGTGGAACATTTCGACGTCGTATCATATTCACACGCTTCATTCTTTGCGAAGTGTTGGGCAGAGCTTGTGCTTTATCTGACAAAATTATTTTTTAAACTAAAGCTTTACTTGGCATTTGAACCATTAGCTCTTTACATTCGTTGTCGATTTCTTGCAAGATTTATTTGTTGCAAACGCATTTTCGTAAGATCCAACACGCTGTTGAAGGTCTTGAAGCGCGACTGAAATACTTCACAAAATTCACGCATCTAAAGCAGAGCATATGAACTATCAAGCGAGTTCGCATAGAACAAGTTCCCAACCTAACGGTATTCAACCTTCAAAGATCAATTTGAGTATGTATAAACGTTCGCAAGCGATTTCATCGGGAAATGTAAGAAAGAGTTTGAAGCTTCAAATATTGCCCTGCATAGGCTATTGAATGAAATGCAAGACGATGAGCTTTCATTTTGATCAGATGGGTGAAGGATTCCCTTTTCATTTGATCTTCGTACATGCAAACACAACAGCAAATCGATTTTGTGCTTGAAAGCTTAATCTCAATTGTATAACGCTTTCACGTTTTATCTCAACTGGAAACAAATTATGATAAATGCGTTCTCTTTCTTATGCAAGTTCATTGCTTGTTTCATTCGAACATTTTCATCTCTTTTAATTTGGCTGATTAGCTAGTGAAAGTGCTTGTATGCTCTGTCTAAAGTGTACCGTAAGGAACGTTCTTGAGTAGGTCAGCTACTTGACATCTCAACGTATGGATTTCAGTCGATGAAGAGTCTCTCTCAACCATCTGTTTCGCAAGGTGAGCGTTCAGAACAGATACTTTTGCATGAGAATTTCCCTCAAGAGCCAACACCGCAATTGGCGTAATGGGTTTTAGTTGCCTCAAAAGGAAATGTCTCAAACTGTTCTCATTCAAAGAACAGTCGAAATTATTAACTTGCAACGTAACAGGCTGATTGACCTGTTCGTCGCCACCTCTACTCATTCACCTTGCGTTGCTTTCACTGCTTGACCTACTGTTGGTCATCATAGATTAATCGGATTGTTCAAATCGGGCATAGTAGGCAAATGCTGGACTAGATCCAGCTGAAGATGCTGAGCACCGTGCTCTGTAGAATAGCACATTCAACGGATGCGAATACGGTGAGCTGCTGACTGCACTTGCGTAAGAGGCACGGCTGGGGTAATAAGGTGCGTATTGATGGCGTTTACCGTGACCTCCGTAGTTTTGTATTGGCTGCATCATCCCGACGCCCCATGCGACTAGATCGGGGCCTAGTGAGAATTCAATATATATATATATATATATATATATATATATATATATATATATATATATATATATATATATATATATATATATATATATATATATATATATATATATATTGAATTCTTTTTGATGTGGCAAATATAACTTTGCTATGGTTCCCATACAATTTTCTTTAACATTGCTTTCCATTTTGGACTTTTTCAAAAATACTAAATTAATTGCAATTTAGTTAGTGAGTTAGACCTGAAAATTTATACGGAACACTTTAGTCCTAGATCTAATCAAAACAACATTCATTCACCCAAAGAGAATGAACTAGGTCAAAATAAAAGCTTTCGCCCCGGAATTCCCTAGACTTTAACCTTTAGAACAAGGCAACTTTTTCCACTTACCAGAATTTCTAGCTTTATGGTATTTATCACGGAGAACATCCAAACTCGAAACAATTCGCGCTCTGTGCGCGGAGTTTCGAACTCCCAGCTGCTTGATATCAGCTTCAGACAAGCTTAAAATCTCTTCCACGCCTTTGTAATCCTTGAAGTTATCTGGAATGATAAAATTACAACAAAATTATATGAAGTCCTGCAGTCACGAGGATGTTGGAAAACTTACTCTGATATGGGCTTAACTCTAGTTGTTCTAACCATCGTTCAATCGGCAGATGAGGCGAATAGCTGGCATTAATCACAGATTGTGGCATTTTATTCTTACGCAGTGTAGCAAACCGAAAGCTCCACGTTATACCTGTTGGGAAAAAGGTTGCAAGGCATTATGAATGTAGAGGACAAGAAGAAATTAAATGTGTTCGTCTTTCAACGGACCTTGTAAAGTTAGCAAACTTTCGTATAATGTAGAGTTTTGCATTTTATATATAAGATGCAGAAATCTTAGGTAGATGTTTGGTTTGTGTGTAAGAAATGGGGTTTGAGATTTATGATTGCGAATGCATCAGATACGACCCGTTGAAAAAGATACTTCTCGATGGTTGAACGAGCAAATTCGCAATAATCACAAAAATAAATAAAATAATCCTTCAACCTATTCAAGATTTTAACCATTCTCCGAATCCAAATTTAATTTTTTATCTTTCTGACAGCCGTAAAGGTTATATGAATCTCCATATATTTAAATCTGTAATGGTCCTTTGTAGAAAGCTCAGCGCAGTTCAGCCGTTACATAAATGAATATAAAGTAAAAAATTGTGATGACAATAATGGATAATCATGCCTTTGGATTTGTTATGTACATGTTTAGATTGAGTGGGTAATATGAGATGTTATAACAACGTTTTTTTAATTAATAACAAAATCCTTAAATACATTGCAGGCGTAAGCTTCAATATAAATTAACCCACTTTACAACATGCCTTGGGAAGGGAACTACCTTGTGTCATATCTACTTATAAAATTTTAGTTCAAGGATACAAGTCTTATCTCCATTGACTGTGATGTAAGGCGTCAAAGTAATAGGAATTAAATATTTGAAATGACTCTTGACGCCCCCAAATAAACACTTGACGCACTCATAAAGCAGTTTGCATGCATTTGTTTTTAACATGCGAGTACAAATAGAACCGGTATTTCACGTTAAGATCTAGATTCAGATAAGTTGATAATACTATAAATATGTATGAATACACATATGCATATGAGTACGTAATACACGAATTCGATTGTTTATATTGAACATTGGCCTTAAGCTTTATTAAGCGATCGATGTGTACCATAACAAACCACATTTCAACATTTAAAAGGTGCGTTTGTAGGTGATTTAATTTATCCATGAATATATCAAGCCAGGTGTATTATAAAGTGCATTGAATGGAATTGTGTGAATTTATTCAGCAAAAAGTGAGAGGAATTTGTTCACTTTATTGAATTTACATTTTAGGGTTCTTGTGTAATTCGCATTTGAATCAATCCTTGGAACAAAGTATGAGTTTTAACGTAAAGTGATCATACATACGAATAATTCTTATGAACTAGTGTCTCTAACCTGTATTTTCCGTTTATTTGATGTTGCCTGATTCAAGGAAATTTATCGTTTCAATGGATAATTGGTATCTACTCACGTTGTAGGAATAATTTTATGTAAGAAGTACGTGATGAGTGAAGGGTGGGCCCTTTGGCTATTTCATTTAAATCATATGACGTCTGTTTCCCGGCCGAAATTTGATCAGAGTATTAAAACCATATCTACATCGAACAAAATGAATAACGCAGAGCAATGTAGGAAAGTATAAAAGTTCTGTATGACCATAGCCCCTTACACAAGATAAGTCATTTTTTCCTCGTTACATCATTATTGGTTCCCAAAAAAAAATGTAAAGAAACTACAGCATTCTATCTATGAATACTAGATCATATGTATCAGCTAACAGGGGTTTCCAATAAAAGGTGTAATTTTGATATTAGATGAAAAATGCCATTTTTTAACATAAATGATCGGATGTTTATTTCATTATAAAGAAGAAGGTTTGCCGTTAATAGTGAAAAATAACATCAGGCAAATGACTACCACGACCACGCTTACAGGACCATATCTTTTTCATGAAATTTTCCATAACCAAATCGCAAAGTGGCTGCCCTATGTCATCGATACCCTCACGAATTCCATCTTTGATGTCTTGAATCGACGCTGGGCTATTGGCGTAGATCTTTTCTTTCACGTGGCCCCAAAGGAAGAAGTCGCAAGGTGTTAAATCACAAGATCTCGGTGGCCACTTGTGATCATATCTTCGAGAGATAACACGGTCCGGAAACTTTCCCCGTAAAAGATGAATGGTTTCGTTGCTTGTGTGGCACGTAGCGCGGTCTTGTTGAAAGTAAATGTTGTCTAAATTAAAACCATCCCATTCCGGCCATAAAAAATCATTAATCATCTCTCGATAGCGCAATCCATTCACCGTAACAGTTCGTCCAGCCTCATTTTCGAAAAAGTAAGGTCCAATGACTCCGCCGGGCCATAAACCGCACCAAACAGTCACACGTTGAGGATAGAGAGGCTGTTCAACAATAACTCTTGGGTTTTTCGAGCCTCAGATGCGACAATTTTGCTTGTTGACGAAGCCACCGAGGTGGAAATGGGCCTCATCACCAAATATGATTTTTCGATGGAATTCCGGATCATTTTCAAGGACCCAATCAGCAAAGACACGACGTTGTTGATGATCGACCGGCTTGAGTTCTTGTGTTAACTGAACTTTATAAGCCTTAGGACCCAAATCTTTATGCAAAATACGGTGTAATGACGTTTGTGGGATGCCCAATTCCAAAGAACGACGAGGAATGGACAAACCTGGGGTTTCTTCAACACTTTCGGCTACAGCAGCAATATTCTCGGCTATTCTTGCGTGAAGTGCACGAGTTTTATTCTTCACATAACAACAGCTCGAATTTTTCCATCAATTTATGTATTGCGGTCTGACAAGGTGCTTCACGACGACGCAAAAATGTTCGAGTTTTACGAACCGTCACCGCCAAATTTTCACCATTTTATAGTGAATTTTAATAATTTCAATGCGTTGTTGAAGTGTGTATTGTTCCATTTTTATTAATGGCGTAGTTTCTACTCACTCAAATGTCAAAAAATAACAGCTTCAAAAGTGACATCTACCGAAATAAGCGGGCTAATCAAAATAACACTCCTTATTGGAAAACCCTTTATATGATGTAATGATGATTTGGATTTCTAATTTCCATAAAGGATTGCAGCGGTGTAACGCTGCCTCAGCAAACCACGGATAGATGCTCACTGAGAACAACCTTACCAAGGGATGCATGCATGCGCTGCCAGGCTAGCGTAAGCGGAGTCATGGGGCGGGTTCTTTTCCCTAGCGTCAAGTCACACTATAAATTATTTCGCATACATGAATCCGTAAAAGCAAAAGAATGGTTTAGGTCAGAACCAGGGCTATTATCAAGCTCATGACGCAGTTGAGGAAGAATACCTCAAAAAATCAAAATATCACCATTGGCGAATGCAATATTGAATATTTGGGCCAAAATTTTGTATTTAGGCGCCAAAATAGCTAGAATTGCGGAAGAAAGAGACGAAATACGTCGAAGAATACAGCTCGCAAAATCTTTTATTTAGTTTTGACGATTTTGAAGACCAGCTGCATACACCGGAAAATAAAACTCTAAAAATCTGTTATAACCCAAGCATCCGCAAACATATTGAACACCTTCAAAAGACGGGTCTTGAGGTGTACAATTGGAGCGAAACTAGACGCCGACAATCATGAGTTGTATGAAATTTTGGACAAGCTGGAGGCCGCAACGATTGTAAGACTGCGGAAGCTCATGTAAATGTCATGTTAATCGTATGGACGAACAACGAATACGAAGAAGAAGGCTATTATTGTTTTCCTACTCATTGAGCTTATTTTCCCGCGTATTGTAATGAATCATGCGACGCCGCTGGTGCCCACTACCAACACACTTCGCTGCTAGGTGGCTTGTCATTTTACGTTGGTTGCGACCAGTGCACATCCCACGTCTATTTTGTCGTCGGATGCCAACAGAATTTGACAGCCACATGGAATTGAAGTGTGGAGGTAGTGGCCGCGACGCAGAAGGAGGTTATCTTGGAGGGCCACCACGCAGCAGAAATCAAACAGAACAGGATCAAACAGAACGAACGGTGCATAAATGCGAAGTGATCGCATGTAGGTATAATCACGAAGTTTCTTTAAATTTTCGGAGATTTGTGTAATATTTCGATTTTGTAGCGCTAACAGCTGTTCGTGTTCAGTACTCAGAACTTGGTCCACGGTCGATTCGTCCCGGAAAACTGTTTCAATCCTCGCAAAACAGCGTGGGAAACTAGAGTGCAAAAACAAAAAAAAAAAGGATACGGATTCGTGTCGATGACAACTTATGATGAAGCTGCAATGGCGATACGTGCTCTTAATGGATACACGCTCGGCAACCGGCTGTTGCAGGTTAGTTTTAAAACGATTAAATCCAAGTAGGGAGGTGACCGGCACGTAGATGCATTCTAGCTATGGGAAGCTTTTGCAATACCTCGATTGTAATGAAAAAAGTAAACTACACATAATTAATACTACAAGATAGCACAGAAGTTTCTAGACGAGCGTATTCAGTATTGATTGGATGCGTCGTTTTTCTACGTGGGGAACTATATCAGTTCAAAGTGTTTAGGATTAATAATTGAAGAATAAAAACAAAGAAGGCGAAAAAGAAAAGAGAATGGAGATGATAATGAAGAAGAAGATGATGACGAAATTCTGGAGGAAGAAGAGGAACATTCAGAATATGACGTTCGGTTAGGAAACCTGGAAGGTGAGGAAGAAGCATACTCATCCGAAGAGTTGTGTTTAAGAGCTCGAGCGAAGAGGTCGGAAAGTTAAGAAAGCGGAACGTGTAACCGTTGATAGAGAAACAATAACAAGGTCTAATTGAAGCGTGAAGTGTTGTTTGTGAAATTTAAAAGTCACATGACTACTCGCGTAAACCCGGGTCTGAAGTTTTCTTGCAGAATCACAAGAAGGCTAGTGAGTGCGCGCGGAAGTACTTGTAAATAAACACGGCCCGAAGTAATTCAGCCGTTAATCGGGAGAAAAAATTATCAACGTCAAATTAATAAAAAGGCCCGGCTAGCTCAGTCGGTAGAGCATGAGACTCTTAATCTCAGGGTCGTGGGTTCGGGCCCCACGTTGGGCGCCATTGTAATGGTTATTTTAAAATTTACTTGCGAACGCGGAACCGACCTCTCATCGGTTCTAGACGTTAAGTCAGAGTACGGTGCACGGATTGGTTGACCGGTTGGTACCATCCGTTGGCACTACTCTGACTTAACGTCTAGAACCGATGAGAGGTCGGTTCCGCGTTCGCAAGTAAATTTTAAAATAACAATTACAGTATAAACAAGCGGACGAGGAAATTTGGGACCTATGACAAGAGATAAGGCATCCTGGTGGGGTTGGTGCCCACCGTACGCCTCCCAGCTGGACCTAAGGTCCCGATGGTACGGGCCCGCATGCGAGGACTTCATTCCGGTGAGAACCCCTACAACAAAGGAAAACAGCTCAATGGCGAGGTGAGTGAGGGTGCCTCGCCGTCCCTGCGAGTCTGATACCCTGTCTTTGATTTTTATTTTGCATTCGAAAAAAGGCTTTTTCTTCAGATTTTCTGGAGAGGTAGGTTTGTTATAAATCGAGAAAATATTTGAATGGAATGTTACTTAGTAGCTGGATTTACGTGAAAACCTTTAATTCCTCTTCATGATTTTTTGTCATCGCTGAGATTTTTTCACTTTTATTCACACTTTTCGTATGACCATTGGTTTCATTAACTGAATCGTCAACATTATTTCCTTTGACGGAATTCATATCAGGAGGTATAGAGTAATCATCATTTGCGATGTCCTTGTCATCATCCATCATTGCAAGTAGTTCGATGTAAGGTCCACTTTAGTGGCTTAAAACTACCAATTTTTTTAAAAAGATAATTTATTTACTTGATTACTATTCACTTTATGTCATTATTTATAAAAACATGGACTATGTGCAAAGATACCATTGATCTCTAAATCTAGCTCCGTTACTTACATCGATGATGTCGTTTCAAAGAGTAATTGACAATAGCGAAAGAAATTCTCTATTTTTCTGTGAAATAAGCTCGATTTTTTTTTCTTTGTTAAAATGGACTCTCCCTTTATTATAGAGTAAAATACTATCTGTCTAAAGCTTGACACGAAATTCTCAGCGGTTGTCAATTAGTCGAAAGTATGAAGATACATACAGAAAATCTCGTAACAATTTGGCCTGTTTAAGGGGGCCGTGGTACGTTCCTTACAGAACGTGTTTTGTAAAAGTCCATTCATCAAACTTGCCATGATAAAACTGATAATTTCTCCTTTGCAAAGTACAATGACGTAGTTTGATAGCATTATGGGAAAAATAAAATAAATTCTCTGTTGCAACTTCCACAGTCTCGCCACCACGTTGCTACTGGCGCTGCCATCGCCTAAAGAACATGTTTGTAAAAAAACTAAATTCGATGCTGTCACATATGGCGGTTGGTAGTAGTACGCCATCGCAATGCCGCCTATATGTTTGTGATAATGCTACTAGTTTCATCGAAATAGATGTAGATGTTTCTGTTGTCCCTTGTCAAAGCAACCGGAGCAATTGTCAACCAACATCATTTAAGCTATATGCGGCTAATGGTACGATAATTAACATATACGGCTTCAGAACGTTGTTACTTAATTTAAACCTCAGACGAGCTTTTACCTAGCAGTTCTGCCAAGACACGCCCAATCATTAGTGCAGATTTTTTAAAGCACCAGGCATTGCTGGTGGACATTAAAAACCGTTGCATACGAGATATCGAAACCAAAACAACATCAAAAGAAGTTATAAGCGACACTATCACTCTCAAGTCACACTGGTCGGGAATACATCGTGTTTTAAAATATATTTTCAAATATTCTTGACCCAGCACAACAACGAGATATTAACAAGTTGGGTAAACAGACCTACGCTCATGTCAGAAGGGGTTTTGTACCCAACTTCTCAGAAATGCAGTCACCAGCAATGAATAACGTCAAGAAATATATCAAAGAGATGTGCACGTTTAGTAGAAAATCCATTGTTTTTCTACTTTCAACGGTCGCCAACAAAAATCACTCAAATCATGAATTTTCAAAAATATTAATATTATTGACCTTATTGAAAAATGTCAAGAAGATCAAGTCAAAACTGCAGTGACTGATTCGATGGAAAGTCCATAAAATACCAAAATCATGTGTTATTGTTGTTGTAATTGGAGAAATTTCAAACGGCCATAACTTCCGGGTATATCATTCGATTCTCATCAAACTTACAAAGTTTAAGAACCTTTAGTAGAACTACGTAAATTGTTCATTTTAAGGGCACCGATGCGATTTTATTGGGGAAAATGTGAAATTCGAATATCATACTATTATTAACAAACTTGAGCGAATTTTGACTTCTTAGGTATTTGTTGTTGTTGTACTCATAAAACCTACCACCATGATTTTTTCCACATTTTTCGGATCACAGGTGTCCAATCGTGAGGGGGAACACCAATTTTTCGTGTATTTCCCCTCCCTGCGCGTCCCTCGAAGCAAAAAGTTTCAAATTAAGACCTGTTTTGAAAAGTTCACATCAAGACCTTTTTTTTGATATCCATATCGGCTACCTTTGATGAAATTTTTTTTTCGCGAGACCCCCCTTAAATACCTTATAAAATTTTTTGCAGTTGAACTTTGAAGAGAGCACCACTTTAAACCTGCATACAAAATTTGATGTTTCTAGCTTAAGTAGTTTGCGAGAAAATGTGCTGTGACACACGGACGGACGGACGGACAGACAGGTCTCGATTTTAGTAGGGTTTTGTGAAATTATTTAACAAAACCCTAAAAATGACGTATAATACTATATTGAAACGACTGGCCCGCCCATAGCAGAAAAACTTCGACGTCTCACACCAGAACAGAAATTGGCTATTGCAAAAGCTGAGTTCAAACTCATGATGGAGAAAGATTTCTGCCACCCATCAAAAAGCCCTTGGACAAGTCCCTTACACCTCGTTCCGAGGCAAGATAGTTCATGGAGGACATATGAGGCTTGCAGGCGTTTAAGTGCAGCCAGGAAGTCTGACCATTAGTTAATTTAATCGATTTACGTTTACTTTAATTATACTTGGAAAAGGAAATTCGAAGAAACCAAATCAATTTATTTAAGCATTAACTGTTGCTCGGGCTGACGCCTTGAGCACGCAGTTATATTTATGAATCAATTGATTGATACTCCAGCTGCTAGCCCCGGGCACAAAGCCTTGGGACGCTAATACTCGGGCTAACGCCTTGAGTATGCGGTCAGATTAATAAATCAATCAATTATTAGTTCAACTGCAGGAACCGGGCATAACTGCCTTGCGGCGCTTATACTCGGGCGGATGCCTTGAGTATGCAGTTGAACGTATTCATAATTCGCTTATCCCGGGCTCAGTGCCTTGGGATAGAGTAAGCTCGGGCGCACGCCTTGAGCCAGTGAATGGAGAAAAACTTCCCGATTTTCTTGCTTCTATCAGTTTCTTTTATAGTATAATTATGCTGACCTAATTGCTGACCAACTAAAATAATGAAGACAATTTCATAACTTAAAAGATCAAAGTCCAACTATTTAATGCCATCTCTCTGTGACAGTTGCAACAACAAAGCTCAAGCTTTAACTCGATTTACTTCATTGCAAATGCGTGTAACCAATTCATTCCACTGAGGCGGTATGTTTGTTTGCGAAGTCTTGTGTGTATATGTTTGATACTTAATACGAGTATGGATACACACCCACTTCTGCTAATCCATGATACGACGCCGCACCCACAGATGCTTTGATTACAATTCGCAGCTTTTCGTATATATATGGTTTTATTCACAGTACATAGAGAGGAACAATGGAACACGGACCGAGCAGTATTTGGCCTGCGATTCCCGTTACATAATTGATTGGCTCCACTCTTTCGGAATATATTCTTGTTGCCAAATGTACTCGATGACTTTGTGATCAGCTTGATGAACACTGTCGCCACCATATTTGATGAGTTCCACTGGAATCACATCGATGCCTGGCGCTTTATTCTTCTTTTGGACTTTGATGATGGAGCAAACTTCATCCAGAGTTGTTGAGGCCAATGGAAGCTCTCTGCAGGCATCTATAGGCTCCAATGTTCCGGAGCCATGCGGAGGATTAAGGAGGTTCTTGGAATATGATGCCCATTTTTCCTTAATCTTGGTCTCATCAGCAATTATATTGCCGATGTCATCACGACAGAACGTGGTTTTGGGCTGATAACTACGTTTCAGGATTTTCACCAGAGTGGTAAAAAGTGGTGTTGGTAGGAATATTTTCCTTCTAAATTTGTACCGGCAAGTCGAGTTCCCGCTTGGCGGCTTACCGGGGCTCTACTGGACAAGTGAGTGGCACTCCCACGCCTGTCTCCGGACGAGCTTACTCGGGTCCGAAAGCCCCGCTGTAGCACCCAACTTTTCTGGGGTGTAACAAAGCTGTCACGATTGGAAAAACGCTACAGCAGATATTAGTTAGTATTCTATGCAAACATTCGGCATTTTCGGCACATTATCGAAGACACTGATTTCGCGGTGAAAACCGACCATAAACCACTAGTTTATGACTTTCATCAAAATGCGGATAACACTTCATCTACACAAAGCTGTCGTTTATTTCGAAATTCAGCCGCAGATGAGCTCTTCAGGTTGGATTGGATTTCGATGCCGTCGACTATTGACACAACACTTCTAGAGAAAGAGCAAGTCAAAGAAAGCGAACTACGAGACATGTTGTCATCAAACACAACGTCCTTGCAATTAGTTATAATAATATTGGCCAACCACTTGCCTTACTGTGACACTTCTACATGAATGGCCAGATTATTCACTTCCGAGCCTCTCTGGAAGACAGCCTTCAATACATCGCTGTACCCATCCCTATTTTTCAACATCCCAACCTAATTTCACATAAACGAACTGGCTAGCACGTGTACGCTGTCGCTAAGCGGAGCTTATCAGCTGAGGTCGACTATTTCCTGGCTTGCTGACGTTTTTCCCACACCATTGGCAACAGTATCCTGTAGAGACTAATGCAGGAACGCTCAGCTACATTACGTGGGGCTGCCTACTTTTGATTGGACACCTATATCAGCTATTTTAACTAAAAATATTAAGAAAGTCGCCGCCATATTAAAATTTTTTTAAAAAAATTTTTGCACTAAAAATTTGGAGAAGTTTTCACTTTTGACTTAATTACGAAATTTCATTATTGTATTTTTTCATTTCCCGAGATAATTTACTGTATCAAGACACTAGTCCTGATTTCAATAGAGTTTTAAATTTCATTTTACAAAACTCTAAAAATGTTTTAAAGAGATCAATTAATTGGATGAATTTTTAGGCGCTTTTTCCAGGATTCGCCGATGTATATCAGAGGATATATATCATGGTATATATCACGATATATATCATTTGATATTTATTTGGATATATATCAATTGATATTTTCTATCTAGCACCTTGGCAACACTAAAAGAAAAACTAAAATTTAGATTATTTTCCCGCGAATAGCTATCTCATCAGAAGTTTGGGGACTCCCCGTTTTACTTACGTGCACGCGGATTAGCATTTGACAATTGTTAACTCAAATATACTGTCAATTTAATACCTACCTAAGAAATGCTTTGCTAGTTTAAAACGTTAATGCTACAATCCTACTTTTGCATTTCATTCTGATATCGTTATTTAGTTGGTGCAGTACAGTGATCTTTGCATTCATCTACTGCGCAATATTCATTGAAGTAGATACCTGACCTATTGAACGATAGGTAGTGTGAAAACAATACAAGTTGTCAGATCGTTGAGCCTAAGTGTTTTTCTTTCTACATTTCATTTTTCCATAGTACTCGAAACAATTTGAGCCATACCGAAACCTGCGAATGCTGTATGGGGAAAATTTAATATTTTTTCAAAGATGGCGAACAGTGGCAAATCGGCTGCAAGGCATTCCTGTGTGGCTATTGAAACATGTGAATGTTTGTCCAGTGTCAAGGACTTCTAGCTCATATGTGCCAGCTTCAAATTCTGTTCATGATACCCACCCCTCAACATCAAGTGACACCATAATTGAATCAGTGGCAAAAAAACGCGCATTGTCGACTGGCGGACCATCATTCAACATATTAGAAAAGTAATTGGTACATTGGAATCCCAAGCGAAAAAAATTTATTTGGCGGTCGCAAACTTGTTCTATGCCACCAATACACCGTTTTTGCACGTTGATCACTTGAAGTTTAAAGAAATGATCATGGCACTTCGTCCAGGCTATAAGCCTCCCGCATCTCGTCTTCTAGAAGAAAGTTATGCTGAAACCTTACAAAAACAAAAGGATGAAACCGAGGACAAAACTGCATCTTTGTCTTTGGACGGTTGGTCTAACGTTCACAATGAGCCTATAATTTGTTGCAGCCTCACTACACCCGAAAGACAACCGATACTAGTTGATGCTATCGATACATCAGGCCATCCACATACTGCTGATTATTTAAAAGAAATTGCTACGGATATAATTACAAATACCAAAAAAAAACTTCAAAGTGATTGTTAAGAGCTTCGTTGCCGACAATGCAGCTAACGTCAAAAATGAGGCAAGAATTATATAAAGATAGTAATAGCATAATTCAATATGGTTACTGTGCGCATTTATGTACTAAACCTGCTAGCGCAAGATGTGGAAATCAAAGGCGTTTCTGGCAACATAATTAAGGTGATCAAATATTTTAGGAATAAACATCTGCCCGCAAGTTGGTACAAGGCTGCCGGTGATAAAAAGTGGGCAATGCCCATAACCGTTCGATGGAGACTGTATTAGCGCTTACCTTGCTAATCGAGGAATATTGGTACAAATATGCCAAAATAATAAAAATGAAGTTGACAAACACACTCGAAATCGTAAATGATGCACAAATCACGAACAATGCAATTCAACACTCGTCAAGCTTAGATCCAATAGCTAGAGCCTTAGACAGAGCCAAAAGAAATGGAACAACAATATTGGTGGCAGTAGAAATATGGCACCGGCTAGAAAAGGATTTAGAAAATGAGACATCAGAAATCAAGAATTTATTTCGGTATCGACGTGACATGGCATTAGAGTCTGCTAATTTTTTGGCTAATCACCGATTGATCACCGATTTCTGGGCAAAAATTTGAGCATTGATCAAAGAGATAACGTTTTTGCTGAAATGCCGCCCGATTTCATGCCTATTGTAACGTCATTGCTGATGTAATCATCAATGTTTTCTAAGTATCTTTTGGGGGAAAATTTTAAACAGACTCCACCTTTAGAATTGTGGCAGCTCCTAAATATGAACACAAATGATAATCGATGTCTCAACTGGGATGGCAAAGAAAGATTTCAAACACTATGTGAACAATTACTGTCAGCAGTAGCATCAACAGCTGACCTCGAACGAATATTCTCTACCTTCGGTCTTGTGCAGTCAAAGATACGCAACCGATTATGAATCGAGAAAGCCCATAAATTAGTCCATATCTTCAAGACTTTCAACCATTCCCATAAGATAATTTGTCGTACAGTTCCTTCATACAATATGGACTGGGTTGGGGAATCCAATGCGAATATAGAAATGCAAGAAGAAATATTGGGCGTAGATTCCGGAGGCCAATTTGAGTAGGAGTCAGACCTCAGAGCAATAAGAAATGGAGGGGCTAACGGCAAGATAACTTCCTTAAAACACCCCCTCCGACGGAGAGAGCACAGTTCCCAGCAAAGACTATAAGATGGCTGCCCTCAGAGCAATAAGAATTATTGCTCTGAGGGAAATAGCGTCCAAATAGGCTGTCAACTTACGACACGAGAGAGATACTTTGTATGGGGCTGACCCCTCCATTTCTTATTGCTCTGAGAGTCAGACGATGATGTACCACTTATAGATCTGTGCCTGACAATTGGCCCTGATTTTAATTTATCAATCAAATTTTTACTCGCATCTTTATTACTTTAGGAATAATAGGTGAAATATTCAGGCTAACTTGTATTCTTTTTCCATTTTGACAGTTTCAAATAAATTACAGACTGGAAAATGCTTACTTTTCGTTAACGTGATATAGGATTTTTTTGATATTTATTATAAATATCGGATTTTTGCGAACTCTGGTTGAAAATATTAAATTCCCAGTTCGCCAGTAATTGATTCAGTGTGTTTGCAATCAGGAGTATATGGATTGGTTAAAATAATTAGTGGTCTAATAGAAAAAAAATTAACTTTGAATGAATATCAAGCGAACACCCGAAAAGAAATGTTATTATTACGCATTAACGGTTCAACAATTGCCAGTTTAGTACTGTACGTACGAGATAAAAAACTAAAGTGGCACCTTTCACCGTTTGGCGAGCAGTTACAGGGTTCGGAAAAGGGGGAAAAATTATTTGTTTTTTTTTCATGATTTCCTTTTGCTGTTTAAATTATTACAGCTTAACTTTTGTAATTATTCTTCTTATTTCCACAGAGGGTCTTTTTTAAATATATTTGCGATTGTAATTGTAGTGTGTTCTTTTCATTTTATTTAATAAACCGGCCATGAAAATGTAATCCACTTTTTGTTTCGTTTCTCAATATTGTCTCTTTTTTCCTTCCTTCTTTTGTGTAAGTCCTTGTATGTGTGTGTGTCCGGAAGACCCACGACAGCTACCCTCATTATGTGTTTCTGAGATAACTTCCTGTGTCTCATGGACGAGTAGCTGGGCTTGATTTCAATAAGGTTTTGTAAATTCATTTTACAAAACCCTTAAAAATGGTTTAAACCATAGATATATACAGAGTACTGGATCCGCAACCGGTCGTGAGCGTCGAAGCAATAAGCAACCACGCTAATGTTGTGTGAAATTGAGGTTTGAAGTGATATATTTTTGTTTTTGCATTTAACTTCACTCCGAAATACGTTCACATTTATAAAGTTTTTCGTTTTGAAGATTGCGTGTACGAAACCGGCACTTTAGTTCTCTTTTTTTATTAAAAACCTTTCCATTAGCTTCAACACATGAGTTTTCTAGCCTCTACGAATTTTCATCAGCTTTGACATACGAGTTTTCTGTGAGAAAAAGTTGGTTGTGTTGTACTCAAACTGTTCAACGAATGACGACGAAGGCGCAATCGTGTGCAAATGAAACGAAATTTCGTGGGTGTGCGCGGGTGTCAGTGAGGGAAGTGATTCTTCTGAAGAGAGGAAAAAAGAAGCTCTCGGGAAGCAAAGAGGAAGGGGAAGCAGAGGGTATTATATAGTTTCGAGAGCATAAGATATTTATGTGTGAAACTTGCTTTCCACATGCACGAGTACACAGATTCTCGTTGCTCGTCCATTTATTTATATGTCTTTGGATGAATTCTTGGGTGCTCTTTTAACTTTTTCATAGGTCCCTCAGACTCCTTACATGCGCACTAATATCTAAGCTATACCGCGTAACATTAGACTTCATCCTTATTGCTGCTTGGTAGTTCAATAAAGAATGTTGCAATGTCTATATATTCGTCTCATTATCAAACAGATGTGATTAGATTAATACACATTCTACAGTCCGTTTAAAATTCTCATAAATACTCAAGATAGGATTTTCAATTTATTTTGAATGCTTTACTGCTATGCTGAAATGGCAGTAAGTAAAGAGAGACAGTATATGGCTTCTTAGTCTAGAAATTTTAAAAGCACTAATAAGGGTCTTGAAACCCGAGTATATATATATATATATATATATATATATATATATATATATATATATATATATATATATATATATATATATATATATATATATATGTATATTATCCACTGTATTAGTGTATTAGTGACGTTAAGAACAATAGTAAGCTGATATTGAGCAAAAGAATGTCTTGATAGAAAACTTAGAGATAATAAAGCATACACCACCCCTTCTAATTAATGCTAAACAGTCTGTCAAAGTTTTCATTATAACTGTATACATTATCAGGAATTACGCTCGATTATTTACAGCATGTGCTTAGTTTATGCTAGCTAAGCTTATTAATGAGCATTGAAGTTCTGATCAATCAGACAGATGTTAGCAAATATTTTCTTATGTCTGATTAGAAAGTTATCTAAATGGTGGGGTCTTATGGACTCTAAAATTAGAAATAGAATATTTTGAATAAATGGTATAGCAGTTCGATTCAAATCTATACCTTTATAACATACATATAGAAATGATTCAATGTAGCATATTAAATTTTATAGCCTTCTCGTATTCCTGCTTGGTTACATAATAGATTTGTATTCTGTGGCATTTCAAAGGAAAGTCATTAGCAACATCATTTCAATTGATTGTTTTAATAAGCTTTAAGAATGTGGAGAGTATTACTCATTAAAGCGACTAGCTTGCCTTGTCTTGGTAAAAATTTAAAAAATCATAATAGAACATATAAGAATAAACTTGTTCCGTAACAATAGCTCGTGAAACTTTCTATGGTATAAAATGAATACATTTTCAGATAGTAGTAAACAATGCACGAAATTAGCATTTAAGTGTAGATTTTGCCATTTTAATAGATTTATTGTCCCGCTAAGATAACGAAAAAACAATACTATTTAAAGTATTGTAAATCGTCCAATCATTCCACTTAATTGTTTTGTATAAAAAAATTATAAAAAATAAAATGTTGCCTACATTTACGCCTCAGCAATTTTCAATTGAACGTATAAACCTCAACACACGAAGTACAATATCTTCAGTGAATGTAATGTAAGATAAGAAAAATAAATAAACGTTGGTAGATTGTATTTTCGTGTCTTTAATCTCAAATAAATGTTTACATCATAAACATTCCATTTCCATTAACAGGTGATGACATTCTAAGACGGACGTACATGCTAACGACAAAAATATTCAATTCAAAATAGACTTACTCTGCGCTCGTCGTTTTTGGAGCTTTTTGCCGGATGTTTTTCCAATCTTGTTGCCCATCGCTTCAGATATTCTCGATAATTTCTCGGTCGATGCGCGAAAATGGTGAATGAATGAAACCGCAGATTCCCACTCAAATCAGTTTATGGAGCATCATGCAGATTGGATTATCTCACACGCATTTCGCACCAACAAACAACATGTCATATATAGACTTAGATACTCGTAGAACCAAAAAACCTACGTGAAACCGCGCACTCGAGCGTTCTTCATCCCGAACAACTTGGAGATTTCATTAGGCTAGCCCCAAGCTTCTGGAAGTGCACAAGTTAAGCTGACTCGGCATTGGCTCGTATAATTTAATATGCAAATATGTACACTTTATACAATGCAAACACTTTGGAATGGTGCAAAGTCAGCATTTAAATGCCACAACTGGTGTCACATGGTGTTTGTTATTTTTCTACAAAAAAGACGGATTGTAGCTTTTCAATGCTACAATCTTTTTTTCTAAGTTTGTCTGATTCGAAACTTACTAATAAAATAAATTGACTAAATCGAAAGACCTTCAGAAGTCGTATCTATCAACCAGTCATCGCGTAAACACTAGATTGTACTGAAGGTCCGCAGCTCGATAGACGCACTGATTGCGTGTGTAACGCAACACCGAAGCAAAGATGCAGACACTATTCAATTAATTAAAGCGGTTTCTTTAAAACTAATTGAAACCATATCGCGATTTGTTATTCGAGATTCGTAGCAGCAACTGATTCTCCCGCTCGCAATCGTATCAAAAGCCACCACCGAAACCAGAACACTTAAAAACCAACAAGCAACTCAAATTTCTGACGGTGGACTGAAAATACTTAATTTGACGACAAATTCAAGTATTTTCGTAACAATAAATCGCGATAACATAGGTGAATAGCGGCGGCAGCTCACCCGCGCGCTGAGACATACTACAAATAAGATATTTCACTGGAGGTCTCACGGCGAAAAAAGGTGGAACTGAAGCAACATTAGTAGACTTAATGGATCGTATCATGGGCCTCAATTCTCAATGAGTCTCTGTTGCTACTTGAAAGCGCATACGCGTATGTGGTATATATGCCTGCGAATGCTGGTGACTTCACTACGCGATCAATGGGGACTGGAAATAAGAAATACCCAGCGCGGCATTCTCTTGATTGTTTTGGCTGCAGATCCAGCAAGTTTTCTTGTTTTAAGTATTCAATTTTATTTCCAAACATTCGCCAACGCGAAGCCAACTAAATTGATACTTGAATCAAACAATTACGCGATTAAATCCGCCGCAGAGAGCTTTTCAATCAACCTGCCGCGATATTGTGCGAGTCTCACTTAGGCCAACTTGATTCCAACTTGGTTCTGAAGTATATTGACATCAATGCTGATAAAGTAACAGATTTCAAGCGAACACCTTAACGACTCTTGTATTTACTGCTTTGGAGACACTGCTCTGCTTGCTCTGATAAACAATAAATATCTGTTTCAGATTGGATTATATTCGTATTTGAAACGACCTTGCGGTAATCGTTGGTGGAATCAAGGCGCACTTGATTTTAAGGGGTTTGCCCCTGATAATAAAGATTCTGTTCGAGTCTGATTAAGCTAGAGCTATTTTTCTTACAAACACGTTAAAAAGCCGAGATACACTCAAATTTGTTAGTAATATGATTTATCAATTTTCCTTTATTGCGACTAAAATCGTAAGAAAAGATTTAAAAGATTAACTAAGTAAGTAGTAAGCTAGGAGAGTACCAGGATGGTTTTCGAAGTGGACGATCTACGATAGATGTAATATTCTTAGAGAAAAACATGTTGGAAAATAGTCGAGAATATGTTATACCATCCACGTACACCAGATCATCAGAGACATGCAGCAAGTATACGACAGGGTAAATATTAATGTGCAGTTCAAAATAATGGTTGACTTCGGGATTCCAACTAAACTGGTCTATTAAGGCTACAATGCTAGCCCCGGGGATTCAGGTCAAACGGAGACCCAACAGAAAGCTTACCCCAATACTGTTCAACTCTGATCTGGAAAAAGTTGTCAGGGAGACGCACCTGCCACTAAGTGTACGCTAGTCAACAAGTTCACACAACTAGTGGAATATGCTGACGACGCCAACATTATGTCTATATCAATTCCAGATGCCAAGAAAACATTCATGCGCTTAGAGTCAAAAGCCAAGAAGGATATATGTATAACCTGAGGATGACATATGACCCAGTGATTCATTAAGTAGAGTGCATGCTTGATTGCCATGTATTCTTTTTATGACACACACCACCTGTGTCCATTTGCGTAAAACTAGACGAATTGCAATGTGAAGGACTTTTTTTCGTCACTACAACACACCCAATGCGTAACCAACCAAAGAATTATCAGTATGTTTAAGGTTTACGAGTATAAAGGAGTGCAAATATTTTAAAATATTTTTTGCAGCATTCAAATGCGTTGCATGAGTGTTCTGATTGAATTGCGTCAGTCTTACCACACAGTGCAATATATCCGGTCGTGTCATCAATGCTGGGTGCAGAAGAGATCCGATAAGCGTTTGGTATGTTTTCTCGTCAGTCTTCTCGCAGTTTACACAGCCGTCACATGATTTAAGGACAGTCCCTTGGTTAAGTGGTATTCTTGAAAGTTTACATTAGAATATCTGATGTTCTTCAAGAAGAATGATCTCGATCCCTGTGAATTTATATTCCTAGAAAAAACCCTACAGGTCTCATGTTAGTCATCTCAAAAACGCATGATAAATACTTTTTGAGGTGGTCCAAATCATTCAACTGAGAACTGACAATTAAGAACAACTGGTACGTAGAAAAATGAAAGGAAGCGGTTTAAAAAGGAACCAACCGTATAAGGCAGCGGTTCTCAATCTTTTTTGGTGACGGAACCCTTTTGGATAGCAAAATACTTGATGGAACCCTACAATAAAACAATGGTTTTTAAGTGTATTCTTTATTAATAAGCATAATTAGAGTACCATGTAACAGTTACTTATTACTTACTTACATAACAAGTATAATAATAAATATAACATTGAAAAAGAAAAAAAATCTAACTAATGGGATGTATGAAACTATTTTTTATTTTTCATCAATTGGTTGATATCAGGTTTCATAGAGGACAGTTGAAGTCTCATATCAGGTTCGGCGTCCAGTCTATTGCGGTATTTTGTTTTCGTGGCTGCATAGGTTGAGAATCCTGTTTCGCACAAATATGTTGTTGGAAACGGGAGAAGAATATTCAAAGCCATTTTGGCAAGCATTGGATATTCATTTCGGATTCTGCACCAAAAATCGTTAAGAGGCGTCGTTTTGAACAGTGACTCCATACTTGTGTCAGATGACATTTCTAAAAGAGATTCATATATCTCGTTTGACATACTTTCGGGCTTTTGTAAGTTGGGTAAAAAAGGATTATGAATCCATGAATTCAGTTTCATTTTTGTATTCTGTTCTTCAGGAAAATACTTCTCAAAAGATGCGCGCATCGAAGTGAGATATTGGACCAATTCTTCAAATACATCATCTTGAAATATTTCTGAGTTGTTATCGCCAACAAACTCACTGAGTGACGTAAAGCTTTCTATTTCTCTATTTCCAACGCAAATAATCCAAAAATCTAATTTTCTTTTGAAGGCAGTCATTTTGTTACAGGCCTGGAACACTGTTGTCTGTTTACCTTGCAATGATAAATTTAATTCGTTCAGTTTCTGAAAGATATCCGCCATAAAAGACAGTCGGAACAACCAAATTTTATCATACAAACGGTCTTTCAAATTAAAAGAAGTATCTGAAAGAAACATTTGTAACTCGGCTCTAAGTTCAAATAGCCTTGTTAAAGTTTTACCCCGAGACAGCCATCGCACTTCTGTATGGAGCAGCAGTGTTTTATGTGTGCTGCCATAATCTTCACACAATAATGAGAACAATCGGGATTGTAGTGGTCGTGATTTGATAAAATTAATTATTTTTACCGCTTCATCCATAACTAATTTTAGATTGGACGGCATTTGCTTCATCGCAAGTGCTTGTCTATGCAGGATACAATGGCTGGAACTACAATTAGGCGCTTTATTTTTTATTCGTGACACTACTCCTGCTGTTTTACCCGTCATCGCCTTGGCCCCATCTGTACAAATGTCAATGCAATCGTTCCAACTGAGATTATTTTCCTCAAAAAATATATTTATTTTATTAAAAATTTCCTCTCCGGTAGTGTTTGTGGGTAGAGGTGAACACATAAGCATGTCTTCTTCAAAAGAACTTTCACGTGGATATCTCACGATAACCAGCAAGATAGCCAGACCAGCGACATCAGTCGACTCATCCATTTGCAAGATGAATTGTGTTTTTTGTAGACGTGTAACTAGTTCTTATTTGACGTAGCTTGCTCGATCATGAATTCGCCGTGAAACAGTATCGTTAGATAGCGGCACAGTAGAAAGATGCTTTGCAGATTTTTCATCGAGCATGCATTTTGTTATGTCTAATACACATGGTTTTATTAAATTCTCAGCGATAGTGTGCGCTTCTCCTGCTTGTGCAATGCGATAGCTAACTAAATATGATGCCTCCGTGGCCTTTTCATTGATAGTTTGGGTTACATGCATCATTGTTTTTTGACTTTCCAATAACTGTTCTTATTTACGTACAAAAAATTCTTTATTCTTGTCTTTAGACTCGGGGTGTACAGTTTCTAAATGTCGGCGCAACTTGGCAGGTGCCATGGAACTATTAGGAAGCAGTTTACTACATAACATGCAGAGAGGTGAGCCTTTGGAATCAACAAATCCAAAACTGATATATGATTCATCATACTTCCTTTTTTTCGCCTTTGAAACCGTGGAACTTGACGTCGTTGCATCATCGTCTGGATCGGTAATTGCTGTATACTCCACGCGGACTGCTTTTGAACATTCGGCTTCGTTGGAAGATGTTGTTGCGACACGTTTAACGCCTTTAAGCCAACGTTCCATTCTTTCAGGATGGTGAAGTTAAAATAATGCACGGTCGTTACTGCGTAGAAGAGTTTAGCACTTTAGTCCAAAGAAGAAATGTACAAAACTGATACAATCAGAAAACAGCAGTAGAACAATACACAATTTTTTTCTAGCAGGTAGGTACTTATCGCTCCGAATGCTAATCGTCGACTGACTAGTGTCAAGGCTTGATCATCGCTTTTATAGTCCTAGCCTCAATCTCGAACATTCTCAAAAATACTCGAGTCGGCGTCTTTGATAAATAAAAAGCCGATATAAAAATAGAAATTCAAAAAATGTGGTGTAAGCAATCTCGACCAGAGAGAGGTGTTTTGATTTTTTTTTCTAACTTCTTGCGGAACCCCGACAGGGGTATCGCGGAACCCTAGGGTTCCGCGGAACACACTTAGAATATGGCTGGTATAAGGAATACATCCAGCGACCGACTCAGGCCAAAGAAGAACAGTATATAACCTTCTGACGACATGCTGTGTGTCGAAGGAAGAAACGCCTTTCCATTAACCCCAAAATCCAACAGATAAACGCAAACATGTCCCTACATGAAGTCAGATCGGCGTATGCCTCTATTAAAAAATTAAGAGGCGGCTTTAATCCACAAATAAATGTTTGCAAAAGTGCATAAAGATCAGCCATAGGTAACCTAGTCAAAATCAAAAACAGATGTCTGGAATATTTCCGGAAGCTATTCACAGTATCCCCAATAACAACTGAAGCTATGAACATTCCAGAACGAGAGCAAAAGGTCCCAGCTTCACCACCAACCAGAGCAGTGCGTGACCTCAGAAAAATAAGGCTCCTGGAATAGATGGAATACCAGGAAAACTGCTGCAGAGCGGTGATCCCCATCTTAGTAGCCTTCTGCATAGACTAATATGCAGAATGTGGTCAGAGGAGCAGTTACCAGAGGACTGGCGAAAAAGTATTATCACGTGTTATGGTTAGCGGCCAATAATTTTCATGTTCCGGGAAAGTGAAAACGCAATGTCTTTTAAATTAAATTAAAAGAGTTTATTTAATTACTTAAAAATGCATAATCACTTATTTAACTATTTCACAATTTTAATTTTCACTATTAAAAGTCTAACTTCCACTTGTCCATAAATTTCTATCGCAATTGTCTTCTAAAATCGCTTCACAATAAACGGAAATCACTTTTCTATTACTCGATCAATATCGCTTTTCTATTCGCTCCACAATTTCCCAGTTTTTACTATCGCGGTTCTAATGAATGATCCCCCTATTCATTCAGCTCGCTTTTATATAGGGTCTCTAGTTACTCAATCCATTTCTCGTACATTGCCGAACTAGCGGGAACATTTGAACAGCGTAATGAATCGAGCAGTGACTCACTTTCAGATGTTGATGCTTGATGGGTTTTCGAGTACGTTCGTTTTGTTGATCATAATCTTCTTAACGATTGTGAAAATAATTGCGACAGTAACTCGCAAAATGATTCGTACATGTAACAGTATATAATATATCCTGTACACAAATAAGGGGGCAAGTTAAGGTGTGAAAATTATAGAAGCATTGCTCTACTATGTACCTCTTGTAAAGTGCTCTCCAAAATCATAGAAAGAAAATTAAAGCTGTATCATAGGAAAGTATTAGGAAGGCTTTCGAAGTGGATGTTCTACAATAGAACAAATATTTTCAGTTCTTGAAAAGCACATCGATGTGCACCAACTCTGTGTAGACTTCAAGCAAGCATACAACTGTGTCGGCAGAAATGCACTGTACAAAATAATGCTTGACTAAATCGTCCCAACAAAACTAGTTTGCGTGGTCAAAGTCACGATACTAAACACAGAGTCCCAGGTCAAGGTAAACGGTGAACTAGCAAACAGCCTTATAATGGAATTAGGCCTAAAACAAGAGGGTGGGGTTCCCAAACGCTCTTCAATATTACACTGAAGTACGACATCAGCTGAAATCTAGGGTACACTAATGTTCAAGTCCACATAATTGCTTGCATATGCTGATCGATCTCAGATGCCAAAGAAGCATTCCTGAGGCTAGATTCTAAAGCAAACCGAATTGGTTTACGAGTATAAGTTAATGAGACTCAAACTAAATTCATGACTCAAACGAGGAAGAACACTCCAGTTCGACAAAACCTGGTGGTAGGAGACATAACCTTGAAAATGTGGATAACTTTGTTTATCTTGGAGCCAGCCTGAATAGAAGAGGCAGTGAAAAGGACGAGATTGGACGTCGAATAAATGCCGCACATGCAGTCTTTTGCTCCATATTTACCATTTTCAGGTCCAGAGTTGTGCCCAGGCAAAGTAACCTTTGTATTTACAAATTACTAGTCAAACTTGTGTTGTTATATGGAATTGAAACAGAGTCCCTGGAGAGCAAATCTAAAAAGGCAGTGGGCATTTTTTTCCGCAAAATGCTCCGGAAGATCTACACCCCAATGAAACAAGGAACGGAGTGGAAACTGCGTTACAAAGATGAGTTGTATGAATCATTCGAGGAACCACCTATATCTGCCTGCATAAACTTACGCCGGTAATCCGTGTGGAGCAGTAGCTTAGGGCACACGCCTCTTGCGCAGCAGCTCCCAGTTCAAACCTCGCTGGCGGTAACGAATTTGAGCTTATGTTACTGCTGTCAGATTATCAGTCCACATAGATGTGAAGGCTACTAATTGAAAAATTAGGTAGTAATCACATGATTGAGCGTGATATTGACCATATCACCTCAAATCCCGTTACGATCATGGAATGAGATACCCTAACAATAAATTTAAACGCCAAGGTTCAATTTGGACTGTTGTGTGATGGATTATTATTATAAAGCTACGCAAATTGCAATTGGTGAGCCATGTAGAAAGAATAGAAGAGAACTCGCTACCTAAAAGAACGTTTGAAGGTAGAGCAGAAAGCAGACATCTAGTGAGTAGACCCAGGACTCAATGGGAAAACACGATAGAAGCTGAAAGCAGATCCTTGCTGGGAGTGATTAACTGGCGGACGAGGTCGCAGAACCGTGATGATTGGCGGAGATTAATCCTGGAGGCCAAGGCTCGCCTTGACTTGCCGCGCCATAGATGATGATGATGATATACGATAATTATGCATGATTTTTTTGTCCTTGTTCATTGTGCAAGCGCAAGTGTCCACAGTACATTGGATGAACCCTATTTCCTTTGAGGCATTATCATGTTTTTTGTTCCATTGCGCCCCAGTTATTTTAAACCATAAAAGGCTTTTTTTAATTTGCCTACTCACTCCGCAAATCGCTTAACGATGAATTTTTGAGGTTGTTCCACATATATATCTTCCCCTATTGTATCATAAAGATATGCACCTCTCACATCTACTTGATTCAGCAGCAAATTAAATTCAGCTGCCAACACAAGAGCGCATCTCACTGTCGAATGACGCGCTACTTGTGAGATAGTATCCTTGTAATCAAGGCTGGCTACTTTTCCTTCTAATTGGTTGGTATTCCTCTTTTCTGATATTTTCTGATATTTTTTATATTAAATACCCATTTGCATTTGATATGTTTTAGTCCTCACTGTTATTCAATTAAATCCCAAGTTTGATTGCTCATGGTACCACTATATTCTGCTTGCATTGAGCTATTCCATTCTTCCACTTGTGGCCCTGAAAGCGCTTCTTGTACGGATGGAGAATTTTCTACCCAATCGACGATTGTTAGATTAAGCAAGTTTTGATTGTCATTCCGATTTGTTTATGGCCTTGCTGACTTGCCTATTCTAATGATTCGGGGTCTCCAACCCTTGTTACGTGACTTTACGGTTTAGGTGCCATCAATGTTATCATCTTCTTCTTTACCGCTTTCTTTGGTTTCATCCTTGTCGCAACAAAGCTCACCGGATAGTTCTGGTACGCATTCTTTTAGTGGTGAAGCTGCACTATCATAATCTCCTTCGTCATCCCGAATGATTCACGAGCTGCGCTTTTTTCTTCAGATTTATTATCGAAGAAAAGAAGTTGATAATCATAATTATCGTTCCTAACAGTCTGGTATTTTATAAATGGCACACCTCTGCCTTTATACAACCTCCGTGCTTTCGGGTCATAAAGCCGATACGCTTTTGCTTCTTCACTGTATTCAATAAATATAACTTCTACTCCTTTTGGTTGGAATTTAGATTTCCCTGTCCACTTATTAAGCATTATCGCTGGATAACCAAATTCCTTTAAGTGCTTCACCGTTGGGTTTGAAGCATACCATGCTTTGAATGGTGTCAAGTTTTCCAATGATCTTATGGGCACCCAGTTTCAAGAATAGCTGACTGTGTGCACAGCCTCCGCCCAATATGATTCCGAAAGTTTTGCTTGGATGAGCATGCAGCGAGCCATCTCTACCAGCGTACAGTTTGGCAACACAGTTCTGCTATGGTATGTATTCAACGCTCAACTGACAAAGTATTTCATTTCCATTGAGATATTCACTTAAATCTCGACTTACATATTCCTTCGCATTGTCGGAACTTTTCTATTTTATGGCCAGTTTGGTTTTCAGCAATTTCTTTTAAAGTTTTAATTCACTAAGTATTTCATGTTTGCCTTTTAGAAAAACTACTATACTTCTGAGTAGTCATCGATAAACGTGGCAAAATACTTCACCCCTCCAATTGAATTATGCCACCTTAGGCCACAAATATTACTGTAAATAAGGCTCTAGTGGTATCTTACAAAGGTTGTTTGAAAAATTTGGAATCAGCTTAACTGAAAGTTTTCCTTTTAGGCAGACTTTACAATTTTTAGGGCGGTCGGTATTTATGTCGTTTAAGACCAGCCCACCAAGCGTTTCGTGACAACACAATTCACTGAGGTTTTTGCTGTTTAAATGTACATACCGAATATGCCATTTCAAAAAATGTTCATGGAACACACATTGACACATGTGCACAGATATATAATGTTCCGATTTTCGGAGTGGCTATAATGACAGTGTTTCTACTTTTAATGTTACACTTATCACGTTGAAAAGTAATCGTCATGTCGTTCAAAGTTGCTCTCGAAACCGATATAAAGTTCGCATGCAAACCTGGCACAAAGAACACTTCTAAATTTATCAAATGGACTCCGCAATTTTACTTAACTATCCCTCTGCCTTTCACCACTATCGTTTTACCATTAGCGAGAGAGATCGTTTCACTGTACACCGCAAATCTCACAATTACTTCCTTATCTTTACACATATGAGCGGTTGTTCCATAATCAATCCCAATCCAAGTGTTAGGGCTAGCGCATCCATGTGATGATTTCGCAGCAAGTATTGGGTTTGTTGCAGAAAATGATGTACTTGAAGACTTTCCTTCCCGTTTGTTCCTATACTTTGAAGTGTAATGGTCCTTTTATGACACACAAAACATACGATGTTCTTCCTGTTTTTGCCTTTTTCCCGTTGTCTTCTTTTGTCGTAACATTCCGTTCTCTTGGATTTTCTCTTATCATGAGGATCTGCATGTGCCCACGCATCTCATCCCTTTCTGCATCTCTCTTGTAGCTTTTGTCGATCGGTTTCGTTTTTAAATTTTCATGTCTTGGTAGCTCATCCCTTGTCTCTATTGCAGTCAACAGCGTGATGCATCATCATGCTTTATTTCTTTTAGTTTATCAGCAATGTCCGTTAAATCATGGATATGCTAGGTGACGAATAAATTTTCCGCTATTTTAAAGTAGAAAAGTTGCTTGAAAAGCGTGACTTTTCTTCTTTCGTTGGTAGATTCCCTATAGGATTCGCAAAGCATCTTTCTCGGTTCTGACATTTTTAGCATGGATGAGTTGGCTGGTACTCCTATCAGAATAATACTGGCTGAAATCTTTTCGTCCTTATTTATTATTCAGCCTGTTGCAGGGTCGACCTCCTCTGGATCGGGTCGGCCTATATATTTCCCCAATTCCTGACATACAAACTTTTTTATAAGTGACACCAGAGTTGTACTCATCTTTCGCATAAAACTTTCTTCTTCTTTTTTACATGAGAGCAACTTTTGCGCATTTAAAATATCGGGTGTGGGCCTATAATCTGTTGGCATACGTGTACTCTAGGAGTGAAAGACCCGCGTGTCTAGTCCAAGTGTTATATTGAATGCGACTAAGTTAAATACAATTCGGATGAAGTAGAGTTCAAACTTTAGATCGCCTTTCTGGTAGTCCGCATTGTGTAATGGTAAGAGCACACAACCCGTAAACCGGAGGTCTCTAGTTCGAGTCTCGTTGGTGGCAACTTGATTTAGTTCGAGTGATTCTTCGAACAGACTATAAGCCCGTTAAGTTATGATACGTGCTGGTTCAAATCAGAACGTATCGCAGCTGGGTAGACGGACACATGGCCAAAGCGTGGTACCCACCATATCACCTTGTGGAGCGCCGCTACATTGGATCAAGATAACGAGATACTCTAACTATCTCTAAGCGAAGGCCCGAAAGGGGCTGTAGTGCTACAAAAAAAACTCTCCTACCTACTTGACTGGTTTTTTTGCGGCAATTACTTACTGTTTAGCATAGATAGAAAAACCAAATAACTTCTAAACAGTAAAGCTTTAACAAGGTTAATTTTTGAATTTTTACAGAAATTGCGTGAAATCCCCATACTTCAAGCGTTACTCTCCCTCCAACCCATTAACCCAATTAAAGGAGACTTTCAACATTCATTAACATAGTCAATGTGCATATAGATTTGTTGGGTCGATCCTCGGAGCGGTTCTCGAAATTTAGGTATTACCAGAATATACTCGTATGAACCTTCTGTAGCTTCAGTGGGTGGATTTTCTATCTCTGGTTGGCAGTTATATTTACATTGTCATTATCAATTTTTGTTGCTCAATCCACAGGTTCCATTCGTTACCGCGTAGATTTTTGTTAAATTTACCTCCCCTCCCCTCAGGGGATACCTTGGAATAAGGATGAGATCGTTTCTCGAGTGACTGTCAGAGAGACAATGATGGCTGAATTGGTAAGTAGAAATAAGGCTTACCACCCGTCTGTCCGTCCGTGTGTCACAGCATGTTTCCTCAGAAACCATAGCAGCTACAAGGTTCAAACTTTGTGGAAAGGTCAGATGTGATGGTCTCTCAAAAATTTAGATCTTATCAAACATTTTAATGTTTGGATCCCTAAAAAACTTTTTTTATCAAACCTAGTCGAGTGGGGTATCAAATATAAGGTCTTAATCAACACTTTTAGAATCTGCAACAAAAAAGTCATTTTGTATATCAGGGAGATTGGGGAGAGGCAAAATATGAGAATATTTTAAATTTGAAATAAAAACATTATCTTTAAATTTCTTAAAATTTTACAATTATGTAGAATAATATAAGATCCTTATGCTCACAAAATTTCATGGAAAGGAAATCATACTCACGTGAGTTATAGCTATTTCAATTGTATGGAATTACAACAACAATAACACGTGTTGATAGTTGATAAATATTCCAAATCGACCGATGCACTCTTATTTTACTCGGATTTTCATGGCCGAGTATTCAGAAAAATTATTTAAGCTGAAACAAAATGGCGGCTGCTGTGTGCTTATGAAAGAAACTCTGCACCTTTTGGATAACTTCGATTGCTTATACAAGTATTGGATGAATAAATCAAGTAATTGATTCATGCTATCAGCAAATTTGTTTCGGACCCTAGAATGGTTACAAAAATCTTCTAGTAAGAATGCTCTTCTACCTAGGAGTAGGAGCATTCTTCAACCTACTCGATTTATTTTTTTTCGCGGAGAATTAGATAGAAAAACCAAATAATAAATAAATGTAAGGCTTTAGCAACATTTATTTTAGTATTTTCATAGAAATAGCTTGAAATCCCCATATTTCAAACGTTACTCTCCCTCCAAACCATTAAACCCATTAAAGGAGACTTTCAACCCAGAAACCGCTAAAATCCTATTTAAAGCTGCATCTTATGTATACGAGTTCATACTGTGCATTTCAATGTACTCTACTGTTTGTTCAGAAAATGCTTTTGTAGACAATTAAACTTTCTACATACATTACTCTTGAGTATCTATTAAAGGATGTGTGTATGTATGCATCACTTGATTTAAGCTTTCAGCAAGCCATCAAGGATCGATTGATGCAGTGGGACCAAGCGTCCCCTATAAGTTTGCTTCTTTGGCTTTCATTAGTTGCTTGCTCTCATTGCAACTGCCCAGCAAGCAATCTTTACCGACAGATTATCTATTGCCATGCTAAATCTTTATTATATTCTAAAGAGCTTTAACATTCTACTGCTCTGAAACGGATGATGCAGAATCCTCTTTAATAGTTGAAAGCCTTTTCTTCAACAATGTTTTGGATGCACAGATACTTCATGACCTACATATTTATTTCACATGCAAGCATGTACATACGTAAATGCAAAATACGGGTACAAAGACTACTTGAAACAGATACCCATAAATTAATCAAAAGCCGAAATTGCCAGGCATTTGTGGAACAAGTTGCTCCCATCTACTCACAGCATACATCATAGCTAAGAAACGAACCAGATTGCCATCTATTCTAGCGCTGCTGCTGTTGCTGGTTGTGATGTTGCAGCCACAGCGCAAGATTTCCTTATTTTGATGGCTAAACATTTCAGCAAAATTATGTGGGCTTTTTGCGGAAACGAAGTATCAAAATCAAATCTGAAACTGAACCTCAAGGGGTCGGGAATCATGTTGCTTCGCTTTCGATGTTTTATGTTTCAGGGGCGGCAACTATGGGTGGGTAGTTCTGCATTTCACTGACAGCGTAGATGTAAGTTAACGAACTGTTACTAATTGGAAAATAGAAAATATACAATAATGTGCAACCATTATTACATACTTGTATAAATATTGTTTTTACATGCACATTAAACGGCAAACGACGCGATGGATATAACCAAATGATTCGACTGATTCAGACTTGTAGGCGGATATTAGTTTTTGAGCTTAATGTCAGGGATGCTCTATAAAAGTGTCGCGAGCATAGTTTTTGATATTTTTTGAAATATTCCAAAATATGCTCACGACACACTAAGAAGTATTCGATGGAAAGCAAAATAGCGCAGGTAGGATAAAATTAACTAGGACGGAGAGAGAGCATTATGGAAATCTCAGAAGAGTAGCGAATAAGATCATCTGAACTAACAAAAGAAAATACTATGACGACCAATTGAGAAGTATCGATGTCAGTCTAGCGATCAACAACACAAGCCAAGCATACAATGTTGTGAAAAGTCTGAAACGAGATTATCAAGCCAAAACCACGCTCTGTCGTGATGAAATCGGCAACACCACCGCTGATGAAAACAGGATTATAGAAACACGGGCATCATATCTCAAGAAGCTTCTAAATCTTTCACGCAGCTCCAGAGCATCGAAGACTATAGATATTACCCGGGAGCGTCCATTGGCCCCACCAACACTGAATGAAGTTAGAATAATAAAGCGCTGGGCATAGATAAGATTCCAGTGGATCTCATGAAATGTGATGGTAGCAGTGTTCAGAAAGCTATCCACAAAGTCATCCAGCGCATTTGGCAACAAAGACATATGCCGAACGAATGGAGCCAATCAAATATATTCCCTATCCACAAAAAAGGTGACAAGCTACAGTGCGAAAATTATAGAAGCATATCACTACTTTGTATGGCGTACAAAATATTTTCAAAAATCTTAGAATATAAAATCATATACACCAATAGTATTTTTGAGGAACGTCAAGGTGGTTTTAGAGCAGGCAGATCCACGATAGACCAATTGTTTTCTGTCAAGCAGGTACTTGAGAAATGCTGTGAGCTTATCCTAGACGTACACCAAATTTTCGTTGATTTTAATCGAGCATACGACAGTATTGGCCTTAACCGACTGTACCAAATAATGCTTTGGTTTGGTATTCCAGCAAAATTAGTTCGTCTTACCAAAATGTTAATGACTTCGACAATCTACCAAGACCGCATCAACAACCAACACATCGATGCCTTTGACACAAATAATGGACTGAAGGAGGGAGATGGGCTGGCCCCATTATTATTTAATTTGACTCTGGAATATGAATGTTATAAGAAAAAACTTCCTGCTAATAAAAGAAATACATTCTTACACAAGTTGAGCTAAGTTGTAGTCTATGAAGATCATGTTAACATTTTGTCACGTTCATTAACAATTACGTAAAAAAACTTTTCCTGAAATTCGATAGTGAAGGAAAACTAATAGGGCAACAAATGAGAATATAGCAAAACTCATGACATAGTCAAGCAAAATACCTCAAACACAAAATATCATACTTCATATCGAAAATGTACGCGAATTTGTATATCTAGGTGCCAAAATAATGAGAACCGTTAATGAAAGGGACGAAATACGCCGAAGAATACAGCTCGCAATCAAAATGTTTTATTCATTTTGATGATCTTGAAGACCAGCTGCATACACAGGTAAAAAAAGCTCTAAGTATATAAATTTGTGATAAGACCTGTGCTATACTATGGGTGTGAAATATGGAGCTCAACTCAAACATCTTCAAGCATATTTTACGACTTCAAAAGAAGGGTCTTGAGACAAATAATTAGAGTGAAGCTAGATGGCGACCAATGGCGAATTCGATACAACAATGTGCAGTATGGAATTATTGACGAGCCGGAGGTCTCAACAATTGTTAGACTAGAGAAGCTGTAATGGACTGGCCACATGAATCGTGTGGATGACCAACGGATACCCAAAAAGGTATTTGTTGGGAGAACTGAAGGGCAGGAATCAGTGAGGAAATGCTGGCCTAACTCGGTCGACGAAGAGCTTATTACTGGTCGGATTTTGAAATTGAAGGACGCGGTCAATGGACCGAGACAGTTGTAGGTGCTTTCTACAGGATGTGGAAGCCCAAGAGAGGCTGTAGTGCTACAAAGAAGAAGAAATGTATCTTCTTTCGTATTGCTCTGATCTTGCAATTTAGTACGTTTCATCAGAATTTTTGTCAAGCGCGTTGAGTGGAAGTTAATGATCAGTTACAATGATGGAAAAATAAACTCTCTGACGGTTTTAATAATGTGGACTGTGAAGTCTTTCGTAGTGCATTTGAGGTTGGAAAAGAAAAAAAATGTTTTGCTTTCTTTTTGAATTCCACAAACAACTCAATTCATCGATTAATGACAAACATCTTCTGGTAAATCAACTTCTCACTAGTTATTCAATCAAATTTGGCTCGTTATAGCTTAGAGGAAACGATGAAGGTTTTTGGGCTGTAATTACAAATGCATAAAAATAAATAATCTAAAAATTTGTGTCATGTCGAATCAACATGCTTTGATAAATTTAGCTTAGATGGGGAAAGTTATTTTGCACACGACAATGGGCTTAAATTGCTGGAATTTTAACACACATTCAACTATTGAATTCATATTCACTCATTTAGTGCAAATATATTAAAATGCTGAATTTATCAAAGTATGTTTTCGTTTCTCAAATGGTTCTCTCTTTCCTTTCCTTCCCTATTCGGGCATAAGGAGCAAAATGTCTTCCCGTAGCAACCCCGGCATGTATAAGTGCTAGCCGGTCTCAACATGCCACTCGGAAATTCGAGGCCTCTGCTATTTTAAAGTGCCTGCAACTATGATGAGTACCACGGCGCAAATTTTCTATTTCATTTGAATCCTACGGAAATCAGCAAAACATTCTCAGCAACCTAAGATCTTGTTAAAATAGTCTCACTTCTAATTTGAAATGGTTTAAGTTCGATTGTTACTTAGACACAAGTACCGTCAGCTGGATAGCTGGTGAGGATGCAAAGGGCTTCTCCTGACTGGATGACTACAGGAAAATAATTGAATTATAAGTCAGGTTATGGCAATTTGATGTTCAATAAAAATTCAGTGTAACTCAGGAAAGACTTTAGACTTTAAATAAAAGAGCAATCAAATCTTGGCTACTTTGAGCATAATTTGAAATAAATTTTCTACCAACGAGTATGTCAAAATAAGGTGTGAAGGTGCGGAGATTCACCATTATGAAAACATCCATGACAACAACTTGGACCGAGTAATTTTAAACAACTGCATTGCCTTACTTTCGACTTGTAGACAACATTCCGCAGCCGCCAAGTTAATAGTGAAAGAAGGCAACGCAGCACAAAGTATATTACTAAAGTGCGGCCAGTATGTAAGAATACATACTCGTACATGTTTGCTCATCAAATAAAAATACAGAGACTAAAACGTCTGACACAAATGGATTCTGAGACAGGGTTAATAACAATAACCCACGGCAATGCTGGTAAACTGCCCCAGAATGTGACTTCATTTTCAAATATAGGGTTTTCCATTAAGGACAAAACAATAAATAAATAAATTTCAATAAATCGATTGTGAGACATGCTGTGTGCCTAGTAGCACCATCTTATTGAAATCACATACGGTTACTGTTAAGTTCATACAATTCTGGCCACAAATAATCTTCCAATATAACACGGTAGCGCTCTCCGTTGACAATAACATGACGTTCAGAACCCCCAAAATTTTTACAAAATTTACTGTAAAGTAACTCAGTGTCGTGTTATTTATTTTATGTAAATATCAAAATTTAGTATTCTATATAGTCCATAAAATCAAGATCCTCTCATGCTGCTATGAAATCGTGGAAGACGAGGCACAGAGCAGGAGACCAATCGAGGTGCGGACTGACACGAATGATAGCCGTAGAATCGTCCACAAAGAATTTGTTCCATCGGGGCAAACCGTAAATTAAGTCTATTATCGCCAAGTACTCGAAAGATTACGAAAACGAGTCAACAGGGTGCGCCCAGACATCCCTCGTAACTGGATCCTTCATCATGAGAGGGGAGGGTTGTTATGTGAAAATTTTGTGCACTTCCCTTTCCCTCTCGTTACTGATAAGGTAATTTTAAGACTTGTTGTGTGATCTCATTGAGGACTTTTCAATACTACTAATGGTGATAAATTTTTTGAAGAGTCACCTCTCTATATGGGGAGGCCCCCTTAAATCTATCTAAAAAAAATTTCACACCAAAACTTTCAAAAAGTCGCCACTAATGACCTATCCACAAAGTTTCATTCCTGTAGCTTCTATAGTTTCGGAGAAAAACTGTTGTGACGTACAGATGGACGGACTGACGGGCACAGGGCGTGATTTTAAGAGGGTTATGTATTTTAATAGAAAACCCTAACAAGGCTTTAAGCGATACAAGCCAAATCGTGTCAACAGTCTACCCTCTGAAGATGCACACCTTTGAACTTCTCTAGTTCTTTGACTTTTTCTTTTTTGAATTTCTTTATGAAAATTGAGATGATGATTTCTAAAGGTATAACGAATTAAAAAATGCAAACAAATAAAAATTTAATTTTATGAAAAATTTAGAGGGCATTAATACCTTGAGATTTTTAAAATGCTTGATCTTATCTAGTTTTCTGCACATTGGACTCAGTGGAATAGAATGAAAGATTTCACAAATCGATTCTTATGAAGTGTGGCTACTTTGGGCATTTTAGATATTTATTATTCTTCTAGTTATAAAGACCAAACGATGTGTCGTTTGGGAAATTTTATTGTAAAGCGTGCAGGGTCGAGAAGAGGCACTTACATAATCACACATAGCCTAGCTATTAGACATGATTTAAAATGCCATCTTCAAAATATTTCAACTGAAATGTTATTAAGCCTGAGCTGGCGGTACTGCTACTCCGTGCTGGCGCATAGTATGTGCAATGCTTCATAAAAATACGAGATCTAATGAAATCATAAATTGACATATTAAACGAGTACATCAATTCGTTTAAAATAACGTCGACAATCTAAATAAATCAACAAAATCAACTTTTTGTTGAAAAATTTGCAGTGTTTTACCTAAAACGTAGTGGATGTATTTGAAAAGGATTGGAATCCTTATTTTCCATCTTAAAACTCTATACCGGTAGTGCCTATCAAAAACTGCAAGAGTGGAAAATTTATCCACTTTTATAAGGACTACAAAAATAAATCATTTGTGCCACATTACTCGTCAACTTATATCAATGTTACAGCTTTCTTTTAAAAACTTTAAAAAATTCTAATAGGCTTTTTAGGTACCGAGAAACAAACTTCGAACATACGAAGCGCGTATAAGCCTTATCTTTTCAGCTACTTTTATACTATCGGAGATATTTTTCCGAAATAAATATGATTCTTTATTTAGAGCTTTTAAAATATAGAAAAAAACTAGAAATACGGAGCGTCTGCTGTGACGTTTACCAGTTACGGGAAGACATACCATCTTCCCAATCATACACACGCCACCTTCATTCCCTTTTACTTGCTAACTAGAAGATGCTATGAAGCTTATTTTAGAACTTGATGACTCTGCTAGTTCAGGTCCTGATGGTATTCCTAACCATTTTGTGAAATCATTAGCTACTTCTATTTGTGTCCCCCTTTCCTTTCTCTTCAACTCTAGCTGATCGTCAGGCTCTTTTCCTTCGTGTTGGAGGAGGAGGTGTCCTAGTCACCTTCAAGAATACCTTTACCGGCTTTCCTCTAACAAATTTAATTTTCAATGCTCCTGTAGAATGTGTGGGGGTAAAAATATTTATTTCGTCTTCTCTTTCTCTTCTTGTCTTTTGCACTTATATACTTGTAAGTCTCTTTTTACGGTCTACAATACTTTCCTTGCCGAAATATCTAGTATTTTCTTATCGCGCTTTTCAAATTGTCACCTTATTTTACGTGATTTTAACCTTCCTAAACTCTCATGGGATGACAAACAGGTTGACTCTGACTCATCTCAAATTTGGTCCAAAATTTCTTCTTTTATGTCCATGTGTTCCCTGGCTCAATTTAATAATTTTCTTTACGTTAATAATCATATTCTTGACTTATTCTTTTGTAGTATGGAGCAATCGATGCTATGCTCACCTCCAGTTCTTTTTCCTTATCTTTCTCCTGATCTCCATCATCCCCCCTTACGATTTGAAATTCCCTACACTGCTTCTGTCCGTTTTCGTCGGAGAGAGCGTCAGCGCTATAGCTTTTATAAAACTAATCATGAGCAACTTTCTGAAACAATTCGCTCTGTTGATTGGTCCTCCTTCTTTCGCAGTCTTGATTCGGATACTTGTTGTAACAGTTTCTATTATTTCTTAAACGCTGCTATTTCTAACTCGACTCCACTTGTCAGTATAAGAAACTCTTCTGACTGTCCCTGGTTAACTCTCGATATGAGACAAGGCTTGAAAGCTAAAGATCGAGTTCGTCAACTTTTTTCACGTGACAGATCTCCTTAGTCACGTACAGCTTTTTGTCATCTGAGGTCGGTAGCTAAGAAAAAAGGTACAGATCGCTAAAACTTCTTATTTTCATAGTATTAAAGGCTCTCTAAACTCAAATCATTCAAAACAATTTTGGAAATATATACGCTCTCTTAAATCCTTATCCAGTGTCCCATCTTCGCTTCATTTGAATGGTTGCTTAGCAACTTCACCTCTCGAGATTTGTGAACTTTTCAGAACTCAGTTTTCTTCTACTTTTAATGCTACTCCGAGCAACAGCCCTTCGTTCCCAATCATACACACGCCACCTTCATTCCCTTTTACGTGCTATCCAGAAGATGTTATAAAGCTTATTTCAGAATTTCATGACTCTGTTAGTTCTGGTCCCGATGGTATTCCTAATCCTTTTGTGAAATCATTAGCTACTTCTGTTTATGTTCCCCTTTCCTTTCTCTTCAACTCTAGCTTCTCTTCAGGCTCTTTTCCTTCGTGTTGGAAAAGATCCTTTGTTACTCCTATTTTTAAAAAAGGCAGCACCTCAGACGTTACCAATTATCGGCCTATCTCCTTATTACCCTGTTTTTCCAAACTACTGGAGAAAATTAGTGTACTTGTACCTTTTTTCAGTTTTATCAAAGGGCGATCGATCTTAACGAATTCGTTAGAATTCATGACCGTTATTTCAAAAGCTATGGAGGACCGTTTACAAGTCAAAACCTTGAATTTGGATTTCTCTAAAGCCTTCGACTCAGTAAATTACAATATTTTGTTTAGTAAACTTAAATTTCTTAACGTTCCTGTTTATTTACTCCACTGGTTATCCTCTTACTTATCCAATCATGTCAGTCAGCTATCTTTTCAAGGCTGTCTTTCTATTCCCTTCCATCCGTCTTCTGGTGTTTCTCAAAGATCAATTCTTGACCCACTATTGTTCACTCTGTTTATAAATGACTTACCATCCGCTGTCATCAACTCCTCCTAGTTTCTTTATGCAGATGTCGTCAAAGTTTTCAAAGTAGTGTCGTCAACCGATGACTGTGCCTTGCTTCAAGAAGATTTGAATGCCATTTCATCTTGGAGTTCTTATAACCAACTTACTCTAAATGTTCCTAAGTGCATCCATCTATCATTTTCTAATAACCCTACCCTACCCTAACCGACCCACTTCAGGGACTTGGGTGTCACTTTCGACTCTAAATTAAAGTTTGATGTTCATATTTCTGAAATTACTTCTAAAGCCTCTCGCATTTCTGGCTTGATCTTAAGAAATTCCTATATTTTTTCCGATCCTTAGTCGTGTCTTAAATTATATTCTAGTTTGGTTTGTCCCATCGTTGAGTACTGTTCGCCAGTTTGGTCGCCTCATTTGAAGTGTTTGAAGTTCACGCTAGAAGCTGTACAAAAAATTTACCAGGATCCTTCTTGAAATTCCAGATTCCCTACATTTTTTATGAATCACACTTAGCTATCCTCAATATCCCTTCGCTGGAAAATCGTCAACTCTACCTTGATGAATGTTGTCAACCAGGTTCCAGTGAGGCGCGTTATGCGTTCTTTAAGATCGTCGAATATCTTTGATGTTCCATTTGCTCGTAGTTTGGTGTATTTTCACTCACCCATGCTTAGATTACCTCGTAACCATGATGACCTTCAGCTTGGGCCCTTCTCCCTCTCGTATTTAGTTTATGAAAGATTTGTCAACTGTCTTCTTCTCAACTCTTAGTAATTTTTCTTATTTATTTTCTCCTAATTTTTGCATTTTTTTTTTACCTTTATCTTGCTTTTTGCATGCTGTGCTATTATTTAATTCATTTTGCTGTACTATTATCTTATCTATTTTGTAATTGGATTTTTTATGTTAAATAGAAATAAATAAATAAATCCCGTTTATACCACGTTTGCCAGTTCTAGGGCTAAAATCAAAACTTTCAGGAAGTTACCACTTCAACCATAGAAAGGAGGGAAGAATTTGATGATTTCTGTATTTCCTGAAGAGTCTTGCTTGATCGATTGATAGCAAATAGACCAATATAAGGACAGGCAAATTAACAGGTTCTGGTCCTAGTATGTCCTCTTGAACACCTTCCCAAAAATACCAGCAACTTGCACTCTCATTCCCTCTTTGACGACTTTTCACGGCAATAAAAAAGAGTTAAAGCTTGTTCAAGTGAATTTTAATGCAAGTCTATCATAAACTACCAGCAAGTGTGTCGAAGCTCTGCACGAATTTCTAATCCCTTCGTGCACTTAACGTGTTCAGCCATAAGAAAACTTTCGCCACACAAAACTTCGTTAATTGATTGTGGCGCATTGCACATTGCTTGATCCTCGAACATTTTCGCTGCTTTCGAATATGCATATTAGACACTATCGTATCGCATTGCAATCGCTTTACTCCTATGAGAGGAGGTGATGCCAGACAAGCAGTGCAAGAACGCGACCTCCTTTACATTTTTTGCATGTTTTAATTTCAAAACGACGCGACGACCACGTCGAACGGGAATGGAAGTAGCTGGCTCGGCTGATTATACATGTAGCTTCCAGCTACCTAGTATCTGCGATGCAAAGGCAAAAAATTGTGGGAAATAGGAAAAATACTCAAGGAGACGCAGACCGGAAAAATATGACAAATTATAGAAAATTTTATGCGCCTGAGGTAATTGGAAAACTCCGAGTTTTATCCCCGCGGACAAACAGTAGAAGTTACCACGTGGAAAGTTTTAATGACGAAAGTTTTCTATTTGAAGGTTTCAAGTGGCTGGCCCTTGAACAAGGCAAGTTGGAAATGCGTTTTCCGCCTTCCTCGAAAAGTTTAAGATTGGGCGCCCGAAATCGTTATCATTCAGATTGGCTGATTATGAGGACCATGATGGTGATAGTGATGATGGCCATCAAGTTGATGGCGGCAATCGTGTCAAGTGATTTTCACGAGGGCGTAACGGTTGTCCCACTTAAAATCTCATCATCCAACTGAGACATTAAAATCGCTCCATTATTCTTCTTCTCTGCCGCGAACTCTCAAAGACGTGCTCGAAAAATGTTACTACCGCGTCAATTAACCGATGAAGTCCCGGGAAATTAATCATTCAACCGTTCATTAGAAGCCTTTTCACCAGGTCTTGATGACTTATTCATAGTTTCAGCAGTTTCTGTAGCCACCCTAGCTCCTACCCCTGCCCAGTCACAAACATAACCCTCCTTCTGCTTGGAAGAGGCGCAACGTCTTAGCTACCATTGAGGCTTCGACATATTGTGCCGGTTGATGGCGCTTTGGCCGTGGGTGTAATATTCGCTATTCAAACACCAGTCACGACACTGGAGCTATTAATTATCGAACTCATTCCCAACGTAATTAATTATTTGTGACTATTGTCTCATTGCGAAGGAAATTATTAAACATGTCAACGGAGCAAGTTGTCGATTCGATTGCTCCTTGTTCCTGCTCGGATGAATGGGAGGCAGTGATTTCCTTGCCAGGAGGGATTGGCACAACTTCGTCGACTTGGCCCGGACAAGCACGGCAAGATTTAATGAGTGTGTGTTTCTCGGGACTAATGGTAATGTTGGCAGTCACAAGTTAAGCCAACTAGGTTAGTGCCTGTGAAGTTTGTTTTCATTACTCTAATTAATTAGTCGAACCTTTAGCACAATTGAGCTTTTTGGTTGATTAGATTGATATCGTTGGTGATTTACCACAAAAGTAGCATGATACGTGCATTTAATCTCTTCTATTGAACCCCTAGCCAATATTTTTCCTCTAATTAATTTATCGTATCGAATGAAATACTCACACAAAATTTCCCTTCTATTACCTTCAATGATATAATATTTAATATCAGTCAGAGGTGGGTGTGGGCGTTGGTGGTTTTTACTACATCGGAAAAACAGATATCTCAACATATGCAGTTGGAATTATGCAAACATATTATTCCTCGAAAACTTGGTCATGTACGAACAAACAATGAACATAAGTTTATGCTTTTATCTGTACTCGTTTATCTATGATTATTCTCCCGATAAAAGACGGCACGCTAGAATCCATGACGTAACTGATGTCCAAAATGCTTGTGATGTCCAGAGCCGCTGGAGCCTACTTAGCTGACACATTAACATGGCTGATTACATTACTGATAATACAACACATAAACGTAGATACAACGGATAAGCATGAACGTTGTTATGTGATAGGACGCTCAATTCTGCGCTGATTCAAACCACAGGTATGTTAGTAATGCATGTTGGAATTATTTTATCAGGTGAAACATGCAATGATCCGACTAGTAGTGACGAACAACTGTCTGCATTTCGCGAAACACATTTCTATTATCGCAATGAATTTTTAAAAGCATTTGACATAAATGTACGAGTATATCAGTATGTATGAGAATGTTTATTTGCTTTGTAAGTGGAATTTAAATATTATTGATTGCATTTGTGGCGGTTTCAGAAACAGATGCGATTTCCATTTGAAATGTATGCAAATGAATCAAAATTGACAATGATACATCAGAAGGTTCTGGTTTCTTGCAAAAAAATCGACGGTATGAGGCAAACATTTACAAATTATTTGGATAAATTAGTAATGAAATATTGGCCAACACATCGGTGTCGGCTCTTGGACAATGGTCAAAGTGACTCAGAAAAAGCTATCAGTAAAATAGCCTCATCATTTCCATGAAAAAAATCGAATACCTATAAGCCTTTCAAATAAAGCGTTGCTGCGATCCCAATCCCGGTTGAGAAAGGAGGAAGGATCCCCTCGTTTCCCGCATGTAGTAATCGAGCAGCCCGCCTAGGCAAACTGCTCGAGGGACCTTCACGAAAAGAAGCGATTTCATAATAATATCAACGCAATAAGTGCGGGACAATTTGATACGCAACTTATAAATATTATTATTACTAACCCGAAATAAACTCCGCCACTATCGCCACTACCATTACCGATAAAAAGTTTTTCCGAAAAAGAAAATAAAACAACAAATAAAAATCGATAATGGCAACCCCATTGCGACACAATCTAGCGAAGCAATTGCTCGATCGTGGCAACCAGAATCTGCGTTATCGCCATAAAAAGGCTCGTCGAGGAGGCGGTAAGCGAAATTCCGACGAAGCGAGACTCGGATTTTGCATAGCGAGCGTGATGGTCGTCGCGTTTTATTAACTCAGCTCCAATTAATTTTGCAACAGTCCATGTATTCATTTTCATTAAAACATCGTAATTAAAATCAATTAAAATGCCCGTTACTGACCTGTATGAAAAGTGACATTTCGTTTATTAATTGCGCCCTCGTAAATCGGCGTTTTAAATTTTGCATTCAATCATGTGATTTCTGTGCATATTTATTCTAATTTCTGCGTTGATCTTAGTAATATAAGTTAGTTAGTACTTTGCGCCCAGGAGTGAAGCGTTTCATAATGTGTGAATACATTGGCAATTATGTAAGAGCAGTGGATTGTGTCACGGAAAAATGTTGTTTACCTCGAGATCAGCGATAAGTGTTTCTTATGTGTGGACGAGTTCGACAATGAATTTTCAAAGAGTTACTTGGAAATAAGATAACAGCACGTCTTCTTCGAAATTCCTAAACTCACCATCTTCTCCAGTGTCTCTTGATCCTTTTCGTATTCACCTTTGTTAGTAAATATTTCTGCAACCAATCTATAACTTCAAGTCTGTATTGTGCCTGCATAAACGATTGATAAGTGGCATAAGTGTCTTGAGCTTTATCAATTCTTTTGTCGGATTTCGCATAACAGGCAGTAATCGTTTCCTACCAATTTGACTAATTGGTCTTTGCATTGGATATGGATGGCTCTACAGTACTCACAGAACTCCAGTAATAAACCGCTTGTAAATACACAAAGGTGAGGTAAACTAAAATTTTCAGTAAAGGAACTTGGCATCTTTAATAAAATAAGTACCGTGGAAGAGCATAACACATTACCTGATATCTTAAATCCGAAACCGACGTCAACTTTCGAAACGTCCAGCGAATGGACAAGAAATCAATAGAAAGGTTTGAGATTGAGTTTATTTGACCTCATTGCACAGAGTAGGACATCGCTCGTGACTCAATTTCTTCTTCATCAATCAGCCATATGTTCGTCGAAACGTGAATGCATTTTTCAATGGCCATGCCGTGACGCAACACCGGCTTTATTAATACTAATGAAACAACAAAAGCCAAATACTATTCACAAGCCAAATGTGGCAGTGATAGTTGTTTTACACGTCCTTTATTATCCTTAAATTATCGTTCACAAGCATTTTTAAATGATCATATGCGTAAAGCTCATTTTATTTTAATTTCGAATAGTCTGCAAGTTGGGAATGCATCTAATGATATTCAATTTGATATTAAATTATCATTTTGGGAATTTCAAGTATTTTGGTCTAATTTTGAATCGCATTTAAAGCATCGAGGCAACATTACAAATAAATGGCCCTTACTCGCCCCAACAACGAGTGCTCGTCGGCGGGGACTGGGTGAGTACCCTTTTTGATTATTAATAAAAAATAATTTTAATTAAAAATCATTAATTAAATAATTAAAGCATCTACGCTTCCACCTGGATGCCCCACTCTTATATGGAAGTCCTAGATATCAATTATAACGACGAAAACATCTCGCGTCCCACGCGCGGTAATCAGGCTCGGTTTGTCGCCTTTTAGTAGTCCATCCCTTTCGTAGGTTACCTCGGCCTCGACACCGTCAAACCGAGGAGTCGTTTTGCTCTTGTACTAGGGAAAAGAATCTGCCTCAGGACACTGCCAAGCTAGCCTGCCGGCGCATTCACGCGTCCTCAGACAAGGCTACTAATATCTTCGCTCGCCGAGGCAGCAGACTATCGCTGCAGTCCTGAACGGACATTTATCATCCTTCAAAATTCACTACACGCACCTCTAGCTTCGATGATTAATCATCCTAAATATGACGACCAAATGGTAGTAAATGGGACACTAAATGCCGAAAAATGCCAATTACTGCAAATATACCCGTAGTTTTGCTACTAAATCCTAGGTACGACTCCTTTGTGGTGACGTTTGGGGTTGAAGGCGAGTCTTTCGCGCCTGATAATGGAATTAACAGTAATAAGTATGCCACCGCAATAGAGGTTGGGCGATGGAGATCCGTGGAAAACCCCGCATTATTTCGAAACCTGCAGCAGAGCCTCGGAATGGATTGGATTTACGGCAACGACCTCGCAACCGAAAAAAAGACTATGGCATTGGATCCTGAAATGTCAAATCACTGAGCTACCCTGGTGCTGTCAAAGACCTTTTACAATAGGCCAGTTAATATAAATTAAAAATACTGGCAACCTAGGAAACGAATCAGACTGGAAGTGATAATCATGCTATGAGATCGTTCACAATATTCAAAAGTGGGAAGCCTGGTGCAAAGCAAGAATTTGGAGTGGCCTCGAATTGCACGATATTGATTTTAAGGCACTCAATGAATGGTTGTATGTGATCCGTATCAAGGCGAAATTCGTCAAAATTTGGCTGATAAAGGCACACGCTCTGACCAAAGAAAAGGATGAAGAAACGAAGGAAACATTCTATACTCACTTGAAAAAACTTGTTAACTCATTTCTTGCAAACGACACAAAAATAATTCTGGGCGATTTCAACGCTTATATTGGCAATCATTAGAAAACGACTGGAGGATATAGCCTTCACAATGACACAAATGACAACGACCATCACCTGATTAACTTTGCATGTGGCGGAAATCTAGTCATATGTTCGACTTGCTTCCCACATGACGCATTCATAAAATGGCCTGGGTGTCAGCGGATGGCTACACACAAAACCAGATCGACTTTGTTCTGGTCCAACAAAGATGGGCCACGAGCATAGCTGACGTCCGTACATACCGAGGAGCATATTGTAACTCAGATCATTATTTGATCAAATTAATGCATCGATGTCCAGCCCTCTGCAAAAATTTGACACCGAAAGGCTTCAAACGGCATCTGTGTGGCAAACAATTTCACGGAGACCCTCGATAACCAGCTAGCTCCCATCCTATCAGATACATCCCTGAAAATGAGTAGCGACCGGGAGGAAGTGAAAGCGGCAATTAAGACAGTAGCAGAACAGATGATCGGACATCAAGCCCGGTGCAAAAGAAATGATTGGTCCGATGATGAGTTCCAGAATGCGTTAGTCAAAACGAATCAGGCGTACAACAAATACTTAGGTAGGAAAACCAGGACGAAGAGAGAACACTATGAAAATCTCAGAAGAGTAGCGAATAAGATAATTATAACTCTGAAAAGAAAATACTATAACGACCAATTGAGAAGTATAGATGTAAGTTTAGCGAGCAACAACACAAGACAAGCATGCAAAGTAGTAAAAAGCCTGAAACGTGGTTAAACCACGCTCTGTCGTGATAACATAGGCAATATCATCGCTGATGAAACCAAGATTAAGGTGAGATGGGCATAATATTTCAAGAACCTCTTTAATCCTCCGCACAGCTCCAGAACATCGGAGCCTATAGATATTCCCGGAGGGCTTCCATTAGCTCCACCAACTCTGGATGAAGTTTATTCCATCATCAAAGTACCAGGGAATAATAAAGCGCCGGACATCGATGCGATTCCAGTGGAGCTCATGAAATATGGTGGTAGCAGTGTTCATAAGAATTTATGTATTTCTTCTTCTTTGTAGCACTACAGCCCCTCTCGGGCCTTCACTTAGAGATAGTTAGAGTATCTCATTTTCATGACCGTATTGATTTTTTTTTCGGATGTTGGTTTGGTCAGTACCATGCTCCCATGTGCCTGCTCAGCTATGATATGAATCTAATTAAATCAGTACATATCACCACTGAGTGAACACTCGTAGTCTGTCCGAAAAATCCCCTGAACTAAATCACGTTGTACCCAACGAGATTTGAACCTGTGACCTTCGGCTTATGCGTTCATGTTCTACCCACTAGACCACACAGATTAAATTTTTTCTTACATTTATTTATTATTGGTGACTGCATATCATAGGTGGTGTACAAGACTGGCATAAGCATATTTCTGTCTACCCAACTTATGTTGGAATGAACAGTGTTATCCAGTACAAGCTTTGCTATTCACAGATTGAACAGAAGTAGGCATGACTGTACTAGGCAATACGATAGAATTTGGGGCAGCACTCACTTAATTTGTTGAAGGCTTGACAACCATGATGAGAGCACTAGAGTCAACAAGAAGAAAATGAATGTTCCATCTTGATCGAACTGTCAAACGAGTCGGATGAAAGACGGAATTGAATATTTAATGTAATAAAGTGTGCATTATCAAGTTAGCTTTGTATCAATTATTGTTTAGCGTCCGCAGCCAGCTACCAAAACCTATCCTTCAGCGAAACATTATCGTAATAGCCAATGTCACTTAGAGGGGTAATGTGGCAGCACTCGCTTTATTAGCTCAAGATTAGACAGCAATAACGAGAGCGCTAGCGTCTTTATCCTCGATTTGCAATGTAATGGTGTTCGTCTCATTTGGTTTACAAAAATGTTTACGTGGCTGTGGGTCTCACGTCTATGGCATTATAATGGACGAGGTATCGAAATGGGAGTCTTGCTTTAGTAGCTGAGGATACAAGTAACGTACAGAAGTGCATATTATATAATATGGAAGGTTATGAACTTGTTCAACTCAGATTACATTAATCGAAGAGCAAACACGCAACTATCTCGTGTGAACGGGTAGCAACTTCTGGATCACACGAGTTTACAAGGTATCATGAATTTCGCGTAGAGAAATGGAAATTTCATAACCTATTGAAAGGAAATAGCGTAAAGAATAATGTAGGGAAATTGCGAATAGTGGAGACAGTCAAATTATTATTAAGAAGAATAATAAAGATAGGTAGTTTAGTATATAAAGAAAGTTGTTATAATAAGGAGCAATTACGAATCTTGATTTTTTTTGGAAAAAAGTTTTACGTTGAGTTCTTCTTCTCGGGCCTTCACTTCCTGCAACAAGTGACTTCAGCTGTTTTGGTCCATCGACCCCGTCCTTCAATTTCGAAATCCGCAATGAACTGTCTCCGTCGACTGGGTTAGGCCAGTATTTCCTCGGTTTCTGCTGTGGCCTCTACCCTTCAGTTCCCCCAACGAATGGCTTTTTGGGTATCCGTTGTTCATCCACACGATTTACGTGGCCAGTCCATTGTAGCTTCTACAGTCTTACAATTGTTGAGACCTCCGGCTCGTCAAAAATTGGTCTCTGTCTAGCTTCGCTCCTATTATTCACCTTAGGACTCTGTAATGAATCATGCGACGCCACTGGCGACCACTACTAACACACTTTGCTGCCAGGTAGCTTGTCATTTCAAGTTGGTTGCGACGAGCGCACATCCCACGTCAATTTTGTCGTGGGATGTCAAGAAGATTTGACAGCCACATGGGAGGAAAGTGTGGAAGTAGTGGCCGTTACTCAGGAAGAAGTCCCGGAGGGTGCCAACAAGCAGCAAAAGGGCTTAGGATTGACAGGAAGAAGAACTCTCCCACAAATAGGTCATCACTGATATCCATCGACTATTCAAAAGTAGTAAAGGTATCAGAAATTGGAATTGGTAAGTCGGCGAATGCAAAGTTTGTTTTTCCGCTTCGAGTTAAAATAACGTTCTGTGATGTTTAGGTTAACCGCGGATATCAGCAATCAATCCATGCAGAGATACGCAAATGCGATGGATGTCCGTATTTGCCTAGATTAAAGTGCCGCATTAAACAACAACCGGACAATACGAATGGGCGATTGCCTGCCGGAATGTATCCCCAATTTGGAGTCAGTAGTTCTTGCTGGGAGCAATAGTCAGGAGTTGAGCGATTTGGAACCACTCACGCACCTCAGAGAGCTGAAGAGCCCAGGTAAAATGACTGCACTGCCATGAGGAATCTTAAATGTCATCGGGCATTTATTTCTAAATTGATTAAACTCCAAATTTTGAATCGAATTATTACTTGTGTCATATCTCTCGTGTTGAAATATGGCTGGCATGTGTAAAGGACGTTGAACGGAACAAGGAGCCCCACGATAACCAAGTGATGGAGGATGCCTTGTCGAGGAAGGTGACATAGTTATGGATAAATATATAGAAGGGGTTGGAGGCTAACAAGTAAGTTTTAAGATGACATACCGGCAGTGCCCACGTCAGTAATTTAATGGAATAAGTTCCGGAGCAAGATACGGTTTACATACAATCTCGCCAGTAATTTCGTGCATAAAATTAAATCTAGTTCTGTAAGCTGTTCCCAAAAGCTAGGGTAGATGATAAGTATTCAAAGAGATGGAGCATCTCAAATCGCATGTGTTGGTGTAAATACCGTTTGATAGAAAGTGACGATGGGATGACAGCAAAGTGAGACTTGACTTCAAAATTCGAGTCAAATTAATACTTGGTTGTGGATAGTAACAAAGTAGCCATGCAAATATTTATAACTGAGAAAATATAGTTTTAACGTTGCATTTTCTAGATTCTTCAAGAAAAGGGATATTCACAAATTCTTTTGCTGATAAAAAGGTGTCCCTACCGATTGAAATTTTTATAAGGCCTTTTAACTGAATACAACATAATTAATTAATGTAGAACTGTCGAACAGCGTGCTTAAAAATGTGACGCTGCATATGTCGGTCTGGGTAATTCTTGCACATGCAACAATGCAAACTAGTCTGTTTAGCCAAAAATAATCTCCCAACTATGAATTAATTTGCTCGCCTATTTTTCAAAATATATGACTGCAACTATGTGGATAATTTTTGTTTTATCGCTTTGCATCGAACATATCCTGAATAATCTTTCACACTATTGAATCTAATGCCATCATTACAACTCGTCTCTCCAGCCATTTCCTTTTTTTTGACCAGTTATTAATGTTATAAGAAGGGCCCAATAGGTTTAGTATTTATAGACTGAAGCCCTGTTTTGGATTACCAAAGAAAAGATAAAATTAGAAATGGACTAGGTAAATAATATACAAATCTGTGATAAGACCTGTGTTATGCTATGGGTGTGAAATATGGACCCTAACCCAAGCATCCGCAAATATATTGAACGCCTTTGAGCGACGGGTACTGAGGCGAATAATCGGAGCGAAGCTAGACATGAACCAATGGCGAATTTGATACAACCATGAGCTGTATGAAATTTTCGACGAGACGGAGGTCTCAACGATTGTAAGACTGCAGGAACTGCAATGGGCTGGCCACATAAATCGTGTGGACGAAGAACGGATACCCAAAAAGGTATTCGTTGGGAGAACTGAAGGACGGGGACCAGAGGGGAAACCGAGGAAACGCTGGTCTGACTCGGTGGAGGAAGACAGTTCATCGCTGCTCGGGTTTTGGAGTTGGAGGACGCAGTCAATGGACTGAGATAGTTGGAGGCGCTATTTGTAGGAAGTGAAGGCCCGAGTGGGGCTGTAGTGCTAAGAAGAAGGTACATTATTATCATCAGCAATTGAAGGAAGATATGAAAAATTTGTGGGTATTCTCAATGGTCAGATGCAATCACAAGGTTGCTTTCGTAGGGTAACACCAGATAATGGGAGTCAGCGGGCAATACTGGTCACCCACATATCGACAAACGTAGACAACATAGAGTAGTGTAAATGTCCTCCTGAGGCAAATAATCGGAGCGAAGCTAGACGGGGACCGATGACGAATTCGATACAACCATGAGCCTGGAGGTCTCAACGATTGTCAGACTGCGAAAGCTGCAATGCGCTGAACACATGAATCTTATGGACGAACAACGTATACCAAAATAGGTATTCGTTGGGAGAATTGAAGGCTGGAGACCAGTGGGGATACCGAGGAACCGCTGGTCTGACTCGGTCGATGAAGACAGTTCATCGCTGCTCGGATTTCGAAATTGGAGGACAATGGGCCGAGATAGTTGGAGGCGCTATTTGCAGGAAGCGAAGGCCCGGGAGGGACTGTAGTACTACGAAGAAGAAGAAGAAGGTCCTTCATGTGGGCTGTGGGTTCACGCAGCCTGAAACGGATGGGACTCAGCCAAAGGTTATGTCTACGATACGTGTTAAAATTTAAAATGAATACCCACAGGATGACCGCCATTGCCCCCACCTCAGTACAATGACGGGTCAAAACTATTATTTTTTGAAACAGTCAGTATTTCCAAAGTTGATTGTCAAAATTTTTAAAATTGAACTCAATTTATAGCTTATTAAGTATATTTTGTTATTCGGCGGTTTTAATAAAGATTTTATTTTTAAATAAGCTTTCATTTGAATTCTCGCTTAAGTGACTCCCATTGCCCGCTCATACCCTTCTAATTTAATTAGTGCCTCTAATGCATGCTAGAAGTGTACCTTTGAAGTTATATAAAACGCAGCAGTTTTAATTTTCTTTCTTGAGATAAATATTTATTATATATTCAAATACGAGTCCGTAAAAGAACTTTGACCTATTCAATGTTTGGATTCCAGTGAATTATTATGTAACTTTGTTTAATTTTCAACTTGGGCAGCCTCTAGGGCAATTCATGACAACTCATACCATTAAAAATTATATATAAATCCAGCCATAGCAGCTCGTACATATAAATACATAGTAAGGCATCATTGCCTTTGTCATTAGAGATCCATGACATTGCTTCAGGCAGTACTTTTTCATAAGCCGCTAATCCAATCTTTGATCACCGCAAAAGCCAGAGGAAAAGATGAAAAAAAGAGGAGAAAGAAAAATGAAAAAATTACCGCATTTCGGCATAGCCCACAAAAACATCTTGAAGATCTGACTCACGATTAGGTTAGTGATGAATATTATTATGCTTCCAGGCGGTTTATGTATTTTTTAAGTAGCTTAAAGCATTCATCATCGCAATTCACGTGAAAACTCCACGTAACTAAGTTAGAAAGTTTTATCTATTCAAACATTGATTGGATATTGCATGATATCTAAAATTTGCGTTTTATTATTTAATTTTGGTTCAATTTATAGATTTGAGCCGTATTATAAAAACACGAAATTAACTTAAAACGGTCTGCGACATACCCATAAAATTAATGCTAATACCCAAAGCTTATCCTTATCAACGCCCACAATCCGCTGGCTTAGAACAAGTATTTCTATTTAACATTTCGTACTTACTATGCTCCTAAAAGCACGGAGAAAATGAAGATCGCAAATTGAAAGACTTTGTACTCCGACTTAATCCACAGGAAACAGGTACTCCCAACGTGTCCTCCAATTTTTACCCAATCCAAGAATTGGTCATTGTAGAGGTATCGCGATAACAGTGTATAGTTGAACGGAAGCTCATTCGCCGACTTTGTTGAACGGAGGAAATCGAGATCCGCGCCAAGGGACTTAAACAAATTATATAAATTTCCACCACAGTATCACAAAAGAGCTCCTTCGATGCGGCATATACGGGTACTAACTTATGTAAATTGCGATTATGCAGATAATCGAGCCAAGCGCAATTCAACTTTTCAAACACCAAAACGCGAATGACGAAGCCTTCAATTAAAGGATACCGCTCCACACTGCCAAACAATTTCAACGAGAAAACTCATTCACTACTCGTACACCCGGTGAGTACTTACAAGTATATCGGTCAATCGCGTTGCGGTTTCTTTTTCTTCTTCTTAATTCGGATTCATTGATTAGCTTACAAATGATACAGTGTCTTCGCGGCATGAAAGAAGTTGTGTGACTGTTTCTTGGCGTCGTAAGATTTTTGCAATCAGCCATCTCAATAGTCAAGGTAGGAGTTGTAAATACAAAAACCCTCTGATCACCTCTCGACGAGCAACAATTTCTTTTTTCTTCGCAGACAGGTTATACTGCCAATCTGCTAATCTACGGCTAAGGAGAAGTGTATAATGGATTAATGTGCTTTATACAATAATTTAGATATGCCCGACCATACCATATGTAAATCAGAGCTCCATATGTTTGGTTTGCACGAGTATGATAGTAGGTAAATACTCGTACTACGTTGGCATCAGTTGGCGTTGGTTGCAGAACTTTTTCAGTTTCCGTTGGTTGTTTTAGCGTTTTGTTTGTTTTCATTAAATTTCGCAATAAATATCTTTGAAACTTTATCGACCCATTAATCAGACGAATGTCGTCTCTCCAGAAAAAAAATGGACGATCGAGTAGGTTGCACAACAAAAGTTTTGCAACCATGAATATTCGTTAGGAGAATTCAAGAAAATATTTAAAATTTAGTCAATTAGCGTTTCTTTGATGCACTCAGCATCAATTGCGCCTGAAATCATACCGACTCCCTTGTATGCAGAGTATTACAGATGCTACCAGATTTAAACTAGTTAGAAATATCTCATAAGGCTAAGTATTTATTAAATTTAATTAAATATGTGATTACAGTTGCATCTGCTATGGAAAGAGTTACCTATAATCTGGAATAATTATTGACTAAGTATCATGCAGACTCGTCGCTGAATCGTGCTGCCAGGCAGGAAAGTCTTGGATGGTGTTAAGAAATAGGTATTACCTGAACGTCAAGGGTGTATTTTTGTGTCTCAATTAAAGATTAAATATATTTATGTCTTTAAGTAATGTAAAGGAGAGATAGAAATCATGGAATAGTACTCATACTGCATGTCACTTCACTATTTATCAACACACCAAAATGATCGAATTGTAAATGTGAATCTTCGATCTCTCGAAAACATATATCGGCCTTAGTGCAGGTAGTAAAATGAATTAAGAACTGTTTACTGTGCTTATTTTCCGCCAACTCTTGGCGTATCTGATATCAGCTTCACATAAGTTGATTCCTTAGAATGTGTGCTATTTGTCTTCAAGCCTTCTACATTTTCCTTCTCTGGGGGAATAAATTTAATTTCAAGTTAACTGATAGAAAAGTTTGTTGCGAGGTCCAGCTGTTGACGGAATTCTCATGTTCATTTCACTGAACTTCATTAATATCAAGTGTATTAATCGGGCAGTTCGTCCGACGAACTACTGGAAGAATCAGCAATGCACCCACTAATTTCATCCGCAATGGGTATGCTGTTTTGGCGGCATTATTATGCCACAATTTGGCACATAATATTGCGTGGCGATACCCAGCAGAAATCGGTCACTCCTACACCGTTCCCGATATCTGCTACTACTCACCACCTGATGTCAGCGTGTGCAGGAAAGCTCTGTCACTGAACGAACATTTGACGTCGGTAGTGTAGTGTCGGGTTGGTGCGACTTCCACCGACGTCTCGTTTGGGCTCTCAAATCTATCCGACAGGAATTTGAAGAGGAGCGCGACATGTCAGTGCGATTGACATTTTCACCTATGGGAATGACGTAGGGGGGGATTCTGCGATTAGCGGCGTGGAATTCGTAAATTTATTGGTGAGCATCGAGTTCGAGGTTGAAAAATATGCTAACGTCATTGTTGCCTTTCTAGCCCCGTCCGTGTGCCTTCATGGTTATGTTAATCGCCGCCGCAGGAGAAGTGGAGGAGCAACCACCTTTTTGCAATGGACACGGGATCCGTAGTCTAGCTTGTGTACTGCGCAGTGTTGCGGGGATTAATGGGCGGAAATTACCTTTTCTTCGAAGTTCACGTTCTCAGTGGCCCTAGAGGAACTTGCAAAATCGAGCATCACTGAGTGTTGTCATCTCAACGACATCAAGCAAATGTGCAAACTGGAGTTATCTAATGAATACCCACCGGAAAGCATCCAATCTGCACATCAGCCCAGAACCTGGAAACTCAATTGTCCGGTTCTATATGGCGTTGACTCTGAAAAATTTGGAAAGTATTGGTGAATTTTTTGGCAACAACCGGATTGGAATGACTTGCTATTCAATTCACAAGTGGATCTCGTTCTTTTCCATACACACTCTTGCTGACCGATATTGACGACAGTAAAAGTAGCGGAAAGATGTCGCAGCAGCGATCACAGATCTGCCACCCTCGCACAAATTTTACCACAGAACGACCATATTTTGTTGGTGTATTCCCCAAGTCAATCAGGCGACAAAACACTATATAACTTTAAGCAGAAACTTTTGGAAGCTAACAACAAACGCGAACTAGATTATTCTAAGATTGGCCGACCGTTCGTTTTAGGAACATTATAGTGATGGTTCAGTGAAAAGTGGAAAAAGTTCTGGATCAAGTGAACTTAATTGGCAAAGTTGATCCACAACAACGTACTAATAATGATGATCCTGTCTGACATTTTTGCTGGCGACATACAATGATTACGAAATTGGTGATTGGGTGCGAAGAACCAATTGGCATCGAATTGTTGTTTTAAAACCACAGCTCCGTGATTCCGTAATGCAATGTCTTAAAAAGAGGAAAGGCCTGGGAGTTACGGTGCATAGAAAAAAGATTACATATGGTGAAAGTACAGTTAAGGATGGCTAAGGAAGTATATCCTTTAAAAAGAACTAGTAAGGCTTATTAATCATTTCATTTATTGCAATTTAGAGTAGGATCATAGAAAAACAAATTTTTTTCATTCGTTCTTTTTGTAATATTGTGTCAGTTAAAGTTGAAGATTGAATCTTATTTGAATGAGTCTTTTTATTGAAGAGCAAACCATACAGAGGAAAGGGAAAAACAATAATAAAAATATATATCATAATATCCAACAAATAAATGAAATAATAGTAATAAGAAAATATATAATAATATATTTAAGCTTTATTTGAATATTATATGAAAGGATATATAATGGCGTGTATTAATGATATAAATAATTACTTAAATAAAAATTGAATCAAAGAAAAAAAAATAATAAATTATTCTATTGGTGTTTCCTTTTGCTAATATTAAAAGTAATAATAATAAAATATTATTACTTCTTTTTATATTTAACGTTATAATCTTGAATTTTATTACCACCTGGATACCACACCCTTAGTTGCGGGTCGTAAGTGTTCGGAGTAAGGACGAAATCGTTTCGCGTCCCGCGCGCGTTAATCGAACATAGTCAGTCGCGTTCGCATAGATCATCCCTTCGCTAGGTTAGCTTGGCCTCGACACCGTCGAACCAATATATTATGTTTGAAATATTCGTGAATGCGAATTTTTTTCTAGTGGGCCCTTGTGCTGGGGAGAGGAGCCCGCCCCAAGACACCGCAACTCAAGTTGTCCATGTCCCAAAAGTCTAGAGAAACATTTTTAATGTTTCTTCCGCTTTTAATGTTCACGCAATGATGTCAGTATTTCTAATTTTACGGCACTCAAGGATTTGAATCCAAAGCCTCGAGTATGACCTTTACCATTAACTCAAGAGAAGATCATCATATCAAGAACACCTGTCTTCTTTTTTTTATTTTTCGTCATGATTATTTATTAATCCAAAGCTTTCATAGTCGGCCAGCCCTTCCGAGATTTCGAATGATTACCCACAGGACAAATTCCATACTTGGACCATTGCTCACGTTTTCCCAAGCTTAGCATACACCCTAGAGTAGTTTCTGTATAGCACACACTTTTCCAGGAGGCAGTCCTTATTGATTCGGTGTTTAATTGTAGCTTTTGTTGTGTGAGAAGAATGTCCTCATTTTTTACTGATATTTTTTTTTGTGTTTGGGAGGTAAATGCCATTTACGCACAGAGTGTGGGACTGCCATGCTTGCAAGAAGACGACTGGACTACCCACTAAACACACTTCGAGTCAATCAGTAGCCCCAGGTACTTCACCGATGGCTTCGATTCGATTCATATGTCTCCAATACTGATCATCCTTGCTCTAGGGATTCTCTTTTTTGTCAAGACGACCACTTCGGTTTTCTCCAAACTGAACCCACGAGCAGTCATCCAGTCCCTCACTCGGCGCATTAGCATACCTAGCCTAAGTTGCACTTGTTTAACGGTGCGTCCAGTGACCAGAGCCGCAACATCATCCGCATAGCCGAACAAGCGCGATTCATCTGGCATCTCTAGTCTCAGTAGCCCGTTGTAAGATGCGTTCCACAGATCCGGACCGAGGGTCGATCCCTGGGCAACACCCGATGTAATTTCCATCCTTCGTTGGCTCTGTGTCGTGTCGTAGAGCAGGCTTCGGTCCTTTAGGTAGTTCCTCAAAAGCCGCATTAGATATTCTGTAACTTGAAAAGGATTTTCAGCGTATCCAGAATATCCACCCATCTAGCGGAGTTGAAGGCGCTCCTGACATCAAGTGTCACCAACAGGACGATCCGTCGCTTTGTGCGGCTATATGCCTCTGCCTTTTGGACAGAGCTTACCACCTCTGCAATTGCACCAATGGTAGAATGTCCTTTTCTAAAGTCATACAGCCGAGGGGGTGGGTCCCCAGCAGCACGAATCACGTCAGTGAGTCTTCCACTGATGAGTTTCTCTAGCGCTTTCCCCGCCGTGTCGAGCATGCCTAACGGGCGGTATGCAGATGGCGATTCAGGATTTCCTTTCCCCTTGCTGATTAGCACGAGCATCGCTACCTTCCATCGTACCGGAAAAACCCCGTCCCGTAGGCATGCGTTGAAGTTCCGGCTGTGTGCAGGGTGGACACTCGACTGCTGTTTCGCCATGGGCAGCGTCAACATGGATGGGATGGACGGGGAAGAGTGCCCACACTATTTTGTCCATCTTTTCCGCACATGTATACAAGTTTTTTGTAGAGCAACACGCTTCCGCATTACTAGCTCGTAGCCAAGGCCCCATGGATCCTTGTTCACATTGTCCACTAGATCTTGCTAGCAGCGAGCCTTGCTGTTGTTGATCAATTCGTGAAGGCATTTCCTAGCCAACTTATATGCAGCTACCCGGTTGCATGCCTCGTCACGGTTCTGTGCCCTTTGAGCCTCACGCTGAAGCTTGTAACAATCCCTTCGCATTTAAGCGATTTCAGTTGATCATCAGTACACTGGGGGTTTGCCGTGTCGAAGTTTTCGACAGGGCATACAAGCTTTGCAAGCAGTCGTGATGATGCTCATAGTTGAGATCACCACGTCTTGAGGTGCCAGTTTTTTCGTCCCCTCCGACTCTCCCTACAGCGGTGCACTTGCTGTAATAACCTGGACGAACCTCTTGACGGTTATCCTTCCGATGTTCCATTCAATTGTAGAAAGCCGATAGTACGGACGTCAGGAGACAACATCACTGATCTCAAACAGAATGCACTGATGATCACTGGCTGATAGTCCTCTAATACTCTGCAATTGTGTCTTCTCCATACTAAGGACTCCGAGGCAAATGTCACGTCCGGTATGGTTCCTTCACAGCCAATATGGCGGAAAGTCGGCGTATTGCCCGTGTTTAGTACAATAAGCGCTATCTTGGCCGCCATTTCTATGATTCGTTTTCGCCGCGGATCTGTTTGAGGCATGCCCCATTCGATTGCATAAGCGTTGAAGTCTCCCCCAACGAGCACGCTCCCGTTTGCGTTCGAGAGAGTGCCCTCTAAAGCCTGAAGCTTGGCTTGAAAGATGATATCGATTCGTTCGGCGTCAGGTACACACTAAAATAGGTAGTCCCTGAGCACCGAACCCACACGAAACCATCCCCCCATCCACAACTCTCCGCTTGAAAATCACTGTTCCGAACCCAAGTGGCGGCAGTACCAGTTTCATCAGGATACCATTATGCTGAACTTTAATCGGTGTTGCTCACTCAGCAGCATAAAGTCGGCATTCATGTCCCTCGCAAACTGATCAAGCAGATTTTGTGCGGTTGAACTGAGGTATAGGTTTAGCTACAGGGTGCGGGTCATTTAAGTTTTGACTTTGCCATGACTAGGGCTTCCTGGAAAACCCGCCATTTTCCTGATCCCAAGGCGTGTCCAAATCATGTCTTGGATCAGCATCCTTGCAAAGAATACAGTGTGCCACCTTCGTACGCTCTTTTCTTTTATGTCCCATTTTACTGCATTCGTAACATAGGGAACTCCTATCGGGTCCTTCGCATACTTATGCGGTGTGACCATAGCTAAGGCATTTGAAACACTGAAGAAGCGTTGCTCTTCGCCGTATCCTACAGACAACTCACCCTATTCGTACTTTCAGAAATTGTTCCGCATCTTTTTCCCTATGGTTTTCTGGTGCCAGCCTCACTTTGATCCTGCTCACACTAGGGAACTCCCTTTTGATGGCCTCTTCTACCTCGGCCAGATCTGTGACCCCGGCAATGTCTCTTATTTCGATCGTTGCCATCGGCTCGAGCGAGGCGATAGTTGTGCGAGGACTTTCTTGACTGCGTCGCAGAACGCTTCCCTATTTTTGGCCTTTGCTCCAAATTTGACCAGTATGTGGCCCGATCGCGTTGATTATACTGCTTTACTGGCAGTGTTAATGTCTTCGGGCCTTACGTTTTCCCTGATGTCCCGCAGCACCTTTCCGTAGGATCGACCATCTTGGGGTTTTGCGAGCAGTGCCTGCTGCCGGGGTCTTTGTCTTTTTTCTCTCCTGTCTTGCATCAGGTCTTTTTTCTTGCTGGGCGTCCGTGCGAACTATACTTTCTGGCACTTTTTGAAGGAGTTTCTTTGCGGCTTTCTTCGCTCCTTTTGTAAGCACTGTCTGGAACCCCTGAGCTAGTGTTTCGTGCCCATCAAGTGCCTCTTCCTTCCTTCTTTTATCCCAATCTCCTTCGATTATGCTAGACGATTTATTGATTTTTGATTGTAGAGCTATCTGCACATGCCCTTTAAAGTTCACCCCCAGCGCTTCTTTAGCCTTTTGCTCTTTTTCGGCCTTTTGGTCCTCTTCGGTCGTTAACCACCTCCTCCGGTAATGCCCTATGTGGTCTAGGAGCTCCTCTAGTTCAAGGAGGCCAATCTTTACTGCGTTTGTGATTTTTGGTGAGTCGCATGCAGATTGTATTCTTTTCAGAACAACTTCCGCTTTTCGGGATAGCCTTTCTTCTTCATGTCACTGCGCGGCAATTGTACTTTGTGACCGTCGTCCTTGGGAGAGGTTATCGGCTTCTGTTTGCGAATACAGTACTTCCGCCACCTTTTCGATGTTGGCGATGAAATTACACATCGCCGCCTTATTTGCCCGGTTACTCTTTTCTTTTCCTGTTGTAATCTCCTCGTTGACTTCAGGATGGTTCCTTATTAATTCGGGATTTACAACCCTTGCTTCAATCGCTTCAGTAACGATCGCAGCAATGACCATCAAATTCTCGAAGTTCTTTATATTTCCCTCTACCTCTCGAACAGCTGGTGCGTCCTGCAGAATTTCCGGCTTTTCCTTTTTAAGACGCTCTGGCGATTGTATAATTTTTTTGCTGAATCTTAGTCTGGAACAGACTGTCTGTTAATCCCCGTTTTTCGTCCGTATTGACTGTCATTGTATTAATCGTCGTTTTTGTCATCGTTAGTACCGCTCCCGATGTGCTGTTAACATCGTGGCTACAGCCGCTGGCTGCGTCTTCGTTATTGTTATTTTTGCATTCTTTTTTGGGTTTGTTTAAATCTTTTTTAAAGGCTTTGGTTGTTCCAGTATTATTGGGTCCCCCCTCGGAGCCACTATCTCCGTTCGTGTGTGTAGTCGCCTTTTTGGTCCCATGGTTACCTTTGGAGAGCAGGAAGGCCATGCGAGGATTGGCACAAGTCCTTATGGGGGGGACAAGTGCTCAGAGCTAGACCAGAACCTACACTACCAGCCCAATGGAGCGAACATCGAACGTACTCCGAGGCCTGCCAAGGTTTTACCAGGACGGAGACGGTATGGGAGTTGAATTGGAGCCGTTCACGTACGAGTGGCACCTCGGCGCTACCGTGCAGAGCAATTAGGTCCAAACCATCATATCCGCCAGCCCAAAGCATAAATTCCAGTTCTTTGTCCAAAGCATAGTCCAGATCCAGTCAGGGTCGTTACCTGAAATCCCAGGAGGGCACTTTACGACGCCCCCCATTACCTCGGGTCTGTGGGGCTGGCGCTCCCCAAAATCCTACTATGCCAACTTTGAACGTACTCAAAGACTAGCCAAAGTTTTTTCCAGGATTCAGACCAAACAATGCTAGTTGAGAGTGGTTTGCGCTCGAGTACAACTCAGGCGGGACCATGTTATGTCAATTCTTTCGAAATATCAGGTGTTTTATTTTTGGTTTCACATCACACACGTTTCAAAAACATGATACGAGTATTACACTCAAACTTGTAACGGAAACTTAATTGAACAAAAAAAAAAAAGAATCAGATTCTAAAGAATTATGTATTAATGAAAGGACCACCATCCACCTTCACAAACAATAGAACAAAAGTATGTTAAAGCACACCCATCGAAGTGACTTCTCAATATTTTTTTCATTTCTTCGTTTGCACAAGTTCAATTAGCAATCCACATAGTAAAACACCTCACTCATAAAGGACTTATGCTTTTCACCGATTCCATTTCAACCCATCGGTACACAGGTCATCCATTCGAATAAATGAGATTTTCTCGTTGTTCTTTATTTGAAATACCTTCAGGGAAACGCGCGCCAGCCGAGGGGAGCCCAACCTTAGCTTTTCTTCATTCCACAATACTGATCCTAACGAACTTAATAACCACATCCTCGTCATAGAAACAGAAACGAAATGGTAGCATTTGTTGGAATAGTCTTGATGTCTGTAGCAAGTTCAACTATTGCTCTGTCTGCGCTCTGGTAAAGCCGCAACAGCTAACCCAGCAGCAATGATTCTCGAAGTAGTTCTAAACTGCAGAGGAAAAAAATCCAACATCGTTTCTCTGAATATGAATGAAATCTCTCGGATGTGGAAAAATGGACTAATTTCGAATTCCTTTGCCAAGAATTTTAAATTCAATGCCGGAAATTAATTTCCCACTTACCTTTCTCCGTGGCACTTTTGAATCATGAACGCGCTCCTCCTCGGTTTGGCACGGTGGTGGCTGGGTTCATGCTACTGCCATCGTCATATCCGATTTTGTGAATTCTATTTGCAAAGTGACCGTGCAGAACGTTCACTCTTCGCATAGAAGGGATATCAAGGAGCGAAAAAGTTTCAAATGAATGAAAATTAAATGGTATAGGGTCGCAAGATGGAGCCATCATGCGACTAGAGAAGCGACGGAAGAAACACTTTCCTCACGTTGCTGCTCGTATACGAGTATGTTATGAACATGGTTGTGCACATGTAAGGCCAACATTCGAGGAAGAATTATCGTTATGAACAATCCCAGTTCGTTAAAAATGATTGGTTTTGAGAAATTAGGGTCACAATATTTTCCTCCAATGAACTACGATTGTGGGCGAGTTCGGGGCACTTGTACTTTTACGCCACAATAGTTTGGCAAATGTTGCACTTAAATTTGAATCACTCATTTTCGCTTCAGCCATTATTTCGGAGTTATCACTACACAAATCACAACATGGTATTATGAATACACTTTGGCAAAAATTAACATTTAACACTGCAGACAACACTTAAATTAGCTATTATCAAATTTTTAAAACTAATGTTGAACAATAGCATTCACGACTGTTCAAAATACGAGTAAGTAGACGGCACAAATGAATGTGATATTTCTAATAATTTATCTATTGTTAGAAAGTGCCCCAGATAGAGTTAATCAGAAAAAAAACGTCAATAAAGATTAGAATTCATGATAAATCGTCGATGATTATCAGTGGAAAACTAACCCCCGAAAATATTATGCACGTTTAAGTAAATAATCAATGAATTTTTGTATCAGCCTTTTTTAGGTCTTTGTAAAAAAATTTTTTACAAAGACCTACTAGTTTCGCGACCTGTCTGTCCGTCTGTCCGTCCGTCTGTTCGTCCGTCCGTCTGTCCGTCTGTCCGTCTGTCCGTGCGTCACAGCTGATTTCCTCAGAAACAATAGAAGCTAGAATGCTCAAACTTTGTGAAAAAATCAGAAGTTATGGTCTCTCAAAAGTTAAGGCCTTGACAAAAATTTAAAAAATGTTTAAGGGGGGTCCCCCCTAATAATGAATTGGCCCTTAAAATTTTTTTTTAATCAAAGGTAGTCGAGTGGGGTAACAAATGAAAGGTCTTGATTAGAACTTTCAGAATCTGAAATAAAAACATCATTTGATGAATTAGGGGGACCACGGGAAAGCAAAATATACCCAAAATTTGTGTCCCCCCCCTCGCGATTGGACACCTTTCAGCCGAAAAATCTGAAAATTATCACGAATGTGGACCTTTATGAGTACAAGGGCAACAAATACCTTAGAAATCGAAAGTCGCTCAATAATAGTATGATTTGTAGATTTTACATTTTTGCCCATAAAACCAAAACGGTACCTTTAAACTTCTTGAAATTATATAGACTGACATAAGATATATATGTTCGCAAAATTTAATTGAGATCGAATCATAATCAAGTGAGTTATAGCCATTGCAATTATATGGAATTACAACAACGATAACACGTGTTTATGGTTCATATAGGGTTTTCCAATAAGAGGTGTTATTTTGATATTAAAAGAAAAATGCCATTTTTTAAAATAAATGATCGGATGTTTAGTTCATTATAAAGAAAAAGATATGCCGTTAATAGCAATAACTAACATTGGGCAAATAAACACTACGACACGCCTACAGGACCATATCCTCTTCATGAAATTTTCCATAACCAAATCGCAAAGTGGCTGCCCTATGTCCCCGATAGCCTCACGAATTTCATCTTTGAGATCTTGAATTGACGCTGGACTATTGGCATAGGCCTTCTCAATCACGTGGCTCCAAAGGAAGAAGTCGCAAGGTGTTAAATCAGAAGATCTATTCAAAATAACACCTCTTATTGGAAAACCCTATATATATATATATATTTAAAATTGACTTAGGTACTTTTATTTTCTTTCAATTTTCATGAAAATTTAAGGATTAGTGTTTAACTTGAACATATTCAATCGGCCGAGCATTCAGCAAAATCATTTAAGCTAGTATGTATAGTGTCGGAATTTTTTGCTGCGGTACGTACAAACGTTAAAATAAAATCGATTTTACCTTAAACCACAGAATTTATTTTATAAAAAGGTAAATGTACATTTCGGAAACAATCGTGTTCCTTCTTCAGTACCAACTGACTTATTTGTCTAAAACATCAACCTTATATACAAACAATATTCAATGAACGAGAAAACCAATTAAATAGTAATTACAACAGACAGTCATAAAAAAACCTAATTGCTGAGGATATACTCAAATGAACTTGAATAGGGGTGATGACGCGTTACCTGTATCATGATTCATTCGCTGTTGTTGTGGGATTTTTTGAATCTCAATACTTTCGATGATATCTAGCTTCCGTATGTCGCTTACCTGACTTATGACCTTCAAATTGTCCGTCTTGATCATATGTCCTGATTCGACAATGTGTTGCGCGACTGCCGATCGTATGTCGTTATTCCCTCTTCGCTTTTTAATAGCATTTTCCGCCTCGCTCAGATGTTCTTTGCACCGTGTAGTTGCTGGACGTCTTGTTTGTCCGATGTAGACCATGTTGCATTCGGGACAGTTGATCTGGTACACTCCGCTTTGTTCGTTGACTTTGCGAGGATCCTTGACCGACCTGAGAAGGCTTCCTAATTTTAGTTTCCTGCTAGATGGTACCATTTCGATGTTTACAGATTTCAATATCTTTTTCATTTTTGTTGTTACGTTAGTGTGTCTCACTGGTGCGCGTTTGATGGTATCCATGTGTTTGTTTTGTATACCAAGTGTCGTTAATCCGTTACGTTTGAGTTGATTTTCCTTTTTTCTGACTATACTCCGGATCGTGTCACACTTGTATCCGTTCATTTCTGCGTTCTTGGTTATGTAGGATTCCTCTTTGCGTCGTTCGTCACTTGACAGCGGGATGGTCAGCATACGGTGAATCATAGCATGATATGGTGCCATCTTTTGAGAAAAACTGTGTGAGGACGTTGCTGGAATTGTCCTCTGAGTTTGCGTTGCTTTTCTATGAATTCCAAAACTCAATGCCCCATTGTTCCTGAATATATTTATATCCAAGAATGACAGCTTGTTGTCCTTCTCCTGTTCCATGCTGAACTGTAAATTTTTGTGGATCGAATTGATACTCGTAAGTGTATGCTCCAATTTGTCCTTATCTACAATAGCTAAGATGTCATCAACGTATCGGATCCAAAATCTGGGAAGGAAACCTAGTTCTTCTAGGGTCATTTCAATGTTGGTCATGAAAATGTCACTTATGAGCGGTGATAATGGATTTCCCATAGCTACGCCACTTGTACCTTTAAAATATCGCTCTCTGAAGGTGAAATAATTTTCACTCATGCACAGGTGCGTTAGCTTCATTAGACTGCGTACCTCTTTGCGCCACTCCCATTCATTTGGTCTCAGTTCTAAGAGACGGTGTTCTAATAAGACTAGTGCTTCCCTTACCGGAATACTAGGAAATAATGCGTTTACGTCGAACGAAACCAAAAGTTCCGCATCGAGTATACTGCCGCAATTTTGGAGTCTGATCACCGCTTCTTGACTATTTCTGACGGTTCTGGCGCTTATATTGTTACCAAAGATGTCGTTAAATCGCTGTAACAACCATTTCGAGATTTTGTGAGTCGGGGAGTTCACCGCAGCAATTATCTCCCTCATTTCGTTTCCGGGCTTATGAATCTTTGGCATACACCTTATTCGCGGTAAACACGGGTTGGACACTTTCAGCTTATGGAGGTTCTCGATAATATGTTCACAGTCTTTCAATGTTTTGTTGATCCTTTTAATAGAGTCCGGAAGAGGGTCTTTCCTTAATTCGAGGAATTTCCCATTGCTAAGAATGTTGTTCAATGCTTCATCATATTGTTGTCTATCCATGATCACAATCTTATTTCCTTTGTCGGCTTGGATACAGTAGACTGGTTTACTGTTGATTTCTTTGATAAGGTTTTCTTGTTTGAAGTTAGGTATTTGTTCAATACCATGAATGATCTGACCCACTTGGTGCCTGACGTTGTTCTTGATTTCTACATTCTCGAATTTGACTGCCGCCTCCACGTCTACTATGACATCCTCTACTGCTCCTCTGCTACTTGAAATTGCGAAGTTGAATCCCAAATTCAATAATTTTAACTGCTCGTCAGAAAATACCTCATTCGATTTGTTCACAACAAAATCCGAAATTACTGCTACCGTAGATGACTTGATAGGTTTTCTTCTTAGGAGTTCGTTTAGCTTCTTCGTCAGAATCATACGTTTTTTGGCTTTGATGCATTCAAGGGATTTATTCACTTTTTCCAAGATGTCACAAATATCTCCTTTTCTCCTCGATGTGTTCGCTAATTTCATGTGCGTGGCATAAATATTCAATGTTATATTATTTTGTTTGCAATATAATGATTTTACGCTGTTCTTAATGAGCGTCCGTTCTAATTTTTGTTGCTGTTGCTTCGAAGATGTTAACGTCTTGTTCAATTTAATTTCATGGCTTTTTGGGGTGATACCGAATTTGAGACATAATCGTAAAAATCGTATATCCTCGCTCACTGAACCGAGTTGTTGTTTTAGTTTAAGCAGTTCGCTGTACTCCGATCTGGGCCTGGTCGCCATGATCAATATGTATAGTGTCGGAATTTTTTTTGCTGCGGTACGTACAAACGTTAAAATAAAATCGATTTTACCTTAAACCACAGAATTTATTTTATAAAAAGGTAAATGTACATTTCGGAAACAATCGTGTTCCTTCTTCAGTACCAACTGACTTATTTGTCTAAAACATCAACCTTATATACAAACAATATTCAATGAACGAGAAAACCAATTAAATAGTAATTACAACAGACAGTCATAAAAAAACCTAATTGCTGAGGATATACTCAAATGAACTTGAATAGGGGTGATGACGCGTTACCTGTATCATGATTCATTCGCTGTTGTTGTGGGATTTTTTGAATCTCAATACTTTCGATGATATCTAGCTTCCGTATGTCGCTTACCTGACTTATGACCTTCAAATTGTCCGTCTTGATCATATGTCCTGATTCGACAATGTGTTGCGCGACTGCCGATCGTATGTCGTTATTCCCTCTTCGCTTTTTAATAGCATTTTCCGCCTCGCTCAGATGTTCTTTGCACCGTGTAGTTGCTGGACGTCTTGTTTGTCCGATGTAGACCATGTTGCATTCGGGACAGTTGATCTGGTACACTCCGCTTTGTTCGTTGACTTTGCGAGGATCCTTGACCGACCTGAGAAGGCTTCCTAATTTTAGTTTCCTGCTAGATGGTACCATTTCGATGTTTACAGATTTCAATATCTTTTTCATTTTTGTTGTTACGTTAGTGTGTCTCACTGGTGCGCGTTTGATGGTATCCATGTGTTTGTTTTGTATACCAAGTGTCGTTAATCCGTTACGTTTGAGTTGATTTTCCTTTTTTCTGACTATACTCCGGATCGTGTCACACTTGTATCCGTTCATTTCTGCGTTCTTGGTTATGTAGGATTCCTCTTTGCGTCGTTCGTCACTTGACAGCGGGATGGTCAGCATACGGTGAATCATAGCATGATATGGTGCCATCTTTTGAGAAAAACTGTGTGAGGACGTTGCTGGAATTGTCCTCTGAGTTTGCGTTGCTTTTCTATGAATTCCAAAACTCAATGCCCCATTGTTCCTGAATATATTTATATCCAAGAATGACAGCTTGTTGTCCTTCTCCTGTTCCATGCTGAACTGTAAATTTTTGTGGATCGAATTGATACTCGTAAGTGTATGCTCCAATTTGTCCTTATCTACAATAGCTAAGATGTCATCAACGTATCGGATCCAAAATCTGGGAAGGAAACCTAGTTCTTCTAGGGTCATTTCAATGTTGGTCATGAAAATGTCACTTATGAGCGGTGATAATGGATTTCCCATAGCTACGCCACTTGTACCTTTAAAATATCGCTCTCTGAAGGTGAAATAATTTTCACTGGCGGCAGTCAAATTCGAGAATGTAGAAATCAAGAACAACGTCAGGCACCAAGTGGGTCAGATCATTCATGGTATTGAACAAATACCTAACTTCAAACAAGAAAACCTTATCAAAGAAATCAACAGTAAACCAGTCTACTGTATCCAAGCCGACAAAGGAAATAAGATTGTGATCATGGATAGACAACAATATGATGAAGCATTGAACAACATTCTTAGCAATGGGAAATTCCTCGAATTAAGGAAAGACCCTCTTCCGGACTCTATTAAAAGGATCAACAAAACATTGAAAGACTGTGAACATATTATCGAGAACCTCCATAAGCTGAAAGTGTCCAACCCGTGTTTACCGCGAATAAGGTGTATGCCAAAGATTCATAAGCCCGGAAACGAAATGAGGGAGATAATTGCTGCGGTGAACTCCCCGACTCACAAAATCTCGAAATGGTTGTTACAGCGATTTAACGACATCTTTGGTAACAATATAAGCGCCAGAACCGTCAGAAATAGTCAAGAAGCGGTGATCAGACTCCAAAATTGCGGCAGTATACTCGATGCGGAACTTTTGGTTTCGTTCGACGTAAACGCATTATTTCCTAGTATTCCGGTAAGGGAAGCACTAGTCTTATTAGAACACCGTCTCTTAGAACTGAGACCAAATGAATGGGAGTGGCGCAAAGAGGTACGCAGTCTAATGAAGCTAACGCACCTGTGCATGAGTGAAAATTATTTCACCTTCAGAGAGCGATATTTTAAAGGTACAAGTGGCGTAGCTATGGGAAATCCATTATCACCGCTCATAAGTGACATTTTCATGACCAACATTGAAATGACCCTAGAAGAACTAGGTTTCCTTCCCAGATTTTGGATCCGATACGTTGATGACATCTTAGCTATTGTAGATAAGGACAAATTGGAGCATACACTTACGAGTATCAATTCGATCCACAAAAATTTACAGTTCAGCATGGAACAGGAGAAGGACAACAAGCTGTCATTCTTGGATATAAATATATTCAGGAACAATGGGGCATTGAGTTTTGGAATTCATAGAAAAGCAACGCAAACTCAGAGGACAATTCCAGCAACGTCCTCACACAGTTTTTCTCAAAAGATGGCACCATATCATGCTATGATTCACCGTATGCTGACCATCCCGCTGTCAAGTGACGAACGACGCAAAGAGGAATCCTACATAACCAAGAACGCAGAAATGAACGGATACAAGTGTGACACGATCCGGAGTATAGTCAGAAAAAAGGAAAATCAACTCAAACGTAACGGATTAACGACACTTGGTATACAAAACAAACACATGGATACCATCAAACGCGCACCAGTGAGACACACTAACGTAACAACAAAAATGAAAAAGATATTGAAATCTGTAAACATCGAAATGGTACCATCTAGCAGGAAACTAAAATTAGGAAGCCTTCTCAGGTCGGTCAAGGATCCTCGCAAAGTCAACGAACAAAGCGGAGTGTACCAGATCAACTGTCCCGAATGCAACATGGTCTACATCGGACAAACAAGACGTCCAGCAACTACACGGTGCAAAGAACATCTGAGCGAGGCGGAAAATGCTATTAAAAAGCGAAGAGGGAATAACGACATACGATCGGCAGTCGCGCAACACATTGTCGAATCAGGACATATGATCAAGACGGACAATTTGAAGGTCATAAGTCAGGTAAGCGACATACGGAAGCTAGATATCATCGAAAGTATTGAGATTCAAAAAATCCCACAACAACAGCGAATGAATCATGATACAGGTAACGTGTCATCACCCCTATTCAAGTTCATTTGAGTATATCCTCAGCAATTAGGTTTTTTTATGACTGTCTGTTGTAATTACTATTTAATTGGTTTTCTCGTTCATTGAATATTGTTTGTATATAAGGTTGATGTTTTAGACAAATAAGTCAGTTGGTACTGAAGAAGGAACACGATTGTTTCCGAAATGTACATTTACCTTTTTATAAAATAAATTCTGTGGTTTAAGGTAAAATCGATTTTATTTTAACATTTAAGCTAGATTAAAATGGCGGCTGCATTGTGCTTATGAAAGAAACTGTGCATCTTTTGTACAAATTTGAACAATTTCATATCTAAGTGTTGGATGAATAATTCAAGTTATCGATTCACGCCATTAGAAAACTTGCTTCTAACCCTAGGATGTTTACAAAGACCTTCTGGTAGGAGCACTCTCCTGCTTACTCAACTTGTTTTTGAATTGCTGTTAGGTTTAAAATGATTTGTTTTCATGGGGTTTTCAAAGTTTTTGTGGCAATCACGATTTGTTTTTTCATTAAGTTTGCGAGTTCATGTTTCACAGAAAATTTCTCCAGACTTTCCCACTTTTAGAGTTTATTTTACATACGAATGCAAAAAACAAAACCCTTATAGGATCACTCATGGGTATTTTCTATTCGTCTGTCACGGTCAATTTGCTCTGAATTTTGAAAATAAGGGTCACTTTTTTAGGGAGGGGGAGAAGGGATGAGAACAAACCTCAGATGAATAAGAACTGGATGGGCTGAGCTCATATAAAATGCTTGAGAGAGCATAAGACCGGTTTCTGCTCTCTTCCAAGGGATCTGTCTGTCATTTCCTCCCCGTCTGCCTCTTGCTGGTCACTTTCTTGTTCCAGAAGCTGACTAGATGCGATTTGTCTGTCAAGTTGACTGATGCAAATTGGACGCCAAATTGGCCCATTTGCAAGTTTCGTCGCGAATTTTATCCGATATTAAAACTGTAGAAAGTGTTCGCAATCTAAATTCGTTCCAAGTGTTTAAGGCTTCGATTGTGGTTTGTGATTCAAGCAACTTTAACGTGTGACACTGTGAAATTACTTTACAATTTCAAAGTGAAATGTGTAGTGCCTTCGTGTAAAAATTATTGTCGAAAAGGATCTGTAGGTGTTTTCTTTCACAGATAAGTTAAGATATGTTAATATTTTGCATGTTTTCTTCATAATGGTGAAGGTTTTTCAAATAGAAAATAATTTTTTAGGATAGCATTAAAATTTGTTTTCATTGAGCAGCAGCCATGTTTGCTTGGACAATTTGGCTCTCTCTAGGTTGTAAACAAGAGCATAGCAGTAGGAAAAGTGGTCGCAGGGGTTGTTGCGACCACATTGTGTCGTGGTTGTCCACTCCAGTATTATTTAATTACTCAATGGAACAAACATTTATAATGAAAGGGTTTTTTTGTGTTTATAGTTTTAGAACGAATAGTTTTAATGTTATCAAGGAAAATAGATGAAGGACCATTCAATCTTTTTCAAGTCCATGGAGTTTCCTAGTTGCGCTAGCGAAGAAGAAAGATGCTAGTACTGAAATTTGTGTTGACTGCCAACGAATTAATGACGTGACGACAAGAGACAGCTTCTCCTTACCAAAAATTTATGACACACTAGATACTTATTGGAAACCCAGTGGTTCTCGGCATTAGCTTTACAAAGTGGGTACTGGCAGGTGAAAATCGAGAAGGTGGACCGTTAAAAGACAGCGTTAATGTTTATGACGGTTTATAGGAGCTTAAAGTCATGCTTTTTGAATTATGTAATATCCCAGTGACATTTGAACGTTTGATGGAACGAATCCTGAAAGGTCTGCATTGGAAAACTTGTCTCGTATATTTAAACAGCATTTTTGTTATCGGCAAGAATTTTGAGAACCACTTGGAAAATTGGGAAGAAGTTTTCAAGCATATTGCTAGTTTAGGACTGTAATTGAACATTACAAAGAAATGTTCACCGTTTTATAAGGAAATCAAATACCTAGAACATAAAGTGACAGCAAGTTGAGTGCATACTGATGAAGATAATGTATTAGCTGTCAAAAACTAGCCAACTCGTAGGAATATACATGGTTATGAATTTTCTAATGCTAGTTTTGTTAATATAGTGATTTTACGTCTAGAAGTCGTTGCGTATAGACGTGCTTTTAATCGCTCCTGTCATTAATTTTAAAAATTAATTAATTTTTCACAGAAGTCAGTTGATTTTAATTCTTTTAATTGGAAACCATCACCGTCGAATTATTCAAACATTTATCGAATACATGAAATTTCTTCCCTGAAGAAGTATTAAAAAGCGGAAATACATTCAAGGAAAGTCCCGGTTTATGAACATTCCCTCTAATCTCGCTGCAAAAGCAACGAGATGGAAGAGCCCGATGGCTTCAGCCATTAAACACAACGAAGATTCGATAACAACGAAGAAAAAAATGAAATTTTATCAATCATCGAGATCGAGTAGTTAATCAAAGCTAACGAGAAAGCTAAGAAGGTTGAGAGAGAAAACGAATAACTCAAACTTCGAGTCCAATCGCTAGAAGAATTAGTTGGAAAATTAACGTTCAACAAAGCAAATGAAACCAGCAAGAAAGAAAGAGAAGTAAAGTCAAAGCCGACCGAAGACAAAAAATCTAAGAAACCGCAACAAGAACCTGATCAAGAGGATGTCCTCAGCGCAGGCGGAGGAAACGTCAGCACGAACTATTATGCAGCCCTAGCTCGACTAGACGATTCCATGAGTAGTGAAGAGGATAAAGGTAACGAAAATTCTGAACATTGTGTTAATAAGCCCGATAATGGATTTATTGAATATTTAAAAATTAAAAATAGAGGGAAGAAAACTAAAAGTTTTGTCTGTTGGTCCGTCTGTCAAGGTTAATCAAAAGAAAGGAAAAGTCTCACCAATCAATGTTATGGGCAAACAGGTAAAGGCGTGGTTCGGCTTTTGGCAGCCGAAAATAAATTAAATGATTTTGAGATCAAGAGAGTCAATGCCGATAAACTGACAATTAGAACTAAGTCGCTGGTTGATTTCCAGGCAGCAAAAAGTGCATTGAATTCTGGAGATGTTCCGCATTTTACATACACCCCCAAAAGCGAAAAAACCGACCTTTTTATTGAAGGATCTGGACTGCGAAGGGGACACAGTCAATCTCCTTCAGTACTCCAAGAAGTTGCACCAGAAATAGAATTTATTACGGTTAAAGGCTTTGCAACAAGGATATCGATTGTCGAGCGTAAAAGTATGCGTTTTTGCTTAGTCAAGTTTTCATGTGCCCTACAAAAAATAAAGTACTTGAAGTTTCGAGTGGTAAGGTGGGTACGCCCCCAGAAAAGCGAGGTCAACCAGCGCTACAGATGCCGAAGATTCGGTCATTCGGCTGCCACTTGCGCCATGAAATATAGATTTGTAAAATGCAAAGGTAACCATGCTCCCGGCGAGTGCAAATTGCCTCAGGTGGAGTCAAAAGAAAAATTGTATTGTGTGAACTGCTGTGTCTTTGGTCATCCAGCATTATATCAAGGATGCCCCCGGTGTCAAGATGCAAAGGTAAAATTTACTCCAAAACAAATCAAGTACACCACAGTATAATACCTACCAACTTCGTCAAGCCCGGTGTAGTAATGGGGCAGTCACACAAGCAAATTGCTCGAAAACCTTCATAACACTTATCCGAAATTTTAATTGCAGATCTGGAAAAAATTCCATTACTTCCATTCATGGTTATAAATTATATAATGTTTTTATAATTGTTATTAAATGTAAATTTTATATCATTGCGACACAGAGAACTGGACGATTGAAGAAAACGATTAGCGGACGGACAGACTGACACAAATATTTTCGTTTTGCTGTAAGTGTGTAAACTTTGCGTGTGGTTGAAACTAAGTACGGACTATCGACGAAGGTCTTTTGCGTGATATACCCCGATTTTTTTCCCCAATAGGTCAGTGAGGAGGTAACGATTAGGTCCTATAACCTTCTGTACACGGCTTTTCAGGAAACGCCGGTCTAGTTTGGGATTGTAATGCCTAGCGGCTCGCGACGAAAAACCTCATCTTCTTCTTTAAAACCGGAAGGTCAAGACCTCAGATTGCAATGCGCCTCATTTGCACGTCCTATGGCCTTTATCTTCCATCCGATTTGTTGGTGGAGGTCTTCTAAACGCTAAACGCTCTTGGGGCTCCAGTGCAACGACGGGATCTTCCAAACACTTCAATTGCCGCAGTAACCTGTATGATTTGAAGGCAGCAAAGTAATGCAACACACTGGCGACTAAATGATAAGACGACCGCAGAGCGCAAGTGGTGGCGCGCAATCTGCGGTCCTAATCTTTCTGAGTTGGATGAACATAAGAACGGATCGCGGCTAACAGTGTGCGATTCAAACGTTCTGATGCGTTAGATTGAGGAGAGCATATGGTCGCCAGTTGGTGTTCGACACCGTACTGTTCGATTAGACCCTTAAACGGAACTGTACTCCGTTGTCCGAGGACACATTTTCTGGTACCCCGAACACATGGAATACTCGACTCTCTAAAAATTTCACGATGGGCGGAGTCGTGAATTTGCGAAAAGGTTCCACCAGTGGAAATTTTGAGAGCTGGTCTAACACAACGATAGCTCCGGTGTGTCCCATAGAAGAACGAGGTTATGGGCTGAGAAGATCTGTATACAGACGTTGGAATACGCGCTCCGGGACGTTGAGTTGACTCATAAGAGGTCGAAGAAGCTGGTTGGGAGCTTTAGTGCCTTTACAGGTCTCACAGGCGCTCACATAGTCTTTGACTGGAATGACATTTTAGGCCAAAAGAAGTACTTCTTAAGGCGCCTAAGCGTCCGACCGTAGCCACCGTGGGCACTTAGAGGATGGTCGTGTGCGTAGAGGATCAGATTATGAGTCAATTTCTCCGGCAGCCAGAGTTTCCAGGACTCTTCTTCCTGCCATGGATTACCGGTTGCGTGTTCATTACGTCGATAAACATAGCCGTCTATCACTTTCAAATCAGGCAACTGTGTTTATTGGGTTACGATGGTTTACCTCAACTCGTTGTAGCTGTATGACTTAAAATGCGGGCTGCCTAAGTCAATCTCGATGGAATCATTATTAGTCACTGTCAATTCTGCTCCCTCGGGTGAAAACATTCGCGAGAGAGTATCGGGCACGATGTTCTGGGTCCCTTTTCGTTGTTTGATGGAAAACTTGACCCCTTGCAGTTTAAGAGCCCATCGGGCCAGGCGTCCGTGTAGATCCACTTGGTTCATCAGCCATTGTAACGAAGCGTGGTCTGTGATGATTTCAAACTGGTGGCCTTCGATGTACGCCCGGGATTTCTTTACGGTCAGCACCGCTGCCAAACATTCTTGATCGGATATGGTGTATTTCCTTTGGGCCGAGTTCAGTTTACTGGACGTGAAAGCAATTGGAGCTTCCTCTCCCTCTTCGGTCAATTGCACTAGCACGGCTCCAACTCCATGTTGACTTACGTCACAATGAATGAAGAAGGGTTTCTGGAAGTCGGGGCTGTGCAAGACTGGAGCAGATAAGGCTTTTTTGAGCTCTTCAAATCCCTTGCGACTGAGTACGGTCCAAATGAACTTCCCTTTCCAGACCATTTCTGACAGAGACGCTGAAACTGTTGCGTAATTCCGAACGAACCTTCGGTACCAAACGCACACTCGAATGAAACGTTGTAGCTGCTTAACGGTCTTCGGTGAAGGAAACTCATCAATCGCCCGAGTTTTGTCCGGATCTGTTAGTGATAGTGATAGTGCCATGTCCGATGACATGTTCTAGATATCAGACTTCGGTCATAAGAAACTTACTTTTCTGGACGTCGGTGCTCAGTCCTAGAGACGTGTCAACCAACCTTATCAACTGGTTGGGAGATTTATGTATAGGAGTGATAGATGTCTGCGGAATATCGATCCATCGATCGATCCATCACAGATAACAAATTGTTTTAAAGATGTTGAGATCAATAATGTAGGGTGGATGCTAGGCACAACATATAAAACAATGTTTGTAAACCTGGTAAAATTAAAGTGACCATATGTATGCTGTGCAAAGCTTTTAAGGCCCGCCGGAGGAATGCTGGTCGACAAGAATGCTCTTCGAGGCTAGCATTCTTTGGGGAGTTCCGCACCCACGTTCCCGAAGAAATTCTCGCAAGGGGAATGCCGGTCGGCAAAAGCACTCTTGGAGGCTAGCATTCTTTAGGGAGCGCCACCCCCACGGACCCGAGGGTATAGGGGCGCCACGAGGCTCCCTCCTGAGATGACAGGTAACGACCCTGATTGGATCTGGACTACGCTTTGGACAACGAACTGGAATTGATGTGCCTTGGGCTGGCGGGTATAATTTTTTGGACCTAGTTGCTTTGCACAATAGTGTCAAGGTGACATTCGTACGTCAACGGCTCCAATTCAACTATCATACCGTCTCCGTCCCGGTAAAACCTTGGCAGGCCTCGGAGTACGTTCGAAGTTCACACCATTGGAATGGTGGTGTAGGTTCGGTTGCGATGGACTCCCGTTTAGCTCTTGTCTGGCTCTGAGCACTTGTCCCCATAAGGGCTTGTGCCAACCCTCGCATTGCCTCCCTGCTCTGCAAAGATAACCATGGGACCAAAAAGGTGACCACACACACGAACGGAGATAGCGGCTCCGAGGGGGACCCAATATAACTATAGCGACCAAAATCACTCATAAAAATTTAAAAAAACCCAAAACAAAAAGAAATAAAAAATAATACCAACGACCACGCAACCAACGGTTGCAGCCACGATGTTAACAGTACTTCGAGAGCGGTAGTAACTATGACAAAAACGACGAATAGAACAATGACAGTGAAGACGGACGAAAACGGAGATTAGCAGACAGTCTGGTCCAGACTGAGATTCCTGCGGCGTTCGGGCGCAGCAAAAAAATGATGCGAACGCTAGAGCATCCTATGAAGGAAAAGCGGGAAACGCCGCAGGGCGCTCCTGGTGTTCGAGCGGTGGAATAAAATATAAAGAACATCAAGAATTCGATGGTCAATGCTGCGATCGTTACCGAAACGACCGATGCAAGGGTTGTAAGTCCCGATACAATAAAGAGCCATCCTGAAGCCAACGAGGAGATTACGGCAGGAAAAGTAAAAAGTGACCAGACAAATAAAGCGACGTTGTGTGATTGCAACGGCAACGTCAAAAATGTGGCGGAATACAGATTTGGAAACGGAAAGCGATAACCTCTCCAAAGGATGGTCGCAAAGTACAATTGCCGCCCAGTGACATGAAGAAGAAAGGCTATTCCGAAAAGCAGGAGATGTTCTTAAAAGAGTACAATCTGCATGCGACTCCCCAAAATCAACAAAGCAATAAAAATTGAGCTCCTTGAACTAGAGCTCCTAGACCGCATAGGGCATTACCGGAGGAACTGGCTAAAGGCCGAAGACGAGCAGAAGGCTAAAAAAGCGCTGGGGGCAAAATCTAAAGGCCACATGCAGATAGCTCCACCATTAAAAATCAATAAAAGAATGGCGTCTAGCCCAATCGAAGGCGATCGGTATAAAATAAGGAAGGAAGGAGAAGGAAGGAAGGCACTTGATGGGCGTGGAGCACCAGATCACGGGTTCCACACAGTGTTTGCAAAAGGAGCGAAGAAAGCCGCAAAGAAACTCCTTCAAAAAGTGCCAGAAAGTAAAGTTCGCACGGACGCCCAACAAGAAAAAAAACCTGATGCAAAACAGGAGAGACAGAAGCCCCAGCAAAGACCCCGGTAGCAGGCACTACTCCTAAAACCCCAAGATAGCCGATTCTACGCGGAGGTAGTGCGGGACATCAAGGGAAACGTAAGGTCCAAAGACACCAACACTACTATTAAAGTAGTACGACCAACGCGGTCGGGCCACATACTGGTCGAATTTGGAGCAGAGGCCAACAATAAGAAAGCATTCTACGACGCAGTAAAGAAAGTCCTCGGCAAAAGGGCAACTATCGCCTCACTTGAGCCGATGGCAACGATTGAAATAAGAGACATTGCCTGCGTCACGGGTCTGGCCGAGGTAGAAGAGACCATAAAAAGGGAGTTCCCTAGCGTGGGAATGATCAACGCGAGACTGACACCAGAAAAAAACAGGGGACAACGCACTGCCATCATTGACTTGACCGAAAAGGACGCCGAACCATTCCTGAACAAGGAAAAAGTACGAATAGGGTGGGTTGTCTGAGATAGTGCGGGAACTCTTCCCCGCCCATCCCGTCCGTGTTGACGCTGTCCATGGTGAAATAGCAGTCGAGTGTCCACTCTTCATACAGCCGGAACTGGAGGAGGCAGTCCTTTCATCCAAAGCGAGAGAGGCTCCAGATCCAGATGATATTCCGGCTGAAGTGTTGCGGCTTGTCTATCACCATTGTCCTGACTTGCTGCTTAGTACATGCAAAGCTTGCCTTCGGGACAGGGTTTTTCCGGTACGATGGAAGGTGGCCAGGCTCGTGCTGATCAGCAAGGGGAAGGAGAATCCCGAATCGTCGTCTGCATACCGCCCGTTGTACATGCTAGACACGGCTGGGAAAATGCGAGAGAAACACATCAAGGGAAGATTAACTGACCTGATTCGTGAAGCTAGGGACCTATCTCCTTGGCAGTACGTTCTACTATTGATGAGATTGCAGAGGTGCTGAGGGTGGTCCAAAAAGCAGAGGAACACAGTCGCACCAAGTGATGGATCGTCCTGTTGGTGACACTCGACGTCAGGAACATCTTCAACCCCGCTAGATGGGTGTATATTCTGGATACGCTGGAAAATCCTTTTCACGTTCCAGAATAACTAATGCGGCTTTTGAGGGACTACCTAAAGGACCGAATCCTGCTCTACGACACGACATAGGACCTACGAAAGATGGCGGTTACATCGGGTGTTGTCCGGGGATCTATCCTTGGTCCAGACCTGTGGAACTTGCCTTACGACGGGCTACTGAGACTGGAGATGCCAGATGAGTCGCGCTTGATCGGCTATGTGGATGATGTTGCGGCTTTGGTCACTGGACGCACCATTGAACAAGCACAACATAGGCTAGGTATGCTGAAGCACTGAGTGAGAGACTGGATGACTGCTCGCGGGCTCAGTTTAGCACTGGAGAAAACCGAAGTGGTCATCTTGACAAAAAAGAGAATCCCTAGAGTAAGGATGATCAGTATTGGAGATATACAAGTCGAATCGAAGCCAGCGGTGAAGTACCTGGGGCTACTGATCGACTCGAAAATAAGGTTTTCTGAGCAAATCAGGGCAACGGCTGAGAAGGCTGCTTCAGGAGTATCAGCTCTGAGTCGACTTATGGCCAACGTAGGGGCCCCATCCCATCAAGAAGACGCCTTTTGATGAGTGCTGTATGGTCAGTGCTACTGTATAGAGTAGAGGTATGGGGCGACGCTCTCAGTGAGGAGGTTTACCGAATACACCTGGCACAGGTACGGAGAAGAGGAAATTGCATCTTCGTACCCGACAGTCTCTGATTCGGCGATGAAAGTCATTGCAGGCGTGATACCTGTCGGCCTCCTTGCTAGAGAGCGCCGCTCTATTTATCTGCGTCAAAACAAGGATGCGAGGGAGATGGTTGTCCGCGAAGAGAGACAGCGCTCACTCACCAGTTGGCAGCAGTCTTGGGTGAATTGCACGTAGGGAAGATGGACTGCACGCCTCATCCCGGATGTGAGACCGTGGCTAAATTGAATGCATGGTGAGACTGACTTCTATCTGCCCCAGCTTTTGAGCGGGCATGGGTGTTTTCAGTCTTACCTGCACAAAATTGGTAAGTCATGGTCCCCCGATTGTCGGTTTTGCCCAGGAGAGGAAGACAATGCCTGCCACACATTTTTGCGTACATAAGATGAGTCAGGCTATGAAGGGCCCTCTACAGGGAGACGGGAGAGCTCATCCCGGATAATATAGTCGCGGTGTTGCTCGAATCGGTTGACAGATGGAACCAGATGGCACATTATGTTCGGGCAGTCCTAAAAGATAAAAGGGACTCACACCAGTCGAGGGTGTTGGGGCTGGGTGATCACTTCCTCTTCCCCTCTCCCCTCCCGCTAGAAGAGGGATCCCCAGCTTGAAGGCGCCTCATGGCGTAACAAAGCGAGACCTGTCCCAAAGTAATGTGTCAAACGGTTCCAGGCTAGGTTCTCAGGTTGACAGGGGAGGTATTTAGGGGCAGTCCAGTCGCCTTCTTGCAAACATGGGAGTCCCATACTCTGTGCGTAAATGGGCATTTACCTACCTACCACAAAAAAAAAGCTTTGAAGGCTTACGCCCATAAATAAAATTTATTGTGAAAATTGAATTAATTCATGAGTTCATCGGTATACAACCTATATATAAAACACAACAATCCGAAGTATTGTTTTTAGCCCGCCATTTATTGTATTGATGGGTGATTTTACTCGTTAGTAAGTTCCCAATTTAAAATTATCTCTTAACTCCAACAAATCTTTCCTTCGCTTCTATTATAAATTAATGAGCCTATGATGGACTAATCCTGTACGCCAACCTACTCATTGCAATTACAATATCCCGCCTATCTACAATTCGCAAACCAAAAAAAGGAAAATAAAAAGAAACCAATATCTTTTTTATTTAAATTAGACCTACGAGTATTCCCACCACAGTCAAAGATTATTCTCCGAAGAAATCATAAATCACCAGATTTAATTCGGAGATATTTTCAGATTTTCCATTCTTCTTTGTGTTAAGCCAATGAGTTTTGTGGACACTAGAGTACCATTAATTTAAATAATCAGCAAACAGAAAAAAGGAAAACTTTTCCACTTTCAACAGAATCCCTTGGAAACGTTTCTACTCTATAATACTTTTTCCCTGGCGCTTTCACGCCTTCCTCCCCATTCAAATGTACAAAGCAGCTGCTGAAAAAGAGCAACAGAAGATGATGACTACTTAGTATCATCTTTATGTAGTCCCACTGCGCTACAGGATCCTACCCACCAGCAGCTCCTTGCTAGAGCCTTTCCGCTGTTAGGTAGGGAACAATTAGTTCGCGAGTGAAAAGTTTCCAACGCAAAGTGGTGATAGCTTTCGAATCCATTATGTTTTCATTCGTCTGTGTTGCAAATCACATAGCGCGCAATGAAAGTTCAACCTAAATCAATCTTAAATGGATTCGTTGGGATTTCGTAATGAAGTTTGATTCAAGGATAGCGATAAAAAAGCCGGTTGGCAATCAAGCTACTAGACACAATCGAATTCATGAAACCGCTATTAATTCCCTTTTTTCAATTACAGCCACATTTTTTGGATTCGGCATGCCCTGGTCCCAGGTCCCGTTTTGTAATGCAGAGCTGTGCATGGACGGGACTTGGGTTCCGAGTAAGTCGTTAGAAGGACTCAATAGGAAAAAGGAATTTTGATGAGTTTCCGGTAGCGGAAGAGAAATTTAATGGTATTGATTTGGCTTAAAGCATACTTGAGAAAGTTTCTTATTCTGAAAGGTTATCGATGTTTTGTTTGCAAGCAATCTCCTTGTCTTTGCTTCTTGCGATTATGTTTGGTTGTTTTGGGTCTAGCAAATAGAAGGTTACAATAGCGCGAGAGTGAAAGATCTACTAATTTCTTATGCAAGTTCTTTCGGACTGTGTATAAATCCTTTTAATTTAAGATTTCAAATCTTTTTAAGGGAGTCACGACTTACTGATTGCTCGCACACTCATAGAATCCGAAATTCTAAATATTCCGAGCCGAGAGGGGTGGTTGATGGAAAAAGTTTTTCCGATCACATCAAAGCAACAAAGTTGGATTTGAAAGTTTTTCCAAGTGACCCGAGTTTTGTAGTATCGCAACGTACGCAACAAATCCACCGTAAATTGAAGGCTTTCAAAGGATTAATGAGGCGTTACGGTCATGTCGATACTTTCCAAGTATTTCGATATTTTCTGTCCTAACAACCTCCAGTAAATGATGAAAGTAACGAATCGAATTGATATTCATGAGAGCATCTGGGAACTAGATCGGGTGGTTTAAATCCCGCTAATTTCCCATTACCTCCTACTTAAAATCCGTTTCTAATTTATATCTGAGTATAGTCATAACGAAAAGGAGTTTGATTTTCCCTCGCTCAGACACGAAACATTTTTCATGAATTTAATATCTTGCGATTCTTAAATTAAAGTCCAAATATTATTTGTATTTAACATCAGACTATGGTATATTGTCAAGATAATCCTTGAAATTCTAACAATGAAAGAACTACCATATTGTTCCATTATTCATATAATGCTGCTTTCTTTGCTTACACTACGACTTGAATAAACTTGAAGCCATTTCCTTTCTCTATAATCCACATTATATAGCAATGTAGCTGCAAGGCAACTGGGAACTTTCTTGAGTTTTTACATCTCCCTACTGTAACTATTGCAGAGTGGAAACGGTATGCACGGGAACAGGACGAATCCTTCCTGAATTATACTAATGTATAAGCGTCTGGAATTTTTCTTTCTTGTAAGATTAAAAAGCTTATATCCTTTCGGAGAGGCTGGTAGTGCCCCGAGGACTTAAATTATGTGAAATATTATGTGGTGTGTCCAAACAGAAGCCACTGTCCAGATGGTTGCACAGTTCTGGTTTCATAAACAGTTGTTTACTATTGTAGTTCATTATCTTTGTCTCGTATTGCTTTCAAAGGACATCAAGCATATTAATGTGCTCTGCAACATAAATTCTCCAGGAGCAGTTTCATAGTCACCTTTCCTGGCAAAATTGTGTACTCTAATAAGATCAATATCGTTTTCAATTGAAGGGTTCTTACAAAGCGATTCGAGATAATTAATTAAGTCCCTGTAAATTGGATCACCACTACAAACTCATTGTGTGATTTTAGTATAGATACTAGACTTAAAGTATAGGCTTGCTCGTGCATTTGGAGATATCTTCTTAAGAGGAATCGCCACTTCTAAAGGAAATTAATTACCATCCAATCATTGCTATGGCGATTATAGCTTTCATACAAACGCTTTTAATGCTAGGTGGCTGGTGCAGAAATCTGATCAATTAATCTTCCCTTGAAATTATTATCCGGGTAATATTTGTAATTGAACGTTAGGAATAAATTATGTTCCAGGAGGAAGTAGAATAATTCAAGTGCAGAGAAGAATTTAAAGCAAGCCGTTTGATGGATGTAGATGCAAAGGTTAAGTAAACAGAGAAGAATTGGATGAGAAAGTACAGGCTTTCTCAATGTTCACGAGATTGCGGTGGGTAATTGATTAATCTTTCTCATTTCCATGTTTAAGGATTACACATTGCTTTTCATGTTTTCAATTTCCCCTGAAGATGAATTTATAATTTCGTTTTTTTTTTGTTTTTAATTTCAGGCTTAAAATTTACTGTAATTTTTGTTTATTAAAAAAAGATGGAAAAGGTTAATAAACCCTTTAATGTTTATTTTTTTCCTTGCATTTATCGTAAATATTATATGCTATTCAGATCGGTGTATGTTAATGCTGGACTTCGATGACCCGTATCCTGCTGGCAAACCTACACCGCATTTCAAAGCCAACTTTTTGCTGCTGAGTGAGCAACACTACCTTAAAAGTTCTGCATCGTGTTATCCTGAAGAAACTGGTACTGCCCCCATCTCGTTCTGAATGGTGATTTCCTGGCGGAGGGCTGTTGATAGGGGGATGGCTTGGTGTGGGTTTGGTACTCAGGGACCACCTGTTTTAGTGTGCAGGTAACGCCAAGTGTACCGATATCATATTTCCAACCTAAGCTTAATACTTTGGAGAGCGTTGTCCCGAACACAGATGGTAACGTGTCGTTGGGAGAGACTTCTACGCTCAAGCAATCGAAAGAAGCGTGTCTCTAACGGATCCGCGAGGAAAATGAATCCTAGAAATGGCGGCCAGGATAGCGCTCATCGTACTAAACACCGGAAATGCGCTGACTTTCTGCCGTATTGGCTGTGAAGGCACCATACCGGACGTGACCTTCGCCTCGCAGTCCTTAGAACGGAGTATACATAATTGGAGAATATTAGAGGACTACTCAGCCAGTGATCATCAGTACATTTTGCTTGAGATCCTTGATATTGTCTCACAATGCACTTGCTCTCGACCTCCTTCAATTGGAAGGATGGACGTCGAAAGACTTGTCGAGGTACTCACAGCAGACTCTCCGCTGCAGGGTGATTCGCAGGGAACAGAAGACGTGTTGAACTCAACTATGAGTATCATCACGACTGCTTGGAATGCTTTTATCCCCCGTCGAAAACATCGGCACAACAAGCCTACAGTGTACTGGTGGTCGACTGAAATCGCTTAAATCCGAAGGGAGTGTCACAAACTTCGGCGTGAGGCTCAATGGACATGGAACCGTGACGAGGCATGCAACCAGGTAGCAGCATATAATTCAGCCAGGAAATGCCTTTGCAAATTGATTAACAACAGCAAGGCTCGCTGCTGGCAAGATCTAGTGGACAAATTGGACAAGGATCCATGGGATCTTAATTACAAGCTAGTTATGAGTAAGTTTGGTGCCCTACGGATGCGGATACGCGATATTGCGGGCACTCTTCCCCGCCCATCCCGTCCGTGTTGGCGCTGTCCACGGTGAAACAACAATCGAGTGTTCACCCTTCACGCAGCTGGAACTAGAAGAGGCAGTCTTATCATTTTAAGTAAGGAAGGCTGCAGGCTCAGATGGTGTTCCAGTTGAGGTGTTGCACCTTCAATGCCTGCCTACGGGACAGGGTTTGCTCAGCACAATGGAAGGTGGCAAAGGTCGTGCTGATCAGCATGGGGAGAGAAATTCCGGATCACCGTCTGCTAGACACGGCTCAGAAAGTGCTAGGGAAACTCATCAAGGGTGGACTCATCACTGACGCAATTCGTACCGCTGGGGCCTATCTCCTCGGCACTACGGCTTTAGAGCAAAATGAACCACCATTGATGCGATTGCAGAGGTAACGAGCGTGGTCCAAAAGGCAGAGGCACATAGCCACAGCAAAGCTATGGATCGTTCTGTTGGTGGCACTCGACGTTAGAAATGCCTTCAACTCCGGTAGATGGGTGGATGCTTTGGATACGTTGAAAACCCTTTTAAAGATCCATAATATCTTATGTGACTTCTGAAGGACTATCTGAAAGACAGCAGCCTATTTTATGACACGCCGCAGAGCCCACGAAGGATGAAAGTTACATCGGGTGTTACCCAGAGATCTATCTTTGGCCCAGACTTATGAAAAATGTGTTAAGATTGGTTACTGCGACTGAAGATGCCAGATGAGTCACACTCAATCGGCTATGCAGATGACGTTGTGACTCTAGTCACTAGGTGCATCGTTGAACAAGTGCAACTTAGGTTAGGTGTGCTAATGCGATGAGTGAGAGACTGAAAAACTGCTCACGGGTTCAGTCTAGCACTGGAAAAAACGGAAGTGCTTATTTTGACAAAAAAGAGAGTCCCTAGAGTAAGAACGATCAGTATTGGTGGCATACTAATAGAATCGAAGTTAACGGTAAAGTACCTGGGGCTATCAACTCGAAGATGAGCCGCTCTGAGTAAATCAGGGCCACGGCTGATAAAACTGCTTCAGGAGTATCGGCTCTAAGTCATCTTATGGCCAACGCAGGGGGACCCAACCCATTAAGAATACGCCTCTTCATGAGTGTCGTACAAAGAAGACGAGTGCCGAGAATTGCATCTTCATATCTAACAGTGTCTGATCCAGCGGTGAGAGTTATTGAAGGTAAAATACCTGTTGCCCTCCTCGCTAGAGAGTGCCATGCTAAATGGACGTAAGGAAGACGGTTGTCTGTGGGGACTACCCTCACTCAACGATTGGCAGGAGAAAAAGTGAATTATAGGAAGAGAACTATACAAGAAAACAGGAGAGCTCACCTCAGACAGAAATTTCACGGTGATGCTTGGATCCGTTGACAAATGAAACCATTTGGCACATTATGTTCAGGCCGGCCTAACAGGTACATCACGGTCGCCCGACTGTAGATTTTGCCCAGGAGAAGGAAACGATGCCTGCAACTATTTTTTTTTTGATGCAAAAAATGTGACAGGCTGTGACGAGATCCCTACAAGAAAACAGAAAAGCTCACCTCAAATAGTATAGTCGCGATCCAAATATCAGATCGCTTGGCAAATGAAACCATTTGGGACATTATGTTTGGGCAGGCCTAAAATATAAAAAGGACTGGGGATTTCAAGGCTGGGGATCCCTCATCTAGGAATCCTCTTGAATTTTAACCAAATCTACGTTGAAAAAAGCTATCACTGATTATAAAAAATTATAAAATTTATAAAAAAAAAATATTTTTTTATTATAAATATAAATTTTATATTATTTTTTTTTCTTTTATTTATTAAATTTTAAATTTTTCTTTACATTTATATACTTTATGATATTTATCTTTTTATCATGTTTTAAATTTTTCTATATATTACTAGCTTATATTACTTTAACCCTCCGAGTACACACCTATTTTTTCGATCATCGAGTACATATGGGGTCAATTTGACCCCAACCTTCTCTGAACGTATACAGTATCGCCCCCACTACAAATATTAGTTTGAAAAAATTTTCAGAAATAGTTTGAAAGCTCTTTTAGTAATTCTCATACATTCGAGAGGCCTTAAATGTCCTTAGCCTACCTAAAAAAATTCGCGAACAACCTGAAAAAACGAAAATTAGCATTTTTACATAAAAAATCGTAACTTTTTCAACTTATAATATTTTTGGCTAGAAATGTACGTGGAAACTCTGAAAACATAACAGAATAAAGGAAAAATGAGCCCTATAGTGTCCCTTCAAAAGAAAGTATTTATTTTGCATATTTATATATTCCAACCTGATAATCTTTCACGAGCTCCCACTTTCCACTTTGTGGTATTTTTACTGATCTATGTTGATGTTGGTCTCCCTCGTGCGGCTGAATTTTCACGCTGTTGTAAAAGGCATTCACTGAGAATTGCATTCTCCACATCATCATTTTCTGAACATTCAGAAAGTTCATAATCAGATATGGTCGTCTTCGGAGGAAGCACTGCCGCCAAAATCATCACCGCTGTCTACAGCCAACAAACGATTACGCACACTAGATCACAGATTATATTCCATATTGCTTTAAAAAAAAATAAAAATACTTTCAAACTTTTTTTTTTGTCTTTTTGAATTAATCTATCCATTTATAAAGTAAAGAAAAAATTCAATTTTTACTTCAAAATTGACGTTTAGTACACAATGGGGTCGAATTGACCCCAGGCTGATTTCAAAGGTTTCTCAACAATAACTAACGTCTTCGAAAGGTAAACAAACTATGTAAACTTAAAGTCAAGCCACTGAAATATACTTAGAAGCCCATAATACCCCCACTCTCCCTCAGGCCTAGGCGCTGCAATCGGTCAAAGTAGCGTCCGGGGTCAAATTGACCCCATGTGTACTCGGAGGGTTAATAATTCAAATCTGCAATTAAAATTCGGATATGAGAGCACCAATATAATGCAGCTCATCCGCGGATTGCGTTGCCGAATGCAATCTACAGTGGATGAGGAAGAGGGTCGTCACCAACCACCGTTGCGGCGTTGAGTTTACGCTGGCAATGGGAATGAAGGAGAGGTCTACTTTGGATCGTCACAGCGAGCACGTCGGGGAGTTTGGATTGATCTGCCGCGAAATAATATTTATACAATATTTCTTAGAATTTTGGAAATTTGATTGGAAACTACATAGTTAGCAAGGACCGTTTAATTTTATTAATTACTTGTGTGATATTTTATTTGGTTATTGTTCTTTAATTTAATTGTGAAAAAGAATGTTTCCCCTTCCGTTTGTTCTTAATCGAATAATGTGTAACAGCGCGATATTAAATACCCCTATGATAACTGTTCTCAGTTAATTTAGAGGCAAAAAGTCGACAACTTGGCGATGTGACCGTTTTCCAAAATCCGAAAAGAGAGTTCGCGGTGGAAGTGAAGGTGAACGTTAGGAGAAGGACTTAATCTTGCGAATGGAAGGTGAAAGTAGTGAAAATTAAAATAAAGTTCGTTATTAACCTTCGGTTGAAATGAAATTCATTCATGGGTTGTAAGACATGAGAGTGAACGTGGGGTGTTTGCGGTATGGAATTTATTTTTTTATCTTTTTTCCTCGCGATACTGACAAGATTTTGAGAGCTTCAAATAATTTATTTAATAGCCCTGTAGGGGCTTTTAACCTCTTCACTTAAGAAACGGTGTTTTTGTTGGCTACTCCGTTGAGTTGCGCGAGTTTTTCGTTAGCAATCTAGAGATGAATCCGCGGTTCGTATTGCAGTTGGTTTATACCATTTACGGTCTTTTGGTAATACTAGTTGGAAGTACAGCTCTAGATTAACAATAGCAAGCAACGACTTGATTCCGATTAGTGTAAATAAATACAAGGAATATGGAATAATTGTTTGGAATAAATCGACTAGCTTTTATGTGAACTCATCTGATGATGTTCTGCATCGAGCTATGGCCATCGCAACAATCGGAAAATATCTTTTCATAATAGCAAACCTGATAGTTCGCTATTTGGGTCCGCGGGCTGGTATAATAATCTGTTACATTATTTTCTGGTGAAATGCTCCAAATCGAGGTGTTCCCGAAAAGAGATTGTTTGGATGTGGGAAAACCGGCGCAATCTATGAAAGTTGAGTGAAGGGAATCGAGCAAGAACGCGAACGGCATTGTCCACAAGAAAACGTCGGAGGAGAATAGAAAGAAGAGCGTAGAAAGAGGGAGGGGAGGCGTAACACAAAATTGCATTTTCTTCTCCAGAGAAAATTATTTGCAGTTCAAACGGGAACCAATAGCGAAAAGATCGTTTTGAAGAAATGGTGCACTATCTACAAGGTCTCGATTCAACTATGTGACTAGAAATCAGTTTAAGTGCTCCTACTGATCAAATGTCTAAGTGACAATTCTTTTTGGTGGCCATAAGTAAGTCGAGTTATAGACAGTGCAAAATTGTGAATTAGAATTTTCCTTACCATTTAAATTCATTAATTTCAGCGATATTGCATCATCCACATTCATCAGCGGGAGACCGGCGAGGATGTTGGTGAGTACCCGTTTGTTCTCTTATATTTATGAAAAATTATATTTATTTATGTATACTGTTTTTGGTGACCTTTTTTCTTTAAAAACAACAAAATTCCACATGATTCAAGGGACACCGCTTCCACCTGGATGCACCACTCTTATTTGCAGATCATAAGCTTCGTCAGTAAAGATGAAGTCCACTCAAGTCTGTCTGTTTTCTCCTGGCCCAGTTTGTTACTGGCTTTAAGCAATTTCGACCTTTAACAGGGCATCTCATGCTCAACTCCGGTCGATATGCTTTGAACCTCAAAATTCGTGGATGCGAAATTTATTTTGTAGTGGGTCCTTGTGCTGGGGAAAAGAACCCACCCTGCGACACCGCAATGCTAGCCTGCCAGCCCATTCACACGTTCTCAGGCAAGGCTAATCTCGGCGAAACCCATCATCCTCTCTCGCCGTGGCAGCTGACCATCACTGCAGTCCTTTACGGACATTTTATTTACTCACTTCACTTCAAAGCTAGCAATCATCTCTGATTTCGCTGGCTTCTGGTCGATATATATTTTAGGTTATTTCTCGAGAGAAATTTACCTATTGCGGAGAGTACCTTATATATTGTATATATATATATATATATATATATATATATATATATATATATATATATATATATATATATATACATATATATATATATATATATATATATATATATATATATATATATATATATATATATATATATATATATATGTGCTCAGAAAGTAAGGTGACTTTGTATTTTTAGGAAAAAATATTTATTCATTCGTCAATATTTATGTTGTCTCCTTCAAAGTAATCAATACACTTGTGCCAACGCTTTTTCCAATCCTCGAAGCACTTCTCATAAGCACTTTTTGGTATGTCCTTGAGCTCTTCCAGCGATGCAGTCGTTATCTCCGCAATCGTTGCAATTCTCCGTCCGTTCATAGGCCTCTTCAGTTTTGGGAACAAGGAACCATGGGTCCAAATCCGGTGAATATGGCGGCTGAGGCATGATTGTGGTGTTGTTTTTGGCCAAAAAATTCTTGATCTTTGATTCATTTTTTTTCGATAGCGAAAAATCGCCGAGCACACAAAACACTTCTAACCGTTAGGCATCTCACAAACAAACTAAATATATTACAATAGATAGCTGAAAATGTAAATATATGTTCATGACGAGTGTACCACCATAAAAAAAATTAAAAAATCGATAATCGAATGTACGTTGCCCGCGAAATTAGAAAAGTCAGCGTACTTTTTGAACAAACCTTGTATATACAGGTATGGGGGATATAACAAAATTTGTGACCACGCTAGAGGTTGCAATATTGCTCCGATATTCACAAAATTTTCAGGAAAGGTGTATTAAGTAAATATATTGGTGAGTTCGAGAACAAGCTATTTTGGCCGGGCGTTTTAGACGAAAAATCGTGACTTCTATTCTGACTAAAGTATAACTCCGATTTGGATGAAATTTGGTGCAGAGGTTCATTGATGCGTTTGGTGAACCTCACAATAAAAAGTCCAAAGTCCATCTGAAACGAAATGGCGGCCGCTTAAAGGTCGAAAAACGTACAAAATTTTGCTGTTCTAGTTGTGACCAAAGCTTTCACCCGATGTTTATGAAATTCAGTAGTTTGATAAAGACATAAGTATCTAAAGAAATATGTAAAAAAACTGGAGGTCAGGTCGCACAAAACAAAATGGTGGCTAGTTGAAACTCAAAACTTTAAAGGCTTCTAAAAGTCGCAATTTCAATTTCATGTATATGAAACTAAATTTTAAGATGGAAGTTAATCAGATCTAGAGACTTTGTCATTTTGGTGATCATGCATGTGCAAGTTTCAAAATGGTGGCCACATTTCCCATTGGAGTTTTCTGAAACTTGGGAAAATGAATACTTGTAATACAAACTTCTTGTATTGTTATCAAAATCTAATGAAAAATAAAATAGTCAAAAATTTAAAATGTAGTATTTTTAGCTGTCATTCTCACTAAAAATTGAATACTTTTGCCCTGTCTAGAGTGAAACCCCAATTTGAACGAGATTTGACACATTGATTGATGAGATTCTAACACACAAAGATTTAAAATAATCCAAAATCAAATGCTCCCGAAGGTCAGAAGGTAAGCGTGATTCGCTATTTTAGTGGCAACTGAAATAATGAAAATTTTTTAATGGAAACGTTTTAAATGGCTTAACTTGGAAGTATTTATAAACCAGACCATTTTTCGGATATTGTAAAATATTTTCAATATTATCCTAAAAAATTATAAAACCGCGGCCTGTCTGTCCGTCCGTTCGTGCGTCAGAGCAAGTTTCCTCGCAAACCATATGAGCTAGAATGATGAAATTTTGTACGTAGGTCAAAAGTGGTGCCTCTAGAAATTTGCTGTGCAAGAAAATATTTTAAGATGTTTAAGGACAGGGGGTGACGCTACTTACGAGAAATTTACCTTTCCGGCTGGTGCTGCCAGCGGGGATTTTTTCATTTGGTATCCGACTGTAGTGCTAGAATGAACAATTGGTATGGTACATAGTTCATCAGCCAATCCCTGTATTTTTTACATGCCTTACATTTGAGCTCTCAATAAATGGCATTTACTTCATATACAAAAATAACGACATATTGTCTTTGCACTTAGAACCAGCAGAAGCACAGCTTTCAAAAATTGATTTTATTATCAATCGCTTCGTAGTTACAAGTTACGTAATTTGACGTAAACTACAAGTATATCACATTTACACATTTGCTGCTGCATAAGCCGAAGCTCCCTGGTTCGAGCCCCGTTGGTGACAACGAGATTTATTTCGAGTGATTCTTTAGATGAACTATAAGCCAGTTCAGGATACGTGCTGGTTTAAAATCAAAACGTATCAGTGGTCAAAGTGGGACCATAACACCTTTTCGAATGCCGATACATTCGATCAAGAAGGCCCAAATGGGGCTGTAGTGCTAAAGCAAAAATATATTTGCTGATGCAGACTATACGAACACGATTGAAAATTGATTTAGAAAATATAAATGAAGTTGTTTCAAAGAAATTATTTATGATACTCATCCTTGATTTCTTACTAGAAGAACCTATCCATATCTTAACATCTGGATCATAAGTTGAATTTAGAATATGTACAACAAATTTCACTGTAGCTTAAATATATTTTCAGGTGCTCATCTTGTTTTTGTGATTTGAATATCCGACTGCTCCCAGGCTTCGTGTAATATATCGTATCGGGGCTGCATTGCTGAATCATTTTTAAAAGGCAAGGCAGGCCCGGACTGGGACCATTTGGGGCCCTTAGCTAAAACTTGTAAAGGGGCCCTCTACCTCTAACGAATTTTAGGGATTAGAAAAATAATATTAACATTTTTTAAAAAATTCTATGCATTTAAGTTTTACTTAGTTTACAATGATGTTATGCTACAATGGAAGGGGCTTAACTTAATTGAGATGATTCGACATTTTGCTCCCTTAGCCCTAAATTAACAAATTCTCTGTAGGCAATTCACGTGTTAAAGCTACTTCAGCTATTATTTTATTTTTGTCCAAATCATAAAATAAGTCGCTATCAATATTAATAAAAAGCAGACTGGACATAAGGTCTTCCCCTAAGGAGGACCGGAGTCGATTTTTGACTATTTTAAGTTCAGAAAAAACTCGTTCACATGTGACTTGGGTACAAGGTATGGTAAGCACAAATTTATATGCCTGCCTTGCCGGCCCGGACTGGGACCATTTGGGGCCCTTAGCTAAAACTTGTAAAGGGGCCCTCTACCTCTAACGAATTTTAGGGATTAGAAAAATAATATTAACATTTTTTAAAAAATTCTATGCATTTAAGTTTTACTTAGTTTACAATGATGTTATGCTACAATGGAAGGGGCTTAACTTAATTGAGATGATTCGACATTTTGCTCCCCTAGCCCTAAATTAACAAATTCTCTGTAGGCAATTCACATGTTAAAGCTACTTCAGCTATTATTTTATTTTTGTCCAAATCATAAAATAAGTCCCTATCAATATTAATAAAAAGCAGACTGGACATAAGGTCTTCGCCTAAGGAGGACCGGAGTCGATTTTTGACTATTTTAAGTTCAGAAAAAACTCGTTCACATGTGACTTGGGTACAAGGTATGGTAAGCACAAATTTATATGCAATACGAGTATACAGGTTGGTAAACAGTCCAGATTGAGTAAGTTCAAACAGAACGGGAAAAGCACATGTCAAACACTGGAAACATTGTCTATTTTCAGAGCAATAAATGTCAGAATTTTTTTCCGCTTCTTCGATTGGGTCCAAATCGTCTTCTTCGTCACTGCATCGGTCTCCGTAGTTCTAAGTGGACTCTGCCTCGATGAAGTCGCTGTATTGTTGGGCAAACTGTCTCTATCAACAGCCGACTTCTTTCAATTTTACACAGTTTAGAAACACTGTGCAGGGTTTCTGTGGAAAATAATTCGAGTTTCAAGATAGTCAAACTTTTTGGGGTCCAACCAAGAGCAATCCTGTTTACGTCTTTGTTTGCGCAAAATCTTTCTTCAATATTCATCCTCGCACAGTCTAAAATATCAATATATACAATTTTGTAATGTTAAACTGTTGAAATAGAGTCAGCTTCATCTTTTGATTTCTCACCGGGCATCAATTTTTTCTTTGATGTTCTTTTTCTCTTAAAGTCCAACTCTTACTTGACATCAAAGTCATTTTCATCTAGCTTAAGATTAACTGCACTTGCATAAGTTTTTGTTTTTGCGTACAATTCTTCAAAATGCGCGTCATTCCTTTTGTCCTTAACTTGCTGGAGCAGTGCTTGTACTAAGTTCCAAGCTGAAGCATAGTCAATGGTTTTACTTTGCAAGTACTTAGAAACAGGGGAAGTAACCAAAAACAAATCTAGTAAAACAAACAATTTTTTCGGATTCAGGAAATTGAAATTCATTTCATACAATTAGCTACTGACTCTCACTTACTTCTCCGTCTGTAAAACTTCTCCTCCTGCGAAATTTGCCAGTGATCAAAATTTTACAAAACGATCTAAAGAGGGTGGTCTAATGTCATGTCTACGCCAAACTTCAGCAATGACTCGACATACATATATTGACGTTTCGTTTACAGGTATACTTTCAAAAGATCTGGCTACAAACAGTTAAGGTAATATTGTTTTTTGGTCAAACCTTATAGTTTCAAGCATTTTATTTAATTACTACTGCATTAAATCAAACAATTTATTCTGTTTTCAACACCATGACTTATTTTATTATTACACAGATATACTCGTATGCTAGGACTTTTTCAGTGTTTATCTAGTATACACTGTAGAAGCCCTTGTATTAAGAACAAAATCCACAGCTTTATAAACATGAGATTAAACATGAGATTTTCCCATAGAAGATCCAATGAGCTCCTTGTTGGTATTAATTGATAAGCTAATGTGTAAAAAATATTGATAATACCTGCGCAATTACTGGTCCCAGTTTTGAACAAACGTAAATGGCATGGAATTAAATTTAAGAAGTGAACACTGACTGACGACAAATGCATAGAGTATAAGAATCTGGTGAATTATCATAGGATTCTCTCCACCTCGTGAAACGCGGGAACCTTCAATAATTTTCAAGACCTTTAACCCCTATATCACATTCTACCCTCCACTACTGAAGGGAAATTTATTTTATTGGTTGAACGGAGAAATCTCCCTTAATTTATTTGGATCTTATTTTGACGATTAAAATTCGTAGGGCCAAAACTTTCAGTTGAATGATGTTACCTACTGATTTGAGAAATCTTGATGTAATTCAAGGAAAGACAGACATTTTTTGACAAAATCGGAAAAAAAAGCAATATCCTCTGAAGTCCATAAAGTGTCTGAACACATTATTTCAAGCCGGCTCAACTAGCTAATTGTATTCATCCCTCATGTCATACCACTAATTTATTTAAATATGTACTTACAATCTTCTACTTTGATCTGCTCAATCCTTCATCGCTCATTACTCAACGTTTCTCATCTCAGCGAGCAATTGACAACTCTCAAACCGCCAAAAGTGTCACTATACCATGGTTGCATTTTCAATTGTATACTTCTTCCAAGGATTTATTTGTGTACATTACGGAAGCTAATAACACTAATCCCATTTCGAATCAGGTTGTCCCACCACCCTCGTCCTTCTCTTTCCAGCGAGCAAGCATGCAGCCAAGCAAGGAGCTTACCAAGCTGTGCAAGTGCAGGTGCAACTTAAGAACTTAGTGAGATGCAATGCACTTGTACGATTTCAAAATGTTGCAATACTATAGACACCCATGTCTGTGCAAGGATAGTTCCACGCGGCATTGAACATCAGGAAGTACCTACTCCAAAGTGTTGTTGTGCGCAGGCTCCAAATCAAGCCCCCAATGCACAAACGACGCCACTGTGTTTCGTTAGATGACGAGGACTATAACCAAAGGGAATCCCCGACTTTGCAGTCAGTTGCTGTGAAGGAATGACGTGAACAGCAATACGGCCTTGGACGTGGGATATCCTTGTCGGATGTGATCCTAGTGCGGATAGCACGCGGTACCTTTTTACGAGTTCAGTGTTAAATGGGAGCTTGCAGAAAGTGTTTGTGATGCAAATATACTCGACACAGCAGAAAAATTCTGCAGCACGTGTAAATTGTTTAAAGCGCTAACGACCAACGTACACACTTGGTTTTTTGTGTTCTAGCTCCACGTTAGCCTCCACTTGAATCCTTTGAAGTGTCGGCAGACTGTTCTGGTTTGCTGAACAATAGTGTTCGTGTTTTAATTGCTCACCGGCTACAGCATGATTTCGAGTACGTGACGTCAAGGAGCAATAAATTAAAAGTTATGTATGTCGGTCGCGAACAATGCTTTGGCGTAATCGACCTGTTATTAAAGGATTCAATATATTACGAGTGTACGTTCAAACGGTGGGAGTGGCAATTGTAGCAGTGCTTTGTTTGATTTTCTAGTTGAATAATTTGAAATGTTCATTTGTAGAAACGCGAGTGAAGGTGGTGAGCAGAAACTAAAAGTGAAGGGAACAAGTACCAGCCTAATGGACTAACGATAATACCCGTAGTGTAATGTAACGAACGACTCCCAAAACTACGTAGTTGAAGATTATGAATTCTTGAAAATAAATTAGTCAGTAGTAGTCCAGATTAAACCAAGGCAGGTTTCTTGGAATTGACAATTTGTGCATTGATGGGAAATTTCCACATGTATATGATAATAAATATTTATCTTAAAGCTTTCCAATATCCGTATTGAGGTAAAATATCTTAAAAAGTCTTGATATTCTCTTCTTAATACGGATTTTGTGCTGAAAATAGGTCACATAAAGAGTTAGACACCTTCATGTACATATTTTCCTTATTCAGTGGCATTTCTTTTGACTAATGAAGCAGACTTTGCTATCAGGCCTCAAAATTTCAATCATGAAAATCTTTTCTAGCAATTTTTTTAAGGTAAAATTTTTAGACGAGAACATAGCTATTCAAAAAAAATAATCCTTTTAGTGTGGTTTACAATGAATGGTTAATTTTTATAGGATTGGAAAATATATTTAACGTACGTCTACCTTGAGGCAAAAACTGTTCACTCTTAAATGGTTCTTTGAAGATAACTGTACACACCGAACTTAGCTGTTAAGTTATTAGTTTAAAAATTACTTGCTGATAGTTTTGATTATTTATATACGTTAAAAATGTTTTTTCTATGTGAAAATAGTGTTTATTGATTTAGACACTGGCAAGCAAGCCATCCTCGACATATCAAAAGATAAGCAAATTGCTGGGCCACTCGCTCAGCTTGCCTCATGTTATAAATGATTCGAAGAAATTCTTGTTAAATTAAATTCATGGAAATGAGCAACTGACTACTGAACAACAAAAAACAAAAGATACAGGTATCATCAGTCTCTTCGGCGATATTCTCTGCTTCATCATTATCATCATCCATAGCGCGACAGCCCAAGCCGGGCTTTGGTCTCCAGGATTAATCTCCTCCAATCATCAAGGTTCTGCAACCTCATTCGCCAGTTGATCACTCCTAGCAAGAATCGCCTGCCAGCTTCTATTGTGTCTTTCTATCGAGTGCTTGGTCCTTGCATTCTACGCTATAACGTTCCGGTGGATAACCGGTTTTCTGCCATTCTTTCTGCATAACCCGTCCATTACAATTTGCGTAACTTTATACATTTAGATACAGGTGGTCCATCAAATAATTCATACAACTCCACTCTATTCCTTATTTTGCTGTGCCGTAGATTTTCTGGATACATGTTCAAATATGTTCACTACCCGCCTCTTCTATTCAATTTGGCTCCAAGTAAAAACAAAAAAAATCTCCATTCTTCCAAGACTCCTACGGTCAAGTTTTATTGGATTAGATCATGAATTTAGTTTTTGTTTCAGTAACTCGTATGCCACTTCGATTTGCTGCGAACTCTAGGCTCAGAAATGATTATAATCAGTCAACGGTCTATGTAGCTCAAACAGAAAGAACAGACAAACACACTAAAAAACAACTACACAGAACATTCACACCATGGCTCCCACATAATATCTGGGGCCCTGTTTCCAGCAATCATCACGGGCTTCCCAATTTTGTATAGTAAGTCCTCGACTTACGAAAGCATTTCGTCCCAAGTGGGTTGACGTATATTGGATTTTTACGTACGTCAGATTTATTGAGTTCGGCTGAAAATACACACGTAGCAACATTTTTTTCGACACCAAGCAAAAATAAAAGCTCGAATTCAACAATGGTACTTAAGAGACATGAAAGTTGGTAGTACCAGAGAATACGCGAAAAAAATTTACTTAAAGCTAGTTGATGGTTCTGAAATGTCCACAATTTGTGTTGATTTGATGAAAAATGAATCTAAAGTTGATTGTTTCATTTATTTCTTTTCTTCATGGTAGATTTGTTTATATGAAGATAGGGTATGCTGAATATCCCGATCTCTTTGAAAAAAAATGCGTTACACTAGAACCCATTTGTTCGAACAACGACATAGCTTCTTTTATCTTTTTAAATGCCATGCCATATCTAATTTGAACCCAGTCTTCATTTCAACATCATCGCTATCTGGTTCATCTGAAAGATTGATGTTTCTATCTAATTCCATTTCCATCAGATCGTTCGTTGACAATTCTTGCTCCACCATGTCCAGCAACTGCTCAATGTCCTCTTCTTCTAACTCCAAGCTCAAATTGTTGGCTGTTACTAGAATGTTATTGGTTAATTCTTGGAGACTTGCCTCAATATTGCTATTGTCCATATCCATTTTGAAATTCGCCAAAACTTATTCCAGACTCCAATCATACACGATTCTGTGACCTCTTCCCATGCTCTAAAAATAATGTGAATCGGTTTTAGCACATTGAACGATTTCCAAAAATCTATTAACGTCATTTGTCCGTCATCGGTTTTTTCAAAAGCTTTCGAAAAGGTGCTGCGAAGATAAAAAGCGTTAAAGGCTCTTATGACTCCCTGATCTCTACTATCTAGATGATAAGGATGTCCCGGAGCATTATTTATCAAAAGCAAGATCTTGAATTGTATTTGTGTTTTCTTACAGTAGTTTTGAATGAAGCACCTTCCGAACCAAACTTTGAATATGGAAGCTGTAACCCACGTCTTACGGTTTGATTGGAAATGAACCGGAAGGGTTTCCTCTTTAATCCCTTTGAATGCTCGCGGGTTTTCACTGTGATATATCATCAACAGTTTTAGTTTATATCCAGCACGATTGTCACCAAGAAGTAAAGTCATTCGATCCTTTGCGACTTTAAAACTAGGCATTGATTTAATCGTTTTATAATTTTTTTGTGGTTGGGAGGTGAGTGTCATTTACACACAGAATGTAGGACTCCCATGCTCACTAGAAGACGACTGGACCACCCACTAAGCACCTCCCCTGTAAACCTGAGAACCCAGTCTGGAGCCGTTAGACGTTTGACACGGCCCAGGCTTCTTTTTGTTACGACATGAGGCGCCTTCAAGCTGGGGATCTCTTTTCTAGCAGAAGGGGAGAGGGGAAGAGGAATTGCCAGACAAGCGATCCCCGAACCCAACGACTCCGGCTGCTGTAAGACCCTTTTATCTTTCATAACTGCCCGTGCATAATGTGCCACCTGATTCCATTTGTCAACCGATTCGAGGATCACCGCGCCTATACTATCCGAGGTGATCTCTCCCGTCTCCCTGTAGAGGTCTCTTTGCAGCCTGCTCCGGTTTGTGCACGCAAAAAGTGTGTGGCAGGCATTATCTTCCTTCCCTGGGCAAAACCGACAATCGGGGGACCGTGACTTACCAATCTTGTGCAGGTAAGACTGAAAACACCCATGCCCGCTCAAAAGCTCGGTCAGATAGAAGCCAGTCTCATCATGTCTTTGATCGTCTCACATGCGGGATGAGGCGCGCGGTCGATCTTCCCTTCGTGCAAGTCACCCAAGACTGCTGCCAATCGTTGACCGAGCGCTGTCTCTCCTCACGGACAACCGTCTCCCTCGTATCCTCGTTTTGGCGTAGGTAAATAGCACAGCGCTCTCTAGCAAGGAGCCCGACAGGTATCACGCTTGCAATGACTTTCACCGCCGCATCAGAGACTGTCAGATACGAAGATGCAATCCTCAGTGCTCCTCTTCTGTACCTGTGCCAGGCGTTTTCGGTAAGCCTCCTTACTGAGAACGTCACCACATACCTCTGCTCCGTACAGGAGCACTGCCCCTACATCACTCATCAAGAGGTCTCTTCTTGATGGGCTGGGCCATAAGTCGACTCAGAGTCGTTGGCCATAAGTCGACTCAGAGCCAATACATCCGAAGCAGCCTTTTCAGCCGTTGCCTTGATTTGCTCAGAGAACCTCATCTTCGAGTCGATCAGAGCCCCAGGTACTACACCGATGGCTTCGATTCGATTAGTATGTCTCTAATACTGATCATTATTACTCTAGGGACTCTCTCTTTAGTCAAGATGACTACTTCGGCTTTCTTCAGTGCTAGACTGAACCCGCGAGCAGGCATCCAAAATATTAATAATCATGTTAGTGAAAGATTAAATGATTTAGAAGCACAACAAAAACAAATGAATTATTGCGGCAATAGAAAGTAAATATTATCAAGTTAAGTTGCAAACTAACTCCACCGTAGACAGGCCTAAGCCCGTTTGAGAAAGAAGGAGGGAACCTCTTGTTTCCCCAACCCCAACCCATAGTTTTGAATCAGGAATCATTCCAAACTCCCCAATTAAATGGTAGTAAATGGTCTCGGAGTCGCACATTGGGTTTACTGGTTCGCCAATACTGTGACATTAAATCCCGAGAAATGCTAATAACTGTAAATACATCTACAGCTCTACTACTAAATCCTATTTACACCTCCTTTGTGAGGACGTAAGAGGGTGAAGGCGAATCTTCCACGTCTGATAACGGAATCAACGTAGTAACCATACCGCTGGAATGGAGGTTGGGCGACGGGCTAACTCCCCGTCCCTGGAAAACCTAAAAATGTTTTGAAACCTGCAGATAGGCCTCGGAATAGATTGGACTCACGGCAACGACCTCGCAAACGAAATAAGGACTATGGCATTGGATCCTGGAATGTCAGATCACTCGATTACCCTGTTGATGTTAAGGACCTCTTACAACAGGCCAGTCAATATTCTCTATTGGATTGGATCCTGGAATGTCACTCAATTACCCTGGCGCTGTTAAGGACCTTTTACAATAAGCCAGTCAATATCAATTAAAAATACTGGCCTTCCAGGAAACGAATTAGATTGGAAACGACATTTAAGACATGAGATCGCACACAATACTCAAAAGTGGGAAGCCTACTGGAAAACGAGAATTCGGAGTGTCCTTCATTGTGCGCAGGGAGTTCAAATCGCACGTTATTGATTTAAAGGCAGTCAATGAGCAGTTGTGTGCGACCCGTATAAAAGCGAAATTCATCAAAATCTTACTAATCAATGTTCACGCCCCGACCGAAAAAAGGACGAAGAAACGAAGGAAACGTTCTACAATCACCTGGAAAGACTGGTCGACTCATTGTCTACAAGCGACACAAAAATAATTCTGGGTGATTTCAACGCTAAGGTTGGCAATAAGCTATCTCATCGGGGAACGACTGGAGGATATAGCCTCCACGATGAAACAAATGACAATGGCCAGCGCCTGATTGACTTTGCATGCATGTAGCAGAAATCTAGTCATACGTTCGACTTGCCTCCCACATTGACGCATTCATAAAATGACCAGGCTATCACCGGATAGCAACATACAGAACCAGATCGATCATGTTCTTGTCCAACAACGTTGTGCCTCGAGCATACTTGACGTCCGTACATACCGAGGAGCCAATTGTAACTCAGGTCATTACTTGATCAAATTAAACTATCGATGTCGTATGTCAAAGGCATATTCCAGCCCGCTACAAAGATTTGACATCAAAAGGCTCCAAACGGCGTCCATTGCCAAAAATTTCATGGAGGCCCTCAACAACCAGCTGTCTCCCATCTTATTAGACGCATCGATAAAGACGAGACACGAGCTCTGGATGGAAGTGAAAGCGGCTATTAAGACCGTGGCAGAACAAACGATCGCACATCAAGCCCAGCACAAGAGGACTGATTGGTTCGATGATGAGTGCCAGAATGCGTTAGATAAAAAGAATCAGGCGTACAAAGAATACGTAGGTAAGAAAACCAGGACGAAGAGAGAACGCTATGAAAATCTCAGAAGAGTAGCAAATAAGATTATTAGAATTAAGAGAAGAAAATACTATGACGACCAATTGAGAAGTATAGATGTTTAGCGAGCAACAACGCAAGACAAGCATACAAAGTAGTGAAGAGCCTGAAACGTGGTTATCAGCCCAAAACTACGCTCTGTCGTGAGGACATCGGCAATATCATCGGTGATGAAACCAAGATTAAGGAAAGATGGGCATCATATTTCAAGAACCTCCTTGATTCTCCGCACAGCTCCACAACATCGCAGCCTTTAGATGTCTGCGGAGAGCTTCCATTGACCCCACTAAATCTGAATGAAGTTTGTTCCGTCATCAAAGCTCAAAAGAATAATAAAGCGTCGGGCATCAGTGAGATTCCAGTGGAGCTCATCAAATATGGTGGCAGCAGGGTTCATAAAGCTATTCACAAATTCATTCAGTACACTTGGCAACAAGAACATATGCCGAAAGAGTGGAGCCAATCAATCATATTCCCTATCCACAAAAAAGGTAACAAATTACAGTACGAACATTAAAGAGGCATATCACTACTTTGTACGGCGTACAAAATATTTTCAAAGATCTTGGAAAATAAAATTGGATCATATGCCAACAGTATTCTTGGGGAGTATCAAGATGGTTTTAGAGTAGGTAGATCGACAATAGACCAATTGTTCACTGTCAAGCAGGTACTTGAAAAGTGCTGGGAGTTCAACATTAATGTGCAACAAATTTTCGTTGACTTTAAGCTAGCATAAGACAGTATTGATCGTAACGTACTGTACCATGTAATGCTTTGCTTTGGTATCCCAGCTAAGTTAGTCTGTCTTGCCAAAATGACAATGACGTCGACGACCTCCCGAGTCCGCTTCAATAACCAGCTCACCGATGCCTTTGACACAAATATCGACCTAAAGCAGGGAGATGGGCTAGCCCCATTGCTATTCGGTCTGGAGTGCTTCATAAGGAACCTACCTGTCGATACGCAAGGTACATTACTAAACAAATCAAGCCAAGTAGTAGTAGTGCGGATGACATCAACATTTTGTCACGGTCATTAACAAATGCCAAAGAACTTTTCCTGAATCTTGATAGCGAGGCGAAAATGGGAGGGCTACAAAACAATGAAAATAAAACAAAGCTCATGACGCAGTCAAGGAAAAACACCTCTTTTGCATCCGCAAATATATTGAACGCCTCTGCGCGACGGGTCTTGATCGGACCGAAGCTAGTCGGGGACCAACGGCGAATCCGATAAAACCATGAGCTGTATGAAATTTTTGACGAACCGAAGGTCTCAACAATTGTCAGACTGCGGAAGCTGCAATAGGCTGGACACATGAATCATATGGGCGAGCAACGGAGGTATTCGTTGGGAGAACTGAAAGCCGGAGAACAGTGGGGAAACCGAGGAAACACTGGTTTGACTCAGTCAACGAAGATAGCTCATCGCTGCTCGGATCTTGAAATTGGAGGACGTGGTCAATGGACCGAGACAATTGGAGGCGCTATGTGCAGGAAGCGAAGGTGCGAGGGTGGCTGTAGTGCTACGGAGAAGAAGAAAATAACGATCTTGTTCTAGAATTCAAACTTAGATCTCAAGATGCATGTCAATCGTATGTTCATGTTGTAGCGGAGGAAACTATTTCTAATCCTAAAATGTTTTTTGAACTTGTAATCCTTAAGCGTAAAACTTATGGCTACTCTTCGATATTGACACACAAAGACTCGACGTCATCTAGAACAGAACAGATCTGTGAGTTTTTCGCAGACAATTTTCAGCATGTTGACTCGTATCTGGCTACTGCACCAGACCTAGAGCCGCCGAAAATAGCGTCAAGGATCCTTATAGAAAGCGTTTCGATTCCTGCAGCTTAAATTCTCCAAGCTATAGAGGACCTGGTCTAGATCTGATTCCAGCCTGCTTTTTGGCCCTCTGCAAAAGTGAACTGATTAGACCCCTCTTCATTATTTTAATTAAGTCACTATTTAGTGGTATCGTTACTAAGCTTTGGAAGCCATCCTTTAAAATACCAATACATAAAAAAGGTAAAAAGCGGCTTGTGGTGAACTACAGGGATATTTCCATGTTGTCTGCTATGCCAAAATTGTTTGAGAAAATTACATGTAGTAAAATTTCTCCCCTTATTGAACCATTTCTTAATGAAGCGCAACATGGCTTCCGTAAAAGCAGATCAACTTTCACTAATCTAGTCGCTCTGACGTCAGATATTCTTAGTGGAATGGAGCAAGGAAATCAGATTGATGCCATATGCACAGATTTTAGCAAAGCATTTGATAGAGTGAACATGGAATTTCGTTAAACAAACTCCGAAGCTTCGGGGTATCCGGTTCGCTACTCAGCTGAAATCAGTCCTATTTGTCGCATGAGGTCAATGTCGCCTCTGAGGTTCCTCAGGGCAGTCATCCACTTCCACTCAATATTTTCATCTCAGATCTTTCAAAAGCGCTGTTTGATGTTCCACGCCTTTTTTATGCCGACGACCTCAAACTGTATCACAGAATACAATATTTAATTGATGTATCTTTTCTCCAGTTTAAATTAACCACCCTCCACTAATGGTGCGATGTGAATCACCTTGAACTTAATTTGGAAAAATGTCTCGTAATAAGCTTTTCAAGAAAAAGGAATGTCACCATATATAATTATGAAATTAATAACACACCGCTGAGAAGAGTTGAAAAAGTTGTAGACCGTGGCGTAGTCTTAGACTCCAAACTCAGATTCAACTTTCACTATGATGAAGTACTGTGTAAAGCTTACAAGCTGCTCGGTTTTATTAAACTGAGAGCGAATGAATTTATGAATATTTGGGCAACAAAATCATTATTCACCTCGCTAGTCCGTCCTATTCTCGAATACGGCTGCATAATCTGGGACCCTCTTTACGAAATCTATAGCCGCAGACTTGAGTCTCTACAAAAACAATTTTTACTATTTGCCTTAAGATCTCTGTGCAACCTGACTTCCTTTAATAATCTACCATCTTATGAGGATCAACTTCAAACATTAAACCTGACATCACCCGCTACCAGAAGAGTTGCTTTGTCTGCATGTCTACCCTTCGACGTCTTAAGGTGTAATATTCAAGTTTCATTTTTGTCAAACAAAATTCACTTTCACGATCCCGTTAGAGTCACTAGACATATTCCCATGTTAACCACGAGTACGCACCACACCAATTATGCAGACAATGAGCCGATTAACAAATGCTGTAAAATCTTCAATAAGTTTAGCGAGCATTACTTCGAAACCACTTCCAAGTTCTGTTTTAAGTCCAAAATATTACAAAATCTCAATTCCTCGACACATAGGCAATATTTTTTTGTGGTTTGTATTTTTGTTTTTATGTATTTAAATTTAAATTGTGCCTTGTTGAGTGAATAAATAAATAAAAAAATTAAGTTAGGTAGCGAACTAGCGTCAAAAAATACTCACGAGAGTAATAGATAAGAATTTAAATTAATAAGAAAAAAAATACAAATCAAAGAAAAATAAATGAAGAAAGTTATACTTAGAAGAAACTTAACTAATAAAGACAACGAAAAGAAATCAATTTAAAGGAAGATGTTGATGGAAAAAATCTCATGCCGGCAATGGATTGTACATATTAAAAGAATTGAAGATGATAGAACTACAGCCCTTTTGGGCCTTCTCTTAGAGATAATTAGAGTACTCGCGAAGGCGATATGGTCAATACCACGCATCGGCCATGTGTCCGTCCATCCAGATGCGATACGCGCTGATTTTAAATCACTACGTATCACAACTGAACAGCCTTATAGTCCGTCCGAAGAATTACTCGAAACAAATATCGTTGTCACCAACGAGACTCGAACCAGGAACCTGCGGCTTACGAGGTGAATGCTCTAACCACTACACCACGCGGACTAGATCAAGAAATTATGAAGAATGAAACCGCAAGCACTGCTCCTCAACAATGCTGGAAATGAAACTGTTAAGAATTAACGGGAATAGTCCTAGAGCTGCTGTAAAAATTTTCAAAGTTAATTCTTGAAAAATGTGTTTGTCCACTCCTAGATTTAGTTACGCTTAGAGTAGTAACCTACATCAACTTGCCAGAAATTTTCCCTCAGATTTTCAAATTTTGCAAATCAATCTAACGTCCAAATCATCTAACTTTAGTTTTCATTGTTTTTCAGGCAAAGAGTTTTGGAAAAAACTAAACACTTTTACCGTTTCACATGCTGGACTAGCTTTTCAATATCTGCAAACATTCTCAAAATTTGCTCATAAATACTCGCAAATATAATAAATAAAGCTTTTTCATGGACTGTACAATAGATAGATATTCATATTTTTCATTTTATGAAATTGTCAGGTGTAGATAATTTATCAAATCCTCCAACTCATCGCGCGTTGGTTGCTATTAATCGTTTCACCTCTTCATTGAGGATTTCCACTTTCCCATCGTACTTTTAATGAGACCTTAACCGTATAATTTCAAGCAACTAAAACCTCTTTTCGACTAGCATAGAACATGAAAAGGGACGGCAACTGAGGTTACCCCACAAAATGAAAAAGAACGTTCGCCATTAAGAAAATTCCCGGGCGCACCTTCCCGTCCATAAGTCGACGAAATCCTCCAGAACTACTCAGGATATTTATTCATGTTATGTAGCTAGCTACATATGCTCAAGCATACCTAAATGACTGGACAGAGTTTTTTTATTCAAAGTGATTAATGATTACCTTCATTTGCATTTGTCACGAAAAGTGTAAAGAAAATTCGAAGAATCCGTGCGGAAAGGAGGCGAAATTCAACGTATAGTGAGCGAATTGAGTGTTTGACGGTAGGCTGTTACTTGGCATGATAGCAGAATAGCCTGTGACCTAAGATGTAGATATCCTTTTGACGGATTGTGGGGGAAGTCAGCGATAACGGATTACCTTGACATGACTCGTGATTTTTAAAATTTCAAAATGAACAACCGCTGATTTAGCACGGTGAGATTTCGATGGAGTTAGATTAGTCCTGTTGGAGTTTAAGGTTAATATGAATAATAGGCTGACTATAATAATGTCCTAATAGCCGCTAGTGAATCTAAAAGTCTATTCCCCAAGTAATGCATCCCAACTTGCTTGCATTCCCCGTTCAACATGCAAGCCAAATTGTATTTAATATTTTAACACTTACGGCCAATATCCACTAATTATGCAAAGCGCTATGGGAATTCATGTAGAATAATTGGATCAATGAAAGTTTAGTACCAATAGGAAAACTAAAGGATAATCGACATCTGCTGAATAACAAACGTTTTGATATTCGTCACGTTTCATAAGCTTCGTCACGTTTCATAAGCTTCAGCTTCCTAAAGCGGACCGCGAAATTTCACTATCTTCTCATCAACCTGCCATTGTTTAGCAACAAAAGCTTCCTAGATCCATGTTATTTTTTCACTGGGACGAAGAAGCGTTTGCACCAGAGGATGCTTCTATGATATGGAACAAACACATTTTGTGTAGAGAATTGATTCCCCTAGTTACATGCACTCGTACGAAATTAGTGTGCATATTTCTCTTGGTTACAGGATTGCGGTATAGGATTTCTCCTATGTTGTACGGCGTGCATTGTACGGTATAACGACAGCTCTTATCTGCCGCACATCATCATCATCAGCATCATGCTACTCTTGAAGCTATCTATCTTTATACTCGTATAATGTGAAGAAGATAATAGTGACTGTGATTACAGCTAGATAATATGCCTGCTGCTATGGCCGCAGTTGCATACAGTCGGGTGCATCGTCACGTCAAGAAGTCAAACAAAGATTTACGTTGAAAGACATAAATAGAAGGAGGAATGGTAGCACAATGAGGAACCTAGCTACTCGTATTTATGCGAGTATATGTGCTATATAAGCTCAAATTACCGCAATGATACGTTCGTTCATACAGAAAATCTTTGTTTTCGTTCATTAATTAAATGGTGATGTTTGCACCTAAACCGAAACATAGATTCAGGCATACATAGGTGATGCATTGTAGAGTCAATAGATTAATGATGGTGCTAACTCATATTAAAAGCAATGTGACGAATTGTGGTTGGGCGTTCGGCTAGTTAGTGCATGTTCACATGAAGTATTTGTTCCTTCCAGTGTAGCATGATGCAGCTAATTGCCTTATTGTTAACATTGATGCGGAGGTTTGGGTATTATAAATATTATATTACGTATATAGTAAGTAATCAATATGTGGTTAAGGTGGGAAGGTTGTGTTTAATCATCCGTATAGGAGGAACTATCATAGTTTAATGGTGCATACAAATGTGATGTATTGATTGATATTTGGTTAGATTTAAATTATTAGGTAAAGTTTGTACAATTTTGGAAATACGGTGTGAAACTCCATGAAGTCATGGCCAAAAAAGTTGTATCAATAAAGGAATTGGGCAGAATTTTACTCTTGCCATAAGGAGCTCACCAGCAACCTATATTTGTCGAATGGCACTAATGAACATAAAAGACAAATATTCTAGTAAACAAAAGCAATCGAGCAGCCCCGAGGTGATCTCCTGACGAAAAAAGCTGGTCACCCAGTCGAAACTGCTAAGTTTGCTGTTTTATTAGACTAAAGCCAACTACATCCGTCAAGTTTTCATCATTTAGTCTTAGCATTCCCTTTATAATGGAACGACCTTCTTCAGAGAAAGTAACGGTTGCTTTTTGTACAAAGTTTACATTCGTCTCAAGCCACCGTGTCCGCTAACTTTAACGAGACAAAAATGTTGAATTATTACATATAGAGTAGCTTAATTGACACATAATAGATAATTTCTAAGGATAATAGAATTAATCAGAATGTCTTGTAGAGTAGAGTACGCGCGAATTGTGGCCCGAAAAATAATCTGCTTCATATGATCCCGCAGCCGACAAGCACGCGTCCGTGGTCGTAGCTAGTTAGCTGACCTCAGTCTTCTTTATAGCTCTCGGCCCCTTATGCCAGAGCATCAATACCCGTGCTCTGCACGACCTTAACACTCTGATACAATCCAAACAATACACTATACAATAAATGCTCAAATTTCGGGCAAAAAACATTTCTTTTTCTTCGTAGCACTACAGCCCCTCTCGCTTCCTGCGAATAGCGCCTCCAACTATCTCGTTCCATTGACCACGTCCTCCAATTTTGAAATCCGAGCAGTGATGAACTGTCTTCGTCGACTGAGTCAGCCCAGCGTTTCCTCGGTTTCCTCACCGGTCTCCGGCCTTCAGTTCTCCCAACGAATAACTTTTTGGGTATCCGTTGTTCGTCCATACGGTTTATGTGTTCAGCCCATTGCAACTTCCACAGTCGTACAATCCTTCAGACCTCAGGCTCGTCAAAAATTTCATACAGCTCATGGTTGTATCGAATTCGCCATTGGTCCCCGTCTAGCTTCGCTCCGATTATTCGCCTCAGTACCCGTCCCTCATATATTTGCGGGTGCTTGGGTTAGGGTCCATGTTTCACACACATAGCATAACACAGGTCTTATCATAGATTTGTATACTTAGAGCTTTGTTTTCCTATGTATGCAGCTGGTTTTCAAGATCGTCAAGACTGAATAAAATATTTTATTTACGAGCTGTATTCTTCGGCGTATTTTGCCACTTTCATTACTGGTTCTCGTTAGTTTGGCGCCTACATACACAAATTCGCTCACATTTTCGATATCGTATTCGCTTAGTGGGATATTTTGTGTTTTTTGAGGTATTTTTCCTTCCTTGAACCGTCAAGCTCCTCAAACTAGCTATTAACCGCAGACTCTACCTCTTCATTGTTGGCAAATCTTTTGCCGCCGAGGCATTTTTTCAAATTCGGAAAAAGAAAATAATCAGAGGGCGCCAGATCTGGCGAATAGGATGCGTGAGGAAGCAGTTTGAACTTCAACTTATTGATTTTAGCCATCGCAATGGCGCACTTGTGGACGGGTGCGTTGTCGTGATGAAACAACACTCTCTTTTTCGTCAGATGGGGCCGTTTTTTCTTGATTTCATCACTCAAACGTTGCAATAAGGCTGCATAATATGCGCCGTTGATTGTTTTTCCTTTTTCGAGATAATCAATAAATATTATTCCACGCGCATCCCAGAAAACGGATGCCATGACCATGGCCTCAGCTGACTGAACTGTCTTTACTTTCTTTGGAGCCGGTTTTCCCTCCTCATTCCACTACTTTAACTGCTCCTTGGTCTCAGGTGTAAAATCATGGACCCATGTTTCGGCCATGGTTATGAATCGACGCAAAATCTCGGCTTTATTGCTGCGAAACATTGTCAAACACTCGACGGAAACATCCCCACGTTGCTGTTTGTGCTCCATTGTGAGCAAACGAATCTTGCGCACAGCTTTCTCATGTCCAAATTTTCGGTCAAAATGCGATGCACAGCACTTTTTGAAATATCTGCCATGTTTGCTATCTCACATACTTTTAATCGACGGTCATCCAATACCATTTTGTGGATTTTCTTCACATTTTCTGACGCAGTGACCTCACTTGGTAGACCACTGCGGTGTTCATCTTGGCAACTCGTACGATCTCGCTTAAACTCAGCTAACCAATATTTGACCGTTGTAAACAAAGGAGCAGACTTCCCCAGAGGAGAATCCAACTCGGCTTTGATATCGGTTGGACTTAGACATTTCAAATGAAAGTATTGTATCACATAATGATGCCCGATTTTTTCCATATTTACAAATTCACTGAGAGCGTTCACTTTGAATGTCTGTAAAAAATAATAATAAACGTACCGTTATGAATTTTTCATGTTAAGTTGCTGAAAGGTGGTATTGTCAATCGCAGTAATTGTTTTTTTTAAACTACCTATATTCGTAAGTCAGGTCGGATACTTTTGGGACTACCCTCGTATCTCATTTGCTACTCTTCTAAGATTTTCATAATGTTCTCTCTTCATCCTGGTTTTCCTACCTATGTAATCTTTGTATGACTGATTTTTTTCTTGTAACACATTACAGCACTCATCATCAAACCATTCATTTCTCTTACGCCGGGCTTGATGTCTGCTCTGCCACGGTCCTAATAGCTGCTTTCACTTCCATCCAGAGCTCGTTGCTTGTCTTTAACGATGCGTCTGATAAGATGGGGGCCAGCTGGTTTTCGAGGGTCTCCGTGAAATTGTTGGCCACAGACGCCGTTTGGAGCCTTTCGATGTCAAATTTTTGTAGTGGGCTGGTCTTTGCCGAATATGCCTTTGATATACATCGATAGGTTCATTTGATTGAGTAAAGATCTGAGTTACAATTGGCTCCTCGGTATGTACCGATGTCAAGTATGCTCGCGGCGCAACGTTGTTGGATCAGAACATGATCGATCTGGTTTTGTGTGTTGCCATTCGGTGATACCCAGGTCATTTTACGAATGCGTCGATGTAGAAAGCAAGTCCAACATATGACTAGATTTCTGCTACATGCAAAGTCAATCAGGCACTGGCCGTTGTCATTTGTTTCATCCTGGAGGCTATATTCTCCAGTCGTTCCCCGACGAGATAGCTCATTGCCAACCTTAGCACCCAGAATTATTTTTGTGTCGTTTGTGGGCAATGAGTCGACTAGTCTGTCCAGGTGATTGTAGAACGTTTCCTTCGTTTCTTTGTCCTTTTCTTCTATCGGACCGTGAACATTTTTCAGCCTGATTTTGAAGAACTTCGCTTTTATACGGATCGCACACAACTGTTCATTGACTGCTTTAAAATCAATAACATGTGATTTCTACTCCCTATCCACAATGAAGGGCAGTCCGAATTCTCTTTTAACAGAAGGCTTTCCACTTTTGTATATTGTGTGCGATCTCATGTCTTGAATGTCGTTTCCAGTCCAGTCCGTTTCCTGGATTGCCAGTATTTTTAATTTATATTAACTGACCTGTTGTAAAAGGTCCTTAACAGCGCCAGGGTAATTGAGTGATCTGACATTCCAGAATCCGATGTCACAGTCCTTTTTTCATTTGCGATGTCGTTGCCATGAGTCCAATCCATTCCGAGGCCCACCAGCAGGTTTCGAAACATTTTAGGGTTTTCCAAGGACGGCGAATCAGCCCGTCGCCGAAACTGCATTTCGGCGTCATGGTGATTACGTCGATTACGTTATTAGGTGCGGAAGATTCGCCTTGACCTTCTTACGTCCCCACAAAGGAGGTGTATAGGTATGTGCAGTTATTAGTATTTCTCGGGATTTAATGTTAGGGAACCAGTAAACTCAATGTGCGACCTCGAGAGCATTTACTACCATTTAATTGGGAGGTTTGGGAGGAGGAATCGTGGAAGCTATGGGTTGGGGAAACAAGGGGTTGCCTCCTTCTTTCTCAAACGGGCTTGAGACCTTCTACGGCGGAATTAAAAAAACATTTACTCCATTTAAAGATATGGCTAGTTTCAGAATCGCTGATATAATTCTCAAATAGATTCTTAGAGAATTATATCTTCAAAATCTGAACTATCATCCCATGGAATCAAATGCGGGAAGTAGTCTCAGTGCAAAACGTCTCTACCTAGAAAACCGTGAAGTATCTGGTGAAACAACAGTATGGACAAAAAGCTTCGAAAAGTTGTAAATTTGACAGAGTTCACATCGCAAGTATTGTATTGCGGAACCATGGAAGACGAAAATAGGAGGGTCACATTTAATGCCCAGACACTTTTCTCTGGGAGACCGGGCACAATACTAAAAAGAAGATTGCAAGAATCATTTATTGGGAGAATTTGAAAAACTACATTTTAATGTTATTTCGACCCGGATGAACATGATTTACTTGCTTCTAAAGCGAAATTTGACCAAGATTCAGGTATTTAAGACAGTGGGCGAAACCCTGATACTCTTTAGCTCCCTTATTTGTTGGCTTCAAATAATGATGCGAAAGTTTTTTAAAGAGCTTTCTCGAATTGCAAAATCAGTTGCCTTTCGTTTGGTCTTTTTGGGGTTCAGTCCCCCATCCGACGCGTCCTCAGGTGTCGGATTGAGAGAGCCCTAACTGGCTAGCCGATGGGTATGGGAGAAATAAAATACCACTCGCAAATCAAAAACCAACTAAAACAAAGTACTGACAATACTCCACTTAGTATTTACTTGCCACGGAACCATGACAACAGCCTCGGATCAGATTGTATAAAGAGCAACGACTATCACCACGTATAAACGGCTATTCTTTTGGAACTTGAAATGGTAGATCATTGAACAGACCAAATGCACTGCGACATCTTCTGGATAAAATAAAGAAACATAGGATCAACATCCTCCGAGTACAAGAAACCAGATAGTATGATGATGAGGCATTTGACAAGTGAACGCACAACGTGTATAAAAGCAGAAAATCACAAGGAAGCCGTGATTTTAGAGCGGCTTTCAGTTTTGAAACAACCGGCTTCAAGCCCGTAAATGAAAGGATCTATGCGATTCATATCAAGACCCAATTCTTTAATGTCTGGCTGGTCAACAGTCATGCGTCGAGGCCCGGCAGGCGTAGTGGGTTGATCGGGTAGCTAGACCCACTCGAGAAATCCCGAGTAGGAAAGTTATCCACTCGAAATAATCAAACACCATATATCGTCAACTTTGTCGATTTATACATTTGAAATTTCAAGCGGGAAATAAGCGCGCTCGGAGCTTGCGCATGGTATACGTGCTCATATAACACCAATGACGGCTGTACTTATATAGCCATGTTGGTGTACTATATGTGCCTGAGTTTTTTTATGTTTATGTAGGTTTTATATTTCTATTCGCTTGCATTGTGTGTGCTTGTGTATTATTATTCCTGAGTGACAAATCGCAAAAGGAAAAACGAAACGAATGTGCATGCTATACAAAGTACAAAAATCCGACCGATGGATAGATTCATCGTGCGACTGATGAAAAGGAAAAAAGAGGCAAAACACGGTTTGCGTTTAAGAGGAGACAATAATGACGAGAATTCCAATTGCATGGCGTTGTGGAAAGTTCGCTCGGAAGACGTTCCTCAACTGAATTCCTGGTTGCAGAGAGATAAATACAGATGGCTCCACCATGAAAGTCAAAATGAAATACTCGATCTGATGGCGACTACAATCTTATCAAAAGTTTTCGATTCTACTAGATGAAACCGTAGATGCATCACGAATAGAGCAAGTCTCCGTTTGCCTTAGAACGGTTTCTGAAGATTTAGTTGCAAATGAGAATTTTATTGGATTCTTTTCAAGGCCACACACATGAGCAGAAACTTTATTCGATCTTGTTGACAACATTGCTTCTCTCAAAACTATGAGGCCAATGCTACGATGGGGCATCAAATGTTTCTGGGAAAATCTCAGGATTGCAGGCGTGTATGCGTGAGGAAGAATCTCGAGGTTATTTTGTGCACTGTAATGCCCATAACCTGAATCTTGTTGTCCAAGATTCAATTGAAAAGGTATTACCAGCCAGAAAATTCATTGGATCAATCAAAGCTTGTTCAACTTTGTCCGAGATTCGCCAAAACTCGTTGCACAGTTCAAGGAGTTACAGACTGAAGCGATGGAAAAGAATGACGAATTGCAGCCTTCAACCCAGCAAGGTTAAAACTACGATCGACAATTTCGAAACCTTATTAATATTTTTCAGATGGGTGATGCAAATACGGTCTCTTAAGATAATCAAGGCGAATTACCCCGAATTGCTGAAATTCCTCGATGATCGATCGGCGAACAACCAATTCGATAGTGCGATCTCCGCCAAAGCTTCGGGGTTTTACGATTACATGGAGTCTTTTGAGTGTATATTCTCTTTAGCAATGATGATTGAAATTTTCGATCGCATTGAAATATTGAACAAAGATCTGCAGAAGTTGAGCCTTTGTGTTATTGAATGGCATGAAAAAGTGAAAGCAGTTGCTGGTATACTGAATGCGTCTCGTGACTCCAAATTTTATTGAGAAAAAAGTGTTAAAACTGTAATTGATTTTGGACTCAGAGAACCTCAAATTCCCCGGCGGTGTAAAATTCCCAAAGGTTTTGAGACAGGTTCAACAGAAAATTTCAAGTTTCTGACACCCAAGGATTATTTTAGACAATCTTATTGTGAAGTTTTTGATCAGTTGATTGGATCGTTAAAAAGTCGATTTGAAACAAAGACAACAAAATTTGTCGAGTTTCTGGAGCGATTCGCTATCGGTTAGACCGCTGATGTTGATAAGATTGTCAACTTTTATAAAGACGATTTTGACAGAGCGAGGTTGTTGAGCAACCGTGACATGTTTTTGCAACTTTTGCGCAGGCAAAATGAGCAAGCAAATAATTTGGAGGGAGTTGTGAATTTCTCGAAAACATACGAATGGGCTAGAAGGCTCATTCCAGAGTTTGTTTGTTTTGTTCGTCTGTTAATGGCAATTCCAGGGCCATTCTGTTCGAATGAAACATATCTAAGGTCAACAATGTCACAAAGTCGGCTCAATAACGTCGCTCTTCTACATATTTATTCCAATATGACCGACGAGCTCGATCTGGAAAAACTTCTAAATGAGTTTATCTCGCGTAATTTGAAGTATACTAGTATTTTTGCGTTGCGAAAATAAGTTTATTTTAGAAAATTGACACGATTTTCATGTTTTTTATGTATATGGATAAAGATCTAAATAAAAACAATTATGTCCATTTCATTTATTAATATGAATAACTATGAAAATTATCTCATCAAAATTTTTCTGGATCCACATACGCAAAGAGAACACATCCAGTGACCAACTCGGGTCAAAGTAGAACAATATAAAACCCTGCGACATCAAACTAAAAAAGTGTGCCGAAGAAAGAAACGACTGACCGTCGACACTAAGATCCAACAGATAAACGAAAACATGATCCTACATGAAATCAGATCGGTGTATGCCTCCATTAAACAACTAAAAGACGACTCCAATCCACAACCAAGTCTTTGCAAACGTGCCCAAGGAGGAATCATAGATAACCTTGTCAAAATCAAAAACAGGTGGATGCAACTACTGAAGCAGTGAACATTCCAGAAGCAGGGCAGGAGGTTCCAGTATCACCACCAAACAGAAATGAAGTACAAGCAGCAAGACGTAACCTTAGAAAAGAAGAAGCCTCCTGGAATAGATGGAATACCAGCAAAATTGCCCCAGAGTGGAAGTCTCTATCTATGTAACCTTCTCCATCGACTAATATGCAGAAAAAAAATATATGTAATATATCCTAGACGAGTACACAAAAAGGGCGACAAGTTAACATGTGAAAATTATAGAAGCATCGCTCTGCTGTGTACGTCTTATTAAGTGCTCTCTAAAATCATAGGAAGAAAATCAAGCATAAAATGAAAGTATTATAGGAGAGTACCAAGAAGGTTCCCGAAGCGGATGGTTTACAACTGTCAAAACATTCTCAGCTAAGTAGGTGCTCGAAAGGTGTTGGAAATATGACATCGGTTTGCACCAACTCTTTGTAGACTTTAAGCAAGTATATGACAGTGTTGACAAAATGCTATAACAACCAGGACATTGAAAGTGTGGATAACTTTACTTATCTTGACATCAACCTGAATAGAAGAGAGGCCAAAAACTATGAGATTGGATGCCGCATAAACGCCACAATTAAAGCCTATTACTCCGTACTCCCATTCCAAGGTCAAGATTGGTGGACATGCAAAATAACCTCGATATTTGCAAATCACTTGTCAAACCTGTGCGAAACATAGTCCCTGACGAGCAAATCTAAAAAGGCAGTAGACATATTTGAACGCAAAGTACTCCGAAAAATCGACGGTCCAGTGAAACAAGGAAAAGAGTGGATACTACGTTACAATGAGTTGTACGATCTATTTGACGCACCACCCGTATGTGTCTGGGTAAAATTACGTAAACTGCAATGGGACGGCCATGTAGAAAAAATGGAAGAAAACCGGCTAACCAAAAGATTGAAGGGTAGAGCACAAATGAGACGTCCAGCACGAAGACCAACGACTCAATGGGAAGATACGATAGAAGCTGATAGCAGATCCTTGCTGAGAATGATCAACTGGCGAAAGACGTCGCAGAACCGAGATGATTGGAGGAGATTAATCTTGGAAGCCGAGGCCCAGCTTGGGCAGTTGCGCTATAGAATATGGATTTTTAATTGAATAACTGAAATGAGGAAAAAACATTTGGAACTGCTCCCATAAAATTTATTTCATGCTTTTCAGGGCATTTGAAGTCGATTTCTTTTATTTTTTCCAAAAGTTTCTTTTTTCTCATTGTTCGTTCAATCGTAGTTCACCACTAGGCCACTACGGTGTCTTTGGTTTTATTGTGCAGAGTCGAGATTTGTTAAATATTTTACACGATTCCAATGGTTTGCTTGCTCATCCTTGAGAAGCATTCAATATGTTGAATTTCAACAGTAATTCATCGAAAGCTTTAGTAAAACTGTTATATAAATCTTGCAGGGACTCTTAAATGAAATTAGCGGGACTAATAGATGCTCAGTTGACAGGTTTTCTTAAGAATACGTACAAAATTTATAATCAGGCTTTTCATTGAAATTAAAGGAGTTACTATCTCAAATATTCAAAAAAATTTAACATGTATACATGTGCAGTAGAAATTCTCATAACCAGCCTCAAATCAACGAAATGACTTAAAAAAATTAACTAAGGCATTATTTTAAAACACTTTCTAGAAAATGACGATGAGTAGAAGCGAATATTGTGTATTTGATAAAACGTACGTTCTCCCAATAAATCTACATTACCTTTCAAATTCAACTTGATTCTATTGTTATAAGATTTAAATTGTATAAATAATATTAATTTGTTTTTAAAAGAATCTCCGTCATTAGTTAGTCAACGTGTTCATAGCATAGTAATATTCTATTCTTTTTAAAATTAGATTTCCTTAAAGTTTATCAGTTTAACTTTCTTAGAAATCCTTTCTCTTAAATTTATTCCTCACTTTCTGTTGAAATGTAATGCCGGGAAAGAATCCTTGTCAATATTTTATCCGACTATGTCTGTGTTTGTCAGTCAGTTGTTTTAGACCAGATGGTGTGTTCCTATTGGGCTAATCTAGTTCAAAGCGAAAACGTGTTATTGTGAATATGAAGACGCAGCTCCAGGTTCCAAAACGCATTGATAGCGGTGAATCTGTAGCAAAAATTTGTCAGGTTCTGTACGTGGGTAAGAATACCATAAACGACTGGCGAAAAAACAGGCTTTTGTTTCAAAATTGAACCAGACAAAACAGTTACAACATGCTGCACGAACAAAAACATACTGCGATATTTTTGACGAAGCTTTATGGCTGTGGGTTCTTCAAGAACGGTGGAGGGATACACCCATCTGTGGCCCAATTAAAAAAAAACCTATGACCATTCACCGAAAAATTGAAAACAGACAAGAATTCGTAGCGAGTGAAGGTTGGATCGACAGATGCAAACTTAAGTAGGAAGAAATTGTCCGCTGATGCTCCTGGTGCTGTTGATTTCAAAACTAAATTTGAAGAGGTAGTAGCAAAGGAACTTTTGACACCGGAACATTGACAAAACAGGGCTAAATTTTTAAATATTGCCGGATAAAACGTTTTTAACTTGTCCAGAAAAATCGGGTGCCAATTTCAAACAAAATGAAGATAAGATTACAGTGGGTGTTTGCTCAAATACAGCGGGGACTCACAAAATACCATTTTTCGAAATCGGTAAAATCAGCGAAACCGCATGCATTGAAGAATGTGAATCCGTCATCCCTCCCTGCGTTACTATAGGTCACAAAAATCAAGGTGAATGAGTTTGGATTTGCTCCAAGAGTGGTTTGAGTCAGAGTGCGATCCGAAAAAAACAGAAACTTGCCTATCAAAGCAGTTTTGGTATGAGACAATACACCTACCCATCCTGCGATTCAACTGACATAAAAACAATTTTCCTTCCACCTAATGACAAGTCTAATCTAAACCATAGACCAAGGGGTCATTGAAGTATTCAAAAGGGTTAAAGGGGTAAATTTATTTCTGGAATCCTACAACGTTCAGAAAATGAAGAGATGACACTGCTTGAAATTGTGAAAAAAAGAAATATCAAGGACGTAATATACATGTCAGCTACGACTTACGAAGGAATCCCGGCTTCTACTTTTGTCAAATCATGGCGAAAATTTGGTCAGACGTCGAGAAACTTGTTGTTGTTGAACCTTCTTTAGACATTATCGAATTCTGTCAGAAAATGAATCCACTGTAGATCTTATACAGAAATTACGCCTGCAGCCTGAAGACATTGACGATTGGAAGATAAAGTGTGATGAAGAATTTGAGAATGAGTTTTGACGGATGACGAAATCGTAACATTGGCTACAAAAGAAAATTTAGAGGACATGGAAGGGGATGTTGGTGTTGAAAAGATTGAAAAAGTGACCCATAGCGAAGCTATGACAACAATGGAGGGGGCGCTAAGGTACATTGAGGTGCAAAAAATGCAACTGGAGAGACATAGCTTTCAAAAAAATTGTGTTTCAATTCTAAAACAAAAGAAAATAACTGAATTTTTCCCAAAATAACACTATGCATTTACATAGTCTTGTTAACTTTGTTGAAAATCAATAAACCATTTGTAAATTGTAAATTATTATTGTTTTTATTTGCCCCCCTTCATTAATTTTTGTTTTATTCGCACATATTAGGTATCTAATAAAATATAAGTAAATTAACAAATTTTTCTCTTTATTATTTTACGTTATGTTATCATTAATTTACGCTATGTTGGATCTTACACTTTGTGACTATTATTCTACAGTACATAACTATTAGTTTACCTTTATGTTAGTATTTTCCTTCGAACAACCATCACTTCTGGTTAACCGCCCAAAACGGTAACTAGCCAGGGTTCCGGTCCCGAGGTGGCCAGTTAAGAGGGATTCTACAGTATGTATAAGGTAGTTATTTTATATCTTATACCAAAATGTTGGTCCTTTCTACATTTTTATCGTGTAGCCTTAGCAAAATTTGCACAAAATCTGGATACTAACTACCCCGCTCCACACATTTGACACCATTTACCATTCAACAAACAAACATTAAGTGGCGCCAATTTTCATCTCCACATTTCTTACCAATTCGGAAGTGTGACCGAATACACTTCTAAAACATTGACTGAATCATCAACATCATTTGTCTTATCGTCCAGATTCATTCTCTTCCAAAATTGAATTGATATTGACCATACCAAGAGTCGTGAATACTATTTTTAATTTCAGCCAATTCAATAAATGCTGAAAAAACTTTCAACTCCACATCCCCCTTTCAATTTATTCGCGTAATGGACATGAGACTCATTGAATCCGATCTGCACAATCTTAAAGATTTTCCATAGTGAACAGAATGCTTACCAAACTTGAAGACTAAGTAACCAGTGAAAGAATTTCATAGAGACATATGGATGCTCACATGCGAAACCATAATCGTGATGTGATACGTCATATGATTTTTTTTGCAATCAAACGTGAGTGACGCAATGCGTGATCTTTCATAGGCTTCGCCGGCTTGAAGATCTTAGATTGCTAAACCATAAAAATCATTGACAAAGTGTGGGTTCTGTTGATAAAGTGTTTTGCTGATTATGAAGTTCAAAACAAAAATGCAGGAGTGAGAAAGCTTCAAAGCTTGTTATACAATTTAAAACTGTGTTCGAATGCAAACATAAGTTAATGACTAAATCTCGGTGTTTGTTGCAATTTATCATATAAACAAAATTTGGTGAAGTGGAGTATCTATGGAAAAATTGCAGAAACAGCTAAAAGCTATTAAGAATGAAGTGGACAACCTTCGAATTATTGCTGCTGATCAAGCTTTCATTTTCACTGGGTAAGTGACATATGTTTAACTGTTAGTTTCTTCCTTTCTTTTTATATCGTCGAGTAATTAAATACAATCTAAATGAACCATCTTTTTTATTTGCTAAATTCTTTCAAAATTAGTGATAGCATTTCAATATAAAATAAATATTTTTTATCAAATCGGAATCTTGAATTGAAATTTTGAAATATTGAAGCTTCGCAAATTTAAGGACTTGCAGTGAAAAAAAATATTTATATTACCAACTAAGCTGATGTTGTGTCACCCTGACCGCAAGATTCCACCTTACAAAACGCACCACGAAATTGATTCAACAGCAATAGCGATATAAGCGGTAAAGTTGAAACAAGCATAGGATTGCAGCACCAGGCGTCCCATATAGGATTTAACAACCGGGCTATGGTGTCCAGATATTGCCGGTCATCGGCCAATGTATGGCAAAACGATCGGCTCAGGTTGGCAAATTATTAAATTATAAGATGGCGCCAATAGTTATTGCCAATGTTGGGCTAATGATCGGCCAATCTTCTTTACCAATGCTTGGCCATTACTTTGCTAATTGGAGTGTTTGAAGTGATGTTATAACATCCGTTTAGGACTACAGTGGTGGACTGCTGCCTCAGCGAGCGGAAAAATAGGAATGGCTTTGTCTAACGACGCGTAAGCGTGCTGGCAGCTAGCGTTAGAGTATCATGGGGCGGGTTCTTTCCGCTAGCGTAAGGACAACTTAGAACTAATGAACAGTGATCCTAATGATATCCTGAGCAGTCACCAAAATCTCTCAGAACCTTTAAACTTTGATATCTTTGGAATTTATATATTGTTACATGTACAAATAATTCTACGAGCTACTGACGCAATTGTTTTCACAATCATTAAGAACATCAACAAATGAATTTACTCGAAACCACGAGAACCCAACAAGCATTATCAACATCTGAAATTGAGTCACTGCCCATTCATTCATGCTGGAATGTTCCCGCTTATTCACCAATGTACGAGAACTGAGTTGAATGACTAGAGACCCTATTGTCGTGTGTTCTTGGTTCGCGGCCAATAATTTAATGTTCCGGGAAAGTGAAAGCGCAACATTTTTTAATTTAAGTTAAAAGAAAATCTAACACTTGTCCATAAATTTCTTATCGCAATTGTCTAAATCACTTCACTATTACGAAAATCACTTCCCACACACTATTGCAGTTCTTATCGCGGTCGAATGAATGATCCCCCCATTCATTCAGCTCGCCTTTATATAGGCTGTCAACGGTACGCTGAAGTTTCCCTTATAACTAGTGTCTCGCCGTCAACCAACCGGTCAATAACTAAGCATGCAATAGATTGCAAAATGCCTGCGCTCCGCTGGACATACTCGTAATCAGAGAGCTAGTTCAGTGGTAAACTTAGCCCAATGCTAATGTCCTCTCGGAAGCGGCTTTCTATGCTTTTACGTTGATGTCCATTGTTGCAGAAGTGACTTTCGCAATTGCTCAAAAACAAACAGCTTCCTCCACCCCGGTAGTAAAATTCCTGATCACTCTACTTATCAGAATTGACTTTTCTCTTTCCGCCACTGCTGAAATTTCTAATATCGCTCGCTATGACCGAAGTATTATTCTTCATTTCATGTCTGACATCTCTTCGGCAAGCTGCGTTAGTTTGATTTCAGTTCAGAATAAGATTCGCTCTCTCTTGGAAATATTTCATTGACATTCCACTTAAATCTCACGATTGACATCGTTTTATAAAGGGCTAACGATTTTGGATCACCCCAGGTGTCACCCTGATGACCATATGGTAAGACGATCCGAAACTGTCCAACTGTTACCACCTTCTGCTCAGGATAGTTTAGACGCTCACCATCACGAACTATGTGGATATCACTTGCGAGCGTTTTCGGATACTCGCATGTACACAAGATATGAAGTGTGCGCCCAAGAACCAACAGCATTTTGAATTTTGACGGCAAACCACTGCGACGATATGAAATGTAGGAGTCCCCTCTATCCAACGTACGATCGTCGTTGTTCATCCGAAAATGTCGTTGCTAAAAGCTCCCGGCTAAAATTTCCAGTTTATAGCTAATTATGAGACAAAGATCGACCACCAATCGGGCAAGGACTAGCCAATGGTTGGCCAATAACTGGCAAATGGTTGGCAAATACAGGGTGCGTACAGTATTTGAGGATATGCATAAATGTGACTATAACTTCGCGAATTTTTTTTTATTTTATTTCCTTTTCAGATAAGAAATGATGGACTACAACATCACTCAAGTAATGAAGAGACATGCTGTCAGCGTCGCTATATGTGCGAACCATACAGATTTAGACATCTCTAATTTTCTTAATTGCGCCCCTTCATTCGTGCATAACGTTTGCCGTGAATTGGAAGCATCAGGAGGCGATACAGAATCGGTTGCAAAACGCAAAAAGCACGAACAACGTTCTTACACTGTCCGATCTGCTGAATTTTTAGAGCAAGTGCAAGCTATCATAGACGAGGACTCTTCAAAATCAATGAGGATCCTTGCGAGTGTGCTTCATGTGTCTGAGCGCCTTATTCGTAGAGTTGTCCACTAAGACCTTCGGTATAAGTCTTACGTGATGCGCAGAGGACAGTTCATGTCGAAACGAACACGGGACAAAATGTCTTTTAAACAAAACCAAACACCCTGAGGCGCCCAAAATGTTATGGTTTTTTTCCAACGAAAAAAATTTTGACCAAGATCAAAAGACTAATCGCAAAAATGACAGATGGCTATGTTCAAATCCTACGGAGGTTCCTGTTGTTATGCACACAAAATTTCCAGCAACTGTTCTGGTTTTAAGTGTTGTCAGCAACGAAGGATATGTTAATCCACCACACTTTTTTACTCAAGGACTACGAGTGAGCTCTGCTGCATACATCGAGGTTTCGGAGACGGTACTGAAGCCCTGGATAGACAATAAGCGGAGGTAGACCATACATTTTTCAACAATACTCTGCTCCTTCATACAAACCGATGGCGACACAAGATTGGATGGCCGAAAATTTTCATGACCACATAACACCGAACCTATGGCCACCTAGCTCCCCAGACCTTAATCCTCTGGATTATTACGTATGGGGCGTAGTTGAGCGTGATACCAATAAGCGTCCTCATAATACCACTTCTTCGCTGAAGACTGCTTTTAATGCCGTTATGGTCAATTTGAACAAGGAGCATTTGATTCGGGCATGTAATCGTTTCCGGACCCGGATCGAAGAGGTTATTGCTGCTAATGGCGATTTTATTGAATAACTTATAACCATATATTAATTTAACGTTGTATAAAAAATTCCTGAAATTTCATTAAATATTGTTAAAAATACAAGCTAATTAATTTTACTCTCAAGTTGTCCTCAAATACCGTATGCACCCTGTAATTTTGGGCACAGCCTAAATATGTATTATTTAAATTAATTCTTTAATATTAAGAATTGGCGTTAAACATGTTCTTGATGAGAGTTTAAAATTCTGTGGAGTATTTAACTCAAAGTGCACTTTTTCAGTATAATATTCAACTGATTAATTTTGTTAAATTTTATTTCAAACGACTACCATTTTGAGCAACAAATTACCTATTATTTTAACGAAGGACAAAACGCTTTAAGCAAGATTTCCTTATTTAAATTAAAGATTAAAATCGCCACCCCCAATACAGCATACAAAAACAAATGTGAAAGCCATTTATCTGAACGGCAAATGTGTCCAACTAAATATCTCCAAATCTATTTCTAACACATCACCCACATTTGAATAAATTGATATCGGAAAGTTATTCAAATTTAAGGATTATCTCGAAACATAAAAGTATTATGTGTAAGTAATCCCTCTTTCTATCCTAAAGTTTTCTTATAGAATTGTTTCAGCTGGACTAACAAAAACGTTGACTCAATCTTCGTGTCCGTTAAAAGGAAACGAACGAAGGCTTCAAATTCAACTTCATCTAACCAGAGAACCTCATTTGTGCGGAAAGGACTATGTTGGCGCATGGGATGCGAGTGCTACGTATAGACATATAGATAGAAAAAGGAAACTGATTTAAGTCAATACGTGCCTGGATTTCAAAATTTGTTGAAATGGAGCTTTTGGAAAATCCAGAAAATATCTAAATAGCAGGGTGTGGATAGATTGTACATGGCAGGATTCGAGTGATGCCTTCCACGTAACCTCTTACCTATCAATACGACCAGTTCGAATGTGAGTAAGAGATTTTCCTTCAATCCTTATGGGATTATATTTTATTTGTCCACTGGATTTACGGCACAATGCTTAAAACAATCAGTTCCTTGTTGTGGCTAAAAGACTAGGATACCCATTGAAGTAACGAACGACATTTAAGGACATAGAGATTATGCTTGAAGGTATAGAACCCTAAAAATTTTCTTGGTTGTGTTGATTTTGGTATTATAGTAACTCTAGAATGTTTAAGATAAAAGCTTCCGACCAAATGTTTACTACGAGCAAACAAAAGTATATCTCATTCGATTAAATGGTGTTATATTCAGTTGCCTAGTCCAAACGTACGATAAAGTGCAATTTTCGAGCATGCCTCGAGCTGCAGACTGCATTAAGAAATATTTATATCTTAAGGTATTGAGGTTTAGAGCAATTTTTCTTTTGCCACTGAAAACTTCCGGTCACGTACAAATATATGATGTCGTAGTCAGTTTTCCATAAAGCCGGATTGCTTCGGTAGTTTCACACACATGTCGGAAAGGTTTTATATTGAAAGACAAGCAACTGATAATTTTTTGCGTGCAGCGAGCATGCAATCCAAGTCACGTTGCTATGTGACGCGAGCAGTCGATACTTTTATCAAATCCTAGACATGCTTAAAATAGACAACTTAGCAAAAGTTTGCAATGCCATTTTATAATAGATTATGTAAGATTTCGATTTTTTGCTGAGTGGGCTCTAGGGACCGTCATTTTCTCATTCAGTTTTGAAAAGTCATATGGACTCAGATCAAGTGGTATTACCAATCCATGAACATCTACGGTAATCTGGCTTGGTAGCCTAAGACGAATCAAAAGAAAGCTGCCAACGAAATACCCTCTGTTCAAGGTCTGTCTCTAAGTTGATCGTATTGGGGCCTTCACTTCCTGCAACAAGCACCTCCAACTATCTCGGTCCATTGATCGAGCAGCGATGAAGTGTCTTTGTCGACTGAGCCAGACCAGCGTCTCTTCGGTTTCCCCACTGGTCTTCACCCTTTAGTTTTCCTGACGAAAGGGTATCCATTGTTCGTGCATACGATTCATGTGGCCAGCGCATTGCAGCTTCCGCAGTCTTACAAACGTTGATCCCTCCAGCTCATCAAAAATTTTATACAGCTCATTGTTGTATCGAATTCACCATTGGTCTTTGTCTAGCTTCGCTCCAATTATTTGTCTCGGAACCCATCTTTCCAAATATATATTTGCGGATGCTTCGGTTAGGGTCTATCTTTCACACCCATAGCATAGCGCAGGTCTTATCACAATTTTGCATACTCGGTGTTTTATTTTCCTGTACATGCAGCAGGTCTTCAAGATCGACAAATCTGAATAAAATATTTTATTTGCGAGCTGTATTCTTTTTTTTGTCTCTTTCATTGGAAGGAGTGCTAAACTTGAAACATCATCATTTTGGGAAGAATAGAAACAAAGTTTGCGGGATACAGATTGTAAGTAAAAAACACGTGCACATCAAATCCCGAAGTACACTGCAATATAACCAAGAAAATCCCACGCCTCATATTTCAATTTGGGAGTAACATTTTCCCCGCTTAAAAATTAGCTACATATGTGACTGTAATGAACTATGCTCTCTCTCACATTCTCTCTCTCTCTCTCTTCCATTCCAAAATAAAGCATGGTTAAGAACATATCAACGCCTCATACCAAGTATGGGTTAAATTCGTAATTCTAGGGGCCACGCTGGACCAACCTTTTATGTTGCACTAAAAATCGTCAGAAAGACATAGCTTTGCAATTTCAATTAAGAATAGGGTCATTCAACAAGTACTTTTGGAAAAGTTGCACTTTATTTTTTCCACATAATCTCCTTCAAGCTCAATACACTTGGCCCAGCGATGCTCTAACTTTTTCAACCCGTCCAAAAAATACTGCTGCAAAATAGGCCTCCGTGGCGGCGATGACCTCCTCATTCGACCCAAATCTATTCCCGGCGAGTGATTTTTTCAGGTTTCGAAACAAAAAGGAGTCACAGGGGGCTAAATCTGGAGAGTACGGTGGATGGGACAGCAATTCGTAGCGCAATTCAACCGATTTGGCCATGGCGACGGCGGAGGTGTGGGCCGGTGCGTTGTCGTGGTGGAACAGCACATTTTTCTTCGCCAAGCGGGGATGCTTTTTCTTCAATTCGACGTCAAATCGGCCCAATAAGTCTGCATAGTAGCGCCCCGTGATTGCTTTTCCCTTCTCGAGGTAATCGATGTGGATCACACCTTGTGAATCCCAGAAAACGGTGGCCATCACCTTTCCGGCCGATCGAACAGTCCGAAGAAGGCGACTTCTTCGGAGCACGTTCGCCGGGTGAAGTCCACTGTTTCGACTGTTCCTTGGTCTCTGGGGTATACCAGTGAATCCATGTTTCGTCGACGGTCACGAAACAACGCAAGAACTCCGCCGAAGTGCGCTAAAACAGCGCCAAACATGTCGCCGATGTGGTCTCACGGTTGCCGCAAACGCGGCACCCATCGTGCCGACAGCTTTCTCATGCCCAGTTCTTCGTGTCGAATATGATGCACCGTTCCTTTTGCGATGCCCATAGTCTCAGCTATCTCGCGAACCTTCAATCGACGGTCTGCCAACACGAGATCGTGGATTTTTTTAACGTTTTCCCCCCGTAGCAGCCGTTTTCGGGGCACCTGGGCGTTGCTCATCAAAAACCGTCGCGCGGCCACGAACCAACTTGTTGAACCAATTCTTGACGGTCGCCATCGAAGGAGAAGAGTCACCGTATACAGCATACAAGCGATCTTTAATTTCGCTGCGCGTTTTCCGTTCCAAAAACAAGAATCTAATCACTGAACGATATTGTTCTTTTTCCAGTTTTGTACAACCGACCGACTCGCTTCCAAAGGCTATCAAAACAAAACTAATGAAGGGAATTGACTGAAACTTTGATAGTAGGCTACTAAAAGAATATACTGCACGATGGCAAAACTCTTTTGTAATGGCAGCGCCATCGGGCGGTGAGGCTAAGTACTTGTTGAATGACCCTCGTACAAAACGTCAATCATACATTTCCTTTAAGAAATGGCTGATAATAACACGAAAATGACGGGTCTTAAACAGTACACTAGCAGAGGAATCAAAAATCCTTTTTTTTTATTTAAACGATAAGGATTAAATTTCTGCAAAATATAACTCACAGTTAGTAAGAATTGACATGACTACTAAAAGTTGTTAACTAATTTCACTATGAAGAATTTATTGGTGACTACATCCCACTTAAATTTAACTTTTATAAACTTAAGTAAGAAAATAACAATAGCAGACATAGTGAAAGTTTACAAGCAAGGACACATTTATTTGTATCTAAATATGTCTCTGCAAGGACTATCTTGCTGACACGGCTCCGTTTGCTACCATGCACTTGACAAACAAACGAACTTCCCTGCTGTGACGTCCGACCGACGAAGCTAAAGTTTCAAATTAAAAGCTCCCGCAGACAAGACGAATTGTTTCCCAAGCAAGAATTCAAACAGGACATAGAGAATGACTAAAGGCCAACTAACAACACTAAACAGAGACAGAAACAATGCGGCACTCATCCACCTGTTTGTTTGTCTGTTTGCACAAGGTTTACCTGAAATTTTAAATAAAGTATCTCTTACTCTTTGAGCAACGTTGCATGGAGTTGAAGTAGGAAATTATCCTTGCGGCAATGCAATCAGATTAACATCAATTTATTTTAGAGTAGATAAGAAGGTTTTAATCAATTTGTACGGCAGTTTTGAATTCGCTGTTTACACTTAAGCGTGTCAATCCTTATTACAGGTAAATTCATTTGGAGAGAAAATAAATTTTGTTGCAACAAGAAACTGCAGCGTATACCGAAATAAATGCTTTCTCTCTAATGAATGGTAAATGCATAGCAGGGTAGTTTTCGAAGTGTTGCTTAATTACTAACGGAATATGCAGAAGACAGAGGGGCCCACTAATTTTCATCTGACAAAAGGATTGATATTGGATTGTGGTAAATCCATCTGAATATTTTTAGAACGGTAATATAGCTGAAAATGCTACATAATCTAATAAGCACATGTTAATGAAAATGATGCTGTTTTAAATATTTTTAGAACGTCAAATTTTCCTTATATTTCAACATCATTTGATGTAGGAAAAAGGAAATCATGTAATTCTGCATCATGGGATTACCCGAAATTCTTGAAAATCTCGTAACGCCATTTAGATAGTTGGTAAATTACATTACATTCATAAATCATGAATGTTTGGGACAAATGAAATTCATCAATCGAATAAAATACTTACGTCTGGTTAACGGCATTTTACTATCTCTGCTATTATTATAATTTTATATAATAAAAGCCTATAAGCTTGCTCAATAATTCATTCACTATTATTTCCATTCGAAATTCCACACTCGCCTCTTCCTCCTTGTAATTTGACTCCCCGGTAATTGTCCATGTTCAATTAAATATGACTGACATACAACAATTAAACATTCGTACTTATAACATGTACTTGCATGAGTATGTGCATACAATGAGTGTGTGAAAATATGGAACTGATGACCGCAGTACCACAACGCAATATTGCCGACATACAGACATGGGAATGCGAAAACAACAAATATTCGTCCGTTCATTGATCACACGAAAAAGCGAGTGCAGTCGAAATGGTATTAAGCTTTTTAGTTTAACATTTCCGCAGAGTTTTGTATATTTTAGGTGGGACCTGTATCGAGAACGGAGCAAGCAAATTCATATTCTGATGCGATTATTGAGATATCATTGCTTGATCAGGAAGCAAAAGGATTGGAAAACAATTAGCCGTCATAATAGAATTTGTGAACTTAATTGCAAAATAGTCCAATAGATTAGTTATAATGAAAACTACGCAAAACACTAATTACACAGTGTTTGTGGGGCAGGACTTTAAGAGCCTTTTCCTTACCTTGAGGGTTTTGTTTACAGCTATGATGGGTAGGGGAAGGGGGCAAGACGGGGTAGCGGGCAAGATGGGGCAACGCGTTTTAACGGCCACACAAACGATCAATCCCAGCCGCTCTGGCTTGCAATGATGCACCGTCATGTTGCACACCAGTCAGCATAGTGACCGACTTATAAGTGCAAACTCGGTTTTTGTCAAGTTAGTTGTGATTTCCGCGTTATACATCGATTGTGTGTATTAGTTTTCTAGAACTAACCGAAGGTTATTCTTGTTTATCAATGATTACACCAGCAGGTAAGAACATGTTTGTGTCCATATTCTGAATTGGTCATTAAAGGCATGTTATTTTATTCAAATAAGCATTGGAGGGCAACATGGGGTAAAGAGTACCCCATCTTGCCCCTCGAAGAAATTCAATTATTTCCTTATGATAGTTTATGCTTTTTCATAATTTCTTTGCTTTTAATCTTGTTTCAGGATGGTGAAAAATTTAAAAGAAAGTCGGAGAGGGGAAACTGGTGTGAACAGAGTATGCAAAATGCGGTAGATGTTGTAATCGACGGGAAAATGGGGTACAAATTAGCGTCAAAAACCTATTTTGTGCCACAAAAGACCCTTGAACGAATAGTTAAAGTAATTCGTGCAGCCCTAGAATATCCTGCTACTACTGCAACTTCGATTAAAGTTCCTTTAGGCCCAAAAAAGCGAACATTTACTGATGATGAAGAGAAAGAGCTTTGCAACTATATAATGGATATGGAGAGTCGCCTTTACGAGGTCACAACAAAAGATTTAAGGGCTTTGGCGTACACTCTGGCAGTAAAAAATGGGAAGCAAAATTTCTTCAACTCTGAAAGAAAAGAAGCTGGCAAAGATTGGGTGCAGCGGTTTTTAAGCAGGGATCCAGAATTGTCAATACGAAAACCAGAAAGCACATCAGCTGCACGTGCCGCTGGGTTAAACAGTTTTTCAAGCTGTTAAACAGTTTTTCAACTTCCTCGGTAACATTTATGATTAGCATAAGCTTTCGCCAGAAAGAATTTATAATTGTGATGAAACCGGAGTCGCAGTGGTACCGAAAACCAAGTCCAAAATAATTGCTCAAAAAGGTAGAAAAGAGAGAGGTACGACAATAACTGTGGAACTACGTTTTAGTGCGAGTGGTCAATATATGCCTCCAATTCTGGTGTTCCCACGAAAGAAAATGGCCCCACAGTTAATGCGAAATGCTGCTCCTGGAGCTTGGGGTGTTTGCAGCGATTCTGGCTGGATGACAGCTGAATTATTCCTTGGCTGGTTTAAGAAGTTTGTTGGATTTAGTGGGGCAACGGTTGACCGACCTGTACTGTTGTTGTTAGATGGCCACAGCACCCATACACAAAACTTGGACCTCATTAATGAAGCTCGTACCAATGGGGTTATTATTTTATGTTGTTATGTTGTTAGCCCTCAGCAAGTGATGCCTTATCCTGCAACTCACAAAATTTTGCGCTTGCGAAGGAAACGAGGAAATTCGGTTATCATAACTTCTTCTCCATTTAAAAATGATTTGGAAGAAATAATGAAAAAAAAAGAAACTGTCAAAAGATAACAAGAAGAAAAAAGGCACTCAAATGGACAAAAAAAGAATAAGAAAACCAAATTGCCTAAGAAAAACAACAGAAAGGAAACCAACAAAAAGTTCAATTCTCCATCAGAAAGCGGCAATGATGAAAACAACATCCCTTGTTTTTACTGTCATGGAAAATACTTAGATTCAAATGAGGGATGAGTCGCTTGTTTTCTCTGCGGGGATTGGGCACACTGTAGCTGTGCTGGCATAGATGACGAGGCAGTATTTGTTTGCGAGTTATTCACACAAAAATAGAATGTGTCCCCCATACCCTATGTTGCCCCATAGGGTACCCCGTCTTATCCATCGTAAAGGGTAAGAACGGGTGTTGGACATGTTGGACATAATTGGCCACTTTCTAATTTTTCTATGAGTGAAAAGTTCCTTAAGTTCCTTATTTCCAAAGATGAATAATGTAGGAGTAATTTAAAATTAATAAAGATTAAAATTACATAAAAATATTCGTTTTATTACTCTTCAAACGTCAAGGACCCCGTCTTGCCCACCACCCCCCCCATTTCCCGTATTAATTGAAAAATTAGCTAATAATCACGTGATTGAGCGTAATATTGACCATATCTCCTCGAGTTCCGTTACGGTCATGGAATGAGATACCCTAACAATAAATCTCAACTCCAAGGTTCGAGTTTGAATTGTTGTGCGATGGATTGTTGTTATTATTGCGTGGTACCGTAGTTAGTGCTGTAGCCGTTTAAGTCATAGGTCTCCGGTTCGAATCTCTTTGATGGTATTGACTTTCTTTGAGATGCTTCAGCCTATTAGCCCACAAATCCTCGGTACGTGCTGATTCAAAATCATTATTCATCATAGCCGAGTGGGAACATATTCAAAATTGATACTGATGTATCACTTTCTATAGTACTAGTATGTTCAAAGACTAAACTACTCTAATTATCTCAACACCAAGATTAAATCTAGATAGTAGGGCAATAGAAAGCTATGAGCTGCCACCGCTAAAACCGACCAACAGTGAGTCCTATGCAAACCTCTTGCGAGAAATAAAGGGAACGGTAAAACCGGAGGACATGCAAGCTCCCAGTAGAGAAGCATGGACAACCCAGTTAAGTGCCCTATACTTAAGTTTCGGAAAAGAGGTTACATCTCGTAAACCATTAAAAAAAAAGTCCTTGTACGTATGGCAACTGCAAATTACGGACATTAACTGCGTTGCGGATTTGTCCAAAGTAGAAGACGCTAATAAATTGGAGGTGACTAGTTTTTTTTGTGGTTGACAGGTGAATGCCATTGACACACTGAGGGTGGGGTTCCCATGCTCGCGAGCTACTAGACTACCCACTAAACACCTCCCCTGTCAATCTGAGAACATAGCCTAGAAACGTTTGTCACATTACTTCGGGCTAGGTCGCGTTTTGCTACGCTGTGAGGCGCCTTCAAGCTGAGGGATCCCTCCTCTAGCGGTAGGGGATGGAGGAAGAGGAATTGCCAGACAATTTTACTAGTTTAAACGGGTTGAAATCGAATCCAACCAAAGAAAATAGTAGGAAGCAACGCATGGCTATTGTCAACCTTTGATAAAGAAGCCGAACAATTACTCAACAAGGGCAAAATACAAATTGGTTGGGTTATTTGTAAATTATGGTGAAGAGTAGTTCCTATTACTGTGCTTTGAGTACAGCATACTGCGCAGGGCATACAAGTAAAGAATGCATGAAGAACACATTCTTTTCTTGTCACGCTGATCCAAGACTAGATGATTTTAAACACATTCTACGAACAGGCAAGTGGGGTCCTTCAAGAAACCCTAACCAAGGCTGATGCGCTACTCTAACAAGCCGTATTTGACAGTTGAACCCAGCTGCAGTAAAATTGCACAAGATCTGCTTAAACAGTTACGAGGGATATGAAAGTCGACTTGCGGCTTCTGAGCGAACAATATCACGACAAGAGATTATCAGTTTTGTACATTGATGAATTTGATTCTTCTTTCATCTAGGAGAGCTCATTTTTGAGTGCAAAGCCATAAGCGAAGATATAGTTTTGTGCGGGTTCAGTATTCAGGAACAGCTTTCTTTAGCTAATACCTTGCGCCAAATGAGCCGTTGTCATCCTTTCGAGACAGTTTCGATTTTAACACTATCTCCAGTGCAGGAGCTCAAATTCTCACTTGAGTCGACTACGATATTCACGCAATTGAATAGGGGTTACCTCAGCCAGTTCTAGGAGAAAACGGGTCTTAAAGATGGCAGCCAGAATAGGCTCATTATAATAAATATACCTTCCACCGCTGGGGGTATGTGGTAACCATATCGGACGTAACATTCGCTTCGAAGTTCATAGTACTAAAGGCATAAAAATGGAAAATTCTAAGGGGCTACTCAGCCTGTGATGAACAGTATAGATCACGATTATGCTTCTTCGCACCCCTATGCTCAGTCCTTCGTTCTTGGTTAGAGCCTGGACTTAACCTCAACTTGCACTAATTGACTGGAAACTCATGATAAGCTGAAGTCTCAGATTCCCTGCGGATGATCATTTACCCTCAAATGATAAAGATGAAAGTGTTTCTGACCCCCGCCCGCTTTCCGGTCATAATGAAAATTGTAGTATTATTTGTAGATTACTTTTGTGTTTTCCCGTGATATTATATTGCCTGCCTTTTTAATAAAAGACGGTAAAACTAATGAAAGACACAGCAATGAATGACATGCAGTTTGCATCAGCTCAAAGGACTCAAAATATCACGTGAAGGTGTTAAAAATATCTTCACATTTCCGCGTTCGAACTTTGGTGTAGCGTAATCCAAAAGCATCCTATGGGCTCGACCACTATCTGATCAAAACGGCAAAAATACTGGCGCTGCGTGTTATGATTTTAGGAATAACCCTTTTAAGAACCAATAGGCATGGATTCAATTTGGTTAAGCTCCTAATCACCACGGACTCCATCAGAAGCATTAAAGCTGGAGACATCATATGGAAATGCCAGTTTGTTTCTACTGTAACATCTTTAGAAGTAGAAATTGACTCGTTTGAGCCATCTTCAGTGCACCTGAAGATGACTTAAGCTAGTCAAAATGTGTGTGCTTACCAAAACGGGCAAGACCTGACGGCTTTTCGAGATCAAAATAAAAAAAGTTATTGAGCCATCTATCAATCCAAGTAGCAGGAGAGTGCTCCTGCCAGAAGGATTTAGCAAACCAATTAGTAATTCAAACAAAATCGAAACTTGACTCATATGCGGATGCATAAATTGAGTCCGAAAAACTAAAACCATTTAAATTCGCCGTCATTTGGTTTTCAGCGTATTAACCATAATAAAGGAAAGATATATCCTTTAGATACTGAAGATGACTCCAAGAAGTCAAAACGCGTCTGCCCACTCAAAAAAGCAAAGTCCATCGGCTTTCCAAAAAAAAAGAAAATTGGTCTGCGGATATCAAATGAACAAAATAATTTCTTATTTCGATGCCAGCCCTATCTAGAAGGTTTATGTAATTACTAGCAACTTTAAGATTCGATACCTTCACTTGAGATTTTTTACGCCATGAAAATGTCACCTAGGTACTATAGGATATGAAACACCAACCCTCGCAAGATTGAAAAGATTGAAAAGTCTTCTTCTCACAGGCGTCAACATTACTTATCAGCGATATCTGGACTACAACCATCCCTCGTTGGCCTTGTTGAAATAATACTTTAAGAATGTCCATAACTTAATCCGTTCATACCTCAGGAGTGAAGTCAGCAACCAATGGGTGGAGAAACTGACGGATATTAACCCCTCAATTTCTTCACCCATTTGTTGTTGACTTCAATAGGTGGAGAAACTGACGGGTATTAACCTCTCAGTTTCTCCAACCGTTGGTTGCTAACTTCCCTCCTGAAATATGAACGGATTAAGTTCCGGGCATTCTTAAGGAGTAAATTCAACAAAACCAACGAGGATGCTTGTAGTCCAGATATCGCCAATATATATTGTTGACTTGTGTGAGAGAAAACTTTGCAATTTTTTCAAACCTTGTGATGGTTGGTGTTTCATCACCTTCCATATTGTTTGTATGTTTAATCTTGCGAACTGCTCTCAATCGTTTCCAATGGCAGCTTCTCTAACTTCGACAAATAGAGATCTATTTCATCGTTAGTTAGATTCCTGTCATTAGAAGACATTGGGCAAGAGTTGCCATCACAATTAGGTGGACATTGCTTCTGGTAATCCTGATTAAATTTCCTTTGAAACTTTCCGCAATCCACTTTTCTAAAATTCAGTCGATGATTTTCGTTTCGAACCAGGATGAGAAAGACATTACTCTTTGGTAATTTATTTCCATCCCGATAGCGTCATGGTCGCTTTCATCAGGAATCATCCGCAGTTTACGTTGATGATTATGCAATTTGAATTCAAGTCTTGCGTCAGCAATGCAGAGGGCCAAATATGAATTTGTCGTAGAGTATGTTGGGAACACCGACAAATATAGATTTCACCTGTATTCAATTTGGTTCTCACAATTTCAGGTATACATCTCGGTCATTATTGCCAGTGTTCAGACATGATACATACAGGGCATTCAGGTCACCGGCAAGAATATAAAAGCTATGGAGCCTGTGCAATTTGATTATTTCTAACAAGAAACCGAGCTCTTCTTTGAACTCGAGAACGTTTCGTCCAGTTGCATAGATAGAAATAACGAAGAGGTTATCCCCACCGAGCACTCAAAATTTGATAACAGACACTGCAAAAAATTCAGCGTTTTTGAATTCGATTTTATCAATCTTCTGGAAATAATAGGGTTTTCTAACCAATATTTTAATACCACCTCTTCCATCACAGTTTACTCTTTAGTTTCTGATTTTCCTTTCCCCTGCATCCCTCGAAGCAAAAAGTGTCAGTTTACGACCTTTGGTGAAATTGTTGTTAAGGGTCACCTCCCTGTATAGGGAGATCCCCTTAAAAACCTTATAAAATTTTTCAAGTTTTAAGAGGGTACCACTTTTGACTTGCTCACAAAATTTCACGTATCTAGCGTATGTGGTTTGTGAGAAAACCTGCTGTGATGCACGGGTGGACGAACAAATGGAAAGACAGGTTGCAATTTTAGTGGGGCTTGGTAAAATCAATTATCTTGTTTATGTAAAACAGGTTTCGTGAGAAGCCGTCAGGCCTTGCTTCTTTAAGTGAGCAGATGCGTAGGATTCCTTTGAGCCATCTTCATCACACTGAAGATGATTCAAAGGAGCCCAAATGGATCTGCTCACTCAAAAAAGCAAGGCCTAAAGGTTTGCAAGAAAAAAAGAATTGGCCTGCGGACATCAAATCAAATCAGATCAACGCTCGTAAAGAATAAGCCTATATGGAGCCTGAAATGGGAAAGCGCAGTGGTGCATGGCGCTGCCTTGAAAGCTATTTTACCAAAATAGGGTTCCTTTTTTCTGCAGAACAGGGTGCTCAAGCCAAAACTTGCAATAGCAGACAACACCTTCTATAAAATGCTAAACCTTAAAAGTTGAGTCCTGAACCACTCTGTTGTAGACAATGCCGCAGAGAAAATGAAAGGTTTTATTGGCTCTACGCTCAAAGCATAGGGGATTGAAGTTGTAGATGCAAGATTTGTACTTCCATCAAAGGTTCGAAGCGAATACTGATAGAACAAATGCAAACCTACAACGCACGGGTATCGTCGGAAACCATTGCCGCGAATATCGCAAACCACTTCCACGAATTCAATTGGGAAGTCATTATATGCTAGTTGTAATGAAGTCTAACTCACAACAGACTATGTTTCATCGGGACTGGTATCGGCACATCCCATTATTTTTGATGGCATATAGGGCTACAGAGCGAATGGCGAGTGATACGGTTAGCGAGACATCTTTTAGAAGCTAAAGTTACTAAAGTGAGGGCAGTGTTACATGTTAAAAAAATACCAAGAATTATTTTCATGGTGTTAACACGACAACAATTGTATCATCCAAATATAATACCAAATACCAGACAACAAGTTTTAGATACATGAAAAACAATTATACAAGAGTAAAAACATAATCATTATGAAAAATTTTGAAGCATCCTCCCTACAATTGGTACAATTGAGGCGAAAACAACAATCATTCGAAAATTCTATACAATGCTAGAATGTGTTCGTGAGGTCTACTCTTATTGATTTCTACTATATAAAGAGAACAATAGAGTAATTCTGTGTCTCTGATAAGTGAGCGATAGTGCGGAAGACGGACGTTTTTACGCGTCAGAGTCATATCTGAGTTTAGTGGAAAGGAATTTAAGTTATATCATTTTGGTGTAAAATTAGGGATCGAAAGTAAAGTGTTAATGAAGGCATTTTTTAAGTCAATTAAAATAATAGTCTTTGACTTCCAAGGAATTGAAATAATAGGCTACGCAACTAAAATATGCAAAAATATATATGTAAATAAAGCCTTTTTTGAGTGTGAAATAATTCGAGCAATGCAAGGCATTTCCCTATGATAATTGCTATGGTGTTAAAGAAGTGCAGGCTATAGTTTTGCTAGTACCTTGAACTAAATTTTAGTTTCCCTTGGGAATGGAGCCACTCTATGCCATACCAAACATTGACGTGGTGACCTTTACCAAAGGCTAAATATATCCAAAGTTCGTGCAGGCACTTAGAAGTCCCCAAAATGAAATGAAAATTGCAGTGAATTGGAGGACTAGCAAATGTTCGTAAAGGACCGCGGCGATGGTCTGCTGCCTTGGCGAACGAAGATGTTGGTGCTCGCCGAAATTAGCTTTGTCTGAGGACGTGTGAATGCGCTAGCAGGCTAGCATTGCGGTGTCGTGGAGCGGGTTCTTTTCCCCAGCACAAGGGTCCACTACGAAAATTTCGCATTCACGAATTAGGAGATAAAACGACTCGGTTGGGTGGTGTCGAGGTTGAAGAAACCTTTGGATTGCCAAGGCAAAACGACTGACTGGGCTTGGCGAAAGCGAGCGAGATTCGAGAGGATCTCGTCTTTACTAGGTATACTTACGGGCCCTAAATAAGAGTGGAGCATCAAGGTGGAAGCGGTGCTCCTTCGCACTACGCCATCTGGATCTAGATCCATTGTAGACGTGGGAATATATTTTCCGTTTAAATGAAAACTCGTTCAAAAATAATTTGCATGAAATTTTCCTTTATATGAAAAATATCAATGTTTCAAATTTATGTTAATCTTATACGATGAAATCACATAACACTTTAACATAAATAGGAAACTCGAGCGGAAAGCCACTCTACCCTGCAAGAGCACCTGCAACGCAAAGAGAAGGGCTGAGCTCACCAGATGGCTAGCTCATGATTGGAGGGGCCAGCCAACGTCGCGGGTCCCATACTCGGTCAAAGGTCCAGCGAAATAGAAAGACCGACCGTATAGTTAAATCATCTATTCATGTTTTTTTTTTCATGTATATATCTATAGAAAAATAACATAAAATATTTGCGTGTTTTCGCGACTTATCAATAATAAAAGAATAATAGTGTGAATGACTATTGTTTTTTCTTACGATTTCGATCTTAACATAAGTTCTCGTTTATTATTTACTTTCTTCAATTTCATTATTTTTGAAAATGCAATCAACGTATCGATTTTGATTTTAACACAAAAACGATTGATCATGAAACAAACTATTTCATTGGAATTTTTAAAGACAACAAAAATTTATAGAAATATTTTTTTAATGAAAATTTGATTTGATATTTACACATTTCACAAATTTATCAACGTGCAAATTAAGGCAAATAAAAAGGGTACTTACCCAATTCTCCTCCGACGAGCGCTCGTTGACGGGGTGGGTAAGGCCTATGAACACTTTGATTGTTTGTTTCTTAATCGCAACTAAGAATGATGCAGTGGGTGTAACTATAACGTAAATGTAAACTAAAATCGCACTCGAAGAGTCTTAGGTTAACTTTCACTTTTCGTGCAACACAAGCTATTTTTTATATCATGCATACGACTGTTCGGTTGCGTACTAAACTTGAGTTTTTTTTGCTGCTTTGTAGCTCTTTCTGGTATTTTTCTACGGTTATTGTTACCGCGGTATGAGTGCTGTACGAGCAAACTTTGACGATGCTATATCCGATTGAGTTTCTGCCGGATGCACTTTTTCAATTCAATACCAAGTTGTACTATACCAAACCTTCAGTTTGCACAGTCTTTATCTACGACTAAGCTGGATCTAACGGTTGCATTTTGAATTTTAATGGTTTGCTATCAACATTATTGCTTTTATTATCGTGAAATTTTCGATGGGACTGCTGCTGCTATCGAAAAGCACATTAATTATCAGCACTGACATCTTGGTAACACAACAATGGTCTGATGATTGACTGTTGAGCTTCATACACTGAGAAATTGTTTCCTTTGATAAATGAGTTATCTATAAAAATGCGGTTTTTGAATTCGACTCGTTTATAATGAATTTATATGTAGTCAGTCTGGATGATGTGTTCAAAAATATTTCGCGGCAGGAAAAACAGACTCGCCATCAATGGTTCTCTCTATGATGAACCAAGATTGAAAATTCGCACAAAAACCACAAATTAAATGGCACAATTCGAAGCACACCGTTTCGCGTTCGCATTAAACTGCCTCGATTTGAGGAGAAATATATCTCAAATCGGATCGCAACCGATGACGACGACGGCGGCAATAAGAATTTTCTGTACTACCGAAAATACCGTTTCCACAAAACCACACTGCTGTAGCAAAGTTTCAAATTGTGCACTAAATCGAGTTGTCGTCAGTGCCCCGATTGGGAAAATTTCTCTTTTTCCTCAGCGTTTTGATCGTTCTTGGCTCGCCTTTGAGGTTGAAAAATGATGGGCGGGGAGAAATTCCTCACACGAGCGCAATGGGACACGATCGAGAAAAACTAGCATATGCTTTGATCCCGCGTTGTTTTAGAATTCGTAAAATCGATTCGATGTCTCGTTTCGAATTTGTATCCAACTAAAATGCGTATTTGATCGTCGCTTCCAGAGAAAAATCATACGTTTTGTAAGGGCAAGCACAGTCGTACAATTCGACGCACACTCGTTGCTTATCTCGACGAGATTCCCATGCCGCAACGGTGGTTTACTTGGCGAGCTATCTGCATGCCGTCAATGGTGGTTTCTTTCCGACGGGATAAGAATGCAATTCGTTTTCTAAATTGCATTGCAAAGGGGTTGCCGTCATCAATTTTTTTATTGTAATTTTTTATTTAATATTTTTATATTAATATTTTTTTTTTTAAATCTTTTTATTTTTAAATTACAAATAAAAATTAAATGATATTTAAAGATTTTCGAGTAGCAAAAAACATAGTTTTTTCGTCCGGGAATGTTTTTCGAGCAGTTTGCCTAGGCGACTGCTCAATCGCTACAAAATCCACAAGACATTGCATTGTTTGTTTCGAGTCCTATAATGCATCTTTCAGAAATTTTCTTGATGATCTGGTGTCAAGGTACCTCATTTAATTTCTTGTTGAAAGTTTATTTCTGCAACGCTTTTGCAAGAGAACCCCAAAGTTTGTCTTTCTGTGTTGAATGCTAATTAAGCTGATCAGTGGATTTAAATTTGATAATGAACAGCGCAGGGTCCATTTCGGGAAAAGACTCCCTTTAAAAAAGGGAGGCAACGTGTTTTCATTTTGTTTTAATGTTACTTCGTTATTAAAAAACGAGTCATTTACGATACATTATTACCTAGTATCTACTTTCCAAAGACTGACGCACGGTGCGTATTCTAAATGAATTGTTTTATGAGCTCTTCGACATTTAGGCACGTCCACCTCCTCTTGGTAGCTGTGGAGTATGGCTATGTGGTAAGGCACGGTGCCCCCATGATTATCCTCAGGTACGTTTGCAAGAGCCACAGCATTAAAAACTCCTTTCTGCAGTTGCTGATATGGCTGAGAGGGCTAGTCGAAGTTGAAGCACGTTGGGCACGGTAGGAAACATCACGCGCGATGCCTTTTTAAATCCTTCGTTAATATCAACATACCATTGAAGAGTGGCGTTATCAACAGATTCAGGTCTGTAATAAAGGTAGAAAAATACACTTTAAAAAAATACACGCAGGGCTCACAGTCACAACGACAACCGCAGCTCAGCCAATTGTTGTTGTGTTACGACGTGTTGCAACTTGCGCTCGGCTCACTATTGCCGTTCGGAGACGTGCACCGCAGTGGATAGTGGTGCATGGTGGTGCGGCTGCGCCCTGTACGGGAGCAGATAAACATCTCAGCACCCTTCCAGGCTGCATCTCGGTTCCTCCAGAGACACATCGCAGCACCCAATCGGGATGGGCCTCGGCGCCCCAGCAGGGCATCATAATTTAACGTAATACGCAACTTTCCAACAAAATATCTTGTAAACGGTGACAGATCATTTCGTGAGTTACAAAGTAACGGAATTCAAAAATTTAATTTTAAAATTTCGTTACTCTACGACTAACGAAATGATCTGTCAGTTTTTACGGGATATTTTGCTTGAAAATTACGGTTGCCAATTAAAATAAGCTATTGCGCACCACGCCCCGTCGGACACATCTCGGCACCACATCAGGGCGCATTCCCGGGGCATTCAGCGCTTACCCGGAACGCGTTTTAAGAGGGGGACAGCATTTTTCTTAATTTAATAAAATATAGCAGCAAAAATGCTGTTTTGTTGGTATGAAATTTTCAATCGAATCAAAAACATACTTGTTAACACATTAACTAAATGAAATATACTAAAAAGGAGAGCTCGCTTTCAAACCTTTCAGAAACATGTCATCGTCTATCGCGTATAAGCCTGACCTAAGCTTCCCATTGGGTCCTCGTTCTTTCCGCTGGACGTCTATCTTCTACTGTACCCTACAATGTTCTTTTGGGAAGTCGGTTTTCTTCCATTCTTTCTACATGGTCTGTCCATGCATTTTGCGTAACTTTACGCAAGCAGATATATGTGGTTCGTCAAATAGTTCATACAACTCATTGTTGTAACGTAGTCTCCACTCTGTCCCTTGTTTCACTAGCCCGTCGATTTTCCGAAGCACTTTGGCTTTAAATACCTGTATGTCCACTGGTTTTTCGGATTCCCTCGTAAGTATCCATGCTTCACTTCTATATAACAGTACAGGTTTGACGAGTGATTTGAAAATACGAACCTTATTTCGCCTGTGCATAACTCTGGATCTCAGAATGGAAAGTGCGAAGTAATAGCCTTTATTTGCGGCGTCCAATCTCATTCCTTTCGGTGCTTCTCGTTCCTTTCGGTGCTTCTTCTTGCAAGATAAACGAGGTTATCCACGCTTTCATGGTCAAAGTCTCCTACTTGAGCATTGGTGTACCCCAGGTTTCAGCTGATGTCTTCGTAATGTGTTTTAGAGCAATATTTAAGAGCGTTGGGGCAAATCCATCCCCTTGTTTTAAGCCCAGTATGAAACTGTCCGTTAGTTCACCATTGACCGTGACCTAGGACTCTGCGTTTAGCATCGTGACTATGACCATGCGTACTCGTTTGATTGGGATGCCAAAGTCAAACATTACTTCGTACAGGGTATTTCTGTCAACCCTGTTATATTATTGCTTGAAGTCTTCTTTTTATGATTTTGGAGAGCACTTTATAAGACGTACGCAGTAGCCAGTAGCCTCTATAATTTTCACATCTTAACTATCTCTATAATTTGCACACCTTAACTTCTCCTCACAGGACACATAATACTTTTTCGCCAGTCCTCTGGTAACTGCTCCTCTGACCATATTCTGCAAATTAGTCGATGGAGAAGGATACTTACATGGGGATCCCCTTCTAGAGCAGTTCTGCTGGTATTCCATCTATTCCAGGAGCCTTATCTTTTCTGGGGTCACGTACTGCTGCCTGTACTTCGTCTCTGGTTTGATGGTGAAACTGGGTCCTCTTACTCTGCTTCTGGAATGTTTACAGCTTCAGTAGTTATAGTAGACGCCTGTGAATAGCGTCGGGAAATATTGCAGCCACATATTTTTAATAGCGACTGAGTAATCTATGATTGCTCCTTGTGTACTTTTGCAAAGACTTATTTGTGGATTCAAGCCGTCTCTTAGTGGTTTATTGGCCGAACGTTCAAAAACATGTAGTGCCAGATTAAACTTAATATATTAATGCATACCGCCCCTTTTGTAAAACGAGATACACTTATTTCAATGTTTTAATTTGAATCAAGAATTTAATTTTTTAATTTTTTTGAATTGGTTATCTCTTTAACAGTAATTTTTTTCATGATTTTATCTATTATCAATTGTCCTCATACTGTTTTCTTAATATTTGCAGCACCGAAAGAGCTACTGATTTTGATTTTGAGTCAACCAGATACATATCACGGTGGAATGGCTAAAGCTTTACAAAATGAAATCACTAGACAGTCAGCAAGCACAACAAACACCACAATTAATGTTAAGATATTGCATGAGATCCTTGATTACCCAGGATACTGGAATTTCTTAGCTGCCTTACCTAGTCTAGAAGCCCAAGGATATTTAGGAATAAATGTCGCCTGGGTTATTTTCTGTGAAGATCAAAGCTCGTTAAACGTTTCGAACCTTATGCACACATTAAATGAATTCGACTGGAAGCAGGTTTGCAAAATAGATTTATTGCACATACAATAACTTTAACCAACTCTAATTTAAAACAAAAACTCTTTGCAGGATTTATATGTTGGTCATCCAATATATGATAAAGAAGCTACGATTATACATCATTTCGCTTTTTTTGAACGACCGCAGTGGTTTCCGTATCCTTTAATCCGATCAGGAGTTGCATTTTCTTCGTCACTGGCAAGGAAGTATGTATTTACGCTCTCTCGTTATCACAGTTACGAGTATGTCTACATATCATTGGCAGAATGAATATACACAAATATTTTGCCAATTTAATTTACTCTTTCATATTTTTTTCATTGTGATAATCCTTCGAACAGGATACTGGCAAAATACAACCCTTTTGCCAATCATAAAACAAAAACAATAGGAAATTCGAACGAGCACATTAATTTTCTCATTTCCATGTGTCTGATGTTGGTGATGATTTTCTCCCATTTTCATATTATTTTTCACACAGACTTGCGAAACGTGTTCAGGAAGAAAAACCGACATCCGAGTTTTTTATAGATGCATCCCATGAGCTTTCGCTATTTATTTGGCAGCATATGAAAGCAACGACGAGAAATAATAAACTAAAATCCAGGTCAAATAATCTATCTATGCGTCAGAGACGAACTTTGCAGCAGGATAACGGGCATGGCGTTGATGATGGAGCGGGCAACGATGGTTGTGCATCTGATGATACTAAAACACCCGAGAATTATGGAGGCAGCACTGAATTATCCAAAGAGAGTGGTCGTCATAAATTACTGATGGCAACATCACCTTCCTTTTGCCGGATCAAAGGACCAGACTGTGCCATTTATCCCGGTGATTCGAGATCAACATGTGTAAGTAGGCTCGCCTGATAGTCAAGTTTGTGTGTATGTTTGTTTTTGTGCTGCAAAAGAATATATAATAATTTGCTGATGGTGGGCATCATGTCCGCAAAGTCCCTTATCACTCAAGAATATCAAATTAGAGTATAGTGAACGTATATGAAAGCTGAAAAGCATTATTGCGGAGACGAGTACCCTTTTGCTGCAATATATTTTACGATGACATTTTATCTCAGGACATTTCTTCCATTCCATGCGAATCATTTTTGCGTAAATGTAGAAGCATATGGCAAATTTGAAACACTACTCTGGTTAGAGGGCAACCATTTCCTTTGCGCTGCTCATTTGAAGTTGAGTTTCCATGTCCACCAGCATCCAGTTGTCCAAGAAGTTAATTTTACAATCTTTTGCTCCATGTAAATTTTTCTAGAGGTCTCTTACTCAAATAATGGTTGCCAGCAGCTAGTTCGTGAAATATAATTTTGCTCCGTACGGTACATCTACGAGTCCTTCTTCTACCTTCCGCTTCCACTTGTTCAATTTACCCGTGCCTCGAGCATTCTTAAAAATTCATTTCATTACATGTAATATGTCGCCAGGACAACGCCAAATTTCGAACGGGAGGAAAAACTATTATGGAAAGAAGTAGACACTCTGGGCAACTATCATGACCCGAAGCCCGAAGGGACCATAAAAAGTAAAGGAAGAACAGAACCGTGGCACAAAGTAGTAGCAAGGCCAGCGACGTTTAACCATCAAATGGAATTTTTAACTAACAATTTCATTTTCCGAGACTGCCATTGGTAGCCTTGGATAGTCATAGATGTTGCAGCGGATAAGCGAAATGGACCAACTCGCGCTTGTGAGCAATGTTCACAAATGCCTTGCAACATTCTTCCTGTGTATTATATGGTATTTGTTGAATGTAGAAGAGCATTGGAAGCTAGTTGCAGCTTTTTGTTGAGTTCCGGTCATAGTCGGATACTTTTGTAGCTCATAGTCGTCAAGTTTTATGATGTTAGCTTTACTTTTAGGTCGTTTGGTTGCCCGGCTAGCTTGTTGTGCGCTATTCAAAGAATACCGCCAATCAGTTTCGTTGTATTATTTTAGCTGGCGGGCAAACGTGGTTTTACTCTTCCCATTTGTTTAGGGCAGCAATATGTACTTTCTGAGAAATGAAAATATGTAGATGGTTTCTGGAGTTGAAAGGAAACTCATGAGCTTGGGAGGAAACTGTTGTTAGTGACGTTTGATTGTATGCTAGGAGTTTCTACGTAATGGACCTTATTTTTGCAAACACCCAACCATAAAACCAGGGCAAATGCAGTTCATATTATTCCTCAATCAGATTACTTTTCAAATATTCTCACACCACCATGAACCGCAAAATTTGAGAAAATACAAGAGAATAAATCGAAATTTTTCTCATTATCCTTTTTCAACTTTTTGATAAATATCAACCCATCAATTCCCACCCTTTTTCATGACAACAAAATATATAATCCTTATACCATCAACTTCCTCAAGCAAAAAGGCAACCAAACTACAACGACTTACAATCTTGAGAAATTATTGTTTCCTACCTTCCATACTTTTTTGTCGTTTCAGGACCGTGTCGATATCGAGGAAGTCTACTTTGCGATTAAAACATACCATAAATTTCATACCGAAAGGATACCAATAATCGAGACGACCTGGGGCCAATATGCTATACATAAGAAGTACTTTAGCGACATTACCGGTAAATACATTATTATTATTAAAATCAGAAAAAAGTTGAAAGATCAGAGTAAAGAAATGACAATTTATTACGAATAGAGGATTCTAATTCAACTTTCTCTTCAATGTTATGAAATCAAATTTCCAACTTTAATTATATCTTAATTACAACTAACAGAATTCTAGAATTAAAAAGAAATTAGATGTTATGAACGGAAATTAAAGTGTTAAATGCTCTAGCACAGAGTGTCTATGGTGGTGGACTTAGGATTTATTGTACTAACTCTTCTTGTAATATCCTTTAAAGGAGCGAGGGGGGATCAAGTTCAATTTTCGGACAATATCGTTGACGAAATGGACTATAATCAGCGCGTAGAACAGAATACAATCGACAGACTTCTGCAGGATATTAGAGAAACGAGGAATTATATTTCAACGGAATAATTTTTAACGAACAATATTCGCGTTACTGTACAGTTTAGACAACTCAAATTGAAATATCATTTAGTTATTGTCCTGCTAAATGTTGATAGTCTAATTATGACAACGAATGCCGATGGTATGGCACAAAAGTCAGCGAGCTATAAAAGATGACCGAGCTCCGCTGAAAGGGGTTTGCTTGGTGACGCGCACGCGTGCTGGCAGTAAGCTTATGTGGTGTCGTGGGATGGGTCTTTCCGCTAGCGTAAAACTCACACTACAAAACATTTATCACGCGTATGCGTTACGAGCTCTCAATAATCCATAAGGATCGAACATGTCTCGGCCTGAGGAAATAAATTGAAGGGATCGCGACAGTTCTACATCAAACATACCTATGTTACGCAATACTGCGCGTGATTTCAAAAAGGGGCCTCATATTGGACAAGTGCATTTACGGCTCATGATAAGAGTAGGGCAGCCTATTAGTAACGGCGCCCCCATTCACCTTCGCAACCGGATATAAAATCTCGGCGACGTGGTTCACATGCGAAAACCACTCGACCCTTGGTATAAGCTTCTGCCTATAAAAAAAGGAGTTAAAGCCCACTGGCTAGCTTGTTAGTGGAAGAAACATCCAACGTTGGGGTTCCCATTCCCATTTTGGAGGTGTAATAAGAAGACCGGGGCGTTAGCTTCTACTGGACAAACATGTCTGGCTATATTTTTTCAAAATTTAAATGGATACAACGAAAATCACAATACATGGCGGGCTATTAGAAAGGATTATCATTTATATAGTAGTACCTTTAAAAATAGCAACATCATTCAAACTGCTAACATTATTAAAAACAGCAATATTATTTAAAAGAGGAATATTCCTCAAAAAAGTAGCAATATTATTAAAAAAAGTAATGTTACAAAAATAGTAATATTAGATCCAAGTATTTTGACAATCGACGAGGGCTCGTTGATGGAGTCGGTGGACTCCTGTTTTTTTTTTGTAAATAGAAAATATCACAAAAAAAAATAAATGAAATAAAAGTCGACACTATTTCATAAAATAGTGGTAAACATCTGCGACATGCTGCAATCGTAAGTCACCAGGGTCCCGTTGAACACTCAGAAAATCACCTTGATCGCGAACAAATTTATAGTTATAACATTGAACGGGAAAAAATTCACTTATGACTACTTTTCGGACATAGGATCGATAATTAACAAATATAATTTCAAGTTCGCACAAACCAATAACAGTCTTGTAAGCGAAATAAGTATTCATCCGATATCCCATCCAACTCAATTGAGTTTTAAAAAGTATCTACCAGAACAAATAACTCAACTACACTGAAATGCATAATGTGCATTTTTGTACTTGGTTTCGAAACCACAAACAAGTCACGCTAAAGAAACGCAAAAAACTACGGTCTGAAACTCAATTCCGTCAACAAGACGCATATTCTCAATCCTGCGGCAATGAACTTCCGATTTTGTTTATATTGCGTTTGGATGAACCCGTAGATGTGGCAGAGTTTGGTCTCAATCATAGATATGAAGAGTACTGGATTCGCAACCGGTTGCAAGAGCCGAAGCAATTAGCAACCTTCGCTAAAGTTGTGTGAAATTGAGGTTTGAAGTGATATGTTTTTGTTTTAGACTTAATTCACTTCGAAACACGTTCACGTTTAAAAAGTTTTTAATTTTGAAGTTCCGGTGTACGAAACCGGCACTTTAGTTCTCTGTTTTTATTAAAAACTTACGAATTTTCCATCGGCTTTGACACATGAGTTTTCTTGCCGTTTTATCACCTCTACGAATTTCATCAGCTACGACGTTCGAGTTTTCTGTGACAGAACGTTTGTTGTGTCGTACTCAAACTGTTCTACGAGTGATAACGAAGGCGCGATCGTGTGCACGTGAAATGAAATTATATCGGTGTGCGCAGGTTTCAGTGGGGGAAGTGATTCTTCTGAAGAGAGGAAGGAAAAACCAGTCTGGAAACGAAGGAGAAGCAGAGGGAATCATATAATTTCGAGGGCGTAAGTTATTTTTAAGATATTTATGTGTTAAATTTGCTCCCCACATGGACAACACACAGATTCTCGTTGCTCGTCCATTTATTTATATGTCTTTGGTCTCAATAGTATGCGCGAGCGCACCGATCGTGGTCGTATCACATCTTTTTGAGATTCTCACAAGTTACATCGGCTATGTGCGCGATTAAGCTCACCAATAGGCAAAAGAATGAAACAGCGCCAGGTCGTCGAACTAACATACCTTACAAGCGGTTCTTTTGCTTGCTGACACACACTTGTCTAGGACTAGCCAACATTCTTATGCACTTGAAAATATTGTATTTTGAACGCAACTACCAACACTAGAAATCAAATTTCTAACTAATTCCCTTAGACAATTTTCAAAGCTTACGAATGCTACTAATGCTAAATAAGAATAAACTCTTAACAATTCGAACGGAAAGTCTACTAAACTTTTAGAATAGTTAGCGTTAAACTTTTTAGAATAGTTAAATGATTTTAAATCATCTTGTAATAAGCGCTTTCTGGGTAGCCTCCAAATAAAGCCCGTGAAACAAATTTCATATTTTTCTCGCCAAGCCATCGGGTTGTAGTTCTTCTTTTTTTCACCAGAGATGGAGAGTCCTTGCACGTACACTCTGCCATCGGGACCTTAAGTCCGGTTTTTCCATGCAATACAATTTCCTCGTCAAGGACGAGCTAGTTTTCTGACAGCGCGCATGGTTAACAAGAACGGTAAGTATTAAACAATGAAACATTCAGTCGGGCACGCGCCTTCCTTTTTTTGTTTTGCGCTTCACGTTTCTTTGAGGTCACCCTACAAACCATGTATGCGATAAATAATTTGTGATGGAACTTGGTGCTAGTGGAAAGAGCCCGCCCCACGAAACCGCATACGCTAGCCTGCAAGCGCATACACGCGTCCCTGGACAAGTCACTCTCAGTGAAAATAAACACCTGTTTCATTGAGGCAGCCCATCATTTTGAGTTGAAAGTTCGTGATGTTTCCGGCCCTGACTGAAGGACTTTCCACCACTACGCAGGTGTCTGACGGCTGTTTTTAGTTTTTCAAGTGTGCAAAAACTCACCTGCCGAAAGCTGACTAGGTACCAAATAACTTTACTAAATAATGTAATTGTTGAAAACCCCATTCATGTGACCAAAGTGAAATAAAATCGATTGATATTAAAATACAGAGCAGCTTAATTGTTCCCAACTACAAAAAAGATAGTCAGCCACATGTTTGAGATTATAGAAGCCGCCAGTTTCTTCTGGGAGGCGATAATGCAACGATCTGATCCATACACGGCGCAACATGTTTCTAGCGCTGACTGACGGACTTTACCGCACCACACAAGGGATTGACTATTGTTCTTAATTTTTGAAGGGTTCATAGATTCCCCCTCAAAATTTCATGTGGTATGAAATCACTTTGAATTCGAACATTTTACAGGTTTAAGTGAGAACTGATGTTTGTATGTTTCCCCCACGTTCAGTGGACTGATAATTATTTTGTTGTTGCAAATACTCTAAACGGTCATCCATGAAGTTTTGGTGCGCATGAAATGACTTTCTTGATGACAATTTTTTGCAACTATCACCACCTCTAATCTCTTCCCCACCATAGAACTGGCAACTGACGTTTGTTATAATGGTTAGTGATTGTGAATCTACTGCAACATATTAAATTCATTCGGTATGAAATCACTTGCAAAATACCATAGGATATTTATCCGATTTTATTGGCAAAAATGTGAAATTCGTAAATCCTACATAGTCGTTCACAAAGTTAAGCGAAGTTTGACTTCCAAGGTGTTTGTCGTCGTCGCCCTTCTGCTTTTTATTTTTACGTCGTTATCGATATTATCGATACTTCCATGGATTTTCGGTCCACAGGTCTCTAATCGCAAAGAAAGACACACCATTTTTTCGTGTTCTTTGACTTCTCCCGCCTACCCCGTTATAGATATTGCAACTTTTAACAACTGGTACTAAAAGATAGCAAGACGTTTCATTTGAAATCCTACTCGACCATTTTCGGCGAAAAAAATTTAAAGGGTCACATCCTTAAATAGGGAGAACCCCTAAAATCCTTTGAAATTTTTCTTATTATGAAACTTTCATTGACCAACAACTTCTGAGCTGTTCACAAGATTCGACGACTCTAGCTTTTCTAGTTCCTGAGAATTGTAGTAATCGAGCAGTTAGTTAAATATACTATTTTTTTTTTCTTTAAATTATTGGATAAATTCACATAGAATTCAAATTTTATTTATGTCAATTTATAGATTTTTTTTCTCTTATTTTATTTTTTTCCCGCACAACTAAAACTGCTCGATTATTCGGCGCCGGCATGGTGGGGAGAACGAGATTAAGCCACTCTTTCCTATCTTTCTATGCGGTGAATATCTTAGTCGGAGTTTTGAATATCACAGTCAACAAAAAAAACAAAGGAATTGTTTAGCCGAATCTGATTTTCATTCCGTGTCCATTAAGTGATCGGTTTATGGTTCGTGTAGTTCAGCGATAGCACAGTGTTCGCCTTCAGGTGATAAGTCTTATTTGCCTTTGGCGCAGATTGACGGTTGGAAGTGAGTGGAACTATTTTCTGCGACGCAAAAACAGTCGACTGATTGTCTGCAACAATAGTGTTGGGCCCTTATGTAAATACTATTGTTAAAATTTTGGAAGCCTGGATATGCAATGGATTTTCTACTCTAATAATTACTTTAAACAACTTGTCAAAATAATCGAGACGATTAATTTCTACAAACGACTTGTTTAAATAATCGATAGAATAACATTTACCGTACAGCAAGAGCGCCAGGAAGTTATTAAGACGGATCAACTCGTAAAACCTGCAAAATAGGTAGCTGTTTTTCGAAAATAAGATTGAACATCAGCGTCGGCCTGGACGCGAACAGGGTTAATCAGCTGTTTTTTTCTTGCATTCATTCAATGTTGTAAATACCTGCTTTAGGACGCAGCCGACGGGCTTGCTAGCTGTGTAGTCGAAAAGTAGCTATAACGGAAGTGAACAAATTGTGTATAAGCACTCGTAACAACCTTAAAAGGAAAAAATTTGAATTTCAGGACCACCCACATCATCAGCGGGTGCCCGACGAGGATGTTTGGGTGAGTACCCTTTTATTTTGTTATATATATATATATTTTTTGCATATTTTGTTATATATATATTTTTTTTGCATATTTTGTTATATATATATATATATTTTTTTGCATATTTTGTTATATTTATATATATATATATATATATATACATATATATATATATATATATATATATATATATATATATATATATATATATATATATATTGTCGCCTGTTATTGGTTCGCGGCCAATAATTTTAATGTTCCGGGAAAGTGGAAACGCAATGTCTTTTAATTTAAGTTAAAAGTGTTTATTTAATGCACAATAATCAGTTAACACTTTCACTAATTTTAATTGTCACTATTAAAATAAATCTAACACTTGTCCATAAATTTATTATCGCAATTGTCTTCTAAATCACTTCACTATTACGAAACACACCCCATAAATTTACTATCGCAATTGTCTTCTAAATTACTTCACTATTACGAAACACACTCCATAAATTTACTATCGCAGTTCTTATCGCGGTCGAATGAATTATTATCCCCATTCATTCAGCTCGCCTTTATATAGGGTCTCTACCTATTCACCCATTTCTCGTACATGGGCGAATGTTCTACCGAGAGGTACCTGGTAGGTTCGAGCAAGTTCATGAATGGAGTGACGTCACTTGCAGATGTTGACCATGCTTGTTGGGTTCGAGTAAATTCATTCGTTGACGTTCTTAATGATGATGAAAACAATTGCGACAGTAGCTCGCAGAATTATTTGTACATGTAATTATTTGTACATGTAACACTGCCCCCACCTCAGTTCTTTTCGCCCCGAAAAGATGTGTCGCTATTTGTAGTCAATTCTCCCTGGGTGTAATATGGGGCAAGACGGTCCAGATGCACGATTTTCATTTTAGCTCTCGGCTTACGATGTTCCTGTATTCGGTATACGACGTCGTTGATTCGCTTTGTAACTCGGTATGGTCCCTCCCAATTATGTTGCAACTTTGGAGACCTACCCTTTCGCCGTTGCGGGTTATAAAGCCACACCAAGTCATCTTGCTGGAAGCCAGTAGAATTAGCCTTTAGATCATACCTGGTCTTCATGCGGTCAGTAGCCGATTCGAGGTGTTTTCGCACTGTCCGATGTATCTGGTTCAACCGTTGTCTTAGATCACTTGCGTACTCCGAGATCGTTTGGGGTTTCTCAGGGGGTGTTCCGAACTTTATATCGGCTGGCAAACGAATAGTCTTTCCAAAAATGACTTTGGCTGGGGCTTGGCCCGTCGACGCATGTTCAGCGGCTCTATACGCCATTAAAAATAGTGGGATATGTCGGTCCCAGTCCCTTTGGTTCTCGTCAACCATCTTGGCAAGGTGTTTATTGAGCGTGCCGTTGAAACGTTCGACCATTCCATCGGATTGGGGATGCAGCGGTGTTGTCCTCGTTTTCCGTATTTCCAGCTGCTCGCACATTTCGCTAAAAACTAGTGACTCAAAGTTTCGGCCTTGATCCGAATGTAGTTCACAAGGCACGCCGTACCTGCTGACCCAATTTAACACTAGCTGTTCGGCTACAGTAGTTGCTTCCTAGTTGGGAATGGGGTAGACCTCGGGCCACTTGCTGAAATAATCAGCTACAACCAGCGTGTATCGATTTCCCCATTCAGATTCAGGAAAGGGTCCAGCGATGTCAACAGCAATCCTTTCGAATGGCACGCCTACGTTATAGGTTTGCATTTGTCCTCTCAGTCGTCGCTTTGGGCCTTCGACGGAAGCGCAAATTGTGCATCTGCGACACCAGTCCTCTACGTCTTCTCGAGCGTGGAGCCAGTAGAATCTTTCCCGCAATTTCGCTAAGGTTTTGTTAACACCAAGATGGCCTCCCGAGGATCCTTCATGCATTTCCTTAACCACATCGTGGATTCGGCTTTTGGGTAGTATAGTTTGCATCCTATAGGAGCTGCCATCCGCCATTTCCCATTTCCGCTTGAGTACACCACCCTCCACCTGAAGGGAGTTCCATTGTGCCCAATAGCTTTTCAGGGTTGCGCCATGCGTTGAAACGTCCTTCCACTCAGGTCGCCCAGTCGTCTCCTTCCATACGAGCAATGGTCCGATGTCTTCATCGGCTAGCTGGGCATTTCGAATCTCCTCCGATGACCAACCTTCATCAAATTCGGCCGTTATCAGTCGCAGATCAACGGGCGGTTCCTTTTCCTCAATCCGTCGGCAATGCTTGCAGTTAGCTGGACATGGGCGACGAGATAGGGCGTCAGCATTTCCATGAACTCCGCCCTTTCGATGAACAATTTCGTAGTCCTATGACTGCAATCTTTCGATCCATCTCGCAACTTGTCCCTCGGGGTTTTTGAAGTTAAGTAGCCATCTCAATGATGCATGGTCCGTTCGAAGAACAAATTTCTGGCCATATAGGTACTTGTGGAACTGCTTGGTGGCCTCTATTATAGCCAATAGCTCCTTCCTGGTCACACAGTAGTTCCTCTCACTTTTTGAAAGAACTCGACTGTAATACGAGAGGACTCTTTCTTCGCCATTGATCTGCTGGGAGAGTACAGCTCCAATACCGCCGTTGCTTGCATCGGTGTCAACCACAAACATTTTTCCGGGTTTCGGATACGCCAGTACGGGTGATTCACATAGCTTTTCCTTCAGGGTCTCAAAGGCTGTCTGGCATTGTTCATTCCAGACATACGGACGATTTTTCTCGGTTAGCTGATGAAGACACTTAGCTATTTTGGCAAAGTCTTTGACGAATCTTCGATAGTAGGTTGCCAGGCCCAGGAAACTTCGTAGTTGGCGCTTGTTGTTTGGTGTTGGCCAGCTTTTCACGGCTTCAATTTTCTCAGGGTCTGTTTTGACCCCTTCTGCTGATACGACATGTCCCAGGTATTTTACTTCAGCTGCGAAAAGGGTACACTTGTCGGGACTAAGTTTCAAATTTGCCAGTCGCAGTCGGGAGAAAACCTCTTCTAAGTTCCGCACATGCTCTTCGAACGTTCTCCCGATGACGATGATGTCATCTAGGTACACCAAGCAGGTTTTCCAGGTTAGACCACGTAGCACGTATTCCATCAAGCGTTCGAAAGTGGCTGGAGCATTGCAAAGCCCAAACGGCATCACCAAAAATTGCCACAATCCGGTCCCAACTGAAAATGCGGTCTTCTCTCGGTCCTTCTTGTCAATTTCTACCTGCCAGTAGCCACTCTTGAGATCGAGTGTAGAAAACCATTTTGCGTCGGCTAAAGTGTCCATGATGTCATCGATGCGTGGGAGCGGGTAACTATCTTTCTTAGTGACGTCGTTAAGCTGCCTATAGTCGACACAAAAGCGAGTGCTACCATCCTTTTTCTTTACTAGGACTACAGGCGCGGCCCATGGACTTACAGAAGGTTCGATAATGCCTTGTTTTTCCATGTCCGAGATCAGCGCGCTCACTTCTCCTTGTTTGGCTATAGGGAGACGTCTTGGTGCTTGTCGAATCGGCTTGGCTCCCTGTGTGTCTATGACGTGAGTTACCAAACTCGTTCGGCCTTGGTCATCCGGGCTTGTTGAGAAGATGTCACTGTACTTGGTGACCAGATCAGAGGCTCGTTTGAATAGCTGCACCGGCAATTTGACTTGCTTCAATATTGCAGACGTGGATTCCCGGGCTTTGTCTGTGTCTTGCCTCCTTTTCCAATGATGGTTGTGAGTAGCTTCCAAAGAGGTGATGGTGGAAACAGGCTGGCAGCTGCCGATGACTTCTCCCACTTTGATGCTCGTGGTTGAGTCTGCGGTGTTAAGGACTCTAACCGGCACATATCCGTTCCTTAAAGATTTTACAAGGCTTCGTCCTACAATCAAACTGCGCAATGCGGATGTCTTCGTTGGCTCTATCAGATAAGATCGGTGGTCTCCAGAATCACCATCAAGCTTGGCCCATACAATGCTTTCGGAAGAATTCGGTACATCAGTGTCAGTACATACCACTACTTTCATCTTTGGTGATTTGGACGCTGGGATCCTCCATCAGTACTTCGACATTCTGCCATTTCAAGACACGTTTTCCCAAGTCCAACGTGATTCCATGTGGTCGCAGAAAATCCATTCCGAGAATGCAGTCATCCATAATGTTCGCGACCAGAAAATTATGTCGGAACACAAGGTCTCCCAACTGTATCTGGAGGTTGACCTCTCCATGAACAGGTGCAGTTTCTCCCGTAGCTGTCCGTAGTGAGAAAATTCTGCCCTTGTGAAGTTGTTGCTGTCTAACTAGGTCTGGTCGGATAATCGATCGGGTTGCACCAGTGTCGATTGTTATGGTGCAGTGTTCTCCGTCAATTTGACCCGGAAGGCATAAGTCCGCTTCTCCACGATGTAGTCTTGACACGGTGATGGTGGTGCTGGGGACGTCGATCCTCCTAGCCAACCTCTGCCCCACGAAGTTGGCTCTTACATGTCACATGTTTCCCGACCCCTCTGTTTGAAGGGCTTCCATTCTGGGCTCCTGACTCGGTCTGGATCTCCTCCTAGCTGCACACCCTGGACAATAGCTCGGTTTTCTTCGCTTCTTGCAGTCTCTTTGCAAGTGCCCCTTCTCTCCGCAATTCCAGCATCTAGGCGCACCATTTACATGCGGGTCTCGCTCAATTTCCACGCGTTCACACCTGCACTCGTCTGTCGCTACTTCACGAACCCGGGCAGTGGTACGAGTCACATTTTTCGCTGCCTGAAAGTTCAGACTGTAAGCCAATGCGTCCTTAACCGTTTGCTTTTGAGCTAAACGCACGGCTTGTTGCAATTCCGGGTCCTTTAGTGCGCTGATGAATGCCTCTGTCGCTGCATCATCTCGATGTTCTGGGTCGTAGGCTGGGTAAGCCAAAAGTGCTAGTCGCTCAATGTCTTGGGCTAACTGCTGTAGGGTCTCACCAGACTTCTGCACCCGATGCCTTAGCTGTGACCGATAAATCTGCTTTAGATGATCGTCTCCATAACGCATGTCGAGCGCATTCATTATAGCATTCGGGTTTGAGTGTAATTCATCGGGGATGGTCTGCAAAAGCTCGGCAGCTGGGCCTCTTAGAGCAAGAATCAATGCAGTTGCTCGTTCCTGGTCATTCCAGCGATTCGCCCTTGCGGCAGCTTCAAACTGGGTCTTGTAAATACTCCAGACCGTTTGCCCATCGAATATTGGTGCTTGGACATTTCTGGATGTGCTTTGCGCTGCGGTTATAAGCGAGGCTGGTGAAGAGGTTACTACTGCCTTTGCTGCTTCCAATTCTTTTTTCATGTTTCCCATCTCATGGTTGATTCTCTCCTCTACCTGGCTGATATCATGATTTATTCTCTCCTCGACCTGGCTGATCTCATGGTTAATTCTCTCCTCGACCTGGTAAACCTTTTCCTCGACGCCTTTAATTTGTTTGTTCAGATGACCGAGCTCCGCTTTTATTTCGGTTGACTGTTTCTCCAGCTTCTGTGTGATGTCTGCCTTGATTTCGATCGCTTGTTGGTCCAGCTTCGCTGATTGTTCATTTAGCTTCGTTGATTGTTCGCTTAGCTTCGTTGATTGTTCATTTAACTTCGCAGCTAAACTGGATGTCTGTTCATTTAGCTGCGCTGATTGTTCGCTTAGCTTCGCTGATTGTTCACCTAGCTTCGCAGTCAGACTCGATGACATCAGCATTAACATTTGCATTAGCGCATTTTCTGGCTCCTTCGATATTGGTGTTTCTACTTCTCCACCTTCTGCGCCTTTTTCCGCATCTGAGAACTCACCCGAATCCAGATTCACGCCTTCCGACTCGATCGCGTCACGCAAGCGTGCAATCAGTGTGGCCTTTGTACCTTGCGTAGCCAGGTTTCGCTGTTCCAACTCTTCCTTAAGCTCCGACATGGTCAATTCATTAATTTTTAAGTTTAAGCTTCGTGGCATTTTTAATGTTTCTTTAAATTTTACTATTGTGCACTATAAAAATGTTCAAATTTTCACTTTCAAAATTTATCTTTCGCACTTCTTGACACCACTGTCGCGTGTTATTGGTTCGCGGCCAATAATTTTAATGTTCCGGGAAAGTGGAAACGCAATGTCTTTTAATTTAAGTTAAAAGTGTTTATTTAATGCACAATAATCAGTTAACACTTTCACTAATTTTAATTGTCACTATTAAAATAAATCTAACACTTGTCCATAAATTTATTATCGCAATTGTCTTCTAAATCACTTCACTATTACGAAACACACCCCATAAATTTACTATCGCAATTGTCTTCTAAATTACTTCACTATTACGAAACACACTCCATAAATTTACTATCGCAATTCTTATCGCGGTCGAATGAATTATTATCCCCATTCATTCAGCTCGCCTTTATATAGGGTCTCTACCTATTCACCCATTTCTCGTACATGGGCGAATGTTCTACCGAGAGGTACCTGGTAGGTTCGAGCAAGTTCATGAATGGAGTGACGTCACTTGCAGATGTTGATCATGCTCGTTGGGTTCGAGTAAATTCATTCGTTGACGTTCTTAATGATGATGAAAACAATTGCGACAGTAGCTCGCAGAATTATTTGTACATGTAATTATTTGTACATGTAACAATATATATATATATATATATATATATATATATATATATATATATATATATATATATATATATATATATAACAAAATATGCAAAATTATATGTATCTAACAAAATATGCAAAAAAAAAATAAGTATATATGTATATATATATATATATATATATATATATATATATATATATATATATATATATATATATATATAGCTATATATATATATGTTTGGGTGAGTACCCTTTTATTTTGTTATATATATATATATATATATATATATATATATATATATATATATATATATATTTTTTGCATATTTTGTTATATATATATTTTTTTTGCATATTTTGTTATATATATATTTTTTTTTGCATATTTTGTTATATATATATATATATATATATATATATATATATATATAGATATATATATATATATATATATATATACTTATTTTTTTTTTGCATATTTTGTTAGATACATATATTTTTGCATATTTTGTTATATATATATATATATATATATATATATATATATATATATATATATATATATATATATATATATATATATATATATATATATATATATATATATATATATCTTTGCATATTTTGTTATATATGTATATCTTTGCATATTTTGTTATATATATATTTTTTTTTTTTTGCGATCAGTTTTATATATATATATATATCTTTGCTTTAAATTACACAAACTTTATATATTCAAATTTATTTTTGTTAAACATTCAAATTTATATGATTTTTATTAAACATTCAAATTTTATTTTTTTTTAACATTTTACCTCTCAAAAGGAACTGTAAGAATTAATAGCAACAGTTTAAGTGATTTGATTAAAATTTAACGTAAAATAACCGAAAAGGGGCAACACGTTTAACGCCTGAACCGTTTTAAATTTGAATATGGGAGGAAATTGTAAACGTTTAAGTACCAATAATACAATGAAGTGAACTGGTATAGGACCCGGTACGGTGGCAGGCTGCCCCCTAAAAACATGAGCCAGCCGCCGGGTACATAACTAATTCTTCTTTGTTTCAGGTGACATCGCGGGTTGAGTGGCCCAAGTAGAGTGCCTCTTTATGGCATAGCGTTATGCAATCGAATTGTATAATTCTATGGCATAAATTGGTCACCGGGGTACTCCCCTTCTGATGGGAAAGTTTATACAAGTCAACTTGTATGAGTTTTCCACTCAGAAGAGGAATACCTGGCCACTGCAACAAAAATATGGATTTATTCCGGTTAGGTGGGTGCGAAGGGGCTCCATCACAACCCGGTTGCCCTTCTTTCATTTGTGGGCCATGAGCTTCGTCGGGTAATGACGAGGTTACCCCAAGTCCGCCTTTTTTTCAGGTTCCACTTGTTCTCGGAACAAGTACTTTCTCTCTCGGTGTAGTTATCTACACTTTTTGCGACTTCGGTCGCCTCTTGATCGATTGACCACCAAATTCGTGAGTGCGAAATTTTTTGTAGTGGGTCATCGTGCTTGGGAAATGAACCCGCCCCACGACACCGCAATGCTAGCCTGCCAGCGCATTCACGCGTCTCCAGACGAGGGCATTCTCGGCAGATACCTCCATCTTCTTCTGCCGAGGCAGCAGAACATCGCTGCAGTCCTTCACGGGCTTTTTTGAAAAATCATAATTCACTACAGAATACTTGCTGTGATGCACTGACGGACAGACAGGTACCGATTATAATAGGATAGTGTAAAAAAAAACTTACAAAACCCTAAAAACTAGTAGTCTTTTGGGATGATCACCACCACGCACTCGAGGTAAGGCTACATACTTTGGTACAGCAACCCCATAGAAAGTGATACTCAGGCACGAGATCCCGAACACAGATTTGATCTATCCATGGAGTTGGGGGAGCACATTATAGGTTACTGTCACTCCCTACATGGTGAGGTGGTTAACAGCAGGAACGTGGTATCTGCGGTTTTGGAAAGGACTGGAAAGAAGTTGTTTAAGCACACACTAGTTGCGTTGTGGGTAGCCTGAACGGAGGTTAACTGGGACCCCATCCCAATGGATGCGGGGCAATGACCGGCGCATTTTACCAATTCTGACGACGGTTGAGGCCGTCTATTGGCGGGAACCCACATAAACCTCGTTCTCTTTTTGTATTCCAATTTCGTCAGCTCACTTTCGTATGGTAATTTTGCAACCTTCCAGTTAACTATAATCAGAGCTTGAGAGATCCTATTCAGAGAAAGTAAACATTTCAAATTTAAATGGAATTTTATTCGTATAAATTCAAATCATAAATTTTATTGTATTTATAATCTACTTTTTCCGAATTTCATCTGCAGATTCATATGTTTTAGCCTCTTAGATGTAATCAGCTAATATTTATCATGATTTTACTTTTCATATTTGCCCCCCTAAATTAAATACCAATGATAGAGAACCATTAAAAACTTTTTGAATTAAACCACACTTTGCTTAATACGCTTTTTGAATTAAATCAATTATTGATACTTAAAAAATTCTTTGAAATTTATTCCATTTCTCCAGATGATACAATACCTACGTACTCAACGAATGTACCTAATACAGAAACAGGACATTGTGCCAAGACGTTATCGATTTTCAAGCTTGCACTCAAGGATATTGACGAGATGAATGTTACATCAGCTCCTGGGTGGCATCGTAAACCAATTAAGTGGATATTCTTGTGTGATGATGACACACTGCTTAGGTAATTAATTGCTTATGTACATGCACAACATCAATCTGATTTGTAGCTTTAATTAAATCAGCCATCTTTCGGCATGTATGCATATGTATCGAGCGATAACTAACCCTGTATGCTCCCCACATATTAACAACCTCACTTTCCTATACATTCTTGTATCAACAGCGTATCGAGGGTTTGTGATGCTTTAGGATGCTTCAACGCCACTCAGCACATTTATTTGGGCGAACGATATGGCTACCGATTACACTCAAAAGACGGATTTAATTATATAACTGGAGGTGGTGGAATGGCTATTAGTTTGCCAACAGCCCGTAAAATTGTCACTTCGTGTGTTTGTCCGTCGTTGTCGTCACCGGACGATATGATAATTGGAATGTGTCTGCAACGGTTGGGGATTAAGGCGATTCATTCGGCTAGATTTCACCAGGTGAATACATTAACAAATTAACCTCGGAATAATGCAAAACATTGACGCTATGACTGAATATTTCTCTGCAGGCTAGGCCATCGGATTATACAGCGGAGCTATTGTCCCTTGACGAACCAGTATCATTCCACAAATTTTGGCAAATCGATCCGGTCAGGACGTATGCGAAATGGTTTAAAATCGCCGACCAAAACCACCACAAACGTTCTAGTGCAACGAAATCCAATCAATCATTATGTGATATTAAAACTAGTCAAAGTACAAATTGTATAGGACAAGCCACAAATGGAAAAACAAAGCGAAAGAAAACAGAACATGTTGAATTGTAGTCATTAATTAGTTTTTATTCATTTACTTATTTGTATAAATAATATAATAAAATACGTTAAATTTAATTAACAAGTTGTATGTTATGTGAATTTGAAATGGTTAAAAAAGATATGAAATGATTTTGGTTTAACAATAATAGATTCATTCGCGTTGGCGATGAATACAAAAATTCAGTTTGTAAAGAAACCATAAAATCAGCGTTACTAAATAAATTCTCAAAGACGAGATAGTTGAGGAGGTAAAATTTTGCGAATGAACAACAATGAGAGAAATCGGAAAAATTAAAAACAGCGGTTACTTCTTTCGAGCATATCATGCCGAATTGGAATTATAGAAATTTTAAAATTTATTCTCATGAATGTTCTTCAATTTTTAACGCGTAAATTAATGCAAGGGAGAAGCTAGCCTGCCTGTACTTTGCGTACACCTGGCGTTCACTTTCATTCGACAATCGTTCAATTGACGTTGCAGTTGCTCCTGAAGAGCCAACATCTCTCGTGTTCTTTGGTAGATTGAATCTTGTGGACGCATACTAGGATTCCATCTGCAATACAATCCTTTCCATAATTTTATATTGCGCATACTGGCCAGCGGTTTCAGAACTGTTTGGATGCCAGATGTATTTGCACCATACAACGAGTTCCGATAGAGCTCGTATGATGAGTTTATATAGGACCACAAAGACACCGTCTTGTGTTTCAGATCCTCTTTGACGCGTTCAGATTCCGTATTGCATAAAAATGTGCCAAAACGACAAGAATACAGATGATCGAGGATGGTTATGAGGAAATGCTCATTGAACTCCAACGCATTGGGGAATTGTTGACTGACCTGCCAAACACAATCGATGAATTGAAGGAATACTGGCGATCGATCGGCGTCCGAATGTCGGTTATCTCCATGTCCAATTCTTTGCTGGAATTTATGTCCAAAGCTGAGCCACTCCTTTTCAATGAGAACTTCAAAACCACGCAAAGTTCGGTAGTACGGATCGAGTAGAATCATTGACAATGCCGTCAATTGGGCCGTTCGATCCCAACCATCTGAACAGTGAACAACGACGGATGTACTCATTGTCTCTATTTTATCAACAATTCGAACAGCACCAGCCAGAATACATTTGATATGCTTCAGCCACAAGCTTCCTTCTACGGCTGTCAACCACTTTTGATCATCTATTGTAGGATAGCAGACTTCCTTCAGCTTTCTTAAGCTCTCGCGCATTACATGTATATTATGAATATCTAAAAAGTTGAGCTCTACATTTTTATAGGCATCATCTGATTCATAGCCTCCTCCCTTCGCCTTGTTGGCAATTGCATTTGCACTAGGACGCGCATCCATTATTGATAGTTTGTCAGATTGAGCATTGGCTTCCATTATGTAGTTCAAATACAATTCATCGTCCGGACTTCTCTTTCCGCTAACCTGCAAATAAGGAACATGGAGCATGAATGTGAGTAGGTTTGATATTTCATTAGAGAGGATCTGTGAAGACATATTCAATGCTTGATTTATGTTTTGATAGAAACTTCATGAAACGAATTATTAATAGCTTTATTATGAATTATTAAAAACATACAATTACTTTTTTTTTTCAAATAATTTAATTATATTTGTAAAAGTTTTAGTGGTACACAGTTAACATGAAAAAGTTTCATAATCAAACTTACATAAATAACTTTTATGAAAATTGCGCTGATACATGAATCAAATGGGATTTTTTATTTATTTCCAAAATTTACTAGTTCAACACCGTTTTCAGTCTGCTGACAGCAGATCCTTGTGAGGAATGAATAACTGGCGGACAAAGTTATGGAACCGTGATGATTGGAGGAGACTAATCCTGGAGGCCAAGGCCCGGGTTGGGCTGTCGCCCCATAGATGATGATGACCACAGTTTTGTTTTTAAAAGAGTTGTGAAAAACCAGTATGCATAACCAGGATGAGGCAATTGAAATGCAACCAACTTTTGAACCGCTTCCACAGTGGCCATATTTCGCTCAGTGAAAGCTTATTTCATTGTTTACAAGAGTGTAAAAGCATTTACATCTAACTTCCGTCGAAGAAAGCTATTCGTTTTTTTTCCTTGAAAAGGGGTCAGGCCTTGCTTTGTTGTGTGAGCAGATGCGTTTCGACTCCTTTGAGTCATCTTCAGTGTTCTAAGACACTGAAAATGACTGAAGGGAGTCAAAACGCGTCTGCTCACACAACAAAACAAACCTCGACGGCTTTTCAAGTGTCTCTCTTAGAACTTTTTTTACAACCCAAAATTTTCAAGACGTCATAACATACAAATAACTATTTGTGAATCAAATTTCATTTAAGGGTACCCTTACAATTTTATTCTCAAAAATGTATAATGGATAAATCATACTATCACTAACAAAGTTGAGTGAATTTCGATTTATGCTGCATTTGTTGATAAAGGCCTACCTCCATGATTTTTTTTCAGGTTTTGAAGATGAAAGGTGTCCAATCGCGAGGAAGGTACGCAAAAATTTCGTACGTTTCCCCTTCTCCTACCTATCTTGACACTGATAAGGTAATTTTAAGAACTACTTTGAAATGATGTAATTGAGACCTTTCATATGACACCCCATTCGATTACCTTTGATGAAAAAATAGTTAAGGGTCATCCCCCTATATGGGGAGACCCCCCTTAAAACTCTCTGAAAATTCGTTTGACCCCAAAATTTTCAAGGAGCCATAACTTCTGACCTTTTCACAAGGTTTCATGGCTGTAGTTTCTATAGTTTCGGTGAAAAACTGCTGTGACATACAGATGGACGAACGCACAGATGAACACAGGTCGTAATTTAAATAGGGTTTTGTACTTCAGTACAAAACTCTAAAAAGCAAAGATGCTCAAAAAAGTTAGGTTGGATATAGCGATGGAGCTGTTGCGCGTGCACGAAAGCAGTAAATTGTCCAATAATGTCTTCTCCGAAGATAAATTTTCGCCTTTACTCCACAAAAAGTTTATCCGAAAGTAAGGACACCCCAACAGCCACCAGAATAAAAGTAAGAAATAAAAAACCAAATAGTTCCTTTCTCAGGTTGAATTAATGTTTTCCCTAAATCAGACAGTTGTTTCGGGGCTTATCTAGCCTCCTTCTCAGTGAGATCATTGGATAGATCACCGTTGCTATTGTTTATTGTTCTGAAAAATTTGGCTAGATAATTGGCAAAAGTTTCTGCTATCGCTAGCTGGTTATTGTCCAGTTTCCTTTTTTTTCTCTGATTATTTCACCTACCTATTAGAATGAGCAGCACCGGAAGATTTCACTGATATTGACTTTCGAGCTCTTCAAAATTTGTTTGTGCGTGTAGCACTGATTTAGGCTAGGAATAACAAGTGAATGAGGTTTTTCACATGGAAGTGTGAAGGGGATGATCTTTTCTTTTTGTGCATTTAGGAAGTCTTTCTTTTTAATGAATCAAGTTAGGAATTGAATCTGGACCATTTTTCTTAAAAGATGAGATGGTGAACGTTTCACTAGATTAATTTTAATAACTAGAAAAAGTTTGTATCCGACAGTTGTGTTTTAGGAGTCCCACCTGCACAATTTTACAATAATATACCTTCAGACAAAAAGAATTTAATGGTTTAAATTAAATTTGAGCTTTGAGATTGATTACATGGGCCTCTGTGCCCAATCGAGAAAAACTCATAAGATTATAGTTACTGCAATATATTGTTTGTTTTTTACTCAGGATTGTAACTGCTGTTGTTCGCATAGTGTAGTGGTTAGAGTACTCGCTGTGCAAGCCGAAGGTCTCTGGTTCATGTCCCGTTAATGGCAACGAGATTTATTTCGAGTGATTCCTCGAACGGACTATATAGCCCGTTAAGTTGTGAGACGTACTGGTTTAAAATCAGAACGTATTGCAGCTGGGTGCACGCACATACAGCCAAAGCGTGGAACTGACCATATCACCCTCTCGAGTGCATATACATTCGATCAAGATGATGAGATATTCTAAATATCTCTAAGCGAAGGCCCAAAAAGGGCTGTAGTACTAAAGCAAAAAAAGAGAACGGCTGGACGTTTCAATATTGAATCAATTTGCATTTAGGGCCCTGTTTATTTGAATATTGACTTTTTCTTTGGGACTTATCAGTTAGATTGCATAGTCTGAGCTATTTTTTTTGCTACATCATTTGCGATATTTTACTTCAACTGAAAAAACTCAACAAATTTGCCATGAACCCATAAAAATAAAATTCATATTTCTGGAGCAGTCAGAAGAGGTATTCTTCTATATTCAAAATAATTTAAGAGGAACCTCTAGGTATGAGAATAGATTTTGCAATTGTTTGAATTCTCGTTGTTTTGCGCTTTGACTTCTGAAATTTCAAAAATTACAAGTTTTGTGGTCAATAATCGGGTGGGGTAACAGAAGATTCATGGTAAGAGAAGATGTCAAAAAATTACTACGTCTTTTTGTTTTATTTCAATATATACTGTCGCGTGTTATGGTTCGCGGCCGATAATTTTAACGTTCCGGGAAAGTGAAATCGCACTGTCTTTTAAATTAAGTTAAAAGACTTTATTTACTAAAAATGCACAATCGTTAATTTCATTATTTCACAAATCGCATTTTAATCTAACTTTCACTTGTCTATAAATTTCTGTTACAACTGTCTTCACTAACAATCAATATCGCTTTTAATTCGCACTCCACACTATCGCAGTTTTACTATCGCGGTTTTACTATCGCGGATTTACTACTCCCCCATTCATTCAGCTCGGCTTTATATAGGGTCTCTAGTCATTTCTCGTACATTAACGAACTACCTGGAATATTCGAGCAATTCTGAATGGCCGCAATGACGTCACTTTCAGATATTGATCATGCTTGGTGGGTTATTGTGCTTTCGAGTACATTCGTTTATTGATCATGATGTTCTTAATAGTTGTGAAAACAATTGCGACAGTAGCTCGCAGAATTATTTGCACATGTAACAATACTAATACAATATAATTGATTTAAGTTTAAAAGTATGATAAATCATGAAATATTTAATAGACAATCCTACGGTACAATTTGGACAATAGTATCTTTTTTCCTTTCGAATGTTTTAGTCGCTTTTATTTTTTCATTCGCTACATATCTGCTTTATCGAGTCGGCCTATTTTATTTTCTCAGAGGAGGCATAGCTTCTATAAAAAGTCGTCGCAAACGTATTACAGATGAAGCTACCGATGGATATCCAGAAGACTGGGATTGTATTTTCCCATATTTTTTCAATAATGTGTTGAACAATATCTAATTTAAATTGTAAATGAGATTTAAATCTCCCCTTTTATATATAACAAAAGATTGATGATTGAACTGATCAGGAAGGTGTAGAAACATTTTAAAATATTTATTCCGCGCTTCATATAACAGGAACTTTAGTTAGATGTTGATCAATTTTTTGCACATATCACCCATATAACTGTTGCAATCATTTACACATTTAGGAATTGTTTTCGGGTCTTGCCTTCTCTCAACACCGTTTTCTCTGTTGTTTGACCCGTTGACGATAAAGTGACGTCGTTTTTGTCCTAAGTAGGTGCTTCTGTTTTTAGGGATCTGTAAAAAGATCAGTATCGACCGGAGTTGAGGCCGCGGTAAGCTACTAAAGTTTAAAATTGCTAACGCAAATGGCAAACCAGGCCTGGCGAAAACAGACGGGACTTGAGAGGACTTCATCGCTACCGACGATACTTATGGCCCCCAAATAAGAGTGGGGCATCCAGGAGGAAGCGGCGCCCCCTCGCACCACCACCACCCCCCATCCGGATGAAGATCCTATGTCGACATGGCCATATGTTTTCCATTTAAGTGAACGTGGCAATTTGATGTTATAGTCTTATATGATGGAATCACATAACACCATACCATAAATAGGCACGCGAACGGAAGGCCACTCTACCCTACGAGAGCACCTGTAAACGACTTAAAAAGGGGTGAGCCCACCCGATGGCTAGCTCATCATAGTGGAGGGGCCAGCCAACGTGGCGGGTCCCATACCTGGTCAGGTTTTAAAACAAGAGCAGAGACCGAGTCATGAAAGTATTCAAATATTTATCAGTATAAATATCAATCCCTTAATTTCATACGAAAAGTTATCAAATTCGGAATTGTAAATTTTCACTTATGTTTCATTTTTAGGGTTTTGTAAAATAATTTCGCGACCAGTCTGTCCGTCTGTCCGTCTGTCCGTCCGTCCGTCCGTGTGTCACAGCAGTTTTTCTCGGAAACTACTTAAGCTAGAAACATCAAATTTTGTGTGTAGGTGTAAAGTGGTGATCTCTTCAAAATTCAACTACAAAAAAAGTTTATAAGATATTTAAGGGGGGTCTCCCCATATAGGAGAGTGACCCCCCGAAAAAAAAATTTCATTGAAGATGGCCGATATGGGTATCAAATGAAAGGTCTTGATAAGAACTTTTCAAAACAGGTCTTAGTTTGGCAAAATTTGCTTCTAGGGGCGCACAGGGAGGGGAAATACACGAAAAATTTGTGTCCCCCCCTCGCGATTGGACACCTGTGATCCGAAAAATCTGAAAAAAATCAGGATTGTAGGCCTTGGTCAGGACAACAACAACAAATACGTGAGAAGTCGCAATTCACTCAAGTTTGTTAGTAATAGTATGATTTATCGATTTTATGTTTTCATGAATAAAATCTTAACGTTACCCTTAAGTTCAGTGAAATTCAGTACGTAGATGTCTATTTATAAGGTTAATCTATCCTGAAAGTTTCATAAAGATTGAATCATATTTAGCGAAGTTATAGCGGTTTGAATTTTCCTGTATTACTATGGAACAATATGCGCTGCATTTATTACTATGGCTACATATGGCTATGGAACAACATGCGCTTTTTACCGACTCAGACACTACAGTCTTGCTAGGATTTGCATGAAAATTTCAGGAATGATAGGTGTCATGTATATCTTTGAGAATCGGTTCAGCTAGTGGTATCAGTAATCGTAAAACAAAATAGTGGCTGTTTTCAATGCGAAGATTGAATAATTTTGAGTTATTTTTCCCCAACTTCAACGTTTAAGGTGCATGCTTTGAACACTTGATTCAATTTAATGAATGACTGAAGAAGAGTACCCACAATTAATGCTCATAAGTGAAACAAGTCACGGAGGTGGGAGAGAGCTCCTAGCAAAAGGGTTTTGTAACAATTCTAGGATTCGAAAAAATTGGCCATTAATCGATGATAACAGTACAGAAGAGTGGCCGCTGAAAAAAAAAATTCATCAAACTTAGCCGATATGAGTATGAAATAAAAGTTTTCACGGGAGTTCTTCAAAACAGTTGTTATACTGTCGGTTTTTCTTCAGTGGGGGCACAGGGGGAAATACATGAAAAATGTGTTTCCTCCCTCGCGGATGGACATCTGAAATAATTATCAAGGGAGATATTTATGACCAAAAACCTCAGAATTCGAAATTCGTTCAACTTTGTTAATAATAGTATGATCTTCGTATTTCATATTTTCTCCAATAAAATCGTCTTTGACATGTTTTTTGATTTGATTCGATCTGGTGACTGCATTTTGTAAATTGAATACAAAACCCTTCTGACATGAGCGTAGGTCTGTTTACCCAACTTGTTTTTGTTGCATTATTTTATTGGAACAAGGTGTTTTGCAATTTCATTACAATTACTACATCATACACTAATTAATCAATGTGCTGACAGCACGTGCAATTTTCATTGAAATCGGTAGAACGATTTGATGAAATATGATTGATGAATTGTATGGAAATGTAAATGTTTAGTAATAACTAAAAATACATATTTATCCCATTTTGATTCATCCCAAAGTATATATTATAGAAATGATAATATATTCATAAAATTAAACACCTTTCGCTATGAAACTTTTAATCGGATTCGCTTTTTATTTAATTCACGTAATTTATTTTTATTTTAATTATTGTTGATCACCTATTTATTGCTTGTTTCAAGTTCAAATGACCAATTAAATTGATTATTAGATTTATTAGATTTATTGCGTCGAAATTAAAATGAATTGCTAACCAAAAAAAAGAAGAATTTTCCTTTCAGTGGCGTAGTTTTTCAGTGGGAAGCAGAGTGGGAGGTAAGTATGCGGCCGAGTGGGTAGGGTTTTAACAACCCGCGACTGATCGGTTCGATTTTTCGGTTCGGCTACGCGGTGCCTTAGTTTGTGTTCGGTGTTTTTATTAGCGTAGAGTGTTTCGATTAGAATTAAAGTAGCTTATGTCTACCACCGCTTAGGTATTGAGATCAGGAACGTGCGGATTTGACTTTATTGTTGTGGAATGATGGAAAGCCCTACGAAGGTCGGTTTAAAGTAATGACGTAACTTTTTCCTCTGGAAATTTCTGGAACGCATTTTAAACGGGCATTTGACTCGGTGGCTGAGAATTTGTATTCGGAATCAGTTTACTCGCGTAATACCTGCGGCCGAAACTTCTTTCCGAACTATCTAACCTGCCAGCAGCCACTTCGGAGTAGACTAAGGGTGCCCCGACTAGTTGACCTGTAAGATACAGTCCGTTGGCACGTACCGAGACTTCTCATCTTTAGCCGATGAGAGGTCGGTTTACGTTTCCTTCGGTAAATCTCGGCCAAACGTGAAGAAATAATTACAGATTTTATATATTTGTTGTCGCATATTCGTTAAACGGTAGTGCATCTTTGTTTTCACTCTCCAGGATACTCTACATGCACGGTACTCCAGTTAATTTGAATTTTTCTAGGGTAAACCCCAATGTGAGGAACCCTCCAGAAATATTTAATTTTTTTCGACTTTAGAACTTTTACGTACAGTAAGCAGTGTTTGACCTTTTTTGAATGGTAACCAAAAACTGAAAACACGAATTTTTTGCCCGAAGCATTTGCTTGGATCTATAGATGAATAAGCTGATTCGATTATTAATGTCTTTGAAGTTTCAATTTGCATAAAAAAATAGTCTATAAGTGAGATTTTCTTTAAAATATCGTGTGAGACAAACATGAGTGATTTTAAACGTACTGTAAATTTATAGTAAGCTTTTGCTAAGTTGATAGCATAGTGTGAAAAAATAAAAATAAATTCAATTGTTAAAAATTTATCATACCAAATTCGACTTACCCCAACTAGCGGTTGAGAGCATCGAGTGATTGTTGCTTGTGACTTAGGATGTATCCAAGAAAGAACGGGTAAGCGATTTCGAGATCTAAACGTACAAACTTTCTTTAAGAAGTCATCACTTGCGGCCTTTGGAACAGCCCAAACTGCAGGATAACTATCACAAACCGTGTATTGTTCATTTGTTTTGGTAATTCGCCACGTATCATTATTAACCCCCATTCGTCTTAGTTCCGCCACTGGCTCGTACACATTCCAACCGTCTTCGGGAAATTGTTCAGCATACGAAAATGCAAATAGTTTTCCATTGAATGACAAAGGAAATGCGTATGTTTGCAACTTTTCGAACACTGTACGGCGCGAGTGATTTTGTTGTTTGTGGGCGAATCGTAAGTTGCGCATATCCTTGCAGAATATTTCAATCCCGTAGGAATTCTCGCCACGCGATGTTGATCCACCAATTTTTTCAACCCGAGATATAACGCCCAATGGCACATCTACAATAACTGGAGGGTCACGATCATTAATGGGGTGTGAACGGAAGTAGAGACGATAATTTGTAATTATGAGCGTTCCCACTGACGGCTCCCTGTATGGACAAATATGTGTGACATCATTCTTCTGATCCTGTTCTCTCTCGCCATTCAAATAAATAAATGGAGTTTCGCGAGGAACCTGAAATATGTATGATATTTAATATACGAAAATTTCTCTGATTACGACAGTAGCTTACAATTGTCTCGGCCCCATGTTTTGAGTTCAATGAACTAGATTTGCTATCGGAATCAAGCGAATTAGTACTTGCATGTTTTGATGCACTGAATTCCGGGTTTATTCTTTTGTCCATTTGGGTGCCGCCTTCACTGTTTGACACTCGTTAAACTTCTAATTTAATTAGCTGGCTGGCGAAGAGAAAAGGCGTCCTGTGCGATTCTTGACAAACAGCTGTGCCTTAGTAAGCAAAACTTTATTGAGCCTTGCTAATGCACTTGGGACATTTGACAGTAAATTCTTGTTTGATGTCTTCAGGCCTAGTGCTGCCATATTGAGATATTACGAAAATGTAGTTTATAGTGATTTAAGATTGGGTTTTGCTTTTTATGATTGATTGATGTTTATAAAGTCACCGTTTTTTGAGAACAAAAAAATTAATTTTATATCACTTGTTCTCGACACGTCTCAATGATGATTAGAGTAGCCAGACCTTCCAATTGTAATATAGAGCTCACATTTACTGATAATTCCATTCGTCTTCATACGATAATTCACAATCGAAGCGTTCGCCACAGAGCAATTTCGTTTGAATTGATTAATAATCCATAAAAAAAGTAAGAAACATCTAAGAAATTCTGTCGACTATATTGGCATTGATCTATCGAGATTATCAACTGCCCTGTTAGCAAGAAGGCAATGCCTGAAAAATTGTTTTAAAATATTGGCACGATTGGGTTGAAGCTACCTTAGATTGAAACTGAGTTTATTTGAAGCGTTTACAACGAATATAATCAATCGTTTGGCTTTAACGAGCTTCCCAACTTGCGATAAAATTTATTTTTCCTACCTAATTCATAAGCAAGGTTAGTAAAATAATGTATTTCTCAGATCGAAATTTCATATTTGGTATTTTTCTTATAAAATTTGTATTCGACCTGTTCTATTAATTCAGTCGATTTTACGAATTTCAATTTAAAATGAGTACACAACTCATATTTGCTTAGTTTGATGCACAATCATTGAAACAAATACTTATGTTTTTACTGATTTCGATTGAAAATGAGCATTATTTATCCAGAAATGGTTCTTACAAATTAAAAACTTCAAATCTTGTTTACCGCCTTCTCTGCATACCTACCTGAATGAACTCAAATGCACTCCATCAATCCTCACCACTACTATCCCACAATGCATTCATTTTCCATCAAATCAATCAACTCGCCATATATGTACACTCGTCTTACATTAGAGTTGGTGAGTTCATCGCGATGCTTGTTCATCGTCTACCCGCTGTTCGCTAATGTGTTGGTGATGCCCATTTTGTTTGCGTTTTTTGCAATTTTCCGCCCAACGAAATTACTTAAATCTGCCTGTTAAATCGTTTGCTCGGCCGCGAAAATAGCTGGAAATAGTGTAGTGTATACAGAGGCACAATTTGAACAATATTTTGTCATCAGGAAAGTTCGCACACAAAGTGGAAATTCGACGCAATGGGAAAAGTTTAGTGCGATGGATGACGTTTTGCATTCAGGGCTGGCTGATGAAGAGTCAAGAGATGGCGCCCGGCCGCGGATCCCGCGTTGCACTTATTCGCCGTCAGGAGTGACTTGTTGTCGGTGGAAATTGTGCAAGTGTCTAATTGGAATTTAGGATTTTGATGTGCATCCTAGTTTGCTTTAGTATCGAATTCTAGAAAGAAAATAGTGAAACGGTGTTTCGCAATTCTATTTGGACGCTACGCATGCGTCTAGGATATGTAAAAAAAAAGAACAGAGGAAGGAACCCACTCGGGGAATTAGTGTATTTCGAAGTCCGCGAGAAAAAGTTCTATTCATGAACCAATAGCGTAAATTGAAAGTGGAAAATGAATATGGGCGATCGGTCAGTGCCTCACGATAATTCTGGGCCGGAATCGCAGATTCGGCAATCGCCATCTCAACCCCAGTCGCAGCAGACGCATCAACAGCAGCAGCAGCAGCAGCAACACCCCCAACATCAACGGCACTTGCATCAACAGCAAATTGATGAGGTGAGGGTTTAAGAATCAAAACAAACTCACGCTAGCATCTGCTGTGGTCGTGCTAGCTGCGCGCTTTTTGCCTCTTAATTTCCTCGGAAGTGGTGCTGTCTGAGGTCAGCCGCTCCAAATGCAAATCGTCCGCCTCAGAACACACCCTCACCCCCTCTCAGTGGTTCTTAATGACTCTGTATCTTCCTTCTCCTCCACCCCAGCTTGTCCGTCCCATTATCCCAACACAATTGTAATGTGATTTTAATCAACATAAAACCCTGTGAAAAATCGATAAAAAACAATTTCTATTGCTAATTTGCGCTTCTCTGATAACGATTGATTTTGCTCCAAGTGAAATGTACATTTGTCTACTAGCCTATATTAGTATATTGCATTGCTAGTTGTGTTAGTCCTTCAAATAGCTAATTCTTTAACTTATAATGAATTTACACGAGTATTTTAATCGGCAGCAAAACCGACAGCATCAGCAGCAGCAACAACAACAGCAGCAGCATCCATCACAAGGCGGTGGACATCAACAAGAGCAGCAAAGGATTGGGGGTGTGATCCAGCCTGTCAGTGAAGCCGAAATCAAACACCCCTTACCATTGGCCAATACTCCGCAGGTTAGTAGTTTTTGTTGAAACAATAGGTTACCTCATCCCAGCTGGTTGAATTGTATTAAAATTTTTTTTTATCTACCCCATCTTCAGCTCGGCAAGTATTGGGTGGTTACTAATTTGTTCCAAGGACCAGGACAAAATGCTACAGCTTATAATGTCGGTCAACCCACCTCATCGTCAGGTGGGGTGGTCATTCCGACAGCCCAACCGACGCAATCTCATCCCGCCTTGAAAGCCGAAGCAATCAAGCAGGAAGAAGCCAACATCCACCAGCATCGGCACATACAACAGCAAATAGTAACGGTCAGCGCACCCAACACCATCCAGATACCAAACTCAATGATTGTGACACAGCAGGGATCGCAACAAATAACCAATGCAACACTGATACAAGCCAACCAACCTGCTGAGCATATTCAGGTGGCTGTGAATCCAGAGAACAGTATTATGATAATGGACACTTCGTCCAACAAAAACGAAAAAGTTATGTCGAACCAAAACATGAACACGAGTGAGCCAATGCAAGGCATTGAACGAGTGAAGGAAGAGAAACCGTTTATCAACTGCAAAATGCTACCGCATCAACAACACCTGCACAATCAGCAGATGGGCGGGGATCAGAAGATGCACATCCCGCACTTGCTGGATGTGCGGAATGCAGACGGATCGTTGATTAAGATCCAATCGCAAGACCAGGAAATGGGAAAGCCTCTGGGCGTGGAAATGTATAAAGTCAACATTGAAGACCTCAGCCAGTTTCTCTCATATCACGAAGTGTTCGGTAAACTGCACAGTGGAGACGTTATCACGCATCCTATTTCCCACGGGGGCACGCACGTCGTCAACACTGTGAGCAACGTACCCGCGACAATCAAGACCTCGACTACGAATGTAGTGACGTCCGGTGCGAATATAACAACGTCAACAGGAGAACTATTAATGCCGAAAATGGAGGCGGTTACGCAGATAGCGGGGGTGAACCAGGTTCCCGGAACAACCGGTACTTTAACGAATGCTGACGGGACAACGATTACGCCTGCCACCCACACATGCGACATATGTGGAAAAATGTTCCAATTCCGTTACCAGCTAATCGTTCATCGTCGGTACCATAGTGAGCGAAAGCCTTTTATGTGTCAGGTGTGCGGTCAAGGCTTTACCACTTCGCAAGACCTGACGCGACACGGCAAAATTCATATTGGCGGGCCAATGTTCACGTGTAACGTATGTTTCCATGTGTTTGCCAACGACGCGAGTTTAGAGCGACACATGAAACGACATTCGGCCGACAAACCGTTCGCGTGTACAATGTGTCAGAAGACGTTTGCGCGGAAAGAGCATTTAGACAACCATTTTCGAAGTCACACCGGCGAAACTCCTTTTCGATGTCAGTTTTGTGCGAAAACATTTACCCGTAAAGAGCATATGGTAAATCATGTGCGCAAGCATACCGGCGAGACGCCACATCGATGCGATATATGCAAGAAATCGTTCACCAGAAAAGAACACTACGTTAACCATTACATGTGGCACACTGGTAAGCTCATTTAGAATTTATTATAACTATACTTCCAAAAATTAACCTTACAAATATAATGTTGCTGATGAAGATACTAATGGGCCTTGTCCATTGATAAACCTTAAAGTTTGCAAATCGAATTAGATGGAGAATCCTCTTTTTCCCCTTTACCTCTGATTTTTGCAGAATCTTCTTATTTAAGGAAGACGTAATGTGGCCATTGGCATAATTCACACAGAGCAGGATAACCAATATTCATTTGTTTCATAGTGTCTCATTAAAGTAAGCTTAATTTGTCTTGTGCAGAGATTAATGAAATTCAGCATGATCAATTTTTTTTTATTCATTTCTTAGTGTTTGTCTCATTCAAGTGAGACTGATCAATGTATAGCCCCTCAGGGTTATTGGTTAATTTGATTAATTAGGTCGAAAGGGTTAGTAATTTGGTTTGGGGATCATTGATGGGGAAGGACCATGCAACCCTCTTTAAGTATTGTAGCTGCATACAGGGCAGAGCATCTACTGATGAATGTCGGTAGTTTCACGAGATGTATTGAAATTATTCGAAGAACCCGTCCAGGAAATGTTTCTTGTACAACAGCTAACTTCCAGAAAAGACGAGGAGTAGCAGTATCAAGAACAATTACAACATCGCCTACTTTTAATTCACGTGAGAATTGTTCCGGAGTATGGTGGGCTGACCTGAGCGATTGTACGCTGAATCGAAACTCTTAAGGATTTCCTTGACACTTTTTACTTTCCCGACATCTCCAAGGGTTTCATATTAGTGAATTTATCACTCTTCAATTGAGAAAAGTCCATTTGAGCTGTTTTTGTTGGCCTGCATATCTGTTTTTATTGATAATTATTGGAATTATCAGTTAGCGATGCGATCCAACCGCTATCTATCGGCGCTGAGGGCGCCATTCTTTTTTTGAACACAAGCGCGACGGTTTCTTATAGTCAGTACTAATTCGAGTCTCGTATCGCAAACACGTTTGACATTTTCTCAACTTTGTAATTCAACATATGTATGTTAGTTCTAAAGGTCGGTGTCATATCAATTTTTCTTATGCCTTGTAGTGACATAGGTAGATATAAATGTCCGTGAAGGACTGCAGCGATGGTCTGCTGCCTCAGCGGAAGTGGATGGTAAGATCCGCCGAGATTGGCCTTGTCTGGGGACGCGTGAATACGCTGGCAGGCTAGCGTTGCGGTGTCGTTAGGTGGGTTCTTTCCCCCCAGCACAAGACCCACTACAAAAAAAATTTCGCATCCACGAATTTCAGAAAAGGTTCTGTCATTATCGCCCGGAGTCGAAAAAGGAGGTAACCTGTTAAGGGCAATCCAATTGCTGGTTCAGAGGACAAATAGGGCCTTGAGAAAACAGATGGACTTAAAGGAACTTCGTCGTTACCGACGATACTTATGGCCCAAAAATAAGAGTGGGGCATCCAGGTGGAAGCGGTGCCCCCTCGCACCCTCCCAACCGGATCAAGATCCAAATGTAGACGTGGCCATATATTCCCCATTTGAGTGAAAAACCCATACAAACATAATTTGCATGAATTTTTCCATCAAATGAGAAATATAAACGTGGCCAATTTATGTTATAGTATTATGTGATGGAATCACATTACACTTCATCATTAAAATGTACGCGAGCGGAAGGCCACTCTACCCGGCAAGAGCACCTGAAACGCAATAAAAGGGGAGAGCTCGACCGATGGCTAGCTCATTTTAGTGGAGTCGCCTGCCATCGTTGCGGGTCCCATACCCGGTCAGGTTCCCACCGAAAAGAAAGACCGAATCTTCAAGTTCTTATAATCCATTGTAACTTTATTTTTACTGTCGTCTACGGAAAGTCGCAAATACAATTTTTCTGTTATTATATTTTTTAAATATTTATTTTCCCCGTAGAGAAAAAGGAAACGGAAATCTAGGCGCATATCAATCATTGATATCCATAATATTCGCGAAATGATCAATCATTAGAATAAATATATTCAAGTTAGATATACATATATGAATGCATCTGTTCAAAGCAAAGTATTTGTCGTGTAATCTAAATTTATACATAAAGTCTAGTTATAATAGGATATGTAGGATGATACGTTAAATTAAAAGATGTGTTGGAAAGGTCCAATTTAACACTTTAGGATTAAGTGCATATGTTCATCACATTTATTGCTCACAATAGTAACTGCAAAACGATACGAAATCAATTGAAAATACAATACATTTGAGGCGTTCAAACAAAAATGAATCGAAAGAATTAATAAATTCAATTTGATTTATCAAAGCTGAGTGATTCAATCGCGTTATGCACAAACATCCATTTAACATTCTTAAAATATCTCAAGACATCAATAATTTATTTACTTTGACTACTTTTTATTAATAACCAAAAGGGTACTTACTCACATCCTCGCCGGGCGCCCGCTGGTGATATGAGTGTTGCCTAAAAGCTTAACAATTAACGAAAATGGTGCGGTAAATTCGAAATGAGACTCTTGCGCTGAACATAAGACAACTTCCTTAATAAGATATGATGTCGAGACAAGCTGGTATGGGTCAACTACATCCGCAAGTGGTTTCGTTGTAGCTCTTTTCGAATACAAATCATCTGATTAAAAAATTTTTTCTTTTAACTCATTTAGCCTTTGGTACCTTCGGGTTTGTATATCGTCGATGTTTAAATTGTCCAATTTTTCAATCTCTTCGTCCAATTGTTCTTTTTTTCTCATGCGAAGCGACTGTCATCCAACTTTCTTGGAACATCTGTGCCCTTTTATGAACAAAAATCACACCTGGAAAGTGTTCTATTTAGCAAGGTTAGACTGTTCATTACATTCGGCGGTATCGTCCGTTCTTGTTGCCTCCTCGTTTGTTCCTCTAACGCGTAATATACGGAAGAGCAAAGAAAAGAAACCAGCAGAAATCGTTGGGCTCGCGCTCAATGTACACTCGACATCAGACCGGAAAACGAAAAACAGCGCGACGGCATTTTATTTTTTACACCCCAAACTGATTATTCAATGAAATTTTCAACATCAATTACAAAAAAATTTTCACTATCTGGAAACATCATCCCATTTCTTGTTTTGCCACTTATCTCTTGCGAACACCCCGTATCCAACATTGGTTCGTAAAATAAACAGTATCCCGTTCATTCACCTTCTCAATCCCATCTGGCATTTCCACGTCCTCGACTTTTCCTCTTAAAGCAACGTAGGCAAAATATTGCGACGCTGGCAACTCCTACTAGACTTAGCCCATCGGATAACCAAGAAGCTTTAACTTTTGGAATGTCGTTACAGTTGTTTCCGTATTTCTCGTTCTTCTTTGGGGACCTGATTATTTCTGGGAGCTAAAGACTAACTTTTTCACAGATGGTTTAAGGGAGGGAGAAACCTTTGCACATCCAAGCAAAAACACTTCCACCATACGTGTTGATGAGCACTTTCATAGCCATAAACTCCTCTCACGATAAAGATAATATTTGCATCATTCATGAAATGTTTCAATGATGATATTGCAAATCTTTCCACTTCACTTCATCGCGTCCAATGATTCATTTACGGAAATTATTGATCAAGGGTGAAACTTCGCACTACCCGAGAATCGAGACACAATTGCTTGCCTTTCTAACAGGACACATTTCCCGTTGCGTCATTATACTCGTATTTTGATTTAGCCAACATATCTAACGATTGAAAATTACACTTCGCGATCTTAAGATTTTGAAAATATATTTTGCTTTGTATTCGGAACAGATAGATACGATACGATATGCCAGCAAACACAATCAAATAGTCGAAGCTTTAAGTTTGCTGGCTAGCTAGCTGGTAGGCAGACTCCCCGGCGTGCTTGCGGCTTCGCGATTTCAAGTGGACTCTCGATCCGTCCAAATCTTTCATAATTTCCCTATGTTGCAACTGTACATCGAATTCAGCTGCTCGCTCAGTCGAGTTAGATTGCATTCGGCAATGAAATACACGGCACGGATGGGATGCACTAAATCAGTGCTCTCATGTCCGAAATTTGCAGATTTGAGTTTTTTAAAATTTACAAAAGTAAAGAAAAATGAAAATGATTTTTAATTAATAATAAAAAGTTAAATACAAAGAATATAATTTAAAGGAAACCTTTAAATTTAATATAGAAGAAAATGATATAAAATTTACATTTAATAACAATAATAAAATAAAAATATTTTATAATTTATAACTATGAATGGAAGTAATGGATTTTTTTCCAAATCTGCAATTAAAATTTCGAATAAGTGTTAGGAAGGTTTTCAAGCAGTTTGCTTGTGTTACTGCTCGATTACTATAGCCTGCCCGATCTTTCATCAATAGATTATGGGTCCTGAACGCCAACGGCAATAAAGACAATATTGTCGAAAAATAGAACGAGAACGTTCTCGACGACCATTTGTCTCGAAGTCCTTCATTCCAATAAATAAAAAAGTTTTGAGAAAGAACAACTACAATACATAGAAACTTCAGATACGCGCAATATTAATCAAAAATGATGCTTTTGGAATGTGTGAACGGAAAAAGTGACGACACAATAGCGGCTGCGACAAAGGAATGGACGGACGCAGACTTGAAAGCATAATCGGACATAATTCTTGCAATAGCCCGTCTGAGACCAAGAATTGTAAAATTGCTAAAGAAATATGAACAAAACTCGAAGTCCTCTTCGAAGAGCGGCTTTACTAAAATCATTGATATCGACAAAAACGCTAGATGGCGATGATGCTCGGAAACATTCTCGATAGTTCCTCGATATTGTAGACGAGTTGGCGGAACTTAGCCAAAGCATATATACTAACTAGCACCTGCAATTGAGGAGCTGTCACAATGCAAAGAGAGACAAATAAACGTGTAAAAGACGGATTAAAGTTCACCATGTGTTGGTTCAATTGCTTGTCAATTCAATTTTTTGTTTGCCATACATATGCAATTTTAGTCTAATTCTCTCTACTCTATAAGTACCATAAGAAATAAAATTTGTTCTAATTGCAGCTGCTATTTAGTAGATATGCTCTGAATTAACATTGAAATCAATCAAAAATTATTGGTTGTCATGCTCCTGCGCAACTTGCCAGACGACTTCGAGTATTGCCGATGCGCTATGAATTCGGGAGACGAGCTACCTAACCTCGAAATGCTTCGCATAAAAATCACTGAGGAATTTGATTCTCGTCGCGAGGCAAGTCGAACTAATGTTTGTGAAGACCGAAAGCATTGTTTGTGAAGAATAAATCTGACCATTCCAAAAGGAAGACGGCCGTAAAAAAAGAAGTCAGAACCTTTTGTCAAAACAAGAATACGAAAATAAAATGCTATACAAGTCTAATAAAATAAGACACCGCATGAAAAACTGCACAAAGAAGGCGATCAAACAATCTAAATGTGTTGAAGATGTGATTTTATCGAAATACCCCAATCAAGGTGGCAAATAGTAATGTGTGGTGTCTCAATAGTGGATTCACTTCCCACATGTGCTAAGATGTTCATGTACATTGATGAAGGGAGTGATCACGGAAAATTGAATTTAGCAAACAGTGCCCATACACACATAGTGGAAAAAGGAGAAGTGTTTTTCGAATGGAAGTTAAATTGTGAGAAGAAGACGGTCAAGTTCGCGCTGAAATAAATGAATCTTGTATCGGTTGGCTAAGTGACAGACAAGGGGCATCAAGTCCTCGGTTTCCCCGCTAGTCTTCACCTTTCAATTCTCCCAACGAATACCTTTTTGGATATCTGTTGTACGTCTATACGATTCACGGGGCCAGCCCATTGCAGCTTCCGCATTCTTACAGTCGTTGAGACCTTGGTCTCGTCAAACATGTCATATAGTTCATGGTTGTATCGAATTCGCCATTAGTCCTCGTCTAGCTTCGCTCCGATTATTCGCCTCGGGCCCCGTCTTTCGAAGGCGTACAATATGTTTGCGGATGCTTGAGTTAGGGTCCATGTTTCACACCCATAGCATAGCACAGGTCTTATCACAAATTTTTATACTTGGAGCTTTGTTTTCCTGTTTATGCAGCTGGTCTTCAAGATCGTCAAAACTGAATAAAATATTTTATTTGCGAGCTGTAGTTGGCTTTTTGTGAATAGGGAAAATAATTGATTGGCTGGATTCGCTCGGCATTTGTCCTTGTAGCCAAATGTGCTGGATGGATACACCGCTGCTACCATATTTAATGAGGTCCACTGGAATTTCATCGATGCCCGGCGCTTTATTATTCTTTTGGGTCTTGATGGTGGAACACACTTCATCCAGAATTGGTGGGACCAACGGAAGCTCTTCGGGAATATCTATAAGCTCCAATGTTCTGTAGCTGTGCGATGGATTTAGGAGGCTCTTGAAATATGATGGTCATCTTTCCTTAATCCTATTTTCAACAGAGATAATGTTCACAATGTCATCACGACAGAGCGTATAATTAATAAATAAATAAGTGGTTAGAATACTTGCTGCGTAAGTCCCTGGTTCCAATCCGGTTGGTCACAACGAATTTGTTTCGAGTGATCCTTCGGATGGACTATAAGTCCATCCAGTTATGATACGAACTGGTTTAAAATCAGAACGTATCGCAGCTGGATGGACGAAGATACGCTAACTATCTCTAAGCGAAGGCCCGAAAGGGGGTGCAGTGCTAAAGCAAAAATGCAATATAATTTAAGGGTACCTAAACGAATTTCAACTTCTGAGGTCTTTGTTGTTGTTTTACTTATAAAGAGTTACCTCCATAATTTTTTTCCGATTTTTTGTGTCAAAAAAATCCAATCGCAAGGGCCCTCCCTTTTCATACATTTCACCTCTCCTACCCTCCACAAATCCGGTAAAACTGTTTGAAGATCTATTTTGGAAAGCTCTCATAAGACCTTCCATATGATACCCCACACAACAATTCACCGGTAAAAGAAATCCTAAAGGGTCCCCTTCCCGTATAGAGGCACCCCCCTGAAAAACATGGAAAATGTTTTTGATTTTCAATCTTTCAAGAGGTCATCACTTCTGATCTACCTAACCAAGTTTGAAGTTTGTAGCTGCTATAGTTTCGGAGAAAAATGCTGTGAAGCAAGGACGGGACAGACAGACAAAACCGATTTCAATAGGGTTTTTTAAGTAGTACAAACACTAAAAAACAAATCGATTGAACCTACGATTCACACGAACCAAATCAGATACTATTTAAGTATACTAACCGCGATATATTACAGGCGATACCCCTCATCAATGTGAAGTTTGTGGCAAAAAGTATACGAGAAAAGAACATTTAGCGAATCACATGCGCTCCCATACAAATGATACCCCATTCCGATGCGAAATTTGTGGAAAAAGCTTTAGTCGTAAAGAACATTTCACAAATCACATATTATGGCACACAGGTACCTTGTCACGTCTCTATTCCATGCTCATATAATGAAATGAAAATTATTTTACGCGCTGATAGGTGAAACTCCGCATCGTTGCGATTTTTGTGCGAAAACCTTCACTCGAAAGGAGCATTTGCTCAACCATGTTCGTCAACACACCGGAGAGTCACCGCATCGCTGCACGTATTGTCTGAAAACATTTACGCGCAAGGTAATCTGATTTTTTCTTGCATTAGAGTTTTCTTTCTGTTTGTCTGATAAACTTAATTTGAATTGCAGGAACATCTGGTTAATCACGTAAGGCAGCATACTGGCGAAACACCATTCAAGTGTACGTTTTGCACAAAGGCGTTCACGCGTAAGGATCACATGGTCAATCATATACGACAACATACCGGCGAATCACCACACAAATGCACCTATTGTACGAAAACTTTCACTCGAAAAGAACATCTTGTGAACCATGTGAGGCAACATACGGGAGAATCTCCGCATCGATGTTCGTACTGTAATAAAACGTTCACCCGGAAGGAGCATTTGACGAATCATATCCGTTTGCATACTGGCGACTCGCCCCATAAGTGTGAATGTTGTCAAAAAACATTCACACGAAAGGAGCACTTGAATAATCACATGAAACAACATTCGAGTGATAATGCGCATTGTTGTAATGTTTGTAATAAACCTTTCACGCGGAAGGTAAGCAATGAATGAAGTTCGCCTTTTTAATATTTTATTTGCTATTATTCACTTGTAGGAACATTTAATAAACCATATGTCGCGATGCCATACAGGAGATAGACCGTTTGCGTGTGAAACTTGTGGAAAATCTTTCCCTCTTAAAGGCAATCTTATCTTCCATCAAAGGAGTCATACCAAGGGCCAGGATGTGGAGCGTCCATTCCGATGTGAGAAGTGTCCAAAAGATTTTATTTGTAAAGGTATGTGTAAAATCGCACTCGGACTTATTTGGAATAATGACAATTATGATTCCTTTTCGTCATTTAGGACACTTGGTATCACACATGCGCGCTCACTCTGGAGAAAAGCCTCATGTGTGCTCGTTGTGCAGCAAAGCGTTCGTAGAAAAAGGAAATCTTAAGCGACATATGAAAATGAATCATCCTAATGTGATCATTCCGCCTCTTGGATTGGTGACAAACATCAAAACGGAAGCGATCCCAACAACCGTTACGACGGTAGTGTCGCAATACAACACAATTAAAACAGAAGCGAATCCCACAACAATGGCAACTGCTCCTCAATATATGAATGAGCGAATACAGTTGCTCACTAAAGCTAACCTTCTCCCCATAAACCCTCTGATTCCTCACCAAGCGCCTACTATGCACACAATACAGCAAATCACAGCTACTTCTGCAAATTCAACAATTAGCAATACAAGCTCCTTGTCGGGAGCGACAGGGCTGGTTCCAATAGTTACTTCAACAATAACTTCGCACGCGACTCAACAACAGCAGCAGCAGCAGCAGCAGCAACAGCAACAACATGTTCAGTCTCAAATGCAACAACAACAGCAGCAACAACAACAACAGCAGCAGCAACAACAACAACAACAACAGCAGCAGCAACAACAGCAGCAGCACCAGCAGCAACATCAACAACAGCCTCCTCCACAACAGCAGCAACAACAAAATAATCCTGGAGATCCAACCCAAACAGTTCCCATCGCCATCATACAAGCTGGCGACCCTACAACAATAACGAGGGCATCAATTCAGTTGCAACACCTCCCCCCAGGTGTGGATCACCATTCAGTTGTCTATTAAAAACTACTAATAAGAGGCAAAGCAAAGGTCAGTTTTAAAGCTAACACAAAGATAATTGCACCTGATCTGTTACGAGTGATACAGTTTATGCTTAGGAGAAATCGAATAATGAAGCAGAAACTTGAGTTGAGCAAAAATGCCAAATTATCTTTAGTTCCAAGGATTTTGGAAAAATTGGTAATTATGACTCTTTAATTCACTCGTCAGCAATCGGCCTGTGCTCGCACAAGTAACCAAAGGTCATATCATGAAAATTAGTGTGGATATATTTCTTTTATCCTGTATCAAGGCAGATGGGTTCAAAAAAGGGTTAGCCATGTGTTTAGTTAAGAGTCTATCTTTTTACTGCAAATAGTCTGCTATTCAGGAGCGGTGCGGTGTTTCGGAACCAGTATTTTTATCGTTAGTGATTGAACATCTCATAATATTTTAATAATTTTTCGTATTCGGTTATTTGTTGTTTATCGTTTTCTTCTTACTTTTCCATTGATTGCATGATCAAGCATTTAGTCTTTAAGAGGGGAACAAAAATGAAAAGTTATTTTCCCGCAACGTTCCAACTGTTAACGTTGCTTTGTATTTCGAAGCAGCCTGCATGTATGTTCGAAATGGGATTAAAAAACATAATTGGACCAAATCAATTGTTCCAAAAGGATTTTAGATAATGCGTAGGAAGATAGGAGAAGGGATTTTACAGAAGTTTTTATCTAATTGCAATTACTCTTCTAAAGTGCAGTTGCAATCTAATTAAAATTGCGTGAAAATATACACGCATGAAAAATATTTTCATTCTTAATGCATATGACTAGGGATAGGAATGGACTTTAAGTTAGTTCGCACTGAATTTGATTTTCGTACTTTATTCGAATAACAGTTAATCATTGTTTTAAGAAATCTGTCTTGCTTTATCAAAGAATATCTTTATTTTATTATATATTTCGAATATCATGATATATAACGACATATATAAACCTATTTACAATTAAATCTTAAGGATCAAAAAAGAAAAACATGTATGTATTCCCAAAAATTATTTAATTACAAGGAAAATATTTTTCGAAGCAAAGGAGGTGTGGCACGGCGGGCAATTGATATTGTCGAACTACTTTCATGTATACCTATTATCTTAACAATATTAACAAAAATGTATATTCTAAATGTTTGATGATACAGCTATAAAGTAGACGAAATAAAGTGTAAACTGAAAATCGAGGATATGGAGGTCATAGAGGGAAAATGTAGATGTGTGTAATCTTTAACTGTAATGGTAATTTTTTAGAATTTGGATCTAAGATGAATTTCTACTGAAGATTTTTTAACATATGTGTGTCTGAACTTTTAAAGTTCCATTTAGTTTTCGTGTGTCGAATTGACTATTTGTTTACTGATACACTGTGCATATAATTTACACAATGCATACAAACAAATATATTATCGTCACTTATTTACGAGTACATTATTCTACTAATTATTGATTTATATCCGAGTTGTTTCATGAAACATTCTTGGACTTATTTGTTTTGTTGTTAATGAATCGAATCGACCGAAGGGAAAAATAGTTTTTTTGTGGCTGATGATCGTGTTTCATTTTTGAAATTGGATTCCATTCTGTGTTGTATGTCAACTTATTTGTAATGACTGTAAATTTTATTTCCAAAGTATTATTTCCGAAATTCGAATTAAGGCAAGAATAAAACGAGGTTGCATGCAGGGAAATTGATTTATTTATATTCAATGACCAATAGTCCAAATTTCATGTTTATTTGTAGAAATTTTCCTTGATTTTAATTTTCAAGAACTAATTTAAATTGCTGTAGAAAAGACAGAATATAAAAGAATACGAGTAGGATTGATTTTCTTAAGTTTATTTCATCAGTAATGAAGATCCGATATACTTTTACCGATTCCCTGCATGTACTTTAGCAATACTAAGAATCATCTAAGTTGATAAAAAAACTGGAACAACACAACATTTTCGTAATGGAAACAATAAAATTGCATGTGTATTCGATGATGTAGCATTTGAAGGATTTTGAATAGAAACCCTAATTAAAATTAATTAACGTAGTGGCACACGTATAACGTCGGTATTGATCTAATGAAAACTAATGCAGTAGATAACTGCTAAAAATGAAAATTATAAATACAATATATATAATGCATAAATTAACGTGAATACAAATAAGATACAACCAGTCAATGATTGAATAGCTGTATAAGGGCACTACTATAGTAGTTGTAGTCATAAGATTATAGAATAATTACAAATGAAACACTAATAGATTGACACATGCGTGATGTTTTTTATTTATTGAAGACTTCATCAAGAGGGATGGCATGACAGTCCAGATTGAAAACTGACTTCCCGGACAGTCTCTTCCAATCATCGCAGTTCTATAACATCACTCGCCAGTATTTGACTTCTAACAAGAATCTGCTGCCATCTTTCACTCCTCCCCGTTTCGCTACTGAACGCTTCCTTTCTTTTTTAGCGATGAAACTTCGTCTGAATAGTCGGTGTATTTAATCCTTATCATAATTACAACCCATTGCAGTTTGCATCGTTTTATGAATGCAAATATAAGTCATACATACTGTTACCTGTCCAAATCATGCCCCGACCTACTGTCGCCATTGCATGTGTAAAAACAACCACATAATCTAAAAAAAACAGTGAATTCTAGGCAACCGATTAAATAATATAATATATAATCCAAAATAATGAATACCTTGCAATAAATTGCATGAAAATCAGTCATTATTAAACATCATGCTCGTTCCCAATAAACAATCATCGCGAACAGATAAATGAGTCGAGGCAAAAACAACACACATCATGAATGATCAGGGCACTGCTGGAATTTAATTGTAGTGATTCGCCTCGGTTAAGTTTTACCACAATCGGGGTGCGATAGAAGAAGTCTTGTAAAACATAAAAATATTTGCGGCAGTGTGAGAAGAATGACATTACCCCCTTACTTGAAATGATATTGAAGTCAAGTGATAAGAATTAAAGTGAAATTATTAGGCTGTGTAACACAAATGATTAAAGAATGAAGTTTTCTCACCACGTCCTTCGGTTTTAAGTTTCTAGCAGCGTTTTGGTGCCTTGCGTCAATTGAGTAAGTATCTTGTTACCAGCCCCGTTTTATTGGGGCTACTCTTGCTAAGGCTCTCCGGTCCCGACCAAAATAATGCATCGTTGCTAGTCTCCAGCCCCTGTCATATAATGAATCGTTACTAGTCTCATCTGTCTATGTTCTTTGTAATTTGCCTTTGCATATATACGGGCAGTTCTCTGATGATTATCTTCCTACCTTAAGCGCTATCCCCACTCGAAGATTTTTACTTGCGATGACTTTAACCTTCCCTCTATTGAGGACGGGCGTGGGCACCCCTAGTTTGGGTCACCAAGCCTCCCAAAAGTCGCCCAAGCAAGAAAGCGACCGAAGAGAATAAAATTGGAATACCAATTCGAGGACACCAACAGTGATAGCTATCACCTGCACCCCTGCCACGCAGTTCATAAATCTCTGCAACTTTCCTCAGTTCCGCCACCACTTTAATACATATAAAGCTAGCACTTTCACGGGGAAAAGGTAAACTCTAGATTCCCTAATCTTCCCGAACACTACCACCTCGTACAAGAAACTCAGGCTTTCTTCGCATGATCAACGACCGAGAAATCTACTCTAAGCCACACTCTTCACACGCCGATAATTTAGAATTATTTATGGAAACAAAAAATGTGAGCTCTACGTTAAATTATTTTTTATATATTATTCAAAAATAAAAATTTCGTACATATTCAAAAATAAAATTTAATAAGAAATGAAAGCCACTTACTTTATCCTACTCCCTAAGCTAATCAGGGACCCCTTTTTTCCGCTTCAAACTGCAATTACCGCCAATCTTCCTCCTTTAGAAATTCCTCCAAAGTTGTCTCGTCCAATTTTCGTAATCGCTTCTACTTGTTCGCCCACCGGTGTGTTCCCTGAATTCCGGCTACTTTTCACTCGTCATTGTACTAGCAACTTCTGCTCGTGTACTCGAAAAATTATCTCTAGATCAGCGCTCGTCTCGACTATCTGCAAAGAATCCAAAGGTAGAAAAGGAGAAAGTGTGACAACCTTCCCGGACTTAAATAAGGTCGGTTAACAGCCACTCTTCAACCACCAGAAAATTTCGTTCAAGGGTTCAGGACCCTCCAGAAGTGGTTTTCCCGTTCGCGGGAGTAGTTGCCTTCGCTTCGATTCTACTCAAAATAGATTTCACTTTGTGGCGTCCCTGGTAAATAAAACAAACTTCGAGCTACATAAATGTGTTGAATGCATTTGGCTGACAGTTTGATCTCTCAGTAGTATTTGTTTACACCTTGACGCGAGTTAAGGATCTCGCTATTAACCCTCGCGTACTAATCCGCTTCGAAACTTGGCGTTGATTTTTTTGAGAATCTCATCTTCAGCGCGAATTGTTCTGTTTGTATTCCCACAAAGTGTAATGTGCGTGGTAATTACCAACAGTTGGTTGTTGTTTTCGGCTAACAATTACCTCTCCAGTTCTGCGAAAATGTCGCGATTACGCTTGTTTGCACCTACCGTGATGGATAACTCATGAGGGAACGATGATTCGGCAGTGATGTGCAGCGGCACGATGTCGTCACCCAGCTAAAAAGGGAGGTAAGGTGCTTGATGCTTATAAAAAGAATTTTTGTTGTTGTTGTGATAACAACACTTGCCTGAATATGTTTGCTTAGGAGTCACGGGTAAGTTAAATAGTAGACACCCGCTGGCTCAACGATTCCTTTCGAATTAGATGAGGCAATTTATGTGGTAGTCGTTTCGCTAGTGAAATGCGTGAATCAATGCCATATGGAACCTTTGCCAGCTTCCTCCCCATGAATCTACTGTTTCCTCCGGATGATTTAAGTGCATGCCGAGCTCATATTGGTCCATGGTTCTTTCGGCGCTTTTACTCCTAGTGATGTGGCGTGTGAATCGGAAGCAACCTAGCTACCTAAGCTAAATTATGTGGCATTGAAGGGCAAAAAGGATACGTGGCTTGCTCTTAGTAATATTACAATTAGTGGTAGTGATCAGAGGGAGTAAAACTAAGAAAACCCAATGTTTACTCGAAACAATCTATCCATATCGCCGATGCCGAGGTTCGCACCCATAGAGATTTATTTATGTGTCTTATCAAAGTTTAGTCAATTTTTACTATGGGTTTTCTACGCAATTTAATTTTTTGCATCTGCGGAATAATTACAAAATAATTTTTTTCGTTAGAAATGTTCGCTACTTAATTTCGTCGTTCTTTGAAAGTCGAGAGTCTAAATAAACAAAACTATCCACTTGCTCAAAGTCAAAGTATATTGCTGATCTGAGTTTTTGTTTTCTCGCGGCAGTCAATCATTATATTTTCTCTTTGACCCATAGCCCCAACTCGAGGCTTCGCAAAGATCGGGACATTATATTTACGTCGCCTGCATATGTTACCATTTGCGTAATTCCTGTTCCGGTCGCTTTTTTATAAAATCCACGCGAAATGCTCAAAAAATATAAATTTTAGATGTGATCATTGTCATAGTTTAACAATCGCGGATACAATTAATTTACTCAATGAGCAGTCCAACCTACTGCTGGATATTGCGGCGACGCAAATAAAGTGGGTAGTACCAGCATTGTTGTAAATCAACTTAGCATGACACTACCCGCCACACCATGTTGTTAACTAAAGAGATAAGGATCTATTTGAGTGCATATGGAACTTGAATACTATCGTCATTGTTGGGAAAATACCTACTATCAATACGAAAACAAGTGAAGAAGAATTAGATATTACGCCGAAGGATACAGCTCACTAATACATTTTTTTATTCAGTTTTGACGGTCTTGAAGACCAGCTGCATACACAGGACGAAAAAGCTCCAAGTATACAAATCTGTGATAAGACCTGTGCTATGCTATGCGCGTGAAACATGGACCCTCACCCAAGCATCCGCAAATATACTGAACGCCTTCGAAAGACGGGTCCTCAGGCAAATAATCGGAGCGAAGCTAGACCGGAAGCAATGGCAAATTCGATACAATCATGAGTTGTATGAAATTTTTGTCGAGCCGAATGTCTCAATGATTGTAAGACTGCGGAAGCTGCAATTTTCTGGCCATATGAATTGTATGGACGAACAATGAATACCCAAAAAGTATTCGTTGGGAGAACCGAAGGGTGGAAACCAGTTCGGAAATCGAGGAAATGCTGGTATAAAAATATTTTTATAACTACCCCCTTTTGTAAATTACCTTTCCTACCTTTAGTTAGCTTAAGCGAATTTCCCTAACTACCTTTTAATGATCTAAAGTAAATTTCCTTAAACATAGCTAGTATATAAGCAGGAATGTGAGTGAAAATAAATTAATCGCTGCAGAAGACCGAACGATTACGGTCGAAAAGCGATTTCGAGAAGAAAAATAAAAAATAAAATACACAAAATTAAAAGGAAGCTGTCTTTTTCTATTTTCAGTTGGAGCAATTTTACTTCAGCAATTACGTCGCCCAAATCTTCCTTTCACATGCATCTAACTAACAAAGTTGAAGTAATAAAAATTATTGATGAATTGAAGCAAAATACAGCACCAGGTATAGACAATATCACCATGGATGAAATAAAACTTATAAAGGAAGAGATAGCAGAATGTGTTGCAAATTGTCTAAACAAACATATTAGGAAGGGAACGTTTCCTAAGGAAGGAAACCTAGCAAAAATAGTCCCAATCTTCAAAGGAGGAGACCGTATGGATCCAAATAATTACCGCCCAATCGCGCTTTTAACAGGATTTAGTAAAATATTCGAAAAATTAATAAACATCCGTCTATCATCATTCATTAAGGAAAATTCAATTTTAAATTTACAACAGTTTGGTTTCCAGAAAAATAAAGGAACTTTTGATGCTCTTTTCTCAGTCACGCGTTTCATAAATACAGGACTTGACAAGGGTGACTATGTTGCTGCCATTTTTGTGGATCTGAAAAAGGCGTTTGATACGGTGGATCATGAGCTTTTACTTCGTAAACTCGAATTATATGGCATTCACGGGAAACCAAATCAACTTTTTAGGAATTACTTAAAAGGAAGATCGCAGAAAACAGTAGTCAATAATGTATTGAGCGACTTGGCACCTATGAAGTCAGGCGTTCCCCAAGGCTCCATATTGGCCCTACCTTATTCTTGTTATACACTAACAATTTAAATACATGTGGACTAAAGGGACACTATACACTATATGCTGATGACACAGTTCTACTTTACTCGGGCTGCAGAAAAGACTACATAGAGAATACCACTAATGAGGATCTAAGTACATATCATTCGTGGTTAAGTAATAATAAGCTAGCGCTAAATACTTCTAAGACCAAATACATTATTTTCAACCAGAAGAACAAGGAAGACATTAACATTGATATAAGAATTAATAGCGAAAAACTGGAGAGAGTGGCGGAATTCAGATATCTTGGACTCATCATCGACCAACGATTAACGTGGCTGTCGCATATAAACAACTTAAGAAGACAATTAGCTCCTGTTATTGGATTACTGAGAAGATATGAAGGATTTCCAAGCAATATCAAACAGATGGTGTTAAATGCACTCGTTCTGTCGAAACCACATTACGGAGTAGTAATCTGGAGCCAGTCATCAAAACAACACCTTAATATCAACTCCAGGTTGCTTACCAAGGCTTATAAAAATATGCTAAATCTACCAATACGTACACCAACCAGATTTGTGTACCAATCAGCGAAAGCATTAACATTTACTCAAATTGTTGAAGCAGAGAAAGCCAAGTTTATTTTTAAATGCTTGAATTCAAATTCGTCGTCACATATTCAATTTATGAAAGTATCGCAGAAAAATCACTACAATGTTAGGAACGCAAATCAATTCATAATACCTTTTGCAAGAACGGATCGTCTAAAGAATGACGCTACGAATGATGCCTTGCGTATATACAACAATCTCCCAGATTCAGTTAAGGATGCAAACTCACTTATAGTTTTTAAAAAAAGGCTCAAAGAATATTTATTTAACAACGATTGAATCTCAGTGCAATAAATTTCTACATCGCATCTTAGGGCCTTTCTTGACCCTATCGTCGAGATGGTATAGCAGAAAGACATTATTATGGAGAATCTCAGTCCAACAAATTTCAACATAGCATCTAAGGGCACTTTAAACCCTATCGTCGTGATGCTTGGAAAGACAGCTATCTTTATAACTCAGAGTTTTTTTTCCCACGGCGTATTACAAAGTTCATTTTTATCTCTGAGAGCTGATCACGAAATGGACAAGATGAGATTAATAGGATAACTTCACATAATTTGTGTGCCCCTTATACCGATGGTCTAATCATTGTCTGGGTGGCACACCTGAAGAAACGACGAAATGTGAAGTGCAGGTCGCACGAGCGTTGTGCGACGAAGAAAGTGTGATGGAGAAAGTGGAAGGGAATGGAGGTATTTAAAAAAAAAGTATTTTGTGAAGGCGAAAATGAATTCGATTAGAAATACCAAGGTAATGTTGAGGCTTCACAGTGAACCAGATATGCTACATTCAACCTAAAAGGCTAAAAATGTGGAGGAGTGGTGACTGGTTATTCCATCACAACAACGCTCCAACCAATTTAGCCCTTTGAACTCGCGTGTTTTTTGGCTAAACACTTGATCAAAGATGCTTGCCATTCTGGCAAGAACAGTCAAACGTTGGACACGATCGAATGCTGGCCATATTGTATGATTTTATACCCTATGGGTGATGATTGGTGTTGTCGGTATCATGTACAACATTCGGAGCATTGTGCAGCATCCCCTAAAATTTGGCTCCAATATGAGGATATTTGCCTATCCTCCTATCCTGATTCCTTCATGACTGTTTTTTATTTACCTCTACTAGATACTTTTTTTTTGAAATTCTGGTGAAATTCTTTCTTCAGAAAACCTCCCTCTTCGGTGAAACCATCATGGCTTTTATTATTGTTGACCCAATCCGATATATCTGTAGTAATCGAGCAGTCACCCAAGCCAATTGCCCGGAAACCGCATAACTCTGTTCCGAAATTTCAATTGCAGATTTGAAAAATTTAGTTACTCAAAATAAATTTTTATAAAGTATATGATTTGGAAAGAAATAAAAAATTTTAAATTTTTTGTAAAAAACAAATTTATATTGTTTTTTATTACATTAAACATAATTTTTTTCTTTACATTGATATTCGTTATAATATTTTTTTTTATTAAGATTTAAATTTTCAAACTATTATTAATTTTATTAAGTTAACTACGCAAATCTGCAAATTGAAATTTAGTGCATTACATCCATATATTCCATTGGCGAATACAATCTAACTCAGCTGAGCTAGCAGCGGATTTCGATTTACAGGTGCGGCAGAGAAATCATGTGGAGATTTAGACGGATCGTAGCAGTCTGCTTGAGATCGACACATTGCGCGGACGCCGCGAGAAAAGAAAACAAGCGCGGGCAGTTCATCATTCTTTGTGATTGTATCAGTGATTTGCTAAATCCCGGGAAATATTAAAATTACGTTTTCTCATTAATCGGATTAATTCTGAATTAGTGTGTCCGCTTAAAAATTTGCAGTGATTGCAAAATTGTTCAAAATTGGCAAAAAAAAAAATATGGCGAACCGATTCAAGTTCTTTGAAATGGAGATAGATTTTCGTGGTGGTTTAAGTAGTCTCGTTTCCCGTTGCCCTTTTCGTTTCGATTGAGCGGGTGGCAAGTGGGTGTGATTCAAAGATATTGTTCTACATACATTATGGAGGATTTCAATGTTTGCAGCAACAATACAGTTATCATAAAGTTAACTTGGTTTGCTGGCTGATTTTTTCAAAAGTTTTGTGTTTTTCAAACTTTTTTTGTCTGGATTTAATAGATTCGGTAATTAAAATGAGTCAAAAGAGATTTTATGTTGTTATGTGGCATAATGACTTTTGAATTAAGCCCGCCTGTAAGGAAGTTTTAATGGGTATAATTTTCCACATCCTTAGAAGCGCTTTATAACTGGTTTGATAAGGAATGGAAATCATCCAACGATTTTGCGGAACTAAGAATGAATGCCAGCAATGAATGACTAGAACATCGAACATTCTCCTCCGCTGCTGCCACTGTTTCAATCCGAAGATAGAAGAAGCAATATCTTTTATTGCTGGTTGAGTGTTTTGTGTCACCGTTTAAGTGCATACTGACTACGCGTGCGCGAAGTTCTTTTCATTCACAAAGAGCAGCGCATTTTTGGCAATAGTTGTTTTTTGTTCGTGGATATGCGAACAAATTTGTGCTGCAAGCAAATTAGGTACTGCGGCGCCCATTGTTCGGGTGAATTGTGAAGGTGGATAAATTTATAGAAGTGATTGACTGTGGGTTACTTGATTAATTGAGAAGATAATTGTCTTGAAGTTTAGTTGATCAAAAGAGACCGGTTTCAGACAATAGTTTCCATATGAAGATAATCACTTTAAAGTTGCATTGGATTTATTTAAAAGTAAGATGATGATCAAACAACTAATAATTACGACCGGATAAAACGCGACCGCACTGTCTCATGACAAATACCAAGTTTACGAAGAGACGCGCCATTCAGTCACACTAATGATTAATTATTAATCAACAAAGTAAAGTATAAACATACCGTCTGGACGGTGCTGCAAGAGAGGGAAAAAATAGACTAGCGGAGAAACTCAATGCCCGGATTTTAACATTTTTTTTGGAATCGCGTGTCTTTTAGCAAATCGAAGTAGAAAAGAAATTTCGTAAGAAAAACGTTTTAAATTGCATGAATTCCGTTACCAAGTGCGCGTTTTACGATTTACAAATTTAAAAAAAAATCTATGCATGTGTTAATGTAAAAATTAGAGTAGATAACCATTGTAATAGGTTCGGCCAACCCGTCTACGAGCGCTCGCTAGAAGGTTGGGTAAGTACCCATTTGTTTTCTTTTTTTTTTTTAAATGGTCTTTATATATCAATATATATTTATATCCATATTTATTTGTATACCTGGTTTTAAATTGACAAAAAAAAAATTAACATCGAAAGTGATACTAGAAGCATGCACGCGGTTGAAGATAGAAATTTCCTTCGTAAACGGTCACGTGTTGCCGCATTCATATCGTTGGCTATGTCAACTTTAATTGTAGTATCTCGCACCGAGACCGATTCGATAATTCCGATTTTTCTGAACTGAGACCATATCATTTATAAGTTATTGTGCTATTTGATCTGATTCGTACAAATAAGTCGATTTTCTTTTTTTGGTAGATATGAAGTTACAATTTAATGGAAGTACCTTAGACAGAATGATGTACAATAATAGATTTTTGAGTTAACTACGGAAAATCGAGTAATAACTAGTTAACTTTAAAAAAATAATTTGATAGTAAATAAATGTTTGAAGCTGAAATAGTTTGATTAGGAAAAATAAGATAACGTTAGAAGTATAAATAAAACATGATGAATTAAACAGAGAACTCGGCCTTTCCGTTCGTTAAACCTGACCGGGTATCAGACCCGCAACGATGGCAGGCCCCTCCACTAAAATGAGCTAGCCATCGGGTGAGCTCTCCGCTTTTGATGCGTTTCAGGTGCTCTTGCCCGGGTAGAGTGGCTTTCCGCTCGCGTGCCCTTTTATGGTACATAAATTGGCCACGTTTATATTTCTCACTTAATGAAAAAAATTATAAGTTAAGTTTGTATGAGCTTTTCACTCAAATGGGAAATATATGGCCACGTCTACATTTGGAGCTTGATCCGGTTGATAGGGTGCGAGGCGGTACCGCTTCCACCTGGATGCCCTACTCTTATTTGTGGGCCATAAGCATCGTCGGTAACGACGAAGTTTGCGCTCAAGTCCGTCTGTTTTCTCCCGGCCCAGTATGATACTGGCTATAGACAATTCAGCCCTTAGTACGTTACCTCGACCTCGATACCAGTCGATCGTCATTCGACCCCTTTTTAATTCGTGAATGCGAATTTTTTATAGTGGGTCCTTGTGCTGGGGAAAATAACCCACTCCATGACACCGCAACGCTCGCCTGCCAGCGCATTCACGCCTCCCCAGACAAGGCCAATCTCGGCGGGTCGTAGCGTCCTCTTTCGCTGAGGCCGCAGACCATCGCTGCAATCCTGTACGGACAATTTATTCACACTTTATTCACTGTATATCTTTTTCACGGGATTTTCCAGATGGCTTCTAAGATTTTTAAATTCTTTTTTAAATTCCATCCTCACTTCAAGTAATCCTTTGGCGTGAAGTTGCGCCAGTCTTCGCTGCTTTGTAAATTACACATTTTTTTCTTGAAAAGCCGTCGGGCCTTGCTTTGTTGTGTGATCAGACCCGTTTCGACTCCTTTATCTTCAGTTTCAGTATGATTAAAGGAGTCGACGCGTTTCGACTCCTTTAATCACAATGACACTGAAGATGGCTCAAAGAGGTCGAAACGCGTCTGATCACACAAAAAAGCAAGGCCCGACAGCTTTTCAAGAAAAAGAGAGAATTGGCCTGCGGATATCAAATTTACACACAACATTAGCTATGCCACAAACCAAGTTGTTGGCACTAGTCTGTGAAATTCCAGCATAAGTCCTACCTCGTTTTATGAAGCATTCTATTTCATTGCCCTCTAAATATAAATCTGCTTACATAGTCTTAGAGATTCATTCAAGTCTTTATTGAAATATAATCTTTAAGAATAATGTGACCATAAATCTATTCAGCTTATACAACATAATTATTATACAAAAAATTTCACGAAATACCTCTTACTAATAAAGGAACATTACAAATACGAATAGCTTAGAACTCATTTGGCTCAATTATCATTGATTGTAACATATCGATGAGTTGACCATTTTGCTGTAAGATACCACTCAACTCAAGCCTCTCAGCTGTCAACGCCTGCAATCACATCATTAAACATATTCTATTAAATTACTGTACACCAGTTCGTGCCTGCCCATCTTACCGAAATTTTCTTACGTAGTTCAACTTTCATCGATGTGTGTATATTGTCCGTATTTTTCACTTCATCGTCCATTTTTAAGTCATCTATAATTTGCAAAAGGCGTTCACGATAATCGCGTAATTTCCTATCACCATCCCGAACATCTTTCTCTAGAATTTGCGTCTGAACATACAAAGTTTGAGCTAATTTATACCAATCGGCTAGGCACTCGGCTATTTGCGCGACATTTGGTTGCACGTTTTCGGTAAGCAGGGACTTGATACGTTTCCCATTGCTAGAGATCTGGAGGGAAAAGAAAAATTGAAAGGCATTGATTACAATCACGTTTTTAACCAGAATGAATAGCTTCAAACCTTAATTTTTTCTAAAGCATGGAATTGCTCATCGTTGTATGTTAAGGTTCTTGTTGCACGATCACGCAACAAATGCTGCCATGAGTCTCGAAGGCGTTCTACTAAGTATTTCGCGCGAAAACTGTCGCGAGTTTGTAGCGGTCGTAACTTATCACGCATAGCTCCTCGCCATTCTCGACTGGAAAAGAGGTGTTTCAGTTCGATTGGATACAATTGTACTCTTCCCCTTACCTTAGCAGTTCTTCAACCACGAAACGATTGAACAATTGGAGAACACGTTCTGCTGTACTATTAAAATCAGTTTTGAGCGTTTTAAGTTCACCGGTGACCATTTCAAATTCACTGCAATTTTTGTTCTGTTGTTGATGAAGAAAATATAATTTTTGAAATATTTAGTAAATGCTACAGTCCTTGAAGAGGATGAATAGATACTTACCGACCCCGGCACCATTGTGATAGTAGAAATCAAATCCAGAACGGTGACCAACAGGTCTTGGAAATGATCCGTTTTGCTGAAGTGGGATAATTCATATTATAATTATATATACTAGTCCAGGAAAACTTACGTTACTAAGTTCTTCTGAGTTATTTTTAACGTCTCCGTGAATTGTTCAACTCCCGACTGAATCAACAAGTCCATATTTGTAAAGTCTTCAATTCTCCTTTTGCATTCGTGACCAACACTGCATGCTACCTTAGCTAGGCTGGCGTCATTCTCAACAGAAACGCCATTTGGGAATGTAGGGAACTTTGGTAGCTCTAGTTCGGGCGGGAGCAGGACATTGTTGTTATCTCTGCTGTATAGAAAAATTGGCACATCACGGCTGGTAGTTGGATATCCTTTGACTGTTGCGATAAATATTAGAAAATGCGCTAATCGATCAGAAGTCACAAACATGCTTACCAGTTGAATTCACCCCAACTTTACTTTCCAGATGCTCATTTGCTAAAAGTAAAATCTGATTTTCCGGTGCTACATTGGTTTGCAGATGAATGTGCTCCCTTAAGTTGTACAAAGTATCATCATTCTCCAAATACACTTCCACACTAGAAGTTCTGTTGGTGTAAAAAATATGTAGCACCCTCTTGCTTAAGATATTTGTAACTTCTTGAAAGAACCGATCAAATGACCACATCTTCTCCCGATTTTCCTCGAGTAAACCGGCCAGCAAAGGTGTCACTAGTGCTTTGAGCCCTTGACTCAAGCGACAATGAGCTGGTAGCACTCTAGACCATTCAATGGGACCATTTTCGGTCATTTGAGTTCCTGATATCACACCCGAAGCTTTTTTCGTCGTAATTAAGTGCATCGTTTCTCTATTCTTCCTGCCGCCATACGGTCGAAATGGTAAGTTCCCAGTAGCTACGTGGTATAAAGTTACACCAATTGACCACAGATCAACGTTTGCGGTAAACGTTCGTGTAACTGATTTTCGAAGCACTGCACGTTCATACATGTCAGGATGCAGATACTCCTCGGTGCCGTACAGCGACATGAAGGGTTGATTATCTTCAAGTTCTCGGGCTGCACCGAAATCAGTTAGTTTGTAAATAGTTTTACCATCTTCTGAAATGAACTTCATAATATTCCCTGGCTTCAAATCGCGGTGGACCAGATTGTTGTCACGCAAATGCTTCATTCCAGCACACAAATGCTCCAAGACCAAAAGAAATTCTTCCTGTGGCAAACCGTACGTATTTTCCGGATCGTCGAGGATGTTAAATAAACTGCCACCAGTGCATAGTTCCATTACGATCACTTTACCTCGTCCTTCCTGATCATCCTCGATTGCTAAGAGTTTCACAATATTCTCATGATTGACTTTTTTAATCACTTCAAATTCACGCATTTGAACTTCCATGGGACGCATATGACTCATTTGGTTGAATGTTTTAACTGCCACAGGCTCGCCATTATTACGATTGACGCCCTGGAATGGATATAAAATGTTCGGCATGAGTAAAAACAAAACATTCAACATAGGTTGTCTTGCAGCGCGGCAAATACTATCTTTTCAAGCATTTCGTTCTTTAATGACTTCCCTAAAAGAAGTACTCACTACCAACTTTTAAGCTTTATTCAAATCTCCCAATTACAATTAGATTTCACGTCTAAACCGATTTGACCCCGATTTAAGAGTAAGTAGGGATAACTAAACATAGTGTCTGTCGTTTGAAGAATATGAATAATAAGCTGTGATCCCTCTTCGGAAAAACGATTATCGGATCATCAGACTTTTGTTGAAGGTTGAATCTGCGGAATTCAAGCATCGATTCCATGAAATTCTAGACGATAATTTGTTATTATGCCGCAGGGGTTCCCCGACATTATCTTGACACTTAACTACGTCGACAAATTTTATTTGTAATATATTAATCACCTGAAAAACAGCACCAGTTGCACCTTTCCCCAGGACACTAGTAGTGCACCAAACATAGTTCAATGATCCTCTGAGAAACGACATTTCACGTAGTTTTCCTGTGGGCTACTCAAACCAGTTCAAATACACAAAGCAGCTAAGCAAGAGCGCCCATAACAAATGAGCTCAAGGGAAGTTCGTAGTTGTTATCCTTTTCCCAAACACTGTTTTTATTATTCTGGCGATCGTAAGACTGCTTGGCACGTATCTCCGTATTGTTTATGTCCACAACTAAGCCCAGCTGATGAAAAGTGCTTCGGCCACAAGGCGACAAACTTTCTAAAATGATGTATGACATTTGTTGGCCCAGCAGGAAAATTGATATTTCTTGGTAGAATAAGTTATATTCATTGGACATGTGAAACATCAAAATAAGTGAATAGGAGAAAAAAGAAGTTTGGAAAGATATTTACGTTTATTTTACTTGTTTTTAGAACATGAGCATAATTGGCTGGTTATTAAATCTCGTAAAGAACATAAAATCGTAAAATGTCTGAGCAATGACCAGAGCACAATATAAGAAAATATCTTCTTATACTGTGGAACCTAGTCTGACCTAGTTGGGACACCGCTTGCTTGACAGGATCAATTCACAATCAGAATTTAGTGTCAAATTCTTATTGGACTTGGGAGGAATCGGATGCTTCCTCTTATCATAACCACTAATGTGTTCTTATTTTGTTTAGTTAGTTGGATATAAAATTCGGTGCTACTAAAAAACAAAACAAAGTACATCTCTTCATAAAATGGTTGCTAGTACCAACACTCCAGAGGAATCGCCTTCATCATCAGATACATCGACTTCACAAGATGAACAAGCAAAAGCTTGGGGATATGATTTATATCCGGAGCGACGAGGAAGTACCTATAAACCTAAGTGGAGTCGTGTTCTTCTGGGTCTCGAAGGAACTGAGAATTTAGATAAAATCAAATGTGAACGAAATGTGTATTGGTGCATAAAGAATAGTCCGCTTGTGAAGTTGATGATGGGCGCTCTGAAGAGCTCCGGTTGCCCCATTGACATTCGTCGTCATATCTCTTGCGAGATTTGTGATAAATCCGTGACTGGTGGCTACGATCCAATCACTAATCAAATAGTTGTTTGCCAAAATATGGCACGCAAGGAAGGCATGGTCCAAGGAGTGTTAACCCATGAAATGATTCATATGTTCGACTATTGCAATAATGATTTGGATTTCAAGAATATTGACCACTTGGCTTGTACGGAAATAAGAGCGGCAAACTTAGCACATTGTTCGTTCTTGAGCGCTTGGTTCCAAGGTGATGCATCTTTCTTCAATATCAAAGAAGCGCATCAGGTAAGTGAAAATTCTATCAATTTCTCTTTCAAAAATCCTCATATTCTATGGAGAACACACATTTTATTTCAGAAATAGATGTTTTCCAAATCATTGTTACCATTTGTCTCAAACTCAAACTGCACTACAAATTTATCCTATTGTACTTCGAACCCTTCCTTAAGGAACTTTAAAAACGAATATCTTATAGTAATCGATTATTGCACATTCATATACATTGCCTAAATAAAAATTGTCGGCACATTTGCAAATAACTAATTTACTTTATAATATGCATCGCCAGAACTGCGTCAAGACCAAAGCATTGGAATCGGTGTTAGCAGTGAGGAAAGTCACACGAGACGAAGCGATCGATGCAGTTGAACGAGTCTTCCCCAAATGCTATGCTGACTTGGAACCAATCGGCCGGAGAATTCGTAGGAACTCGGCAGACCAACACAAAGCGTACTTAGAGGGTCCAATGTATGGATATGATGTATAGCTAGCTAGAAAATTTGGAGGCAAAGTAAAAAAATATTTGTGATTTTGAAACTGTTTTATAGTAGATTTAGTACTGTCGGACTATACAAATAAAACATAGAATTTATAAATTAAATAACAAATTAAATAGTGATTTTATTTCAGTTATCACTCTTTTTGCTTGGCTTTCTGTCAACCTGCTTGCTATCACTCGAGCTTGATGATTTGGAAACTTCAGACTTGCGTGACCGAATGTGCTGAAAACAAAAATTTAGAGATAAATGAGTTCTTTACTCATGGCAGCAATTTGAAAATACCTTCTTTTTCAAAGAAATGTAGCTGCCTTTCATATCGAGATTCCGATTAATGAAACTATCGTCGCATTCTAAATTATCGTTTCTGCTCTCTTCTTCTTCGGGCTTTGAGGCTATCTGTTCGGCATCACAGTTTAGACTTAAGAGCAATCTTTTGGCATCATCACTGTATGCAGGATCAAGGACGTGACCGCTTGGATTGCATTTAAATAAATATTCAGCTAAAAAGTCGATAGGGTCGTCAGGTTTAACCTCGGCAACTCTAAGTAAACCCTCGGTTAATGTCGGCAAAACATATTTGCATAAATAGCTACGAAGTGGTAAACTCTTTGCTTCAAGAACTTCTTGTTCTTGTCGTTTCAGTTGCTCGAACTTTTGGGTCTGAAATGAATGATGAAATAAATTTTTATTAATATGAAGCTAAAGCAGTTTCCCTTGTTTTACTAAAGTTTTAGACAAGAAATTGAAATTAGCGGGATTTTGATAGGAACTTATTTACTTTTTACTTAGTCAATTTTTTCCTACAATATAATTTCATCAAATCGTCTTTTTCATACGATTGGGTGTTTGTGCCTTTCTCGTCGTTATACGTATTTCAGTATCGCCCATAAATACTTCGTAATTATCCACTTGAAACCTGCCGTCATGCCTCAGGTAGAAAAATCATTCATTGAATCATATTCCCGAATGAACTTAAAGAAGAATAATCATTGTCTGATCCTTATTGAGAAGATATTTTTGATGCGTTTTGTAGATTTCGATGCTCTCGCTTGCGTCTAGTTCTTTGGATCTTGGAGGTGGCAGACAATATTTATGTCTTCGATACTGATCAAATGATTCTCCAACACGATATGCTCTGCTACTTTTTATCTGAACTTCCTTACATTTTTCTTCTTCGCTATTTCCGCTTCCCTTTGGTGTTCTTTTAAACGTGTCTCCAGATTTCTCCTCGTTTGACCCACATATACTTTCCTGCAGTGGAAACACGTAATTCTGTATATGCCTGACTTCGCCATTTCTTCCACCGGGTCCTTAGTTGATCCTAATAGCTTTACTAGTTGGTTGTTTCTGCTGCTGAAGGTCTGATCCTTGTTTCCTTAACCCATTTTTCATTGACCATGAGATTTGATTGAAGCACAGTAATATTTTCCTTCTCGGGTCTTTATCTTCTTTGAGAATCTTGACTGTTTCCAATTTTACAGACCTTTGATGTTTTCGGATCATATTCGTTACTATTTCATTGGAGTATCCGTTCAACCTGTCGACTTCAAAAATGTGCGCCGTTTCCTTTTCTTTCTTCTTGGCTTATAGGAAGGGAAAGGACCCGGTGGATCATGTGGATGAACGCTGATGCCTTGTGCTGGTAGGAATGGTTTGAAGTGTTGGGAAAGACTCTAGTGGTATCCGTTGGATTCCTATATATCTCGGGTTCCAATTCGCTTCCTGTTCGTATCAGCAAAAATTCAAGAAATGGTAATTTTCCTTCCTCCGTTTCATAGGTGAAACGTAGGTTTCTGAGTAATCCGTTAAGTGAAGCTAACATTGGCCCTAAATCCTCATTGATTCCATCTTAGCCATAAAGATTTCGCTGACAAATGGGGATAGGGTGATGCCCATTGGAGCCGAGCTGTTTGTAAAATTCGACCCTAAACTCGACATAATTTTCCTCCATACATAGTCTGGTAATTTTGATGTATAGTTTACTTTCACGATTCTATTGTGGCTCCGATTTTTGTTGGTGCAGCCATTCTTCAATAACCGGAATGCTAGGAAATAGATCCCTCTACGTCGAAAGAGATCATGATCCCCTTCCACAATTTTTCCGATTGTCTGCAAGTGCTCGGTGAACTCCATCATATTTTTCACGGAATTCGTATTGAATTGTACTTGCACGCTTTTGAACTGTTTTAATTACTACTTCGCTAGTCGCTGTGTAGTGATCTCTCCGCTGAACAATTTTCTTCATTTCAATCCCAGGTTTATGTATCTAGAGGAGGCTTTTTATTCTGGGGATGATTGTATTTGTCACTCGTAAATTTCTGTTTCTTTTTCACATGACTGCACTCTTCAAAGTTGTTTCTACCCGTTTAAGCAGTTCTGAAAGTGGGTTAATTTTCAGAGGTCTGTTCGGCCTATTTTCGAATCTTTCCTTCATCCTTTAATTGTAGTCGTCTTTCTCTATTACTGATGTATAACCTTTGTCAGCTTTCACGTAGTACACAGGTTTTTCTTTGAGCGCCTTAATCACCTTCATTTCTTTAGAACTCTGCGTTGGGCCGGCGGAGTTTTTTTTTTGATGATACTATCTGCTGCCACTCTTATGCACTCCCTTTGTTGCTATGTAATTGGGTTGATTTCAGAATGCGTGTTGATTCATACTTTTAGTTCTATAATGAATTGCTCTACATCCGGCTTATTTGGGACGACATACTTTATGATGATTAAAATTGACGGTACCCGATTTATAGGCTATATAAAAAAAGGGTGTACGATATTGAAACAACGCCCTCAGCTAATTTAAAATCAAACTATAATGATGACATCATAGTAGGGACCACACGTTTTAACCATTTGAGCTGTTGGCTTTTGCCTATTGATCTGTTCCTCCTGTGACGTCATGTAGATTGATTGCTCTTTTTTGGGCCTGAGTAAGCAGGCGTTACCCCAGCCTATCATTCCTCATTACCAATTTTTATCCATTATTCGCTCATATGCACAATGTAATGACATTTACATTACGACCTACAATTATTCATCACGATACGGTTATTCAAGAAAGAAAATCGACTGGGAAAATGTTGCGATTGAGAAGCCCAGCTGAAAACGAACCCAATACGAAAAGCTAGTGTGCAGTCGACACAATTAACGAGAGCGTACCTCCCCTCAGCTGCATGTATGCGCGAAGCACTATATGCAAGTGAGTTAGAATTGGTTTAGTACGCATACCTGCCCGTACTAGCCCTATGTAGTAATCGAGCAGTTCCACAAGCATACTGCTCGAAAACCGTCATACCACTTATCAGAAATTTTAATTGCAGATTTGGAAAAAATTCCATTACTTCCAATCATAGTTATAAATTATTAAAGTTTTTTTTTATTATTGTTATTAAATGTAAATTTTATATCTTTTTCTTCTATATTAAGTTTAAACGTCTCCTTTTAATTATATTCTTTATGATATTTAACTTTTTATTATTTAAAATCTGTTCCATTCTTCTTTACTTCTGTTAATTTTTTAAAATTTAAATCTGCAAATTAAAATTTCGGACATGAAAACACTGATTTTGTGCATCCCATGCGTGTAGCAATCTACAGTGGCTGAGCAAGGGGCTCGTCTTCATCCACCGTAGCGGCATGACGATACGGTAGACGACGGACAAGCGAAGAGTGAAATCTGCTTGGGCGCGAGAAACCCTCCGTTGTGGAGTGCAGATTCGGCTGGGATTGGAAAGGGAACGGGAAGTCGTTTTTTGATCGACCGCAAGAACCGCGCCGGGAAAGGAAGAAAGTTCTAATTTCACGACGTACGTGGAAAAATGTGTTTTGCTTTCGCTCGAAATCGCGAAAAGAATAATTCCAATTTGATTGAACGATTATTCGCTCGTTTCCGTCGCGAATAAAATATTGTTTATTTTGTAATGTGGTGGACGTCTCGGAAGAAGCCAACACAAGAAAGTTTTTACTTCGTATGAGGAACGCGAAATTGAGGAGAGTGGAAGAGGGATCATCCTGGGGGACAAAGCCGTGCGACAGCAATGAATTTGAATGGAAAAACGAGAAATTAGAAGTGAAAAACAGTGAAAAGTGTCCTGAGTTCGGGCGACGAAATGTAAAAAGCGCCGATCATACGGAAAATTGCGTCAGAAAAAGGGAGGTTAGAAACGACGAATAGGAAAGGACCGCAACGGTGAATTTTTCTGCGCGGCAAATTGAAATAGCAAGAAAATTTCACGTGGAGAGTTTCCCGGTACGATCGAATTGGAAGGGCGGAAAAGCTGTCGACGGGATTAGTGCGGAAAAAGTAGAGTATAGGGAATGTGATTTTCCGCGATTGACCATTGCGGGTATTTGCCCGTGCGGAAGCGAAAATGATGATTTACATTGTCCATGTCGTTCAGTTTGTCACTTCGTGTAACAACCGCTCTCAGCCTATCTTTTTCATATAAAACAAAGGAAAGTAATGCAAGTTCAAAGCAAAAAGGCATAGTGAGTGTGAAAAGATCGCAAACTTAACGCAATAAAACGAAATAAATAGCAATTTTAGGAATTGTCATAAAACAGTAGTGCAAATTGTTGCGGTCACGGTTTGTCTTTCATCGCTATGACATGTCTTGGGTATGACGAACGATGGTCCTGGATGAAATTAGCTTGCATGCGAAAGTCCGGAGTTAAAACTTCTCCTCCGTGCGCTTGCGAACACCTCAAGAATCCCAACAACAACATTCGCGCAAAATCGATCTCTTGCACGACGGCCTAAGCTGTTTGCTACGATACGTGAAATCCTCTATAAATCTCGCTGAAATTACGTCGGTCGAGTGCGCAATTGCGCCTAATTAGCATTAGGGGAGAAATTGGGTGGAGCAATCTTTCGAATGGACGGGATTCATGCCTTGGTGTGCGCCATACACTGTCCGAGGAGAAAAGCGTCGATCAATGTGTGCTGCATCATCAATGGCATCGAAATAAAGTGATCGATTCACTCACCGTTTTAGGGGGTCTTATACATAATATTAAGTGTTAATGGAAATTAACATTGTTTTTTTTTTACCAGGACGATTTGCTGAAAATTCGTAAAAGTGAACTATCTTAAGTTTATTAAATATTCAAGTGATCGTCAAGAAAACCTGGCTCCGATGAAGCTATATAGTAGCTATATTTATTAATACTTCTAATATATCTTCATTGCTTTATTTGTTACCGAAAATCCCAGTGAATACAATTTTTTGGTCTATGTTTTGAGTTAAGATACATCACTTAACATTTTGTCATTTGGTTATTAAAAGGGTATGTCGAATAAAAAGATGTTGAATTAAATAGTACCCCCGGTTTTTCCTTTCTGATAACCTAACCGGTATAGGACCCGCAACGATGACAGGCTACTCCACTGAAATGGGCTAGCTATCGGGCGCGCTCTTCCCTTCTTTTGTTTTATAGGGGCTCATGTCGGGTTCCACTCACATGCCCTTTTATGGTATAGAGTTATGTGATTCCATCGCATAATGCTATAACATAAATTTGCCACGTTTGTATTTCTCATCTGAAGGAAAAATTCATGCAAATTATGTTTGCATGCGAGGGGGCACCGCTTCCACCTGGATGCCCCACTCTTATTTGGGGGCCATAAGTATCGTCGGTAACGACGAAGTCCCCTCAAGTCCGTCCGTTTTCGCAAGGTCCTATTTGTCCTCTGAACCAGCGTGTTCATAGTGCTTAGCCGGTCACCTCCTTTCTCGACTCCGGTCGATAATAAAAGAACCGTTTCCAAATTCGTGGATGCGAAAATGTTTTTGTAGTGGGTCTTGTGCTAGGGGGAAAGAACCCGCCCCACGACACTACAGCGCTAGCCTGCCAGCACATTCACGCGTCCCCAGACAAGGCCAATCTCGGCAGATCTCACCATCATCTTCCGCTGAGGCAACAGACCATCGCTGCAGTCCTTCACGGACATATATCTACCTAATTCACTACACCTATCTTAGCTAGCTCGTCAGTGTCAATTGTGACTAAAAAAGGAAGTTGCTTGCTCCCGAAATTGTAAGCCTAAATAGTCAAGCAGCACCGCGGTGATCAGGAGTGACTACTCCTGACGAGAAAAGCTGGTCACCCCCTCGAAACTGCCATCCATCATTTAGGAAGAGATGAGTGATTCACTTCAGACACTTTAACGTTCTTAGGTTTGACATTCCCTTGTAATGCAACGACCTTCTTCAGGAAAGTAACGGTTGCTTTTTGTACAATGTTTGCGTTCGTTTCAAGCCTCAGTGTCCGCTAACTTTAACGAGACAAACATTTTGAATTACTGTAGAGCAGCTGGATTGACACGTAATAGAAAATTTCAAAAGATAATAAAAATTGATCGGAATGAATAGTAGCAGTGCCTCCTCACACAGGCCCAAAAGCGGAAACAACGTCACAATGCACATTAGGTTTTTAGACATATTGATCTGTTCTTTTAGACCAATTGTACAGCTTTTAACGGTTCCCGCTGTGACGTCGTGCTCGTTAATTGCTTTCCTTCTGGGCCTGAGTAAGCAGGCGTTGCTAGTAGGGCACACGTGATAAATGTTTTGTAGTACAGGCTCGTGGCGCGACAAAGAATCAGCGCCATATGATCCCCCGAATAGCTAGCCGACAAGCACGCTTATGCGGTCAAAAAGCGAAGCTAGTTAGCTGAGCTCGGCCTTCTTTTTAGCTCGCTGACCCTTGTGGCAGAACATCGACACCCGTGTCCTACACGGACAAACACGCCGATACACCACAAAATATATGCCAAAGTCTAATATTAATAGGGTTTTATTGGAAAATTAGTAAACCAAAGAATGGCTGAAAGACTAAACATAAGAAAATACACACAGGATTCACATCATGTCTTTCCGCAGACACTAACAATCATGGTACAGCCTTTAGGTTTAACGACTTACATGTACTACGAATGGGACCCTAGCAAAAAGTTGGATTCAATACTTAAGCGAGAAAACAACGGATTTTCCTCGTGTATATCCAAAATTGTTAAGGGTTCGGACCGTTGCATTTTCAATCAACTAACATTTACTTTCAACGGTAGCGAAAACACATATTGGAAGTGAAAAGTGGTATCTAATGAAGAGAAGAAATTTTCTGTCCTATAAAAGTCGACTATCAACTTGAATTCGAGTGTGTATTCGTGATTTTCTATTAAATTAACAAAGACCAAACTCACCCATTCTTGCAACTTTTGTTCCTTCGCGGCTGCCTCCTCGCGTTCAATTTGTTCACGACGTTTGCGTTCTGCTTCCTCAGCCTCTGCCTTAATTTTCAATTTATTTTTGGCTATTTCCTCCATTTGCGATCTCGTCAAAGGGTATGTGTGCGGAGGTCCTATTTGTTTTTTGGCTATTTCTAGCACCTGTTCCGGAGTCATATCTGCCGTTATTTTAATGATGATGGGAACAACATCGTTGTCGCTAAAGTAATTAGTGCATGACACATCTTCTTCAGTACCCTCACGATATTTTGCAAGTCGCGCCAAAAGTTGCTCTTCAGTATTTTTGGTCTCAACGGCTTCTCGTTCAGTCATCGACATTGCTCTTTTGCACAAGATGTCGTCCGATACAACTAGCGTAATGAAGAAGTTAGGCTTCATGCTATGTGTATATGTTTGAGTTAAGGGTATTTCTTCCTCCCCTCCTTCCTCAGGGTGAAATAATGAGGTTGGGAAAATCTCAGCAGTCTGTGTGTAGTCGAAAGGAAAGCCATCTATAACATAGCCCTGATTTTCGCTGCAGGGCTTGGAGGAAAGGATTTCTACCAAGCATCTGAAATGGAATAATCTTATAACCAAGCATTATTAGCAACCAAAGGCCTACTTTTTAATGTACTCAAACTCCATCTCGTCATCATCACCAACGGAATGTAAATACTCAGTTAAGTCGGCCAATTCAGCTTCCCAATCCACGAGTTGCTCTTGCAAGCTTCCTGCGATTTTCACAACTTCAGCAGATAGCTCACGTTTCGACTGCATCCCAGTCGATACGACCTCATCGCCTTCGTCGCCCTGCCCTTCCTCTTCAGCAATCCCGGCATGATCAGAAGACTCCAAATGGCGCAAATATGATTTGGTTTCATTTATTTTTTGCTCCTAAGAGTAGAAAAGTGAGAATTAGTGGCTAGCTTTCGAAAAATGGATTTCATTTACCAAACTTTTGATAACGTTATAAACGACTGCCGCTGGATCGATGTAATGAACCTCATATTGCTCGGCTAGGGCTTTGCAAAGGGTTGTCTTTCCTGCACAGGGCGGCCCGTCAACAATGATCTTGATAGGCAGTAAGTTGCGCTCCTTCCGATATTCATCAGCTAACTGATTGCCCATTTCCTCGTAGTTGTCTTCAGAGAATGTAAACGGGAAGTCAGCGAAATACGTTGGCAGCATCTTTAAACTTAGCGAAAGATAGTGGTATACACGTTGCTGAAAAATAAAGCAACTGATAAATAATTGAGAGATTAAATTGTCTGTTTAAGTTACCGAAATGAGACTCTCAGGATTGGAAAGAATTTCGTTTTTTTCAACGATTTTCACTTTCATCGGATTTCCCGCCAAGCTTTTGGCTAAAACCACTCCGAACGTCTTCAGTGATATTGGCTTGGGCTGTACAGCTAAAATATATCGAATTTTCTGCGGTGGAAATTGTTCTATTACATTGAAAATCATCCTGAAAAGACAAATTTAGTGTAAAATTTGTTTCAAAAAACATTGGCTTGGCGGAGGGCTTACTGTGCAAAATCGTTAATATAAACCATGGGAATGTAGTTGGGCTCGTTAACATTTGACTGATAAATATCAACCGATTCCTTATTGTAGAAGGCTTTTTTAAACATGTAGTGAAATATTTCATTACGCCCACCGTAGGTCACGCCTGGGCAGACAACAACTGTACGAATTTTACCCTTGTGACGAACCTGAGCGTTGATTACTTCTCGCTCTAAATACTGATGTTTCAAATAGCAAGGATGCGACCGTCTCTTTCTATAATCAGCTTCAGTCAGAGGCTCGCCAGGGTTTTGTGGATCACTGGGTGGCGTGCGTGCCCATACCATTGGCGTTGAGATCAATATAAAATATTTAGTTGCTTCTTCTTCATCTGGCTGGCAATTTTTCAATTTATTTTCTAGCATATCTAGGGCTTTCTGGGCTTCAGCTACTTGCGAGCAATGCATCCCAATATCGAATACAATTATCTCACAATCTAAAATACTATACATATAGGTCGCCTTCTTACGATCTAAGATTCGTGGAGCATAGTTTTCAACCACTTCATTATCGATCTCATCACTGATTTGTAAGCTGCCGTAAATCTCGTACAATTTACCAGTGGGGGAGTTGGCATGATGTCTAATATCGGGAAGTTTTTTTGCAATCGCTTTTCCTTGATATGAATTGACGTGCGCGATGAAAACTTTACGTATGATTGGCTCATCTTCGTTGAAGTCAATATTGGTGCCAGTAACAGATTGATCGTCTTCAGCAGCGGATACAGACATTTTAGTTGAATTTGATTCAAGTAATTAAGCGTTCAGGATATATACTACTTTATATGTGACAAATTTTATCAATTTATTCAATCACCGCCACCTTATTCAGAATTCCTGGGTTCTAATCGTCTATACTTTATGTTTTTATAAAATTTATAACGATTGAATCAATAAAGCGCATTTGAATTTGAATGTATGAATTACTGATTCAGAATCTCCTTCTTTCGCACTGATATAGTATAGCATGTTTGATATATATATATATATATATATATATATATATATATATGTATATATATATATATATATATATATATATATATATATATATATATATATATATATATATATATATATATATATATATATATATATATATATATATATATATATATATATATATATATATGGAACAACTCAGTATCTTCCGGCATTTTTGAACCTATCGGCGAGATACTTGAAGAGACAGTTACTCTGAGTTTTTTTATGCGTCGTATTATATGATTTGTTTTATCCTTGAGAGCTGATCGTGAATTGGAGTAGATACTCATGAAAGGATTAATGCATATTATTTTGTGTGCTCCCATGTACCGATATATTGAACATTGTCTGGGTACGAGTAGCACACGTGACGAGGTGCCGAAATGTGAATGCAGATCGCATGGGCGTTGTGAGACGAAGAAAAAGTGGTGGAGAGGGTGGTAGGGAATGGAGAAAAAAATTAGGGCAACTAAAAGGAAGTTGAAAAGAAACTGGCGCACTCTCTGCTTTAAAAGGAAACAAATGAATAGCCACTATATGAATGCCTTAATATTCATAGCGCTAAAGCATGATACTGACCATATTACCTTCCCGAGCGCCAACTCATTCGATCAAGATAATGAGATACTCTATCTCTAAGCAAAGGCCTGAAAGGGGCTGCAATGCTAAAGTGAAAAAAAATCTCCTTAGTTATTTTTGCTGACTACAGGGCCCTTGATTTTTTCGCCAGAAATCGATTTCGCTACCGCCCATACATGATCCTTTGAATACAGATAAATTCAAGGACGTTTTTAATTTCCTTTAAATAGAAAAGAATAAATTTGTGGGAGCATAACATAATGTGTTCCGTTATGAGATATTAAAGAATATAAGGAAGAAGACTCGACGACTCTAGTGAAAATTAGCGATAAACATACTGAAATTAGATTTTGTTTAATTGCATACTTTCACTTTCATATTTTAATGGAGTCTGAATGATTAATTATTCTTCCGAAATTGTTTGCTTTGATTGCGGATCTAAATAATTTATCGAATCATTACCCTTAAATTACGTTAATTACTTAGATTTATCTTCATATTTCACTCGGTCGAACCTCTCAATTTGCTGGTAAATTTAGTCCAGATTTTGTAAAGTTAGAAATGTTACGGGAATCCAACATGTTTTGCGATATTTTTCAAACTATTATAGATGTAATATCAGGCCTCATATTTCCGAGTAATTTATCATTTTTTTATTGATGAGATCAAATGAAACCGAAAGTTTTCTTTAAGGTGATGATAGTGGATCAGGAGAAGCAGAAAGCATCGAAACGAACTGAAATGGCTTTTCATTTCATTTCAAATGATTAATTATTGTTTTGCATGGCTTTGATGAAGAGGTTTTTCAAACGATGTGTTGTTTGAATAATATGAACCATTAAATGTGTTTAAGACTTTACTGTTCTTTTAATTGATTAGCACTGTTGTAAAAAAGTAATATTGAAGTATTTCAGCCTTTCAGCAATAAAACTAATTGAATGTGCAGTACTGGTAACTTAATGCAGAATATACGAGTATAACCAGTGGAGATAAAAAAAATCTTCACATTATTATTATATTCACTCTTTTCAGATTAGTCATAAGTTTAATCAGTGAACCGTAAATGCTTTCCATTCGTCGTAGCCCAGTTATTCATTGGACCGTAAAAGACGCGACATACGCCTTCCATGCTACGTTAGAGAAATAATTTGATTGATTTAATATTTTGGATAGATTTGTTTAGCAATCATCAAATAATATAATTCTTCATGGAATATATTGTATATCATTCTTTCTTTTCAGCTATGATGCATAATAATGACCTGCAGGATTTCCGGTTGGCCGAGCTTTACCGGGGAGGGTACAATTAATTCTGCTACTACCATTGGTATGAAATTTAGCTGTCGTTATTTCCTTTATAATAGGTGTAGATATTATTTTGCTGCTATATTTTGAACGGCAATAGTGTACAATTGTTGCTACATTAAAATGCATGCAGGTATTGTCACTGGGTGGAAAACAATAGCAGAACTTGGTTTGTAGTACTACGAAACGTTACAAAAGAATATTTTGTATGATCATCATTAGTGATCGGTTAGTGATTGAGTTTAGATCTCTGCAAAGCTAGTGTATACTGTTTGGATTATTTGCATCATCATATCTGCAAGGTTGTAACGATGAGAACTTGGAAATACAGAAATGCGGAGGTGATTATTAAAACTAGCCCTAAAGTGAGAAATAAGAATTTCAGATGTAATAAGTACAGCCAACGACCTATAAACTTTTACAATTGTGAGTGTAAGTGCAGCAAATATTTGAGCTAGTGATCTAATTTAGTGTGAGATGCTGCGTTAAATTAGTTTCGAGTCGTCTTGGATATGGTCCTTATTAATCGGTTTGTACCAATCTAAACCTATGCAGTGGCGATTAACTTAAACTACATAAGTGTGAAGTTTACCATCAGCTTAGTCATTTATAATAAGTGGGAGGTTGTTCACATTTGATCTCATTTTTCCAGCATAATTTTAACCCTAGATAACTATTGTTTGAATCTTTATAAATGATGATGGAATCAAAATCGTTTATTTCAATTTTTCCTAAAGTTCCGATTGTTGCCAGGTTATTTGGAATTCATGAATCGGAATAAGAAGTCTAGGTTTCTGTTCGAGGCCATCCTGAAGTCTATACTAAATTATTTTTTGTTTTGAATTTTGTCCTTATCTTGAACTGGATGTCCTCCTTATACACGGGTTTATTTATTAAATTTTCATATGCGCATTTTGAAGTCCAGTTGACGGTTATAGCACTCTTTTATCGAATGGTTACCGCTGCACCGATTGTATTCCGGAGCACTTTTAATTCTAAAACCGATAAGGTGAGGAAAAATCCGATCCAAAACCTTTTTCAATATTATTTTATTAATTTTAGTATCGAAGTGACAGATGAGCACTACATTTATTCGTCAATTGACAACCCACACATTTATTCAATTGTGATCAGATGTTGTCATATAACACAATTGAAGAAAATGGGATGGGAATTGTATTTCAACAACATTTTGGTGGAATTTAAGGCATTAAATTATAATATTTGAAATGGCAGCAACCGATGCTGCTGTAATATATTGTGCAAGGACGGGTTCTAGAAGAGCAGCCTTCTTTTCTCTAGAAGGGCACCCTTCTATTATCTAGGGGAGCAACCTTCTATTCTTTAGGTGTGTATTCTATAGAAGGGCATCCTTCTATTCTCTAGGGAAGCATCCTTGTACTCTTCCTTCTACTCTATAGAAGGGTACCCTTCTATACTTTATGATACCCTTCTATTCATTTGAAGAATACCCTTCTATAGAATAGCAAAGTGCTCCTCTTGAGAATAGAAGGGTGCCCTTCTATTCTTTAGAAGGGTACCCTTTTATTCTTTAGAAGGGTACCCTTCTATTCTTTGGAAGGGCACCCTTCTATTCTTTGAAAGAGCAACCTTCTATTCTTGACACCTCTTTAGTTTTTAGAAGTTATTTTCTTCAATTGTGTTATATGACAACATCTGGTCACAATTGAATAAATGTGTAGGTTGTCAATTGACGAATACATGTAGTGCTCATCTGTCGGTTCGATACTAAAATTAATAAAATTATATTGAAAAAGGTTTTGGATCGGATTTTTCCTCACCTTATCGGTTTTAGAATTAAAAAGTGCTCCGGAATACAAAATTAGAAAGCAATCGGTGCAGCGGTAACCATTTGATAAAAGAGTGCTATAACCCAGTTGACTTCTTCATCAGTGATTGTACTACAATTTTCTTTCTAGTTTCACGTCCTTATACCCTAGGTAGTTTTATTTTTGTTCAAATTTCCTTCGGCTATTTTGACATCCCTAAATAGTTTTTATTAACATTAAATTCTACCACCTTATATCCTAAATTGCTCAAATCTTTATTACCTTTTATAGTATTTCCTTGTCCTATTTCACATTATTAGTTTTTATACCTTTATTACATTGTTTAATGACTACACGGTTCTTTTTATTAGGCTGGAGAATCCATTCTCGTCGTGGTTGATCCTATTATCTTCCTCGATTCTAGCTATGTACAGGCTTTCATACGCGTCAAGTTGGCACCGCTTCCTAACAGACTTCAAACATTTTTCGCTATCGCTTGTAACTCGATGCCCTTGACTAACAATTTGTCAGGCTACGGAGGATTTTGGATTCCTCTGTTCTCTTCTTATGGCCACTTTCGCTTCGTTTAGATGAATACGATGAATTGGTCAACGAAAAACTAGACAGTGGAAAAGACTTCTTCGAATAAGGGAAGAATCCCTTTTCGGAATCAATAAAAAGAACGAAAAAAATTCTGAATGAATGCAGGAGTCTTTTTGAAAACCTAGCGAGCGTAAGAACCACAAACTCAACGTTACCAAGATTAGTTTGTCAACAGAAAATACACAAATCGTGCAACAAGCTTCGGGAAATTATAACAGCAAACAATACGCAAGCAGGATAGTGAGACAGCTGTGGAAAAATACCGATGGGAAACCCGCTATCACTAATCTTAAGTGAATTATTTATGGCCTCCTTAGAGAAGAAGCTGGAAGACAGTGGAAGGATGCCAGGGTTTTGGACAAGAAATGTTGACGAAATGCTGGCAATAGTAAAGAAGGAGGAGTTGGAAGTAACTTTTCAAATACTTAAAGTATTGCATAGAAACGTAAAATTTATCATGGAACTAGAAAAGGATAATGAAATACCGTTCCTCGACTTGAAGGTGGTCAGAAATGGAAGAATGATTGAATACGATATCTACAGAAAACTGACTCATACTCAGAGGACAATTACAAATCTATTCGTGCAGCATACAATGCTGCAATTTTATGTTACGATTACTAATATTACTTGTTGAACAGATTCTCAAAGATGTACATGATATACATACTATCTGAAATTTGCATGCAAATCCTAACAAGCCCGTAGGCAATATTTTTTGTTGTTCGTCGGCTGTACAAACAGGACAATAAAGCTGAAAACAATTCTCGGGACCGCCAAGGATCCAAAGGTCGTATGGGAGAAGAATGGGATATATAGGATAACCTGCTCGGATTGTGGAAAAACATGTATTGGACAAACAAAGCGGATAATTGGGATCTGAGTCCAGGAACACCTCAGGGAAGTCGTAAACGCAAAAAAAGGAACACAACACTTTCAGAGACGAAATCAACGGTGGCGAGGCACGCAATAGAGGAAAATCACGAAATAATGAAGAACAACCTCGAAATGTTGAAGGTGGTGTCAAAACCGCGCAAGCTCGACGCAAACGAAAGCTGGTATATTTGCAACGAATCATATAAAAACGAATGAATGTAGACGCAGATAATTGCCAATCATCTTTATTTACTTTAATTTCTCAATAAGTCATTCAAAAACTGTAAAGTTTCTAATTATGCTAATTAACTTAATTTCTCTTAACTCTCCTAAAAGATCATTTCGTTAACTTTTCTAATTACCTGTAATTCTTTATCCGCTCAATCCTCTTAAAGGATCACTTGTTTAAGTTTGAAATTTTGTAATTAGAGTAATTACCTATACTTGTTCAGCCTCTTAACGGATCATTTAGTACTGGAGAATTATCACCTGTAGAAAAAACTTAAATGTATAAAATGATTGTAAATTGTTTATAGGAAACATTTGTAAGAAAGTACTGAAGAAGAAAGGACATTCCTTTCGAAACGCACGTTTGCAATTAATAAAAAGTAATATTCACCCCAAAAAAACGAAGATTTTTCGTTTATTTAGTATCGTCAAGCCCATAGTGTCTGAGTCGATTGGAAGCGCATTGCACACTTCGTTAAATACTTTACGATTCTTTTGAAATTTTCACTGTTGCTTAGCCTTATAAGTAGCCCTCTGGATGTAAAATTTTATTGGATTCAAGGATACCCTCACGATTATATACAAGAAAATGTAAAATTAATGAATCATACTATTACTAACAAAGCTTAGCGAATCTCAATTTCTCAGGTATTTGTCGTTGTGGTACTCACAGAGAACTACCTCCATGATGTTTTTTCAGATATTCTAGTCCAGTTGCGAGGGGAGGAGCACAATTGTTTCATGTTCTTCCGCTTCCCATACCTACTCCATCATTGATATTGCAATTTTAATATCAAGACCTTTCATTTGATGCACTACTCGACTATCTTTGGTGAAAAAATTGTTTAAGGGCTCATAAAGGGAGACTCCCTTGAAAGCCTTTGAAATTTTTTCGACTACGGAACTTTTATTAACCAGGAACTTCTGAGCTATTCACAAAATTAGATGACTGTAGTTTCTGAGAAAACTTGCTGGACAGGCATCAATTTTAATAGGGTATTGGAAAATTTTTTTTTAACGAAAACATAAAAAGTCTATCGAGCTCATTAACGTAGCGCATAATGGACTTCGCATCAGGCAGAAACCTCATCATAAGCTGGATGATCATCCACGAAAACTATAGACTTCCTCCGATGGATGCACGCCTAACCAAATAAACCATGTTTTCATAGAAAAATGAACTCCCACCAGCATTGTCAATACATGCTTATTATTGTACATGGCGCATACTGTAGATCGGATCATTACTTATTCAAGGTGAAATTTTAATGTCGCGCCTACAAATATAAAAAACACTCCGGATGCAAAACGTTTTCCTTTCATGGCCAAAGGCAATTTTCCGAATAGGTAGAAGTCACAGGGAGCCATATCAGGCGAATACGGTGAGTGAGTGATAGTTAAAATGCGATTTATAGTCAAAAAATCAGTCACAAGAGTGGATCGATGAGATGGTGTATTATCATGCAATAAGCGCTAGCTTCCTCCTTCGCGGTATTCAGGCCAAATTCGACGAATGCGATGCAACAAACGCTTCAAAACGCCAAGATAGAGAATTGCATTGACGGTTTGGCCCGTTGGCACGAACTCCTTGTGGACGATTCCCTTGGAATCGTAAAACCAAATGAGCATCAACATGATTTTTGACTTCTCCAAACGCGATTTTTTGGGTGGTGGCTCGTCTGGGGCCTTCCATTCAGCACTTTGACGCTTGTTTTCGGGTTCATATAGGAATCATCACCAGTTACAATATTGTAAAGGAAGTTCTCGTCCTTTCTCTTTAATGATGTCTTTCGAATGTTGAATTCTGAGCAAATTTTTAATCATCAGTTAATTTGTGCGGAAAAAACCTGCACAGACCTTTCGTAAGCCCAAATGATCGGTTAAAATGCGATAAATCGATGTTTTGGAGATATTCAACTCCAATTCCATGAACTTGAACGATGATTTCGGCTCATTTTAAATAAATTGACGCACAATTTCGATGGAATTTTCGGTGATCATTGATTTTGGGCGGCCCGTATGTTCATCCTCATTTATGTCCTCACGACCATCTCTGAAACGTGGAAGCCACTGATGAACTCTGGCATGAGATAGACTATCATCGCCATAAACTTTTTTCATCAATTCAAATGTTTCGGCAAACGTTGATTTTAAAACGAAATTTGATATTAGCGAAACTCATTTTTGTACCGATGACATAAACATACTGTCACTTTAGACGCAATAATAAGAACAAAGTTTTTGCAATTGACAGAGTACCGACAGAACTGCTCCAAACTGCAGGAAAAGATCTACATAACCTCCTTCACCGAATAACATGTAATAGAAAGGAGCAGTTACCAGATGACTAGCGAAAAAGTATCATATGCCCCATACATAAAATGCGAGACAGGCTACGCTGTAAAAATGATAGAAGGATTACTCTATTGTGCACATCATACAAAGTGCTATCCAAAATCATTGAACGAATGTTGAAGCCCTATTCTGAAAATATCATTGGAGCATACCAAGGTTGTTTTTGAAGTGGGTGCTCTATGATTGACCAGATATATTCAGTAAAACTTGTGCTCGAAAAGTGCTGCTCTTCGTAGACTTCAAGCAAGCATACAACAGTGTTGACAGAAATGTCCTGTACCGAATAATCACTCAAAAATTCTAATTAACCTTGAAAATTACTGACTCAAAGGACAAACTAGGCCTGAAGAAAACAGAAGGACTTAAGAGGACTTCGTCGTTACCGATGATAATTATGACCCACAAATAAGAGTGGGGCATCCTCGCACCCTCCTAACCGGATCATATTTCCCATTTAAGTGAAAAATTATACAAACATAATTTGTATGAGTTTTTCCCTTAAATGAGAAACATTATCGTAGCAAATTTATGTTATAGTATTATGCGATGGATTCACATAACACTATACCATAAAAGGGCGCGCGAGTGGAAGGCCACTCTTCTGGGGCGAGCTCTTCCCTTTTTATGCGTTATAGGGGGCTCTTGCCCGGGTAGAGTGGCCTTCCGCTCGCGTGCCTTTTTATGGTATAGTGGGTATAGTGTTATGTAATATTGCTGACGTCAAACTCAAATGAGTTCATATTGCATCGTAAATAATGCCGAAACGCTCTTTTAGTTTTGTTTTATGCAAATTTCGTAGATTCTAGAATCTAGATTGTGTCGAGCACAGTCGTCTTGATTCGATTGGCACTTCCATCTACTCGTAATTAATTGCTAACTGCCGGCTGAATCGCGACTGGTGACTATGTTTACGGCTCTAGGGCTAATGAAATCACGGTGAGAGTGGCGGCGCACTGACATTACAGAAAACACTTATCTAAAACTAAATTCATGACACAAACAAGAAAAGAAATTCCCTAACGACAAAACCTGACCTTATGTGATAACATGGGAAGTGTGGATAGCTCTGCATACTTAAGAGTCCACCTTGAAAGAAAGGGCACAGAAACGAATGAAATATGGAAAAGAATAAACATAGCAAACAAGGTCTATTTCTCAGTACTTCCTATTCTAAGATCCAGATATGTTTAAAGGGAAAATATGATTCGTATAGGTCAGCCACTAATAAGACCTGCGCTACTGTATAGATGTGAAACCTGGACTCTAACAAATGTAGTAATGCTCACGAAGATATACAACCCAGTAAAGCATGGAGCAGAGTAGAGTTTCGTGAGAATATCCCACCTGTATTCGCATGCGTAAAGCTACGCAAACTGCAATAGGCAGAACATGTGGAGAGAATGAAAGAGTAGAGACTACCCAGACGAATGTTGAAGGATAGAGTTCAAGGGAAATGTTCAGTTGGAAAACCGAGGAAGCGATAAGAAGATTCAATCCATGCTGACAGCAGATCTCTGTTGGAGATTTTCAATTAGCGAAAACGTGGCGAATGGTAGCGACTCCTACTGGAGGCAAAGGCCCAACATGGAGCTATGCCGTAGATGATAAAATATTTAAGCGTTTCACTAGTTCTTGGTATTGCGGTTACCATCTGTAAATATTTGCCTAACATTTGCAGTCCAGATGTGCTAAATTTTTTGGCTAAACATTTGACAATTGCGCTAGTGCATACATTTCATTTTTGTTGTGTCAAAGAGGCCCATTCGAAAGGTTGACGTGTTAATATAGAGAAATTATCGTAGCGTTTATTCATCATGCTGGTACAAAAAAATCTACTTGCTTTGACAAACTTCCATTTATCATCAACTTCAAATCTGTGAAGGTGGCTAATCTTTAAGGTTTTTTTTCTGGTAGAGAGTATCGATCAAGGATTCGACTCAAGCGAGGGGAGTTTCGAGGTATTAGAAGAGGTTGAAATTGTTTTGTAGTTGGAGATCGCTTTTTTTTTAACAACTAGGTAGAGGTCTTTCTCTTTCCCATGACGAACGGATGATGGCTGTATCTGGTAAGCGCTAACCAGGTTCAGATGAGAGATGATTTTTGATTGAGTAGCATGTTTTGTTTCATTTACAGGATGTGGCAGTTAGTTTTCTCAAAAATCTTACATGTATTTTTTCGGTGAGTTTTCATGTGTGTTAAATAGCTCCTCATTTTAGCTGTAGGGTAGGAATAGCAATCGATTCATTGAAGGTTTTGCCTGAAAATGACGCTTTTAACATACGTATTTTCACTGAATTAAAATAGCTTACAATTCCTTTTTAGAGTTTTGTACTACTTACAAAACGCTCTTGAAATCGGTTTTGCATATCCGTTTGTCCATCTGTCTGTCAGTCAAGGCAGTTTTGACTTTAAAGGCTATAGAGACCAAACTTGGTAAGTGGATCAACAGAGATAACTTTGAAAATTTGGGTATCGAAAAATGTTTTCAAAAGTTTTTAAGGGGTTTTCCCCCATATCGGAAGGGGACCCTTAAAAAATTTACCCGACAACTACATGTGGGGTATTAAATGAAAGGTTTTGATGAGAATTTTCCAAGACAGGTCTTCAAACAGTGCTACCAGTTTTTTGGTCTGCAGGGAAGGGTGCATGTGCGAGCAATTTGTGTCATTTCCTTCGCAATTGGGCACCTGTGATCTGAAAAATTCAAAAATAATCGAGGAGGTAGATCCTTATAAGCACAACAACGACAAATATATTAGTAGTTGAAACCGCTTAGCTTTTTAATAATAGTAGGATCTATAAATTTCACGTTTTCCCTTGAGCTTAACGATAGAATGTTATTTACTGAAGTTATAGCCATTTCAATTTTCTCCGATTACAACAGAACGACATAACGTTTGCGTACTATATGAACCAATTCAGACATTGAAAATGGTGATCGGTTAAAATGGAGTAACAATGATTTCTCTTTGAAAACAATTATTTAATGGTTTATTGGTGTCTATAAATCATGTTGAGTATAAGCCCCTTCTCAAAGGACCCAACTTGTTTTAATTAATCGGCACTCCTTGTTTTCAATATCGTGCAGACGCAGAATAAGTATTCGGTCTATATATGTGATGGCAAATGATGATTGAAGTAAATCTGCACTACTCATTACATTCAAAGTAATTATATTGCATGACAAATTTTAACAAAAATCATCATTCATGAGCTTTTGGCCTCCTCCCTACTTTTATGATAATATTAATATAATTTTGCTACCCTGCACAGTAATCTGGTAAAAATTACAAAAGTCATGTTTTCATAATTATTACATACCGAATAAACACTCAAATATTAACAAATCACGCATGATGATATACTCCGTAAGTCGAAGCTTTCTCATACCATCTGAATATAAAAGCATACATGTGTAGATTGTAAAGATCATATTATTACACTATATGATATGTTGTATGTCGCAAACGCAATGGGTGGATAGCTGACATATTCGTAAAAGTAGCAGAAAAAAGTTCAACAAACTATCTTCGCATGACGACATGCAATTGTCTTACAATTTACTATTACCTTTGTTTCCACAAAATTAACTAGCCCAACGGAAAAATTCACAGGGGGTACATCGTAGCTTAGTCCATTAATGAAGAGAAAGATTAGATTTGTCACACACGAGCAACGAAATTTGAAAGAACTCTTCGACAATGCACCTCCATTCATGAGATTGTGCTCATATTCTTAAAACATTCCCCTGTAAAATACTCGTAAGCTAAGCAAAAAGCTAAGTAGGATTGATTTAATTGGCTTGACTTCCGTTCGATGAAAGTTTCTCATGTGAATGGATAAATTAACAAATATCAAGACAAGACTTTAGACTATTTGATGAGAGTGATTGTTCTGTGGTTGTTACTTTTTTTTATGTCCGAATACGCTTGAAATGTTTTATGAACTCTGCTTCTTGGTAAGCTATTCATCATCACGAAGAATATCGCAAGAAAGCAATTTTTTATGACTATGCGCGGCAGAACCGTTGGTCCATTTTCTATGACTTTTATGAGAAGACGGTTTTTCTAAATGACCATTGTTTGACTCAACTGCTTATTTTACTATTTAAAGTCCATTTGTTTATAACAGTGAGAGAAGTTCGTTCAATCGCTTGTAGTCATAAGTTGTATGAACATAATATACTTCATTCTCTAAACATACATATGTACTCGTAAAAAGCGAAATCATTAAAATCACACATTTGCAATAAAATATTTACTTTAATTAATCAATATATTAGCAAAGCTACTATTACTTTTTATAATAATTTCTAAAATATGTTCAAGTTTTGTGTTATGCTTTTCATATCGTAAAAGTGTATTTCATGAGCCAGAAGTAACTATTCAACCAACAGATTTTTAGGAGCCCCGAAATTATAAGAGACTTAGGAAATGAATGAAGGTTATTCTTTTAAACTTATTTTTAAGGGTTTGTACAATCATACACAACCCTAATAAAATTGCGACGTCCGTAACTACACTAGCTATAAATCCCAAACTTGTTTGCGTATATCGGACGTGATTGCCTCTTGAAAGTTTTGGTATACAATTGAACATTTTTCGAAGATTATTAATGGGAGCTCTCCATGTAGGGGGCGAACTTAATTTTTTTTTAATGAAGATGCTTATGTAGGGTATCAAATGGAAGGCCTTAATGAGAACTTTCTAAAACAGATCTTAGAATGGCAGTGTTTGCTTTAGTGAGAGCAGGGAGAAGGAAAATGTATGAACACTTTATGTCCCACCGTCGCGGTGTCCAAATTATGAAAAAAATTATGGAGGTAGATCTTTAGGAGTACAACAACAACAAATGCCTTAGAAGTCGAAATTAGCTCAAGTCGTTAATAATAGTATAATTTGTGAATTTCACATTTTTCTCAATAAAATACCCTTAAATTACATGATACTCAATACTCATATTTTGTAAAATTCTCACATTCTGTAAGTTTCATAAGATTCGAACCATATTTACGGAAGTTATGGGCATTTTAATTTTCAGCGATTATATCAACAACACAAAGATTTTCAACTACAATATATGGGATTTCTGTCGAGCCACACCCTAGAATTTTCATCGGATCTTCTTTAATTTTACTGTTAAGATGTTTAACATGTATATTTAATCCTTTTTAATCAATAATGTGGGTAATCGTCATCATCTATGGCGTGACAGCCCAAGCCAGGCCTCCAGGATAAGTCTGCTCCAATCACCACGGTTCTGCGACCTCATTCGCCAGTTGATCACTCTCAGCGAGGGTCTGCTGTCAGTCAGTCTTCCCGCTGGACGTCTACCATGTGCTCTACTCGCTAATGTTCTTTTGAGTAGCCGGTTTTCTCCCATTCTTCCTACATGGCCAACCCATTGCAGTTTGCGTGTTAGGCAAGTAGATAAAGGTGATTTGTCAAATAGATCATACAACTCATCAATGTAATGTAGTTTCCACTCCTTTCCTTGTTTCACTGGGCCGAAGATTTTCCGGAGCACTTTTTCGTGGTTGAGAGGTGAATGCTATTTACACACTGAGTGTGGGATTCCCAAGCTCATAATGGATCTGGATTGCCAACTTAACACCTTCCCTGTTACCACAGAACCCAGTCTGCAAGCGTTTGACACAATACTTAGGGCTAGGCCTAGTTTTTCTATGCCTAGAAGCGCCTTCGAGTTGCAGGAATTCTTTCTCTAGCTGGAAGGATAGGAGGGGAAAGGATCACTAGAAAAGGGACCCTTCTATTCTCAACACCTCCCAATGGCCCAGTATTCCTTTTTTGACTATTAGCACTGCCCGAGCATAATGTGCCACGCAGTTCCTTTTGTCAACTGATTCTGTCTACAGTCTCCGGAGAGAGCTCCCCAATTTCACTGCGGAAATCATCACGTAGTCTTTTCCATCTTTTGCAAACAAAAAACAAGTGGCAGGCACCATCTACCATTCCTCCATTCCTATCGATCTTGTGCAGATAGGACAATACCCACTCAAGAGCTGAGATCAGTCTTGCTGTGCACTCGATTGAGCCACGGCCTTAAGTCAAAGATCAGGCGTGCAGTCCATTTCCCTTAGTATCACTCTCCCAGGACTGTTGCCAATCACTGAGACAGCGCTGCCTTTCCTCCCTACGAACCGCCTCTCTGTCACTCTCGCTTCTGCGTAGCTAGACGATCCTCCACTCCCTGATAAGAATGGGCATCACACCTACAATAACCAACACCATTGCTTCGGAGACTGTTTGGTATGTGCATGCAATTTGCAGCACTCCTTGTCTGTGTACCCGTGCCAACTGCTTTCAGTGCAACTCCTTCTTCAGAGCGTCACCCCATAGAGTGAGACAGATTGTACAGCGCTCATTAGGAGTCATCTCTACACGTACTGCCGCCTTTTTAGCTGATGCTGCAATTTGTGCGACGAAACTCATGCTTCAGACTGTCAGTACTCCCAGGTATTTCAATGCTGGTTTTGACTCAACCAGTGTTTTCTTGATGCTGATAGACCTTACTCTAGGAACTCATTTCTTAGTTAGTATGACCACTTTGGTTTTCTCTAGTCCTAAATTGAAGCCGTGGTCAGTCATCCAGTCCCTAACTTGCCGCATCTGTCTGAATTGCGCATGTTCCACAGTGTTTGCTGCGACTAACGCCACTACATAGTCTGCATAGCCGACCAAGCGTGATTTATTTGGCATCTTAAGTCTCAGCAGCCCGTCATAAGCACTGTTCACAACCAAGGATGGAGCCCTGAGTGACACCCGATGTAACAGCCATATTTTGACTCCCTTCCTTCGTATCGTAGCAAAACTGCGGTTCCTCAAGTAGTCCCTCAAGATTCGTAAAAGGTTATGTGGCACTTGGAAATGACACGCTCATGACTTCTCCAATTGCGTCAATAGTAGAGCAACATTCTCTAAAACAATACTGCGTAGGAGAAGAACCCCAACGGCGCGGATTGAGTCAGCGAATCTTCTCTTGATATATTTTTTGATAACTTTCCAGGCTGTGTCTATCACACATAGCGGTCGGTAAACAGAAGGCAACTCGAGATTCCTCTTCCTATACTGATCAGCATGCCTGTCCTTCGTCTCGGTTGGTAGTGAGACTGGAACCTCTTGTTCTGCTCTTGGAATGTTCACAGCTTTGATAATTGTTGGGTGCACTGTGAATAACTTCTGGAAGTATTGCAGCTATCTGCTTTTGATTTTGAGTGGGTTTCAACCATATTAATAATTCCGCAATAAAATTACAGCCGCTTAAAATCAGGATAATAATAGATTTTGAAATAGACTTTAGATGTAAAGGGAGTCTTTTTAGAAGCGAAGAAATTTAAATAAAACAAAGAAAAATGGTTTTAATATTCATGAAATTGGCCTAGTTTGATAGAATTTGTTTCGTCTTTAATATTTAAAGATGATATTGGGCATGTGGTCGCCATGGCATACAGGACGTAATCTGGAGGTCCAATTATCACAATGAAAGTAATCTAATGGTATCAAATTGCACGAACGTGGTGACCAGTTAACAGGGCCGTTTAGTGAGATTAATCGTTTGTCAAATGTGTCTTTCAGTGAATTAATTATATCGCGCGTTGTGTGGCATGTGGTGCCATCCTGCTGAAATCACATGTCAGCAACATTAATGTCTTCCAATTGTGGCACCAAGAAGTTAGTAATCATGCCTCTGTACCATTCACCGCGACTCTAACATTGTGACCATCATTATTTTTGAAGACATATGGACCAATTATCCCACTGGCATATAAAGCTCAACAAACAATGACCTTTTCTGTATATAATGATCTTTTGTCAACTGCTTGTGGATTATCATTGCTCCAAATGTGGCAATTTATTTTGGAGCCAACTTGAATAGAGGAGGGGCTGAAAAGGAAGAGATTGGACGCCACATATTCGTAAATGCCGCAAATAAAGCCTATTACTCCGTACTTCCTAATCTTAGGTCCAGATTTGTGGACAGGCAAAATAAGCTCCACATTTACAAATCGCTAGTCAAACCTGTGTTCTTATATGGAAGTAATATATGGACCCTGACGAGTGAATTAGAAAAGGCAGTGGATATACTCGTATTTGAACGCAAAGTGCTCCAAAAAATCTACGACCCAGTGAAACAAGGAACAAAAGCTGAGTCAGATAGAAGTTGGTGACAACGAGATTTGTTTCAAGTGATTCTTCGGACGGCCTATAAGCTCATTGGTTACGTGCTGGTTTTAAATCAGAATGTATCCTAGCTGGATGGGCGGACACATGGCTAAAGCGTGATATTGACCATATCACCTTCCCGTGTGCCGATACATCTGATCAAGATAATGAGATGCTCGAACTTTCTCTAAGCTAGAGCAAAAAATGTTTAAAATAACAAAGCAGTGTTCATTCGCTTTATTTTTAGAGTTTTGTAAAATATTTCTACAACCTATTATTTTCGTACCCTGTCTACCCATTCGTCCTTTTGTCTGTCCGTCTATCCAATCACGGGTCACAGTAAGTTTTCTTAAAAACTACAGCACCTACAGCTATGATACTTTGTACGTATGTAGAAGTAGTGACCCTTCCGAAATTTCGATATAATAAAAATTATAGGGTTCTTAAGAGGAGTTCCCCCATATATGGACCGTTTGACAGATTACTTCGGGCCAGGTCTGGTTTTGTTACGCCGTGAGGCGCCTTAAAGCTAGGTGATTCCTCTTCTAGCAGGAGAGAAGAGGGGAAGAGGGAGTGCTAGACCCCCCCGGCCCCTTTTATCTTTTAGGACTGCCCGAACATAATGTGCCACATGGTTCCATTTATCAACCGATTCGAGCGTCATCACGACTATATTATCCGGGGTGAACTCTCCCGTCTCTCTGTAGAGGTCCTTTCGAAGCTTGCCCTATTTTATGCACGCACAAATATGTGGCAGGCACTGTCTTCCACTCCTGGGCAAAACCGACAATCGGGGGACCGTGATTTACCAATCTTGTGTAGATAAAACTGAAAACACCCATGCCCGCTCAAAAGCTGAGTCAGATAGAAGTCTGTCTCACCATGCCTTCGATGTAGCCACGGTCTCACATCCGGGATGAGGCGCGCACCACCTTTCCTTCGTGAAATTCACCCAAGACAGTTGCCAATTGTTGGGTGAGAGCTGTCTCTCCTCGCGGACAACCATCTCCCTCTCATCCTCGTTTCGACGCAGGTAAATAGCGGGGCGCTCTCTAGCAAGGAGGGCAAATTGTAGTTTAGAAGCACAAAAATTGATTTTCATGCTTCCGTAATGTGATTATAAATTATTATCGTCTTTTCCGTCTAAGAGCGTGAAATTCATGCACTTTTGTGAGGGAACTCGCTACTTTTAGCGATGCGGATTCCACGCAATCTTTTAGAGTGAATTTACAAAACCCTTCTGGCAGAAGCACTCTTCAGCTTCTTCGACTTGTTATTTTCACTATACAAACCCATACTGCATAGTTGTCGTACGCGGGAGTTTCGTTATAAGTTTTTAGCTCTTCTCGCTCTGATGAATCTCACATTAATAACGATAAGTGCGTTATGAAATTAAACGGTGCTAGCGAATTTTTTTCACACATATAGTATGTATATTTACTTTGTCACAACAGTTTTTGTAAGTAAAATAATTATTTTATGTTTAATTGTGTACAGAAAGAGAATTATCTAAAATATGTTATATCTCTATTTTACTTTTAGCACACTCCATGAAAATTGTTTTACATATTATCTGCTAAGTCATATACTATATCCGCTTAGTATAATTCAATAGAAATCAATATAATTAATAAAACAGGAATTTTCTGATGTTCATATCGTAGCAAAAGTAAATTAATAGGAGAAAGTAAAAGTAATAGCATCCGATTACAACTTTGTGGAATGCATCTATCTGGGTGATTTGCAGATTTAGTTAATCTTATCTTTGCTTATATGTTTTCGCAATGCAATATGATCTTGCACGTCCATTTGCAGAATTAAGACGTTCAAATCTTTCTGTAGGCTTTTGTTTCCACACTTTTCGTTATTACGACTGCGTAAAACATTTTATTTAACAATCATCCATGGTATGAGTTGTTGGACGGTGTGATTTCGATTACATCTGGATAATATTTATCTCTGCTTGTCAGTGGGTAAAATTTTGCATTGCGAGTAATTTTTCACTAGAAGATATTTCTTCAACTTATATAGGATCAAAAAGAATAAAAAATATTTTTTCTAAATAGACAAACTGATTTCTTTTTAATATGAGCTAATCACTTTTACGGAAACTTTGTTTAATTTTTATTTATTTATTAATTTGCCAACCATGGTATATAACTCATTTGTATTTTTTTAATATTTTACATGTATAAATATCACAAATTTCAAATATACATTTTCACATATACATTCTAGGAATAGAATCGAAGGATTAAGAGCAGAAGGGCTTGGATTAAATTGGAATTTAGTGATTGTTGAGGAATAAAGATGCCTCAGTCTGTGCAAAATTCGGACACACCGATTTATTGGCTCATTATCACCATAGATAGTATGGTGTTTATTTTCTACTAGAAAGTTTAAGGTTACTTTGTCGATTAGATATTGACAAAATCGAGGAATTTCGAAGAGGTTCAATAATTATCGACCGGAATCGAGAACGGAGGTAACATACTAAGGACTATTAAATTGCTGATTCAGAGGACAAGTCGGGCCTGGAGAAAACGGGCGGACTTAAAGGGTCGTTACCGACGATACTTATGGCCCGCAAATAAGAGTGAGGCATCCAGGTGGAAGCGGTGCCCCCTTGCACCCTCCCAACCGGATCGAGTTCCAAATGTAGACGTAGCCATATATTTCCTAATTAAGTGAAAATTCATACCAACATAATTTGCCTGAATTTTTCCATTAAATGAGAAATAGAAACGTGGCCAATTTATGTTATAGTATTATGTGATGGAATCACATAACACTGTACCATAAATAGGCACGCGAGGGAAGGCCACTCTACCCGAGCAAGAGCCCCTATAACGCAAAAAAGGAAGGATTGCGCCCAATGGCTAGCTCAATATAGTGGAGGGCTGACCATCGTTGCGGGTCCCATATCCAGTCAGGGTTAATGAAAGAAAAGACCGTGTTTTATAATTTAAGTAAATATGATCTTCTTTTCTGTATTATTTCCAAAAAACTTCATAATAAATTACATTTCATTCCTTCTCGCAATTGCATTAAAGATAATCTAAGAAAAATGGTCTGTTCTATACAGTATTCCAATTATGCAGGAGAAAATGGTCAATATAATTTAAATTGAAATATTTACTAAGAAAAAATATTTTTATGATAGTAATTAAAAAAATTTATATATATAATTTTAGGTAATAAGCAATGTCATAGCAAATTTTAAAATAAAACCGGGTACTTAACCAACATCCTCGCCGAGCGCCCGCTGATAATGTGGGTGATGCAATGTGACTGAAATAGTAAGTTCCGTTATCGCTGTTTTTTGAAAAAAACTCATTTTATCCCGGGTACTCCTATTTAGATTATTCTTTACTATCACTAAACAACTATCTTCTTGTCTGTTTATGTGTGCAACTAAGATTTTAAATGAGCTAATAGTAATTAATATTTTCTGCAGAACAGTGCATGCGGAACACATCACCAGATTTCGCTTCCGTTCGTCCTATCCGACGTTGCTGCACTCACAGCGGATTCACGCCGTATGCTAGTGATGTAGAATCACACGAGCGTCACATATACGGAGCAATGATGTAATTTGTTGGAGTAATCTTAGCTTACTCCAAAGCTTAATTGTTCAAAAATGATATTTTTCGAATCCAAAATACTGTACGTCACGTTGAAATCTAACGAATCCGAGAGCACACCAAGGATAGCCGCTTGCATCATTGCATTGGATTTCGTGAAAAGCGTCAGACAATATATAACAAGCGATTCAAAAAACTTTATATGCTTGGTGCAATCCTCTTCTAGCTTCGATTTGCTCAACGGAAAACTAATTACACTTGCAACCAATTCGGAAAAATTAAACCTATCGCCACTGTTACTTTATCCGCCTTGCTATCTAGACGACTTTGCTCCTGTTCACAATTTTGAATCGCGAGATAAAATATGAGAAAATTTTCATATTCAACTTTCCTATTACTATAATTGCGACAAAAATAGAAATTTTAATAGTTGCCTTAGGCAATTAAAAGTCTCGATGGATAACTACTTGCAATTTACAATCACAGTTAAATATTCGAGAGCCTCCTCGATAAGTTTTACACTACTACTGGGAGCGTTTGCATTTTTTTTGAATTCGAGAAGCATTCTTTGCTACTGCACCATCTCCACAATGGCGTCTTGATATCCTCTTAATTGGAATAACACCTTCAAATGGTTTTCATTTAAAATGTTTCATCTGTAGCGCAGTCCGCGATTATAAACGTCCCACAAGGCGCATTCGAGCAAGGAAATATGCAACCTCACTCAGTCAACTACAATCCTATGCAAACAAACACTATTGAAGGGAACAATTTTCTTTCATAATTTATGCAATGATTTATTCCAGAGAGACAATTTCACAAATTTTTATTCATCGAGCAAATCGATTTTCACGTAAATGCAAAAAGCATTCTATAATTGACGTGTCGCGAGTAAATGATAAATGTAAGGGAAATTAAGCAATTAGAACGCGTGCATCACATAACGCATGCGGCGAGATCACTTCAGGGGCGCACACTCGACGTCAGAAACTTTATTTCGTTTCTAATATCACTGGTCTACGAAATGTAACTTTTTGTGTGCCTTTCAATTGAAAACTTTATTTTTATATTGCTTTGAGGTTACTGAATAGGAAAACAAGAATGTGTTTTTTTAATTAGCTCTTATTTTGGAAATATACCTAATATACAAAATTTGGCTTTTAGTAACACTTTAAAGTACAAAACATTTTATAAAAAAAAACTGGAATAATTATTTACTAGTATTTCTTGTTTTTTACTTATATAAAATTGAAAATATTACATTTAAAAAAATAACGTATTTAATTAAGATTTTCTCTTTTTTTTTCGTTTGTCTTTTGTAATCACTGTTAGGGGTATCTCTTTTCAAATTCCAGCAATAGTCCGCTAACATTGACGCATCCCATCGGCCCTGGTATCTCTTTTCCATTGTCGAGATATCTTGGTGGAATCGTTCACCATGTTCGTCACTTACATCACCGCAGTTAGAAGGGAAAACATCAAGATGAGAGTGAAGAAAATGAATTTTTAGGGACATATTGCAACCCAACTGTTGATACTTTTGAAGGAGATTGTTCACAAGTTCAACATAATTTTCATTTCTCTTATTGCCCAAAAAACCATGAACGACTGCTCTAAAAGACTCCCATACTTCTTTTTCAAAGCCCTGTAAAACTGAATCAAAGTTTTGGTCCTTTAGAATCTCTCTTATTTGAGGTCCGATAAAGATTCCTTCTCTAATTTTGGCGTCGCTTATACGTGCAAATTTACTTCGCAGGTATTTGAATGCTGATCTATCCTTGTTGAGAGCCTTCACAAAGTTTGTCATTACTCCCAATTTGATATGTAAAGGTGGTAGAAGAATTTTTTGGGAATTAACTAGAGGAAGGTGCTTGACGTTCTTTTCTCCAGGATTCAGGCTTAGTCTAGGATTCCAATCTTTTTTTATGTAATGTAAAGATCTAGCCCGACTATCCCACTCGCACAAAAAACAACAGTACTTGGTATAGCCCATTTGTAAACCCAACACCATTGCTATGACTTTTAGATCACCACAAATCTGCCATTTGTGCTCTGAGTATGATATAGCATCTAAAATCAATTGTTTCTTTAGTATGCAAAGCATGGCATAACGGAATCGATGGTTGTGTGTTACCATTATAGAGAAGAACAGCTTTTAAACTCAATTTTGAGGAATCTATAAACAGCCGCCATTCCTGTGGATGGTATTCAATGTTCAAATCGTTCATCAAGCCATTTACGTTATTACAGAATGCAAGCTGGTTTTCGGATTTGAAATAGGGTATCAAGTTCTTCTGACCATATCTGTATAAACTGAACATCCGGTTGCAGCAAATTCCATTGCTTAAGTCTCGATCCTAGTAATTCCGCTTTATCTTTTGGCAAATTTAAATCTCGTATAAGGTCGCTGAGTTGATCTTGCGAAATTATATGAGGTTCGTCACAAACAATATTATCACCCACAAACTGTGACGATTGTGAAGTTGTAGACTCATTGTAGTCAACTCCATTGAATTAATCGCTTCTACAGAATCTTGCTGGTATTCTTCGGGAGGTCGAGGAACAGGTAAATCGATTCCGTGTGGTACAGGTCACGATACCGAGGCTACGTCAGGGTATACTACGCTTCGTTTCTTTTTTCGTGATATACCGTGCTGGATGGGTGGAGTCAAGCAAAAGTAACAGTCATTCGCATGTTTGGTAGGTTCCCTCCACATCATGGGTACACCAAAAGGCAATGAACGTTTTGTTTTTGTTTAGCCTCTTAATCAGATTTGTGGAGCAAGTTGTGCAACTAAAATGTGGTACCCACGATTTGTCTTGGTTTTTAATTTTAATTCCAAAATAATGGAAGTAAGCAGTTTCTAAACGTTGTGTTATTGAGCATCTTTGGTTAGTAAGGGTCAAAATTGTCTGCACTATTAACACATTTACGCGACATGACGAAAACTGTAGATTTTTCACTAAAAATGTCAAAAAACGGTTACAATTTCACGCTTTAACTGTTGAACAAAACACAGTCAGCGTTAAACGCAACAAACAAATGTGAAATAATAAAATTTCCGCGGGTAACCACTAAATATTTTGAATTATCATCATTAATGTGATAAATCTGTTGCGCTACCCGCTATTATATTTATATGGCAAAAATGCACAATAAGAGCTAATTATGAACTTTAACAGGTATATTTATGTTCAGCGAGTGAAATACAATCAATATAGTATATTTTCATGTAAAATGCAATTTTGATCTAGACCAGTGTATTGATACAAATGTCTGGCGTAGATGTACAATAGTATGTACGCAATACTAAAAAGCACAATGAATTCGCTCTACAGGATAAATAACATATTCCATAATCCTGTTCTATGTAACTGTATCTAATATTACGCGACACGAAGATACGCTATTTATTAACAACAAAATCAAAATCTCGCAGTCAGAAACTATTCTGTATAATTACACTACACTTTTGTAAATAAATTTCCGTGCGGATTGCAAATATCTCCCGTTCAATATCTCTTCTCGAGCTCGACTCCCGGTAGCGGTTTTCACAAGTAGGAAAGTAGAAGACTACTTGGGCGTCGCGACGTGTTCGCGGTCATGATTCATAACAGTTGTCAGTCGTTCCGTGCTCTATCCCTCGCACCGGTACTCGACCCGCTTCCCATTCATTCCGCTGCATACTTGCTTTCGCCAACGCAATACTTGCATGTGGAGCGAGAAAAGGTGCTGCTATATCCTCATTTCAATTACAAATTTGAATTTTTAAAGTATGAAAAATAATATTGTAGAAAAATTTAAGTAATAATAGGAAAAGGTAAAACACAGAAAGAATATAATTATAACGAAAAGGCTAAATTTAATATAGAAAAAAAATGATCTAAAATTTATATTTAATAAAAATAAAAATAAATCAAAAATGTTTTATGATTTATAACTGTAAATTGAAATAATTAAAAAAAAATGTCTCTTTCAAATCTGCAGTTAAAATTTTGGATAGGTATTATGAAGGTTTCCGAGCATTTTGCTTAGGCGTCTGCTCGATTACTGCACATTCTTCTTCTTCGTAGCACTACAGCCCCTCTCGGGTCTTCGCTTCCTGCAAATAGCGCCTCCAACTGTCTCGGTCAATTGACCGCATCCTTCAATTTCGAAATCCGAGCAGCGATGAACTGTCTTCGTCGACCGAGTCAGACCAGCGTTTCCTCGGTTTGCCCGCTGGTCTGCGGCCTTCAGTTCTTCCAACGAATACCTTTTTGGCTATCCGTTTTTCGTCCATATGATTCATGTGTCGAGCCCATTGCAGCTTCCACAGTCTTACATTCGTTGAGACCTCTGGTTCGTCAAAAATTTCATACGGCTCATGGTTGTATAGAATTCACCATTGGTCCCCGTCTAGTTTCGCTCCGATTATTCGCCTCAGGACCCGTCGCTCAAAGGCGTTCCATACGTTTGTGGATGCTTAGGTTAGGGTCCATGTTTCACACCCATAGCATAACACAGGTTTTATCATAATAGATTTGTATACTTGGAGCTTTGTTTTCCTCTGTATGCATCTGGTCTTCAAGATCGTCAAAACTGAAAAATATTTTATTTGCGAGCTGTATTCTTCGGGATACTTCGTCTCTTTCATTGCTGGTTCTCGTTATTTTGGAGCCTAGATACACAAATTTGCTCACAGTTTCAATACTGTATTCGGCACGTGTGATATTTTATGTGCTTGAGGTATTTTTCTTCGACTGCATCATAAGCTTTGTTTTATTTTCAATGATTTGTTGGCCTACTTGTTTTGCTTCGCTGTCGAGTTTCAGGAAGAGTTCTTTGGCAGTTGTTAATGACCGTGACAAAATGTTGATGTCATCTGCATAGGATACTACTTGGCCCGAGTTGTATATTAATGTACCTCAGGTTCGACAGGTAGCTTCCTGATGACGAATATACGGTATACGTCTATGTTGAACTCCCAGCATTTTTCAAGTACCTGCTTGACTGTGAAAAATTGGTCTATTGTCGATATACCTGCTCTAAAACCACCTTGATACTCCCCAATAATACGTTTGGCGTATGATTTTCTAAGATTTTTGAAAATATTTTGTACGCCGTACAAAGTAGTGATATGCCTCTATATTTTTTGCACTGTAGCCTGTCATCTTTTTTGTAGATAGGGAATAAAATTGATCGGCCCCACTCTATATTTTCTTGTTGCCAAATGTGCTGGATGACTTTGTGAATAGCTTTATGAACACTGCTTAAACCATATTTGATGAGCACCACTGGAATCTGATCGATGCCCGGCGCTTTATTATTCTTTTGGGCTTTGATGATGGAACAAACTTCATCTAGAGTTAGTGGGGCCAATGGAAGCTCTCTGCAGACATCTACATATAGACTCCGATGTTCTGGAGCTGTGCGGAGGGTTAAGGATGTTTTTGAAATATGTTCTCCATCTTTCCTTAATCTTGGTTTCATCAGCGATGATATTACCGATGTCATCATGACAAAGTGTGGTTTTGGGCTGATAACCACGTTTCAGGCTTTTCACTACTTTGTATGCTTGTCTTGTGTTGTTGCTCGCTAGGCTTACATCTATAATTCTAAATTGGTCGTCATAGTATTTTTCTTTCTTAATCCTAATTATCTTATTCGTTACTTTTCTGAGAATTTCATAGTGTTCTCTCTTCGTCCTGTAATTCCTTCCTACATATTCTATGTACGCCTGATTCTTTTCATCAACCGCATTCTGGCACTCATCATCGAACCAATCATTTCTCTTGCGCCGGGCTTGATGTCCAATCGTCTGTCCTGCCACGGTCTTAATAGCCGCTTTCACTTGCATCCAGAGCTCGTTTCTAGTCTTTAACGTGGAAAATCCTTACACAGCTTATAGTACGAGTACATATGTTTCCTTGATATCTCACTACAAAGAGTCTTTCGTTCTAATAAGACGTAAATATCGCGTGTACCGAAGTACTTATTATAAGAGTCTAATGTGGATGGCATTGTATTGAACCTTGTGCACACAAGTATTCTTTGAGAATAATATTAAATGTGTATTAAAGGTTAATATGAAAGTTCTTAAAGTTTACAGAACAAACTCAACACAGAAGACACCGAATTTCACAAATGACATTTTCTGTGACTCGCTTCGCTTGCAATTTTTACGCAAATCATTTGTATGTTGTTTATTATTGAATTATGTTGATAGATTTAATTAGTTTTGCATTGATGTGGTAATTGAAACTTATTATATTTTACTAATAAATGAATTGTCTTTTAACTCTTACAAGTCGGAAGAAGAAGTAGCAATACAGCATAATTATTTCTTTTCTTTTTCACGAGGTCGGCTTTAAGGCTATATTTCAATTCCTGCGGGTTGTGTATTTAGAAAAACAAAAATATATAACCATCAAACAAATTGCTAAAAAAGAAGCATAGCGATGTTGTAGGGTCTACGTTTCTTTATGAAAATTTGAATATCAAGTCCTAAAGTATTTGTGTTTTCGATTTTTTCCCCTTCTTTAAAAGCACGCATGTACGGACTGCTTGATTACTACATGTATATTTAATTTGACTCTCCGTTATCTACGATTTCAGGAATGCACCTCTTAGATTATTATTGATGTTGTTCTGTCGTGATGTATGCCGTACATTAAGATCACCTGTAAGAATATAATAATTGTGGAGCCTGTTCAATCCGAGTATTTCAAACAACGAATCGCGCTCCTCTTTGAATTTGAATAAAGTGTTTGTTATTGTTTCTAATATTTTTAACGATTAAAGTATTTTGTGGTAGGTGTCAAATACTTCGGCCAAGGCTGTATGACTACTCGTTTCAGAAAAGTCGGGGGTAACGACGTTGATTCCATTTCCATAAAATTTATTTATTTTTGGTGCTTTGTCTTTCTTTGTTTCTAGAAGTTTTTTATTCAAACGGTATCTAATTAAAGCATTACAGTTTTATTCATGCAGCAAAACCCAAAATTCGATGAATTTCCATGTCTTAATCAAAATCAGATTTCACTTCTTTCATTTTCAATGTATAGTTAACTTTGTGTTTGAAAATTGAAATTAAACCCTTGAACTTTGTTTGTATTATGCTTTAATTCTGCTTGAATTTAAGCGATCCATTCAATGTTTTTATGAAAAGTAAAACTATTAAACCGTACGTTGTGTGCATAGTTTGAAGCTATTCATCATTATATAGCTCATAAAATTTTGAAACGAGAGTAGGTCTCAGGGAAATCAAAAGGTTTGAAGAGTATGCTCATTGTAACTTTCCTACGGCTTTCGATAATGAGCTTCTCACCTGATGTTTGTATGCTTTTGAATCTTCATTTGTACAATTGAATTTGCATGTTTATAAGAAAATATTTTATGATTAACAAGTTCAAACTTGTTTATATATATTTTATATACTCGTATTTTAAAACTTATTCAAAGTACCACCGACTAGTTGGAAGAGAAACTTTCATATCTAAATACGCTGCAAATAATATTTGGTTTACTGTTATTTTCAAATATATCGAGTTATTTCTAATAATTGCATGCAAATATTTTCGTGAAAACAGGTGCCATTAACTACTAAAAGACCTGCCTCCAATTATAGATGTACTATATCAAAGCATACTCGTATGCATATCTTCAAATGATGATCAGAGCCTTACTCATATGTACGAGTACAACCTCACCGCGAAAGGCAAAAGCACAATTTAACTGCATTTCTAGTCCATGAACTAGTTCTTCTTTCTTCTACAATTAATTAAAATTATACACGAACTCATCTCGCTTGTTGGTAAATAGTATAATCTCATCTTGGTTGTAAAAGAAAGGAGAACTAGACCCCAAAGCACTGTGGTTCGCGGTAATGGGGCTGCCTACTGTGCTCACTAACCACACTACCCATTAATGAAAAACGAGTAAAATGAAAACGCAGCACTTACATAGGTATTTGGCGAAGAGTTAGCATCTTTTCTTCTTCGCCGCATAACCATCAGCAGAACAAACTGCCCAACGTTCGTCTTATTTTGATAATTACTTCCTACACAAAGGCAAATGCAATTCCAACAAATGCGACCACATGAGCTTTGAGGAAGAGGCCAGTTCGGTTGGAATGCACTTCCGAGAAAAACTCCGAAAAGAAAATAATTATCAGTTATAGTAATTTAATAGGAAACGATGATAATGGCCAGGATCTATCTATTAATGAGACTCGTATCAGTTGATTCATGGGGGTGCCCGCGGAATCATCCAATCATGGTAAAAGTTCAACTTCACAGAGACAACGTACGAGGTATGAGTTCGAGTACTGTTTCCAGTAACCGTGTGTGTGTCCATAGGTGAGAGAAATTACTTTTACTGGGGCTCACAGGGAACCGGTCTGCAAGTAGTTAGTTTTGTGCATAGATACAGTAGTCGCACGTCCGTGCTTTTGCGCATCCGCTAGTCGAGCGGAAGACTTCAACGGGTAACGAAAGTGCAGATCGCAGGTGATGTGATCAGCTCGCAAACGACTGTGACCTTTGCAGTAGTTACACTTTTGCGTGGTCATTAGCACCTTCTTAACGCCTCTCGCTAATTCTAATCGCGAGGAGTCTTATTGTTTGCGGCTACTCGCAATTACTGCAAGCTGGAATATTCATTAACTACAATTTTGGATAGTGTTTTGCTCGCGAAGCTTGTGTGGTGAATTTCAATCCGTTAAGAAATTAAACTGAATCTAGTCTTCGCGGAGATATTGTGTGTGAAGGATGTAAAAGAAATGTCATCAAAACCAAAATTCCGTTGACTTTTCGCGATAGTTACAAAATTTCGTGGACATGATTAGATTTTGAATGTGTAATTAAAACTTATTAAGTTCTCGCAGAGTACGTTTTTTTGCATCCGGATGCATACTTTCGAAAAAAACATAAATTTCTTATAAAAAGTTAAAATTCAACTAGCAATAATCGTGAAATCAGGACAATCAACAGTTAAAATGCAAGTTCTAGAGATTCAACCCAAGGATTTGGTGAGTAGATGTTTTCTTTCTCCAAATATTCTCCAGTTTTTTTCTTTATTGCTAGGAGCTTCGTTCGATTCTCTAAGGCCGTAGCTATTAACATTACAGCACAATATATTGTTTGGTTATTGGGAAGCACAATGAAACATTCATTAGCATTCGGCACTAGTGGCTAATTTGTTGGTTAAAATTATTTTATGACAATGAACCTCTGGCTAGTTTTAAGTTGAATGAACCTCTCGCATGTATCTCTTCGTGGCTTAATTTTCTTATCCACGACTTCTTGCAGCATCAGTAATTCAGCTGCCTAAACATAGTTGAACTTTGAATGTTTCGTGCTCGAATTGAATGTAATCTCTTAAAAATGAAGTGAATCCGATTATTTAGCTTGGTATTGTATTCATTTCGAATAGATTTCATACAATTAAGGGTATTAAATTAGTTTATTTATCTGAAAAACTGTTTAGTTTACCTTTGTGCGAAAAATACCTAGTATGGCGGCGAACAATGGTATTTATTTGTGGGAGAATATTTCTATTGTCGTCTGAAAAAGATAATGATGGATGTTGAGTGTACCTTTCACTTACCACTCGCTGTCCGCTTCCGTGGTTTTGCATTCTGTACTTTAAATTGCTTTGAAGTGGCGGAAATAATCTCGATTGAACTTTCATGAAAAATCAGCTTAAAATACTTTCGAAGGTTTTACTTGAACTGATTTGGAGTTACGAAACAAACGATAAAGTGGAGCATCTAATTATTCAAATTAGTTTGAATAATGATCAACGATGATAGGCCTCGGAATTTATGATTGATTTAATTAATTTACATGCTCAAGTATTGTGACATAAACAAAATAAAAAAAACCAGGTCACAAAACCAATCGCAAATTGTGCAATTTTGAGGAAAAAATGTAGCTTTCTCTATGTAGCGATTTTGCCGATATCCGCATTTTGTGAAAAGAAAAAAAGCCTCGGAATTATATTCCTTGTTATTGCAAGCTTATCGCAAATCAGTGGACAAATGAAGTTTGCTTTCTACGCTCAATGGTTACCGTGAAACCAGGTTCAAGGTTTCGTTGAATGAAATGATCCTCGAAGGAACCGAAATTTTGTTTGGTGGATTCTTTGAAATCATCTAGTATAATTGATAGAGAATATTGAAATAGAAAACCCTTTTGAAACAACAACCTGTTTCTGTCTGGCTTCAAAGGTACTAAAAATTGCGAGTAAAAACATTTGACTACGAACAAAATAAAAAATCAATGTGCTCTTTATTTCTGACCATTAGGATAAATAGGTCAAAGTAGCAGATTTTGTAAATAAATTAGTAAATCAAACAATATCCTATGCACAAATAGCTACATCCCTTGCATGTATAAACTTTCTCATAGAATCGACAGCCTAAGCCGGGCCTTGGCCTCCAGGATTAATCTCCAATCATCCGGTTCTGTGACCTCGTTCGCCAGTTGGTCACTCCAAGCAAGGAACTGCTGTCAGCTTCTATCGTGTCTTCCCATCGAGCCCTCGGTCTTCTTGCTAGACATATGCCTTGTGCTTATATCTGTAGCCAGGAAAAGTGTCGTATGGTCAACAGCCCATTCTATCGGATGCTTAATTTGATATCTTATGTTACATAAGTATTTTTGCGTTATTTTTATTTCAAACTTTTCCAGGGGTTCGATAATTAATCAATGGTCCATATTGTAGGATGACCTTTTGCCATTTTTCGGTAAGCTGAAAAATTCACCGCACGAAGAAGCCTTGGTTTTTAGAAGCGAAGAACTGGTCCAATTCTATTTTAACAGCCTTATCGGAATCGAAAGTTTTACATTCAAGTAGTTTTGAAGGGAGCAAAACAAATGATAATCTGATAGTGCTAAGGCAGGACTATAGGGTGAATGTGGCATCAGCTCCCAATTGAGCTCCATTAATTTTTGATTGGTTATCAAAGAGGTCTGGGGTCTGGCGTTATTATGATGGCACATCACGCCTTTACGATTGGCCAGTTCAGGGCATTTTTTCTTGATTTCTTCATTCAATTTCGATAGTTGACGACAATAGACATTCGAATCAATAATTTGATTTTTTTGGAAGCAGCTCAAAGTAGAGTATACCCTTGTAATCCCACCACACAGAAAGCATCATCTTCTGTTGGTGAATATTGGCTTTGAATGCCGATTGTGGGGCTCATCTTGCGTGGTCCATGATCGTTTTCGGACTACGTTATCGTAAACAATCCATTTTTCATCACCTGTTATGATTCTTTTTAGAATTGGGTCGTTTTGGTTACGATTCAGCAAAGAGTTGCATATGTTGATGCGTCTGGTTTGGATTTCCTTTGTCATGAGGAACCCAAACATCCAGTTTGTTCATATAACCAAGCTGTTGTAAGTGCAAGTAAACGGTTGAATTCAATACGTCGAGCTTCGCTACTATATACGCCGGTTAGTTTCGATTAACGCCTTTATTTTGTCGTCATGACTAGTGGTAGGATGACCAGTCTGTGGTGCATCTTGAACATTAAAATTTCCAGAATGAAAGCGAGCAAATCAACTCTGACACTGGCGCATTTTTGCGCTTTCGGAAGTACAACACGCCGAGGATGCTCTCTTTGATTGTCCATTTTCATGCTTATTTTTAACCAACTTATTGTTTACTAATGAAGTTCAGTTTTTGACTGAAGATAGTCTAAAGTCTAATCTTGAAAATAGTATATAATAATATAAGGCACGCAATCACTGCTACATGAAATATGCAGATCACGTCATCTATGAAAAAAAAAACTATATGAATTATCAAACAATCGTTACCTTCTTACTCAGGCCCAAAAACGGAAACACTACTCGAGCGTACTATCCTCTTCGAGTAGCATCATCAGCGCCATCAAGTGCTGTTCAAATCAAACAAATTTTCTAAAGGTTTTTGACAGTACATATGACACTACGTTTGAAATTTTATCAGTACTATGTCGACGGTGTATTTTAGATTTGAAGCGTCGAAGACATTAGCGCGCAAATATATGCATTTGCTTCTCATTTGTATTATTCCGGCTGAATGTCATCTGAGAAATGTCAGACTTGATAATCTCAAAAGCCTACTTATGGCCTACTGAGATGCTGCTTTGAAGCCTTCTAGACACAGCTGTTTTCGGAAATTTAGGGTTACTAACAAAACTGACGATAGATACAAGCCATATGGTAGCAATTCGCATATGTATTAGTCGGCCTACTATGGACAAGCTTCCGGTAGCTGTCACCCAACTGCGGCATTAGCAAATGCTTATATTTCGTCATATATACTATTTTCCGAATAAAAAACGTGCCGAACGCATTCCGTGCATGCTATAAATTCACCTTGTATGTATAGCCCATTGTGCTCCTAAACTTTCCAAGACGAGCAAATGAAGCACACGTTTTGCACCTTCGACTGATAGCTCAGCGTTGAGATGTAAACAAACTCCTATAAATTCATTTTGGAAGGCGATAAAAACTAAACGGGTATAAGAACTGAAATAATTTTCACTTCACTAGGAGCGCTATTGTGTTCTCCGCGGATCATCTTGATTTCACTGTAGAAATCCGTCTCTAAACCGTAAAAAACCTCGAATTTTTGTTGGCACCTCCACAATTCTTCATATAACGCCATGTAAGTTAGCACGCAAAGTCGGCCTACTAATCGTCATGTGTGTGGTAGTAAGCGCTGCTGCCATATGGCTTGTATGTATCGTCAGTTTTGGTTACTAAGCTTCTAAGCAGCTATTTCCGGTCGAAGCGACGTCAGGTACGTTAATTGATTTCCTTATGGGCCTAAGTAAGAAGGCAACGGAACAACCCAATAGTTTTGGTTGTATGTTATTTCGGAAATATTCTTCACACAAACTCTTTTGCCTTATGTTCAAACCTCATTCATAAAGTTTAATCGTGCTGCTGAGTCGACTTTAACAATCCAGAAATTAAAACCGTTTAAAACCTTTTGAAAAAAGAAACGTAACGAAACGAGACCTGGTCCGAAGTAATGTGTCAAACGGTTCCAGGCTGGGTTCTCAGGTTGACAGGAGAGGTGTTTAGCGGGTAGTCCAGCCGCCTTCTTGCGAACATGGGAGTCCCACACTCTGTGCATAAATGGCATTCACCTCCCTACCACAAAAAAAGCATCTGTTTAAAGTACTTTCATATCATTTCATTTAAACTTATGAGTTAACAGTTTGCAATTCCATGATAAAATAAAGTGAAAACATAAGAAGCTCAGCAGGCGCACTGGGCAAGTAATTTTTTAAAGCCAAATTTAAAAAAAAACTTTTGTTGCTGTAATAATTAAAAAAATTAAATGACCTTAAGCAGTCCGCGTGATGTAGTGGTTAGAGCACTCATCCAGCAAGCCGAAGGTTCCTGGTTTCACGCTCGACAACGACTCTTCGGATGGAACTCCGCCGTAGAGAGTCCCAAGCCTGTTTGAGAAAGGGGGGGGGCACTTGTTTCCCCAACCGACAGCTTCCATGAGTCCTTAACCGCAACCCCCCCATTAAATGATAGTAAATGGTCACGGGGATCGCACATTGGGTTTCCTGGTTCCCCAATAATGGGACATTAAATGCCGAGAATAATAACTGTAAATACATTTACAGCTCTGCTGCTAAATCCTACTTACACCTCCTTTGTAGGGACGTAAGTGAGTGAAGGCGTGTCTTCTGCGCCTGATAACGGAATCGAAATAATAACCATGCTATCGAAATGGAGGTTGGACGACGGGCTAACTCCCCGTCCCTGGGAAACCCTAGAATGTTTCGAAACCTGAAGACGGGCCTCGGAATGGATTGGACTCACGGCAATGACCTCGCAATCGGAAAAAGGACTATTTCATTGGATCCTGGAATCTCAGATTACTCAATTACCCTGGCGCTGTTAAGGACCTTTTACAACACGCCAGTCAATATCAATTAAAAATACTGGCAATCCATGAAACGAACTGGACTGGAAACGATATTCAAGACATGAGATCGCACACAATATTCAAAAATGGGAAGCCTACTGCAAAACGAGGATTCGAAGTGGCCTTCATTGTGGATAGGGAGTTCAAATCGCACGTTATTGATTTCAAGGCAATAAACGTACGGTTGTGTCCGATCCGTATAAAAGGGAAATTCTCCAAAATCTGGCTGATCAATGTTCACGCCCAGATCAAAGAAAAGGACAAAGAAATGAAGGAAACGTTCTACAATCACCAGGAAATAATAGTCGTCTCATTACCTATAAACGACACAAAAAAAATGTTGTCTCATGTCTCATCAGGGAACCACTGGAGGATATAGCCTCCACGATGAACAGCATGAAGTTGATAACTTTTGTTCAGGGCTGCAACATCGTCCCCTAATGAAGAAGAAATGAATCCAGGTATCTTGGGGCGCCTCGAGTTCGAATAGGACGTTGTGCTGCTGGATATTGTTGCATTTCCTGATTGATAATGATGGTGACTGATCTTGCTGTTGAGGTGATGATAATTGTTGAGATAATAATGGTGGTCGCTGAATTCCAAGAACATCTAGCAAAACATAAAGTGGTATTGGGTTCTGTACTGGTAACAGACGTGATTGTGGTAATAGTTTTTTCGCATGTGATCGGGTAGCTCGAGTTCCATTATTTATAATAACCTTGTACATAACACGTCCAATTTTGGAGTGAAACAACTGTTTTTGAAGACCTCTGGCTTCACGATATCTCCGAGTTCGTAATGTCTTCCTTTGGTTCCGTTCTTTTTGTTAAAATGTTCATTCATTTCTTTTTTCCGCGGTTAAAAGGATTGACCTTGGTAAGAATTGTCTTGGCATACTTAGTCCAGTGATGTTCTCATTTTCCACCGGATTCGACTTGCTAGGGTATTGATTGCGACCGCTGAGGTGTTTTTTGTGATTTACGTCTGTATTATTGCAATCTTTATGAAAATAGTCCCTTGCTTTTGTGCCTGCAAAACTGGCGTTGATAGTTGAAGCCTCTTGGTGATGATGTGTGTCATGATTCTCAATCATCTTCGTGTCTTCTTTGAGGTTCATTATTTGATAAGCGTCGATTTTGAATAACAGTCTGGTCTGGATGGCAGCGTCACCTGATGACCGTAAACCACTTGTAAATAATAAACACTTGAATTGATCAGCCAAATTGTTTAGATCAAAATTTTCACAACGTCTATTAATACGGCCTGCGTATGCAAAAAAGTCCTCCGAGCCTCTTTTTTGTTACTGTAGACGTTCTAAGCGTATGTTAAAAAGCGATTTCTTTGGTACGAATATGTCTTTCAACTTCGCAACCGTTTCCTCAAATGAAAAATAGCAACACCTAAATATAATTTCCAGGATATTAACCAAGGCGTATAAAAATATACATAATCTCCCAAGGCTCACACCAACAAACAAAGTGTATCAATCATGTAACGCATTAACTTTTAACTTTTAAAATGGAGAAAGCCAAGTTTATCTTCAAAAGTTTAAATCTCAGCTTGTCGTCACAAACACCATTTATTAAAGTCTCACAAAAGAATCAATACAGTACTAGGAACGCAAACAAATTTGTAATTCCTTTTGCAAGGACAGATCGCCTGAAGAACGATGCTACAAATGACGCCCTTCGTATATACAACAATCTTCCAGGATCAGTTAAAGAAGCGAATTCTCTTATGGTTTTCAAGAAAAGACTTAGGAACTATTTAATGAATAACGATTGAATCTCAGTGCAGAAACTTTCAACATAGCATCTTAGGTCAATTATTGATCCTATCTTCGAGATGCCTCGAGAAACACCTACTATTATTATAATATCAGTCCAGTAATTTCAACATAGCATCTTAGGGCATTGTTGACCCTATCGTCGAGATGCTTGAAAAGACAGCTATTCTTTTAACTCAGAGTTTTTTTTTACTGCGTCGAATTTATAATTTTTTTTTTATCTCTGAGAGCTGATCACGATTTGGACAAGACAAGATTAACCGGAGGACTTCACATATTTTTGTGTGCCCCCTTATACCGATGTGTTATACATTGCCTGGGTGGCACACCTGAGGAAACGACGAAATGTGAAGTGCAGATCGCACGAGCGTAGTGCGACGAAGAAAGTGTGATGGCGAGAGTGGAAGGGAATGGAGGTAAAAAAAAAAAAAAAAAACACAGGTTTTCTGGGGCAATACTTGCCATGATTTGAAGTGTGCAATTTCCGTAGTAGGAGCCTTCTTTTTGTTCCTTCACCTAAATTTTTGACGTCCATCTTGAACAAGTCTTCGAATCTTTCGTAACATATGTAAAAGTACTTTCTGTCTTCTGGGTCGAAGTGAAATTCCATAATCTGATTTGCGAGGCTATGTATTTGCTGAACATTGTCATTGTGCTTATTAACAACTTGTCTCTCCGGACTTATGTTGCTTGCCAATGATCTTATTAGGATGTTGTGAGGTCTGAGCATTTCCGTGATGGAGCGCAACATTTGTTTCGTGCATCCGTCCATTTTGTTGGTATAATCTTCAAATTACTTGATTCCTCCGTAATCCACGTCGCTAAATATTTTGTGGTTGCAAAGTAAAACACAATTGTTGTTTTACTAACTGAACTAATGTATGCATATTATTAATCAATGACTTAATATAATGATTAGTAGCTCGTTGAATCATTCTACCTCGCTGGCCACAAAGTTACACGAGAGAATGAAATAGGCTTCCTGTTCCCAGCTGTCAAAGTGTCCAACATGAAGTTGGTAACTTTAGTTCAGGGCTGCAATACTTAAGTTTTACAAAATTAGGGTTTAATATGTATTATTTTGGGGTCTAACCAAAACTGACGATAGATACAAGCCATATGGTAGCAATTTGCATATGTATTAGTCGGCCTACTATGGACAAGCTTCCGGTAGCTGTCACCCAACTGCGGAATTAGCAAATGCTTATATTTAGTCATATATACTATTTTCCGAATAAAAAACGTGCCGAACGCATTCCGTGCATGCTATAAATTCACCTTGTATAGCCCATTGTGCTCCTAAACTTTCCAAGACGAGCAAATGAAGCACACGTTTTGCACCTTCGACTGATAGCTCAGCGTTGAGATGTAAACAAACTCCTATAAATTCACTTTGGAAGGCGATAAAAACTAAACGGGTATAAGAACTGAAATAATTTTCACTTCACTAGGAGCGCTATTGTGTTCTCCGCGGATCATCTGGATTTCACTGTAGAAATCCGTCTCTAAACCGTACAAAACCTCGAATTTTTGTTGGCACCTCCACAATTCTTCATATAACGCCATGTAAGTTCGCCAGCAAAGTCGGCCTACTAATGGTCATGTGTGTGGTAGTAAGCGCTGCTGCCATATGGCTTGTATCTATCGTCAGTTTTGGGTCTAACCAAAACTGACGATAGATACAAGCCATATGGTAGCAATTTGCATATGTATTAGTCGGCCTACTATGGACAAGCCTCCGGTAGCTGTCACCCTACCGCGGCATTAGCAAATGCTTATATTTCGCCATATATACTATTTTCCGAATAAAAAACGTGCGGAACGCATTCCGTGCATGCTATAAATTCACCTTGTATAGCCCATTGTGCTCCTAAACTTTCCAAGACGAGCAAATGAAGCACACGTTTTGCACCTCCGACTGATAGCTCAGCGTTGAGATGTAAACAACCTCCTATAAATTCACTTTGGAAGGCGATAAAAACTAAACGGGTATAAGAACTGAAATAATTTTCACTTCACTAGGAGCGCTATTGTGTTCTCCACGGATCATCTGGACTTCACTGTAGAAATCCGTCTCTAAACCGTACAAAACCTCGAATTTTTGTTGGCACCTCCATAATTATTCATATAACGCCATGTAAGTTAGCCAGCAAAGTCGGCCTACTAATGGTCATGTGTGTGGTAGTAAGCGCTACTGCCATATGGCTTGTATCTATCGTCAGTTTTGGGTCTAACTGTTGAAGTCCAATTTAAATTCGAGCACCGTTACTAATGCATGAACATTTTTGAAGAAATTTAAACGGGCAAAAACGATTGTTATTTTGCTGCATCATTCCAAGTGTTAATTCTTCTTAACGAGAGGTAGGACTTGATGTACTTTCCAAAAGAGATGAAAATGGATTAGATTAAAGTAGAGTATAATTGCTTTGTTGTTTTGACGCATTTTAAATCGGGCATTTGATCCGATGGCTGAAAATTTGTATTTGGACGTAATCTGCTCACTGAAGACCTGCGACTGAAATCCCCCTCCGAACTAGCTAGTCTACCAGCAACCACCTCGTGTCAGACTAAGAGTGCCCGAACTAGGTGACCTGTTGGGTACAGTCCGTTGTCACATACCAAGACTTCACGTCTATAACCGATGAGAGGTTTGTTTGGATTTCCTTCGAGCAATCTCGAGTATATGGACGGACAAAGAAGATAAAATTATGACAATCTACAGTTTGACTTTATTGGGCGACCGTAGCTCTATTCTTCATTTCATCCCCAAAGTACCAGAGTACACAAAGTTAAATTGGTCCAATATTCGATTTCATAAATAGGACCGTTCCAGAGAATATTACTACGTCTAGAAATCTAATCAACTAGATTAAAAGCAAATACGGCACATGCTGAAATTTCGCGAAATACGCGTATAGTCGTAAATACGTTAACCTAAAAATATCATTAAATTGCAGGAGGAATCAAGGCAACGGTTGGTGGAAACCAAGGTGGATCCAGCATTTCGTAAAATAAGCAAAAATGCAATTTGCTTTCACATCTGGAAAGTTGAACAGGATCGAGTCGAGTTGGTGCCGAAAGATTCATACACTTTCTACGACGACTGCACATACATCATCTATGCAGCCTCGGTTAAAGGAACATATTCCAATCAAAACACCATTGTAAGCTTGGAAGTGTTACATTTATTTTAAACAAGTTTTAAATTTAATTTGAATTATTTGCAGACTCGAGAACTTAAAAACACCGCCAATATTGAGCGCTTCATTCATTTTTGGTTGGGATCAAACTCAACACCTCAAAAATCAGGAAATGTTGCTTACAAAGTAATGGAGTTGGATACACACTTTGATCATATGACCAGTCAATACCGCGAATCGCAAGGAAATGAAAGTTCACGATTTTTGTCCTACTTTAAATCTGGCTTAATGTAAAATTTGTTAACTGTTTACACTGTGGAAAACTTTTGTTAAGAAATTTTTGTTTCCTTACAGGATCGCGTCAAGCGAAGTAACAAGCGCGAAACCTGAATGCCGCTTGTACCGCGCACATGGGAAAAAGTGGATCAATTGCGTGGAAATGAACTCAGTTAGCTGGGATCATTTCGGCAGCGGCTATGTAATGATCCTGCAAACTCCCAGATATGTGTTTGTATGGGTTGGAAGGTCAACGAGTTCCGCTGAACGCCGCAATGCGTGGGAGATGGCAAAGAAGATTCAAGAAAAATCTCCTAACTCTGAAATCACCATTCTTGACGACGGATATGAGCAATCGATGAATGAAGCTCGTAAGCAAGAGTGGAATCACTATTTGAGCTTGAAAAATCGATTGGTTCATCAGGTTGGACCAGAAAACCAATTGGGCATAGTGCCTCTGAAGCTATACAAGTGCGGATACTTTGATGGGAAGTATAGAATTGAGGAAATGAAGACAAACGAACCAGAGCAATGTGACCTCAGTGACTCGGAGGCAGCTTACATTGTGGATGGATCTGTGAGCGGCATTTGGGTTTGGGTGGGCCGTAAGGCGTCGCCTCAGGAAAAGGTAGAAGCAATGAGAAATGCCAGAGGCTTTGTTAAGAAGGTATTTCAAAATAAAGCCGGAAGATATGTGCAACTGAATTTCTTGTTTCCAGAAAAAGTACCCGTCGTTCACACCCGTGATCAAAGTTATTGAAGGTCATGAACCCATCGAGTTTACCAGGCTATTTACCAGTTGGAAGTCGCTAGAGAGTTGCGCTTCTAAGATGTCTAACATCATGGGAAAGCTCGATTCGATGACTTTGTTACAGAGACCTAAAATGGCAGCTGAGACACAATTAATAGATGATGGTAGCGGGGAGAAACATATCTACCGAATAACTGATGGAAAGTATGTGGAGCTTCCCAAGCAGAAACACATTGCATTCTTCTCAGGGGACAGTTATCTTCTGCATTATTTCGTTAATGTATGCAAATGGTGGTAGGCTTGAATAAATTGTTAATGATATTTGTAGCTTCCAGGAACTCAAGGTGCGAGCGAAGGAAATGGCGTAGAAAGTGTACTCTATGTTTGGCACGGTCATGAAACTACTAATGAAAGGCGGCAGAAGTGTGACGGAATGGTACATGAATATGCGTCGAAACTAGGAAAAAATTCTATGATAGTGAAACTTACTGACGGACTTGAGACACCACATTTTCTTCAAATCTTTGGAGGAAAATTTGTGGTGTTTGCTGGGCAGGGCTCAGAGTACGATCGCAACGGCATAAGTCAACAAATGCTATCCGGATTCATTCTAAAAGTTTTCGGAGACACATCCTATAATGCGAAAGCTGTCCAACAGGATTCTCTAATGGTTTTATCCCCTAAAGATTGTTTCGTGATAAAATCGAATGGTGTTTGGGTTTGGTGTGGACAAGGTTCGACTGGGGATGCTCGAGAAGTTGCGAAAAATATAGGTGGGCTCCTTGGCGAGTATACTCTAGTAATGGAATCGAAGGAACCTGAAGATTTTTGGAAAAGTGTCGCGGGAAGGTTCGCAAAAGATCACACAAATGGATTCGCAAGTTCTGTTTCGCCGATTGAACGCTCCCTCATTAGTGTGAACAAGTCACGTGTTGGATTGTATATTGCTTATGTTGACCATGGGAGTATCGTGACAAAAGAAGTACTTGCTTTCGAGCAATCGGATCTCGCTCCAGAAGACGTATATTTAATGGATATAGGAAGTATGGTGTTTATATGGTTGGGATCGCTTTCAAACTGCAATGAAAGTGAATTATATTGCTGGTTAATGGCTCGTGACTTTCTGCAGAAATTTCCAGTCAGTAGAGATGAGAACACAGCAGTGGCTTTAGTTCGGCAGGGATATGAACCAAATATTTTCACAGGGCTTTTTGATTCGTGGGATATGCATTTGTGGAAGGTAAAGTATGTTACAAGCTACTTCATATAAATTATTTAACTGTGAGTTTAATTCAGAATCATACATCGTTTGAAATGATCCGGAGGGATATTGAAATGTATGTTTCACCAGTTGAAAGCTTCCAAGTGTCTTTGAATGGCGAAAGTGATTTTGACAAACACCAAAAATACCCGTTAAGTGTTTTACAGCAAGATGCAGATGCATTGCCTCCTGGAGTGGATCCTACTCGAAAAGAAGTAATTCTTTGTTAGACAATATAGTATGATTGATGTTATTTATAATAATCCACAGGTTCATCTTACACATGACGACTTTGTTTCGGCGTTTAATATGAGGTTCAATGAATTTGACACCTTGCCAGGTTGGAAGAAGCAAGAATTAAAGAAAAAGCATAAATTGTTTTAAAGTGATAAGGAATGTGTATTATTTTGAATGAAATATAAAAAATGTCTATATTGATTTTTCGCTTCATATGCATATTTAACAAAGCTTGAGCTATTTAGTGAAATATAAGTACTTGAATAATTCTGATGCGAATCTATGTTGTTAAGGTTCCCAAGATGTGTTTGAATTATGACGAAAAGTTTATTGGTTTAAGAAAAAGCAAATTTTCACTATGATTCGTATTCATTTTGAAATCATTTCTCTGTTTCAAAGTCAAAGACTATACTTCACAGGATCATTTCTCTGTTTCATTCCTCTATAAACAGATCACAAACAAATGATTGTATTACTTAGGGTGTTGCTTTCGTGCAGAACAGTGTGCTGATTAATCCGGGAAGCAGGGTTGCAAGGCATCTTTTTTCAAGCCAATTCATTCCTACCGTAAGATATTCAATTGAGATAGTAATTTGGTGATCTGAATATCAGCTAATCTGATGCTGGTGGAGTGGGTTATGCGAAATGGTTTAACATGTAGAAAAATTGAAATCCTAAATTCGTTTTTTTTTCATCAAATTTAAATGCGCTTTATTGATTCAGTCGTTATAAATTTTATAAAAACAAAGCAAGTTTTAAAAAATTAAAGTATTTATTAACTTAATGACCCACATCGCACTTTAAATTTAAACAATATTCAATCAAATATTTAGTTAAAAAAACATTAATTGTTATCAAATGAAAATTATTACATATTTTCAAGCAATTGGAAAAAAGGAGAAAGAACCAACCAATCTATTAGAAATTGCACATAACTAAACAGCACAAAGTAAGAGTATACTTTGAGCTTACAACAAACATGTATCAACTTAATTCTAATAATTGTTATAAAAAAAAGCTTTAACTAAACCCAACAGTACAATATTCTTAGCCTGCATGTTAGATTTATCTCTAATTATTTAAAATAACGAACACAAAACACACTACAATAATAATTAACGTAGCAAAAATGAGCTGGAACAAAAATAAAACGAAAAACCACGAATAGCCATAACGACCACGAATAATTTAGTAATTGCCATTTAGCCATCAAAACTTAGACTGCTCCATCTCAACTCGACAAGCCTCAACATACCTAGCAAATGAGTATCTCCATTGAAACCGTTGATTTCATGAGCTCACATTCGGAGGATATTGTAACTTTTTATTTGTGGTTCGCCTATATATGATATATAATTTGGGCACCATTGGAATTAGAAATAAACCGATTCATGTCCAAATACACGAATACTGCTGGGGGGATGAAGCCAGTGGTGAGAAAGTCTCAATGTACCTGTCGGTAGGGTGGAACGGCTACAAAATCTAGGGATTTTCGCTTACAGCTACAGACTTCGCGGTATGATTTCAAACAAGCTTCAAAATGAATGTATCGACTCTCACCACTTTGGCAATTTGATAAATTCTTCGATTCGATATATAGTGTTTCCAATCCGTCTCAGGCTTCTATACAACCTAGTACATCCGCGGTCACCTTTCTAAAGGTAAAATCGGTTTGAGTAGTTTTATTTAATACTAATCGTTATAAATTTTAAAAGAATATAAAGCAAATTCCAAACAATAACAATAAAAAACTTAATGGCCCAAATGGCTCTCTAAATTTATACGTTATCATTGACACATTCCATCAAAAAAACTATAGCAAATTCAATTAATTAAGATTATTACATATTTTTAGAATTCAATTGGAAAAAGGAGAAAAACGAACCAACACTATCCTAAAATTATTTATAATTTAAACACAACAGTGAAACTTTGATCCTACACCTAATATGTTGTAACTTATTTCTAATAAAATGCAATCAAAGACTTTATCTTATACTAAAAAAATTCTGTAATAATGTTCCTAACCTAAGCGTTTAAACTTATCTCTAACGTAATTTAGTAAACATAACATATACCTAACCTATACCTTATTTTTAACACAAATAAACAACAACACTAAATGTAGCAATAATGAGCTGAAACTCAAAAACCAAATAACGAAAAAAACACAAAAACTGGAAATAAACACAAATAATTTAGACATTGTCATTCAGCCACCAATACCTGGATTGCGCCGTCTCAATTCGATCAGGTTCAACGAATCTAGCAAATGAGTATCTCCATTGGAATTGTTGGTCTCGTGAACTCAAACTCGGAGGATATTTTATCTTCGTATCGGTGGCCCGTCGATATATGTGATATATGACTGGGACGCCGTCAGAATCAAAAACGTATCGATTCATGTCCAAATACACGAATGCTTCTGGAGGAATGAAGCCAGTAGCGAGGCAAGTCGCTATATACCCGTCTGTAGGGTGGAACGGCTGTGAAATCCAAGGGTTTTCACTCACAGTCACAGATCTTGCGATGATTCCGAAGAAAATTCAATATGAAGACATCGATCCTCGTCACTTCAGCAGTTTGATAAATTCTTCTATTCGATATATAATGTTTCCAATCCGTCTCAGGCTTTCTGTACAAGCCAGTACATGCACGAAGACATTTCCTTTCGAAAACTCATAATTTTTCCATAGTACTAGCACTCTGGTTGTACCAGATCTGACATGCGATATGATTTCGAACAAGCTTCAAAATGAATGTTTCAAATCTCATCACTTTAGCGATTTGATTAATTTATCGATCCATGCTACAAATTTGGCGAATCGGGACATAAAAGAGAAGAGTATACGATGGAGGTACACTATATTTTTTGCAAAGATGCTGACCCAAAACCGGATCTCAGGCATATTTTAGGATCAGGAAGCCTGAGCCAAGGTAAAAGTGGTACTACAATGATCCGTATCTTGCAGGTAAATTTACACTGTAGTACTACTGCCCAAAATCTGATTGAGCAGTTTGCGAGAGATATGAATGTCGACTTTTTGCTGCTCAGTGAGCAACGTCACAACAACAGCTCTTCATCATGGTACCCTGACGAGACTGGTACTGCCACCATCTGGTAGGTGGGTAGCGAGGCTCGTTCTGATCAGAAAGGAAAAGGGGAAATCCCAGGTTGCCGTCTGTATAGCGCCCGTTGCCCGCATGCTGGGAAAGTGCCTGAGAAGCTTACAAAGGGAAGACTCACTGACGCGATTCATGCTGCTAGGGTCCTATCTTCTCGCCAATATGGCTTTAGAGAAGGATGCTCCACCATTGAGATGGCTACTGAGATGGTGAGCGCAATCGAACAGACAGAGACACACTGTCATAGTAAGCGATGGGTAGTTTTGTTGGTGACACGATGTTTGGAACGCCTTAAAAAAACCCCTTTTCATGCTCCAGAATATCTTATACGGCTTTTGAGGGATAACCTGAAGGATCGCGTCCTGTTTTATGATACGACGTAGCGCCGACAAAGGATGAAAGTTACATCGGGTATTGCTCAAGTATCCATCCTTGGTTCAGAACTGTGAAACATATCGTACGGTGGGCTACTGAGACTAGAGTTGCCGGATGAGTCACGCCTAATCGGCTTTGAGGATGATGTTGAGGCGCTAGTCACTGAACGCACCGTCGAGTAGGCGCAATTTAGACTAGGTACGCTAATGCCTCGGGTGAGGGACTGGATGGCTCAAGGATTCAGTCTGGTACTGGAGAAAACCAAAGTGGTCATCCTTACAAAGAATAGAGTCCCAGAGTAAGGACGGTCAGTATTGGCGGAGACAGGTTGAATCTAAGCCAGCTGATCGACTCAAAGATGAGTATCTCTGAGCAAATCAGGGGAACAGCTAATAAGGATGCTTCAAGTGTATCGGCTCTGAGTCGACTTATGGTTAGCGTAGAAGGACCCAACCCATCAAGAAGGCGACTTTTGACAAGTGTCGTAGAGTTGGTGCTATTGTGTCGAGCAGATATATGGGGTGATGCGCTCACCAAGGAGCTGTACCGAAAAATGCTTGGCACAGGTACGGAGAAGAGGAGCACTAGGTATTGAATCTTCATATCTGACAATCTTTGATTCTGTGGCGCTGGTAATTGCAGGCGTGATACCTGTCGCTCTCCTTACTAGAGAGCGTCATATTATCTACCTGCATTGGAACGAAAACACGAGGGAGACACTTAACTATGAGGAGAAACAATGATTACTTAGATCTGCAGCCAATCGATCCTGGGTGAGCAGCACGAAAGGATGATGAACTGCGCACCTCATCTTGCTTTGAGACCATGGCTCAATCAAAAGCACGAAACTGACTAATACCTGACCCAGCTCCTGAGTGGGCACGGTTGTTTTCAGTCTTATATATGCAAGATTGGTAAGCCGCGGTTCCCCAACTGTAGGTTTTACGCAGGAGAGGAGGATGCTGCCTACCATACTTTTTTGCATGCAAAAGATGGGACAAGCTGTGAAAAGCTTTGACGGGGCCTCTACACAGAAACAGGAAAGCTCGCTTTGGATAGTGTAATCGGGGAGGTACTTAGATCAGTTGACAAATGTGGCATATTATGCTCAAGTAGTCCTAAAAGTTAACAAGGACATGGACACTTGAGCAGCTGAAGACATTCAGGATTGGGGAATTACTTTTCTGGCAATCCCATTAGAAAAGGTATCCCCCAACCTGATGGCGCCTCAAGGCATAAAGAAACGAGGCTTAGTGCGAATTAGTGTGTCAAATGGTCCCAGGCTATGTTCTCAGATTGACAGGGGAGGTGTTTAGCGGGTAGTTGAAACGTTTTGCGGGCCTGGGAGCCCCACCCTCAGCGCGTAAATAGTCCGCCTCCCAAACACAATGAAAAGATATTTCGTTGTTTGAACCACTATAGGAACTGGAGTACAAAAAGTCTGTTAAGTTTAAAGTGAATTCCACCTAGATATAAAAATTTACAATACCACTCCTAGCAAAAATTTCATTTCCTTGGTTTCACAAGATTCTGATGTTATTTGATGAGACTTGGCTGTTTGTTCTTAGTTTTCGAGAAAATAAAGGATTTTTTTCTCAATCTTCATTATGATGGAAGATAATTTAAATGGCCATTGCTTGTTTGTTAACCATAAACAATCTAAATGGAGTCGATTTCACCAGTTTACCGTTGAATTTTCTTTCGAGAATATGTAACTGGAATTTTCTTTAGATACAAGATCTTAACGGTTGTTTTTACCCTGTACTCAGGTTTTTTGTCCATTTCTATGTTTTTAATTGCTTTTTCATTTAAGCTAATCGACATGGTTGTTTTCATGCTTGAGGCAGGGTTATTTTCCTTCGGGATGGGATCAAAGTCTTCACCATTACTGGGAACACGCTGATGGCTTGCCATTGTTCTAATTTTCAATCATTTCGTTGATTTCTCGTTGCCGTTGTAACATTATTAGCCTCCTGGATTAGATGGAACGTCCTTCGCCTTTCCCTGCTCCATTATGGAGCATGTGGTAGTAGGGAAACACTATTAAATTTTTATCACTTTACACCAACCACTTAATAATTTTAGGGGTACTCACCTGTTTAGATAAATTGTTCGAATATTCAGAGAAGCTATTCTGAAGTAAACACCACTTCACGCTAAATTCATTTTTGCCTTGAGAAATACGTCATCTTGCCTTTAACAAAAAGTCAAAATGGCGGAAAAACTTATGTAGCGTCTAGGGCGACTGGGAAAGAAATGAAGTACAGGATAAAAGTCGGCACTTCATATAAGTTGATATTTAATGTGTTTTTCTGTAAACCACCATCAGGCATCAATCAATCTATTCTCGAAGACCAAAGACTTTTCGCATAAACATCCAAAACAAACCTGATTGTATATGTATTGTAACAAAACCTCACGAAATTAGAGAAATGGAAATCGTACCCCACTTTTTATTTCATGGCACTTATTTGAACTGAAAAGTGCATGAGCATGGATTTGCATTCTAAACTTCATTGATCATAATTTATAGATGTACATGTCTCTAAAGATCAGTGCAAATTATGAACGTAGGACTCTAAATACCCATTCCGTTAAGTAGCTGGTTTGAATTACTTCAAGCGAAAACAGGATAACACTCAACCAGAGTTGAAATTCTGTCAAAGATATCACTCGTAGCTAGAAATATCTGGCAGAGAATATGAGGTTCGAATTCAGCTAAAAGTCCATTGAATTAAAAAGTAGGGACTATTTTTAATCGCTTTTACTTACACTTCATATCCGCTTTAAACGATGATTAAATTTGGGTTGTGTCGGATAAGGTATATATTAAGTTATTGGTTAAAAAATCATCAAACAATATTAAACATAATTTTGCACATGAATAATAACAAATATCTGGATTGAATTGAGAATATTCTTTCGTATAACTATTTCAACTATTATTATCTTTTAATTCACAAGTTTCTCTACTGCCAATGCTTCACTTTTACTCTGCTCACCACATTCAAATCTTTGGAAATCTATTATTTCAATCTGGTTCTCCTGTAAAATTTCTTCTACTGCCATATTTGGGTCGAGTAGATATTCCTGATAAATTAGACAACCTTCATCATCTTTGTTTTCAGCAGGTTCATCTCTTCCTTTCTCTCCAACTTTCAACGGATTCATCCCAATGATGTGCTGGACCAAGTTCTTTTGTAATTCTAAATTCTCATTAGCACATCTGAAAGCAGCAATAGCACCATATCGGCCAAATTGCAGTTCATTCATTGGAGGGACCGCCATGCTGCTGGTTGGATGTGTGTAGCCGAAGAGACGTAGGTTATTGTTCGTTTTGAAGCAAATGGCTCGTTTCACGATGGCATTCTCACCTACCGTTCCGATTAAGAGCGCCAAGTGATCGCCGAGGGTTTTGCCATCGTCAAGTTTCAAGTTACGCAGGGCCTCGCTTTCGAATCCTAGCTGAAATCAACCGTTTTAAGAAGAAGAAACAATCAAAGTCACCACTAGTACTTTCCACAAGTCTCCGTCGAAATCGGTCATCTCTGTATATTGAGCGCACATTTTTGTCGCATGACCAACAAAATTGCGAAAGTGTTCATTCCTTGCTACAAAGTCTGTTTCACAGTTAATCTCAACCATTGCTCCGACATTTTCTTTGATCAGTACCCCAACGAGACCTTGGGCTGTTGTTCGACCCTCAAGTTTTGTTGCTTTCGCCCAACCCATCGTTTGAGCTTGTTTGTTCAGCCATTCTTCCGCCTAAAGAAATACTCCTTTTTAATTGCAAGCACGCTATCAAACAATATTACCTTGATTATATCGTTTCCATGCATCTCTAAGGCTTTCTTACAATTCGCAAAAGTGTAGCCGGTTTTCTTCCGAAGTGCCGCTAGTGCGCCCTTCGAATCTGTAGAGTATGTTGCACGCAATGCCGGCATGATTCGAAGCGCATGTTTGAACAGCATTTTCCCTGGAAACTACTCAAACTTGTGTTGCTTAGAGATCAAGTAATCAATACGAAATAAATAAAATCACAATTTCTTTGAAGTTTTACTGCAAAAGTTTAGTTTTTAGAGAAGCTGAAACCCGTGTCACAACCAGAACCACAGAGAAAAGAACAGATTGAGTAACGAAGAAATTACAGGGAAGGAAGGTATGATTTTAAATTTGCGAACGGTTCTATTTCTCTTTAGCACGTTTCCCGTAATATTAAAGAGTTTCGAGCGGGTTATCCAGAATTGCACAACTTTGACAGCAAGTTCGCAAGCACAGAGCACAAAAAACGGAAAATGTCCAGCAATCATATGGTGCTTGACTTGACGAAGTTGGTTGTCAAATGTGGATTGTGTGGATGATATGTTAGACGGGGGTCTCCCTTTTATTGCTTGTTACATTTTGAATATTGTGAATGCTAACTGCTGATACATTTTGTCGTTTATTTTTGCTTTTAGTTGGCAGCTATATTTAACATAACGTACTCATATTTTTGTCAAAACGAAGATGAACCCCTTGAAGCCATCACAAGGGGCGATCCCAAAAACAACAAACGTTCAATCGAAGGCTCCCCGTTCAGCGGTGCGAATGGTTCGAGAGATTTTTGAGTCCAAAGCGAATCCGCACTATAGCTCTCGACGCATGTGGTATGAATTGAATATGCCAGAGTCAACGAAGGATATCTTTGATGGGAAACCGTTTACGCTTCCGGAAAAACTTTTGCGACAATCGAAACCATTTCAACCGGCGAAAAGGAAGTTAACCAAAGTGAAAAGTAAGTAATTAAATGTTTTGTCCTATTTTTGTTTTATTACACTAGTAGGTGTTAAAAAAATCAGAAAGTAATGCTAATAGAAAATACGACGGCCATTTGTATTAGTTTTGATTGTGGATTTGGGATATCCTTCATTATCGAAATATAGTTTTGCATGAAGAAGCTCATTAATTTTGATTTCCTTGGCCGTTGAAGTCTAATATAGTATATAAATTTGCATAAAAAAACCCATGTCTTCTACATTTCACTGTTAATTACTAGAGGTTCGATCCTATGCTGACATGAGAAAGGAGCGCGAGGAATTTCGTCAGAAACTTGTAGCGTTGATCATGGGAAAGGATGAAAAAGACTCAACTGATGAATTTCCTAACATTGAAGAACGTGAACTATTGCGTTACTATTATTATATTAAGCATGGTATAGATACAATCCATGTTGCACCATTGAGCAACAAGATATTGAACAGGTAAGAACGCTGTTGGGTTCGTTTATTATTTTCCAAGATAGCACGAAGATCTCAACATTTTCCAGGATAATTGGCATGATTCCTAAACGTCTGCAAGAGTGGGAATTTGTAATGGCTGAGAATATCAAGGAAATGAAAACAGAGTACGTGTTTGCGGTGAAAAAGTCAATAGTAGATTTTGTATTGGGTGATTCGCTAGAAAGAAAGGTAAAAACGGAAGAATTAACAGCAGATCGAGTAGAATTACAGACGTACAAAAATAAATGGCGACACAGGTGAGTCTATATATTGAACATTTTTGGAGAGGAGACCGATCAAACAATTGTTTTAAACTAAAAAGTTGAAAATTTCACAGCATTTGTGAAAAATGGGTACAGTTTGATATATGATATATTTAATAATTTAAAATTAAATTTTGTATATATAAACCATTCTCTCTCATTAAACTTGCAATCTTTTGATCGGTGATACACGTTTTATTGCATGAATGGCATAAAAAATTAGGAACAAAGATTCTTTCTGAATGAATTTGATTGAAAATAGTTGTTATAAAATTTTATGAAAAAAAGTGCTCAGGGTTTCCAATCGTTGTTCAATAACTGCTACCAGCGCGGTATTCGACGCATCCGAGTACAGTGCTAATTGTGCTCCCGGGAAAGTATGTATTGATACCAAATAATTTTTAATGAAGTTCTTGCTTTCGTCGAACGCTTTGGTAGTCCGTCTTACCAAAATATCGAACTAAAGCAAGGAGATGGGCTGGCCCCATTGATATTCAATTTGGCTCTGGAGTACGTCATAAGGAAGCTACCTGTCGATACACGAGGCACATTACAATACAAGTCGAGCCAAATAGTAGTCTATGCAGACGACATTAACATTTTGTCGCGGTCATTAACAACTGCCAAAGAACTCTTCCTGAAACTCGACAGCGAAGCAAAACTAGTAGGGCTACAAATCAATGAGAAGAAAACAAAGCCCATGACACAGTCGAGGAAAAATACCTCAAATTCACACTTGGCGAATACAGTTTCGAAAATGTTGGTTGTGTATCTAGGTGCCAAAATAACGAAAAAGGGGAATGAAAGTGACGAAATATGCCGAAAAATACAGCTCGCAAATAAAGTATTTTATTCAGTTTTAACGATCTTGCACACCAGCTGCATACACAGGAAAACAAAGCTCCAAGTATACAAATCTGTGATAAGACCTGTGTTCTATGGGTGTGAAACATGGTCCCCAACCCAAGCATCCACGAATATATTGAACGCCTTTGAGCGACGGGTCCTGAGGTGAATAATTGGAGCGAAGCTAGACGGGGACCAATGGCGCATTCGATACAAGCATGAGCTGTATGAAATTTTTGACGAACCGGAGGTCTCAACGATTGTAAGACTGCGGAAGCTGCAATCCGCTGGCCACATGGATCGTATGGACGAACAACGGATACCCAAAAAAGTATTCGTTGGGAGAACTGAAGGCCGGAGACCAGTGGGGAAACCGGGGAAACGCTGGTCTGACTCAATCGATGAAGACAGTTAATCGCTGCTCGGATTTCGAAATTGAAGGGCGTGGTCAATGGACCGAGACAGTTGGAGGCGCTATTTGCAGGAAGCGAAGGCCCGAGAGGGGCTGTAGTGCAACGAAGAAGAATCATAGAAATCAAATCCAATTTAGTTCGACTTTAAGTTTGCCTCTTTGTAGCGACAAACTATTCAATAAACGAAAGATAGGGACAACGATTAAAACATTTTGTAATGAAGCGCGTGAGATGCTTCTACTTACGGATCATTTCAAGAAGTGAGGTTGTGTTTCATTTTTTACAATTTCTTCTTTCAATATTAGTCTCGTATTGAGAGTTCGAACTATCTGGACTCCACAACGTACGAATGAACTGAGTTCGCTAGTGCAATAATCATGCCGTGATTTTAATTGGCTAGATAACTAGTTGAAACGATCATTAAGCCGAATCTCATTAGTCGTAATAATTCCCTACCAACTGCTAATAAATCGATGTTATCTTGGAAGGCAAGTCACTGATGAATATATTCAAAGGAAGAGGAGAGGGCCTGAGATGGATAAGATTCGTGAAATAAGACTCAGACGAAAACTAAAGAGAAAACGACATTTATTTTAGTCAGTCGACATGAAAAGAAGAAACAGATTTCATAGCATGTTACAAGTACTACCACTTCACAACAGGGTTGCCAATAACCAAAATAATAATTTCGTATATTAGAAACAAGGTGGCGACACCTAACACATATGGAAAACGTTGTTCAGTTTATATCTTTGACAGGGCCTAAAATGGATCATAGGGAATTTTTTGGGGAAAGAATGATGAGGAGGCTATGTCATTATCTACCACTTCACATTTCCAGGAGCACAAATAGGAACAAACCATTTAAAGTTGGCCAGTTCCACCTTCCTTACAAAGCTCCCGACGCAATACGATATGGATAATAGACTCAAATGCCTTTATAAAATCAGCGAAGATACCGTCATGTTACTTCTAACAAATTAGCAGCAGTTGAAATGACCCCAAAGATTTAGAAAAGGATTAAAGTTTGGAAATGAGACAGTATACAAAGATTTGAAAAAAAAAATGTTAGGAATATCCTCAGGGCCGGGTTCAGTTTACGTGTCAATGCAATGCTTAGCCAATGGCTAAACCCCCCCCCCCCCCCAGTGTATGACAAATCCTTTCGTGAGTTGAACCTCATATTGATTCCGCTAAAATTTAAGGAATAATTAACTATATAAATTTTCTAGGTTTGATCTTAATCAAAAATTTCTGAAGCAAAATCTTTTCACGATCAATCGATCCTTGGCTCTAATACTCGATATGTGGAATAGCACCTACAAAGATCTACTATTTGTGGATGTACGATCGTTGGCGAAAAAAGGAGAAGCTTATGATATGACAGAATTCACGGTCGGATAAATATAATTTCTACTATTAACCACTCTATTGCTAACCAAATTTTATATTTTACTCTTCTAGAGTTTGGCTCAGAAACAGATAGAAAATACAAAAACAACTTTAACTGAATCCTGGAGTGGAGGAATCCACACAATCATAACGAAGCATATGAACAAGTTACCTAAATCTCGTAAATCTTTGAATCGTTTTTTTAATTGCGTCAGTGCATTAATGACGCAACAATTGGAGGAGCTTACAATTAGAAGTTTGAAGGCATATACTGATTATATATGTGATGTTGGAGTGAGTTTTTCAACGTTTTTTCTTTTATTTATAATTAATATTTGTACAAATGATTTTTCAGAAAACAAATCCAGGCATCAAGCTATCTGTTATCCTTGAAGAACAAGATACTCTAGTTTTTGTTCCAAGTTTCGCAAAAGTTCAATATGAAATCCTGAAAATTGTAGACAGTATGGTGCGCGCCGTGAAATTCTTACCCAGGATTGAAACCCTGATATATACGGATAAGCCAAATTTGGGTGATCACTACTTAAAACCTGCCATACCGGAATCAGATGTGGACAAATGCAAACGTCGAATCCATGAGATGTTGGAGGAAGAACGGATCGGACCAGAGCTGCGATTACAAGATTTTGATGATTATATGAGTCTTATGAATGGCGTCGATGCAGAAGAAATTGCTAAGTTTATTATGTCAAATCCGAGTTTCAGTCAGTACTGTGAAAAGGTGAAGCACTACAAAGAATTGGAATGGGAAATTCCAATGAAAATTTGGGGAGTTATAAAAATGGGACTGTACGAATTCCATCGAGAAGGACTCATTAATAATTTGAAGGACCTTGCTCGCTTCATGGAGCACAGACTCCTTAGCAAAATGACATCAGATCAACAAGCCGATATTATAAAATTGGGTAAAGAGTACGAAAATATAGCGAAGAGGTCCTTGGCCATTCCGCTAAACACCGCTGAACTGATGGCGTCTAAAGCATATGTAACAAAGACTGAGGATAAAACTGTCATCGAGATGGAGAAGCGCTTGAAAACTGTAATTTTCGTCTTAATTTTTCTAATTCGACTTTGTTGTACTTGTATATTTTTTGATTTCAGAATCTTGATCACATCCTTTGGCTTATGGACTACACTATATATTCACCATTGGAAATTAAAACGAATAGTAATACATTCCAATGGTATCGTAAGATGGCAGGTATCTTTGCTGAGAACCGTAAGATTCTGGCAGAGAAGTCAATTGAATACCAAGAGTCGTTGAAAAAGCGTATTGAGCAATTTCGACGTGATTTGGACTTGTATTGGGAGCAGGTCCAAGAATATGACAATTGGGGGGAAATCAAATATTTGGCAAAATATAAAAAGAAAGCGGCCGTGCTTGATTCTAGACTTATTCAGGCCATGGAGAAAATAGATCAGATAAATGAAGAGGAAGCTGCTTACGGATGGGAATTGTCACAATATCCGATACGAAAGAAGGCTCATGACAAACTATTACCATACAAAAGACTTTTCGATGCCGGCCAAGAATTTATGGAGAAGTACGACTTGTGGATGCACTCCCAAGTGGGAACGTTCGATCCCGATGAGATTGAAAATGATGTGGGAAATATCAACAGAATCGTGTTAAAATTGGAGAAACAGTTTAGTGACCGCCCAAATACACAAAAATTATCTCTTGATGTAAGAAAAGCTTCTAATCGACAATTCATGCTGTGAAAAATAATAATTTTATTTCAGATAAATGAACAAATTGAGAGTTTCAAGGTTCACATGGATATTATAAGTACCTTAGGAAATCCTGGAATGAAAGAGCGTCACTGGGAGCAAGTGTCGGAAATAATTGGATTCCCTATTCAAGTTTCGCCTGAACTGACGCTTGAAAAGATCATCGAGTATCAATTGGAAGAGTACATTTCCAAATTTGAAGCTATCTCTGAAAGCGCAACCAAAGAGAACAATTTGGAGAAAGCCATGAATAAAATGGTGGGCGAATGGGAAGAAATGGCGTTCAACGTCAACCCTTACAGAGATACGGGAACTTATATTTTGTCAGCTATAGATGATATACAAGTACTTCTTGATGACCAGATAATAAAAACGCAAACAATGAAAAGCTCTCCTTACATTAAACCTTTCGAAGCAGATATTTTGTGAGTTGCGACTCTCGTCCTATGTCTCATATCTGTTAGTAACATTTGAATATTTTTTGGATATCTATAGGCACTGGGAAGCCAAGCTGGTTCTACTTCAGGATATTCTAGACGACTGGCTAAGAGTGCAAGCGACTTGGATGTACTTGGAACCAATTTTCTCGAGTCCTGACATACAACAGCAAATGCCCGAAGAAGGGAGGAGATTCAGTGCTGTTGATAAGGTAATTCTAGTGATTTGAACATCAATGTAAGAACTAATTGAGTTCTTTGTAGATTTGGAAAGATATAATGAAGCAAGTCTTTGGTGATCCGAAAGTAATGTCCGTAGTAGAGATAGAAAAAATGTCAGAGAAGTTAAAAAAGGCGTTCAATCTCTTAGAAGTCATTCAGAAAGGACTAAACGCTGTAAGAAATCTCGTTATCACTTTCTATAATATCATCTTAACTATATATCTCATTGCAGTATCTCGAAAAGAAACGTTTATACTTTCCACGTTTCTTTTTCCTTTCAAATGACGAATTGTTGGAGATTTTATCAGAAACGAAAGATCCAACACGAGTACAGCCTCACTTGAAGAAATGCTTCGAAGGAATAGCTACTCTTAAATTCACAGATGCTTTGGATGTAACCATGATGAGGTCCAGTGAACGGGAAGAAATTGAATTGGTTGATGTAATTTCTACAGCGAAGGCACGTGGCCAGGTCGAAAAATGGTTGCTGGAGCTAGAAATCAACATGAAGAAGTCACTGCACTTTAAAATTGAATCAGCCTTTGATGACTACCCAAAGCGGATAAGGCATGAATGGGTGCTGGTGTGGCCTGGCCAAACTGTCCAAGCTATTTCTCTTACCTACTGGACGCTTGAAATCACAAGAGCTTTCAACATGCCCAATGCAAAAGTTGAGCTCGCTAAATATTTAGAAACATGCAAAGCACAGGTAAGCACGTGACCTTGATAGCTGAGCTGCAATAATACGAGTTTTATTTGTTAAAGATCAATAAAATAGTAGACCTGGTCCGTGGTGACTTAAATGCTCAAAATCGGATCACATTGGGTGCACTCGTGGTGTTAGATGTGCATGCACGTGACGTGCTAGCCGAATTGGTTGAAAAAGGTGTAACAGAAGAGACTGACTTTCAGTGGCTATGCCAGTTAAGATATTATTGGGAGGAGAAAAATCTCGCTACTAGGATGATAAATTGCACACTAATGTACGGTTACGAATATCTTGGGAATACTTTCCGGTTAGTTGTAACCCCACTCACCGATCGTTGCTACCGTACTTTATTCGGAGCGCTTCATCTACATTTGGGTGGAGCTCCGGAAGGCCCAGCGGGAACAGGAAAAACCGAGACTACCAAGGATCTTGCCAAAGCAGTAGCCAAGCAATGCGTCGTGTTCAATTGTTCAGATGGCCTAGACTACATAGCGTTGGGAAAGTTTTTCAAAGGTTTGGCTTCGTGCGGAGCATGGTCATGCTTTGACGAATTTAATCGAATTGATCTAGAAGTACTATCAGTGGTGGCACAACAGGTATATTGAACTTGAGTAAATATTGATTCTGATAAAAGGAAGAATGTTGGAATTTCAGATTTTGACTATCCAACGTGGAATTAACTCCGGAAATCCGACGCTAGTTTTTGAGGGTACCACTTTAACGCTGGATCCAAGTTGCGCTGTCTTCATTACTATGAACCCTGGCTATGCAGGAAGGTCAGAACTTCCAGATAATTTGAAGGTAGATGTGGTGCTTATTGTCTTGAACCTTCATTTAGAATTTATTGTCATTTAAGGCACTATTCCGATCTGTTGCAATGATGGTACCTGACTACGCTCTTATTGCTGAGATTGAATTATATTCCTATGGCTTTCAAAATGCTAAGCCGCTTGCTATTAAAATAGTTGCAACTTATCGCCTTTGTTCTGAACAGTTGAGCACCCAATCACACTACGATTATGGAATGCGAGCAGTTAAATCAGTTTTGAAAGCAGCCGGTGCCTTGAAGCTACGCTATCGTTATGAAATGGAGGATATTTTAGTGCTGAGGTCTATCAAAGATGTGAACTTGCCAAAGTTTTTAAATCAAGATGTACCGCTGTTCCAGGGTATAACATCAGATTTATTCCCTGGAGTCGTACTGCCTACTCCAGATTACGTACTATTTAATGAAGCTGTGGAGTATACATGTAAGGTGAACAATAAACAATGTACTGAATTCTTCCTGGAGAAAGTACAGCAGGTAAGATGATGAATTGATGTTAAGTTTGCTTGATTGGCGATTTGATAGTTTGTAATTAACTTGATCATTCGATGATGACTCAACTTTCCGAGAGGTGAGATATTTGAAAGAATTAAACGCGGTTGATCATTATATCAACATTTTTGAAGTGCCTCTTATGTAGGCTCTTCCACAATAATGCATGAGTATTGCCACGGCCATGGTATCCACCGCAGTCGTAGCCATTGTTAATCTGGAAGGAGTCTTGGATATCCGATCGGCATCATGACGCCGACGAGCGCTCAATCGTATCGGGATCCCATCGGGAAGATATTTGCCTGTGCTGGATTAGCTTACCTAAAGAAAACACACTCCAAGAGGAGATAAGTGTTAGGGGGGATCAAATCAGTTAGAGTAATCAAATGCAAGTGTACTGGAAAGATAGCACAAAGTTTCGATTCTGATGCAACGAATGAGTAGCTCTGATACCTATGTAAATTCTGCCAAATAATCTTCAATTGTTCTTCCATTTTCCGTAGAAAGACAATCTTCAGATGAAAATCGGATATCGATTCATAAGTTGCAAAGTCATCATTTCTATGGAGCCCTAAAAATTCCGAAAAAAATTGTCTGGCCTCTGAAATCTGTTCGTTCAATTGCTCTTGCCGGGTAGAGTGGCTCGCGTGCTATTTTATGGTATAGGGTTCTGTGATTCAATCATATAACTCTATAACATAAATTGATCACGTCTATACTTCTCTTTTGATGGGAAAGTTCATGCAAATTATGTTTGTATGAGTTTTCCACTCAAATGGGAAATATATGGCCACGTCTACGTTTGGATCTTGATCCGGTTGGGAGGGTGCTAGGGGGCACCACCTCCATCTGGATTCCCCACTCTTATTTGTGGGCCATAAGAATCGTCGGGTAACGACGAAGTCCCCTGAAGTCCACCTGCTTTCCCCAGTTCCAGTTTGTCCTTTTTCGCCCGCGATTTCTAACCCTTAGCTGGTTACTTCCTTTTTTCGACTTCGATCGACGTTTATTCGATCCCGGAATTCGTGAATGTGAAATTCTTTTGTAGTGGGTCCTTGTGCTGGGGAAAAGAACCCGCCCCACGACACCGCAACGCTAGCCTGCTAGCGCATTCACGCATCCCCAGACAAGGCCAATCTCGGCGGATCCCAACATCCTCTTCCGCTGAGGCAGCAGACCATCGCTGCAGTCCTCCACGGACATACATTATACCTAGACATTTCACTACAGATAAACATATGTAATATATTTGTTGGTTAGACGTCCAAGTATTGTGCCGCAATAACACCTTTGTAAGATTTTGTACTACCTACAAAACCCCTTTTGAAATCAGTTCTGCCTGTCCCTCCGTCCATCTGTCTATCACATCAGTTTTTCTCCGAAACTATAGCAGCCACAGACACATAAAATATCCCTACATTTATATTTATGAAAGTTATTGTCATTTAAATTTTCTCTGATTACAACAACACACAATGTTGCTATTCTATGGACTTTTCATCAAATCAGACGCCACAGTTTTGATTTGATTTTTCAAATTTTTACATAAGATGAATAACATGAATATCTTTGAGAATTCATGCGTAAGCTTTTAAGCTTATACATTTCATTGAAGTGTTCGATACGATGTAGGGCCGACGAAGTATGCAAGTTACATCGGATGTTGCTCAGGGATCTATCCTTGTTTCAGACTTGTGGAACATATTGTACGATGGACTACTGAGACTAGAGCTGCCGGATGAGTTGCCCCTAATCTTTTCTGCGGATGATGTTGCGGCGTGAGCTGCTGGACATAGCGTTGAACAGGCGCAACTTAAACTAGGTATGCTAATGCGCCGGGTGAGAAACTGGGTGAATGCTCGTGAGTTCAGTCTAACACTGAAGAAAACCGAAGTGGTCATCCTGACAAAGAAGAGAATCTCCAGGGTAAGGACGATCAGCATTGGCGAAGTAATGGTTGAATCGAAACCATCTGTAACGTACCTGGGGTTGCTGGTTGACTCGAAGATGAGTTTCTTTGAGGCTGATAAAACTTCGCCAGACGTATCGGCTATAAGTCGATTTATGGCCAACATAGGGGGACCCAACTTATTAAGAGGGCGGCTTTTGATGAGGTTCGTAGATTCACTGCTGCTATATGGAGCGAAATATGGGGTGACACTCTCAGCAAGAAGCTGTATCGAAAAGCTTGGCACAGATATAGAGAAGAGCACTGAGGATTGCATCTTCTTATCCGACAGTCTCTGATTCGATGGTGCTGGTCATCACTCGCCTGATACCTACCGTCATCCTTGCTAGAGAGCGCCATAATTTCTACCTGCATCGATACAAAGACACGAAAGAGACGGTTAACCGCCAAAAAGAAACAATGCTTGCTCAATGATTGGCAGCAGTCCTGGGTGAACAGCATGAAGGAAAGACGAACAGCGCCTCGTTAATGATTTGAGATCGTGGCTCAATTGAGAGCACGAGACTGACTTCTATCTGACCCAGCTCATGACCGGGCCCGGTTGTTTTCAGTCTTATTTGCATACATTTTTTGTATGCAAAAGATGGGACAAAATGCGATGGGACCTCTACAGGGCAACAGAAGAGTTCTCTTCAAATAGTGTAATCAGGGAGATACTTGGATCGGTTGACAAATCGAACCATGTGGTGCATTATGTTCGATTAGTCCTAAAAGATAAAAAAGACTCACTTGAGCAGCTGGAGATGTCAGGGTTGGGGAATCACTTTTCTAGCAAATCTCTCTCCCACTAGAAGAGGGATCCTCCAACTTGATGGCGCTTCATGGAATAGCAGAATGATGATTAGCCCGAAGTAGTGTAGTAGTTGTTTAACGATGAGCTAATAGCGAAACAACAAGGGTAACTACAATAAATAGAAATCATGACGAATAAAGACTAGACCAGCTAGTATTGGAGAAATTACGGAATGCATTTTCTTATCTCGAACTTATCTAGTAGAAAGATCTGTAAACAAGTAGAGAAAGCACTGGAAGCGGCAGATTTAATCTTCGAAGGCATGAGCGAATGGAGGATGCCAAACCCGTACTAACAAGGGTGAGTGTCAACCTGAAATCCATAAAGAAAACTAAAAACCAGGAAAGATTGTTGCGGGAAATAACTCCGTGACAAAATACTGGAGTGGAGGAAAACCGGAAGCTTCTGCATTTTCTGCAAAAAATATATTAAGTGCTTCCTGACGGACGGGTAAACAGACGAACGGACAGTCCGACGGACAGACAAAATGAAATGTAGTGAATGGAGGGAAACTTTAAAAGAGCTCCAGTCAAGCTGTCCCGAGGTGGTTAGCACTGGCAGTTCCTGACGAGGGAGAAGTCGTTCACCTTGCCCGAAACAATTTGTTATGTATTTGATTTTAAATTGTGCCTTGTTCGGCGAATAAATAAATAAAATAAATAAATTTGAAACTGCTTGCTTTCAGGGAAAAATAGGTGTTAGAATAGAGAAGACAGTTACACATCAAGTTTCCGTAATTTAGCTAGAGATGAGTGGTTCACTTTAGCCACTTTGAATATCTTTATGTTTGACAACATATGTGTTCTCTCCTTTCTCCTTGGAATCCAATGACCTTCTTCGGAGAAGGAACGGAGGTTTTTTATGTTTACATTTGTCTCAAGCTTTCGTGTCCGCTAACCTTTATTTTGTGGTAGGGAGGTGAATGCCATTTATGCACAGAGTGTGGGACTCCCATGCGCGACTGGATTACCCACTAAACACCTCCCCTGTCAACCTGAGAACCCAGCCTGGAACCGTTTGACACATTACTTCGGGCCAGGTCTCGTTTTGTTACGCCGTGGGGCGCCTTCAAGCTGGGGAGTCCGTTTCCTAGCGGGAGGGGAGAGGAAAAGAGGAAATGCCAGAAGAGCGATCCCCCAGCCCCAGCGCCCCCGGCTGCTGTGAGTCCCTTTTATATTTTAGGACTGCCCGAGCATAATGTGCCACCTGGTTCCATTTGTCAACCGATTCGAGCATCACCGCAACTATATTATCCGGGGTGAGCTCTCCCGTCTCCCTGTAGAGTTCCCTTCGCAGCCTGACCCATTTTGTGCACGCAAAAAATGTGTGACAGGCATTGTCCTCCTCTCCTGGGCAAAACCGACAATCGGGAGACCGTGACTTACCGATCTTGTGCAGGTAAGACTGAAAACACCCGTGCCCGCTCAAAAGCTGGGTCAGATAGAAGTCAGTCTCACCATGCCTTCGATTTAGCCATGGTCTCACATCCGGGATGCGGCGCGCAGTCCACCTTCCCTTCGTGCAATTCACCCAAGACTGCTGCCAATCGTTGAGCGAGCGCTGTCTCTCCTCGCGGACAACTATCTCCCTCGCATCCTCGTTTCGGCGCAGGTAAATAGCGCGGCGCTCTCTAGCAAGGAGGGCGACAGGTATCACGCCTGCAATCACTCTCACCGCCGAGTCAGAGACTGTTGGATACGAAGATGCAATTCTCAGTGCTCCTCTTCTCTGTACCTGTGCCAAACATTTTCGGTATACCTCTTTGCTGAGAGCGTCGCCCCATACCTCTGCTCCGTACAGTAGCACTGACCCTACAGCACTCATCAAGAGGCGTCTTCTTGATGGGCTGGGTCCCCCTACGTTGGCCATAAGTCGACTCAGGGCCGATATTCCCGAAGCAGCCTTCTCAGCCGTTGCCCTGATTTGCTCAGAGAAACTCATCTTCGAGTCGATCAGTAGCCCCAGGTACTTCACCGCTGGTTTCGATTCGATTTGTATATCTCCAATACTGATCATCCTTACTCTAGGGATTCTCTTTTTTGTCAAGATGACCACTTCGGTTTTCTCCAGTGCTAAACTGAGCCCGCGAGCAGTCATCCAGTCCCTCACTCGGCGCATTAGCATACCTAGCCTAAGTTGCGCTTGTTCAACGGTGCGTCCAGCGACCAGAGCCGCAACATCATCCGCATAACCGACCAAGCGCGACTCATCTGGCATCTCAAGTCTCAGTAGCCCGTCGTAAGACACGTTCCACAGGTCCGGACCAAGGATAGATCCCTGGGCAACACCCGATGTAATTTTCATCCTTCGTTGGCCCTGTGTCGTGTCGTAGAGCAGGCTTCGGTCCTTTAGGTAGCTCCTCAAAAGCCGCATTAGATATTCTGGAACTTGAAAAGAGTTTTCCAGCGTGTCCAGAACATCCACCCATCTAGCGGAGTGGAAGGCATTCCTGACGTCGAGTGTCACCAACAGGACGATCCGTTGCTTGGTGCGATTATATGCCTCTGCCTTTTGGACCGCGTTCACCACCTCTGCAATCGCATCAATGGTAGAACGTCCTGCTCTAAAGCCGTACTGCCGAGGAGAAAGGTCCCCAGCAACACGAATCGCGTCTGTGAGTCTTCCCTTGATGAGTTTCTCTAGCACTTTCCCAGCCGTGTCTAGCATGCATAACGGGCGGTATGCAGACGGCGATTCGGGATTTCCTTTCCACTTGCTGATCAGCACGAGCCTCGCCACCTTCCATCGTACCGGGAAAACCCCGTCCCGTAGGCAGCGTTGAATGTGCTGAGCAGCAAGTCAGGACAATGGTGATAGAAGAGCCGCAACACCTGAGCTGGAACACCATCTGGACCTGGAGCCTTCCTCGCTTTCAGGGAGAGGACTGCCTCCTCCAGTTCCAGCTGTGTGAAGAGTGGGCACTCTATTGCTGTTTCACCATGGACAGCGTCAACACGGACGGGATGGGCGGGGAAGAGTCCCCGCACTATCGCGTCCATCTTTTCCGCGTCATGTATACAAGGCTTCCGTAGGGCACCAAGTTTCCCCATGACCAGCTTGTAGCCAAGGCCCCACGGATCCTTGTTCACATTGTCCACTAGGTCTTGCCAGCAGCGAGCCTTGCTACTGTTGATCAGTTTGCGAAGGCATTTCCTGGCCGACTTATATGCTGCCACCTGGTTGCATGCCTCGTCATGGTTCAGCGCCCGTTGAGCCTCACGCCGAAGCTTGTGACACTCCCTCCGCTTTTCAGCGATTTCAGTAGACCACCAGTACACTGGGGGCTTGCCGTGCCGGGGTCTTCGACGGGGCATAGAAGCGCAGCAAGCAGTCGTAATGATGCTCACAGTAGAGTTTACCACGTCTTGAGCTGCCAGTTCTTCCGTCCCTTCCGAAGCTCCCTGCAGCGGTTCACCTGCTGTGAGAACCTTGACGAACCTCTCGACGTCCATTCTTCCAATGTTCCATCCAGTTGTAAAAGGCCGAGAGCACGGACGTCGGAAAACAGCATCACTTATCTCAAGCAGAATGCACTGGTGATCACTGGCTGAGTAGTCCTCTAATACTTTCCAGTTGTGTATCCTCCATGCTAAGGACTCCGAGGCGAATGTCACGTCCGGTATGGTTCCCTTACAGCCAATACGGCGGAAAGTCGGCGTGTTTCCGGAGTTTAGTACAACAAGGGCCGTCCTGGCCGCCATTTCCAGGATTCGTTTTCCCCGCGGATCCGTCTGAGGCATGCCCCATTCGATTGCTTTAGCATTGAAGCCGCCCCCAACGAGCACCCTACCCTCTGCGTTCGAGACAGCGCCCTCTGAAGCATTAACCTTGGCTTGGAAAGATGATATCGACTCGTTAGGCGTTAGGTACACACTAAAGAAGGTCACCCCTGAGCACCGAACCCACACGAAACCATCCCCCCGTCCGCTAACCTTGGTGAGACGGTATTTTTATATATTTGTAGAGTAAGTTAATCGACAAATTTCAAAGATAATAGAAATTGCTCAGGATGTCTAACTTACGAGTATACGTGATAAATGGCAAAATGTCAAGGAGTTCGTTCATACCCCAAATTCCGATTGAAACAGAAAAAAATGGATAATCCTGCAACATTCTGTAATGATTTTACTCGCTCAGGTACGTCGATATTTCCCAAAGGAAATCTGAACCGACCTCTCATCGGTACTAGACGTGAAGTCTTGGAACGTGTCAACGGACTGTACCCATCAGGTCAACAAGTCCGGGCACTCAGTCTACTCCGAGGTGGCTGCTGGCTGATTTTAAAAATTATCACCAACCCCAAATACAGTACAAAAAATCGTCTCTAATCTACGTTAATTGACTCGACGAGATAAGTGATAGCGTCACCGTAACGAGTTTTGTACGCGGTCAAAAATCCCAACGCGTGGAAGTATTCCGGGCTTCGCAACTCCAGCATACTGTAATGAATTTCGAAATGTCCGTGTAGGACACGGGTGCCGATGGTCTGGCACAAGTGTCAGCGAGCTAAAACAACACCGAGCTCAGCTAACTAGCTTCGCTTAACGACCGCGTACGCGTGCTTGACGACTAGCATTTGCGGGATCATATGAGGCGGGTTCTTGTCGAGCCACGAAGCTACACTACAAAATACTTATCACGCGTACTCTACTCTACAAGACGCACCGATCAATTTTTATTGTCTTTAGAAAAGTTCTATTAGGTGTCAATTAATCTGCTCTACAGAAATTCAATATTGTTTTGCCTCGTTAAAGTTAGCGGACACGGAGGCTTGAGACAAACGCAAACATTACACAAAAAGCAACCGTTACTTTCACAGAAGAAGGTCGTTGCATTACAAGGGGAATGTCAAACCTAAAGATGTTAAAGTGGCTCAAGTGAACCACTCATCTCTGCCTAAAGGATGGAAACTTGACGGATGCAGTTTACTTTACACTAGTAAAACAACAAACTAAGCAGTTTCGACGGGGTGACCACCTTTTCTCTTCAGGAGCAGCCTCTCCTGATCACCACGGGGCTGCTCGACTGCTTATGTTTATTACAATACGCCACCAAAAGTCGAACCGAAACCACTCATCTATCACGCATATAAAGATGGGTAGAATCCTTCCGCCATATAAACGCAAGGTAACCTATTTTCTTGAGAGTCCAGGCAGATAGGAGGAACTCATCTGGCTGACAGTTCCCATAAAGAAAATAGAAGGTCCGTACAGGTTTTACCCTGGGACGACAAATCGGAAGGATTCTGTCGTGAGAAAAAAAAAAACAAAGGATAGCGGAAGCTACAACTCATGTGAAGTGACTGTATGGGTGTATAACACAACTCCACTATTCCTGTCCGTGGGGGCTCGAGTACCGAGATACCTTACATCCTCCGTAAAGGACCAAATCGTTAAAAGACGCCAATCTATTTCCCCTTTAGGATGTTTCGTGCCCCACGTTGTGTGCCATTTGTAATGATTTTAACTCGCTCACGAACGTCGAGATTTCCCGAAGGAAATCTGAACCGACCTCTCATCGGTTCTAGACGTGAAGTCTGAGTCGTGCCAACGAATGGTACCCAATCGGTCAACCAGTCCGTGCACTCGTAATCCATTTCGCGGTGGCTGCTTGTCGGCCAGCTAGATCGGAGAGGATTTCGGTCGCAGGTCTTTTAAATGGATTACGCCCGATTACTTTAATTCAGCCACCATTACGTGCCCATTTGAAACGCGTCTAAAATGCAACCATACGGAAAAGAAACCTATCTCTACTTTATTGCGTACTTACCTTCAATTCAGTCAAACAGTAACAAAAAACTTGCTCGAATTCCGCATTCCCGATTTTTTCCTTTTCTTTTCCTACGCGGTACCAAAACATATTCTCCTCTAATGCTACTCTAATAAAAAACCGCAAAACAAACTATGGTACCGCGTACCGAACGCGAAGCGAAACCGGCCAAGAACCCTTCTCTTCCAGCAGAAATGTCGGCGAACGGTGAGTATGCCGCTAAGAGGATAGGGTTCTTGTAATCCGCGTAATCCACACACCCCCCCCCCCCCCGCTGAAAGTTGAGGAGTTGGAGGTGATTCTAAAGTAATCGATTGCGTAAATGAGACATGATTGAAAGCCAAGGAATAGGAAAAGTAACTGGGGATAAAGGTGTATAGAGGACCTAGTCCATAACTTTTTGAAATTATGTTAATTGTAGGGGTAGTACAATAATAAAAAAAAAGTAAATTGCATAAACATAAATGAGAAAAATAAAATTTTGACGTTTTAGTCTGCTGATGAAAAATCCATATATATAGTGCGTTCAACAAAATTAAAATTATAGCCAAGAAAAGAAACTTTAATTTTTCGGAGTTAATTTCCTTGCTCAAGAAGTAAAAATCAAATTTTCTGTTGATCAGCGTCATTCTCAGTACCAGATTCAAGGAACCGTTAAAATATTACTGAAATTTTGATATCTTCTAGATCTTACTAAACAACTATATAAACAGTAAATTATTTTGGTGATAAATTCTATTTCATAGGAATATCTCGCCATGGCGTCCGTCCTTCGCGTGGATATACTCAACTTCATCTTTGCTTTGATTGTGCTCTATAAATTGAAAACACACGTTTAATGTTTCTATTCCAGCTCTACGAAATGATAGTGGTTCGCCACGGACTCATGATAGTTGGCTTACCATTTGGCGGTAAAACTACTGCGTACCGAATTCTTGCTGATGCGCTAGGGTACATTGAAGAGAAGGTATAAGAAATAACACGTTTATCTGACACCCTTAGTTCATTTGATTTGCATGCATATAGGGTGGCTCGGAACACAAAGCAATTTATGCTGTGATGAATCCAAAGGCCATTACAATGGGACAACTGTATGGGCAGTTCGACCCTGTTTCGCATGAATGGAGTGATGGTGTACTGGCTGTTACTTATCGTCAATTCGCCAGCTCAACTACGCTGGAAAGGAAATGGCTAATATTTGATGGTCCCGTCGATGCAATCTGGATTGAAAATATGAACACCGTGCTGGACGACAATAAAAAGCTTTGCCTGATGTCTGGCGAAATTATTCAGCTAGCCCCGACAACGAATTTAATATTCGAACCGATGGACTTGGAAGTGGCGTCACCTGCAACAGTGTCTCGATGTGGAATGATTTACATGGAGCCGTCATCCTTGGGGTGGGATCCATTGGTCGCATCATGGAAAAACTCATTACCAGAGGCCTTCCATTCGGTTAACAAACAATTAATTACGAGCCTTTTTCAAAGATTTTGTCCGCTGCTTTTGTGGTTTGTTCGCAAGGGAGGTTTGAAGGAAATGATGCCTACGTCAGACACAAATTTAATTGTATCCTTAATGAATATCTTCGATTGTTTCCTCGATGACTATTATGATGAGAAATATGTTAAAGGATTATCTGATTTGGACGTGAGAGCGCAGTTGGAAGGAGTTTTCTTTTTCTCTTGTATTTGGGGCCTAGGTGGGCCATTGGATAGTGACAGCCGGGAGAAATTTTCCGAATTATTTCGAGGTCTGTTAGAGAAGAACTTTCCGGAAAAGTTGTATGAAACATTTCATATACCAAATGATTTGCATGTTGCAAACATGGCGAAACCCTTCATCTTTCCTTTACCAAAGGGCGGCTCCGTATTTGACTATCGATTTATCAAGGAAGGAAAGGGAAAATGGAAACCATGGGCAGACGAGGTGGCCTCGGCTCCACCTATTCCTAGGGATATGCCCGTGAATCAAATCATTATAACGACAAACGAAACAGTTCGAATTACTGCGCTTCTGGATCTACTGGTTCGCCATGGTAAGCCACTTATGCTTGTTGGCCCAACGGGAACGGGAAAAAGCTCATATGCTATTGAATATCTGCTGAAGAAGGTTGATGTTGATACATACAAACCGTTGTTTATAAACTTTTCCGCTCAAACATCGGCTAATCAGACGCAAGACATAATCATGTCTAAGTTGGATAAGCGTAGAAAGGGGGTTTTCGGTCCGCCGTTGAAGAAAAAATGTGTGATTTTCGTTGATGATGTGTCGATGCCTTTGAAGGAAACATATGGTGCGCAACCACCAATCGAGCTTTTGCGAATGATGTTGGACCATTGGATGTGGTACGATCGCAAGGAAGTTGTTCCACTGAAATTGATAGATGTGCAATTGATGTGTGCGATGGGTCCTCCGTCGACGGGAAATACGGTGACCCCGCGCTTCCAACGACATTTCAATACTATTTCAATTGATGAGTTCAGCGACGATATATTGAAGACTATATTTGGGAAGATAGTTCTATGGCATTTAGATACACGGTAATTGAAATTAAAAATTGAATATCACTGACAAGGAGAAGTCGCGATGTGGGGGTCACCGATTTGTATAAAATGGAAAGAAAGATGAGGATCACATCGTTCCAGCTTCTTTTCAAAAGTTTTCGAGAAAATTGCCTTGAATCGTTCTAAGCTTTGCTCTAGTCTAATAATATTATCCAACAATTTAACGACATGAGTGGTCGAATGGTTCGCAGTTGAGCTTCTTACGGGGTAGTTTAGGATTTGAGTCCCAGTGCGTGCTCAAATTCGTTCAACTTGTTTTTCACTTTTAAACGTAAATTTCTTACACGTTACAAAAATCTGAGTGGTAAAAGCATGACAATTAAAACAATGAGTTCCTACAATACGCATGGGATACATCATCTGCTTTTTTACGTACGCATGGTTTTTTTTTCAAGCAATGACGAAAAATAAATTATTTTAAAGTTCAGAAATATTTTCTTGTCCAAATATAATCAAATTTAAGCTATGCCTGGAAAACTGATCAGTAAATTATTTTTTAACTATCAATCTGAATGCGTAATTAAAAAATTAATAAAAAAAGCAGATCAAATGTTATGCGCGAAAATGGCGGATGCGTTGACGCGAACCCTAGGCTTCCCGTAAGAGGTTAACCCGCTAATCTTTCGGGCATCGATGCTTTTGAAGTGATTAATATTAATATTGTACGAGAGGAATATTTAGAAAATTTGAAGGTAATTTTTTCGAAAACTATTAATAAGTGGATTAATCGGTTTCGAAGATGTGATCCTCATGGAAAAACGTTCTTCTCTCCAAATTTTATCCTAATCGGTGATTCACACTGCGTAACTTCCCCTTAAATTAGCTAGTTAGATCAGTTTTTATAATTTTTCTTATAATTTATTTTCAGTGGCTTTTCAAAAGAGTTCGATCCTTGCATCGAGGAGATCGTGAATGCAACTTTGGGTATTTACAACAAAGCCCGATTGAACCTTTTGCCAACTCCAGCAAAATGTCATTATCTTTTCAATTTACGTGACTTTTCACGTGTTATCCAGGGAGTATTGCTGTCGGTGCCAGAGGCGACGGAGGATCTAAATTCTATGCGTCGCTTGTGGGCGCATGAAATCCTTCGTGTATACGGCGACCGGTTGGTTGATGATAATGATCGGCTGTGGTTGTTTGAGACGATTTGTGAAGAAGTTGCCGCCAATTTGCATTCTGATCCGGGGACCCTATTTGAAAGTTTCCGGGAAGGTGGAAAACCTTTAGTGGAAAATGACCTCCGGAAATTGATTTATTGTGATTTCACAAACCCAAAGGCCGATACGAGAAACTATTTGGAAGTACAGGATTTAGAAGAGTTGAGGTCGGTAGTCGAGGCATATTTGGTAGAATTTAATAATATGTCGAAAAAACCGATGAATCTTGTTCTATTTCGTTTTGCTATTGAGCACCTGTCACGGATTTGTCGAATTATTAAGCAACCTCGGAGTCATGCATTGCTTGTTGGTGTAGGTGGCTCAGGAAGACAGAGCTTAACTCGACTTGCTTCCCATATATCAGATTATGAGTTATTCCAAGTAGAAATTACGAGACAATATGGTATGTACGAGTGGCATGAGGATGTGAAAACCGTTTTACGCAAAGTTAGTTCATCTGAGCTGCACGGCGTATTTTTGTTCACAGATGTACAGGTATATAATGTGATATTTGTGTAGACGTTTAGATATGATAGAAAGCTACTGGTTTTCATTTAAAATCTAGATTAAGTCTGAATCATTTCTTGAGGACATGAGCAACCTTTTAAACTCGGGAGAAGTTCCAAATATTTTCACGAACGAAGAGAAAGTTGAGCTATGCGAGAAAATGCGACAAATTGATCGACAAAGAGATAAATCAGTTCAAACAGACGGTAGTCCGGTGGCCTTATTTAACTTTTTTGTGCAGGTGGGTTTTAAAATCCATTTCCGGCAAGAATTTTATTTCCCTAGTTTCATAAGATTTTTATGCCAGTCGATGGGGCTTTGTGTAAAAAGTCATGTTTGTTCTAGATGTTTGTGTGAAAAGACTTTGCTTTTCGAAATAATGAAGGAATAAGTTCAGCAATTTCCCATACAAAGTAGCACCTGTGACATTCCGACATCTGGTGGCCTTTCAGAGAACTTCCATCAAATGTCAATTTGTATGAGAAAAGTGCTGATTTTTATGTTTGATTATTTTGAAAATTAGGGACATTTCCCACTAACTTCCCACAAATACGTTTTCAACAAGCCTGATTGCTTGAATGGTATTAACATCTTGGGCAATCAGGGAAATGTAAATGGTGCCCTTTTTCCATTTCTATGTTCGTTTGTGTATAATCTTTTTTTTGTAGATTTGCAAAGAACAGCTGCATATAGTTCTTTCAATGTCTCCAATCGGGGATAGTTTTAGAATGAGAGTACGCAAGTTTCCATCAATTATCAACTGTTGTACGATTGACTGGTTCCAGCCATGGCCTGATGATGCTCTTTTAGCTGTTTCAAGTAGATTTTTAGCTGCTGAAAAACTAACAGCAAAAGAACGTGCAGCAGCTATTGATATGTGCATGGAATTTCACACATCTACTCAAATTTTATCGGAGAAATTTTATTTGAGACTTCGCAGACATAACTACGTCACTCCAACCTCATATTTGGAGCTAATTCAAACATTTAAGAGTCTTTTAAATGAAAAACGGGAGTAAGTACTTGTAAAGATAGTTCGTTATGTAATTTAATACTAACGGTTTTTCTTCCTAGGCGTGTTATTCAGGCACGAGAACGATATCTGACTGGTATTAAACAGCTGGAAATTGCAGCCCAACAAATTGGAGTAATGCAAGAGCAATTGGAATCCCTACAGCCGAAGTTAAAAGTCGCTGCTGAAACCGTTGCGGAGCAAGTCGCTAAAGTACAAGCCGACAGTGAAGTGGCAGCAATCCAGCGCGAGCAGGTGAAAGATGATGAACGAGCCGCAAAAGAGCAAGCTGCAAAAGCTGAAGAAATCAAAAGTGAATGCGATGCGAAACTAGAGGAGGCAATGCCTGTTCTAAATGCAGCGCTGGCTGCATTAAACACCTTAACACCCCAGGATATAACAATTGTGCGAACAATGAAAAGTCCCCCGATGGGAGTGCGAATAGTGATGGAGGGTATTTGTATATTGAAAGATGTTAAACCCCAAAAAGTTCCAGCGCCATCAGGAATCGGTAGTGTTGATGATTATTGGGGCCCTTCGCAACGAGTTTTGGGAGACATGAAATTTTTGGATGGCTTATTGAAGTTTGACAAGGATAACATTCCTCCAAGAATAATTCAAAAATTGCAGGAACGAGTTCTAAATAATGAAAACTTTGATCCGGATCGAGTCAAAGTAGCGTCAACCGCCGCAGAAGGTCTTTGCCGATGGATTATTGCTATTGTGAAATACGATGTGGTCGCTAAAGTAGTGGCGCCAAAAAAGGCCGCTCTTGCCGAGGCTGAAGCACAATACAATGTATGGCTTAAATTTCGATTCCCTTTTTCCACAAGTTTTTGATGCCATTCGGCTCCGTGTGTGTAAAAAATCGTTTTAGTTGTAGGCGTTCGTGGGAAAAGTCCTTTATTTTTTATATAATGAAGGAAAAAAAACGCATTTATCTCATACAAATTACATTTTATATATTATTCCCAAATCGGAATTTTGTAGGAACCAATTCGTATGGACAAACGCTGGTCTTTATTGTTTATTATCTCGAAAACTAAAAACTTATCACATAAACACCCAGAACGAATGACATCAAAATCTTGTCAAATCAGGGTAGTGAAAGACTGTGTTAATGTTATCTTTTTTTTAGACTGCTATGAGTCTGTTGAATGAAAAACTTGAACAACTGGCACGAGTTGAGGCGAATTTGGCTGAAATACAAAAAATATTGGAAGAGCAACAAAGGCAATTTGAGTGAGTAAGACATACGAGTAAATTGTATTCAATCTGAAATCGGATTGTCCATTGTACTACCTGTATCTACACATTTTTTCAACAGGAGTTTACAGGCTGAAAATGATTTGTGCACGAAGAAACTGCAGCGCGCTCAGGAACTTATCAGTGGACTAGGTGGAGAGAAGACAAGATGGTCAGATGCAGCAAAAAATTTGACCAATGTATACAATACGCTAACTGGAGACGTGCTTGTAGCTTCTGGTGTCGTGGCTTATTTGGGTCCATTCACTACCGATTTTCGAACAAAGCAAACGAGTAAATGGGTTGAAAAATGTAACTCGTATGGGCTTGTGTGCAATCCAAATTTTCAGTTGCCAATCGTACTGGGAGATCCAGTCGCAATTCGTGCTTGGAATATATTCGGCCTACCAAGTGACGCATTTTCGATTGAGAGTGCTATAATTATCAAGTATAAAGAGGAAACCTAACGATAACCAACCCCTATAAGTGTATGAATTCAATTTTCAGAAATGCTAGACGGTGGCCATTGATGATTGATCCACAGGCACAGGCGAACAAATGGATTAAAAATATGGAGAAGGAGAACAGATTGTGTGTGATTCGACTTTCACAGCCGGATTACACTCGAGTCTTGGAGAACGCAATTCAGTTCGGTCTTCCAGTATTGTTGGAAAACATAGGTGAAGAACTAGATCCTGTCCTGGAATCAATTCTTCTCAAACAGACGTTCAAACACGGTGGAACTCTTTGTGTGAAGCTTGGGGACTCCATCATTGAGTACAATGACTCATTCACGTACTATATTTGAATTATTTGAAAACATCCCATTTATCTAACTGTTGTTAAAGGTTTTACATAACGACAAAACTGAGAAATCCTCATTATTTACCAGAAGTGGCAGTGAAAGTGACTCTGCTAAACTTCATGATCACTGCTCAAGGTCTTGCTGATCAGCTTTTGGCAATAACTGTGGCACGAGAAAGGCCTGATTTAGAGGCGGAGAAAAATACATTGATTGTACAGGGAGCTGAAAACAAAAGGATGTTGCAAGAAACGGAGGACAAAATTCTGGAGGTTCTCTCATCTGCAGAAAATATATTGGAAGACGAGTCGGCAGTACAAATTTTGAGCTCTTCAAAGAATATCGCGAATGAAATTAAGGAAAAGCAAGCTGTTGCAGAAGTAACAGAAAAGCAAATTGACATTGCGCGGCTTGCATATACGCCTATCGCGGAACACTCAACTGTGTTGTTCTTCACAATAGGTATATTTTTGGCTTTCCGTTTTATGCAATCTATAAATTTAAATTGTAGCGGAACTTGCCAATATCGAACCGATGTATCAATACAGTTTAACATGGTTCGTAGCACTATTCACAGCAGCTATTGATAACACTGAAAAAGTGGACAATGTGGAAGAGCGTTTGGCAGACTTGAAGCAGTTTTTCACTTACAGCTTGTATGTGAACATATGTCGGAGCCTTTTTGAGAAAGTATACTGGAACAATCAAGATAAAATTTGAAAAACTAAAAATCGAATTTTCTTTAGGATAAATTGTTATTCTCTCTGATTCTATCTGTGAATTTGTTGAAAGCTGAAAATAAGCTGGATAATTCAGAGTGGATGTTTTTACTGACGGGAGGTGTGGGCTTGGACAATCCTTTTCCAAACCCTACCAACTGGCTTCCTCCTAAGAACTGGGATGAGATATGTCGGCTCACCGACTACTCAACATTTCAAGGCCTACGTGAGAATTTAATGCAAGTGAATACTCTTGATGCTTGGAAGATGTACTATGATTCGAGTTTACCCCAAGAGGCACATTTACCTGGTGAGTGGGATGAAAAGTTAACGGAATTCCAGAAGCTTTTGGTGTTGCGTGTGTTTCGTTCGGATAAATTGGTGCCAGCAATAATTCGATTTGTTCAAGGTAACGCAATTATTTTGGATCAATAAGGACTCAACTACTATTTTCTTCCCCTATAAAGTGACTCTAGGGACAAAATTTGTCGAACCACCGCCTTTTGATTTGGTATCGTCATACGCTGATTCGCATTGTTGCATTCCTTTGATCTTCATTTTAACTCCCGGAACGGATCCGACGGCTACCCTCCTAAAATTTGCCGATGATCAAGGATTTGGAGCGAATCGACTGTTTTCTTTGTCGTTGGGCCAAGGTCAAGGACCGATTGCGGAAAAAATGATTGACGAGGGCACGAAATTTGGTAATTGGGTAGTTCTACAAAACTGTCATTTGGCGAAAAGTTTCATGCCAACATTAGAGAGGGTTTGCGAAAGCTTAACACCAGATACTACTCACCCGGACTTTAGACTATGGCTGACTTCATATCCTTGTGAACATTTTCCTGTGGTGGTGTTGCAGAACGGGGTGAAAATGACAAACGAGCCACCCAAAGGATTGCGATCGAATATCGTTCGATCTTATCTAAGCGATCCGATCAGTGATCCCGAGTGGTTTGAATCCTGCAAACAATCTCAAACGTTCAAACGATTGATATATTCTCTTTGCTTTTTCCACGCGATCATCCAAGAGAGGCGTTATTTCGGTCCAATTGGATGGAACATTCCCTACGAATTTAATGAAACCGATTTGAGGATAAGTTTAACACAACTGAAGATGTTCTTGGATGAGTATGTTGGCGTAAATTGGGAGGCGCTAAGGTATTTGACAGGAGAATGTAATTATGGTGGACGTGTCACAGACGATTGGGATCGAAGGACATTGAAAACAATTTTAAACTTTTTCTACTGTCCTGAATTGCTAGATGAAGAACATCCATACTATTTCGATGAACAGGGCCTATACTTTGCCCCAGCAGAAAAGGAATATGATGCTTATATAAATTACACAAAGAACCTGCCTGCCATAACAAAACCAGAAATATTTGGTTTCAATCAAAATGCTGATATTATCAAGGATCAACATGAAACAGATACGCTTTTAGCCAGTACTTTGCTGACGCAGGTATGAATGTTTTAAAATATTTTAATATGATTCCCAAATCAAGGGGTTTTTTGAAATACTGTCGCTGACGTAGGATCGAACGGTGAGTTGTTCTTGCTTCATTCAGATTTCATTTCAAACTTTACATTCTTGATTTGTTTTTAATTCAGGATCTACTTTATAAAAGAGTAAGTATGAATTAGCTAGCGCTCTAATTCGCTTCTGATTACTATTCAAATTGGAAAAATTTATTAATCAAAGCGAAACTGTTTTATAAATTTTAATACGTGTTAAATTATCAGAGTATGTTCCCATTTTGGAATGCAGCAACTTGAACGGGAGAGTAAGATGTTTGTTGAAGTATATTCAAAGCAATTTCCTGAAAACCTTCATTTACCTTCTATTCCTAAAATTCCTGAATTCCTTTCCCTTAAGGATACTGCTGGTGGTGGCGAAGGTCAAGTTTCGCCCGACGAGCAAGTGATCAATGTTGCAGCGGATATTTTAAGCCGCTTACCGCAGAATTTCGACAGGGATGCGACATTGAAGAAGTATCCAACAATTTATCATCAAAGTATGAACACGGTGTTGGTGCAGGAAATGGTCCGCTTCAATGTATTGCTATCAACGATTAGGTCAAGTTTGCAAGTTTTACAAAAGGCAATCAAAGGTAATTGGTTTAGTTTTTCAAGCTTATTTTGAATTTGACAATACATGAGTATTTTTACAAAATAAATTTAAGTACAGGAATACATATTGGTCAGGACGGGGCTAAGTTCATAAGAATCTTGAAATCCTATGTACTTGTTTCGTTTTGAGTTGTTTCGGCGGCATCAGGTTCAACTTTCAGATCTGGTGTGTTACTGGTTGGGCCACTTTCATCATTCAAATTTAGGTCGTTTAGGTTTTCAGGTTGGCTGGGTAGAAGATTTTCTTCTATTTCAGAATTGGTTTTTAAATCCTTTGCATCTTCTAAATTATTGTCCGATAGGTCCTTACTTTCCTCAATAACCTCTATATCTACCTTTTCAGATACCGAAACTTCTAGAACAGTTTCCTTGGCTTCCTCTACTATGTTAGCACTTGTAGATTTATTTGCGTTGTTTTCTACTGATAATTCCGCAGATTTATTTTCGTTGTTTCCTACTGATAATTCCGCAGATTTATTTTCATGACTCACTGCCTCTTCACTCTGTTCATGTTCGTTTGAATGTTCGTCCAGAAAAGGCGCAACATTTTCTACAGAACTATCGATGTCGAAAAAGTGGGGCTCATTAAATGTATTCGGTATGATGAAGTCTTTAGAATCACCGAATGTCATAGTTTCCCTATCTTCTTCAGCCATTTCACCAAGCTCGTATTCTGCATAAGTAAATTTTTGTTCTGCTTCCCGGATCTGAGGTTCAATATGTTTTTCAAAGCTTATTTTTTCACTGCCTTCTTCCTCTTCAGCATATTTCCATAATCTTGCGCTTATATCTTTAATGATATCTTGAAGCCAACTTTCTTGCTGCCCTAGTGGTCTTTCTTCTTGCGGCTTTTCTTCGAATACACCATGGATTAGCTCACTTACTGTTGCACTAGCAATACGTTCGGCGGAAGTTTTCCACTTTCTATCGGGGAAGATTCGTTTTATGATTCTTCGAATGGCTGCCATGGCTTCATGCTGAGCTACATTCTCACGACGACCGATCTTAGATAAAATACTTTCAGATGAAAGGACCTTGTCAATAAGAGTGTTGAGAATGTGGCTCGTGATTTCAGATCTCGATGATCGAGGTGTTGGCGTATAGAATACGTTCTTGATGTGACCGTATAGAGCTTCATGAGCTGCTAACAAGTGGCGTCGTCTCTTTTGCTCCATATTATTGCGGGCTATACGTTTGTGGACCTCTGGAAACATGAAGTTTTTCACCAAGTCGTCAATGACGTTATCATTCTCCTCAGTCTCAATAGGTTGGCACTTGCTATCAACTGTTGCGCTGACCTCATGGTCAATATATCTTGCACTTGCCTTAATTCTCTTCCTAGCTTCATCTTCAGCAACCTTTTCAGTTTCTTCTACGAGCAAGTTTTCTAAATACAAACTCACTGTATCTTGGGAAGCTTTCATCATATGCTTGTATACTTCTTCAGTTTCCTGGCGTCGTCTATTCTCAGTTTGCCTTCTGCCTGCCTCGGCCGCTTCACGCTTCATTCGTTCCCGTTCGGCAAGAATGCATAAGGCATGGATTTTACGTTGCTCGTACATCCGACGTAACTCTTTCTCAAGGAACTCCAGCAGAACTCCTACAATACCAGCTTCGGACTCTCGGAAGATATCGCTACTTTGTTTCTCGTGCTGAATTTTTTGAGTAAAGCGCTTTTGCTGTGACTGAATGGTAAGTCTGCCCCTGATGGTATTGTTGGACATGCCTGGGTACATAGCGCTGACGGCGGAAAGCATATGGGTGGTCTGAATTTCTTGGATGAGCCCACGACATCTATCGCGACCGCTGTATAAGATCTTTTGAACGGCGCGTCCCTGTAAAATAATAAACTTTAAAATTATAGAAATTAGGTAATGTACAAACCGTTACCTTGATTATTTTCTGGATATATACACAACAATGTGTTTCGGAAGACTCGTATAAATCTTCTGAGGGTCCCAATGGCGTTTCAGTAGCCAACACCATTTCTTTGTGGACTTTTTGTAAGCAGTTGGGAAGATTTTTGTTGATTACAGATAAATTTCGAAGAGACTACGAAATACAGATAACGGAAAAACTATTGGATAAATTTGTGGGAAATGCTCACCATCAGGGTTTCGTAAAGCTTGGTAAGATGCTTGTCGTTATTGAATCCTTTTTCAATCTCTGTGACTGCTGGCTTTGGCTTAGCAAGCTCATCATACTTCTGAACAGTGCATTTGAGTTTTTTGGCTTCGAATTTCTTGGTGTCAAGTCCTTCAAGACGAGCTTGGAAGGAAGTGTTGAAAGGGACAAAATGTAATCGTTTGGGATGCACTCCAAAACGCATCTGAGGCGCGTACAAGTCAGATGCTTGATCCATATGCTCCTTGACGATATTCTGTGCCTTATATTTGCGCGAGATCTTGTTGTGGGAGCACTCTAGTTTGCGCAATTGGCGGCTAAACTTATTGTTAAGCTTCCTGAGTTTTTCTTTTCTCTCTTCCTCGATTCGTTGGGAAGCATGCTTGAGCCTGGCAGCCGATGACGCTCTGATTGAAGCTTCTCGTCGTGCCACCAGTTTTCGGACTAACTCCATGCGAAGCTCTTGCATTTGTTGTATGTCTTCTTCGCGAGCGATAAACTCTTCCCATTCAAATGCCTCCAAAATAGTTTGACGAATGCCCCATTCTTTAACTGATTTCGTTGGAGGTAGTTCCTTGTCCCATTGGCGACGTTTCCGAAGCCTTTCTATAATCAATGTATCAAATTCGCCTGGCGATTTGGCATCTGTAATGAAGTTAGCAAGCCGAACAACTTCTGGTGTTTGGGGCTCACCTTCGGCAATATAAAAATCGGGTTCGTAAGGTCGTGTTTGGGCCGAGGATTCCCTTGAAGGTAGATCATATAAGGTTACAGTTCTCGTGAATTGCGTGAAGTTACTCACCGGTAAATTGTCTGACAGCCAACATTTTCAAATTTGTTCCTCGGTGTTTCTGAGCACTTACATTTAGCTGGTAGGCTGAGTCGAATGTTTAGTGTTTTAGCACAGTCCGGTGGATAATGGAAAAAACTACAGCGGCTATTGCCTTCTACGCAGAAGTTCTTCCGTTGCTCCGTTGACTGTGTATAGCAGCTTGTTGGCATTACGACTTAAGAGGTAATAGTAAATCCTTTCGATTTGCACAAACAATTCTCTACAGTGACCTACCGTCATGATGCGTGAAGTGTGGTAGAGCATTTTGTCTCTTCCAATACATGAAGCTGGGCCTGTTCGGCATATCGCTGAACATGGTTTGAAAAAGGGATGTGATCTGAATGGGTGCAGAACGCTGCAATGCTTGAAAGTTTGCCTTCCAAACATCTTTTTGGCACGAAACTTCAAAGATAGGATCGTATACATGATCGAAATATCGCGATGGTCCTGCAGTGTGACTCACATATGCCATTGGCTATTATTTTCGAAAACAAACGTCAGATAGAAAATATGTATTGATATTACTCACATATGAACACGAAAGTCCTTCGCCTACTGATAAACAATCCTTCTCGTTTTTTATAGGGCTGGTGGTAATGTCAGCGGATATCGAGCAAGTGTTCAAGGCAGTTCTCGTGGGACGTATTCCAGGAATGTGGGCGTCAAAATCTTATCCAAGTTTAAAACCACTCGGGAGCTATGTTGCTGACTTCCTGCAGCGCTTGGAATTCCTTCAGGTAATCACACGCATTTCGTTTTGTCTATTGGAATTCCGAATTTATTGATCAAACATTTAGAAATGGTATGATGAGGGGCCGCCACCGACATTTTGGTTGTCAGGATTCTACTTTACACAAGCTTTCTTGACTGGGGCACAGCAAAACTTTGCTAGGAAATATGTCATCCCAATTGATTTGCTAGCATTCGATTACGAGGTGTTGCCGGCCGATGAAATGTCGGAGCCACCGGCAGATGGAGTTTATGTGTATGGAATATTCTTAGAAGGAGCTCGGTGGGATAGAAAGGAAATGTGTTTAGGTGAATCCTACCCACGCGAGCTCTTCGACAAGGTTCCGTTGATATGGATGAAACCAATAAAAAGAGAAGATCTTTTGCCACGGCACAGCTTTGAATGCCCTTTGTACAAGACAGCTGAACGTCGAGGTGTTTTATCAACAACTGGACACAGTACGAATTTCGTGGTAGCGATCATGCTTGCATGTAATCCAAAGGATAAGATTTCACATTGGATTGTTCGTGGAACGGCATTGTTGTGCCAGTTGAGTTTTTAGTTTGAATGGACCTAATTAGTTTTGTTGTGGTGTGAAACTATTTATAAAATATACTAAATGAGTAATATTGAATGACGTTTTTATGATTTCGGTTAACAATTGCAGGCGGATGTTAGAAATTTCTAAGCCCAGAATCCAAAGCACACATTAGGAAAAATTGTAGATGTTGAGAATGCATTTGTATTCATTCTCATATCCGATGAAAACGAGTAAAATTTCGTGAAACTAAAGCTTGTGCGTTTTTGATAAGCTTGCGAATTTTTTTTTGGGTATACTCTATTTAGGGGTTGAAATAGTATTAATTGTCTGACAGAAATAGTGATTTGCAGTGCTCTGTTGATTCATTCAGTAATTAAATAATAAGCTCTCATTCCAATTGCTGACTCAAATATTTTCTTGATTTGTATGTTACTATGCTAATAATCTCAGCGAAATATACTTCAAAATAATGCTTGAAATGCTCAATGATGATTTTTAGATATATTTATAGAAAAAGCGTGCCTTCATAAGATTTCAAAATATAAAATACCAATGCATCCATTTATAGTGACTGCTGTTCCACCCGCGATAGCAGCACAGCGATGGAGGTAAAGTTATTATGATGAATTGTATGGCAAACGAGTTAGATACGGAACCATGGTTGGGGTTCGAATCTAATTTGGCGCTGCCAGGTTAAAATCCGGGACTGTCTGATTCTGAATCCGGGTTTATGTTAGGTAGTAACGAACGACGAACAGTATAGTTTCAATCTATTTCCAACCATCTACGTCAAGTTGAAACGCATGAACAAGAAAAAGGCTCTTGCGGGATGTTTGTTGCCATGACGACTGATGAGTTGTTTCAAATTCTCAGTCTTCTACCGATTTCAACCACTCGGAGGTGGTTGAATCTATTGCCGGCTGCTGTACAATCATTTCTACAACTCTTGTTGTGCTTATTGAGCATCTGTTATGGTGGTATGTGTGAACATAATTTGCTGAGGCTTATATTGATCTTTCCCAGCTTCCAGACCCAACTTCTATCCTCAGCTTCAGCTCGCAAATATCCAGAGCTGCAGCACCCGGCGTTCTCTGTATATATACCGTTTTGTTGGTTCAGAACTTGGTCCTTTGTTTGCTACAGCACTAGTACATAGGCATTTGCACACACTGAAATCAAGGCAAGCTACATAAACACATTCAACACAGTTTCAGTTGATACTTGTGTGCACAGAAGCCTGGGTAAATCCATTTTTATGGAGCATAACTTAGTGATGTGTCCCTTCCTGAATTTCCTTCTTTCACTCTTTCCTCTTCCGTTCTAGCATCCTTCATCCACCTTGGCATCTCTCCTATCTCGAGCATAGTTGTCCCCCTCGCCTAAAGCACCTTCACAATGGTCGAAAGCATAGTTTCCACGTTACAATAATCCCCAGCATCAGGGAGAGAATTAAAGTGAATGTGGGGTGTATCTTCCCACACCCATCTTAAACTCCAACTCGTCGTAGTACCATTCTACTCGCTATTCGTGTACACATATAGTCGATTTGGTTGCAAGGATACTGTGCTTTCGCGCTGTGCCCGGGAAATTCGAAGTGACGATGAAGGCAATGTTTCGCAGAATTGAAGCCGAGTAAGGTGAAGGGTGTATGTACATGAATTGCTGTAGCTGGTGGAGGATATTCGAAGCCTTAGCGAAAATACGGGTAAGGTATGGAATGCTGTCATTCTACTGTAACCGTGGAGGTTACCGTAATGTTGGTGTGCTTTATAATGACGGTAGTGTGAAGCAAGAAGAGAAAGCGTGCTATGGAAAATTGTGCACTGTAGGTGATAACTAACTTCTCGCATATAGGACTTAAAAAACGAATACAATAAAAGCAAAAATAAAAGTTTGAAAACGGCATGTGTAGCACCTATATTCGATATGATGCGCATATTTTCCTGCTGGTAGATTTTTCTATTATTTTGATTTTTCACTATGCGAACGGGGAGAGTAATGCGAAACATACAAGCGACTTTGATGAAATATGACTTGAAAAATGATGTAAAATATTTTCTTTTTGTTGTTTACAAGAAGGTGGTGAATGGATTGAAGAAAATATCCACAAATGAACATGTTTTCATAGGAAGCAAGGCTTAATGTGGCTAATACTAAAATTAACGCTGGAGTATAACGGTCAATTCATTAATGTTCGACTGTGAACCTTCAAATGGAAAAAAATTTACAATACAATTCATGAGCAAACAAAAATGTAAGCGGACCTGTTAATATTTTTGGTTTTATCATCACATGCTTACTCAGGCCCAGAAGGAAAACAACGTACATGACGCCACCGGAGGAACTGTTCAATTGGTTTTAAAAGTACAGGTCAATAGGTTTTAAGGCCTGGTGCCTTTTGTGACGTCATGTATCCACTTTTGGGCCTTTTTGCGGGGGCATTGGTTTTAAGGTTTGTACTCGTATTTGTAATCCAGTAACTGAACTTGCATTTAAATTTACTTTAACGAGATTTTTAACCGCCAAAAAAAAACAAAAAGAATTCCAGAACGAAAAATGTCAACTTGTCAAAACTCAGAAGAGAAGTAAGAGCTCCATGTCGGGTTTTAGCAGTACTGCCAACTTCAAAACGTAGAGCTAGCGACCATGAAAATAACTGCAGATACCTGATTTTTCAACACTTTTCCTATTTGCATAATTGAAGCTGGCTCACTCCAATTTGCTGACTCGTCATCAATCCTGAGAATGAGAAGAGCAGGCAAACCAGTTAGCTCCTTAAAAAGCCGAGAAATCCAGATACTTCCCTTAACGACGGCAAAGCCAAGTGATTGGTGCACCAGCAAATTTAACGATTACAATTAACGAAAACAGAAAATCCAACAAAGTTAGCACCGCTGTAGAACTCGAGGAGACGTGTTTTGGGATTACAGAAGTACATCAGTTTTATGTCACGGGTGCCTGCTAGGTAGCATATAACCCTTTTTGCTCATACCACGTCCTCATCGATGGAACTCTCCAGCCGAATCAGCAGACCATTCACACAGAAAGCGATGTCAATATGAGTGCCACGGGCTATATGTAGTATGGTTTCCACAACCGAACGGTTTGAAAAATCAAGCGCTTTCCCCGGCCCTTGTGCGCTGAGCTTTTCCGTGGGAGTGCAAACTCATTAACATACATTTATATTAAATTCGGTGGGGTTTTCTTGATGTAGGCTGATTGACCAACCATGATGTCATCCTCACCTTGAGAAAATTCAAGTCCAAGAATAATGAGGTACTTCCTTAGCAACAATTTCGAATCCAGAGTGTAACTCTCGATAAACAAGCTCATTCAGTCTAATTTTTTCTGCCGGTGTGGTAGAAGAAATGCTGAAATCCCAGTCCAATTATGAAGCCATCAAACTTTTTGTTCCAACAGCGTGGAGCCTGCTTGGGGCTATATAAGCTTCGTGAAAGATGACAAACATAACAAACACGTGAGCACACCCTTCAATCTACTTCATGAAAATTTCACCCTCAACGCCACGATACAGGAACGCTGTAAAGAAGTCAAACTGTTGCACAACCATCTTTCCAGCAGCTGCAATGGACACCAGTGACCAAATCACTTCCAACCGCGCAACTGGACTAAAAGTTTTGTCCTAGTCCATACCGGGTCATTCGGCACATCATTTGATGACCAAGCTCGGGCGATACTTATCAATACTTCCGTCAGGATTTTGCGATTTTGCTTGGGATGGTAGATCCACTTGCTGCTCATGATCTTCGTTCCAGAAGGGATTTGGTTCCATTTCCATGCATCATTCTTGTGCGTTGACTTGATTTGGGTGTCCATAGCTGATTTCCGTTCATCACTATCCTCGCTTTGGAAAACTTAATTAAAAGTCTTTGGCTCATATTCCGTGAGAAAACTGATGCGAAGTTAACAGTCAGAAGGTTTCCTTTCACGACTTGACTGACTCGTGTCTAAAGTTAACCTTCACCCTCGTGTTTTAACTCGGAATCATCACATCTTTAGAATCTCTTTAATCCGTCGCAGAGTCAGATCGAGGCACAATGACATCTTTCTCCTTGTCCATCTGATTCTCTTGCGATTCCGGAGTTTCTTCTCTCTTAAAAGGCCATAAGTCGTCACAGTTTCCGACTTTATCGTGAAAGATGATGTAGCGTAAAATCACAATATCTTCCTTTTCAAGAATGTAGATTTGATAACGCTCACCCCAATTATAATCAACCAGATAGCCAACCATTGCCGTTGTGTCCGTTTGGCGTCTCTTCTTTATAGGAACGTGAACATAGCACTTTGAATTCACACTGCGAAGATGTTTGACCCGCGGTTTCTAACCAAATCACTCGGCTAAGGACATAGCCTACCTTCGTTACAAGTTCCGCCCAGACGACATCAGGAAATTTGGCATCAGGATTCAAATACTTGAATGTATGAGCCATTTCTACGATTGTCTTCTGTTCTAGTTTATATGGGTCGATCAATCTTATACTTCTTCGGGATCTCACGCACCTCACTATTATCGAATTCGGCACCGTTGTCACTGAGGATCTCCTTAACGTTTCGACCTCAAGTATGAGCTTTAGTCAGCACTTCACGTAAGGCCTTCTTGGCGGCAGACTTTTTGCGTGCTACAAAACATTAGTGGTACCTGGAGTAATGGGCCTTGATAAAGATCAAGTAGGGGTGGCCTCTGAAAGGTGAATTGAAAGATACATACACATCACCAGATAAATCAGCAGGGGCCAACGTTTTTACTCGGGGTTGAAACGACAAATGATGTGTCTTACCAAACTAACACGGCTCGCAGATTTCGTTGTCAGCTGGCACTTAATTCCTAATTTAGAATCAAGCTTGGATTGGAAGTAAGGCTTGTCAAAGTCAAAAGCGCTTTATTCAAAAGTAACGCTTGTCAATATGACCCAAATCTAGATGGTAGAGCTGAAGAATTCGGTTACGCTCAGTCACACTGGCACAGACACATGCCGGTTGAATAATGTGGAATGAGGCATGGTATAGGGTCCCACCTTAGTTGCGGGTATCTTTAAGAATTGGTTGCCCGTCTACACTGAACTGACACTCAGTATCTGTCGATTCAAAATTGCTTTTAGAGTTCCGATCGTGGGCTGGAAGGGCTGGTTTCTTGATGTGTAAGGCACGTACCAGCATCATTGAGTGTGAATGTTCCCAAATTTATGTGGAAGTGATTATCCAATTCGATGGTACCGCTGCTGAGAGCTTTGGTAACTTCTTTTCCTGCCGCTTAGACCATAACATTTGAGCTCACAGAAAAAGGCTTGCAGTCAGGGAACCAATTCAGATTTGACGTAACATGACGAGTTGCTACTGGTGATTTGTAGTCGCCATGTCAACCTCACTACTGACTGGAACCAATGCAGCACGATTTTCAGTCACGTTGGCTTGAGTGCTCTTTTGGCTATCTCCACTACCCACCGAATTTGGTTTAGGGTTTTCGCTCGATCTGGTAGTACGCTTTGGATATGGAACCTTGCCATTAGTTTTTCACTTAGCACACTGATGAATCCAGCGACCTTTCGTTATAGTACTTACACTTATGAGTGCGTTATGGTATCTTCTTCTTCTGGCCACAACTGTTTATAGCGCCACCATCAACTCATTTTGGCGCTGGTGTTAAGTTAGGTTCATACGGAATTAGCGCAGGCAAGATGCCTACGACCGTTGACTTCTTACTCAAGCCCGAAAACGGAAACACTACGTCACGCCGCGGACTAGCGTCTTCGAGTAGCTTTATCAGCGCCATCCAGTGCTGTTCAAATCAAAGAAATTTTCTAAAGATTTTTGATAGTACATATGACAATACGTTTGATATTTTATCAGTACCATGTCAACGATTTATTTTAGATTTGAGACGTCGAAGACATTAGCGCGCAAATACATACCTGTACATGTATTTTCTTCTCAATTGTATCATTTAGGCTAAATGTCATCTGTAAATGTCATACTTGACAATCTCGAAAGCTTACTTCTAGACAGGTGTTTTAGGAAATTTAGAGCTACTGAGTAGCTGGGAAATGGCGATTTCTACCTGAACGGTTTGTAGAAAGCCCCAAGTTTAGTCGTTTCATTTTTGGTTGGCTTTCTAGCCATTCCCTCAACGATGTCGACGGTATTGCACAGCTCCAGCACGTCCAGATCTCTATCTTTCACAGTTGGCCAATGTTCCGCTCCATTCAGTTGCTTAATACCTTTTACACATTCTATTTTAGAGCTAGACAAACCCCAACAGTCAAACGATATCACGAAAACCCACAAGAAAGTACTCGTATTTCAGGCACTCAAAAAGATCATGAAACTTGATTGGATCTCAAATTAAAATGCGCTTTATTGATTCAATCGTTATAAATTTTAGAAAAACAAAAAGCAAGTTTTAAAGTATTAATAACTCAAAGTCAAAGTCAAAAGCGCTCCATTCAATACTAATCGGTATTATTAATAACTCAAAAACTGAATGGCCCACATGGTACTCAAATTTAAATAATATTCAATTAAAATAATTAGCCGAAAAACAATATGTTATCAAATTAAAATTACTAAATACTATCGATTAATTGGAAAATCTATTAAAAACTACATATAACTGAAAAACACAACGAAAGAGTGTACTTTGAGCTTACAACTAATATGTATGTATCAACTTAATTCTAATAAATGCTAGCAAAAAAACTTTACTTTGTCTCAATAAATCAATACTACAATTTCTTATCCTACTGTTGTGGTCAAAACCTACCCTTGCTTATTTCTTCACCCATTTATACCTCAAACCAACCTCGGACTCCAGTAAAAGACGTTATATTAACGGTTAACGTTTACATACTTTACTTATTCCGATTGTCTGACAAAAAATAAGTTTCAGGAAACTGGTGTGAATACTAGTCCTATTAACTTTATTGTGCGTTGGTGGATTGGCTGTCACTGCTACGCTTCGAGTGCGGTCAGCTGCACTGCTGGCTCTCACTGACTTGTTGATCCCTTGTTGCTTGTGTGCTGATTTTTCGTTATTTTCGTCGCTCCCGCTGAAAGGTCTGCTCTAACTCCTTGGCTTGGGACCAGAATTTCGCCCGCTCGGTGGAAGTCACGGCGAGGCGAGCTAGATATTTGAGCTCACAGACCTGGCGGGTATATTTTACCTACCTCCCGGCTCGCGTTGGCTGGTTGGTTTTGGCAGGCAAGGTAGTGTCCAGGGTACGTGACTGGCGGGCCCGGTATTCCTGAATAGAGACCGGGTGATGTCTGGCTTGGGGGTGGTCTGGAGCATCTCTTGGAGGAGTACTTTTGTGATTAACACCCGCGGCTGATGGACAGTCTTGGGACCCACAAGACTAAAGCTTTTCCTAAGCGATAACTACCTGGGATTCTGTCTGACGGGTTGATGCGTAGAGCGAAGAGGAAGTTCAGTACGCAATAGGAGTCACAACGCTATTCCTAGACACAAGCTATAGTTAGCTCAACCGAGTTGCGTTGAAACTTATACCATCTATCACAGAGAGTATCTAACATTCCACAGGGGTCATAAGGCTACTCCCAATCCTAAGCTTCCTCTTCTTCTTCTTCTCAGCACTACAGCCCCTCTCGGGCCTTCGCTTCCTGCAAATAGCGCCTCTAACTGTGTCGGTCCATTGAGCGCGTCCTCTAATTCCAAAATCCGAGCAGCGATGATCTGTCTTCATCGACTGAGTCAGATCAGCGTTTCCTTGGTTTCTCCACTGGTCTCCGGCTTTCAGTTCTCCCAACGAGCGCCATTTTGGGTATCCGTTCTTCGTCCATACGATTCATGTGTCCAGTCCATTGCAGTCCGCAGTCTTATAATCGTTAAGACCACCGGTTCGTCAAAATTTCATACAGCTCATGGTTGCATCGAATTCGCCATTGGTCCCCGTCTAGCTTTGCTCCGATTATTCGCCTCTGGACCCGTCGCTCAAAGGCGTTCAATATATTTGCGGATGCTTGGGTTAGGGTCCATGTTTCACACCCGTAGCATAACACAGGTCTTATCACAGAATTTTATACTTGGAGCTTTATTTTCCTGTATATGCAGCTGGTCTTCAGGATCGTCAGTACTGAATAAAATATTTTATTTGCGAGCTGTATTCTTCGGCGTATTTCGTCTCTTTCATTGCCCGTTTTCTTTATTTTGGCGGCTAAATACACAGATTTGCTAACATTTTCAATACTATCCTAAGCTATAGTCAGCTAAACTGGGTTGTGAAGAAAATAACTGCATGCTTTCTTCTTAGCCTATGTTGCTTAAATATCATGTATTTGCCACACTTGAAATTAAATATTGAATACTATTAAAAACAAAAACCAATATTGCTGATTCTATGATTGAATTGTTAATTTACTCATTGAATCTATTGTGCTGATGATAGTCAATTACTTACCTACCAATGTGTTAAGGTCGTTATATATTGTATTAAAAAAATATATTGCTGATTCTTTATTGAATCAACTACGCTGATATTCAATTGCTCATCTGTCTATGTTTTAAGATCCGTCTTTTTTCCAGCATTGCAGTTTAACCACAATTAAAGTTCTCTCTTTCTCTTTCTTACTCCCTACGTGGCTGCATTACTTCCACAAAATCAATGTCAGTAACGTTATGTCCAGTACTGGCTATCTTTAAGGGCTTTAAGGAGAAACTGAGTGGATTTTTAAACTCTTATGAGAAATTGATAGCTAATTACTCTAGGCATAGCTGTTATAATTTGAGAGGTGACTACTTGCAATTACATTGTCTACCCCGTAACAGCGAAGCGGTGAAATCTGCTCTAAGTTGCAGTAGATCCTCCTCCTTGAGCGACCAAATGGTAGTAAATGGTCACGGGTTCGCACATTGGGCTTATTAGTTTAAAAGCGGAGAAATGCCAATAACTGCAAATATACATATAGCTCTGCTAGCAAACCTTACTTACACCTCCTTTGTGATGACCGCTCGTAACTTTGACTTGTTGACGTAAGAGGATGAAGGCGAGTCTTCCACACCTGATAACGGAATCGAAAGTAATAATTATGCCGTGGGAATGGGAGTTGGGCGACGGGCTAGCTCCACATTTTTTGAAAACCCTGCACTGTTCCGAAGTCTGCAACAGAGCCTTAGCATGGAGTGGACCTACGGGAACAACATTCGCAACCAAAAAAAGGACTATGGCATTGGATCCTGAAATGTCAGATCACTAATCACCTTGGCGCTGCTAAGGACCTTTTCAACAGGCCAGTCATAAATTAAACGTACTGGCAATCCAGGAAACGAACTGGACTGGAAGCGATATTCAAGGTATGAGATCGCACACACTATTCAAAAGTTGGAAGCCTTTATTGTGGATAGGAGCCCAAATCGCACATTATTGATTTTAAGGCAGTCAATGAACGATTTTGTGCGATTCGTATCAAAGCGAAACTTTTCAAATTTAGCTGACACGCTCCAACCGAAAAAAGGATGGAGAAACGAAGTAAACCTTCTACAATCACTAACAAACTATTCGACTTTGTGATTTCAATACTAAGATATGTAATGATTTACTTCTCGTTCGTCCATGCGTTCGAGATTCCACGAAGGAAATCTAAATCGGCCTCTCATCGGCTAAAGACGTGAAGTCATGGTATGTGCCAATGGACTGTACCCATCAGGTCAACTAGTCCGAGCATCCTTAGTCTACTCCGAGGTGGCTGCTGGCAGGCTAGCTAGTTCAGACATGAAAAATTTCCCGAATAAAAACTTTTCTACCGCATACCGACCGGTGCCAGACATAAGCTACTCTGATTCGAATTAAAACATTCTAGGCTAACAAAAACACCGAACTCAAAATAAGGCACCGCGTAACCGAACCGAACTACCAAACCGATCAGTCGCGGACTATTAAAACCCTACCCCTCGGTGGCATACTCACTTCCTTTCTTCATTACCTCCAAAAAAGAACGGGCTACCTATTGAAAATAAAAGATATTTTTTTTTGTTAACAATCCATTTTATTTTATTTGTAGTGTTAACAAATTGTCGAACTCAAATGAAGCAGTTTATTCTAAAACATTTTTCGGTTGACAATTATCAAATATTTTCATACGCTTTTGGAATTGATAATGCATTGAATGAAATTGACAAATGACAATGCAAGAACTTAATCGGTCTCATCAAAACATTATTTTCCTAAGTTGATTGGAAATCTGACTTTATCTTCCCTTTTTTAGATTTTTTTCTTAAGGTTTTTTGTTTTCGTGTAAGTGTGTGAATATGTGTAGAAACATTTGTGAGCTTTTGTCATTTGTGTTATTGTGTGTCTTCAATTTAAGTTCATTGATATTTTAGCTTAGATTTAACATTGCCCAATGAATTCTTAAAAACAATTATATTCTCTCGCTCTGCTACTAAATCCTACTTACACCTCCTTTTTGAGGACGTAAGAGGGTGAAGGTGAATCTTCGGCGCCAGATAACGGAATCGACGTGATAACCATGCCGCCGGAATGGAGGTTGGGAGACGGACTAACTCCCCGTCCCTGGAAAACGTTTAAATGTTTCAAACCCTGCAGATGGGCCTCGGAATGGATTGGACCCACGGCAACGACCTCGCAAACGAAAGAAGGGCTATGGCATTGGATTCTGGAATGTCAGATTACTTAATTACCCTGGTTAAGGGCCTTTTACAACAGGCCAGTCAATATCAATTAAAAATACTGGCAATCCAGGAAACAAATTGGACTGGAAACGACATTCAAGATAAGAGATCAAACATAATATTCAAAAGTGGGAAGCCTACTGGAAAACGAGAATTTGGAGTGGCCTTCAATGTGGATAGGGAGCTCAAATCGCACGTTATTGACTTTAGGGCAATCAATGAACGGTTGTGTGCGATCCGTATAAAAGCGAAATTTTTCAAAATCCGGCTGATTAATGTTCACGCCCCAACCGAAGAAAAGGACGAAGAAACGAAGGAAACGTTCTACAATCACCTGGAAAGACTGGTCGACTCATTGCCTACAAACGATACAAAAATAGTTCTGGGTGATTTCAACGCTAAGGTTCGCAATGAGCTATCTCATCGGGGAACGACTGGAGGGTATAGCTTCGACACTGAAACAAATGACAACGGCCAGCGCCTGATTGACTTTGTATGTAGCAGAAATCTAGTCATACGTTCGGCTTGCTTCCCACATCAACGCATTCATAAAATGACGTGGGTATCACTGGATGGCAACACACAAAACCATATCGATCATGTTTTGATCCAACAACGTTGGGCCTCGAGCATACTTGACGTCCGTATATACCGAGGAGCCAATTGTAACTCAGATCATCACTTGATTATATTAACCTATCGATGTAGTATGTCAAAGGCATATTCGGCGAAGACCAGCCCGCTACAAAAATTTGACATCGAAAGGCTCCAAACGGCATCTGTGGCCAAAAATTTCACGGAGACCCTCGACAACCAGCTGGCTCCCATCTTATCTGACGCATCGTTAAGGACGAGCAACGAGCTCTGGATGGAAGTGAAAGCGGCTATTAAGACCGTGGCAGAACAGACGATCGGACATCGAGCCCGGCGCAAGAGAAATGATTGGTTCGATGATGAGTGCCAGAATGCGTTAGATAAAAAAATCAAGCGTACAAAGAATACGTAGGTAGGAAAACCAGGACGAAGAGAGAACACTATGAAAATCTCAGAAGAATAGCGAATAAGATAATTAGGATTAAGAAAAGAAAATACTATGACGACTAATTGAGAAGTATAGATGTAAGTTTAGCGAGCAACAACACAAGACAAGCATACAAAGTAGTGAAAAGCCTGAAACGTGGTTATCAGCCCAAGACCACGCTCTGTCGTGATGACATGGGCGATATCATCGCTGATGAAACCAAGATTAACGAGAGATGGGCATCATATTTCAAGAACCTCCTTAATCCTCCGCACAGCTCCAGAACATCGGAGCCTATAGATGTTCGCGGAGAGCTTCCATTGACTCCACCAACTCTGGATGAAGTTTATTCCATCGTCAAAGCCCAAAAGAATAATAAAGCGTCGGCCATAGATCAGATTCCAGTGGAGCTCATCAAATATGGTGGAAGTAGTGTTCATCAAGCTATTCATAAAGTCATCCAGTACATTTGGCAATAAGAAAATATGCCGAAGGAGTGGAGCCAATGAATTATATTCCCTATCCACAAAAAAGGTGACAAGCTACAGTGTGAAAATTATAGAGGCAAATCACTACCTTGTACGGCGTACAAAATATTTTCAAAGATCTTAGAAAATAAAATCGGATCATACGCCAACAGTATTATTGGAGAGTATCAAGGTGGTTTTAGAGCAGCTAGATCAACAACAGACCAATTGTTCGCAGTCAAGCAAGTACTTGAAAAATGCTGGGAGTTCAACGTAGACTTACATCAAATTTTCGTTGACTTCAAGCAAGCATACCAAATAATGCTTCACTTTGGCATCCCTACTAAATTAGTCTGTTTACCAGAATGACAATCACGTCGACGACCTCCCAAGTCCGCATCAATAAGCAACTCACCGATGATTTTGACACAAGTATCGGACTAAAGCAGGGAGATGGGCTGGCCCCATTGCTATTCAATTTGGCTCTGGAGTACGTCATAATGAAGCTACCTGTCGATACGCGAGGTATATTACTATACAAATCGAGTAAACTAGTAGCCTATGCGGACGACATAAACATTTTGTCACGGTCATTAACAACTGCCAAAGAACTTTTCCTGAAGCTCGACAGCGAAGCAAAACTACTAGTGCTACAAATCAATGAAAATAAAATAAAGCTCATGACGCAGTCGAGGAAAAATACTTGAAATACTCGTACACAAAATATCACACCTGGCAAATACAGTATCGGAAATGTGAGTGAATTTATGTATTTAGGCGCGAAAATAACGAAAACTGGTAATGAAAGAGACGAAATGCGCCCAAGAATACAGCTCGCAAATAAAATATTTTATTCAGTATTGACGATTTTGAAGACCAGCTGCATACACAGAAAAATAAAGCTCCAAGTATAAAATTCTGTGATAAGACCTGTGTTATGCTATACTTGTGCAACATGGACCCTAACCCAAGCATCCGCAAATATATTGAACACCTTTGAGCGACGGGTCCTGAGGCGAATAGTCGGAGCGAAGCTAGACGGGGACCAATGGCGATTTCGATACAACTAGTAGCTTTATGAAATTTTTGACGAACCGCATGTCTCAACGATTGTAAGACTGCGGAAGCTGTCCACATGAATCGTATGGACGAACAACGGATACCCAAAAAGGTATTGGTTGGGAGACCTGAAGCCCGGAGACCAATGGGGAAACCGAGGAAACGCTGGTCTGACTCAGTCGATCAAGACAGTCCATCACTGCTCGGATTGCGAAATTGGAGGACGCGGTCAATGGACCTAGACAGTTGGAGCTTCTATTTGCAGGAAGCGAAGCCCGAGAGGGGCTGTAGTGCTAAGAAGAAGAAGAAGTGTTTAAAATAAATAATGAAGAAAAAAAAATAAATAACATCATGCAAATATTTATATTTGACAAAAGATAAAGTGTAAGAGCATAATGTTGGCTTATTGCTAATAAATTTCTGATTTAGTTTTTTTTTTGTGTTACTTATTTTTTTTGAGTTTCAAATCATTATTGCTACATTTCGTGTTGTTTGTTTATGTTAAAAATTAGGGACACGTTTCAATATTTAGGATAGGTATATGTTATGGTTATTATATTAGGTTTTGAGATAAGGTTTAACGCTTAGGTAAGGAATATTGTGATCGCAGTTTTTAGTATAAGATAAACTTTTTGATTGAATTTTAATAGAATTAGGTTATAACATATTAGGTGTGGGATAAAAGCTCACTGCTGTGTTGCAATTATAAATAATTTTTGAATGCTGTTGGTTGGTTTTTTCTCCTTTTTTCAATTGAATCATAAAATATGTGAAAATTTTAATCAATTTGAATTTGCTATTGTTTTTTGATTAAATGTGTTTCATTGATAACGTATAAATTTAGAGATCGACCCTGAGAGAGGGAATGAAATATTTTCCGAGACAAACGTTTCCGACTTCAAATCAAGCCTGAACGGTGATTTCAATGAAACATAAACATCTGACCTCATACCAAGTTTGGATCTTATTGATTATTTTGTCACCCATGAAGACTTATGTTTCATATTTGGCAGGATAAACACAAGAAATCATGTGGTACTGATGGTATTCCAAATGTAGTTCTCCGACATTTGCCTGAGGTTGCATATTGCTCAACAACATGTTGAGCAATTCATATTTCCCAAATGAGTGGAAAAAGGCTAAGGTATTTCCGATCTTAAAGAAAGGAAAAGAATCTTCATGCCATAACCCCTATCGCCCAATCAGCTTCCTGCTTAACATCAGCAAGGGGTTTGAAGTGATACTCAACAAAGCATTAAACGCTCACATTGAGAAATATGTGTTGATGCCGAATTGCTAATTTGGTTTTCGTGCCAGCCATTCGACCATACAGGCGATAATGAAAGTAACCTCAGACATCTTGTTATAACCGAGCAGTCGCCTAAGCAAACTGCTCGAAAACCAACATATTGCTGTTCCAAATTTCAATTGTAAATTTAACATAATATTCATCATTTTAATTTGCAATTGAAATCTGGACGCGGCAATCCCCTTTCTACGATTGCACTTTCGCAATACCATGGAAAGTGGATGGAAGGCTCTTCGACTGGTTTTTGAGCGGTCCCGTAAGGCGACGACGAGCAACAAACGGGGAGTCTGTTGTTCACCTTCACGGCGGTGACGTCACGATGCCTAAGAGTCGTCATATCTGCATACAATTGTCACTTTGATGGTCTTAAAAACCACGATAAACAAATCTCGTGAAATGTTATAAGTGCGGGTATTTTTAGATAAATAGCGTGCTTTAGTGCGCCGCCACATCTAACATACTAGATTGTTTGCAATACATGGTCGCGAAATTAGTTTCGATTTTTACCGCCCAACAAGTGAAAATTTCTGTAAATATTTGGATAACGCGTCATGGACGTCGTCATCGTTTTCTCGGCAAGTCTTCGAGAGAACGCCACGCAGGGCGTACGTCGCGAGAAAACCGCAGCAGAAAAGGAAAAAGTGCGTGAAAACAAGACCCAGTTTAAATTCATTGAAAGTAGCCAAATTCACTTGGCCATCGTAATTTGTATTGAATTTCACCTTACAGTGGACGTGTGTCATAGTCCCGTGAAAATCTGTGGAGAGTGTGATGAAGAGCTCGCGATTGGCGACAGTGAATAAGTTTTCTTACTCTTGCGCCGACCTATTTAATCGCGCCAATAAATTGAGTGGTAGTAAATATGTGTACAATGATTCACTAGTTAAGTACTTGAACTGTGCATTACTAATAAATCCTGATGCTACAACATTTTTGGCTAATACCTCGGCGGCTGGTGGACAAGAGTAAATTGAAGGTTCATGAAGAGTTTCAATTCTCAGCATTGGTCTTAACAAAAAGTCTGGGTCTAGTGAGCCGTTTGCATATAGAAGATGGCTGTATCCGTTTCCAAGCACTGAATCAATTAATTGGTCGATTGAAATAGGAATGTGTGATCGATGCGCTGATGAAGCATTGAGTAACTGTCATGCCTGGTCGCATCGTCAATGGGTTTTGGAGCGCGCATCTCATTTACTACAACCGGAAACCCTGCATATGGAGAGGTTCATCAAGTAGCATATCAGTGATTATAGTTGCTTTCATTACCGCTAATTGGTGCTACAGACAATGTTTAAAATATGCTACTAGGACAGGGAACAAGATGAGTATCCTTACTTAAAAGACTTGATAAATTTTTATCTGATTGACGGTGTATCGTCGGTCGAAGAAGTTATACGAACTCTCTTGCCAAATATTTATACAAACCCTATGAAAGAAGACAAATTGAAATGTTTTCTATATTGTTGTAATTTTGCTGCTTACGATATCAAATTAAGCGATAATTTGAAAAATCTTTTTGGTTTTCGGGAATCATTCGAGGATCATCGTCATGCGTCATTGCGATTAATTGTAGAGTAAATGATCCCTTTAATTTATTTGTTAAATTTGCATTGCATTTATTTGCCGCCGTCTGTAAAATTTTGATTTTTTTCACCGAGACAATTTTTTTATTGATTTTATTCTGGTTGAACAAGACATTTCCAGTTGCAAAAAGTATTTCATATAAAACTAGTTGATTTATTGAATTATTCGGTTGGTAATTCTGTTTAAATTTAGTTCAAGACACTTGCCTTTTGTGATATGGATTATAAATATATGCTTTGGGTCTTAATGTGTGACCAAGCTTAACATGTGCACACGTAAAGTTTAATCGTATTGACCGTTATGAAGAAAGCTTTTTAATTGCTCCGTATTTTTGTCTTTTTTTGGAACATTTTAGTTTTTATGGTTTAATTTTAAATATTGGATTAGGGTTATGCGCTGAAAAAAATATTTTTGGGATTATTCAATGTATAACTTAGTTTATTTTGAATTTTATAATGAATAAAATTTTTAGTTAATGTTAGAAGAAACTCGGTCTTTCCTTTTTTGAAAACTGACCGGGTACAGGACCCGCAACTATGGCAGGCTCCTCCGCTAACATGGGCTAGCCATCGGGCGCGCTCTTCCTTTCTTTTCGTTAACAGGGGCTCTTGCCGGGTAGAGTGCCTTCGGCCCGCGAGCCCTTTTATGATATAGAGTTATGTGAATCCTTGCATAACGCTATAACATAAATTGGTTACGTTTGTATTCCTCATTTGAAGGAAAGAGTCATACAAAGTGCTTTTGTATAAGTTTTTCACTGAAATGGGAAATACATGGCCACGTGTACATTTGGATCTTGATCCGGTTGGGAGGGTGTGAGGGGGCACCACCTCCATCTGGATGCCCCACTCTTATTTCTGGGTTATAAGAATCATCGGTAACGACGAAGTCTCCGCATGTCCGTCCGTTTTTGCTCGGCCCAGTTTGTTCTTTGAATGTCAATCCTTAGTAGGTAACCTCGGCCTAGACACCAGTCGATTGGCATGTTGACCTGTTTAATTCGTGAATATGAAATTTTTTTGTAGTAGGTCCTTATGCTAGGGAAAAGAACCCGTCCCACGACACCGCAACGCTAGCCTATCAGCGTCCCTAAAGAAGGCCAATCTCGGCGGATCCTATCCTCCTCTTTCGCCGAGGCAGCAAACCATCGCTGCAGTCCTTTACGGACATTCTCTATACCTACTATCACTACAATCTGTTGGAAACTAAACAACAGAGAATGTGCTGGATCGTGTCTCGTTGATATGGAGAAAACCTTCGATATGGTCTGGTTAGATGGACTAATTTTTAAACTCCTTCAGGACAGGTTCCCCAGACACCTTGTCGCCATGATGTGCAATATGTTATACGGTAACTGATGGAAACCTGACAACAATACGTGAATTCAAGGCCTTGAATGGTCTACAGCAAACAGTTACTGCGTCTCTGTTCTTCTCAATATTCATTCGCAAGCTATTGAACGGCATTAATTTTAACGTCTCGCGAACGCGATCATTGGTAGCGTTTGCTGATGATCTGATCATCTATACGGCAGACCGAAAAGCTTCAATAGTTCAGAGCAATCTTCAAAAAATGTTTAATGATGTGCAGTTGTACACTGACAATTGGCGAATGAAAATCAATGCGCAGAAGTGCGAAACAATCTTGTTTCGGACAACGGTCATTTAAGACCTGAAACGTAATTAGAAGGATTTCCACATCATGGTTGGTGAGGGTAGTTCAGAACGGATTCCACATAAATCCTGTGTTCGATACCTCAGTGTTCATCTCGATCAGTATCTGTACTATACTAAACATGTCAAAATCATGCTCAGTAAGGCATAGTAATGGCTCTACGAAGACTCTTTCATTCCAGATAAATTGTTCAAAAGGTCAAAATTATCTATTACAAGACCCTGATTAGACCAGTTTTGACATATGGATGTCAGATCTGTGCAACCAGAGTGCTAGTACTATGGAAAGACTAAGAGTTTTCGAAAGAAAATGTCTTTGTGCATGTACTGGTTTGTACAGAAAGCCTGAGACGGATTGGAAGCACTATATATCGAATAGAAAAATTTATCAAACTGCTAAAGTGACAAGAATCGATATCTTCATATTGAAGCTTCTTTGGAATCATATCGCATGATCTGTAATTGTGAGTGAAAACCCTTGGATTTCACAGCCGTTCCACCCTACAGACGGGTATATTGCGACTTGCCTCGCTACTGGCTGCGTTCCTCAAGAAGCATTCGTGTATTTGGACATGAATCGATATGCTTTTGATTCTGACGGCGTCCCAATCATATACCACATATATCGACGGGCCACCGATAAGAAGGTAAAATATCCTCCGAATCTGAGTTCACGAGACCAACAGTTCCAATGAAGATAATCATTTGCTAGATTTGTTGAAGCCGGTCGTGCTGAGACGGAGTAATCTTGGTACTGGTGGCTGAGTGACAATGTCTAAATTATTCGTGTTTGTTTTCGGTTTTGGTGTTTTTCGTTTCGTAGTTTTTAGTTTCATCTACTTATTGCTACATTTAGTGTTATTGTTTATTTGTCTTAAAATTAGGGATAGATTTCAGTAGAAGATAACGATTTTTTTTAATTGAATTTGTTTAGAATTAGGTTGTAACATAATAGGTATAGGATAAAAGTCACTATTGTGTTAGTATTATAAGTAATTTTTGAATGATGTTGGTTGGTTTTCTCTCCTTTTTCCAATTTAATCAAAAAATATGTAATAACTTGAATTGTCTATTGTTTTTTTTTTGCATTAAATGTGTTTCATTGAGAGCCAATTTGGCCATTAAGTTTTCGTAGTTTTATTGTTTGGAATTTGCTTTATATTCTTTTAAAATTTATAATGATTAGTATTGAATAAAGTGCTTTTGACTTTGCCTTTGACCTGAAAAAATACCAAACCCCAAAATATAAGTTCATATACCAAACTTGATAGAAACAAAAGTGTTTATATTGTTCAGATTTCAAACAAATAACAAACAATTGAACAGAACCAAAAGGAATCTTTCGAATGATGTGCGTTTGTTTCGCGACTTTAACTGTTAAGAGTTTTAGCAATATCTTCATGTCTAATTTCTAGCTGATGAATTCATAGTTTGGTTAGCAAGTACAGAAAAAAACATTGACGATTCGATCGAATTTTTTAAATTTAATTTTTCTATTTCTTGCTACTGCTACCATCGCTCGCTCCTTGTCACAGAACGCTTGCGCCGACTACACTACACTTTCTTTTGTTTCTTCTAATGTGCTTTCTAGAAAATTGTATATTTGTAGTATCAATATTTACTATAAAGTTGCTTATCTCACTTTAATATTCCTTTGGCGTAAGTGATATCCAGTCAAGTATTTTATTACTTTTCACTTATATTAATTGAAAACATGTTCAAGAAGTTTTTAAATAATTGAGGGTTAAATATCATTAATAGATCACTTATTTTCTCATTCTTTGATATTACTAATCATATAATGTAACTCAAAAGTTTGAAATGCACACACATTGGACAATTATTAAATACAGGAATTAAAGGACTTAAAATTAATTCACACAACGGTCGACTTTCGTTCGCTCTTGGCATTCACCGCGTGCCTTATGCATAAGATAATCATACAGGCCTGCAGTGGACACCAGGAGAATAACGATGATGATTCAGCATAATTTTTTAGTGCAATAAGTAAATTTCACAAACGACACAAATATAACCGATCAAAGTCACACTTTTCAGTAACCACAGGCTGACGTACTAATCCTTGCTAAATCACGAAAATTTAAAATAAAATTTTCACCTCAGATACTCAAACGATTATACTCGTACTTGTAGGTTCAAGGATTTTCTCATACTGGGCCGTTCGCGAAGAAAACCAGCAGCCAAGAACACTTCGCGAATTTCTTGATGTTCTTTTGTTTTTTCGCTCGTTACTAAACCTCCACAGCTGATCGTTGGAAGCCCGCCGAATTCAAACTCCATATCACGCTCGTAACATCTTATTTACCTTAAGACGGCACCAGTCATTGAATCATATACAGCCGGCCGCCGAATGTCTCGTGCTCCTTGTCCTTGTAGGCTATTGCCATCGATGCGGTTGCAATTTTTGATGTCTGACGCCCCTTCGCTGTAATTATTGAAATCTTTATTACAACTTAATTTTTTTTTTAAGGAAAGCAAGGAAAATGCAATGTTTTTGATTGGGATCCCTTCTTCAAAGTTACGATACTAGTTTTAACTCCTTGCAGGGGAAGGCGAAGTGCGACCAGGACCCAATCTGAATCATTTGACTGAATGCCCGGTATCCTTAATATCCATTCATTCATTCATTGTAGGCATCACGGTGTATTTTGCATTGCTAGTTATTGTCGACAATACTCGTCTGGTGAGGAGTGCATGTGGCATGCGCATATGGTTGGCTTTGAGGAGAACATTTAGGGGTTGATTTTATTCTTCCGGAGTTCATTCCGCTCGGCGGATGGCAGCTGCTTTGTCGCACATATAGGCTATTGTATAACACGATTCAATTGATATCAACGAGGGTTAAAAAAGAATGTAGCTGAAATAATTCAAAAAAAGTATTGTTTGTTGTTACTGTGTTCGTGTCGGCAATCATTTGACCGTTTTTGTTGGGAGATAGAGGTTCTTGCCAGTTAGAAGTGAAAATGTTGCAAATGTCTTTGAATAGTTTGGTGAAAATGATTTGTGATGAAAATTTTTGAAAATAAATAAATTTTATTTTGAAAAATTCATCCCCGAAAATATTGAAATCCGCCCAAGATATCATATTCCTCCAATTTACTCAATTTTTCGATCAAATCAACAGATAAAATAAAGAGTTTTAAATAGAAAAGGGCCAATAAGATCAAATAAATAGCAATTCAAAAAAAAGTAATCAATAGAAAGTTGCAGGTAAATATCAGGGATAAATTTAAGATTAAAAAAATTGGTTAAAATTAATCAAAAGGAGCCAATAAATATTTTATTTTTTCATAACAAATGCCATTGTAATTTAACATATAAAGGGTTTTCCATTAGCGACATAACAATTTTGTATCTTTATATGAACGCACTCTTAAACTTTTTCAATGAACTGCCAATGTCAAAACGTTAGTTTAGGTCAACATTTTTATCATGGTAAAGGTTTGCAAATTATTAAAAATTACTACCGAAATTCCGAGTCGGTGGTTGCAACTTTTAGAGCGCTAACTCCAATTTTCGGTCATAATAATCGTCCCACCCGACAGGCTGTGCATGCTAAAGTGGATAAGTTTGAGTCCAAATTTTCACTTTTGGACGTTCCGGTGCAAAAAAAGACGTAATTCTGCTCGAAGCGAAGAAAATATCGCAGCCATAAGTGCATCAATTCGAAATGAGCTAAATCAGTCGATTACACCACATTCTCATGAATTGGGCATCGCTCAAACGACACTGTGGCGTATTTTGCAAAAAGATCTTGGCCTACATGGTTACACGATCAAATTGACTCAAGAACTAAAGCCACTCGATCATTAGAAACGTTGAAACTTCTCCAATCGGGCTCTGGCGAAGCTAGAAGAAAATGAAGTATTTCATCGAAGAAAATGAAGCATTTCATCTTCAGCGATGAAGCTCATTTCTGCCTCAATGGCTGTGTTAATAAGCGAAGTACGCGTTATTGGTCAGCAACAAAACCGCATGTGCTTCTTGAGACATCGTTCCATCCGTAAAAAACTACTGTTTGGTGCGGGTTTCATGCCAGACGTGTGATTGGGCCGTATTTTTTCGTGGATGAAAACGACCGTCATGTTACCGTCAATGGAGAGCGCTATCGTATTATGTTGGAAGATTATTGTGACCAGAATTGGATGAACTTGGCATCAAAGATATGTGGTTTCAATAAGACAGTGCCAGTAGCCACACAGCATGCCTCGCAATCGATTTATTGAAAGGCAAATTTGGTGAACGTGTTATCTCGAGAAATCGTCCGTTCATGCGATGTAACGCCAGTGGATTTCTTTTTATGGGACTATAACAAGTCATGGTCTATGCGAACAAACCAGCAACTTTAGACGAGCTTAAAGACAACTTCCAACGCGAAATTACCAAAGTTCTGGTCGAAATGTCTGCCAGAGTGGTGGAAAATCGGGTCCAAAGAACCGATCGCTTTAAACGGGCTCGTGGTGCTCATATGACCGAAGTCTAATTTTATTCATAAAATGCAATGCTTTCACTGCATCTACAACAAATTTGAACTCAATATCTCAAATATTTCTGTGTTTTATTGATAGATAAAATACAACGTGAACACAATAAAAGAGACTAAAGTTAGGTATTTATTCTTATATTTGGAGCAGTGAATTGGAAGGTGGATAAATTGGCGCATTCAGCGTCCAGCGTTGTAATTTAGTAAAAACGCAGATAAGAGATTACTAAAGATAAATTCATCAAGTAAACGTAGCCGAGATATTAGGGAGGGAATGATCAGAATATGTAGTGTTAGCATTGAAATAAATGAAAAAAAAACATGTTGGATAACCAGGAAGATACTTCCACCAGACACTATTCTTGAAATTTTGGTATAAATCGGAAGAAAACTATAGTGTGTAGGACAATTTGAAACAATATACCGACCATCAACTCATTTTGTTATTGATGTACTGTATGGGCTGATAAGTCTAGGGATTTTTAATGAAAGCAAGTATTTTTTGGGCAGAGTTATATGTATTCCTCAACATAGCTGCCTTCGAGGGCGATACATTTGGTATAGCAATGTTTCAGAATTTCGATGCCCTTTCTGTTGTAGTCCTGTCTCTTCAGCAGATAATGATTCAAGACTAGTTAAAATATATAAAGAATAGTTTATTATCCTTTGCTATTACAACATAAGCTCCGTGAGCTTAGAATTCTTGACTCTATAACTCCTCGATGATAAGTGACAAGTCTTCTTCTCCTTGGTCGGTGTTGCCATCCCAACATCTCTCTGCGTTAAGATGGAGTATACGGTCCGATGTACAAGTCGCGTCGTTTCATAATGCTTATAGCGTTGTGGTAGTACTTCTGCATTGGTTCGTTGAGCTCGACGCGGTTGCGGATCTTCAGCACATTCGTCTCCCTGCACCGCTGCTTGATCCACTAGTTGTTTGTTGGCAGGCTCTTCAGGTTCTGAACTCAGTTGGAACCCAGTCACCACTTCTCTAAGGGTTTGCGGCACAGGGATATCAATACCATAAAGTAGAATGTTTCTTCCATTATCGAAGAAAGTAAACCGCTTTTTGATTTGGTTTGCTTGGTTTGCATGGACGTTGAATTCATGATCACCCGACAAACTCTCCGTAAGCGCCAAGTAATTGACTGCACCGCACCTTTTCACAATAGTTGCTGGTGATCATTTCTATGTATGTTTTGATAAAGACATCTTCACCGACATCGAATTCTCTCCATTTGCGTCCATGGTGCTGATTATATTCGTGTTATGCTTGCAAGAACAGCCAATCTCAAGTTCGAACTTGCGACCGTAGATGTAACCAAAACTTGAATAATAATGCAAATGTCAACGCTAAAGCTTCTCGATGAACTTGTGGGCAGTTCTTCTTGGCACTTGTGAATATTCGCGCCGCATGCATTATCGGTCACTTAGTCCTATCTGTCATCTTATGCATAAGAACCGCACCCATACCATAATTCGATGCGATAATTTTCTTCTTTCGATCAAAGTGGGTTAATACAAGATCCGAGGAAAGTATATTCTTGAGCTTCTTGAACATCTCTTGGTGTAATTGTTTCCAGTAGAACTTGACATCCTTAAGCAGCAACTCGTCCAGCGGTCTGCGAAGCTCCCTCAGCTGATGAATGAATTTACCGTACCATGTCATGGCTCCAAGGAAAGCTTGCAATTGTTGAACGTCTTTCGGTACCAGCATTTTGTTCAGAACTTCGATCTTCTCTGGACCGCTTTCATCGATTACGTGCCCCAGGAATTCCAATTTCTTTTGATCAAATAAGCACTTTTGTATCTTGAGGTGAAACCCGAAGCTTAGGGTACGTCTCAATACTTCAAATAGATTTTCACGATAGTTGGCCTCATTAGCTGGAAAATGCCTGGAGCGGTTCTAATGCCAGGTGGAAGGCAATTTACTTGGAAGAGGCCACAGTGTGTATTCATCGTCATCACTTCTTCGCTTCATCGTTGAGTTTCACCTGCAGAAATGCATCCGAAAGGTCTGCCTTACTGAAAACCCGATATTGGGGCAAGTTGAGAAGATATCTTCCGGAGTTTGCAGTGGGTGCTGGGTCGGTTCAAACCAGTCATTCAAACCCGTCGAATAATCCGCGCAAATTCTTACCCTGTCATCGTTATTTTTAACAACAACGATTGGTGTTGCATACTCTGAGTAACCCACAGGGCTAATCACGCTCAACAGTTGCAACCGCTTAAGTTCGTCGGCTATTGGCGCTGCAGCAGCAAATGGGACTGGCCGTTTGTTTCGAAAAACTGGTTTGGCACCTTCCTTTAGCGTGAGTGATGCATTCATTTTATTGCATCGCCCTAATGTATTGTTGAGAAAAGACAAAAATTCCTCTTTCACATCCTCGTTTAGTGACGGTGTCTTCACTTGCTCAATTGTGCTGCGAAGTTTATCAATAGGCACGTTTCATAAGTCAAGCGCTTCCATCCAGTCGCTTTCAAGCACATTCAAATTAAATGCCGCTGCTCTCTCTCTCTACCGTGCAATTTCAATCGTGTGTTGAACTTGCCCAGCATCTTCACTGGATCTTCCGATGCGGTCACGGCTTGCTCCTCGCACACGGCTAATGACAGTGATCCTAATAGCCTCCAATTCGCATCAGAGGTAATTGTTCAATCGAACCCGAACCCAATTGTAATTTTAGCTTCATGTTGTCAATCGCAGGCTTAACAAACTTGCGCGTCGAAGTAGCCATCGATTTCGTTGAAATCTCGCCAGCGTCTGGGGCATCGTGCCGATGCTGACATACAGTATTCTTTTTTGTCCGACTCTTCTGCAGTCGGGGCAATCTTTCTCCCGGAAAGGACAGTCCATGTGCAAATGGATACCACCAAACTTTCTTTTTTAACAGTGTCGTAGTACTGCATTCTTCTTGCTCCTTCTTCTGGTCGTAGCTTGTTTGCGTTTTCCTTCAGTTTCCCATGAACTGTCAATATCTCACTCTCTGCACAAAACCATGAACTTTTCAGCTTTTAAGTCACTCAGCCTGTTTGCATGGTTGATATAATCATGAAGTTTAAGCTTGGCACTACCATTTGATTCTACGCCGACGCACTCTCCCGCCAACTCCTGCTGCTCTAATGTTGTCAATCATTTCTCCAAGGCCAATGAGTCTTGTGTTCTATTCAATCCCTGCATGAACATAAGGCCCTTGAAGTCGTCAGGACTGCACTTTGCGATGTTGAATTTTTCACACCTTACGTTAACTCACGCAGTATATTCAGAAAAACTTTCATTTACATCTTCCCCGTCTTCAGACATTTATATGTAAGAGAAAATTGTGACTCCTGATGACCGCTTAAGCTCCCTGGGAGCGTCATCGAAGGGGATCGTTGCCTTCGTCATCTGTGGGAGAATAGTGTTTGCGAGCCTCTGGTAATCTGATGTTGATAATTTCTCTGTAAGTAGGTCAACTCTTGCTGAGTTTGTCATTTCGGCAGCTGGCGTCACGAAAATGGACTCATAACACACGTACCACAACTTAAACGTCAGGTCGTCCTCCGCACTGTACGAAAATTTCTCCATACGATCCGCCAGATTGTTGTACAACGACGTTCCCGCTGGGGCTGCCGATGGCTGATGCTGTCAATTGTTGGATCAACAACGCGTTTGTAGTATCCGTCTTGCTTTGCTACTTAGCCATTTGTTAGGCAAATTTGTTTTGCTGCTCAGCCATTGCTGTAATTAACGCCTTAACTGCATCCACGTCCATATCGATCCCTTTCAGCAAGACGTGCACGTAAAAGTTCCAATTCACTTTCTATGGTGTTTGCTTATAATTCTTACGTGAATTCGGATCTCGTCGCCACTGTTGTAGTCCTGTCTCTTCAGCAGATAATAATACAAGACTAGTTAAAATATATATAGAAAAGTTTATTATCCTCTGCTATTACAACAAAAGCTCCGTGAGCTTAGACTTGACTCTACGACTCCTCGATAACAAGTGACAAGTCTTCTTCTCCATGATCGGTGTTGCCATCCCAACACTTTCTATAGTACAAAACGTCCAAACGTTCGAAATACACCCCGGTATTGGCAACGCCTTCCTCGTTCAATATGAATCTGATTCCCTAGAGCCACATTGAAGAGATACTAGTTGCTGCGGGCCAAGTCTGGCGAATACAGTGCACAACCAGCCAGTTCAAATCGTAATTGGTCCAATTCAGCCATGGCTTTCAAGGGCGTGTGTGACGGTGCGTTATGGTGATGATACAGAACTTTTTCCTTCGTCATATGGAGCCGTTCCTTCTTTAGTTCGTCATTCAGTTTATCGAACAACGCTGCATAATACTCTCCTGTGACTGTTCGTCTCTTCTGCAGGTAATCGATGAAGATTATTCCATGCGCATCCCAAAAAACGGAGGTCATCACCTTTCCGGCCGAGCGTTAGGCTTTTCACCGCTTTGGTCGGCTTTCTTTGCTTTTCAGCCACTCTGTGCTCAATCACGCTTTTGCCGTAGAGTCATCATGGCGCTGCTGCTTTTGGTCGATGGTCAGCAAACGCGGTATCCATCACGCCGATAGGTTTTTCATCTTCCAAACGTCGTGCTTAATGTATCCCGCCCATTCCTTTGAGATTCCCATAGCCTCAGCTTACTAACGCAACTTCACTTTACGATCACTCAAAATGATTCAATGCACTGGCCTTACGATTTCTGCATTCGTAGCCTCTTTTAGCCTTCCAGAGCGAGGTGCGTCTTCGGCGCTTGTATAACCCATTTTCAAATTCACTAAGCCACAAATAAACTGTTGCCCTCAATAGAACCGATGTGGGTTAACATTTTGTCATTCATCACAATGATTGTTTAGCAGTTTTTCCCATCAAAAAACTATGTTTGATAAAGATGTGATATTCCTGTTTTGCCATTTTTTAAGCAGGCGAAAGGAACGTCACTCTAACGGCATTTTTCAAGTACTTGCTTGACAGTGAACAATTGGTCTATTGTCGATCTACCTGCTCTAAAACACCTTGATACTCTCCAATAATACTGTTGGCGTATGATCCAATTTTATTTTCTAAGATTTTAGAAAATATTTTGTACGCCGCACAAAGTAGTGGTATGCCTCTATAATTTTCGCACTGTAGCTTGTCACATTATTTGTGGATAGGGAATATAATTGATTGGCTACACTCTTTCGGCATATGTTCTTGTTGCCATACGTGCTGGATGATTTTGTGAATAGCTTTATGAACACTGCTGCCACCATATTTGATGAGCTCCACTGGAATCTCATCGATGCCCGGCGCTTTATTATTCTTTTAGGCTTTGATGATGAAACAGACTTCATCCAGAGTTGGTGGGGCCAATGAAGGCACTCCGCAGAATCTATAGGCTCCGATGTTCTGGAGCTGTGCGGAAGATTTAGGAGGTTCTTGAAATATGATGCCCATCTTTCCTTAATTTGGTTTCACCAGCGGTGATATTGCTGATTTAATCACGACAGAGCGTGGACTTGGGCTGATAACCACATTTCAGGCGTTTCTTCTTCCCAAGGAATCTAGTTTCAGATAAACAAAAAGTTATATAAGGAAGAGTTTTAAAACGAATTCAAAGCCCTAGACAGATTTGCGGTACGTGAACCTAGTAGACTACATAAATCCTAGTATACCATATTCTGAAACCTAGTATCGATATCAAGCTAAATTCCCAGTGTGACTGAAATTTCCCAATATCAAACAAATTAAATTGATTTTTTGACTATATTTATTCATTTTGATCCAAGTTCACCAAATATTAGTGCAGATCGAATAGTTTTGCATGCAAATATTTGAAAAAAAAAACAACTAGGAATCAAACTAATTTCTCATTTTCTTTCATTTCATTTTGACATCTGATTTCACTTGACAGTTTGTACCAGGTTTATGCTACATTTGCATGTGTGTCATGGTTACTTGGTATAATGATGTCAGGTTTCGTTCTATACCCCATGTCTGTCTAGGCTTTACTAAACTCAAAATTCCTTAAATGTAATGTATAAAAATAAACAGAGATAAGTTTGATTTTTTTCAACAAACTTAACGGGTTTGCCACATTAAGGGACATCTTGGTCAAGAATGATGGAAATTTGATCATTGAGTTTGGAGCCTACATTGATATTGAAAGAGTGTGAACACATTTTTGATAGTCCCAATCAGGTTAAAGTACACAATCCGTGCTTACCAAGGATGAGGTGTATGCCAAAACGATAAAAGCTGGCAATGAGATGAGGAAAATAATAGCTGCTGTTAACTCACCTACACAAAACATCTCCAAATGGCTTCTCAACAAACTCAGAGGTATCTTAGCGAATTCGATTAGCTGCAGATCAGTGAAAAACAGCGGAGAGGTGGTAGCCAGATTACAAGAATTCAGGAAATTGCGTGAAAATGAAGTATTAGTGTCTTGCGATATCAAAGCCCTCTTCCCAAGCATTCCGATAAGAGAGACGTGGGTAGTGCAGAGCAGAGGTTCTTGTGCTAAGATCCAGATAGTCATGAATGGCGGAAATACCTGCGATCATTAATGAAAATGATCGTCTTGTGCATGAATGAAAACTACTTCGTGCTCAGGGGTCCATACTTCAAGGGAACATGTCGAGTAGTAGTAGGTAATCCCGTTCCACCGCTTATAAGCGATGTATTCATGAGCAATATTGAAATGACACTAGAAGGGCTAGGGGTACTATCACGCTTCTAGATATGGTACGTGGATGATGTCCTGACTATCGTTCCAGACGGAAAGCTGGATGAAACGCTAAATAGTACGAGTATCAACTCTATACAAACAAATTAAAGTTTTCATGGAAGTGGAAAAAGACAACAAATGAGCGTTTTTGGATCTATTGAAGGCAATCACATTTGGAATACATAGGAAAGACTCGCAGATACCACGGATGATACCAATAACTTCTGCACATTCTTTTGCACAAAAGAAAGCACCTTTTCAGGCCCCTGGTACATCGGATGCTTACCGTTCCTTTATCAAGAATCGAAAAACAAAGAAGAAAAATACAGTGAAAACTGAAAGAAGAAGAAACTAATAAAATAAAATTCATTAACCACCTTGTTATCACAGAATAAACACATTGAATCAGGAGGACAAGCAGCAATCCGATACATGAAAGCGATATCCACGATAAAAAAGATTATGAAATCTGAACAATCTCAAATAGTTCCCACTAGCAGAACATTAAAACTGAACCACTGGCTCAAATCAGTTAAGGATCCCTTCAGAAGAGGTAAACAAAGTGGCGTATACGAGATCACCAAAGTCATATAAAGTAATGGATACGAAATGTGCTTATTTTCATCCATACGTGTGTGAAGCTTTATTACTACATACATACCTTCCTTTCCCAAACGAATTGAAATCCCCCCGCCTTTCACACCGCTAGAACATCCACACGCTCAAGTGCGAGCTCTTTAGTTGCTCGCACGAAAATCCCACTTCTCTTATACTTTAACCCCCGAATTGTCTATGAAATATCAACCATATGATTGAAAACATATGATTCGTGAAAATTCAACAGATGACGGGAAATCGTACACAGAACAATTTTTTTAAGATAAACCGTGTTGAATGTAATTCAAAAGCGTTGCAAAAGTGATAATTAATTAAACTGAAAAGTTTGCCAGGAATCGCGAGTGTTGTTGTGTCAGCAAACGGTAAGTGTAGTGATGTGTGTGAGATTGTAAAAACAGCTATAGGAAGCATGTCAGGGATGTTTTCTTTGTAAGGTAAGTCATGTCGAATCTTTTATATCGTTTAAGTTGGAGCACCCACACGGAAAATTGATTTAGTTCAAGATGTGACAATTAGTGGGAGACGTGACGTCCAATTTATTTGAACTTCGAACCAACAGTTGATAACACGCCAACTTCACGCCACATCATGAAGTGCTTCGATTCTCGCAATGTATTTCGCATTCATTCTCTCTGACATCTATGAAGATCACTTGCCCTGCATGTGATAGATGCTAAATTAGACAAACCATAATATCAGGCCAAGAACACTTAAGTGAAGCAGAAAATGCGTTGAAAAAACGGAAGAAATTGGCGCAAATCAGATCGGCAGTGGCGAAACAAATGGTAGAAACGGGACATGAAACTGACAGCGACAACTTGAAGGTCTTTGCCCAGGTATATCAGGCCCAAAAATTGGATGCAATCGAAAGCCTACGTATCAATAGGATACCTGAGGAAAAGAGACTGAATCATGACTCAGGAAATGCCTTCTCACAATTGTTCCCAGTAATGGTGTAGGTAGTTAAGGATTTATTTAGATTGTTTTAACCCTTTTAGATAAATTTTACGTATATATATGTACATGAAAATAAAAATTTTTAATAAGTCTCATTGAAGAAGAAACTAACTTGGTCTCGAAATACATGCATATGTGAATTTAAAAGAAACCCTCGATGATTGAAGGAAAAATTCTGCCATGGTGCTTGAGATAATTGCGAAATGTCATATTCCGAGTAAAATTATGTAATTTTGAATTAGTTATGTAGTATCAAACACAACTTTCCTTCTCATGGCAAATTTAGATTGTATATAAAATCATACCATTTAAAGCATGGAAATGGAAACATTAAACTTATCATTGATGGTCACTTCGCCCGAAGAAATATGTCATATGTTTCCATACTAGGCTTTTAGGTTGATAGGGGAAGTGTTTAGTGGGTTGTATATATAGGCAGTCTGTGGGCCCTATATTCAGGGCGTAAACGGTCTTCACCTCTCGACCACAAAAAAAGGTTACTTTACAAAAAAGCATCAGACAAGGTGGATTTAAAAATATCTCTTTGGTCTTCAACCACAACCTCATTAACCTTCTCAAACTTCTATATTTCGAATAATCCTGAAATATTCAGTTTAAGCGTGGATAGATGGGGTCGAATTTTTATATTGTATAGTACAAATGGTAGCATGTAATCACGGAACTATTTTTCTATGGTTAACGTCAATAAATTTAGGTGTGTAATTAAATCCAACTTTGACCTCCCTCTTTGACCTGCATAAGCGCTATTGTATCATTCACTTGACATCTTCTAAACTTCTACTTGATTGGATGGCGAATTACAATCTTGTCAAGGTTTCACTTTAAGGATGATATGGATTTAACTTTTCTATCAATAATTTGACACCAGCAAAATGAAGTAGGCTACCATCTTTAGGTGTGTGGTTACGTGGAGCTAGTGCATTTAGCACTTTTGCTGGGTATCGTTGTTCCCAACTAGCTTATAGCAACTAATCAACTAGTTTCTGTCAGTCCAATTAGTTATAAAGTCATTAATCGGAGGCTAGGGTAGTTAAGGCTCTGCTCGTTATTGATTGATGTTAAGCAGTTCAGGGTGTTCATCTATCCTGTTGAACATTTTTGGTGCCCGGTCGAGTATATATTTATCAATTATGTCTAGTTTTAGGTCTTTGTGAATGTCAATGTTCCTAATGTACCAAGGGGTTCTAAAGATTCTCTTAAGGGCCTTGTTTTGCAGGGTTTGAGTTAGATTTCGAGGTCTGACAGAAGGTTACACTGCCGTAGAGAAGAGAGGATCTTATAATTTGTTTATAGATGAGGAGTTTATTTTTAAAGTTCAATTTTCCTGAGCTTAAGATGGTGTACAAGGAGGATAGGATAACTGAAGAATGTTGTCTCTTGTCATGTATGTGGCCAGTCCATGTACTCGTAAGTCTATTGTCAAATTGTCGTTCTAGGTATTTTGAATTGTTTGAGTTTATTTGTAGTTCTTGGAATGAAGACGTTTTGTGTCTTGTCAGCGTTAATTATTATCTTCCACCTTTGAAAATACTTCAAGAAAATCTCAATGGAGCATTGCAGATTTGAAGACACGGCCTCTACTTGTCATTAGGTGTAATATATACAAGTGTCGTCGGCACATAGGGAAATTTGAACGCTTTTGGGCAGATGTGGAAGGTCCACAGTGAATAGGGTGTACAATAATGGAGATAGTCGTGATGGAACCCCAGCTTGAATCGGGCGCATGTTGGATAGCTTGTCGTTAATTTTGACGCGACAAGATCTGCCCTGTAGAAAAGAGTTGTTCGTTTTTAATCAAAGTGAGTGGAATGCTTGTCTTTCTGCAATTCAACCCATTTCTGATATGTTTGACCACTCATCCCTATCAGCTGGGGTTCAGTGGAGTATCCAGCTCAAAATTAAAAGTGCCTTTTTTATGGGTTTAGAGGGAGAAGATAGAAGACTTATTGGCTGCCAATTTTAGGGGAAAGTAAGGTCTTTATCTGATTTCGAGATGACGATGATATTGCCGTTTTCAAAAATTTGCTGCTATCTTGCGCATAGAGGTATAAGATCTATAGAGAGGCTCTACCCATGTAGTGTCCCAAGTTTTTTTTCTTAGTGTTTATAAGTTGTGAGCGCTGTGTTAAATCGTACAACCGAAGTGTAACGACGTGGTCATAACGCTTGTCAAATACAATGAATGAAGATGCAATTCAAAACATTAACACTTTAACTGTGATTTTCACCTTCAAACCAGAAGAGTTAAAGACTACAAAGTATGTGAATGCATTAAAATTGCTCTCAAAAATATCAAGACACTCTCAAATATAAATAACACTACCGTTCAAAACGATTGGACCATCGGCATTTTTTGCCATTTTCGTATTTTAACCAATTACCGGACCAAAATAACTACCTATATTGACTTTGGCGCTGCACAGCAACCAAATGTAACCAATAAATGCATGTTTCTATTTAAATTAAGTGAAAAAGTAACTTTGTTGAATTTTTCGAAATTAACGAATTAAATTCAGACGGCTTCTTTGTTATGACAATAGGCCTAACATATAGTTCATTGACTTGTATTTTCTACTATATAAAGAAGATGTTTCATGCGCGATACTCGCCTTGTCAACCAGGTTCCTGTGAGGTGCGTTTTGCGTTCTACAAGATTGTCGAATATCTTTGATGTTCCATTTGCACGTAGTTTGGTGTATTTTCACTCACCCATGCTCAGATTACCTCGTAACCATGATGAACTTCAGCTTGGGCCGTTCCCCCTCTCGTATTTAGTTTATAAAAGATTTGTCAACTGTCTTCTTCTCAGCTCTTAGTAATTTTTCTTATTTATTTTCTCCTAGTTTTTGCATTTTTTATTACTTTTGTCTTGCTTTTTGCATGCTGTGCTATTATTTAATTCATTTTGCTATACTATTAGTTAATCTATTTTGTTATTGGAATTTTCATGGCAGTCTTTTGCTGTCAGTGGAGCAGTAGGTTAAAATACACTTTCAGCAGTCCTCTCGCCATTAAAATGGTGAAAACTAAAGAAAAAAACTAGTGAAACACCTTCAATGATCATCGGTTTGTCCTAGTTAAAAAAAAAGTAACGGGATGTTAAAAATACATCGATGAACAGTAGACTACAACGTGAGAAAATATACTGAGACTAACAGTTATGTCATGTTATGGACACATGAATCGTATGGACGAACATCGGATACCCAAGAAGGTATTCGTTGGGAGAACTGAAGGCCGGAGGCCAGTGGGGAAACCGAGGAAACGCTGGTCTGACTCGGTCGACGAAGACAGTTCATCGCTGCTCGGATTTCGGAATTGGAAGACGCGGTCAACGAACCGAGACAGTTGGAGGCGCTGTTTGCAGGAGGCGAAGGCCCGAAAGGGGCTGTAGTGCTAAGAAGAAGAAGAGGAAGAGTTATGCCAATAAAAACGCTCTGGATGTCCCCGCAGGACAATCAAAGCTAAAGGTAATTACTTAAGAGTTCACCAGCCGACGCAACCATCAAGTTAAGTTAAGTTGCGTGGTAGACCCAGTAAAAGTCCGGTCCGAGAAATGGCCTGAGCTAAGTAAACGGTACTAGCCAGCGAGTTCGATACGTTGTCCCGACTGCTGCGGGACTGGTTCACATACTGAGCCCAAACATGGGCGTATAAAAAACTTTTTAGTAGTAAAGGTGAGCCTCGAGTAATGTTGGTATAATAGCTAAAAGACCAGGCAAAGGATAGACCGTGACACTCTTTTAAGTATGTTTAAAATCAAAACAAATATAATCTTCTCGGCGAAAAGCCAGGGTGAAATACATGCTGAAACATACGGCTTAGTATCGTAAGCTATCATAGTTAAACGTTATGTGGCGAACCATGTACAATAAAAAAAAAACATTGTGAAATTAATACACTTATAAGGCCTATCAAGTGAGCACCCTTTGTGTGTCCACACACTGGTGTGACTTGTGTCTGATAAAAAAGGAAAAGACCCTATAATTGCAGAGCATAGCTCTATTGTCTATGTAGGAGGTTAAGAAAGTCTATGATGTACGCAGTGGAGTTACTTATCTTAGCTAGGAAATGTCAAAAACTAAAAAATAAGACAAGAAAAAAAAAAATTAATAATATAAAGATACTCATATAAAATTACAAAAAGAAAAACAAGGACCTCGATGAGCTCTCCATGTTTCACTTCTGTTTTGCACTGATTTCCAAAAACAGTGCCGTTTTTGAAACCTTAATATTTGCAGTGTCAATATAAGTTCCGAATCCGGCGATCGAATTTCTGTCATTTTTTACCAGGATGCCTCTTACGGTACCAAATGCTTTGAATTTATTAAAGAAACCTAGCTAGACTCTGTTTTGATGTAGCACATCTAAAAAATTTGTGATCAAGTCATCCTCTTCATTGCAGTGCCCGCACATTTCTTAATCTACGCGTTTTGCCTTGAACAGTCTCAAGTTTTTGTAGCCTTTATTGACCAGGATTCTATTTATGGACTTGATTGCAGGGCTGCTAATTGCCAGAGTTCGGAACCATAATTTTTCACCTCTCAAGTGGTTCCAGATACACTCCGTGAGCTCTCGTCCTTTGTCTAGGCAACGATTTCTCCAGTCACGTTTATTGCTTGAAGCGATAATATTCATAATATCATCATGCTCCAAGTGAGTGTGTTTAAAAGGCCTCTCTTAGCACTTTTTGAGCATAATAATCAACTTCTGTAGCCGCCTCTAGATTTCTATGCCCGGGGATCTATAGGAAATTGCATTTGACGTTTGGTTTGGTGTTGATGATCTGCCAGATGTCATGGATTACTTTTTTACGATTTATGTTATTTTCAAAGTTCAACAGTGCAACCCTGGAATTTGTGAACAAATTCAACCCAGTGGTCAAGGCTACAGCAGGATTCTTCAGGTCTGACAAAATAGCATGCAATTCAGCATTGAGTGCAATAACACATTCATTTAGACGGAAACAGGAAGCCGCGTTGCTTATGAGGTTGATGTAAACACCGGCAAGCTCAACAAATCTAAGCAAATCTCAGCGAGTAATTCAACTGTCAAAAGGCGATTCATAGAAGTGGATCTGTTAGTAAGAAAGGCAGTGAAATAACCATATCTTCGACGACAAAACGATATAAAAAGACTTCAATGGGCTCGTGAACATGAAAATTAGACACAAGAGCTGTGAAAAAATGTATTGTGGAGTGGACGAATCGAAGTTTGAGAATTTTGGTTCAGAAAGACGGGTCATTTTAGGCAGAAATTCATAAGAACGGATATTTAATGCTTATATAATGCCTACAGTAAAACACGGAGGAGACTCTGCAATGTTTTGGGGCTGCTTTAGGGAAGGTGCCACTGGACATTAAATAAAAATGACAGGAATTCTTAACAAAGAAAGATCTGAAAAAATACTACAAGACAATGTGACATCGTCAGGTTGTCGATTAATCGGTATACTGTAGCAAGAGTGGAGTGTAATAGAGTCTGATTTTTTTTTTGCTTTAGCACTGCAGCCCTTTTAAGGCCTTCGCTTTGAGATAGTTAAAGTATCTCAATGTCTTGATTGTATATATTGGCACTCGAGAAAGGTGATATGATTAGTACCACGCTTTGACCGTGTGTCCGTTCACCCAGCTACGATGCGTTCAAATTTTTAAACCAGCACGTATCATAACTGAACGGGCTTATAGTCCGTCCGAAGAATTACTCGAAACAAATCTCGTTGTTACCAACTGGACTCGAACCAGGGACCTTTGGCTTACGCAGCGAGCTCTCTAACCACTACACTATGCGGAATACTGACTGATTACTTGGTAAAACTGATCGATTGGATGTCAAAATTATGCACAGAGTTTTAAGAGAATTCAAGGATAAGATTAGTAATCTAGTTGTTTGCTAAGTGCAATGTAGGTTAACTCACTATAAGCAAGAATGCTTTTGAAAATATAAAATGCTTTTGGGCGGTAGTACATAAACATTAAAATTTTAATATAAAGTAGTTCAACAAAACTGACAGTATTTACTAAGAAACCCTCAAAATAAAATGTCTTTTTACCAGCAAATGGTTGCAAAACACTTGTTTTGTAGATCACGGTTTTTTGCGTACCCCTTACTTCTTGAAGTTGCGGATTTCTAATTCAAAATTATTATTTTTTGTTATGCAAAGTGTTTCTTAATTTTTCTTGTTGTTTCAACACGAAGTTTGACATTTTTCTCAACAAACAGTTCGATTGTCATGGAAACATAACATAATAGATTCCAACAATAAGGTAGAACCCATAGGTGCGGTAGTTTTTTATTTTTAATAATGAAATTAATAAATTTTAAATACTAATTAAAAGGGGAGTTTTAGCATGAAAACTAATGTATTTAATTGGATATTGGTATTGATGACTAACTAATTTTTTTCAAAAATTAAATTTTGCACTTTTCAATTGCCCCCAAAATTAATGTACCAGTGAACAAAAATTAATTTATTGAAGAATTCGCTATAGTATGCGTGAATTCGGAGATGTTTGCGACCTTTGGGCCTCTCTATACCATCTTATACCTCTGTGATCTTGCATGATGAAATGTCAAATTAAGTATATTGACCACAAAGAGAGCTCTCTATTATTATAATAATTATAAGATGAAAAGTTTTGTAGCTAAAGATTTCACATAGATCGGTATGAGGATGAGAAGATTAATTCATCATCAGTAGTCAAGAACACGGAAAAGAAATTACATAACCTTATGTAAATCGAAATGGTCTTAAATCATAATAAATAAATTCAGTAAAACTACCTAATTGAATTGGCCAAATTTCGTTTCATTAGAACTATAAATGACAACAATGACAGGCAAATTACATAAGAAAAGATGAGGCTAAATGTAGATGTACATGCAAATTGTGTAAATTTTGCTAAGCTAGTAGGGCATCGTCAAGTCAATCCCAAATTCGAAATAGCTTGATGTGCATGATTTAGTTTAAGGAAGGTAAGATACTTTGGAAAGTACAATGTTATTACTTTGTAGACAGTTATATGTGGGTTCAATTCCTGATCAATGTCTGAACTATCAATTAGAAAGAGTAAGTTTTTATAAAAATATAAAATTGTGGTTTCACAGTAAGTATGTGGCAGAAGAAGGGTAGGTTGAATGGTTACATTTGGCAGAACGTCTTTATAATATATTTAAGGTTACGTTTTTCATTTGGGTGATTGTACATTAATTCAGGGGACTTACATAAGCGTCCAGTATTTAATAGAAGAAAATAGACATAATTTACCCAGCACGTACAGAACCCAGGCTTGTTCCAAATGTTATCTGTTTATAGTTCAACGTTCAAAAGGTCAATTTTTAGTAATACACTGTTCCCGGTACTTCGTTTTTCCTCAATAAATTGAAGTTAAAATGCGAATTATCATGTTCAATGCATATATAATAATTATTATATAATATTAATGATTTGGTTTCGCTCTCCTAACAGTTGTTAACTAGTGCATTCTGTAACAATATTTTTGTAGGTTTTTACAGAATGAAGTAAAATAAATTAACACAAAAAAATGCATTAAACACCTCAAAAAAAGGCTTATACATTTGATTTCGCATATTAAAGAACTCCTATTACTCACAAAAAAAGCACATTATACAGTCTTTGGCTGTATTATCTCGTATTTTGGCTATACTACTCAGTCGAAAATTATGCCTGTTTTTTTTCTCCACACAATTTGTCCATTGCCCTTTGTACAAATTTTACGATTGATAAGCCAAGCCTCTTGCGGGTCAAATAACTTCAAGTTTTTGAAAAGGGAAAAGTCCAGACAACATTTATGTATCTTGACAAATTAATAAAGTTTCAAAAATAAAAATATTCTTCGTCCAATAGCTCAGAATTGAACCCTGGAATCATAACGCTTTTCTCAGAATGGTCAACTTAACCGTATGATTATTACTCGACTGTAAATTAGTTTCTATGGTAGCAAGATTGCCTAGCAGCAAAACCGACTTCTTTGTATTATTTAAATGTTGAATGCCTCAAAAATAAATATACATGGGTACAAAGCCCACCGGTAACAAGCCAGCGTTTACTGTAAAAACATAGAAAAAACAATACATAAGGATACAATTGCTTTATTTGGGCCCAAATTCAAAGATTTGAAAGAAACTTAGATTTGCATGATTTCTAAGTAATATATGCTTTGTTTTAGTTTAATGTGGATTAAGCCATATACACGTTTTGGCAGGCTTCTGTGTACCAAAAAGTGCGTATAGTGACGCAAAATATTTGTACTAATATGGGTTGAAAAATCGCCGCAATGAAATATTACGAGCATTTTCAAACAATCGGTATTTACCAATTAGAGACATTCAATATTTTTTGCTTTAGCACTACATCCCCTTTGGGCCTTCGCTTAGAGATAGTTAGAGTATCTCATTATCTTGATCACATGTATTGGAAATCGAGAAGAAGATGTGGATAGTACCATGCTTTTGTCAGTATGTCCGTCCACTCAGCTGCGAAACGTTCTGATTTAAGCCAGTACGTATCATAGCTGAACGAGCTAATAGTCAATCCGAAGAATCACTCGAAATAATTATCGTTGTTTCCAACGGGATTCGAACCAGGAACCTTCGGCTTATGGGGTAAGAGCCCTAACCACTACACTACTTGGACTGCACATTCAATATTACCTTTTTGTAATTTTTACAGAGAGTACTAATAGTAGATCGCATGGAATTTAAGTTTAACTTTGGCGCTAATAAATCTTAAAGATGGCTTATTCCATGACAGTTACAATAAGCTAGATGATAAAATGGTCAGTAGCATATTTAACTCTGTGTCCCAACCGTGGTAGGTAAGGATTTAAAGTTACTACCTTTCACGGTTGAGAGGTCTAAAAGCCAATTCGAAGAATAATTTGTCAGAAATCTCGTTACCACTAATGGAAATCAAATTAGAGACCATCGACTTTAGTGGCTAGCGGATTACTTTTACAGACAAACTTACTGAAAGTAATTTTAATTCAATATACTTTGACCGGCAATGGCAATTCTAGGCCAATACCTTTATTTGGTTACCTTAATCTTCATGATTAAAGCATCAGATGTAAATTAGAGGACAACGTTTTCTACTCCCAAATTACCCTTTTGTGCAGCATTGACCGAAGAATGATACGGTCTAGGACATTACGAACGGTTGTGCACTTCCTCTGAAGCTGTCATGCAGTAGCTAGAGGCAGGCAATGAACACTAGACAATACCTTCTGGGTATCATCTCAACAAAGAAGATTGGGGAATAAGTGTCCGTCCTGAATGCATCGGGCTGGATATGAAACTCCAGCAATTGAAACCAATCAGGTCACCTCCAAGGTAAGGCTTAGTGAAATTTTCTTTTTCATTACTCAAGGAGTAAATTAAATTTAATAGTGAATGATTCCTGCTCTTTAACAAGCGTGACTCTGAGTTTTTTACTCGCCTTGTCACATATCTAACATTTACAAAGGGATGAATAATGCAGTTACCTACGTGATTAAACTGCAATTGCAGATGTAAGGTTGAATTTTAATAATTCATGAAAAACATGAAAATCAGGTCATAGAACCAAGAATGAATTTTTAGCTTGTGTGATAATGCTATCTCAGCAGTGCACGATACGATTTATTTTAGACCCAAATTTTACTCTCCATGTGTTTTAACCCTTGTTCTTTGGGTTAACATACAAACTTATCTAAAAACGGCAATCTTAGGTGTACCTATAGTAATTTCAAGAGAGACTCTCAAAGTTCCCAAAAATAAAGCTAGGTTTTGATTCCTCATTTCTATGTCAATACCATATTTTCAAACCTCGGCAAATTGAAGTTCTTTCCCACGTTTCGTAGTAAACTATATTTAATTTTGAGTGAAAACCTTTACCAACGAAGTATGAGTATCGCATGTCTCAAATATTTAGATAAAGAACGCTAAAAATCCCTTTCCATTACCTTAATCTTTTAAGGCTCTTTTCGATAGAGGAGGGTTTAAATAAAATCTCATTCGATTGTGATAAAAGAGAGGGGTCAGATTTTTATAATATATGGATTGGGGATTGAAAATGCTTTTCTGATTTATTCTGATCTTTGTTCCGACACCGTCTTATAAGCGAATACATTATATACCTTCCAAATAAATCTGACCCTCAATACAGGGGAATATGCACGTAAAGGTCATTCGGAAGCTAACTGGATTGGGGAAATGAAACCTCAGTGGGAAGGTTCCAAACCCACTGCCCAAGATCCTCCAACCCACACACATTGCTCTTCTGAGCCCAGCTATTGGCTGTAAGATTTAGATAAAGAGATTCAATTTAAATAAAAAATTCGTCGAAATTGAATTTTTGGGCAAAAAAGGATATAGTTACAAAATCAATAATACTCGAAAAAGCTCTATGCACATAACAATTTTTCCCAGATAAATGAGGAATAAATTATGACACATTTTAAAGATTGATTATTTCAATACATTTTTACTTACTATCCCATAATACAAATTCACATATATTTTGGATACCTGAACTTAAAAAAAAACTTTTTCAAATAACATATAGGTATATCCATGCAGTATTTGTGTTAATCCGGTCTGGAAGCTGTAGAGTGAAAGGGTGTTCTTTGTTAACTGGGTGTGGTTTTCGTGTTTCGAATATGGTGTGTTTGTATTGATTCTAATTCACATATTGTTTGAATAAGTCTTTCTTTGCAGGATCATTTCATATTCTCTTACCTGTTTATGACTTTCTAGACAGGCTTTATGATTTATTACACTGTTACATTTTGGGGAACTCACAAAATTTATCACGCATCTAACACGAAAAAACATCCGGTTTTTCTTTACGTAAGAGTTTCCGATCAATTTTCATGCATGGCACTATTCTTTTTAAATTTTTAACGGTTTTTAACAAAGTTTCTGGTTCATTAAATTGTCAATTTCACTTTTCTGAAGATTAGGAAAATAGCGCTTCGTTTAAATCACACCGAAATTTTTGGAAAAACTAGCAATTCTTGTAGACTTGAACGGCTTCAGGTACAAAGTGGCGAATAAAATGTTGTAATTAAAGTTATAATTTATAACTGTAGTTTTTATCTGATATTCAAGAAATGTATTTAGTCCTTATCCTAAATAGATGTCTCTCTGGTGGCACCGTAAAGCGCACCAAGCGCACCAGTTGACGCCTAAACGTCTACTACGAATCGCAGTCGGTGTAGCGAACCCCTGTTCTCTATACACCAACATCATTGCAACAAAATTTCATCTTACTGCTGATATATCCGGCGCTACTTCCATAACAATAATTCCACAAACTAGCTGCTATCAGCTTGAATGTATTTGAACCCTGACTGCGTGTTTGTAGCAAGGAGTGCAGGTTCAGCGAGGCCTTCAGCCTCCCAGGCAAAGCACCGCCGACCAGAGATGCTCGAATATACGAGCATCACCCGAGCCGTTGTCCCAGCATCCTTCCCATCGCCTTCCAAATGCGGTTCGGCCCAATTTCGACTACCGAGGCCCGTCCACTGTTTTACTTCCCTCTGTGCAAACATGGAATCAGCAGCTAGCTGAAAAAATCCATAAACGCCGGAATACTCGTATTCAGGTCCCGGGGATGCTGCACCAACACTGCGAAGCAATAAAACCCGGGCCGCACACATCTCAATCAAACGGCACATCTACACGCGTGAACGCCGGGCTGCTGAAGCTCTCCAAACTGGGACCACTTTGTCGATTAACCAACCCTCGTAACATGCAGCCCACAGCCATGTCTTCCTCGCGAGGACGAAGTAAATCCCGTGCTCTTGTGTGCGTCGCCTCGTCCCGTTGTGCAAATGAGATTCATGCAAGTAGACTTTCACTCAGCATCCCACTCAACTTTTATGGAATCATATTCACCCACTTAAAGTGTTGCATATACTTGTATCCTTCCCTATGTACCGAGCACAATCTCCCCGTACATAAAGTGGACGAAGGCAACTTGACGAAGCTTGCTACACCATACGCCGTGCTTTTCGTTCAATTATCTGCTAGTGTGAAACGTTCACAGGGTGTTCGGCAGGATTCAGATTGAATTTCGTCATTGTCATCGTTTTCAGAGGAACGTTCAGGCGAGGGATGACTGTAACATAACATAACTTGCCGTTGGTGGCCCACAGTGAAGTGCTTGCATGTACTTTATTAAGCAAAAGGGTATTTCCGAGAGTGAATAAATGGGTGAACGTGGGGTTTGTGCTCGTAGTATCTACGAGCATAAGAAAGGCTGAAAGTTGCACGCCGCTGCCGTTGCCGTTGACACTGGCTGATTTATCTGGAAAATTAAGGTGCCCAGGGAGGAGGGTTTATAATGTGTATCAAATGCCTGCTTTTGCTTTTTTATCACTTCACGTTGCAGGTGTGTATATTTGGAGAGGCGCTCGTACTTTTGGTCTTTGATGGATACTTATTCGGCATCGGGGACGGTTTAATGTGAAATTATGACAGCCTAGATCTCACATTTAATTTGAATCAATCGATGTTAATGTTTTGGAATCAAGCTTGGAAACGTGAAGGGAACACTTCAAAAGCAGAACCTTCATTTTTAAAGATTTTATTGATTGTATCTTAAGAAAACGACACTGTTATTCTGATACTCAATACAAGTACAAATGTGGAATTGAAGAGCTCATCTAGATGTCCGCTGCTAAATACTTTCTAGAATAGTTATTGTACTTTTGAGCTCATAAGATATGTATATGCGATTGGACATTAAGCTCATTTTGTTGCATAGACATATTTAACAACGAACAATTTTCTTTACTTTTGATTGGATGATTAATATGTTTTCTTAACAGTGTCCGTAACAATACAGACAAAACACAAAGCGAACTTTAACAAAATATACAAATGACTAATCTTAATGGCTCCAAGAACACTCTCAATTTAAGCTTAACTAACCAAATTACAAATCTATATACAGTCGACTCTCGTTAATTCGAAAGTCGAAGGACTTTTAAAATATCACGAATTATCGAGAATTTTAACTCTCAAATGGTTCAATATTTTCGAGAGAAAAAAATATACAGTGTCCCAATAATGTCTTCGTACAGTACCTATTTGAAACTTAAATGATAAAAAACAATAAGATGTAGTATGAAATTTGAAAACGAGTGAATGCAGATTTATTCATTAAGCATTTTTATTTAATTTAAAAACAAAACCGAATCCATTTAAATTATTTATTACTAAATTATTAACTAAAAATTAAACAAAGTCCAAAATTTACTTCCAATAAAGTCTTCGTACACTTACAAAACAACTCATGAAAAATCTTAAAAACTATAGATAAGCATATGTATGTAAATTTTTTTAGTATTTTGTTGGATAGCCTTTATTTTTAATCACAGCTTTAAGACGTTGTGGCATAGATTCAACAAGTTTTTTGGTATAGCTTGGGTCTATTTTCACCCATTCCTCCTGAAGAGCCTGTTTCAACTTAGCTTTCGATGTAATATGATGAGTCCTGATCCTTTTTTCCAGCATGTTCCACACGTGCTCAATGGGATTGAGGTCAGGACTTTGCGGTGGTGTCTTGAGCAAATGTGGAGTTTTGTACGCCAAGAAAAGCCTAGTATTATGAGCCATGTGCTTAGGATCATTGTCTTGTTGAAAGTAATAATCCTCTGATACACCCAACTTTTCAGCACTTGGCACCAAATTTTTTTTGAGAATTTCAATATATGTTCGATGATCCATGATACCTTCAATTATTTCCATGTTTCCAACACCGCTGGCAGCCATACAGCCCCATACCATTACGCCGCCGCCGTGCTTTACAGTTTTGATGGTGTTCCGTGGGTTGTAAGCTTCTCCTGGCTTTCTCCAGACTCTAAGTCTCCCATCAGACCCAAAAATGTTATATTTGGACTCATCAGAAAATATAACATTGCGCCAGAACTCGAGAGATGCATTGTGGTATTGCCGAGTGAAGTTCAAACGTTTTCTGCGATTTACTTCATTTACAAGTGACTTCCTGCGCGGTGTACGAGACTTGAATCCAGCATCAATCACAGCTTTTCGTACTGTTTCTGGATGAACTTCCTTTTGATTGAATTGAAGAAGCTGTGCACTAATTTTTGGTGCACTTAAGGATCCTTGGCAATCATACGCTTGATTTGCAGCCGATCTGCATCAGTGAGAATTGCAGGACGTCCTGATTTTGGCTTATTATCTACGCGGCCTTCATATTTAAATCGCCCGATTACAGACTGGATAGTCGAACGGCTCCGAGACAGTAGTTTGGCAATTTCCGTGTATGATTTTTGCTCCTTTATGTGTAAATTCAATATGAGCTTACGCTCTTCCAGCGACAAGTATTTACCAGGCATAATAACGACTTAGACTGAGCAAAATCAGCAAAACTTATACAAATCCCTTTGTTTACGTTACTAGAAACCGTTATGAGTGGAAAATGTGTGATTGTGATCGAAAACTATCAGCAAAGAGACCGAAGGGCTAGCGAAAGCGAAAGTGTACGAAAACATTATTGGAGGGAAACTTGGGACTTTGTTTAATTTTTAGTTAATAATTTAGTAATAAATAATTTAAATGGATTAGGTTTTGTTTCTAAATTATAGAAAAATGTTTAATGAATGCATCTGCATTAAACCTTTTTCAAATTTCTTGCAACAATTTATTGGTTTTTATCACTTAAGTTTCAAATAGGTACTGTACGAAGACATTATTGGGACACTGTAATGTTTGAATTATCGAGTAATAATCATTATTATGGACCGAGACAGTTGGAGGCGCTATTTGCAGGAAGCGAAGGCTGTAGTGCCAAGAAGAAGGAGAATCAATTATTATCTATTAACAGTTAATTTTTTAACAAAATCAAAAGGTTAGAGGTGCATATATGTACATAAATAATGCCTTAATTACAGGTATCCCTCCTACAAGACGGTTTCGCTCTTACACGAGATGAAAATTGATACCTTCCTCGTATAACACGGTACTTCTACAACACGATAAGGGAATATAACTTTAGAGAATTGCATTATGGATTATGAAGAAAATTTCAAAATTGAATTACAAATTTGCACTTTTTCAGATTTAGAGTAAGAACCGACAAAATAACAGTCCTGGAAGCAATTTTTGTTTGAGATTCCGTAGATAAAGTGTTGAGAGTCATGCTCAGCGACAAATATCAGCCAATATACTTATATTATTGTTTGTTTGCATTGGAAAGGAAATTTTCCAATCAACTTAGAGTGCGATTGTTTACATTATTTTTCGACAACGTGCATGGAAAAAAGCAGCAAAGTGACAAGAATCTTCGGATAAAAACCAAACGGTGGATCCCCTGACCTCAACAACAGATAGCAGTGATTTTCTTTGAAATTAGTATTAGGGAACATGCAGAAAAACAAACTAGGCATGCGCATATTGGGGAATAATAGAAAATTGCCTTATCCTTTTTTTGTGTTATCCTTTTTTGTGTATACAAATCACAAATGTGTTTCCGATTGAGCTTGAGTTCATTTTGCATTCTGTTCAGTAAAAGTTTACTTAGTTGCTAGAAAACATTTTTTGAGGAAGTGTGTGAAGTATTTTTACATGCAAAACATTTCAAACATTTTTTTATTACTCTAAATTTGTTGATATTGATAGTGTTGCAATAAGGATTGTTTCAGTTTATTGGTAAGTCTTAATGAGTGAGGAGTTTATCTGTAGGCCTAATTTTGGAAAATTACCTTTCAGTCCTGAGTCATGTCTGATTAAGGTAAAAAAAACACAGCTGAAGAGAAGATTTATATCTCTAGAAGTGAAAGTGCAAATTTTGGACTGTCTTTCAAAAGGAGAAAAAGCATTGCACATCGCAAAAGTACTAGATTTAAATGAGGCAACCATTCGAACCATTAAGAAAAGTGAAAAAGTAATTAGGAGTGCTGTTGCTGCAGGATCTTCAATATCAGTGAAATATGCACCTCGTCCACGTGAATCAATAATAGAGAAAATAAAAAAAAGCCTTAAACATTTAGATTAACGATAATTGTAAAAAAAAAGATTCCACTGAGTAGTAACATTATTCAATAGAAAGCGTTAGCTATACATCAACATCTGAAAAAGAATGGAGAACCCTCGCCCAACACAGACTTCGTTGCGAGTAAAGGTTGGTTCGAGAAATTCAAGAAATGGTTTTCACTTCACAACATAAAAACTGCTGATCATGAAGCAGCGAAATTATATCCAGCGAAATTAAAAAAAAATATGCAGGAGCACGGATACACATCAAGTATTCAATGCCAATGAAACAGGGCCGAATAGAACTTTCATTTTAAAAAAATGAGAAAACTGCGCCTGGAATTAAAGTTTCAAAAGATCGAGTTACATTGCTTTTATGCACCAATGCGTAAGGAGACTTTGTCACAAAACCCACGCTAATTTATAAATTATCAAACCATCGTACACGGTGTAAACAAAAATACGCTACTATTATATTGGAAATTAAATTCAAAAGTTTGGGTAACTAGAGATTTATTTCGAGATTGGTTTCTAATTATTTTTGTACCAGAGGTTGGAAATTATTTGAAGTAAAAAAATTTGGACTACAAGGTACTTTTATCAATCGATAATGCACCAGGTCACCCACAAGATGTACATCATCCTAATGTGCGAGTAGAGTTTCTACCTCCGAACACTACCGCAATGCTACAACCGTTAGATCAAGGCATAATTTATACCTTTAAAACTTATTATATTAGAAGATGACGATTGATGTAAAGGAAGCTTGGAAGCAATTTTCGATTAAAAACTGTGGCTTTAAAAGACCTGAAACCATCAACATTAAACGCGTGGCCAGCTGCAATTGAAGTGGAAAATGTAATTAAATCGACAGGAAGTGAAATAGGTGGCATAATAGAACTTGCTAGATCAATCCGGAGGAGAAGGATTTGTGGATATGGCAGTTGAAGATGTTCAAGCATTGTTAGTCGAAGATGAAATTACCGAAGCAGTTTTATCCGAAGTAAAACCAATTGATTCTGAAAACGATGACTCTGAAGAAGAATGTGAAATTAAGGATTTTACAATAAAACAATTACAGGAAGATCTTGGTATAGCAAAAAATCTGGAATTATTTATCTTAAATTTGGACCCTTTCCAGAAAGAAGTTCACAATTCCAAAGGGAGCTGCAAAATTGCTTATCACCATATAGTGCAATTAACAACGACCTTTTTCGAGCAAGTAAATAAAGCAAAGTTACAGACTTTTTTAAAAAGGCAGGAGTTACTCTCCATATAAAGAAGAAAGCCTTAAAACAACAGAAAATATTTCTTCACCGAACAAGCGGTCTCGGTCCATAGTGCTGAGCAGCGATGATGATTAAAGTCTATCAAGTAATGTTTTTGTTTTGTTTGCTAATATGTTTTTGCTTGCATTGTTATACGATATATTTGGAGTTTACAAATAATATTTCCATAAACTACTAGAACATTACTCTTATTTTGTGCTGGCTTCTAGTCTCGTATAACATGGTTTTGCACCACACCGTTTCGCACAACACGAGACTTTTCAGGAACGTATCTACCGTGTTGTAGGAGGGATACCTGTATTAGTCTTTCAGAAGAGGTCTGTAATGTTAGTTTGCTTCAAAGCACATTGCTTAGACTGATGAATAACTTTATTAGAAATAGCGCCTGAAATGCTGTTTCATCAGTGGCGTTTTGTAGAGAGAAGCTTAGTAATGTGTCGAATGAGGCTCTTGCTTCCTTTACTGACTTTTCTGCCAAAGACCCTGATGTATCATCCTCATCTTCGTCGTTGCTTTTTTCATTTGTATCTGTAACAAATGAAATTTCGCCATCGGTTAGAGAACCAGAGGCAGCAACATCTTCATCTCTCTGAACAAAGTCATAAAAACTCACACCGCTGATGCAACTAGTGGCGCTATTGCTGGTTCTTCATCTTCTGTAATTATAGACAGATTTTCCTGATGGTCTTTTAAGAAACTGGATTTTTGAAGCAGTTTAGAATCGTTAGTGGTGATACAGCTCTCTATAATGAAAATGGGTGGATCAAGATGTCTGTAAAGGACTGCAGTGATGGTCTGCTGCCTTGTCGAGAGTGAATGGTGGTACTCGCCAAGACTGGCCTTGTCTGAGGACACGTGAATGCACTGGCAGGCTAGTATTGTGGTGTCGTGGGGCAGGTTCTTTTTCGCAGCACAAGAACCCGCTACAAAAAAAAATTTCACATTCACGAATTTGCAGATACAAATACGAATTGACCGGAGTTAAAGCCGAGGTGGCATACTAAGGGTTGAAATTGCTAAGGCAAATGGCAAAGGGAGACTGACGAAAAAAGACGGGACTTGGGAGGACTTCATCTTTACGGACGATACTTATGGCCCCCAAATAAGAGTGGGACATCCAGGTGGAAGCGGTGCCCCTTCGCATCTCCCCATCCGGATCAAGATTCAACGTAGACATGGCCTGATTTTTTCCATTTGAATAAAAAACATATGCAAACATAGTTCGCATGAACTTTTCCCTCAAATGAAAAACATCAACGTGGCAAATTTATGTTAAAGTCTTATGTGATGGAATCACATAATACTATACCATTAATAGGCATCCGAGCGGAAGGCCACTCTAGCCTACGAGGGCACCTGAAACGGCTTAAAAAGGGGTGAGCTCACCCGATAGCTAGCTCATTATAGTGGAGAGGCCAGCTAACATGGCGGGTCCCATACCCGGTCAGGTTCACAAAACCAGATGGAAAGACCGAGTTTTAAATTTTAATTGCAAAACATTTTTTATTCCTTTTCAACAGATTCTCGTATTTCATTGTATTTTTTTTTTCTTTTCCTTTTCCACATATTCTCGTATCATATATACATTACTAAACTACTCGCTGAAAAGAGTTCTTGCTGAACAGAAAATGGTAATGGCTGATAAAACTTCAGGCAATGTAGTAAAAAAACAATAAATCCATAAACAAGGCAAAAAATAAATGTCCAATGTAAAATTTGAAAAGCTAAAGGGTTTAGTTTTCTTATATAATATTTTTTTTCTATTCGTAGCCAAAAAGGGTACTTACCCATCATTCTCGACGAGCGTTTGCGGATGAGGGCGGATACGGCCTGTGAAGTTTGTGAGTTAGCGTTATATATATACTTTAATTTTACATTCGGTAAGATACATGTGAACTCCGCCGTAGGCGGTCTCAAGCCATTTTAAGAAAAGAAGAGGGAACTCCTTGTTTCTCCAACCCATAGCTTCCATGATTCATTATCCTGAACCCCCCAATTAAATGGTAGTAAATGCCCTCGGGGTCGCACATTGAGTTTGCTGGCTCCCCAACAATGGGACATTAAATGTCGAGAAATGCTAATAACTGTAAATACATCTACAGCTCTGCTACTAAATTCTACTTACACCTCCTTTGTGGGGACATTCCGCGCCTGATAACGGAACCGACGTAATAACCATGCCGCCGGAATGGAGGTTGGGCGACGGGCTAACTCCCCGTCCCTGAAAAACCTTAAAATGTTTCGAAACCTGGAGATAGGCCTCGGAATGGATTGGACTCACAGCAACGACCTCGCAAACGAAAAAAGGACTATGGCATTGGATCCTAGAATGTCAGGTCACTCAATTACCCTGGTGCTGCTAAGGACCTTTTACAACAGGCCTGTCAATATCAATTAAACATACTGGCAACTCTGGAAATGAATTGGACTGGAAACGACATTCAAAACACGAGATCGCACGCAATATTCAAAAGTAGGAAGCTTACTGGACAACGAGAATTCGGAGCGACCTTTATTGTGGATAGGGAGTTCAAATCGCACGTTTTTGATTTGAAGGCAGTCAATGAACGGTTGTGTGCGATCCGTATAAAAGCGAGTTTCTTCAAAATCTGGCTGATTAATGTTCACGCCCCGACCGAAGAAAAGGACGAAGAAACGGAGGAAACGTTCTACAATCACCTGGAAAGACTAGTCGACTCATTGCGTACAACCGACACAAAAATAATTCTGGGTGATTTCAACGCTAAGGTTGGCAATGAGCTATCTCATCGGGGAACGACTGGACGACAGAACTTCCATGATGAAACAAATGACAATGACCAGCGCCTGATTGACGTTGCATGTAGCAGTAATCTAGTCATACGTTCGACTTGCTTCCCAAATCGACGCATTCATAAAATGACCTGGGTATCACCGGACGACAACACACAAAGCCAGATCGATCATGTTCTGATTCAAAAACGTTGGGCCTCGAGTATACTTGACGTCCGTACATACCGAGGAGCCAATTGTAACTCAGATCATTACTTGATCAAATTAACCTATCGATGTCGTATGTCAAAGGCATATTCGGCGAAGACCAGCCCGCCACAAAGATTTGACATCGAAAGGCTCCAAACGGCGTCTGTGGCCGAAAATTTCACGGAGACCCTCGACAACCATCTGGCCCCCATCTTATCAGATACATCGTCAAAGACGAGCAACAAGCTCTGGATGGAAGTGAAAGTGGCTATTAGGACCGTGGCAGAACAGACGATCAGACATCAAGCCCGGCGCAACTGGAATGATTGGTTCGATGATGAGTGCCAGAATGCATTAGATAAAAAGAATCAGGCGTACAAAGAATACGTAGGTAGGAAAACCAGAACGAAGAGAGTACACAATGAAAATCTCAGAAGAGTAGCGAATAAGATAATTAGGATTAAGAAAAGAAAATACTATGACAACCAATTGAGAAGTATCGATGTAAATTTAGCAAGCAACAACACAAAACAAGCATAGAAAGTAGTGAAAAGCCTGAAACGTGGTTATCAGCCCAAAACCATGCTCTGTCGTGATGACATCGGCAATATCATCGCTGATAAAACCAAGATTAACGAAAGATGGGCATCATATTTCAAGAACCTCCTTCCAGTGGAGCTCATCAAATATGGTGGCAGCAACGTTCATAAAGCTATTCACAAAGTCATCCAGCACATTTGGCAACGAGAACATATGCCGAAAGAGTGGAGCCAATCAATTATATTCCCTATTCACAAAAAAGGTGACACGTTACAGCGCGAAAATTATAGAGGCATATCACTACTTTGTACAGCGTACAAAATATTTTCTAAAATCTTAGAAAATAAAATCGAATAATGCACCAACAGTATTATAGGGGAGTATCATGGTGGTTTTACAGCAGGAAGATCGACAATAGATCAATTATTCACAGTCAAGCAGGTACTTGAAAAATGCTGGGAGTTCAACATAGACGTACACCAAATTTTTGTTGACTTTAAGCAAGCATACGACAGTATTGATCGTAACGTACTGTACCAAATAATGCTTTGTGTTTGGCATCCCAGCCAAATTAATCCGTCTTACCAAAATGACAATTACGTCGACGACCTCCCAAGTCCGCATCAATAACCAACGCAGCGATGCCTTTGATACAAATATCGGACTAAAGCAGTGAGATGGGCTGGTCCCAATGCTATTAAATTTGGCTCTGGAGTACGCCATAAGGAAGCTGCCTGTCGATTCATTACATTACTATACAAGTCGAGCCAAGTAGTAGCCTATGCAGACAACATAAATATTTTGTCACGGTCATTAAAACCTGCCAAAGAACTCTTCATGAAACTCGACAGCAAATCAAAACTAGAAGGGCTAATAATCAATGAAAATAAAACAAAACTTATGACGCAGTCGAGGAAAAATTTTCTCAAATACACAAAATATCACACTTGGCGAATACAGTATTGAAAATGTTAGCGAATTTGTGTACGACACCAAAATAACGAAAACGGGTAATGAAAGAGATGAAATACGCTGAAGAATACAGCTCGCAAATAAAACATTTTATTCAGTTTTGACGATCTTGAAGACCAGCTGCATACACAGGAAAATAAAGCTCCAAGTATACAAATCTGTGATAAGACTTGTGTTATGCTATGGGTGTGAAACAAGGACCCTAACCCAAGCATCCGCAAATATATTGAACACCTTTAAGCGACGGGTCCCGTGACGAAAAATCGGAGCGAAGCTAGACGGGGCCCAACGGCGAATTCGATATAACCAACCTGTATAAAATTTTTGACGAACCGGAGGTCGCAACGATTGTAAGGCTGCAGAAGCTGCAATGGGCTGGTCACATAAATCGTATAGATGCCCAACGGATACCCAAGAAGGTACCCGTTGCGAGAACTGAAGACCGAAGACCAGTGGGGAAACCGAGGAAAGGCTGGTCTGGAGACAGTTTATCACTGCTCGGATTTCGAAATCGGAGGACGCGGCCCATGGACCGAGACAGTTGGAGGCGCTATTTGCAGGAAGTGAAGGCCCAAGAGAGGCTGTAGTGCTAAGAAGACGAAATTCGTTTTTTCTTTTATTCAAATTGATCGTATGACAGTTAGTTTTACTTGATGAACGGTCATCATGATTTCCTTTGATGGAAGTCATATCAGGAGATTTAGAGTACTTATAATTTGAGATATCCTTGTCATCATCTATCATTGCAAATAGTTCGTAGATATGAGGCCCGCTTTAGCGGCCTAAAACTACCACTTATTACAGGGTAGCTAATTTTTACAATCCTTGCGGGGTAAGGATTTATAAAAAGGGAGTTGGAGGAGCATCAGTTAGCTAAGAGTGTTCATCATAATGCTTTAAGTGTAAAAACTAGATGCGGATGGACGAACAAATGTAAATACGAACGGTGGATTCGGTCAAGAGTGGAAGAGTTTTGTAGCACTACATTCCCTTTCGGGCATTGTTTAGAGATGGTTAGAGTATTTCATTATCATGATCGAATATGTCGCCACTCCACAAGGTGATATGGTCAGTATCACGCTTAAGCCGTGTGTCCCGTCCACACAGCTGCGATACGTTCTGAATTAAACCAGCACATATCATAACTGAACAGGCTTATAGTCCGTCCAAAGAATCACTCGAACTAAATCTTGTTGGTACCAACGAGACTAGAACCAGAGACCTTCAGCTTACAGGTTGAGTTCTCTAACCACTACACCACGTGAACTACATGCATGCCTATCTTCATCAATCATTTTTGCTGTCTGAGCTCTCCTAACTGGTCGTGGAGTTATATGGCAATGACGAGTTCTTGTAGGCTCTTGAGCCATTGGAGCAGCTTCTTTGTTTCGACATGGGAAATCATGTGATGTCCGAACGTGGAGAGATATGGGGAGAGGCCTGTGGCGGAGTGGTACGATGAACGCAAGGCGCATGTAATTGCATATGTGCTACGATCCCCATCCCTTTGGATTAGGTGAATATAAGATCGGATTGCTACCAAGAGAATACGGTTCAAAAGCTCAGACGCGATCACCAGTGAGGAATTAATCGGACACCGTACTTGATCAATAAATATTTAAACTGCCTCGATTCAAATTATATTCAATTATCGGAGAACTGATTTTCGGGCACCCCAAATACGTGAAACACGCAAATTCCCAAAAATTTTACAATTGCTGGATATATAGTAGACCATATACTCGTACAATGAGTTGGTAAAGTGAAACTTTTTAGTGATGATACTTAATTTTTTCGTGCACATTTTTTTCAGCAATTATATTGGTTAAGACATTTTAATGAATTTATTACCTTATTGAACGATATGGACTACTTTAACCTGATTGCATACTATGGATATAAAGGGTTTTGACTTGAAATGAAATGGCACCTCACGCCGTACAGCTGGTGAAACAATAACTCAATCACTCGTACTCCAGGAGTAGATTTCTCTAATTGGATATTGACGTTGCCTCATTAGGGGCTAGGCCGTTCCTCACATTAGGGGTAAGCCTCTTCGAGTAGTCTCGAAATTGGCCTGCTCATATAAAACAGGGAATTTTTAACGACAATTTTTTAAATTAATAAAGAACATTTTGTTCTTTTTCATTTAAACGAACCTTCTGAGTTGTGTTGAAATGAAGAATGCCTTGGAATAAAGTGTAGAATGCCTTGGAACAAATGATCGATGACCAATAAGCGTATCACCAAACTATAGATCGTACTTTTCTCTTTGTAACTATAATTTATTAATCGCTTCTTTTACAATAAATGTGGATCATTGAACGAAGATTATATTGTACACGTATTAATCGAGCAGTTCTCCCCGCGCACTACTCGATAAATCAGCCAATGCTCCCGAAAAATTCATCCGCAATACGGATGTTGTTTTGGTGGCAATATTATGCCACAAACTTTCGTCATAACCCGCGTAGCTGTACTCAGCAGATATCGGTCATCCCTACACCATTTTAATTAGCCGGCAAGTATCGGAATGACAGATATCTGCTACTACTCACCACTTAACGTCGGCAGTGTGAGGAGCTAGTTCGGCCACAGAACCGTGACTTGACGTCGGGAGCGCATGAGCGCAAGCGACAGTTCATTTCGAAATTTGACGTTCATAGAAAGATACGAAATTGTTATGTCCCTAATCGAAAACCCTATATACCAAATGAAAAGTCTAAATCAAAATTATAATTATTTGCCACATGTAAGGCATTATTTATTCAAATCTTAGATAATTTTTTAAAGCGTGTATTCCCTTTCAAATGTTTACTGAAACTTTAAAAGACATATATAAATAGTTTTAATGTTGATGTTGTCTTTTGTTAGTAGCATCGAAATGAGAAAAATTTAAAATTTTATGAAGTAAATTTACTAAAATATTTTAGAATTATTTGTGAAATATTTTTCTATATACAATAAAAATACACGGCAGATTAAGAGAACTACATCCCGTTGAAGTATCATGAGACATTTACAGATCAAAATATTGAGCAATGCATACAAATTTTACCCATATGAAAATTTTTAGGATGTAATGATTTACGAAATGTCCGTGTAGGACACGGGTGCCGATGGTCTGGCACAAGTGTCAGCGAGCTTAAACAACACCGAGCTCAGCTAACTAGCTTCGCTTAACGACCGCGTACGCGTGCTTGACGACTAGCATTTGCGGGATCATATGAGGCGGGTTCTTGTCGAGCCACGAAGCTACACTACAAAATACTTATCACGCGTACTCTACTCTACAAGACGCACCGATCAATTTTTATTGTCTTTAGAAAAGTTCTATTAGGTGTCAATTAATCTACTCTACAGAAATTCAATATTGTTTTGCCTCGTTAAAGTTAGCGGACACGGAGGCTTGAGACAAATGCAAACATTACACAAAAAGCAACCGTTACTTTCACCGAAGAAGGTCGTTGCATTACAAGGGGAATGTCAAACCTAAAGATGTTAAAGTGGCTGAAGTGAACCACTCATCTCTGCCTAAAGGATGGAAACTTGACGGATGCAGTTTACTTTACACTATTAAAACAACAAACTAAGCAGTTTCGACGGGGTGACCACCTTATCTCTTCAGGAGCAGCCACTCCTGATCACCACGGGGCTGCTCGACTGCTTATGTTTATTACAAGGATTACTTTAAAATGTTTCCTTATTTTGAAAAAAAATTAAAGTCATGCTAAATTAGGATTTGTGGAAAGGATCAGAAATATAAAAAATCCTAATACTACAAAGGAACTACATAAAATCCCACCTGGATGCCTAACTCTTATTTGGCGCTCGTAAGTGGTCGGAGTAAGGATGAAATCATCTCGCGTCCCGCGCGCTGTAATGTAGCATCGGCGTCGTTTTCCTATGTCAATTCCTTTGATAGGTTACTTCGGCCTCGACACCGTCGATGCGTTATATTTCTAACGTACAATTCGTGAATGCAAAATTTTTTTGCAGTGGGCCCTTGAGCTGGGGAAAAAGAACCCGCCCCACGACACCGCAACACTAGCCTGCAAGTGCATTCGTGCGTCCTCAGACAAGGCCAGTTCCGGCGAGCACTAATATCTTCGCTCGCTGAGGCAGCAGGCCATCGCTGCAGTCCTTCACAGACTTATGAACATCGACAAACACTACAGAATGAATACAAAACGATTTTTGTTTTTATGATGCATTAAAAAAATTAAAAAGATTTCTTTCATTTTTTTAAGCAGATTTTAATCCCAAAATAAGTCATGTAGCGTTCAATGTTCACGATCAGTGACATTGAATTTTAAAATTACAATTTACTTAAAAAACAGGAAAAACAATCATTTAAACTCTTTCGTTTTTTAATGTATCATAATAATGAAAATAGTTTATAAATTCAATTTTCCATCACGTTTATTGTATCATACGTGATTAATAAATTCTAATTACAAAAAGAAAAATACTATCTATAATTTAGTGATACAAGCATTCCAAAATAATATTAGAAATATTATTGGCAAAATTCTGATTTAATATTTTGCATTAAAATAAAAATATCAACACTTTCTATAAAATTTACATTTTTCTGTTAATTGAAATTGATAACTCTTGCACAAGGCATATTAATTATTATTTATTGATATATTTTAATATCATGGAGACTTTCAGACTCAGCTTTTTGTAAAATATTTCATTTAGTACACTATTTGGCTATCTTCGTAGAAAAATACTTTTTGAAGGTTACTTTCATTCACGGGGAAACCCCTTTATCAACCTGTTCGACGCCAAAAGTTAGGCAAAAACGACTACCCTTTCTATAACGTCTCGTGAATGTAGCTTCCATACTTTCTTAGAGAAATTGCTAGGACGCATTTACTAAGCGGAACCTTATTTGAAATAAGTGATATGAGTGGTAATAGTTAAAGCTTAATAATTAACGTGCACTCAAAAAAAAGACCAGAGACATTTACGAAAAAGTTATTAAAACCATGAAATAATGATGTTTTTTGTTTTTGTAATTTATACAGCTAATAAGTAATTAAATATGTATTCTGAAATTATTCAGATTGATCCTGTTTTATAGCGTCTCTTTAGAAGGATTAGGTCAACGTTAATTAGAAGCCTTTTATATAAAAGGCTTCCAATTTATAAAACAGAATCAATCTGAATAATTTCGGTTTACATAGATATTTGATTACTTATTAGCGTTATAAACTACAAAAACAATTAACATTATCATTATTGCATGGTTTTAACATTTTTTCAAAAATCTCTCTAATAAATTTAAATCTAAATGGTTTTTGTTTTGAGTGGAAGTTAACCATTAAGTTTTCACTACTACCACAGTAATATGAATGAAAAAAAGCAACAGGAACAACATAACCTCTCACATGACTAATACTAACTTTTCAACTTACCCTTAGAGTTTAAGTATAATACTCGTAGATTAGATGAAAATATTGTTAGCCAGAAATTAAGCCGACATCCCCAGCTATTTTGATAGGAAATTTCCGTGCAATCACCGAATCAATCCTTCAGTGTATGCGTTGAATGTCACTTGAGAAGCGCAATGGAAGCTTCCAACCAAAATGGACTCTGCTTCCTTTCAAAGGATAACACTTCACTAATAAACAAAATAATTGATAGCACTTCACTATGCAACTTATCAAACAATTGAGTTCGCAAATGACGATAGGGAAAAATTCATTGGTTTCACGTCATTAACATGTAGTTCTTGGTATTATTTGCAAGCGGTAGTGGCGGCTGTCGTGCATTTGTTCGTGACGTCATGCATGGCCTGTAAACTTATTGATTGAAGCCACTATCCCAAAAAAGCTCTACAATTCCGATTCGACGACGACTAGAAAGGTGTAAACGTCAGTCCCTTTCGACTACTATCAGTCATCCATTCACTCACGCATTCAGTTAACGGCATTTGTTCACATCTTCCGCATTTCTCTTAACTCTGATTCGTACCGAACGCTTTTTGATACCTGAAACCATGGGGGAGGTCTGGGAGGATTTTCGTCAGGGGGTTGATATGAACTTTGTTGAAAGCATTGTACACGAACGAAATAAGCAGGGAATTCGGCAAGTGCTTTCGACATAAGTGGAAATTTTCTGATGTATTTTAAACGTTTGTGCTTATTAGAAAAAGGATGTTCTTATTGCCAATGAAAGCCTGCAAAGGCGAGTATGAATGAATGATTTGATTAAAAAGGGATACAATTTAAGATTCAGCTGAAAGTACCAACGCAATGATCAGATCCTTTATGATAACAACTTTATGTTATTGAAGTTCCTTTGAAGGTTAAAAAATTGATGGGTTCCAATATGGAAATTCAGCATTCCGAGTAGTACTGTTCGATTCTTTGTTTTGGAGCAGAAAACAAGCGCATCATTTTAGAGGCAAATAAAGCTTAGTAGATAAAGGTCACTTCGAGTTTTAAAAACGGCTAGTTTATCATGTTTTCTATCAAACTTAATGGCCAGTGAAGCTCAATTAATTTCATAAAGCAGTTACTTTTTCGAAATTTGGTCGCAGATGCATACAACAATGTTACCGCAGATAAAATAATTTTACTCAGCTTTGCTTTCAGTATAGTTGACATAAATCATTATTACATGTATCAATGACTTCATGATACCCAAAAGTAACTTAGTACTTATGCATAGTTAATCCAATACAAGCTCTTAGGCATTTTCGGGCTAGCAAAAGTCTATGACAAAAACATGTAAGTATTTATTTAAACTAAACTAGCTAATTCACCGACAATCGCCCATTTAACAAAAGCAACTAAATTTATTATGAAGGCGTTCTGCTAAAGTTAATTACCCCCCTCTTCCTCCCCCATCAGATGTTTATTGTAAAGCAACAATTCAATTCAAATTCATCCAGGCATTTATTAATTTCAATTCATACTTACTTAAAGACTTGAGCTGGAATCGAACACGCATATCATGAAATATTGGGTCGCTCGATAATTAATGTCGTGTTTTTTCATGTTTTTCAATGTAAATTTATGGTTATTATTTATTAACAAACATTCATCAATGATATATGTATTGACCATTTTGTTGAATGATCTTTTGGCATCTTTTGGTATGTAGGAAAACTCTACGTTCGAAGAAGCCTTGGTTTTTAAAAGCGAAGACCTGGCCCAACTCATTTTTAACAGCTTGATCGAAATCGAAAGTTTTGCCATTCAAACGGTTTTGAAGGGAGCAAAACAAATGATAGGCTGATGGTGCTAAGTCAGGGCTACAGGGTGGATGTGGCAGCAGCTCTCAATCGAGCTCAATTAATTTTTAACGGGTTATCAAAGAGGTCTGGGGTCTGGCGTTATAATGATAGAACATCACGCTTTTGCGATTGACCATTCACGGCGCTTTTCTCTTGATTTCTTCGTTCAACTTCGATAGTTGGCTATAGTAGACATTTGAATCAATAGCATGGTTTCTTGGAAGTAGCTCAAAGTAGACTATATCCTTGGAATCCCACCACACAGGAAACATAATCTTCTTTTTGTGAATATTGGCTTTGGATCTCGGTTGTGGGGGCTCAGCTTGCTTAATCCATGATAGTTTTCAGACTACTTTATCGTAAACAATCCATTTTTCATCACCCGCTATGATTCTTTTCAAAAATGGGGCGTTTTGGTTACGTTTCAGCAAAAAGTCGCATATGTTAATGCGTTTGATGCGGTGGATTTCCTTTAAAACTGGGGAACCCAAACATCCAGTTGTTTACGTAACCAAGCTGTTGTAAGTGCAAGTAAATGGTTGAATTCGATAAGTCAAGCTTTTTTGCTATCTCTCGACTTGTTATAAGCCAGTTAATTTTGATTAACGCCTTTATTTTCTTGTTATCAGTAGTTGTTGGACGACCAGTATGTGGTACACCTTGCATATAAAAATTTCCAGAACAAAAGCAAGCAAAACAATGCACGACACTGGCGATCAGTAAGGCAGTCCTCACCATAAACTTCACACAATTTCTTTCGAGCTTGCACCGCATTTTTGCCCTTTCGGAAATAAAACAATTAAAAATGCCGATACTGCTCTCTTTGATTGTCAATTTTCAAGTTTATTTTTTAACCAACTTGTTGTTTCCTAATGACGCTCAGTTTTTGACTGAAGATAATCTAAAGTCTAATCTTTAAAATAGTATGTAAAAATATAAGCCACGCAATTACTAGAAGAACCAAATACAACGCAGAAGGGCTCGAAACGAACCACAGGATATCTTATCTAACTCTTCAAACGTTGGACTGTCGTGGCAGTTCGTCTGCGTGAGGTTAATTGCCTAACTAGTTTAGTATAATTAATACAAGTTTCTTGTACATTTGGACTAGTTTGGTCTTATGTAATCTACATGAAAAAAAAAATTTTAAAGTGAACCTGGTTGGTATTGCGTTGATTTTTTCTCCCAGCGATAAATGCACTTAAAGATCTTTCCAATGGTGTTGGTAGTCTAAAAAATAACGCAACCAATATGATTGCCTATACCAAACAATCCCCGTTGGCACCACCAGCTGGCGAAATAATTTCTCAAAGGCAGCCTTAGTTTCAAAAAGCAAATAATGATTTGATTGGCCGCCACTTTGAATGTGAAACACTGTTTAAGATTATTTCTATGGTATGGTTAAATTCCTGTGGCCATTTCAAATGTGATTACAGAATCCATTGCTACTCCCACCGATTTATCGGGGCTATTCCGGCTGAGACTCTCCAGTCCTGACCAACTCACCCAAAGATGGACGTGGGCGCCACTCGTTTGATCCACCGAGCCAACCGAGCAAAGCTATCACTCTTAATTCGTTTGCCGCTCGTAGCTACCTAACCCCAATAACCTATCAAACGTCTGTAACCTACCACGCAGTTCCACCGCCACAAAAATCCGTTGGTTTCCTCACAGAAAAAAAACTTTAGACACCCTTACCAGTAACTGAAAACTTTCCTGGTACTAGTACTGTCGAAAGAGTTTATGCCACTAAGATTTTGAATCATTAATCTGTCCATTTCTCTACCGTTAAAGGTATGAAACAAGCACGATGTCCTCTTAATTCAACTCATTCATGCTCTTGAAACTAATAAGTTCAAAAAATAGGTCACTGAGGATGCTTTTTTACACTCAAGACACGCTTGATGAACTTTAATGATGTAATTGTTAGCATAACAGATAAATAGCCAGAAAAAATTATATAACATAAAATAAAGCTCGGCAATGGCCAAAAAGAAGACTTTCAATATTTCACATCAAACTGAATCCTCTAATAACAGTGTGTAGTCCTTGTCGCTGCCGCGCTACATGTACTCATGGACCTTTTTTCGTGATGGGAGGTGAAAGCCGTTTTGACCTGAACATGGAACTCTCAGGTGCGTAATGCTTCAGGACTACCCAAAACACCTCTCCCGCCAATCTGCGAACCTAGCCTGGAACCGTTTGACACATTACTTTGAGCTAGGCCTCGTTTTCTTATGCCTGGAGTCACCTTTATGTTACAGCAAGCCCCTTCTCCAGCGAAAAGGACGTGAAGAGATTGCTCGAAAAGAAATCTTTCCAAACTCCTTGCCTTCCGACGCTCTAGTATTGCTTTTTTATACTGTAAGGACTGTCTGAGCATAATGCGCCACGAGGTTCCATTTGATAACTAATGCAAGCATCTTTGTTACAACAGCTTTTACTGGGAGCTCTCAAATTTCACTGATAAGGTCATCGCCCTGCTTGTCCCACCTTTGTAGGTAAAAACTGTGTGGCAGGCATCATCTATCTCTTCTGTACAAAACACGCAGTCAGTAGATCGTGAGATCAATCTTGTGTAGGTTAGACCGAAAACATCCATGCCCCCTCAAAAGCTGGGTTAGCTAGAAAACAGTTTCATTATGCCTTCAATTAAGCCATGACCTATATAAAGGATCAGGCATGCAGTCCACCTATTCTTTGTGTCGCTATTACTGTCAACAATTGCTCAAAAGGCGTTGTTTCCCCGCTCTAGCGGCCACTTCCTTGTCACCTTCGCTTCAGTGTAGGTAAATATTTCTGCGTTCTTTATAAAGATAGGTGATCACCAATAGCGCCAACTGAGAGACTCTTTGGCATGCTTGTGCAGTTTGCAGCGCTTTTTGTCTCTGCAACTGTGCCAAATACTTTCAATATAGCTCCTTGCTTACAGTTAACACTATAGTTCTGTTGAGGAAACTCCATATGAATGAAAGCCATTTGGCTCGCCTTGTCTATCGAGCATTAATAACGCTTCGCACTTTGGTTCTCGTAATGACACTGAAACATGCGAAAAAGCTTGAGAAATAAGTTTATACGTGAACGTGCCATATAAGTCATGCTCGTTAAGTTGGGTTGGCATTGACCAAATCTCGAACGCGGGCTGAATCGAAAGGGCACATATATAGTACATAATCACTTCTCCAAAAACGTAAGCATTGTTGCTAGTTAGCAAGAAATGGCAACGTAAATTTTTCCAAGCAATCCACTTCCCCAGAACGATAATCTTCTAAGCCATCAACAAAATCTATACGTAAGCACCAGCATTGATCAGCGTCAAACGGATGACCAGCACGTACCACCAGTGGCCAGATGACCAGCATGCATCACCAACGGTCGGAAAACTAACAATCATCTCCAGCGGCCTGTGATGTCGGCAGACTCCCGTTTAACTCTCGAGGTGGTAATCACTGCGATGCCTGAAATGGGCCCGAAACCAATCTCGATTGATTTTTACTGTGCGTACTTGACCAGGCCGCCCAATACGTCTATAGCTGACCCGGAGCAACAGTGGCAACAAGGTAGGTGCATTGTCGAGCAGCACAGGAAATGCAAAAACCTGCACCGACTGGTATGTCTCGTCATGACCAAGCAGAGCGGGAAAACTTCAAACAACACTTCAAGGTATTAAAAGCAGAGTTCAAACAAGAGCTCCGCCATAAGCGGTAGGCCACGAATGGATCTGTGCTAGCGGCAGCGTCAAATTAACTATTGTTCACTAATACCAGCTGAAGAATAAGTGATTGTTAAGAAAGAACAAGTGAGTTTTACTAGGAAAATCTTGGGTTAGAGCAATTTTGGTTAAGTCCTTTTATAGGTATTTAGGGTTGTAATTAGACTCGTGTAAGTACCAAAGTTATACAAGTGGGTATATTGATACTACGCCCAAAAACAAACTCGAACCAGTCTGTTTGGCGTGAAAATTGCTTAACAAAATGGTGCAGCCGGTAGGATATCGGTTTTGCTACGACTACAGTCAGAAACTGTAAAGCATACTTATTGATGGGAGCATCAGCCGATATCTAAACCAAACTCTTGGTGCCTGGAAACGAGGTTGGAAACAAAACACTACCTAGAATACTTTCTATTTGCCAAATATACTTCACTCCTGGGTTAACCTAGTTTAAAACTACGCTATATGTCTGTCATACAGTGGCAAGCAGATATAAACTCTATACTAAGTGAGACTATAGAATAACTAAACGAGAAAAAAGTGAACTCTAAACATCAGTGACAAAAGTTAAGTGAAAAGTAAAGATTTAAAAAAGAAAACAAAAATTTAGTGAAAAAAATACATACATTTCGTTTGAGTGTTAAGTAAAAGTTAACACCTCAAAAACAACATATGACTAACAAAGCCCTTAGCGGGTAGGATTTTTTCTAAACCTGCAAGCAAATCCAGCGGTGTCGCCTGATGAACTGGAATAATACCAAGAGCACAAAGAAGTAAGTCCGAGTCGTCAAAGGCGACTAACTAAACAACTACAGCTCAGGTTCTGCGAGTAACTTTTCAGAAAAATTATTAATTAATGCGACTCAATTAAGGAGTTACATACAAAAAAATTTCATCAGTAAGGTATTTAGTGATGTAATGGGATCGCGTACGCACCAAATTTATACAATTGGGTATATTGGTACTACGCCCAACAAAACTCGAAGCTGAAAATTGCTTCACAGTTCTGATCTGTTAAGTAGGCACTCATCAGGAGTTACCTCGTTGATGAGGTGGGTCTCCCTATATCAACCATCAGTCGATTAAGTGCTGTTAACGAGCTGTCGCTTTATCAATTGTTGCCCCGATTTGCCAAAAAAATCACAACCTAGAGTTCATATCAATTTGACCAAATATTTCACTGCTGGTTTCGATTTGACCAGAGCTTACCCAGTATTTATAGTCCTTACTCTGGGGATGCTCTTTTTTGTTAGGATAACAACTTTGGTACTCATCTACTCCTTCACTCGGCAGTCATGCATTAGTTCATTTGGCACATTAGCATACCTAGTCTGAGTTGGCTATGTTCAACTGTGCGTCCGATGACTAGCGTCGTAATATCATCCGCATACCTGATTAAGCATGAATTATCCAGTAGCTCAAGCCTTGGTAGCCCATCTTAGGAAATTTCGCACAAATAGGGGCAGAAGATGGAGCCCTGAGTAACACCCGATGTAACTACCATATTTTGACACGGGCCTTAGCTTCCCGCGGACAGTTCCTCCGATTGCCTCGGCTTATCGACCGCGGCCTCGAGTTCCCGAAAACGAGTAGTGATGCCCTGCCTTGGTCAATAGTTGGACCAGCGTTTCAACAGTATTTTCCCTGGTCTCCATCCCTTAGTTTCCCCTATGAATAACTTTTTAGGTATACCTCGTTCACAGATACGTATCATGTAGTCAAAATTTTGTAGATTTCACTGGTTTATTATTGTGAAGGCTTCTGGCTCGGCAAATACTTCATACAACTTGTAGTTACATATTGGTTACCATCGGTTTTTTTCTTTTTTAGCCCCCATTACTTACCTTAGAACCCGCCTTTCAAAGGCTCTTGACATGCTCACGAAAGCTTGAATGAGATTCCATATCCCACAGCCATAGCATAGCAGAGGTCTCATCACAATTTAGCTAAATCTGGGGCTTCTTTCAATCATTTCGCTGGCTTGTTTCGTTAACTCAGTTCCTAAATATACAAATTCAATTACATTTTCTTATTGGAACTAATTAAACTTTGTTTTGTGCATTATGCTGTCTATTTCCTCAAGAGTACCATACTTTTTGTTTTTGGTATATTAATTTGTACCCCTGTATTTGCTCCGGGTCCCATGTTTTAACTTTGTGGTTGACTTTTTGCAGGCTGCCACCATCATGTTTGATCTCTGGTGGTATCTTATCGATGCCCGTCACTATATAGATTTATATTTCAGCACAATCATTGCCTTTTGGCAATAACAATCATCTTCAACAATTGCATCAACAATGGTTACTTTCTCGAAAGATGGAAACGAGGCAACCTTATCCTTATCCCTAAATCAAACTGCGACGGAGACGTGAAAAACTTCAGGCCAATCTCTTTGCTTTTCAATATTGGTAAGATTCTGGAAATAATCATACTACCAAGCTTTAGTGCCTTTTCAATGAAGCTAATTCCAGAGTTTCAGTTCGGATTCCAATCCAAAAAATCCACAGAACATGCCATTATGCTTGTGCAAGACACCGTCGTAAAAAACTTGCACAAAAAACTATGCACAGTCGCATGCGCGCTAGACTTACAAAAAGCGTTTGAATCCGTTTGAACTGATGGGCTAAAATTCAAACTCATGTATTCCAACTCTCCCCTGGCCCTCACGCGTATCCTTGACAGCTTCCTACAAAACAGATATTTAACAAATGAAATATTCCACCGAACTTGAACACCTATACCTATCCTGTCTGAATTCCCACAAGGATCCATATTGGGAACAAACCTTTTCAACTTCTTCCTACACTACATCCCACATACCGCCGCTACAAACAGAATCCAAAACATCTCCAGTAACCCGAACATGATCATGTACATACGCGGATGATATTTTAATTCGAGCCAGTCACAATCTTCCCATTTCCGCCAAGGAAACGGTGCAAAGAGAAGTTGACATTATAGCACGCTATTTAAAGGATTGGGGGCTCCAAATCAACGCTGCTAGATCGGAAATAATATACTTCCGTAATGCGAGTGGTAAAGGGCACAAACTAGCTGTTCGGGAAAGCAAATCAATGAGGGCGGTTATCGAAGGGGATACAATGAACCCAAAAGATAACATTAGGTATTTGGAAGTGAACCTCAACAACAGGTTTAAAATGAACCCACATGCAAGAAAAGCAATAAACAAAGCCAAAGGAGCTGCTGCATTAATTTCACCCCTCCTATCCTCCAAATCCGTCTTCTCAAATGTGAAACTCCTCATGTATAAAACCCCTTATTCGCCCCATCATCGCATACTCCTTCCCAGCCTGGCTGATAATTTCACCAACAGTAGCCGAAGAATTGCAAATATTTGAGAGGAGGATACTCCGAAAATGTATATCGAAATACCGACGCCCCAATAAAAAATACTTTAAAAACAGCGTTCTTTATAAAGAAACTAAAGTGACCCCCATCCTGCAATACATGCTTGAAACAAGCAAAAAGCGATCAGCTATATGGCAGATATATGAATCAAATCTAATCTGAGACCTCTTCAATAGTACTCCCACCTCTGAAAACCCATATTATGTCTCTCCCATAAGAATTCTCCAAGACTTTCAGATTAACACCGAACCCCAACCAACCCCCTAAAACCCATTTTCTATTATATACCGTCCCCCAATACATACAGGGGCTAAAGCAACTTGAATTTCCATCGGGACAAAATAAAAATCAAATAAACTATAATTAAGAAACTAATTAAATAAATAAAAAATAACTTCCGTATATCCTGATGATCAGGTCGGTAGGAACTGTGCCTCTTCTGAAACGCGATTTTAGATGTGACGCTTGAAGAGAACACACGACCAACCAAAACTACAAAGAAGAGCTACAATGTAATTAGGCTAAGAATAGAATAAGTTAGTGGAATTTGCTTTATGTTCTTTTAAAAATTTATAACGATTGGTATTGAATACAGTTCCTTTGACTTTGACTAGAATAAGTTAGGTTAGTTTAGTTTAGGTTTTAATCTGTAAATAAGCAACTAAAAGACAATAACCGTAAGAGCCAACGGAATAGAAAAATTAACATTAGCATTTCAAAAACTGTAAAGTATAGACTCAGGTCGTATAAAGAAGCTAAGGACATTTGACAAAAGTGTCACTGTCAAATGAATCGTAACGTTAAAAGTAGGTTAAATAACATACATATGTCAAAAGCAAAGTCTCAATAAAGCACTACTACTACTAGTTTTATATTTTGACAGGGGAAGAAACACCTAGGAAAGTTGAAAAGCCCAATTACATTTCTTCAGAGATCGGTGTTCTCTCCATTGCTCTAGGGCTATGCGAAGGGTTGTGAAGTTGTTTGAAATACAATACCGTTCTTACGGTATTCTTAAGTTTTTCACTATTTAATAAACATGAATTGTACAACCCGCTAAACTATCATCTGTTTTTCAGTTGCTCGTGAAAATATGTTCTATTCTTATTTCTAATTATCTTATTCGCTACTCGTCAGATATTCTCATACTCTTCTCCCTTCGACATAGTATTCCATTTATAATTTGATTATTTACTTGGACGTTTTCTTCTTAAGAGATGAGCGAGAGAAGGATGATATCCCTTTCATTTAATTTACGAACCTTCATCGAGGTGATAAGTTCATAAACTAGGATTTTGAGCGTTGACGATTACAGAAGGCAACTAACTTTTTTTAAAGCAACGGAACGCATTTTTTGAACCTTATCTATCATGAAGATGATGCAACCGACTTTAGTTTTAAGCTCAACCACCAATATCGGACGAAATTGATTCCATAACTATTTTTCATGCGTTCTTTAACTTTTGACAATGGTTTGGTCATTGGCAAATTTAGATTCTACGAAGTTTAGGTCAACAAAAATATAAAATAAGAGTACGAATGTTTCATATTACGAGTAAACTAACACTTCCCAAAAACAGTATGAAAGAACCAAATTGAAAATTGATCCCAACTATCCTACCAACATAAAACCAGCAATTAAATTAATATCATTCGACAATATATGCCCCGAAGCGGAAAATATGCTATGTTTAGCACACGCAAATATCACGGAAAACCATGAAACATCTCCAAATTCCTCTTATTTAATATTTGTAGCTAGTGAAGGAAGTTTTTTGTTCCTTTTTAAACGACTTTTTAAATTAATTCTGTCCAGAAGAACGTTACCCTGGTTACGGCCCGGGGATCAGGGTATTTTCTGAGCTTTCATCTCGCTCTGACCTATGAGCTATGAGGACTATTTCGACGTGGGATACCCACAAATGTTTGCTTGTATTTGGTAGAATTCCTGCTGGTGCTGTTGATGCTGAGCTGCCGAGGCTGCTGCTGCTGCCACTGCTGTTCCTGATGTCGTGGATGATTTGCAAAAAATGAGCTCCGGGATTGGAGCTCCTCACACTGGAGCTGCCTGTGATATTGTGTCTATGTATGTAGACAACGAACACAAGCATCCATTTACGACTACAATTCCGAAAAGATTAGCTGTAGTGAGCACTGGATGTCAGTAGCAACGTTTCTGCTATCATTCCGTACATGTTCCTGTCCGTATTGATTCTGTTTTGCAACTTATGAGCAATAAGTGTTTATTGAGTTCGTTCTTTTTTTGGAAGGACACGATTGAAGGAGGCTGAATAAAAGATGCCCAGAGCAGAAAATATGAGTTTGAAAATCAGTGCAGTTTTACATGTATGTGGACTTTTTTCCATTCTGTATTTTATTCCAGCAATCCTACTGAAGTGACTAAAGACAATAGTTTGGGAACAAAAAGCTCCATCCCGATTCACTCTGAACCATATTTATAATTCAGGAAGAAGATCAAAGTAGATAAATTCGAGAAACATTAAGATTGAATGTAAATAATGAAGATACGAACCGTATATTCCCATTAAGATGAACCTTATTTTGCCATTTAAATCTAATTGCATCTTTGATAAGCTAGAACACTCGAATGTCCTGGGAGAGAATTATTTTCTGACTTTTCGACTTACTTACCATTGGCGAGTATGGTGGACACAAATCGAAACGATTTGATTTGAAAGTTTCAAATTTATCAAACAAAAATCTCAAATGCAAATATCTACCCTCTGTAGAAATGTTAGGAGCTACTTTTATTTATTCAATTTAACGATTTATGATTATATACATGTGTCGTCGCATCAAGGACTTCTCACCAAGGGATGCCCTTAATCGATGCTTACAGTGGAAGAAAAACAAAGGGAGATTTATACAGTTACTACCAATCAATAGCTCTTTGTATGCTTAGAAAGGGTGTGAAAAGGGAGTTCGAGAGAAGCATACAACAAAAAAGATGATACAAAATGTAACATATAATGTGTTGATTCTTTATTCATGCTCAGGTTTTTATTTCAAAATCATCACACTTGCCTGAACAGCAAATAGAAATTGGATATGAATTGTCGAATGCAAGGAAAAGTTCCTTGCAGCCCTCTTACTTCCAATTTGAAGGCAATGAATCAAAGCTGACGATGAGTAGTTGTACCGGATTTGATAAGGTTGCTAAAAGAAGATTGGCATAATTTTTATTAATACTATTGAACATATAAAAACATTCAAATAGTTTTGCTTTTTCAAGTATACTTTTAAGCACGATTTTCAACTAAATATTTCGAAACAAATTCTCAATTATAAATAATTTACTACTAATGTTCGAAGCCTAGAGAAAGGAGGAAACACTGATTCCTCACAGCCACGCTTTCACCATGCTCTTGTTTAAGAGTGCTTTCATAGCACCCCTAATATAATATCTTCAATATCCGAAACCCTTTGATTCGTCACTAGTGTACAAAACTGTATCCCATTCGTAAAATCCGACCAGCATAAATTATAAACCAGTTACACATGGTGCTGGGTTGATGAATTATAAGGGGTTGATTTTAAATTAAATTTCGATGTACATACTTGCTGTCATAGAAGCGCATGGTAAAGATCAAAGATTCAGCAAAGGATTGGCATGTTTTTTGCTCCGTTGTATAACTTTAAATCTTTACAAATCAGGATCATTATAAATAGCGTAGGTGAAAATGGAATAAATTTGAATAAAAACAATATATTTCAGCAAATGGTTAAGGTATAAATTCTGTTCAACCAACAAACATTCAGAATATGCCCTTTGATAATTAAAGAGTTCTAGTTAAACATTCTATACTCGCTAAAGACTAGTTTATTTATTTCAAAATCGACTTACAGACTAGTAGTCCAATTACAAGTCAATTAAATAAATAAATACAAAATACGAGTATATATAAAGATCAGAACTTAATGATATCAAAAATTAAAAATTATAGGAGTATTTGTAAACTTGACTTTTTATAAAACTTCTAAATACGCCAAGAGACTGTGGTAGAGGACCAAGACTTGGCTGGTTATGCATACGAGGTAAGTGTAGTAAGGGATAGTGGAAGAAGGTGTTAGTACGTGCATATGGAACACGAAATTGAACCGAGGATCTATTAGGGCGGGCAGCGTCAAATTTATTAATTTGCCTGCATAAATTTTTAGGTAAAAGACTATGATGAAGCTTGAACAAAAGACATTCGTCAAGGAAAGATCGTGTGGACTCGAGGGTAGGAAGGTACAAAATATGTAGATGGTCATCATAAGCGGAGTAAGGAAAGTTGAATTTAAAGAATAGAGACCGTATTAATCTGCGTTGAACTGACTCAAGTGCATATGTCATCCATAAATGTTTTACTTCCCATCGTCTTCTATCTTCATTGTTAAGATGGCAACCAGCGTGGCGTTGGCATCTACGTCGTACGTATACTCGCCAAGCATACCAGCATGTATGCGTGTAACGACGCAGCTGTTCCAGTTTCGTCTGTGCCACCTGCAACATTTCAGCAACATGGAACATCATCGTTCCTATCACGAATGGACATCATGTTTCCGGCATAATGTCGATTGTTCCTGGATTTGACCTATGTCATCGTGACATGACGTCAACACATTTCATCGATCGAGTCGAGCAATTGCGAATGGGGTATAGATGGGAAGATCGTTTGCTACTCCTAGCTGTCATAGCCAAACTTAAGTGTACGGCGAAATGTAGGCTAACGCGCAACCGGTGTTTCGTACATGGATAGAATTCCGCATAGTTTTTTTGGCAGATTTTCCGCTTCACATAAGTGCCGCCGATGTGCATATGAAATTAATAAAGGCGAAAAAGTTGAAGGCTGAATCGATGGTGGAATACTATTATCGAATGCTTTCGTTGGGATGCGACGGTGGTGTCAACGACCAGTCTTCTTCTTCTTCTTCTTCTTAACACTATAGCCCCTCTCGGGCCTTCGCTTCCTGCAAACAGCGCCTCCAACTGCCTCGGTCCATTGACCGCATCTTCTAATTCCGAAATCCGAGAAGCGATGAACTGTCTTCTTCGACCGAGTCAAACCAGCGTTTCCTCGGTTTCCCTACTGGCCTCCGGCCTTCAGTTCTCCCAACGAATACCTTCTTGGGTATCCGTCGTTCGTCCATACGATTCATGTGTCCAGCCCATTGCAGCTTCCGCAGTCTTACAATCGTTGAGACCTCGGGTTCATCAAAAATTTCATACAGCTCATGGTTGCATCAAATTCACCATTGGTCCCCGTCAAGGTTCGCTCCGATAATTCGCCTCAGGACCCGTTGCTCAAAGGCGTTCAATATATTGGTGGATGCTTGTGTTGGGGTCCATGTTTCACACCCATAGCATAACACAGGTCTTATCACAGATTTGTATACTTGGAGCTTTGACCTCCAGCGTATGCACTCTTTCATTACCCGTTTTCGTTATTTTGGCGCTTAATACACAAATTCGCTAACATTCTCGATACTGTATTCGCCAAGTGTGATATTTTGTGTATTTGAAGTATTTTTCCTCGACCGCGTGCTTTGTTTTATATTCATTGATTTGTAGCCCTACTAGCTTTGCTTCGCTGTCGAGTTTCAGGAAAAGTTCCTTGGCAATTGTTAATGACCGTGACAGAATGTTGATGTCGTCCACAAAGGCTACTACTTGGCTCGACTAGTGTCGTGAATTTTCCAATCGGGGACAAAAACAGTTCCGTGCAAAAAGTGATAACTCACGATAAAGGTGGCCCGGTATGTTTGAATTGTCGGGATCGGAGCTATATTTCACGGAATTGCCAAAAACCGCAGGGGAAAAAGAAAAATGACTATTCTGTGAACTCCATCAATGAACCATCTGGTGATCCGGTTACGAATACCATCACTGTGAACGATATCGTGTGCGAAGCGCTTATAGACTCGGGCAGTTGCAGTCATTTATAAAACGGAACATCGTGGACCAATTTTTCGGTACAGTTAAGCCGTGCAATAAGACGATGATAGGATTCGCCGGTGAACAGGTGGAGGGCCGCGAAACGAAAACATTAACCGTCACAATTGACGAGCAGCAATTTGTGTGTGACTTCATGGTAATAGGCAACCCAATCTTGGTGTATGACGTTATCATTGGTGCCGATGTACTTTCGCGTGGCCGTATAGTGATTGTCAAGGGCAAGTGTTATGTAATTAATATACCGTGCAAAAATATCAATGATACTTTGAGCAAGTTCCAAAAACAGTGAGTCGAGGCGTTACTACATGCATATCGTGGCTGTTTCGCGGAAAGGTTGAAGGACCTCGGAAAGTGTAGTGTTATGAAAATGAACATTGTTTTGACGTCAGGCATTCTGGTAAAAAAAAAACCGTACCGTCTTCCCATCCATAAGGAGAAAATACTCGGAAGCATCGTCAATGAGCTACTGCAACTCGGCATAATCTGCCCGTTGATCTATTGGTGCGGAAGCAGAATGCCAAAGACAGACTCTGTGTCGACTTTAGTGAGCTAAATGCGGTCACACAAAAAGAACCATAATCCACGCCTGTGGTCGACAACGTTTTGTCAACGTTGTCGGGGAAAAACTACTTCACCGTGCTTGACATGATGTCTGGTTATTACCAGTTGGAGATAGCGGAGGAGGTCAAACAGAACACGGTGTTCATAACTCACCATGGCCACTTCGAACTCAATCGAATGCCGTTTGAGCTTCGAGATGCCCCAAGCAATTTTCAACGATTTGCGACGAGGCTCATAGTATTGATGAATGGTAAGGCGATAAGCTATGTGGGCGAGGTCATCATTCCATCTGAGACTGTCAAGCAAGGGCTGGAGTACTTGAAGAAATTCTAGAAGTCATAAAATGCGGGGGACTAATGTTGCGCAAGTCCAATTGTTCATTTTTCCCGAACAAAGTGGAGTTCCTTGGACATGAACTAACGGCTGAAGGAATCAGGCCCGAGAAGATAAAAATCGTGGCGGTGCAACGATTCCGAAGTCCACAGAATGCTACCGAGGTCAGGCGTTTTCTTGGGCTCTCCGGCTTCTTTAGGAAATTTATTCCGAATTATGCCATCATAGCCGCACCATTAACGCGATTGTTAAAAAAGGATGTAATATTCAATTGGTCGACCAAATGCGAGGAGGCAAATCAACAGCTAGTGAGGTTGTTCACTGAGGCACCCACCCTAGTCATTTACAACGAGGCATCACAGCATCAGTTGCACACCGATGCGAGCTCCGTGGGTCTTGCAGGCATCTTGTTGCAGAAAAATGGATCGGGACAGATGAACCCCATTACGTACTTTAGCCCTCTGTGCAATCCAGTGGAGAGCCGATACCATAGCTACGAGCTGGGGGTCTCCCGATCTTCGACGCGTGTAAACGGCTCCGAATGTACTTGTTGGGAAAGGAGTTCGAAATAGTAACTGATTGCCAAGCCATTGCCAGTCTGAAAGCGACGAAGCCTCACATTCCGCGAGTGGCGAGATGGTTTTTGAAACTACAAGAGTTCGATTACCGAGTTGTATTTCGTCCCAAAATAAATATGCCTCACGTCGACGCATTGAGTCGAGTGCCTATGGAGCCACCGACTGAACCGAGTGGAGTAGAGGAATATGTTGGTAGTGTCAACTTGTCGATGGAGGGCTGGATACATACTCTACTGCGACAAGATTCAGACGTTCTCAAGGCACTTGATACATTTGAAAATCCTATCCTGTCCACTCCTGTTTTTTAAGTTCACCTCCGTTTACTGTCTTTCTATTCATCTGTGCGTCTGTCTGTCCATTTGGCCGTTAATCCGTCCACCAAGAAGCTCATAATAGGGCAGTCTCTAGGATGCTAACACATGCATGAATAGACTGAAGGATTTTTAATATTCAGCTTCAAAGATCCAAATCTAATTTTAAGCTCCCCCTCCTTGTATGCAAGTTCCAGTTTTCTTCTAAGGAATTCTAATCCAAACGGCTAACCAATCATTAAAAAAATGGGGTGTCGTTCAGGACCGTTTTATGTTGCAGATTTTATCACTGCCACTCATCAGTTAGATTCCAGCTAAAACTGATGCAATTCCCAGCATTGTATTTGAAAATCTAAGGCACAATGCTTTTATTCGAAATTAGAAGTATCCAAGCTCAAACTGTATAAACTGCATAAACAAATTTTCGTTTGAGCCCCTTGTTGGGTGCCATTGTAGTGAATTGGAGTGTTTAAGTCCATGCAGGGCACAAGTGCCATTGTTCTGGCACAAGGGTCACCGACTTATAGAAAAGACCGAGCCCAGCGAACTAGTTTCACCTTACGACCAAATACAACTGCTTGTCGGCTAGCTATTCGCGGGATCATATGGGGTGAATTCTTTGTCATACCACAAATCTGCATTACAAAACATTTATCACGCGTAATCTACTCTGCAAAACATTCCGACCAATTTTTATTATCTTTACAAACTTCCTATTATTTGACAATCATGTTACTCTACAGTAACATAGTTTTTCGTTAAAGTTAGCGAACACGAAAGCTAGAGATGAATTCAAACATAAAAAAACCACCGTTCCTATTCTGAAGAAGGTCATTGCATTACAAGGGGAAGAGAAAGAGCACACATGGTGTCAAACCTAAGGGTGTTAAACGTGATTAAAATTAACTAATTATCTCTGCCTAAATTATGTAGCTGTGTAACTGTTTCTACTTGAATACCAATTTTTTCCTGAAAGCAAGCAGTTTCAGATTTGGTGACTGGCTTTTCCCTCGTCGGAAGCTGCCGCTGCCAATCACCTCAAGGCAGCTTGGCTGCTTCTTTTTAGGGTTTTGTACTAAAATACAAAACCCTATTGCTATCACGACCTGTGTCCGTCTGTCCGTCCGTCCGTCCGTCTGTATGTCACAGCACTTTTTCTCCGAAACTATAGAGGCTACAGCCATGAAACTTTGTGGAAAGGTCAGAAATGGTGACTTCTTGAAAGTTCAAGGGTGAAAAATTTTTTCAAAGGGGTTTAAGGGGGGTCTCCCCATATAGGGAGTTGACCCCTAAAAAAAAATTTTCACCATTGGTAGTCAAATAAGGTGTCATTAGAAAGGTCTCAATGATATTTTTTCAAAACAGTTCTTAAAATTGCCTTATAAGTACCGAGGGGGGCAGGGGAAGGGGAAATGTACGAACTTTTCGCGTACCCCCCCCTCGCGATTGGACACCTTCCATCCGAAAAATCTGAAAAAAATCATGAATGTAGGCCTTAATGAGTACAACAACAACAAATACATGAGAAGTCGAAATTCACTCAACTTTGTTAGTAATATTATGATTTATCGATTTTATGTTTTCTTGAATAAAATCTAAATGGTACCCTTAAATTCAATAAAATTTAGCCAACGGATGACTATTTATAAGATTGATCTTTTCTGAAAGTTTCATAAAGATCGAATAGTATTTAACGAAGTTATGGCGATTTAAATTTTCCTGTATTACTATGGAACAATATGCCCTGTACGAGTATTACTATGGAAACATATGGCTATGGAGCCATATGCGCTTTTTACCGACTTAGACACTACAGCTTTGCTAGGATTTGCATGAAAATTTCAGGAATGATAGGTATCATGAGGATGAGTACATACAATTGAAACAAGTCGAAGAGGCAGGAGAGAGCTCCTAGCAAAAGGGCTTTGTAGCCATTCTAGGATTCGAAAAAATAGGCCATGAATCGATGCTTACAGTACAGAGGAGTGGCCCCTGAAAAAAATTTCATGAAAGGTAGCGATATGAGTATCAAATGAAAGTTCTCTATGAGAGCTTTTCAAAACAGTTCTTAAACTGACAGTTTTTGCTTCAGTGCGGGCACAGGGGGGGGGGGGGGGGTAATGCATGAAAAATGTGTTTTCTCCCTCGCGAATGGACACCCGTGATCTAAAAAATCTGAAAAAATTATCAAGCGAGATGTTTATGGGTATAACTTTAACAAATACCTCAAAATTCAAAATTCTTTCAACTTAGTTAATAATAATATGATCCTCGAACATGACGTGTTTCTTGATTTTATTCGTTGCTGGTTACTGCATTTTGTAAGTTGAGTACAAAACCCTTCTGACATGAGCATAGGTCTGTCTACCCAACTTGTTTTAAATTTACCTCCGTTTCCTGTCTTTTTTACATCCGCACGTCTGTGTGTTCATTCGCCCGTTTACCTGTCTATGAGGAGGTTCATAACAACGCTACTGGGAGGGCTCATGAAATCTGTGATAAGATAAAGATATTAGGAAATAAGCAATGGGAGAGCTTTTTGCAGAGCTTCGAGCCTGGGTATGATAGTTTCTAGAGAGTGTACAAATACTTTCGAGCAAATAACAAAATTGTAGCACCACCTATACATGGCCCGAACGGGATGCAATTCTACGATAGAGGTAAGGCTGAAGCATTTGCAGATTCTCTGTAAATGCTATTTAAAAAAAATTCTTTGGATCAGGAGGATTTTGAAATTAAGAATAGAATTGATTTTTCGGTCAATAGACTCTTGAGAGACAACATACAGCATAAAGACAAGATTAAACTAACAGACTTAGTTAAAATCAAGAACATTATAGACGCTTAATAAACACTAAGCACCTGGATATGGCACCATTACAAACACAATGAATTTCCAGCTGCTAGGCAATATTTTACAAATACTTACAGGCAACATTCCTTTTGCGATAGTATCTCAAAAAATAGAAATTAGCGGTTATTATTGTTATTCCAAAACCTCAAAAGGACCCACAATTTCCACAAAATTGAAGACGCATCAGTCTCCTCACATCGTTTGTCAAAAATTGAGGAAAGGGTGATTCTGCATCGAGTTAATGAGGCTGTATCCAACAAAGGTATGGCTTCAAAGCTAAACACTCCACTGAATTCCAGTTAGTTAGAATATCGCAGGAATTCAACAGGCCTAGTTATGTTGGATATAGCTAAGGCCTTTGATAAAGCCTGGCATGCAGGATTATTCTTCGAAATGCATGAATTCAATATGCCACTGCAGTTCACTCAAATTATTGGGTCCTCATTGGAAGGGAGAACGTTCCGTATCAGAATTGACAAACAACTCCCAAGCCTGAGACCAATTGATGCTGGAGCTCCTCCGGGCTCGCCCATCTCACCGGTCCTATACAATATATTTACTGCAGACCTTCCCACTCTATACGCTAATGATACCTGTATATTTAATACAGCATGAAAAGCAAAAACTATCACTTGAAAGTTGCAACGGTCAATAAATATTTTATCGGAATACTTTCGTAAATGGAAAATTAAGATTAGTTCTGAACAAATATAGACACTATTCCTCACAAAGAAGAACAAAAAACTCCACAGACTTATCATTGATAACAATACGTTAGACTGGACACCAACAGCTAAATACCTTGCACTTGCATTCAACTACAAAAATACTCACATGGAAACAACATATACAAAATAAACGAGGACACTGCATTAGACTTCTTTCTTCTTTATACCCTCTCATTAAACCCAAAAAACAAAGCCTTAAAAATCGAGTGCTCATTTACAAATAGATTATATGACCGCCGCTACTATATAGTAGTTCTGCTTTCTACCAGACGACAAAGACTAACAAACAAGCACTTCAGCTTCAGAATTCCATTGTAAATTAGAAACCCTGACATCTTCAAGGACCTAAGAGTTGAAACCGTGAAAAATACGTTCATGACAAGGCACTGAAGCACTTTGACACAATTGGCAACCATACTAACAGTACCCTGGCGTTCATTCGAACTTTACAAAACAGGGATGAACCCAGGTTCCCAAGTATCCGCAAAATAACATTGTAAAAAGTTTATTTTTAAATCATATAATAACTGACACTGGCTTAAGAAGGTAGATCGGTACTGAAGTGCTCACAGACATGAGGGAATTACGGGGCTTCATCTCACTAACTCCATACATCTAAGAGAGAGAGAGAGAGAAAATAATTTAAAATAAACAATTTTTTCTATTAACTGATATATAACATTGAAATATGTTAGAGTAACCATCATTTGATTGCTTTCACTGCGCGTAATCTTTGGTGTATAATTTCACTGAAAAATTTAGAAAACTTCCTTTGAGGAATGTAATGAATTTTCTCTTTCAACTCGCACGCGGAACCGACCTCTCATCGGTTCTAGACGTTAAGTCTGAGTAGTGCCAACGGATGGTACCAACAGGTCAACCAATCCGTGCACCGTAATCCATTCACGCGGTGACTGCTTGTCGGCCAGCTAGTTCGGAGAGGATTTCGGTCGCGGGTCTCCGAATGGATTACGCTCAATCACAATATTTCAGTCACCTGAACTTGCCCGTTTTTCAAACGCGTCAACAATTACTCATCCAGAACGAGAAACCTACATTACGTTAGTTCTGGATGTGATCTATCCACAGATCTCAAATCAAAAACGCTACAAAATCCCATAGGCGCGTTACCGATTCACCGACGCGGTACCGAAAAATATACTACTCGAACTTAAACCGAAGAAAACTACTCTAAAGAAATGGCGAAACAAACAAAGGTACCGCGTACCGCGCGCGACGCGAAACCGACTTCAGCGGATTTGCAGAAACCCTACCCTCGCGACGGCATACTTACCCTACACTCTCTGTTCCCCCTGAAAAAAGAAGAACCACTGAAAAGGAAAGTCGTGGGTTAACTTTTAGCAATTCATGTTGTATTCTATTCTATCATATACTTTAGAAATTTTGTTTTTTTTTTTTTTGTTTTCTTACCACTACCTTACAATTTATGTATCTTCCTTTGTCTTTGTATGTACAATTCAAAATCCTTCTTAATTTACATGCATTATAATAATATATTTTAAAGGTTAGTTTTTCTATAAAACTTGCAATTATGGCCTTTCTTTTCCGAGATTTCCAGTATTTGATCCGTGCCGTTTACAATTTTTCTCAATTATTTTCATTCTTCATTAATATTTTCATGAATTTTTCAGTGAATTGAATTTTGTAATTTTAACATATCAAAGAAATTATGGAATTATTTATGTATTTCAACAGTCGGCTCGAGATTATGTTTCTTTCTAAACCACGCCGCTTACTTTCAGTATTTTGTTTATTGTTGGACTTTTCTTGCTTGTTTGTAACAAAATGATACTAGAAAATACAAACTATTATTTTATTATTTTCTTTTTTATTTGTGTGTGGCTGGTCGTATTGTAAGTACACTATTGTATTTATTGTTGTTCTTCGGCTTATTGCTTCAATAAAAATCAGAAAAGCATTTCGTAAATATATTGCAAACATTTCGGCTCTATGGAAACTAAAGCTGTTTGTATACTATAGTATGTATAGGTTGAGTGAAGGGTAGTAACAAGTCACAAAATTCAAAAACTATTAGCACCATTTTGTACGATTGTAGTTCTTATGATATTTAGTTCTATTACTATTCTTTCATTGTCTTCTTACTGTTAATTCTAATGCTAATTGTTGGGTTGTTTTTTTGAAAACAATTCAATGTTCAGTAAGCGTTCCAATCGTAATCAATCGAACCATCAGGTCTTTTAGGATTTTTAGGTTTTAATAGTTTTAACTTAGATTTTATGTCTTTAGTTTGTTTGAAAAAAAATATTGCATTTATCTCATATGTTTCAATTAACAAAAATATTAAGTTTATACCGTATTCTCTTTTGTTAAAATTTTCACAATATTATCGCAACTCTACCGTTTATTTCGTTTGTATGAGGTTTTGCGCTCAGAATCCTTTTTAGTTAGTTTTTTGTTTTTCGTTTGTTTTAAAACATGTTTTTGTAAATATATATTATTAGTACTATTGTTTTTTGTTTCATGGGTTGAATGTTTAGTGTATGTTTAACATATTTGTTCACCTTGGCTTTTATTTTTTTCAGTTATATACTTTGTTTGATTGTGTGTGTTAGGGGAACAGGCAAATGGCTTTGTAGTGTAAATGATCAGTTAATCTTGATAAATTGTTTATAAATCGGTCTGTTGTCAATATATAAAATATCCCTTTTCTATTTTATTATTAATTAATTAATTAATTATTGTTATCTATTGCATATCTTGTCTATGGCTTGCTAAGTTAGTTTGTTAGACGCAGTAAACAGAAAATTGTTTCTTTTTTTATAATCAAAATGGCCAAGCGTTGTTACGCAAATATATTTTTTCTTCATACTGTTGTGTTAAACTGGATATTTGGGTTTACTTTAATTGCTCCATCAATTTTCCTCATTCGCCTGATAAAATCTCCGTAGTTTTGGTAAACCTACACCTTCTTGAAAATATGTGGAATAGAGCCAAGCTGAGTTTCGTCAGGATGCTAAGACAACTTTCAACCCGACCAGCGTCGTGGCAGGTAGACAACGCTCTAAGGCTAGTCTAACAGCAAAATGCTTACATTCCTTTGGTTAAGTGGTAGGTCAACAAACCATCTAGTACTCATAGTTGTCAGAAGCGAACCCTCCAAATAAATAAATAAACGGGGCATATCCTCTATTCAGTATTCAGTAACATGAAGAAGGACCTTGAAAATGGAGTGTGATATGCTGTTGTATTTCATAAAAAAAATATCTATGAAAGTGGAAGGAGCGTTAATGGTGCTGACTTGATTGATATCACTGTTCTCTGACTATTCCTTATAAGACCATTATGATTCTGTCAAGTCGTTGGTGAGTTCATTCTACTAACAGAGATCTACTTTTGACTTGCACTAAGTCTTCCATTTGTTTTGTCTTCTTTTCAACTTGATACTTCTTTTGTGATCTATTAATCAACGACTGTTCGCGGTTTTACATCTTTTCTATATAACCAGCTGATGAATGTAGTCTAAAATGGTGCTACTGCCGATATTTCATCATATCACTTGCTTTTCGTTAATAGGTACCTAACACCAAAGAATATTGAACACATAGTCGACTATTATGATTTTGAGTTGTACGTGCCTAGCTCTGTGCACACTATATTAGTATAAATGCTTATAACTACTTCTATACGATTACTACCAAATCGTAAATTTGAGGGCGTCCAAAGAAGCTTCATCGGTAAAGTTGGGAGGTATCGTTTTGTACCTTACATTACCGAACATACTTAACATCCAAAGCGTTTCAGTTTACATACTATATGTATATATGTTTCTAATGTGTGAATGTCACTTAAAACTATTACTATATATTACAGCAATGATATCAATTTCGTTAGTGGACATCCGTCACATTGGCTCCTGTTCAAAGTATTCGTGTTTGAGACACATCAAGGCAGAAGGGCGAGATCGAGGCTCAAATGCTAACATTTTGCTCAATAAGTCGTTAGAATATTCGCATAATTGTCGACATAAATCGAATGGTTGCTTTGGCATCCGGTGAGGAAAGTTTTCGCGAGCTAGATATTCATCAATTTTACCGAAGACTGCACTCTGTACTGCGGATTGCAAGCGATATGCCAATTGATCAATCTGAACAAGGTAGCAAGCGTTACTTCGAATTTCCGCATTAAGAAGCGTCAAATCATTTTGGTGTTGAATTATTCTCCTACTGGATTCATTAAGAGAAATTGTTCTTTTTTTTTTTTTTTCTAAGTTTTCTTAACTAAACTAACCTCTTTCCTAATTTGCCTGTTGCTCCTTTCCGACCTTGACAGAGCTTCATGCTCCAGCCTGAGGCAATGCTCCGGTGAATGTCACTGCCTCACGAATAACGTTTTCCCAAAAACACTTTAAGCACACCACGCGTTTCTTCACAGATTAAACAGGGAATACGCTTCACTCCACCACGTCGCGCCAAACGACGTATAGCTGGTTTTGTAATACCTTCGATATTCTCACGAAGAACTTTTCGATGACGTTTCGCGCCTCCATGTGCTGTCAAGATTTCCGGTTGTCACCTCGGACAAAACATATGTGCGTGGAATGGCACTTCATATGGCGGAAATGTGCTTCTTCAGATGTCGCCAGTGGCATAGTTTTCTCGATGGCCACGGTGGAGGGGCATTTCCAGATGGCTATGTCTCGAAATGTGCCGGGGTTGGATTAATTCTATATTCCGAATATTTATATCCACGGATCTAAATATTTGGACAGAAAAAAAAATATTTTCTGCACAACGATATCCGCACAACAGATGAAGTCCGCTGGCACTTCGAGGACATATCCATCTGGCAGGTTACAAGGGTTCGGGATCGGAATCACTTCGATTCCTGGGCGTAGTCGTCACATTACACATTCCCCCCCCCAAAATCGAAGTAATTACGATCCCGTCTCCTTTGTAAAAGGTCTTGGTTAGGGACGTGGCGGGTCGAAGATCCGTTTCGAAGGATAGGCTACAACCCTGTTCGTGAAGACTCGACAGTGACTATATAGTAGGAAGTCAGGTGTTATTCGGAGGCCTTCGTCTAGGCAGAGATTTGGGATAAGCCAAGGTTTCTCGTGGGAATTAGTTGCACTTCATCGTCTAAGGTCTTTTGCGTGGTAAATTCCCAGGGTCTTACCAGTCATGTCCGCGATGAGGTACCGGGTGGGGCTTATGACTTGTATGACTCGACACTTCACGAATTTCTTGTCTAGTTTGGCATTGTAATGGCGGGTGGCATCGCTCTGTCGGAAGTTTCGACGATATATTTCGTCGCCGGCCTTAAAGCCAGAAGGATGAGATCGCAAGTTGTACCGCTCCTCTCCCATCCGTCTACTGTCTTCAATCTTCTCCCGCAGTTGATCTCGCAGAAGTTGGAGCTTTTCGTGCGGTTCTAGAACCACGATTGGGTCCTCTAGCGATTTCAGCTGCCGCAATAGCCGGTAAGCGCTCCCATGACCGATCATGTACTGGCCGAACACTGCAAAATACGGCGAAATGCCGGTCGTGGCGTGGTACGACGAGCGCAGCGCACTAGTGATGGCGGACAATTTGCGATCCCAGTCCCTCTGATTCGGGTGGACATAGGCGCGAATGGCCGCTATGAGCGTACGATTCAGTCGTTCGGATGCGTTGGCTTGTGGTGAATAGACGGCAGTTCGTTGGTGGATGATGCCGTATTTGGACATTAGGTCTCGGAACTTGCTGGAGGTGAACTGGACCCCATTGTCGGAGACAAGTTTCTCCGGAACTCCAAACATGTGAAAGACTCGGTTCTCCAAAAAGCTGATTATAGGTCCAGTGTGCATGTTACGTAGTGGTTCTATGATAGGGAATTTGGAGAGCTGGTCCAGGACCACGACAGCTCCCGTGTGACCAGAAGCAGATCGAGGGTAAGGACCGATAAGATCAATGTACAAGCGCTGGAACACGCGTTCGGGGACCTCAACCTTACCCATGGGTGGTCGAAGAATGGTGTTGGGCGCTTTAGTGCACTTGCATAGCTCACAGGAGGCTACGTACGCTTTTATCTGTTGTGCCATCTTAGGCCAAAAGAAACAGGTTTTCAACCGCCTAAGTGTACGACCGTATCCGCCGTGCGCACTTGATGGGTGGTCATGAGCCCGCCTGATAAGATCAGTGGTTAATTCTTCGGGCACCCACAACTTCCACTGTTCTTCTTCTTGTATGGGGTCTCCGGATGCGTGTCCCATCCGTTTGTAAATGAATCCATCCGTCAACCGCAGTTCAGGAAGCTGGGACAGTTGATTCTGGATAGTGTGAATCAGTTGGGTGTAGCTGGCTGACTTGAAGGCAGGATGGTCCAAATCGATCAATTGGGGGCTGTCGTCCTCTTGGACCAACTCGGCTCCTTCAGGGGCGAACATTCTGGATAGGGTGTCGGGGACTACATGCTGGCTTCCTTTTCGGTGGCGAATTGTGAAGTCAAATGCCTGGAGTTTCAGTGCCCACCTGGCCAATCTGCCGTTGAGATCAGTCTGGCTCATTAGCCATTTCAGAGAAGCGTGATCCGTAACGATTTCAAAGGTGTGTCCCTCCACATAGGCTCGGAAGCGTTTCACTGCCAACACCGCGGCTAAACATTCTTGCTCGGAGACCGTGTAATTTCGCTGGGCTGGGTTCAGCTTGTGAGACATGAAGGCTATAGGTCTCTCCTCGCCGTCTTGTGCAACCTGGACTAAGACTGCTCCCACCCCATGTTGACTCGCGTCACAATGGATTGAGAACGGTTTGTCAAAGTCCGGGCTGTGCAGTACGGGGGCCGTAGTCAGACTCTTCTTTAGCTCTTCAAAGGCTCGCAAGCTGGGCTCTTCCCAGACGAATTTACGTCCCTTACGCAGCATGTCGGTCAAAGGAGTGGTAATGGTGGCATAGTCACGTACAAAACGCTGGTACCATCCGCATAAGCCTAAGAATCGGCGTAACTGTTTGGTGGTCTTGGGTAATGGAAAAACGTCAATCGCTTGAGTCTTTTCCGGATCGGTCTTGATATGCCCATGCCCAATGATGTGACCTAAATACTTCACCTCCGTCATCACGAACTGGCTCTTCCTTATGTTGATGGTTAATCTTGCCCTCCGGATGTGTAGAGCCACCTCCTGAAGCAGGTCGATGTGTTCGTCAAAGGTCTCGGTTATAAGCAGCAGATCGTCCAAGTAAACGAAAACTTGGTGCCGCAAATGAGGTGGTATCACCTTATCCATAAGGCGCGTCATTGTTTGGGGGGCATTACACAATCCGAATGGCATGGTCACGAATTGATATAAGGGCCGGCCTGGGACTGTGAAGGCTGTTTTCTCCTTTGAACCGGGGTCTAAAGGAATTTGCCAGAAGGCGTCCTTGAGGTCTAAGCTCGTGATGAAATGGGCTTTAGGCAATCGACTCAAAATGCCTTCGATCAACGGTAGAGGATATGCGTCCTTGACTGTGACGGCGTTCAAGCGTCTGGCATCTAAGCATAACCGGACCTTGTTCGGCTTGACAACTAAGGTGACTGGGGAAGCCCACGCGCTCTGTGATTCTTCGATTACGCCTAATGATAGCATTCGATCCACTTCGGCATATAACGATTTTTCCTTCGCCGGAGATATGGCGAAATGTCTCTGTTTTATGGGTTTAGCGTCCCCCACATCTATAGTGTGGAACACCAGGGCAGTCCGCCCGAGACCTTCTTTCTCGTGCGATGGAAAAGCCGATATAGCCGAGTCGAGACGCAGTTGCTGAGTTACATCCAGTGTATGCCGTAGTAAGTTAGTGGGTTGAGATTGGTCAGGAACGGTGGTGACGGACTCCAGGGTCGAACTGGAAAATAGTGCCGGGGCCAAGTTAAATTTTCGAACGAAATCCACTCCTAAATAAAGATTCTGGGTTAACTGAGGTATGATGAAAAATTCCATAGGTTTAGTTACCCCTTTAAAGGTGACATCCGTCATAATTTTTCCCACTACAGAGTGACGAGTTCCGTCCGCCGTGCTTAACCAAGAGGTGAAATGACGGATTTGGTCCGCGTGCTTGGCCAGTACCTCCCCTGCAAACTCGGCAGAGATGCAATTCACACTGGCTCCCGTATCGACTAAGCCTGATACTCGTTTTTGCAGGAGGTGTACTGACGCATATGGCCGAACATCATCCCTCAATAATTCGTCTAAGTATATGTCCTTCAACCTTTTTCTCGACTGCCTGACTTTTCTCCAGAAGCTCCGCATCCGACGCGTGGCTCGCTTGCTTCGCGGTGGGACATTTGTGACCAACTCCTCATGGAAGATGCGCTGTCGAGTAGCCAAGTAATTCCGCAGCCTGACATGAAAAGGTTTTACATGCCAAGGAACTTTCGCCTCGCTATCATTCCCTTGCGCGTTGGCATCGGCGAAGGACGGCGTCGGTTGTGGAACTTCGGGAGAACTGTGTTTAGCGGTGCGAGTCAGCAGAGTTGGAGTCATGATGGGAGCTGGGTCATAGCTGGTGATGGGGTCTGGATTGGTTCGTCCGGGGTCTAGGAGTGCCGACGGGTGGTCGCGGCACTCGGTGGCAAGTTTTTTCGCCCTTTGCAATTTGCACAGTCAGGTGCGTATGTGTCGGCCTTCCCGCATCGGTAGCAGAAAAGCGTTGGCTCCGCTGGACATGCGTAGAACCGATGTCCCGGTTGTCGGCAGTTCCAACATACCGTCGGGCTTGTAATTGCTTCAAGGGAGGGTCGATCAATCAATGCTGGGTCCTCAAGCTCCGGTGGTGCTCCGCTCCTCGGTACTGGTACTGGATCAGCAAGCAGGTGGTCTGCTGCCATCAACTCCGCGGTGTGATGATTTCGGGGATTTGGTCCCGTTATGCGAGGTTGTGGGCGGAAGGTACCTCGTCGCTCATCCAAGTGTTCTTGTCTACGCGCATGGAGGCGCAATCCCTGTATGGTGTTGATGGGAAAATGTAGCAGGCTGTTCTGGAGATCCCAGCGCATGTTCTCCCTGATAATTTCTACTAATTCGTCCTCGGGCATGGTATTTCGCAGGCGAGTGCTCAATCTCACTATACTGGTGTAGTACTGGTCGAACGGTTCGTGAGCGCCTTGTTTCCGTTTCTTTATTTGCTCTCTTAGCTCTCTCTCAGTGAAGCCATCCTCAAATCGATTGCGGAAGGCTGCACTGAAAGAGTGCCAAGTGGGACGTGGCGTTGACTCTTTAAAGCTCCAGTACCAGTCGGCAGCGTCGCCGCTGAACAAAAGATGTGCATGCCGGAGGAAGGCCGAGGAATCCCCTCCCAGGGTGCTGGATATCAACGCCTGAATCCGGAAAAGGAACCGGTCCGCCGATATCATATCGTTGAACCCTGTAAAGTTCAGGCGCCAACTCTCCATGATACGAGGCGTCGGGTCTCGGAAAAGTGTCAATGCGTTCCCGGGGGGAATCACATCCTCTACTGACCTGTTGTACTGAACTGCCTCGGGGGCTGGAGGTACCAACGGAGGTCCGGTACTGTGTCGCGGTCTGTATTCGGGAGCTCTGGGATCCATTCCCGAGTTCCTTGGAGGTGGGACCCATTGCTCGGATTGTCGGGAGTGGGGCATCGCCACACTGGGATTTGGCTCCCAGCCAAGCGGAGTTCTCACGCGGCTGGGTGGTTGGCTCAACGGGAGATTCTGGATCTTTCCCTCCAGGTTGCCAATCCTCTCCGACATATCCCTCATCAACGCCACGAGGGTGTCAATGGAGTGGGCGGAAGGCATGGTTGTCACCTCGGACACGACACTTGCAGCCGGAACTTCACCGCCTACTGCTCCTTGCAGGTCTAAGAGTGGGTGTGACGGTTCGGCTTCTGGAGCTCCTTTCGCCACTGCTCCACGCGTTGGTAGGGGCGTTCCGAGGGGGACGTCTAGGGCGGTCCGCTCTATGGGTCGCCGGCATAAGGGACACAGTTCTGACGTGAGGAGGAGCTGTTGTACACAGGCACGATGGAATAAATGTCCACAATCCAATCGCACGCTGTGTACGCCCTCCACTACGTCTTCGAAACAGATCCCGCAGTTAGCTGGTTGGACCGTTTTGGATCTGGTCCAACGCTTGTCTGGGGTCCGCTTCGTTGCCATTTTGTGTGTGTTACTTGTGGTGCTAAAATAAAATAAAAAAATATATAGAATGTACTTAGTCCTAATATAAACTTGTCGCTAAATTAGTGGCCGTTAGTGGCGAGCTAGATATAATACGAGAAAAAAAATTTTGGTTGATACACTTTCCTTTTCAGTGGTCGACTCCTCCAACGGGAAAAGAGAGTGCGTGGTAATCTGCCGAAGAAAGGGTGCTTCGGTCGATTTACGAAAATTACCCCATAACCCACATACATTACAAAAACCGTTTCTAATCTACGTTAAATGACTCGACGAGACAAGTGGTAGAGCTACCGTAACGACTTTGTACGCGGTCAAAGTTCCCGACGCGTAGAAGCATTCCGGGCTTCGCGACTCCAGCATACGCCACCGAACGTTGAACCGATACCACTCGTCTAACACGCATAAGAAATAGTTAGAATCCTTCCGCGACATAAAGGCAAGGTAGCCTTCTATTTTCTTGAGAGTCCATGCTGATAGGTAAACCCATCAGACTGGCAGTTCCATCAAGAAAATAGAAGGTCCTTACAGGGGTTACCCTGGGACAACACATCGGAAGGATTCTGTCGCGAAAGCAAAATCAAACAAAGGAGAGCGGAAGCTACAACTCACGTGAAGCGACCTCTAATGTGTATCACACAATTCCACTGCTCCTGATAGTGGGACTCGAGTACCAAAGTACCTTACATCCTCCGTAAAGGACCAACTCGTCAGAAGACGCGAAGTTCTTTCCCCCTTAGGATGTTTTTGGCCCCACGTTGGGCGCCATTTGTAATGAATTTCTCCTTTTCAGATCGAACGCGGAACCGACCTCTCATCGGTTCTAGACGTTAAGTCTGAGTAGTGCCAACGGATGGTACCAACAGGTCAACCAATCCGTGCACCGTAACCCATTCATGCGGTGACTGCTTGTCGGCCAGCTAGTTCGGAGAGGATTTCGGTCGCGGGTCTCCGAATGGATTACGCTCAATTACAATATTTCAGTCACCTGAACTTGCCCGTTTTTCAAACGCGTCAACAATTACTCATCCAGAACGAGAAACCTACATTACGTTAGTTCTGGATGTGATCTATCCACAGATCTCAAATCAAAAACGCTACAAAATCCTATAGGCGCGTTACCGATTCACCGACGCGGTACCTTTGTTTGTTTCGCCATTTCTTTAGAGTAGTTTTCTTCGGTTTAAGTTCGAGTAGTATATTTTTCGGTACCGCGTCGGTGAATCGGTAACGCGCCTATAGGATTTTGTAGCGTTTTTGATTTGAGATCTGTGGATAGATCACATCCAGAACTAACGTAATGTAGGTTTCTCGTTCTGGATGAGTAATTGTTGACGCGTTTGAAAAACGGGCAAGTTCAGGTGACTGAAATATTGTAATTGAGCGTAATCCATTCGGAGACCCGCGACCGAAATCCTCTCCGAACTAGCTGGCCGACAAGCAGTCACCGCATGAATGGGTTACGGTGCACGGATTGGTTGACCTGTTGGTACCATCCGTTGGCACTACTCAGACTTAACGTCTAGAACCGATGAGAGGTCGGTTCCGCGTTCGATCTGAAAAGGAGAAATTCATTACAGGAAGTTATCAGTCATTGAAATTAGCGATGCTAAAACAAAATCGTGGCCGCTTGAAGTAGAACGTGCGTAAATTTCATTTAGTCTACACAGCAGCTTATGAAATTAATTTGGCATTGGCTTCAGAAGCTGAATGCAAAGCCCTTTTGAGTAGTAATACCCCTAAAAAACACAATTCCCCCAGCCTGAGTTTCTTCGTATGGCTTTTGAATTTGGCTTTAATTTCAACCAAGAAGTTCATCCTCAATTAGTTCCTTTTTGATAAATATTTAATTAATATATCTTGGTTATTTCGGAAGACGTAATAACATACACGCCTGGCAGCTTTTTATATGGCCAATTCCACCCCACGCCAAATATTCGACCACCCCACTGCAAGTCAACTCAGATTTGCACCCTCACCTCTGATTTTCAATAGAAGTTGTTTTAATTGAGTTGAAATTTTCGTTTTTAAGTGCACGAGTAAAATTAATCCTTCGTGAAAAGATTTCTTCATCAAATAATACCTCAGTATTCTTACATTAAAGTTTTATTTATAGTGCCATAATGATTACTTGAAGCTGTGGTAACTGCAATACAAATATTCATGGAGTACAACATGAAGAGAGAAAAATCTGATAAGAATTTATAGGTACACGAGTATGCGTTGTTGTTGTTGGGAAATATCAATTTAACAGTGTACTTAATATGTTCTGATATGCGTAACCATGGTAACTACATCTGCTCGATAAAGCCCCTCTTCGTTCTCATCCCAGATAAAATTGAAATACGAGAGGCATTGCCAGCTACATCAGCTTCATATTCTCTTCTCACACAAGTCCTAAGTTGTCCTAGAAGCAACGAAGGATGTGTGATTGTGAAATCATACGATACTGAGTGATTTCACATACACACACTCACACAAACAAATACGAATAAGGGTTCGTTGTGAATGAAAGAATATCCTTGAACCGTGCGTAGAGCATTCAATGGCTATGTAGATGTGGTCAGTTTGCTGGAAATTTTTCAGCAACGGAATAACAATGGGAGAGAGAATAATTTCAGAATACTTAGAATAACCAGACAGCATTCATTGCAATATTTCATATATTTGAATTCATGCTGGGATGCACACTCCTTTGCTTATTTGAATGGATGAAATCCCCTTACATCATGTATTTACTGGGGCAGTTAAATTGTGTAGGATGTAACTTTGACATATTTGAAATAAGCATTTATGAAAAATTAGAAGTGTAAAAGCATATTTGACGTTTGTATTCTAACTGTGAATGCATTTAACAGGTGAAAGAGAGAATGATTTTTTATTCTCAGGCTAATTCACGCTAATCTTGCATTCACATGAAAAGAAATTTTGAAAACTTTGGTGATCTTCTATTGAAACATTTTAAAGCCTGTGACACACATATATGTAGAAGAGAACAGCAAGCGCTCCTCATACAGAGGTACTCGGCGATCAGACTTTATGGAATCTCATTCGATAATATGATTCGATTTATACTAAACCAAATCAATCCTATTGTCAAGCATAGGTAGAGTAAAGATATAAAGAAAGCAACCTTCATTTCATTCTAATTTCACGCTGTAATCCCTGCACGTGGCTTCGATTATTTTCATTCATTCATCCAACCACCCAGATCTTGAGTAGGCATATGTAGATATTTTCGTTTTTACCTGTGCAACATTGGTAGGTCACAATTTCCCAATAGCTTTTTCTGTAAAGGGGAAGTAGATGACCCCTGTGACACATTTTTTGCATACAAGATATGGCAGGCATCATGGTGGTTCCCTACCGAAATAAAGCAGTTCCCTCCGATTAACTTAATCAGAGAGATGCTTGGATCAGTCGACAAATGCAACCATGTTCCTACATGGTTTCATTTGTCGATTACGTTCGTGCAGTCATGGCAGATAAAAAGGGCATACAGGAGTACCCGCAGGCATTGAGGGTGGGGGATTTCTTTTCTAGCGATTCCTCAACCTCTCTTCTTTTCCGCTCAAAAAAGGACTTCTTTAAGTCGTTGGCACCTCCAGCCGTAGAAAAATGAGGCCTCACTCGAAGTAATGTGTCTATCAAACGGTTCTAAGCTAGGTTCTTAGGTTGACAGGGTAGGTGTTTAGTGAGAAGTCTAGAAGCCTTGCATGTGTAGGAGTCCCACAATCATCGTATAAATAGTCTTCAGCTCCCTGCTACCAATTGAAATCATTCAGCGCCGTCGCTTCCCTGGATTTTGTTAAAAATTAGTATTACAGAACAAGTTATGTTAGAATACAATCAATCAAAGAAATTTTATGTATTTGAGGTCATTGGCATAAGCCAAAATGCGCTGAAAAAACTTGATTGTGGTGAAGACTGCCAAAAGCTCGCGGTTATAGGTGGAGTAGCGCTGCTCGTTCTCACATAACTTCCTCGAAAAAAATTCCAGGGGTATGCAAGTACTGTCGTCCCGATGCCGGTCCAAGGCTGCCCCAATGGCGGTGTTGGATACGTCAGTGTGTAGTGCCAACTGGTGTGAGGGTGAAAGGAATGTTGCTGTAGTTGCTGTGACGATGTTTTGCTTGCAGCTTCCAAAAGCGGCTTCAGCGTCGGGTGTTCAAGTGATTTGCGATCTCTTGGTGCTACAACTTTTCAGCAGCTCTGAAAGTGGTTCATGTGATATGAAGCGGCGATAGAAGTTGAGCATCCCAAGGGAACGTCTCAACTGTGGGGAGTCACCAAGTTTGGGAAAGTCTGCGATAGCTTTCGTCTTGGGAGCTGGTGGTCGGAAACCTGTCTCGCAGATGTCGTACCCAGCCAAGATGACCTCGGGTAGGTCGACCTGGCATTTATTCCAGTTGGGCTGGAGCTTTGCAACACACAGTATGGAAAGAAGTTCCTCGAGATGACACTGTTGATGGTCGTGGCTAGCCGAGAATACTAGAATGTCATCCTGGTAGATGTGTACGAAATCGAACTTCCTCAGCAGGTGGCTGAGTGTCCGCTGCATGGTTTGAGCTGCATTACGTACCCCGAGAGTTATTGCTACGAATTCAAACAGCCCGAAGAGCGTGGCGACTGCCATTTTGCAGATGTCTTCTGATGCTGCCGGGATTTGATGAAAGGCTCCCTGAAGGACAATGATCGAGAATACTGAACCGCTGGCCTCCTGGATTAGATCCTAGATAATGAGCAATGGGTAGTGGTCCGCGAGGATATGGGCATTTATTTGGCGGTAGCCCCCAGTAGCTCACCAACGGCCACCGTCCTTGGGCACCATATGCAGAGGACTGGCCCATTGACTTGACGAAGGTCGAATTATGATTCGCTCCAACAGGAAGTCGAGCTCGGCTTTCGCTGAAGAGAGGCATTTTCCCACGAGGCAACTGGTCTTGCGAAGACGGGTGGACCGTGCGTGACTATTTGGTGATGAACGGGAAGGTCAGTGATCGAAGCCAACTCACCGGGTCCTCGAGGTGTGTTTGCGTGCTTTGCGATGATCTGCTTGTATATTCTTCCGGTAGTACCTTCCAAGGTCGATAGCTTGGCCACGGTGCTGATGCTGCGCACTGATGGAGCTGGGCCGAGGCTGCAGACTCTAGAGAGGTGGGTGCGGTCGTCCGAGAGGTGTCGATTTCGTAGGTCGATAAGAAGGCCATGACAGTTGAGTGCGTAGGCTCCTAAGATGGCTTTTTGGACGTCTGCAATAACGAGAGGCCAGTTGGATGGGCGGCGTAACCAAAAGTCCAGCGTGTGTTGCTGGGTGCCGAAGTTGACGATAGGCATACCGTTGGCTGCCTGTAACACGTGGCTCTACTTCTGAAGAGGCCTGACGATGAAGTGCCTCGGAATGATGGAGAACGCAGAGCCGGAACCCACCAGAAAACATACAGGCGCTTTTCCGGGTTGTTGCTGGCAGTGTCCACTGAGTAAGCGCCTGCAATCTTAGTTTTCTGAACGCCCAGTAGCTGTGTCCTGAGCTGGAAATATGCAGGGCTGTTTGCATCGTATCAATAGGGCTCCATGTTTGCTGTGATACTAACAATATTCCGTATGTAGTTTGAGACCTGGAGTGGCGCGGCGTACCCTTCTTTGGTACCCGTCTCATGATGAGGAGCACCCGCACTGCATGTTGATTCTGGCGAATGGTTGCTGGAGTGCCTCGTGTGCCAAACCTATCAACTGTGTAATTGCTAAACGCAAGGTGGCTAGCTCGACTACGACCTGGTCCGGGGAACCAAGTGTTGAGGAGAAACTATATGAGGGTATTGTGGAGCACGTGGTAGCCTCTATGGACGTGGCCATTACTGCCAGGCCCATGTCGTGTGCCTCATCTGCAACTGCGGCGAGCTCCTCCAGCGTCTGGTTCCTGATCAAGAGCAACATGCCCCGCGTCTGCTGTGGCAGAAGGTCGAGCCATTTGACCCGTAGTACATCGTCAATTACTCGCGTCCCAGTAGCCTTGAAGAGTGGCTCAAGCAAATCTTCCTTTTCCTTGCGAGAAGTTGCTGGCGCCACTGATGTGTGAACTCAGCGGCAGGCAAAGATTTCTCGAGAGGCAAGGATCTACTTGCATCGTGAAGAGTGCGCTGGCTTTGGGACATTCATTCTGCCGTAGAGTAAAGTAACGTATTAGATGATCATGTTAAGAGTATGTTTGTAAGCAGATCCGTTTTGGGTTAAGGCAGACATAATAAAAAAGTGAAAAAGGAACGTAAAAGTTATAGATTAGGTGTGGGGTGGATCTTGAAAGATTATCAAAATTAACAAAAATCAGACGCTAATCGATACCTTAAATTCGGATAGGAGCTTGAGTCCACCTGTACTCGAGCCTTTTAGTGCGGACGATCAATTGAACGCGACAATTTAACCCAGCATCCAATCCAATGGAGGATCCTGTTAATCTCCGTGAGCATCCTATTAATGAGCCTCGTGAGGTTGCACACAGCTGAAATACTACCGAGCCCCGTGAGGTCACCGCTGGTAATTATACAATTGGCACGATTGCAGGCAAAACTTACTCCCCTGCAGCTGGAGTATGAAATTGCGAAATTCCACCGTGATATTCATCAGCAACAATTTGTAAAATATGTAGAATGCAATAGATTCGTGGACTTTATTGACGTGGAAAAAACTATACCTTCATTTTCCGGGGAAGGTGTTTACCCAATAAATAAGCTGGGCGATTATAATGGACTCATGGCGCTGACCAGATATATTTATGCTCATCGCCTTATGGTGGAAACAGCAGTAACAGTAGTAATTGGAAGCAACTGGAGACGGTGTTACTGCGATCGCTGGCAAGCCTTACCATTAAAATCGAAAAGTTCATGCAGGAATATGTCATAATACGAGCACTAGCTAATTATGGAGGAGTGTCTGAAGCTGAATTGCTCCATTTTGTCATCAAAGGATAACTGCTCGAATAAATTGTTTCACTAGAGAGGAAGTCAAGAGGATTGCTATTATATATGATCAATATCAGGAGGAACGAGAGTCCACTCCGAAACGCTATTTTCCCCGCGAAAAAACCCAAGCCCGCAGATAGCTCCTTGCCCCATGGGCGGAAATACTCTACCTATGTTGCCAAGTAGCCGACAATCAGAATATGTGAGACCAAATCCAGTTGTTCTGTCAACGGCTCGTTCAAGCAGTTAGAATAACTCAACACAGTTATCATTAAACCGATTACTAATTGATAATGATGTTTGATGTTCCCGTTTACTTAGAGATTTATCCTCTATAAGGTGCTTTAATTGCAAAAGGTTTGGACACACAGCACCATATTGCCGTGAACCTGTGCGTCCAACTGATGGCTGTGCTGCAAACCAGACCATGATGGATTTAGTTGCCTTTATCGGTACCAGTCTCAAAATATCATTGCTACAGCAAGAGTGGGAGTAAGAGTTACCCGAACCAGAATTGGAGCGTACGAGTGAAACTGAAGCGGTAGCACTGCAACAGGTGAGTATAAGTTTTGATCGATTTGAGGCCTGCCATAATAGGCACATTGTTCTTTCCCTTTTCAATACCGGTAGTTCTGTCAGCTTCGTAACGACCCATCAGGTACCGACCAACATTCCAGCTACTCCAACCAGCCGTAGATACCGTGACTTGAGTTCAGTTTTTATCCCGATAGTAGGTATAGTAAATGCTAGTATTCCGTTCGCGTCTCGAAGTAGACAGATTACTTTTTATACCATCCCAGATATTATTCTTTCGGCACGGCTCCTTTTAGACCGAAACTTTTTGAGCGCTTTTGATATTCGATTCAACAACAATCTAATGAAACCTTTAAGATTTATCAATAAAAATAGAAAAACTGAACTACTCGTTTTTATATGGGTTTTTTTTCCTTGAAAAGCCGTCGGGCCTTGCGCGTTTCGACTCCTTTGATCTTCAGTGTCTAAAGGATGTGTTAAGCAGGTAAGTACTAAATTAGGTCAGGTAGAGGATCATTACGTTTTTGTTTTTTTTCGATTGTTGGATATCCGTTTGTTCTGTTTCATCTAGTTTTCGTTTTCGTCAGAGAGTGTGGTCTAGTACTGAGAAAATGGAGTCGGAATTTGTAATTAGCTGATTAATACTATGTGGTGCATTTTTTATGTTTGTAAGACTGGCTTCAGGAAAAAACGCCTCCTAGAATGTGATGGGATGCCGTTAAGCAGTTGCGGTTGCATTTACAACGATTCGTGATAAAACAGAGTTGATGAGCGAGGTACGATCTGACTTCAATATTGGAGAGTGTTTTGGAAAAGCTTTAGCTGATGGGTGTAGATCAGAGATTCTTAATAAGTATTCATCTAGATCCCTGTCAACGAGCAGTCTATGTGACTATAAGATGCATATCCGTTTAACTTCTGACCAACGATTCTACTGTTCGCTCCGTCGATTATCTTAATTTGAGCGTCAAGAAGTTGAACACCAGATCGATCAGGTACTTGCTAAAAATGTCATCCAACCAAGTCTATTTCTGCATGCTTCGCCTATTATATGTGCGTTAATTACCGTGGGCTTAACAAAATTACGGTGCATGATAACTTTCCTGTTTTTGACGGGAAGACATAATTTTCTTTCCTTGATTTGAAAATTGGCTTCAATCAGGTTTAAATATTGGAAGAATCCATTCACTATACACCATTTGCTACTCCTTGTGGACAATATGAGTACACCCGGATGCCGTTTGGATCGAAGTATGGACTCTCAGTATTTCAGAGTTTCATTTGCATGATATTATTAAAGCCTATGAGAGTGTTGTCTGCACAATATATTGGTGGTAACTATGAGTCTGGATACTCAGTTGAACTTGTTATGCCAACTATTTTTCCGGTTGTCTAACTGTGGTTTAGAAGTAAACCGAGATAAAAAATAATTCTTGCACACTAGTATCGATTATCTTAGATATCCCGCTGTTAAACAAGGCATCCATTCTAATGATACCCATGTGTAGAATGTTCCACGTTTACCTGACCGGGAAACCTGGTTGACCTCCATGAACTTAATGATAATATAGTGTATCGGAAAATGGTAGATACGACGAGCGCCTTTTGTGTTGAACTGAAAATGGAATCTAACATTATCCATATTGTATAAAAAGGTATCGGTCATATAAGTGTTGAGGAGACTGTTTCTCAAATAAAATATCATTACTGGTTCCCTGAAGTGAGGGAAAAAGTTCAGGTATACCTAAAAAATTGAATCCCCGCATCTTATACAACGCCCCAAAGTTTGTTAATGAATGGGATCTAAACGCTATTGAGAAAGACTCTATTCCATTGCATACTCTTCATAATAATCACTACGGTCCATTGCCCAGTGTTCGTTTCAAGCGCTGCTATATCTGTGGTGGACACTTTTACTAAATATACCAAGTTATATGCTGTTAATTATACTAGCACCTGTGCGTATTGTGCGTCTTTACAGAAGTATTCCGACTATTATGGTTACCACCGTCGAATAATTTCTAATTGGAAATCATGTTTTCTTCTTCTTTGTAGCGCTACAGCCCCGCTCGGGCAAATTCGTAAACTGTCTTTTTCTTTTTCTATCAACTCGTGTTATCTTCTCACTTTTCCTTACTTCACTTTCCATCTTCTATCTCTTTTTACTCCTCTTCCTATCTCCTATCTCTTTCTAACTCCACTTCCCATCTTCTATCTCCCTCTCTTCAATCACCTCTTCCTATCTTCTATATTTTTCTTCTCCTTTAGCTATCTCTTTCTTCTCCAACCTATCTACTATCTTCTTCTCTCTTGCTCTTCTATTTACTGTCTACTCACTTTCAACTATACTTTCAACGTTACAACTCATCAATAGTCAACCACTGACTATCAAAAGATGTTCTTCCATATGAACGTAACGTTACCGTCTATCTTTCTTTGTGTATATATTTCAAGCCTTTCTAGGCTGTCAAGTCTCGATCCTTTACTTTGTTTGTGTAGCAATGTCATAGAGTTTGTCATGTCATATAGAGACTCCTTTCCATCCTCATGACTCGTAATAACTACTCCAAAGAACTAAACAACGTTTACAGAATAGCTAGTAATAACGGATACAAACAACGTGATATTGATAAACTTATTCCATTGTACGAACAAAAACAAGAACGCAAACTGATTGAAACATACATGAACGACGAACAGTGGATTTCGTTAACATACGGAGGCAAAGACACGTACAAACTATCAAACTTCCTTAAAAAATACAAACTACAAACTGTATTAAAATCGAACACCAATATTAGAAACAAACTGAAACCAAACCAGAAGGACACATCAATATACGAGAACAGCGGCATATACAAACTGACATGCAAGAATTGCGACATTGTATACAAAGGGTAGACAACACGGAAACTAACAACAAGACACAAAGAGCACATAAGATCTTTCTTACACAGCAAGGCAGATTCCAACTACGTGACACACCCACAAAACAAGGCGCACGAGCCTGACGCTATGACAAACTTTACGGCATTGTTACACAAATAAAGCAATGGATTGAGACTTGACATCCTAGAAAGGAAGGCTTTTAAATAGTATTCCTTAAATTTCCGTGAAAATCTGAAGAAAATGGTAGTGCCTAGTTCGATATGAAATATACATCAACCACTAAACGTGTCATTGTTGTTGTAATTCCATATAATTGAAATGGCTATGTTTCATTTGGTTATGATCCGATCTCCATGAAATTTTGTGAGCAAAGGATCTTACAGTCTGTTAAGTAAGAGCGTGTCCAGCATAGCTTGCGATCGGTAAGTGATATCGACTTCAAATTTTTTTTGATCGGTAGAGAGAATCCCTGCATTTGGCGCTTTGAAAAAAAAAAACTTCAGTCGAAGTTAATCTTTCGTCGGGAAAACACTAAAATTGCGATGAGTGCCATTTACGCAAAGCGCTTCGGGGCCGTGTTCCTTTGCACACACTGTATAGGACCAAAAATGAACTATGTAGTGGCGGCTAAATACATTAGAAAGTCTGTATCATTTTTCAAGAAGTGGATTCAACGATTACAAGGGTCAAAAACCGTCGATGACCTTCCAAATTGTGGTTCGGTAGGAAAAGTGACCAAAATGGACGAAAAGCGAATCGTGGCTTTGTTTTCGCGCAATTCTGGCTTGTCCTTACGTCAAGGACAAGCGAAATTGAAGCAAAAAGGTTTCGAGTTATCATACATCGCCATTCGGGAACATCTGTGCGCAGACAATGTAAAATGGCGGCGTACCGTTAAAAAACCACACTTGTCTGAACATCACGTGGCCAAACGGCTCACCTGGGCTCAGGAAAACATAGATCGTGATTGGAGTAATGTAATTTTTTCTGAAGAAGCTTCTATTTGGGGTTTTGCAACCATACCACATGCCTGGTATTCCACATCAAATCAGTTCGTCCAGCGAACCGTCAAACATCCAACCAAGATTCATATTTGGGGCTGCTTCTCAAAGAGGGGTTTTGGCGTTTTGCACATGTTCACCGAGAACCTCAATGCTATCAAGATGGTTGAAATCTATAAGAAAGCTCTATTGCCGACTGCCAAACAACATTTTATCACAAAAAATGAGACCTGGATCTTGCAAGAAGATAATGATCCCAAAAACCGAAGCCGGCTGTGTACTGAATGGAAACGGGAAAAATGCATTGTGACATTTGATTGGCCTTCGCAATCGCCTGATGCAAATCCTATCGAAAACGTCTGGGCAAGCAGAAGCTCCGTGAAAAACTTGTTTACACTTTGAAGCAGCTCTCCTGACAAATCCGACTCATTTGGAAGGCGCTTCCCCTCGAATACGCCGAAAATTTAGTGGAAAGTATGCCTCGGAGATGCCAAGCAATAATTGATGCTGGTGGTGATTGGACTCACTATTGAACTGAAAGCACGTTACCTCAGAATGTATTTAATGTATGTATAAGTCAAAAACTGTTGTTAAATAAACTATTTCAAAATTATGCTGGACACGCTCTTACTTAACAGATTGTATATTAATATACATAGCTGTAAAATTTTAGGAAGTTTAAGGGTACTTTTTGGTTTCATAGGGGAAAACGTAAAATTTACAAATCATAATATTATTGACAAAATTGAGTGAATTTTTGTTTCTGTGAAATTTTGTTCCGATTTTTCAGCTATCTTACCTCCTCCTAGGACTTCTGATCCGCAAATCGACTTTTTGATTTCAGTATCTAAAAATTCTAATCCAGACCTTTCATCTGATATCGCACTTGACTTCCTTTGACGAAAAAATTGTTTAGCAGTCCCTTCGGTATGAGGAAGAACTTCCTTAAACACTTTTGAAATTTTTGATATGACTTAAACTTTCGAAATACCACCATTTTTGACCTTTCCACAAAGTTTGAGCTTTGTAGCTTTCTATAGTTTCTGAGAAAACTTTCTGTGAGGCATGGACTGACAGGATGCGAGACCAGTAGGTCTTTATAAAGCCCTGAAAATCGACTTTTACGATTAACGCCAGAAATTTATGGAAGTGTTAAAAAAAGGGCACGAATTAATGTAATTTTCGAGCCTGGTAAGATGTAAATTACAAAAGAATGAAAATTTTTGACTAATTTTATCCAACCATTTTGTTTGTCAGCATATAAAGAGCTTTCAGCTTATGTAAAACTTGAGAAAATCAAACTGGCATAGTGAAAAACTGCTAAAATTATAGCCCAATTGTTGGTAAAATTATAGCCCACCAAATAATCTTTTCAAATCGAAAACAAATTTCTCCCTTGAGTTCGCCTGATAAGTTAAATGTTCAAATGCTAATTAACCTTTACTTTTCACTTCCGAGTTTTCTCAAATTATGTTCAGGATTCAAATGCTCAACACAAAAATGTTACTCAATATTGGACTGAAAACAAATCTCTGCTCAAAATTTTTCGCTTTAATCATTTCACGGTTGCTGCGCTTCAAATCAATCATAAAACAACCCAAAAAAAAAACCTTTCGGACAGCACATTTTAATCTTTTATACGATCCAATGGCTTACAATATAGTCCATTCCTTTTTTACTCGCATAATATCACCCTTATTTCATATAACCGAAAATCTGAAGGAAAAAATGGTAACCTTCGAGGAAAATTTTCTCGAATCTATTCAAATTTCGGGGATGGCGAATATTAAGTTAAATTCACTTATACCCTTGTGCAATGATGGTACATGACAAGAGAACGGGCCGAGGAAGTAGTTAATCTAGGGAGGAAAAGGAAAAAGTCCCCGAAAGGACACAGAACAAAGAAGATTCGACGCGGCAAAACAGGGGTGAAAATTCGTATCCCGGCATCAAGGCTATATCGTTGCTATGACTATTGTATTGCACATGCTACGATGATTTGTTGGTGCAGAGTGTGATGCTGTGGGGTGATTATAACGGATACCTCCCAGCACAGTTGGAATATGAATCCAAATAGAGGGTAGGTATCAATAAATGTTAAGGATGAAGCATAGCCGAATGGCCTTTTCTCTCTGTCGCGCGCTTTTTCGCAATGTCGCCATATGTACGTACATGTTTCGAGTATGTCCGCACAAAAGCTCGTTAAGATCTGCAGCAGCCGAGGATTCCAACCACCCTCCAAGGACTATACTATTTGAGTGGTGTGTACGTTGGTACGTTGCTTGGGAATACTTTTTACATTTCGGTGTTGACAGAGCCAAATTCACTCGTTTGTTGTTTCAACCGCGCAACCAGTCAGGACAGTGACGACTATAGTTCTTGGCCAAAATAGTCCTTGTCAGCGGTTCCTCCATTCCAAATGGAATCTCTTCTTTCATTCGCTTTTTGAGACAATCGCAAAGTGAATAGTGTAGAGAGAAAAACATGATTTGCGATTTGTGATGCTCAGCTTTCCCATCAAGGATCCATTCCGAGCAACTGCCAAAAGTAACAAGAACAAGTTGTAAAGCCCAAAAAGGATAACAGGTGAGTTCAACCTCTCGCACTTTCTTTTTTGTGTTTATGATTACGGTGTTGAAAAGTGTTACTATGAAAGAATGTAATGTTCTTCGCGATTGGTTTACTGAATGAGATTAATTACTTACGTGTTACGCCAGCTTATATTTAAAAAGGACATTTGTTGTGACAGTGAAGTATATATGCGTTTTTTTATTGACCTTTGCTACAGAACTATTTCTAACATTTGTATACGAGATGGATCCTAACATGCCTTTCGGATTTCCCATGCCGACCCATAGTCAACATAGCCAACAGATAACTGCAGGCCAAGCACTTATGGCTGCCGCATCACATCCTGGACCAACATCGAGTCCACCACAAAGTGTCCCAGGTCGACGTACACCGTTGGGAGCTGTGGGACTTGGCGGATTCTATGCTCAATCTGGTCTCTCTGTCTCTGCTTTGAGTCATCAGCAGCAATCGACGGATGAAAATAAGCCAAGTGGTACACACGAAAGATCAACTGGGGCAGCAGGCGGCGAAGCTTTAGGAAGACAAAAAAATCGACATGGCAAATCGGTTAGACTCAATATAAATGCAAGGTATGATATTTTGGTAGATTTTTGCATAAACGTTGATCTAAAGTTTGTAATTAATAGTACAGAAATTAGCGTTGCATTTGATCAAATCGACTGAAAATCATATCAATAACGGTTTCCGACGAACATTTTCGAAATATAAACGTCAGCCACTCCAGTTATGGCGAAGCTCAGAGTGAGGTCACGTGAAAGTTTGTCGTACAAAATGTTATTTCATACCGTGCCAAAATCTCAGAGATGATATTTGAGAACATTCAAAACAAAATAGGAGTACGTCAGTCACGAACCTGATACTGTCAAAAATGTTCAAATATAAAGTGATTTCATACCGAATAGAATTATAGCAGGTGAATCTATGCACATTTTAAATACGGAGCCAATCGTTAGCCACCAGCATAGGGAGAGAAACGCAGAATTTCAATTGGTTTTACGTTAATTTGATACATTTTATTCTGTAAATTACGAGTTTTCGTAGGTTTCTCGCATCGATTGCTCATAAGTGAGATCTCATATAGCGAGGACACCCTTAACATTTTTCTACGAAAAGCGACTGTGATGGGTGTTTCATAAAAGGACTTGACAAGAGCCAACCAGCAGACTGATTGTTCTCAAACTACCCCTGATATTTCGCTGCAGTAAGAAATAACATTTTACATAATTTTTTTCAATAACTTTCACATCCTTTCACTCCTTGCACCATCGGGTAATTGGTGACTGATGCCTGTTATGATGATTATTTATCAACTGCAGCATAACAATTCTGAAGCAAATTTGAGTGTTTAAGTCCATGCAGGGCACAGGTCCTGATGTTCTAGCACAAGGGTCAGTGAGCTATAAAATAAAACGGAGCTTAGCTAATCAGCTTCGCTTTACGACGCGTACGCGTGCTTATCGGCTAGCTATTTACTGGATCCTTTGTCACGCTCCGAAGCGGCACTTCAAAATATTTATCACGCATACTCTACTCTACAAGACATTCCGATCAATTTTTATTATCTTTAGAAATTTCCTATTATGTATCAATAAAGCTACTCTACAGTAGCTCAAAATTTTTGTCTAGTTAAAGTCAGCGAACACGGAAGCTAGAGATGAGTGCAAACAGCAAATAAAAAAAACCTCCATTCCTTCTCTGAATAAATTCATTGCATTACAAGGAGAAAGGAGAGGGCGTACATGGCGTCAAACCTCAGGGTGCTTAAAGTGGCTAAAGCAAAGCGAACCACTTATCTCTAGCAAAATTACGGAAACTTGACGTGTAACTGTCTCTAATTTAACAACAATTTTTCTCTGAAAGTACGCAATTTCGGACGAGGTGACCGGCTTCTACCTTGTCAGAAGCTGCCTCTGCCAATCATATCGCGCAGCTTGACTGCTGCTTTTTTAAGTTTACCTCCGTTTACTGTCATTCTTTTCGTCCGTGCGTCTGTCTGTCCATTGATCCATCCGTCAGGAGATTTATAACAATTCATTCAATATGAAATCAAAAAAAATGCAATGAAAGCTTTCGTACTAGAAGACATACTTTATTTCACAATACGATTTATCGCCAATAAGGTAACCGCAAGAATCTTCTCAGTAGACATATACTATTTCCATGGTTTTTTCGAAATGGGTGCTACCTTTTCGTTTTTGTTCTACTCTAGTATTAAAAGATCACGCAATGATCCAGATATTGAACTTTGTCGTTGTAACTAGTACTTCACTTCGTACACAATACTGTTGAAAATGATATGGCCAATATAATAAAACATAAAGTGTAATAAACCTAAGCAGTCGACCAGCCCCGTGGTGATCGGGAGTTGCTGCTCCTGAAGAGATAAGGTGGTCACCCCGTCGAAACTGTTTAGTTTGTTGTTTTACAAGATTAAAGTAAACTACATCCGTCAAGTTTATATCCTTTAGGCAGAGATGAGTGGTTCACTTCAGCCACTTCAGCATCTCTAGGTTTAACATTTCTAAAGATAATAAAAATTCATCGGTACGTCTCGTAGAGTAGATTACGCGTGATAAATATTTTGTAGTGTAGCTTCGTGGCTCGACAAGAGCACGCCTTATATGATCCCGCAAATAGCTAGTTGACAAGCACGCGTACGCGGTCGTTGAGTGAAGCTAGTTGTCTGAGCTCGGTCTTGTTTATAGCTCGCTGACACTTGTGCCATACAATCGGATTTTGAGAAATAAAATTAATTACAGAAGGTTAGACTCAAAATATATCACAGCTAGCTAGTGAAATGGCATAGAATAGATACACATAAAAGAAAAAGCAAGAATAATTACCTTCAACTGACCAAGACACCTTAAAATATGCAAAACAGCATGGTTTCTTACAAAATCTTGTATTGAACGATAAAATAACAATCTGATAGTAACCGACGAAGAATAGTGAGTGAATTTGAGTGAGATGCAAAGCTATCTAATCTATGGTAAATGGATTGTCTTCACATTTTAAAAGTAACCTGATCATTGTGATTCTCTATGTTTCATAAAAGTTACAAGCAAGCAAGACCTCATAAATTTTTAGTTTTTTCACCTCTTAGTATCGAGAAGACTTACTGTTCTTCAAACACTTTTTACAGCTCACGGTTGTCTCTCATTCGCCACTGGTCTCACTCTCAGAAGATGGCAATAATCGCTTAGAGCCCAACTTCTCCAAGTTTTGCGTTTTTGTAGCCTCACATAGACCCTCAGAATCCAAAATGATACCACCTTATATTGACTCTAAATATAAAAATATGTGAACTTGTAGCGGCAGAAGTCACCTCTTTAAGAGTGTACCAGTGACCAATGCAAATTTTAGGATTTGTCTCATGCAGCATTTAATGACTTTGTTTAGATAACTTAAATTTGATGCCCTAAGGGTCTTTCATTGCCTCTGGTCAAAGGCTAGACAAGGACATAGGCTTGGCACCTCTTTTATTTATATTAGCTCTAACATACATGAAGTTATCCACACTTTCAAGGTTATAGTCTCCTCTGGTAAGGTTTTGCCAGACTGGAGTGTTCTTCCTCTTTTCAAATTGATAGTACAAAACTATGATGCTTTAATTGCTTACGGAGCATTTGAGTTATTAAGACCGTGGCAGAACAGACGATCGGACATCAAACCCGGCGCAAGAGAAATGATTGGTTCGATGATGAGTGCCAGAATGCGTTAGACAAAAAGAATCAGGTGCACAAAGATTACGTAGGTAGGAAAACCAGGACTAAGGGAGAACACTATGAAAATCTCAGAAGAGTAGCGAATAAGATAATTATAATTAAGAAGAGAAAATACTATGACGACCAGTTGAGAAGCAGAAGACGCGTTTGATGCATCGAGACAGTTGGAGGCGCTATTTGCAGGAAGCGAAGGCCCAAGAGAGACTGTAGTGCTACGAAGAAGAAGAAGTATTTGAGTATATTGTTACCTCTTTGTTTCTTGTTTCTGCTGAGCATTATAGTTCTACTGCTACTTTCATCGTAAATAACTCCACTCGGATGATGACTAAATAGTTAGATCATATTAAACGGACGTTAACTCAGGTCATTGGCAATCGTGGAAGTGAATGCTTAGTAGCAATCGCGAGCATTTCCTAGTTGTTTTTAGCCCAAGAGGCACTTGTCAGTAGACAGTAGGGACCGTTAGAAATCACCTTTCTTAACATTGAAACTTTAAATATCTTTTCATTTTGGCAATAAGAATTCTTCCTTTATTTTGCTTAGTATTCCTCCTTTTTGAACCGTTTAAAGGCTTCCCTGTAAGTTGACCATGCTTACTAGTGGCCGGTTTGTGTGCTCTGGAATATTGAATACGCCACCATGATGGTTTTTATATTTTCCTAGACCATGTGGGATAGGTTGATTTAGAATTTTACTTCCCGTTCAAGTTCTCTTATGACTTAGATATTGTTGGGTTGCCTAACTTCTAACTTCACCATGACAATATCAGAGTAAATGTCCCAATCAGTCTTTGCTAACATTTTTGTTGACTTTATTGCTTTTGAAGAACTCATTAGACGCTCCGTAGCTGTAGTCTGAAACTGATAGTTTTTTCAAGAACTTTCTAATCTTAAATTTCTACATGACGTAAATTATGTATACTGTATTAAGCTGAAAAATCACGGCTAGTAGGATCAAGATAAGAGTGTCTCCTCTATTTACTTTTAATAGATTCATAAGCATATAAGATAGTAAGGACTCACCTCCATCATTGACGTTTTCTTGCTTCTCCTAATTGTGTAATGTTTCACTTTAACTTTGACTTTAATTATCTGGAGAATTAGCTCGGGGCCACTATCGGCATTCGCTGGTTTGTTAACCTTCCGTACCTTTCAGTTATTCAGTTATCAGTTGGGATGAGTGCGTTCTGCAGTGGCAGTAGCCTCGAAGTACTACTCCGGTACTTACAAAGAAAGCATACCTTTACCTTTGAATGGCTAGGATATTGGCCTTGTCGAAAAACTTGCCGCTTTTTTAGATATCACCTTAACCGTTCTTTTACACCATTTTAATGTCAACTGATTTTTTTTTTGTGGTAGGGAGGCGAAGGCATTTATGCCCGCCGAGTCTGGCAGTGTGGGACTCCCATGGAGGATACCTTTGGACTACCCACTAAACACCTCCCCTGTCAATCTGAGAACCTAGCCTGGAACCGTTTGACACATTACTTCGGGCCAGGTCTCGTTTTGTTACGCCGTGGGGCGCCTTCAAGCTGGGGAGTCCCTTTCCTAGCGGGAGGGGAGAGGGGAAGAGGAATTGCCAGAAGAGCGATCCCCCAGCCCCAGTGCCTCCGGCTGCTGTGAGTCCCTTTTATATTTTAGGACTGCCCGAGCATAATGTGCCACCTGATTCCATTTGTCAACCGATTCGAGCATCACCGCAACTATATTATCCGGGGTGAGCTCTCCCGTCTCCCTGTAGAGTTCCCTTCGCAGCCTGGCCCATTTGGTACACGCAAAAAATGTGTGACAGGCATTGTCCTCCTTTCCTGGGCAAAACCGACAATCGGGAGACCGTGACTTGCCGATCTTGTGCAGGTAAGACTGAAAACACCCGTGCCCGCTCAAAAGCTGGGTCAGATAGAAGTCAGTCTCACCATGCCTTCGATTTAGCCACGGTCTCACATCCGGGATGAGGCGCGCAGTCCACCTTCCCTTCGTGCAATTCCTCCAAGACTGCTTCCAATCGTTGAGCGAGCGTTGTCTCTCCTCGCGGACAACCATCTCCCTCGCATCCTCGTTTCGGCGCAGGTAAATAGCGCGGCGCTCTCTAGCAAGGAGGGCGACAGGTATCACGCCTGCAATCACTCTCACCGCCGAGTCGGAGACTGTTGGATACGAAGATGCAATTCTCAGTACTCCTCTTCTCTGTACCTGTGCCAATCGTTTTCGGTATACCTCCTTGCTGAGAGCGTCGCCCCATACCTCTGCTCCATACAGTAGCACTGACCCTACAGCACTCATCAAGAGGCGTCTTCTTGATGGGCTGGGTCCCCCTACGTTGGCCATAAGTTGACTCAGGGCCGATATTCCCGAAGCAGCCTTCTCAGCCGTTGCCCTGATTTGCTCAGAGAAACTCATCTTCGAGTCGATCAGTAGCCCCAGGTACTTCACCGCTGGCTTGGATTCGATTTGTATATCTCCAATACTGATCATCCTTACTCTAGGGATTCTCTTTTTTGTCCAGATGACCACTTCGGTTTTCTCCAGTGCTAAACTGAGCCCGCGAGCAGTCATCCAGTCCCTCACTCGGCGCATTAGCATACCTAGCCTAAGTTGCGCTTGTTCAACGGTGCGTCCGGCGACCAGAGCCGCAACATCATCCGCATAGCCGACCAAGCGCGACTCATCTGGCATCTCAAGTCTCAGTAGCCCGTCGTAAGACACGTTCCACAGGTCCGGACCAAGGATAGATCCCTGGGCAACACCCGATGTAATTTCCATCCTTCGTTGGCCCTGTGTCGTGTCGTAGAGCAGGCTTCGGTCCTTTAGGTAGTTCCTCAAAAGCCGCATTAGATATTCTGGAACTTGAAAAGAGTTTTCCAGCGTGTCCAGAATATCCAACCATCTAGCGGAGTTGAAGGCATTCCTGACGTCGAGTGTCACCAACTGATCTTTGCAGCTAAGTAGATTGACATCTTTAAACAATCCCGCTCCATCCAATATGCGCATACGATTGCTCGTACGTATTTGGGCATTTTGTCTAGGATCTTTGTAAGCAAAGCTTTCCAGTCGTCCACCATCATCTTACAACAAGGCTCACAGCAGTCCGCAAGGGTGACTTGAAGATGCTTTTTAAGTGCATCCCCCGATGTTTTCTTTCACTTAGTCTCTTTTAGATTTGCTGGTGCATACTCATGCTGTTTTGTGTAAGAAGATTGCCAACCTTTTCCACTTTTCAAATAGTTTCGAAAGTACACTTTCTGCAATTCTGTTACAGAAATTTTGGATCCCTCCTCGTGCAATCCGCTCGACGCTTATTTGAGCTCTGCTGTTCGTAATGGGTCCACTGGTCCATCCTATTATCAAGAGAGCCAATGGTTGTCAATTCTGGACCCTGTGCTTAAATCCCCGCTATCCTCATGCTTCTCGGGAGATCGTAGTAATCATTCTTCTTTCTCCTCTATAATCGCGTTAACGCTACTGTGACCTGTGTTTCAGTATCCGGTGCATCAATTGCTGATCTTGGGCTTCTTAGTCCTCTCTTGTTTGCGATTCAAGCTAGTAGTATGAACACTAGAAAAGCTTGGTCTTGCCACTTGCCTAGCTTTGCTGACAGGAATAACTGCAGCCTCCAGCAACCATCACCTGAGTTAAAATTGTGTGGTTTTGATGACTCAGGGAGTTTTAACACTCCCTGAGCCTCCGTCGAAAGTAAAGACTGCTTTTCCTGCCAACACTTGATTTAACATCCAGAATCAAATTTTTTCTTTCTCCTCTAGCAGCATCAAGTGATTTGCTTAGGATTTTCTTGATCGTCTTCCAGCTCCAGAGAAAGACATATTTACTACCATGAAAAGACAAAGGTTCATCACAACCCCACTGCATTAAAAGCAGAGGGGAAATTGGTTGTGGTGTTTGCTGCACCGAAGAAGCTTTACTAATTACTGTTGTGGCCTAAGTAGCCTTATAAATAAATAAATAAGAAACCTTCTTTCAAAGCCAATATATATGTTAAAAAACTGGGCAGACACTTGTTTCGGAAACAAGCTATTTCCTTTTTCAGTGCCGTGCTACCTAAACATATTTTCTAGAAAGTATCATTTAGTGCAATTAAAGTTGTTTGAAATTCATCTTTTGCTTGCTCAGGGCCCTATCTCTAATTATGTGCATATTTCTTATGATTCAGGTAACTAGTCGAAGATTTAACTGGACAACTTGCCCGCAGTATATAGTGGTTGAGATTGGTGATGGTACCCATCGTTGTAGATATGCTCAGACTCCAGCCTTTGGATAGAAAACTGGAAAGATGGACGATGGGAGGTTCACTGACGTGCTCGTGGCGGGTAAATCACTGTTAGGAGCTCCATCGGGAGGCGGAAGATCTTCTGCTGAGCACGTGGTGAACTCAACTCATATCATATCTGACAGCAAGCCTTCCATGCCTCGTCGGAGACCCCATTACGGTAAGCCTCTAGTATACTGGTGGTCAATGGAAATCTCCAAACAGTGAAAAGAGTATCACAAGCTTCGCCGAGAAGTCCTGTGAGGGTGAACGTGAGAGGAGGCAGACACAAGGCTATCAGCATACAAATCAGCCAGGAAATAAATTCGAAAGCTAATTAACAAGAGTAAGACCCAATACTAGCAAGACCTCCTGAACGATATGAATAGAGATCCATGGGGCCTAGGGTACAAACTGATCATGCGGAGGATCAGCGCCCTAATGAAGCCCTGCTTACATGAAGCACAAAAGATGGACGAGATTGTATGGACTCTGTTCCTTACACATCCCGTCCGTGTCAATGCAGTCCACGATAGAACACAAGAGAAAAGCCCACCTTTCACAAGGATGGTACCGGAAGAGGCAGTTCTACCCACGAACACAAGGAAGGTACCAGTACCAGATGACCTACCTGCTGAAGTGTTGTAGCTTGACTACATTCTTTTTCCTGACTTGCTACTCATTGTGTTCAGCGCTTACCTGTATAATGGAGTTTTCCCAGAGTGATGTAAGGCAGCGAGCTTCGTGTTGATCAGCAAGGGAAAGAGAAATCCCAATTTGGCATCTGCATACTGCCCGTTTTGCATGCTATACACGACCAGGAAAGTGTTCGAGATACTCATCAAGGGAAGATTCACTGACGATATTAGTGGGGATCAATTTCCTTGGAACTATCGCTTTAGAACAGGATGCTCCACCATTCATGCAATTGGTGGTGAGCGTGGTTCAAAGAGCGGAAGATTGCAGCCGGAGCAACACACGGGTTGTGCTGCTGGTGAGGCTTGATGTCAGAAACACTTTCAGTTCCGCTAGATGGATAGATATTCTGGAAGCACTGCAAACCTCTTTTCAAGTTCCAGAGTATCTGATGCAGATACCTTGGAACTACCTGACAGATTGGAGCTTGCTCTATGACATGGAGGAGGGTCGACGTAGAATGGAAGTTACATCGGATGTTGCTCACGACTCCATCCTTGACTCAGACCTGTGGAAAATCACGTATGATGGGTTACTGAGACTTGAGTTGCCGGCTGAGTCGCGCTTAAATGGCTTTGCGGAAGATGTCGCGGCACTAATCGTAGGACGCATAGTTGAACAAGTGTAACTTAAACTTGGTATTCTAAAACGCCAAGTGATGGGCTGGATGACTGCTTGGGGATTTAGCCAAGCATTGGAGAAAACCAAAGTAGTCATCTTCACAAAGAAGAGGATCCCCAGAGTAAGGACAAGCAGCATTGGGGAAGTGCAAGTTGAGTCGAAGCTGGCTGTGAATTACAGGGTATTCTGATCAAATCAAGGATGAGTTTCCCTGAGCAAGTCAGGGTAATAACGGATAAGGCTGCGGTACTTATGTTGGCACTTAGTCGACTGATGGAACGCTATTCTCAGCAAGGAGCTGTACCGAAAGCACCTGGCACAGTTGTAGTGAGGAGGTGGGCTGAGGATAGCATCTGATTATCGGACACTTTCTGAGTCAGTGGTATTGGTGATTGCAAGCGTTATACCTATCGTGCGTCTTGCAAGAGAGCACCGTGTTCCGGTGTTCAGGGTGGAGGGGTCCCTTTTCCAGCATTCCCTATCCTTTTTTCCCTCCCACTGGAAGAGGAATTTCTGCAACCCGATGGTGCCTAAGGCATGAACAACGAGGCCCAGCCCGAAGTAATGTGTTAAACGGTTCCAGCCTAGATTTTAAGGTTAGCCGGAGACTAGAAGCTTTGGGTGTCCCACACTTAGGAAGTAAATAGCCTGCACGTTCCAACCACAACAAAAATGTAATGTACGCTTGCTTCTATTTTTCATTGCTGGTTTGCGGGAGCTTTCTGTCTGCATTACCTTTAATCTTTGATACAGAATTCAAATAAGCTCATCCAAGTTTCATTCTGTGGTCATATGTATAGCCCAGCTAAAATCCTGTGAATTATTATTCAGCCAGTCTTAAGGATCTGCATCAAACAATTTATCGTTCCATCTACAATATTCGTTTAAGGTTCTAGTGTTGTTATAAAGTAGAATAAAGAAAAACGAAGCCCTTTCTGGATCTTTAATTTTCTTCTATGCACATAAACAAAATTGTTATTTGTGTAATTATTTGAAAAGCTGATATTATTGATACTATTTTAAAGTACAATGTAGCCGATGAGAGTTAGTACACACGTCGAAACCACCTTCTTCTAACATTTTTCTTCTCTAATAATTTTTCAGAAAAAATTATTAAAAAATATGCAACTCATTCATGTAGCTACAAAGAATTTCATAAGTAATGTATTTGAAGTTCAAAAAACATTTCTTGAAATCGTATCGAAATTTACCCTAACTGTTTATTGTATATTCCAGAGAACGCCGTCGGATGCATGATTTAAATGACGCGCTCGACGAACTTCGCCGAGTTATACCTTACGCTCATTCACCTTCTGTGCGCAAATTATCCAAAATTGCCACTTTACTGCTGGCTAAAAACTATATACTCATGCAACAGAATGCGTTAGAAGAACTTCGGAGGTTGCTAACATATATTCAAAGCACAACGGGTGCAGCACCATTGGATCTAGGCTCATTTCCGGCAGCAGCAAAACTGCAGCAACTGCTACAAACACCTCAACAAGATCCCCCTAGTGGTGGAGTTAATTAAGAATTTTTAAAATTTTATTTACAAATTCATAAAGTACATTTATTAATAGTAATAACGAGTTTTTAGAGAAAAAAGTATTGTTTATAGAAATTAAGAGAGATTCTTGAATTTTTTTCTAGTCATCAAGTGATATTTGATTAAATGGAGATTTAGAAGTGATGTAATTTGTAATCTAGTCAAAAATATGATATGAATTCAAAGAAACTACAATTTAGCAATAAAAACGGTGCCAAATATAAAAAAAAAACTATCTGCATTGTTAATTCCTGTTCAATATGCTATTTTTTATTTATTTGTTTATTTATTCTATTATGCCTTTATTATTAAATATGTGTATTCTTAAATTTCAAGAGTATCACAGGAATTACCTATTATTTGTTCAAACCTATCCATTGATTCTCATTTTGATTCGAGCTCATAGGGCTAGAGGTTTTGACATTCCGAGCGTCATCCCAACATAATGCAACTTGACTGTTAAGTTAATCATCCCTATTCTAATGTAACCAGGTAGGGCCTCAGATAACGCTCCTGATTTTGTTGTCATTAAGTTGCCCATGCTGGTTCTATTGAGATGGATGATTGATTTAGAAAAAATCCGGCTCTAGTGATCAACTCTCATCATGGTGGGTAGCAACACTTTGGGATCATTTTGGGGATTGCACGTTGCAGCTGGAATAACGGATCCAAGTTTCAACCCAATAATCTTAATGTTTCATAGAAATAAGATAAAAATCAAAAACTCTGTTCAAAACATGCCCATCTAGTGTTTGACAATCTAATTTCCTTTTCCACTACCAAATAAGAGACAGATTTAACATATGAAGAAGAAATATGTAGATGCAAATTTTTACTGTGCTAAAAAACAGAGTTGGAGGCGCCATTTGCAGGAAGCGAAGGCCCGAGAGGGGCTGTACGGCTAAGAAGAAGAAGAAAAAACAGGGAAGTGGTGAACTGACCGGAAACACTGCTCCATTCTTCCCAGCAGCAGTATATCTGTCAAAAGATTCTCCTTCCTGTCAGCATCAGACAAGGAAAGTAGTATGATTACAATCGGTAGTATAATGGTATAATAAATCTAACTATGCTTCCCATTTAATCGAATATAATAACCAATCTAACGACAAATTCAAAATTCTACATCGCCCTTCTATGGGCAGATTGCTGAATCTATTGGACTCCATGGAAATTAATAACTTATGAAATACAGGACATTTACTCAACAGCCAAATTGATTTAAATAATTCACCGTTACCTAATAAATATATGTAATGATTATTTAATTACCGTACCTAGTGATGAATACTTGTGAGGTAATTATACGAGTATAAATACGTAATAATGTGACTTGTTATACGTAGTCGTCTGATGAAGATACTGTGTATTGAAATGCGCTACGACCACTAAAAAGATTGTGTAGATACAAAAATATTTTTTTACTTTTTTCATCATTTATAATTTCATTAATCCTATCGTACAGTTTTTTGCCGTTGCTCTGATCAAAGCTGAACTTAGGGGCATTTTCCTTTGAGACATGTCTTTCATCCCTTAGGGTTGTTCAGTCTCTTCATGCACTTCATTTCTGATTTGTGACACCCTTTTTGATGACGCTGTTGAATAGCTGCCACAATGTCCCTGATTGAATTCCCTTCTGCCTTGAACGAACAGACTGTGGATTCATTAATTTGAAATGTGGCCAATGGGGGAAAAACTTTCTCCGGCTCGTAACTTATCTAAAAATTTTATATGTTCACCAAGGGTGGGGACGTTTTTTTGCATTTTGCGAGAGAAAGTATCTTGCGACCCTATTTCCACGAGAGAATAGAATAAACTAAGGAGGAGAAAGAGCGAATTTGGAGGGAGGGAGGAAAACGTGTTCCGAGAATCAATAAGAGTTTGTGTCAGACCTATTTTTCAAAGAATTATTTTTGATGCAAAAATCGAATTCTTTACGCAAGTGTGGCGCGAATCTTAAATCTTTGCTCATTGTTTCATCCGTGAATAACGAAAGCCGCAAATGTCAAGATTGCGAGTGGTAAGGGATTACTGTGGTTGCTCCAAGAAGGGGCCAACAATTATGACTAAGCTATCAAAGTCCGTGTGGCTTAATGGTTAGAGCACTAAGCCCGTAAGCCGAAGGTCTCTGGTTCGAGTTTCGTTGGCGTGAACGAGATTTAGTTCAAGTGATTCTTCGGACGGACTATAAGCCTGTCCAGTTATGATACGCGCTGTTTTAAAATCAGAACGTATCGCAGCTTGGTGGACGAATACACGGCCAAAGCGTGATAATGATCATATTACTTTGTGGAGTGCCGATACATTCGATCATGACAATGAGATACTCTAACTATCTCTAAGCGAAGGCCCGAAAGGGGCTGTAGTGCTATGAGAAAAAAAATCAAAGACACACCATGGAATGCTCTATACAGGAAGAAAGGAACTCCGCATAGCCTCTGCCATGAAAAAAACAGCATAGTGGAGAATAATAAGATTAAGGAACGTAACATACTATTGGAAGATGTTGCTCGCATCCATATAAATGGGCCTCACGTACTGGAGTTAACTGAATGCAGAGGAACTGAGAGCTTGGCTTCAAGAGTAAGCACCAGTAATGTTATTTAGTTATTTGTTATTTATCCTATGCAGATATCCTACGGAAAATTAAAGAAGTGACAAAATCAGATGACACTGAAGCATATAGCCAGTCAGATCCATAGGACTTCTAGTGGAATTCAGATAAGATGAAACAAACAAGGAATCTTTTCATGATGTGGTCAAAAAGCTCCTTGTTGAGAAGGTGACACTTTCAAGTCCATGGTGACTCTTGAGATCAGGGGCCTTATCTATGCTAAGAATTTGGCCATTAACAAGGGTTTTCCTACTCTAAGTAGGGTAAAGGTTAAGTTTTTTGAGGAAAATAACATCCATCGACCCGATCTCGAATGACTCCAAACTATTATTAGCTATGAAAAAATATAAACAGTTTGGGCTATTAGCTAAGCAACTTTCTTGAATTCCCCAATTTTTTATCTTTGATACTAAGGTCTCCGAAGCCGAAAGCAGGCATATTGCTTATGTCCAGTATAACAAGTGTTGTTCCGGCCACCATTTCCAGGACTTGCTTTAGCCTTCGGTCAAGTTGAAACACGTTAATTCAAATACGTTCATTCAATGGGCACCATGCTAACAAATTTAATTAATAATTAATTAACTAAGTAGAACCAGATCGGTTTTCATGTCCCTCACAAACTGATCAAGTAGATCATAAGAGTTTATGCTTCGGTTTGAATTCTCTCGTAAATTACGGCTCATTGAAGTAGCACTTGGTCTTGATTAGGGTTTCCTTGAAAATACGGCATTTTCTTATCCCTAGGAAGTGATTAAGATCGTCAGATCTATGGATAGTGTGCAAATGCCTTAGTAGGCTCATCAACAGCATTAAAGTCCGCTGTTGTCAAAATCTCGTAGATGACCTGAAAAAGCTCCGGGGGCCTGGGCTATAAGTTAGATATGCAGAAGCTTGGTACCCTACACGTATCTTGCCTATATCAAGTAGAAAAGATGAACACGGTAGTGTGGGCACTATTCTCTTCATATTTTGTACCTGTGAAGGCTTATCACCACAAAATACCAATGGATGTCCTCTCCTTACCAGGAAGGAAGTGGAAGAGGTAGTTTTCTCCGTGAAGGCAAAAAGACGTCAGGACTAGATGGCGTTCAAGCTGAGATGTTGAAGCTTGTTTGGATTAACTGCTTAGAACCTTAAATGCTTAATTGCCTGAAGGGGTGTTCCCCGAGTACTAAAAAGTGCTAGGCTCACTTTAGTTAGCAAAAAGAATGGAAGTCCCGAGTTCTCATGTGCACACCACCCGTTAATTATACTAGATAGTTCTGGAGGAATTCATTTGGACTCACATTCACAATTCATGCTTCTAAAAACCTATCTCCTCAGTATTACGGCTTTAGATAAGGGTGCTCCATTATTGATGCGATTACGGAAGTTCCAGTGACTCCAGCGAGCAGAGGCTCATAGCTGGTCTACCCAATAGGTAGTTTTGCTAATGACACTTCCATGTTTCAGAATACCTGATGCGGATTTTGAAAGGCAATCCAAGAAACTGGAATCTACTGTACAAAATTAAGGGAGGTCAGTGCAAGGCAGAAATTACATTAACTATTGTGTAAGGCTCCATCTTTGGCCCAAATCTGTGGAATATCTCTTACTATAGGCCACTGAGGCTTGAGCTGCTGAATGAGTCACGGCTTATTGGCTGCGTGGATATTGTGGCATTAGACGCCAATTTAGGGACAGGATTAAGCCAAGCACTGAAGAAAACTGAAGTGGATAGCCTGACAAAGATGAGAATCGCCAGACTGAAGGCGATTAGTATCGAGAAATGCTGGTCGAACTAATAACTACAAGTATCGTATCTAAACTTACTGATAGACTCAAAACTGAGTTTATCCGAGCAAACTGAAGCCAAGATTGATAAGACTGCAGTGAGCGTATCGGCTCTCAGTTGACTAATAGCCAATGTAGGAGTCCATCTCAGCAAAGATATGATTTTTATTGAGCGCTGCGTCATCGGTGCTGCTGTACGGATCTGAAATATGGTACAATGCTCTCAGCAAGGAGCCATATTAAAAACGCCTGAAGTAGGTTCGGAGATGAGGAGTACTGAGGATTGTATCAGCATATCAGAGTCTCTGTACCAGTGGTGCTGGCCATCGCAGGTATGATATCGATCACCCTCTATCCCAGAGAGTGCAGCAAACACAAAGGCCATAGAGATGATGCTCACTAAGCGATTGATAACAATGGTGATTGAACGACATGAATTGAAGATGAACCGCACGGCTCACCAGCGTTGTGAAGCCATGGCTTACTCAAAGGCATGGCACATAGATATAGAGAGTACTGGATCCGCAACCGGTCGTGAGAGCCGAAGCAATTGGCAACCTGCGCTAAAGTTGTGTGAAGCTGAGGTTTGAGGCGATATGCTTTTAATTTAGCACTCTATTCACGGCGAAACACGTTCACATTTAAAAAGTTTTTAATTTTAAAGATCGCGCGTACGTAATCGGAACTTTAATTCGCTGTTTTAATTAAAAATTTATGAAATTTCCATCCGCTTTGACACATGAGTTTTCCCGCGTGGTTCGCGCACTTTTCGATTTTCTTTTGCTTTGACGTTCGAGTTTTCCGTGAGAGTTGTTTGTTGTTTATACTCAAACTGAAATGAAATTTCGTTGGTGTGCGCGGGTGTCAGTGGGGGAAGCGATTCTTCTGAAGAGAGAAAAGAAAAACCTGTGTGGAAACAAAGGGGAAGGAGAAGCAGAGGGAATCACATAGTTTCGAGAGCGTAAGTTATTTATAACTTATTTATGTGGCAAATTTGCTTCTCACATGGACGAGTACACAGATTCTAGTTGCTCGTCCATTTGTTTATATGTCTTTGGCATGGCAACTCTTACTCAAATGCATGGCAATGCTGATTTCTACCTGACTCCGCTTTTGAGCAGGCGTGGATGTTTTCAGTTGTACTTGCGTAAGATTGGTGAGACATCATTTGCAAACTGAATGTTTTATGCAGGAAAGGAGACAACTCCTGCCATACGTGTTTGTCCCAAACTCGGGGCATAAATAAGCCTCCCCATCTTTGTTAGTACCAACCAAGCTTTCCATCACTATTACTTCGTCGCACAAAGCTCGTCCGATCTGCATTCACATCTTGCCGTTTTCGTCAAGTGACAATTTTTAGTGCATCGACATAATGGGGCACACAAAATAATGTGAATTAATCCTTTCATGATTATCTTTTACAATTCATGATCAGCTCTTGGAGATAAAAGATTCATATAATACGATACATTAAAAATAACTCTGAGTAATCGTCTCTTCAAGCTAATCTATTGTCGTTTAAGTGAGCATTGGAAGCTTTAGAATATTTTCATTGTAATGCCGTGACGAATCCTAATGTAATAATGATGCTTTCAGTTTCTGTAATGTTTGATCACTGCCATTGCCTGCCTGCGCTCATAATTATTTTACGCACACATGCATAGGCAGAGGACTACACGAGCCGAAAGAAAGAATGCGAGCGGGTCCAGAGGGAGAGTAGAAAGCATTAGACTCATAAGCATCTGCAGTTGAGTCATAGCATATAGACTAACAAGCAAGTTCACCAGCTGATCAGCCAAATTTAAAGAGAGGGAAAATGTTTGAATGAAACAAGCGATAAACTTGCACAAGATAGAGAGCGAATTTATCATCATTTGTTTCCATTTGAGATAAAACGTGAAAGCGCTATCTACTTGGGACTAAGCTTTCATATGGAAAATCGATTTGCTGTAGTGTTTTCATGTACGTACACTTAATGAAAGGGGAATCTTTTGCCTATCTAATCAAAATAAAAGCTCATCGTATTGCATTCCATTCAAGGGCCTAGGCAGGGCAATATTTGCCGTGCCTATCTCTTTCTTACATTTTCCCATGAAAGCGTTTGCAATCGCTTATACATACTCAAATCGATTTTTGAAGGTTGAATACCGTTAGGTTGGGAATTTGTTCTGTTTGAACTCGCTTGTTAGCTCATACGCTCTGGTTGAGTGTAGTGTAAAGAGCCGATATAAATGTCCGTAAAGGAGTGCAGTGACGAGTGAGCGAAGATGTTGGTGCGCACCAAAATTGGCCTTGTCTGAGGACGCGTGAATGCGGTGGTAGGCTAGTGTTGTGGTGTCGTGAGGTGAGTTCTTTTCCCCAGCGCAAGGGCCCACTACAAAAAAAAAACGCATTCACGAATTACCTGTTGTAGAATTAGGATCCACTGGTGGAAACGGTAGTCTCGTAGCCGATAGCTTAACTTTCTCGCTCTGACGCAGTGTCTCAAACCGAAGGAATGAACTTTTGTATGGAGTTTCATTGATTTTTCCTAAACAAAGTAGCACTGCATATACACAAAAGCGACGGTCGCGTGCACGGTATGATTAAAATCACGCTTAACACCCACAAATAATGTGCGTATGCAAAACGCCACCACTAACAACTTTCAATTGACTGCTGTACGTGCAATTTGTCCAACCAACATCGTCCGATTGATAAACAAAAGCATGAGGATGTGCACGCGTGCGGTACTACAACAGTTTGTAAACCAGTAGGGAAGATTTTTTCTGGATATTTTCCTCCTTGACCAGCCAAAATTAAAGCCTTTATCCTGGCATATTGCGTTCGTTTTTATCATCAATGCAAAATGATTTATACGTTCACCTCTCTGGTGGAATAAACGCCGCAGGATACTCAGCACTGGCCAAAACACTTTGTAATAGAAAGAGCACTGCCTTAAATCCTTCTCTACTTCTCTATTGCGAATCATCCACTTTTTTCCACTAAATACAAATCAAAAGGTGCTAGTTGCACGAAATACAGGGGCGGCAATTAGACGAAGAAAATTTCCGACGCGATCAATTTTCTTCCTTGCCTTGGGGAAATCGCCAATGCAGCCACAATGGGCAGCTGATTTCGTGACCGTGATTTTTCCACTTTCTCAAAGGTAATCCCACTCGAACCTTGTCATCCCGTTGCGCTTCCCGCTTTGATGTAACAGAGAAGTCAATACACGGTGAATAAATTGCGCCAAAACCTCATCCGACGTCTTAACGGTGGATCTGAATCAGCCCTGAATGTCACAAGGGAATTTGATTTGTTTCGCTTATTTTGTACAAACCCTTTTGAGTCCACGGTGACAATCAAACTGGGATTGTATTGACTTGATTGTATTGATTGGCAGCAATTTGTTAATGATTACAATGTTTGGGCTTATTGTCGCGCATATTTGCTGCGGATTATGGTCACTATCAATTGGAACACAAAGAAAACTTAGTTTTTCACAAAATTCAAGCGAAATTTTCCGTTATGATTACCGACGACGGCTTGGAACCGCGCACGACAGATAAAGAGGAGAAGATTGCACAGCATGAATCAATTTCACTAATGTGAATTCGGTCGCGATTCGTCGATATGGTTGGGCTAGGGCAAATAGGGCAAATTGCAATGCCCTTTTATTGCGTGACCACACGAGACCGGCAACCACTGGAGCAAGGGCAATACAATAATCAAAAAATTGCTTTGTCACAAGAGTTTTAACTTCGATATAGATTTTATTAGTGTGAAAATGTTAAGCCGGCTCACACAAATCGCGATGTCCAAAACGTCTGGCGATAACACGGAGACCTCCCCCTCACCAATTATCTCATTCGCGAGCCCTTTGCTTGCCGTCAACGGTTATTTTCCATTGGCGAACTTTCTGGTTGCAGTCGACGGTTATTTTACATTGACGAGATAACACAATTCATCTTTCTATGTTGTGTTACAAAGGAAGTTGCCGTCATTGAATTTGAATCGGAATTTATAATTTTTTTATTTAATATTCTTACTCTTTTTTTGTTTTTAAATTTATAATTAAAATTGGATGATTTGTAAGGATGTTTTTCGAGCAGGTTGCTTAGGCAACTGCTCGATTTCGACATGAGTCTACATTACATTATTTTTGTGATTGATCAAATTTGTTGTAAGTTTTTGATTTGATTTTTGTGGTTTAATCCACAAAAACTAAATTATACATTTTGCTCAGAACCTTGGATAGAATATTAAGATGTTGTATTGACGATTGACTCCAAATATCTACTTCATAATGTAATTTTGTCAGTACAAATGCATTTAGAACAAGTTTCTTACAACAAGGGATTAGCTCATTTAGCATTACTCAGTATACGCCATATGGAGATAATCTCATTACATCTCGCTGTGGTGTATCATAAAAACAAGACAAGGATATGCATGAATAAATTGATTAATAAGTGAAAAATATATATTTAAAACTATAATGGATTTATACTAGAACTATTATGCCACACCCTTTGAGGAGGATACCTACTAGTTCCTTCCGTCCGTCTGTCCGTGCGTAACTGCAAGTTTCCTCAGAAATTATAAAAGCTGCAATCATCAAACTCATCATCAAAGATCAGAAAAGGTGATATTAACCCCCTTTTTGATTAGGTCTAATCAAAAATTTCAAATTTCAGTAAATACCAACGCCACCCATACAGCCCCAAAAAGTGGATGCAACTTCGTAATAGGTACTCGGCTTTTAGAGCTTTTGACCTGTTTTTTTTTTATGCTGATTGAACAGCTATTGACAGCTCCTACGGGACGTTAGTACGTTAGTTACTTTTCTTCTGGAGGTGAATAAGTAGGCGTTGGTAATTCGCATGCGATTCCGGCATTTGCTACTCTTGAAACCAGGGCAGATCATAGATCGACAGATAATTTTCAAGTTTTACTTAATTATCACATTTATCATGCAACTTTTCGCCACTTAATTACTTTTATACTATCCAGGATTAATAACAGCACATTCCTATCCTAGCGCCAAAAAATCATTTCGTTTTGGAAAACTTCCCGCCAAAACTTTCAGATATAATTGTAGCAGTATTCTCGTTTATTTTTTCGTTTGATTGTGTCATATTTCAAGTCATTTAGATTTATTTTACGTACATATACTGTAGTGACTTTATTTCAGAGGCAAAATAATTTGCTTTCAATTTAACTCCTATACTTTTATCAACTAATTAAACCATAATTATATTTAGTTAAATTGTTTTTTCTAGTCATGACACATACCTGTTTCTATCCAAGGCTCATACCTACATTCAGAGTCCCTATCCATTCCAAAAGTTCGTTGATACAAGTCATGTCGAAAAAAGTCCGAGTTGAAATTTGACTTCGTCCTCCAAATTTCGTTTCTGTACTGCGGAAAAAACGGGATATCCGAGTTTTAAAATCCATTCAAAGGACTCGCCGACATCGTTTGTGCAAAAAAGTTGGAAAAGAAAAGTGGATGTTATCTCCAGCGCCATTTAAACTTGAAAAGACCTCGACTATGATTCCGTCTGTGACGTTCGGAAAAGTGTTGAATTTTCGAAGTGAATTGGTCGGAATGAAGTGACGCAAAGTCACCGAAATCCATAAAATAAAGAAATACTCGAGAATTAAAATCAAAAGTGTGCTTAGTGAACGGATCATTACAAAGTGCTATGTAATTGACACGATAATACGCATTGCGATTATATATTGTACGAATTTTCGCCGGGGAAGCAAAACGAATAAGCAAAGGAATTTTGTAGAACTCATTCGAGAGTGGGCGCCCGTCGGGAAAAAATAAATTTCCACTGGAAAATCTTTTCGATTTTAATAAACATCCCTGCAAAGTGAGCCTGGGTATCAAATCATAGAATGAGATTTACGAAGAAAAACTGTTGAAACTATTATAAAGGTGAGTTCCAAAAACCCAGTCAGATTTCGTTGAATTGCGCCTAGACGTGCGTCATAAAATCCGAGCCTATTTTGCTTAGAAATAATTCAAGTGCTGATATCCTTGTACTTTAATTTATCTAATAATTGCAAGCCTGATCTTAAACAGATGCTGATGATAACCTGGGGATACGCAGTAATTTCACAACCATACGATAGCTGGCCGTATCTGGAACTAAGCAGTGCTGATTAATTTTTCTTATCGTCGGTGATCCTTTAAAAACCATTTGTCAGAATGATTTCATTAATGAAGGCCAGTAAAATCATATAGTATAAATTTATTTCAAAACGATTGAAGTAAGACGTACGAAAAACTTAAGAGTAATGGTGGTTTGGTATTTTTCGATCACATAACAACCTCAATTCAGGCGAAAAATTAAAAACTTTCTATGGGAAGCACATTTCAGTATGCTTTCGTCGCCACTATTATCATTTGTGGGACGATAACCACTTATGGCCTCGGCCTCAAGGATTAGTCGCCTCCAATTATCGCGGTCGTCAGCTTCCCTACTGGATACCTTCGTCAGCTTCTCTACTGGATGCTTACCTTCTGCTCTGCGTATTCGCGATCGCTTGGTTAGTCGGTGCTGTGTGAGACCAAATTGTGCAATTGTGCATCGTGTTCAAATATTTTTGGGGCCCTTTCGGAAAAAAGGCAAAGACCCTGCATTCACAGCAGCACAAATATGAGTGATTTTATCCTGTGTGCCAGTCTATCTAATGTATTTATCTGTTGTTCTTTCTCGTCCTTTTTGATGCGCTTTCTAGCACTGCCTGGATGATAGCCTAGGCAGACATGCAGTATAGGAACCTAGTATACTATGTTAAGCCTAGTACACCACCTTCTGAAACCTAGTATAAACATAGTATCAATAGCAAGATAAATTTCCAGCATAAGTAAAAATTTTCCTGTATAAAATAAAATAAATTGATTTTTGGACATGAGACAAGTTTACCAAATATTGGTGCTTACCGAACCATTTCGCATGCAAATATTTGAAAAATATAGCTGGAAACCAGATAAATTTATCATTTGCTGTTTTTTTTTAATACCTCCATTCCCTACGCACAACGCTCGTGCGATCTACATTCACATTTAATATACGACGCATTCAAAAAGTAGCTGTCTCTTGACATCCGATTTCATTTGACAGTTCATACCAGGTTTATTTTTCAGCCACAGAACCTTGTTATTAAACAATCAAAGGGTCGCCGTAAACAACGGCCTACTACAGGGAGACGTCCGAAACCCACTCCTGTTTAACCTATACACAACCGCTCTACATCAGCTTGCTAACGAAAGGACCACTGTCCTACAATCTGCCGACGATTTCCTCATGCTTGTAGAAGGAAGAAAGCTCCCTCACACCGTAGGCGCCTTGTAAGCTAAACTAAATGACTTCAGCAGAACTTATGACGTACTGGGCTTGAAAGTAAACCCGGCCAAAGCACAAGCGATAAATTTTTTCAAGCATGAACACCCTCAACATAAGCGGAGGTCAGATCGTATGGCAGAACAGCATATTTTACCTTAGTAGAAGAATAAACAGGACAGGATTCTCAAAGAATAGAATAATGAAATCATCAATAAACAGAACCAATAAAATCTTATCCGCATGTTGTGCAGACCAATGAATAATTTCAAACCAAATAACGCCCTAAATCTATACAAATCCTTAATCAGACCTAAACTTGAATATGGAATTACTACCTTTGCAAATGCCCCAAACTATTTTTTCGAAAAAAATGATGTGGTCAAAGCTAATGTACTAGAACTCTGCCTTGGACCCCCGCGTAGTACCGCCAATTTACAGAGATTTGAAATTGCTGAAGAGTTCATGATTAAGGTTAGAGCCGAATGGCTCACAGCCAGACGTTTAATACTGGCCCGATATAGGGCCTGCAGTTTTGCCCATGTTTATCAGAAATTTAAGGCCTCCTTCAACGAAATGATTCCCACTATCGCGGTCAGTAGACCGCCAAACTTTAATGTATTTCTGGACACGGTGACACCCTTTTCAACAATAAATTTACCTCCAACGTGGAGCAACTAAGGAACAAATATCAGCTGATCTTTATTGCCGATGGAGCAAAAAACATTGCCGGTGTTGATGGTGCCTATTTCAACCTCACAAACAACAAGGTCTCTACTTTCAGTCTAAATGAGCACGTTTCTGCACTTAACGCCAAGCTGGACGTTATTTTGGCCGCCCTGAAGGATCCTGTTGTAACCTCGACCACCGTGTTGAACTTGTTCACAGATTCCAGGGTCGCACTCCTTAGCATCCAAAATAACATAAACCGTAAGAAAGTAATTTATGATATTCTGGCAGGTTATTAATACCACCGAATATAATATTTAACCTTCTATGGCTCCCTGGGCATAAAGGGATAGAGGCGGCTTCGGTAGCTGTTTTCACACTAAAGAAGGGGCTAGGAGAGGCCTACTGGGACACACCCACTTGGAGCAGGATGATATGGATATTATCGCCTCAAGCATTAAACGTGACTGGAGAAATCGTTGCCTAGAGAAAGGACGTGGACTTACTGGGTGTATTTGAAAAAGAGCCCACCACTTGAGAGGCGCAACAATGGTTCCACACCCTGGAGATCAGCAGCCCTGCCATTAAATCAATGAATAGAATTCTATTCAACAAAGGATATAGCAACTTGAGACTCTTCAAGGCAAAATGCGTGGATTCTCAAATGTGTAAGTCCTGCAACGAAGTGGATGTCCTTGATAACAAATTTTGCAGATGTGGTATATTACATACGAAACAAACAGAGACGAGTTTGACTTCTTTAACAATTTCATAGGATATCCGTAAGGGATATCCTGATAAAAAATGACATGAAGTTGATCGTTGAGTTTGGAACTTATATTGACACTGCAAAGATTAAGATTTAATAAACGACATGATAAATGGTCTGGCTCTTGGAGATTCTTCGGTTTGCCTTTTTAGGTTATTGATCTTTTTTGATTATTCTCCGAATTTTTCAGTGTTTTTGACAATTCCTTGGATAGGAATGCGTATACCCTGTTTATTTTTTAGATTTTTAACTACTCGTAACTGGCATAGAAATGTCCCTTTCACCCTTCTATCAAAAACGGGCCACACAAAATCAGTAGAGAAACAAAGAGTTTGTTTTTTCACCTCACTATATAATTTTGTTTTTATACAGTTTTTACCACATAGTTTTTATCTAAAGATCACATCGGCTATTGTCTTGTTTTAAATACACTTAAAAGAGGGTCACAGTAGTTCACTCCGGCCTGATCCTCTAACTACCATAACATACTGACATGATCCGAAGCCCACCTTTTACCACTAACAAGTTCTTCGCATGCCCGTGTTTTGGGCTCAGTATGTGAACCAGTCCTGCAGCAGCAGACAACGTATCGAACTCGCTGGCCAGTGCCTTATCTTAGCGCAGGCCATGTTTGGGGCCGGACCTATCACGCAATTTTTAAAAATACCAGGTTTATACTAGATTTGCATGTGTGTCATGGTTACCTACTATACTGATGCCAAGTTTCGTTCTATACCACATGTCTGTCTAGGCTTTAAGGGAAGCTGTCCTCACTTTCAAGGTTTTAGTCTCCCAATGTTAGATTTGTCGTTCCATGTCTGAATTATGAAATTGATTGACCGCAAGGCATCTGAATTAGAACTTGCCATAATGTTGCTTTCGGCGCGATCTACCAATATGCGAACTAATATGCCATGGTGTGAAACGTCTCTACACTTTCGGTATCAGACTATACCTTATTTAAATAAAGCCACAACGCTCTTCGGCCGTGCCTTTAAAAAGTTTCGAAATTTCCGTCAATGTTAAGAGAGAGGGAGGCTCTAGGGTTGAGCAAAACGGCCAAATTTAATTAGCCAAGCTGTTCTCATGGGTCAGTGCAACAGCTGATGGAATCGTGATTCAGTTCAGCTTTTACAAAAACTTCTGTAATAATTTAAACAAACAAAAATTGGAGCTCTGAATCCATTCACCCTAGAGAGCCACATGGGATCAAGAGGTACACGTACAGATCGAAAACTGCAGAGGGGAATGGAATTGAAATGTTTCGGCGTGGTACCAAAACTGACGTAAGATAGGAACCCATATGACAGCAGCGCTTACTACCACACACATGGCCATTAGTAGGTCAACTTTGCTGGCTAACTTACATGGCTTTATATGAAGAATTGTGGAAGTGCCAACGAAAATTCGAGGTTTTGTACGGTTTAGAGACGGATTTCTACAGTGAAATCAAGATGGTCCGCGGAGAACACAATAGCGCTCTTAGTGAAGTGAAAATTATTTCAGTTCTTATTGTCGTTTAATTTTTATCGCCTTCCAAAGTTAATGAATAGAAGTTTGTTTACTTCTCTGAGCTATCAGTGGGATGTGCAAAACATGTGCTTCGTTTGCTCGTCTTGAAAAGTTTAGGAGTACAGTAGACAGTGCAAGATGAATTTTAAGCATGAATGGAATACGTTTCGTACGTTTTCATATAATGCGTAACACGCCTCGCTGCAACCTGGTTGACTCACCGAGTATCGAGCAAACCTCTGCCAAGCCTGTAAAGCAAACATTCATCAAGGTAGAATCGACGCTTTTGCAGCGAAGTAATATTGAGGATGGATAAGCGTAATTCATAATAATTGTAGAGAATCCGGAACTTCAAGAAGACAATCCAGGTAAATCTTTTCTGTACAGCTTCTAGCGTGAACTTCAAACACTTAGAATGAGGCGAACAAACTGGCGAACAGCATTCTAGGATAGGATGAACCAAACTAGAATATAATTTAACACACCATAAATGATCGAAAATATTGGGTGTACAACTTAATAACCGTCCGTACTAATTTTTTTTTTTTTTCCTCTACCTAACCTTCGTTAGGTGTGTATTGGCTATGGCTAATTAGCACAAGCCACCGATGTATCGATTAATGTCCTCTAGGGACTTATGGTAATATAATGCTTTTTTCTATTTTTTCTTTATTTGTTTTGTGATTTTACTGTGTTAATGTGTTATTATCCGTTTGGAATGGTTAATAGATTTTTGGTTTAAGTGTTTTTCTTGGAAGGTTAAAAGTTAGTTTTTGGGACTTGAGAGGACCATTCGCGTGAATTTAAAGTTCTAAATTTGCTTCTTCAAGAAAGTCGATTAATTGAGTTAGTGCTTTCTCGTTGTTTTTATTGAAAAATTTTGCTATTGGATAGTTATTTTGAAAGATTTCATACTTGTTCCGTAGAGTTTCAAAGTGGTCACAGTTTAGAATTCTGTGTTCAAGATCGTCTGTTATGTCGCACCATTTGCATCCTTGGGATGGAACTATTTTTGCTTTTTTTAATCTTTTGTGATTGTAGGCTCGGTTGAGTAGAATTCTGTTAATTTGCTTTTGCGTGTTGCTGCTTGGTGTGAAATCATGGAACCATGGTTTGGTTCTGTAAATAAGGTCCGTTTGTAGCCAAGGGCTGTACGCTAGGTTTATGATGTTTTTTTCGGTAGTATTCATGCCATTCTATGTTGATGGAGTCATTAATCATTCTGATAGAGGCGTCCCATTCCAGAAATGAGTCGACTTCTTCTCCTTCTATAGTGGCCAGTTTAGCTGCTTTGTCAACCAATTCGAAGCTGTGGAACTTTTCCACTTTCGGTATCCAGTATAATAATAGTAGTGCGTTGGGTCTATTGTTGATTGTTTTTCTGATTTTTTCTGTAATGAGTTTATGGTTTGTGTTGTTTATGATCTCGTTTATTGTATTTTTGGCGTCGGTCCGTACTAACAAATCTCGTGAAAGCTGGAACTTTATATATATGTCATTTTGAAGGTACATTTGACAGCTATCAAAATCAGTCAACAAAACAATTTTATCTTTGTACATTATTATTATTTTTCACGATGAATAACGTCATATGGAGAAGAAGACAGCATTTGCGGGAGGTTCGGTTGGGTCATTTTTTTGCAAAGAAAATTGCTGCGGAAAGTCATCGTTTGCTTGTAGAAGTTTATGGCGACGATGCTTTAGCGAAGACACAGTGTTTTGAATGGTTTCAACCCTTCAAAAGGCCCGATTTTAACATCAAAGACAAAGAACGCCCAGGACAGTCAAAAAAGTTTGAAGACGAAGAATTGGAGACGCTTCTCGATGAGGATTCGTGTCAAACGCAAAATGAACTTGCCAAATCGTGGGGAGTGACTCAGCAACCCATTTCGAAACGTTTGAAAGCCGCCGAATACATTCAGAAGCAAGATAATTGGGTCCCCTATGAGCTGAAGCCGAGAGACGTTGAACGGCGCTTCTGTATGTCTGAAAAATGCTGCTTGAGCACCATAAAAAAAAATCATTTTTGCATCGGATCGTGACTGGGGATGAAAAATGGATCCATTATGACAATCCCAAGCGCAAAAAGTCATACGTGAAGCCCGGCCAACCATCCAAATCAACGACGAAGCCAAATATCCATGGCGCCAAGGTTATGCTGTGTATTTGGTGGGATCAGAAGGCGCCGTTATATTATGAGTTGTTGAAATCGGGCCAGACAATCACACCGAACTGTACCGAACACAATAAATACGTTTGAAGCGTGCCATCATCGAAAAACGCCCGGAATATGCGACCAGACACGAGGCTATAATTTTTCATCATGACAACGCTCGGCCGCATGTTGCAAGACCCGTGAAAAACTATTTGGAAAATAGTCGATGGGAAGTTTTGGTCCACCCGCCTTATAGTCCGGACCTTGCTCCGTCTGACTTTCATTTATTTCGCTCGATGCAAAACGCCCTCACCGGAATACGCTTCACTTCAGAGCAAGGCATCCGAAATTGGATAGATTCGTTTTTGGTCCCCAAGCCGGCGCAATTTTTTTGGGATGGAATTCATAAATTGCCTGAAAGATGTGGAAATGTTGTAGCTTCCGATGGACAAAACTTTGAATAAAATATATTGTAAGATTTTTCCACAATAAAGCATCAAATTTCGCTAAATAAATTCCGGTTATTAAGTTGTACACCCAATAAATATTGGAATTTCTTAAGATCAAGCCAGCAATGCGAGAGGCTTTAGAAATAATTTCAGAAATATGAGTGTCGAACTTCAACTTAGAGTCGAAACTGATACCTAAGTCTCTGGAATGTGTCACTGTACTTAGGTACGAATCATTGGAAGCTAAGAGGACTAGGGTTATTAGAAAATGAAAGATGAATGCACTTAATAAAAGCTGGTTATAAGAATTCCGTGATAAAATGGCATCCAAATCTTCTTGAAGCAGGGCACAGGCATCGTTAGACGACACTACTTTAAAAACTTTAACGTAATCTGCATATAGAAGACATGAGGAGTTGTGTAAACAAAGTGAAAAATAGTGGGCCAAGAATGGGTCCTTGAGGAATACCTGAAGACGTATAGAAGGGGATGGAAAGACAGCCTTGAAAAGATACCTGACTAACACGATTGGATAAGTAAAAGGATAACCAGTGGAGTAAATACTCAGGATGTTAAGAAATTTGCTAAACAAAATATTTTGATTCAATAGAGTGAATAAAAACTTTGAAAAAATGCAAAGCAGTGATTGGGGGATCAAAAGATTGATTATCGAATCCAGGTCTCCTACGAATCAAATGCGCACCAAAGTTCTATAAGAAAGGCGATCAACTGAGGGGAATAATTTTCGCGGCAAGCGCTATCGATCGGATGTGATACTCTTGAAAGTTTGTGTATCAAAAAACGTTCAAGGTTGCTTAAGGGGGGTCTCCCTATACAAGAGGAGGATTAATAGACATTTTTTTAACCAAAGATACGCATGTATGGTATCAAATCAAAGGTTTTGATGAGGATTTTCCACAATACGAATTGCATCGAGAGGTACAAGGGAAGAAAAGGCGTATAAAAAGATATCTCCAAGCAAAACTTGTGGGTACCCTTAAATTCAATGAAATTCGGGATTTAGATTTTGTCTTCTATCTTGTTCACGTTCTTTTGTGAATGGCTCGGTATTTTTGCCTGATGAAAGTCTTTTAGGCGCTGTCCGTTCAGACTCGGTATCTTCGTATAGGCTGCGCTTATTGGTCCTCTGTGAGCCAGCTCCCGGCCGATTTGGACATTAAATCCCTCTGAAAATCATTTTAACGCTGTTTGTGGGCAGTATGACCATGGTGTGTGTTCCAAGGTGCTGCAGAAACCATTCTTCACCTTGAAGTCGGTTGGAACCTATTGTCCATAATACGAGTGTGGTCCGATTAGTACTTAGCCTATAAAAGAAAAACGAAAATTTTGAAAAAGTGGGGACACACGACCCAGCGATACTCCAACTTCTTTAACCCCTCTGAAAAATACGTTTTCTCGAGGTCCGCGAAGTAGGCCTCCGTGGTGGTGATGACCTCGTCATTCGACTCAATTTTTTGCACAGCAATTGACTTTTTCAAGTTTGGATACAAAAAGAAGTCGCACAGGGCCAAATCTGGAGAATACGGTGGATGGGGTAGCAGTTTGTAGCCCAATTCGACTAATTTGGCCTCGGCGATGGCGGAGGTGAAAGCCGGTGCGGTGTCATGGTGGAAGAGCACTTTTTCTTCGCCAAATGTGGCCTTTTTTTCTGCGATTCGGCCCAGTAAATCGGCGTTGATTTGGCCCAGTAATTCGGCTTCGAATCGGCCCAATAATTCAGCATAGTAGAGCCCTGAAACCGTTTTGCCTTTCTCCAAGTAGTCGATGCAAATCACACCTTGTGAATCCCAGAAAACGGTGGCCATCGCCTTTCCGGCCGATAGAACAGTCTTCGCCTTCTTCGGAGCACGTTCGCCGGATGAAGTCCACTATTTCGACTGCTCCTTGGTCTGGTGTGTACCAGTAGTGCCATGTTTCGTCGACAGTCACAAAACGACGCAGAAACTCCTTCGGATTGCGCTTGAACAGCGTCAAACACTGCTCTGAAGTGATTTCACAGTTGCGTTTGTTGCCAGAGTGAGCAAACGCGGCACCCATCGCGCCGACAGCTTTCTCATGCACAAAATTTAATGCAGGATATGACCCACGCGGTCTTATGAAATGCCTATTGTATCAGCTAACTCGCGTACTTTCAATCGTCGGTCGATTCGTCGAGTGCGATTCGGATGAAATTTCAACAGTAGCTGTCTACGAGAATGTACTACACCATAGTGAATCTCTCTTGCGATAGTGGCGCCATCGGGCGATGAGACCAAGAACTTATCGGCCCGCCCTGGCCCGGCAGATTAGATTCCTGCACTGCGTGTACTCGTATATTGGCCTTAGATATATTTTTTTTTTTCATCTCATTCAATAGTGTCTGCAGTGTTCCTTGCATAGTATAGAGATCTTATGTAGCGTGTTCCGAAAGAGTCGTTCGTTCTTAGATGCGAGTGTCGTTGCCGTTTATCCGAGCTAATCCGACGCCGATTTATTGGTATCATGACATGATAATACTAAGTGGTGAGTTGTCAGCGCTTCGACTTAGTAGGTGTTAGTCCACGGATGATATTTTATTTCCCACGTACCCGCTGGCTAGCCAGTTAAGGTGCACTTCTATCCACTTCAGATTGTATCCAAGGGGACATGGTCTACCCCTTATTCCTTCCCTTTTTGTCAAATGAGCAGCATGGCTTCATATAAAAAGAAAAATCAACATTAAGAAAATTCAGAGAGCGATGCTAGCAATGTGATCTTATGTAGGTACTGATTAGTGTTTAACTATCCATCATAAATTCAGTTGAATTCGATTCTCAAGTTAATTTTTGTTTTGCAATTTCATGTGTGTATTTTATGTTTATTCTATTATCACACGGCGACTAAATGGTAGCAAATGATCTCGGGGTCGCGCATTGGGTTTACTGGTTCCCCAATAATAGGACATTAAATGCCGAGAAATGCCATTACAAATACACCTATGGCTCTGCTACTAAATCCTACTTACACCTCGTTTGTGGTGATCGCCGATAACTCTTACTTTTTGTAAAAGGTTCAGGTAAGAGGTTGAAGGCGAATCGAAAGTAATAACCATGACGACGGAATGGAGATTGGACGCGGGGCTAACTCCCCGTCCCTGGAAATCCCTACATTATTTCGAAACCTGCAACAGAGCCTTGGAATGCATCGAACCTACGGCAACCTCACAACCGAAAAAAGCACTATGGCATTGGATCCTGGAATGTTAGATCACTGTACAACCATGGCGCTGTTAAGGATCTTTTAAAACAGGCCTTCCTTGCTTTGTTGCTTTAGTACTACAGCCTCTTTCGGGCCTTCGCTTAGAGATAGAGTATCTCATTATCTTGATCGAATGTATCGTCCCTCGATAAGGTGATATGATCATTATCATGCTTTGACTGTGTGTCCGTCCATCCAACTGTGAGCTTAAAGTCCGTCCGAAGAAACACTCGAAATAAATTTCGTTGTCATCAACGGAACTCCAACGCGGAGTTTACAACAGGCCAGTCATTATAAATTAAACATACTGGCAATCCAGGAAACGAACTGGACTCGGAAGTGATATTGAAAATATGAGCTCGCACATAATATTCAAAAGTGGGAAGGCTGCTGGAAAGTGACAATTCACAGTGGCATTTATTGTGGATAGGAAGTTCAAATCGCACGTTAATGATTTTAAGGCTATCGATCAAGGAATGCGTGCAATCCCTATAAGAGCGAAATTCTTCAAAAATCGACTGATAAACGTACACGCCCAGCCAAAGAAAAGAACGATAAAATGAAGGAAATGTTCTACAATCACTCGTAAAGACTAGTCATCTCATTGGCGACAAATGATACAAATTTAATTCTGGGTAATTTCACCGCTAACGTTGGCAATGAGCTAGAGGATATAACCTCCACGATGAAACAAATGACAACGGCCAGCGCCTGATTGACTGTGCATGTAGAAGAAATCTAGTCATACGTTCGACTTACTTCCCACATTAACGCATACATAAAATGACCTGGGTATCAACGGATGGAACACACAAGATCGGATCGACCATGTTCTGATATAAAGGGTGGTCCAACCATAATCACACCTTAACGTCAAGTTTTTCGCCCAACTTAATTTGATATTTCTTTGTTTCAGTGTTTGACAAATTCAATCATGGAAACGTACACAATTGAGCAGCGCGTTAAGGTTGTTGAAGCCTTTTACGAAAATGGGCGTTCAAATCAAAATCCATTTCGTGCACTTCGTGAGTTTTTTTGGTCAGCATAATCAACCAAATGTGTCCACAATCGGGAGAATTGTGCGCAAATATCAGCAAGCCGGGTCAGTAGGAAATGTGAAATCACCTTTGCATGCTCCCCCAGTTCGTTCTGCGGAAAACATTGCTGTTGTTCGCGATAGTGTGGCAGAATAGCCGTCAACCTCGACTCGTCGTCGTGCCCAACAATTGAACATCGCACAAACGTCTCTGATGCGAATTTTGAATGAAGATTTGAATTTCCACGCTTATAAGGTTCAATTGACTCAAGAGCTGAAGCCTAATGACCATTTCAAGCGTCGGCAATACGCGGAACAGTCAGAAAGGAATGGTGACTTTACAAAGAAAATCATCTTCAGCGACGAGGCAGACTTTCACCTCAGTGGATTCGTTAACAAGCAGAATTGCCGCATTTGGGCAAATGCGAATCCACGAATGATTGTTGAAAAGCCGATGTATCTACAAAGAGTGACTGTTTGGTGCGATTTATGGGCTGGCGTCAACGGACCGTACTTCTTTGAAAATGAGGACGGCCAAGCAATTACCGTGAATGGTGTTCGCTATTGCGAGATGATAACGGACTTCTTGTGACCAGAAATTGAGGTTATGGACCTGGAAGATATGTGGTTCCAACAGGATGGTGCCACTTACCACACAGCCAACGAAACAATGGCTCTTTTGCGCGAGAAATTCAATGGCCGTGTTATCTCACGTTTTGGCGATGTTAATTGGTGGCCGCCACGATCATGTGATTTGACACCATTGGACTTCTTTCTCTGGCGATATTTAAAAGAAAAAGTGTACGTCAATAAGCCAAAAATAGATAGTTCAGCATATTAACAACCATTGAACCTCAATTATGTCTCAGAGTCATTGAGAATATGGACCATCGGATAGAAGTATGCCACCGTAGTCGTGGCGAGCATTTGGACGATATTTTGGTTCACACACACACATAATTCTCTGAAAACTTTTTGTTTAATTTACAATTAACATCGGGCGTTTTGGTTGGACCACCCTTTATTATCACATATCAGCACAGTCAGTCGTAAGCATATCTAAATTATATTTTCCAGTGAGAAATGGTTATGTTACAACTAAATGGTTATTTCTTATCTATCTGTAATACTTAAGCGCTATGTTGTATCTGTTTGTGACCGTTTTTTTCTGCAAAATAATAAATAAATAAACTCTGTCCAGCCTTTGTACTTTCACCAACATAGTAGCCGCTGCGCTTGATAAGTAAAGATAAGTAGATCTCGAATACGTTTGAGTCCGAGGATCATAAGCTACTTCTCTGCAAACTGAAAACCTTAAAGCTAGCTAATTTCCTTGTTTTCCTCCTATGTTTTGATTTGCTCCTGTATTGTTATTGTCAACTGCTGCCTCACGTCGCCCATTCGTCCAACCTCTGGTGTCCCTCCCATAAGGCTCAATTCTGGGTCCCTTACTTTTTCGGTTGTTTATTAATGATCTTCCATCGTCCCTATCCTTGTCTTGTCTCTTATAGCCTGATGATGTTAAAATTTTCATCGTAATCGGTAAATTTGGGGTGTGTTTACAGCAAAATGGTCTTCACTTTGTCTGGTGCAATTCTGATACGTTCCTTTGAATATCGCTAAATGCCATCGAATGACATATTCCAGTAAACTATTAATTTTAACTTATTTTCTTTTACAGATGTTGTCCCACAACTTCGAACAAAAGCGATAGCCAAATAGTGGGTGGCTCGTTAATTGAATGATGCTACGGCCCCTCAAATCCATCCTAACATATTTGCAATTAAATACGAATGCTTCGTCGAGCGAGATGAACCAAGAAAGTGACCCAACCGTTGAGATCCTCTCAACCGAAGGGAGCAACGAGAAGAATTGCAATGCTGGCAATAATACCAGTGCAACAAGCTCACCTGCCAAGTCACCCTTAAAAACGCCCCATGATCAAAATGAAAATGAAGTTGTGCTCGTAGAAAATGAGTCCGAATCTAACAAGGAAAAGGAGGGAGAAGACCCCAAAACGCCAAAAAATGATGAAGTAATTGATATAACAGATGCAGCAGAAAGTGGTCAGAACGAAAAAAATATTGCGAATGGGAGAGAACGTAACGGAAAAATTACTGACCTGGAAGCAGAGGAAACAGAAATAGAAGTTGGAGAACTTGATCGAAGTGGAAGCTCGCAACTATCAGGGAGCGTGAACTTTTTTAGCGATGAAGAAAAAGAAACGGAGGATAGTGATGTTTATATTGTTTCGGAGGGTACAGCGCGAAGAACTGACAATGATTCGATTGTTTTGAGTGATAATGAACACGGCGAAGAAGAATCCAAAAATGATACGGTAGATTTAAGTTTAGAGTCAAACGAAGTGATAATTTTGGAAGAGACGGATCACAACGACTCTTTCTCGGATCCTTTGAATGATCCTCTTGCCATAGACGATTACGCAGGAGACGCAAATAGCAGTGTAACAGCTGCGTGTACTAGTAGGGGGGATGCGAATACTTCGAACGAGGGAGAATTGCTCTTCGAACTGGAAACCCGAGCAGAGCTCGGAACATCTAATTCAAAGGCTAGTGGCAAATCTACGCACAGAAACAAAAATGATAGCTTTACAGAGGCAAGTGTACGTGATGTAAGTGGAGAGGAGCACGAAGTGCGCAGCGATGGATCTGACTCGGGGTTGGGATCAGAAACATCAACTCTACAGTCTAATAATTCTAGTATAGCAACCGACTCGCCCGTTTGTAAGCCGCCGCCCGCGAAGGGCAACCTAAAGCGTCGATCAGAGGAAACCTTAGAGAACACTTCAAACAAGAGGGCGAAAAACTCAATAAACTTCAATGGGGTGAAAGTTTACTATTTCCCACGAATTCAAGGATTCGGTTGTGTGCCATCGCAAGGTGGTTGCACGCTGGGAATGGCTGCCCATCATGTACAAATGAAGACATTTACTCTGGCTGAGCACACGGCGGAGCAAAGGCGTGTGCATAAACAACAAATGCAAGAGATTAATCCGCGCACGTCTTCGAGCGACGAAACTGACAGCGATGAGGAAATCAGTGAGGCAAGTGGATCCGACTTAGATGCAGACGCGAGCGGATTTCTACAACCTGTATCTCCTCGTCAAAGGCGAGCCATTTTGAAAGCAGCTGGGATACGCAAAATTGATTCGACCGAAAAGGACGAGTGTCGTGCTATAAGGAGCTCGCGCGAGTTCTGTGGATGCAGCTGCCGCGGCTATTGTGATCCAGATACTTGCTCATGCAGCCAATCTGGGATCAAGTGTCAGGTAATTTTCCACATGATATAAGTTGATATGTTTATTTCATTTATACACATGATTTCAGGTGGATCGGCCAAGCTTTCCGTGTGGTTGCACGCGAGATGGTTGTGCGAATGTTGTGGGACGTGTAGAGTTCAATCCAAGCAGAGTGCGAACTCACTATATTCATACTATAATGCGCTTAGATATAGAAAATAAGCAGAAACGAGCCATAGATATGGAAGTATCTTCACCTAGTTCACAAATTTCTAATTATAATAGTAACACGGTAACATCAACTCTTAGTAACTTATGCACCTATAATAGTTTGGTTACTACAAATCATATGCGGCACCACCAAGTATATAGTGCTGGTGCTGGTGGATCTGATACGAGTTACGTGAACCATAGCATTGATTTGTATCCAAGCGTGACAAATTCAATTATGCCTACGACCTCTTCTAACAGTTCTATTAATGCCAGCACAGCGACGTTGCTCCGGCAAAGGTTGTTGGAACCAAGTGGTCGGCAAGGAAACAGTAATCGCAATACAAACGAGCGTTTTACAATAGAATTACAGTGCGGAACTAGTCGAAGCCATGACTTGGACTTGCACTACGAATTTCGTACCGAAAGCAGTGCTACAGTCGATCTGACTTCTCCGAGTAACTCGAACGATTTACTAGGACTTGGAGATTATAACCCAGCGTCAACGGTGTACCAAGAGACATACAACGGACACTCATTTCTCAACCAAAACTACTCTAACCCCACATTTTGTCAAACGCAAAACATAAGCACTTATCAGCAAGGTTTCGTTGGCTACGTCCCGCCCGCAGATCCTCCAGAAACAGCCAATTTAACAACCGAGCTACCAACAGATACAAACAAAACAGGAAATACCATCTCGAACTCAAATTACGTGATTGATTCGCCCGCCTCCAATCAAGTTCAGATAGACGCGATCAAAAACTATTTGCACAACCATAAGGATTTAACTGTAACGACAGTCACCACTGCGTCGGGATCTGCGATAGAAACTTCCACTACAGTAACATTGAATATGGCACCATCTGCACAAACTTCGACATCAGTCACTGCAGGGACACTCACGACTGTGACTCTCCCTAAAGTGGTGCAATCCAGCAAAACTTTCAACCCGATCAATTCGCGAGGGGACATTGTCGTAGACCTAACAGATCGTGTTACACCGGAGGAAGAAATCGGTACCCGGAATGACGAAAGCAGTTCAAGCGTAGACATTATTGAGATTTTGGAAGGCGAGAAAGACACACAAAAAGCAAGGGACCCTATTGATGATTTGTCGGTTGAAACATCGAAAACTAAAACGACGCGAGTTGAAAATGTGAATTATGAGCAGCCTGATGACGTTCTAGATTCGCAATCTGACATAGACCTTACAGTTTCCGAAAACACGTCGATATCTTCAGCAACTTCAGTTGAAGAAAATTTAATCGTTGCAACTGCGATAGCATAACGTGTCGGTCTTTTAAACCGAACTGCAATCGACCATTAGTTCGTTTAAAAGTTTAGTTCTGTGATTCCAATTAGCAACATTTGTGTGTTTACCGAAGAAGCGAGAGTACAGTTTGCCTGTCTATCGAAAGGCAAACCGAAATCGTAATGTAATCGATTAACGAGAGACTGCTGTAAAGGCCCAGAGATTTTTAAGCACAGAGTAAAACATGCACGATGCATGCTTGTGCCTACAGTCAATCGATCTCAAAAATATTTCATCTAACGTCTTCAATTTTAGTTTCCTTCCGTTTCCTTTCTTTGTTTGGTGTCAATTCGCCGCCGACTGTCAACATCACTGAATTGGGTGCAAAGAGACTGGCGTCAACGCAAATTAGGGTGGAAAAATCAAAGCGAAATTTTTGAACTGTGAATATTGATCCGAGAATTTGAAAATAGTGATTTTCGATTATAGTTACAAAATAATTACAATTTACGACTTAATTATTATTTAATTTATAGGACAAGATTGTTATCGCATATTGATTTCTCATAGAAATCAATGTTTTATGTTTAGATACAAGATGTACATTTTACTGATAATCTTTTCATAAAGCTCATACTGCAAAATCTTTCCTTTTGACTCTAGCATTCTTTTTAATAATAATCGGTTTTCGGTTGTACAAACTGATGGACAATTTTAGTTTTATTAAATATTTTAAATAGGATTCTTGGAACATCCGATTATTGTATCTTCTCGTTAACATGTTTTATTGTCATATTTTATTCATTCGGTCAAAGAGTGATTCAGTTCTGTTTCGAATTCTTCCTCCAACCATGATTTAAGATTGATGCTTACTTGGGTTCCTTGAAGTAAATACCTAAGATTGTTTATTTAAATTTGTCTGTATCTTCTAATTTAAAGCCACAGAGTCCAAATCAATTTGTATGTCAAAGATAAAAATGTAAAGTAAAATTTTTCGATCAGAATCAAACATTAGTTGCAAATAAATATGTTAAGGGAAAAGGTGAACTCTGTTTAATCTATTCACGTTGACCAAAAGGAAGAGAGATAAACTACAAGTTGTATTATAGCTGTAGATGCAGGAAATTATCGAGTATGATTTAATTATCTCTTATGGTAGGCACGACGTCACCTCATAATTATCACATCTGTGTGAAATTCTATTGCATAAGAAAGTACTAAAATTAAATATAATTAAAAATATATTTCAATAGTGTATGCATTGTTTAAAGAAGATAGGATAGAAAAAGTACAGCATCAGAAACAACTCACAAAACCAACATTGGATATAAAAATGAAAGAAAAACAATTTAAATATATGAAAAAATACAATAGGAAACAGATAATGTTTTTAATTTTATAGTTTATTGCAGGGAAATATTTATTCTCTTTTATGTGGTAAATACTAACATGCCGACTATTTCATGACAATCGATAAATTTAAAAGATATACGTTCAGCCACTTTCAATTAACTTTCTAGCTATTTAAAATCCATTCGGCAAAAAGCGTATTCATTGCTTGAAAACAAAAGTTTAGTTAAATCACTAAGAACCCTGGTTTGAAAGGATAAATCGTCTTTTATATCAATTTTATTGTCTGTATATATTTTGAAGATCAACCGATAAGTGCGTGATGGATTTCGAACTGTTTACTGTTATAAAGATGGCAATCACTTTGTCTGAGTGGTCATGTACCTCAATACGCCCCGTTCTTAAAATTCCAATAGCAAGTATACAGCTTATGTTAGCCGCTTCAGGCTACGCTAAAAATCGGTGATTATTTGTTTAACTGTCTCGATTTTAATTCCTATAGCTTTTATTTCAAATGTTAATGAATTTCCATGCCGCAAGAACTCCCGGGAATTAATTAACTTTATGAGTCCTTTGCACATGACATGAGTTAGCATATTGGCGCCCCTGCCAACAACGGCTTTACAATTCACTATTGGAAACATTTGGTGTATATTTGAAATTATTTTCTACGCAAGTTTCCAAGGGTTAATATCTAAAAATAGTTGAGATTAAAGATTTAACTCAGAATTGATAAATTTGTCGTTTGCCACAACAACAACTAGCACGTGTTCGTTCGTTTTAGGTCAAATCATTCTAATTGATTTGAATCGCATGCGTATCCGCAACAAAACTGCATGCTTCTACTTATTGCATTGATATCGCAGCTGATCTGAACTGGAAGTTCTAAATAAGGTCAGCTGTGTGCAGTAATCGAGCAGTCGCCTAGGCAAACTGCTCGAAAACCATAACACCTATCCGAAATTTTAATTGCAGATTTGGAAAAGACATAAGACAAATGTCTTTTCCAAATCTGCAATTTGTAGTTATAAATCATAAAATACATTTTTTTTTTCAAAATATAAATTTTAGATAATTTTTTTTCTGTATTAAATTTAAACCTTTCGTTATAATTATATTCTTTATAATATTTACCTTTTTCTATCGTTATTTTTCATACTTCAAATATTCAAATCTGCAATTAAAATGCGGACATGGCAACATCTTTTCCCGCTGCACAATGAGTGGAAAGCTCGTCAACTGCCGTTGGAAGTTGTCCCGCAAGGTGGCAACGAGCAACAAACTGGGAGTCCACTTGAGACCGCCAAACCGCAAGCACATCGGGGAGAAGTTCGAGAACTCGCGCGACAACAATTCGGATGTGGCGGAATTTTGGAAAATCGCGGGGTATTGAATTTGCTGTGAGCGGGCACTAACGGGCGATTGATTGATTGACGCTGTCTTCGATTGGACGAGAAGAAACAGTGAAATAAAATTATCATGAATTTGCATGCATCCAAAATAATTGGGTGTTGTACATACAAGTACACGTATTACACTTTGCATATCAATCATTATGCAAATTCTTACAGCAATTACTAGTGAGTGTGGTGACTGCTAAGAAGTGAAATTTTTTATATGGTCATCTAATCACTATTAGTCGTCATCATGGTATTTTTTTGCTTGACAGAAAGGTGTGTACTTATCCCGCATATGAGTGGAGCAACATAGGGAAGAAAGAACGGAAACAGTTGTCTCGTCGTGGTCGTCATTTTGGTGCGGTCGAGTTATTCATTAATTTTCTTTTGCTGATTTTTAATTTATGCTCCGCGTCGTCGACGACGTTGTGTACACATGGGAAAATATTTTTATCTGGTCTTGGATTTAGTTTGCAAGTGTGGAGAAAAATTTGTTGCGGAACGAGATTCTTGTGCGGGAATAAAAGGTAACAGCTGTCAACAGCTGTCTCGTCGTGGTCATCAAGTTTTTAAAAATTGCGAAATGAAGCATTTGGTATCAACATCACTGATCAAAAGCTAAGTTCAGAGGCTAAGAGTTTTCCAAGTGATTGTGTGCGCGATCGTAACGGCGTGTGGTAATATCGCTAACGCTAACATTGCCAGAAAGAATAATTCTACATCCGTATCATATGATATATGTTCGTATTATTTATCAAACGACATTTAATTTTAAATGACAATAGAAATGGCTTCCGAATCTATTTGACTCTCCGTAATTTGGAGAAATTTAAAAAAACAAATGTGTGATGATCCCGTTAATAAATAATATCAAATCTTATATTATTTAAAGAAAAATTGTGGTTTTGTTCTGATGATGCTATACCTAAATAATTAAAATTGTGCATTTCGTGTCGCGCTAGTAACTACTCTTGATTTTCGGGAGCTAACCGTATTCCCCCGTAGTCGTGAGCAAGAGTGAGTGATCACCTGTCGTGTGTTATTTCTTGCACAGTCTTGAGTGAACAGGTAGTCTTAGTGGGACGGTGAAAAAGTTAAGCAACCTTAATGGGAAGTCGGGAAACTATTGTACTTACTAGCCATTTTGGGCAACTTTTGAGAATCTTTTCTTTTTGCTGTAAGTGTGGACTGAGAAAAAGCAATCAAATTAAAACAAACGAATAATTTTGCTGTGAATGAAGTGCGTGAGAAGAAGAATGTTCATGATGTCGCTGATTCTAATGTTGAACTGCATATAGAGTTTTATGGGATATTAAATGAAACCAGAGGTTTCGGTCGGATTAAATGCAATTGATGAAGATTTATGTGAATGATTCAACCGTGGATAAAGTTATTTTCAAGTGAATCTTTCCGATGCGTTCTGTAAAGGAGGATCAAACGAAGGTCTGCTTTCTTCCGGCCCAGTTTGTTACTGGCTATAGGAAAGTTCAACCCTTAGTAGGTTACGTCGGTCTTATGCTGGGGAAAAGAACTCGCCCCACGACACCGCAACGCTAGTCTGCCAGCGCCTTCACGCGTCTCTAGACAAGGCCAAATCTCGGCGGATACTACCATCCTCTTTCGCCGAGGTAGCAGACCATCGCTGCAGTCCTTTACGGACATTCTATCTTGTTTATTACGGGATTGCCCCAAATTAATATACTACGTGATCCCATTTGCCAACAGATCATTATCTGAAGTGAGCTCTCCTGTTACCTTAATAAAACTGTGCTGCCTGTCCCATCTCGTGCGCGCAATGTGTAGCAGTAGTTCCAAAGAATGTTGGAAGCAGATGTTGCGGGAGCCGCAGTCCATATATTACTCGGTCCGTGTTCCGTCGTTCCTCTCTGTGTACTGTAAATGACAACATATATATATATATATATATATATATATATATATATATATATATATATATATACATATATACATATCCATATATATATATATATACATATATATATATATATATAAATATATATATATATATATATATATATATATATATATATATATATACGAAAAGCTGCGAATTGTAATCAAAGCATCTGTGGGCGCGGTGTCGCATCATGGATTAGCAGAAGTGGGTGCGCATCCATACTCGTATTAAGTATCAAACATAAACACACAAGATTTCGCACCTCAGTGGAACACGCATTTGCAATGAGGCAAATCGAGCGAAAGCTTGAGCCTTGTGGTTGCACCGGTCACAGTGAGATGGCATTAAACATCACAGTTGGACTTTGATCATTTAAATGTTAAATTGTCTTCATTATTTTAGTTGGTAAGCAATTAAGTCAGCATAATTATAGTATAAAAGAAAATTATAGAAGCAACTGCATATTCAAGGCATCCGCCCCAGTATTAGCGCCCCAAGGCAGTTATCCCCGGGGCCTGCAGTTGAACTAATAATTGATTGATTTATCAATCTGACTGCATATTCAAGGCGTTAGTCCGAGTATTAGCGCCCCAAGGCTTTGCACCTGGGGCTAGCAGTTGGATTATTAATCAATTGATTCGTAAATATAACTGCGTGCTCAAGGTGTCAGCCCGAGTGACAGTTAAAGCTTTAATAAATAGATTGGTTTTTCCGAATTTCCTTTTCCCTCTGAATAACTAACAAATATAATTAAACATACATCGAGTAAATTAACTGTTCCATTAATATTCCAAATATATACTTATGTAGGCATAAGTCCGCAATATCTTGTTCTGTTATAAATTAATTAGCTTCGAAGAATTCATTGTAATTGTATAAACAAACAAAGAAGAAAATAAATCTTAACTCATTAAATAAACGACCACCTTTTCAATTATCTAATTGACAAATATAAAGTAGCTGGTAAGTGTTATACAGGAATATCTCTCCCCGGGAGCCTTGATGTGTATATAGGATACACATCATAGGGTATGCTGGTATGCAACATAGACAACGAGTGGAGGTTAAATGAGAAAAAGGAATCGAAAAAATAAGCTCCATATTAAAAAATCTTTACATTTGTGAAAAGAATTATAAACTTTATTCGTCGATACAAACTTTTTTATTCTCATTTTTTTGTTTTCTCACTTATCTTCATTGTAAACAACTCCAACTTGCTTGCGAATTTCATCTTCAATGTGAGCTAACAACAAGCTCTCGTTGTGACTCATAGTTTCACTTTGAATCCTTCCGTCGTGGATACACTTTCGCGCTTCATCGGCTTCGTATCGCAGGCCAATTGAATTGATGAAATTTGTTTTATGTTTACCTTCAGGCAAGACCCAAGTTTTCTCCTTTCCATCGATATCAACAATAGTTACGGGACACCAGAATCCTTTGATCTTCAAGAGAAAGTGCTTATGATTGATTTTATCATTTTTGGAATTTACTTACAGTGATTTGTCCTTTTGTTCCGATCACTGTTGCATCATTGTCCAAGTTTTTCCTAGCACTAGTATTAAAGGAGGTTACACCGCCCCCCGAATACCGTAGCTCACCGTTTACTACCATATCACAGCCTTCTTCATTTAGTTCGCCTATTGCTTTAATTGTTTTCGGCGGCTCGCCAAAGATCCATTGACTCAATTGGATACAATAAATGCCCAAGTCTAGGATTGTTCCACCGCCGAGTGATTTTTTCCTGTAAGTACGATTGGTTATTAATCATCTGACCTTCAAATGAAACTAACAACACTACTGAAAGTCGTTTAGATTACATGATTTCTACTTACGTCACTCTATCAACATTTTCAAGTTCAAAGCCAAAAGAAACTCGAACTTCTTTGATCTCGCCTAAAATGTTATTCTCAACTTGTTTGCGAACATATTGGTAGGCAGGGAAGAACCGCGACCATACAGCTTCCATCAAAAATAGTTTCTTTTGTTCTGCATAATTTATCAGCTTCTTTGCTTGTTTTTCGTTCATGCACAGTGGCTTCTCACAAAGCAGATGTTTTCCATTGCTTAGCATCAGCATCCCAATCTCGTAATGTTGAGGATGAACGGCTCCAATGTAAACGATTTCTGTGTTGATATCCACAACATTTATTAGCGATGTGAGCATTTGTATTCCAAACTATTTTAATTACCTACGTTGGGATCTTTAGCCAATTCTTCATAAGATCCATAGGCCTTTGGAATTTCATGTAATTTTGCGAATTCTTGAGCACGTCCCAAATCTCTGGCTGCCACTGCGACTACCTCGTGATCATCTTCCGAGAGAGTTCCTACAGCTGTTACAAAATCGTGACTTATTTTTCCAGCACTCGCTATTCCCCAACGCAAAGCCATTTTATTTTATAATAGTTGAGCACGGTTGGATTGGATGATAGATGCCTGTATTTTATGAGATGCTTGTATAACGTGTTAATACAAAATGCACTATCATACCTAATTGATTGATGATAAATAAGTACTTAATAATCAAATCCTTGAATTTTCGTTATCAATAAGATACTGTTCGGTTTTTGATAGTAGACTGCTAAAGCTTGCTTAGCAATTCTGGTAAATACTCAAGATATTTTTTGGAAAGATAAAAAAGGAAGTTTACACTTTTCAAGCATATAGATTACAAAGTAGTTTATGTTTAGGAAGCAGTGTTTCTTTAGTTAGAAAATTAAGCAAAGACTAGCATAAACTTTACAAATCAACATTCGTCCAATAAAAAATGACATTCCAACCACAGTATAAGAAGGTATACAGTATGTAAACTCATAATGCAAACAAACAAGATTTACACTGCTTGTTGCTGTCTAGCTTTTACACGTACTATTCAAATAGCAAAGACCGTAGCACAACCGTAGCATGAAAAGATATCTTCTTATACCGTGAGAAAGATTTGTTCCTAGACATCTTGATTTCGGCAAAACAGCATTTACCTCAGGATCAAACCAGGATGGCTATCAAATGTTATTGCACATAAAAGTTCATGGAACGAACTCCACGAAATCAGCTGTACTTGACGTTGTTGTTTATGTATTCACTTTCCTCAAGCGCGCGAATGCCTTATTTTAGTTTAAATAATGATTCGAATTTCAAATGCACTATTGCAGAGTACTCTTCCAATAAAATGTTACGTGCAGAAGATGTGCCAGGTGGCAGCAATCAATGTTGTTGCAGACTGGAAACGGAAATTCACTGAGAAAAAAATTGAGGACCCCGATTTTTCAATAAAATGTATCATGTCACACGTTCTGAGTGTGGAGTTTGTAAGTAGATCGAAAAGGTGTAATGTTATTGGAAATTAAATTCCATTAAGTATTGTGTGATGCTTTGATAACTATTGTTTGCTTTTTTGCATTGATATTGTTACTTTATGTCATTCACCCATCCTGGGTGAACGATATGAAAGGAAATAGCCTGCACATCTCATCTCTGTTCCGAGGCCGTGGCTCAAACGAAGGCATGGTGAGATTGACTTCTACCTCCCAGATCCTGCGCGCTCGTGTATATTTTCAGAATAACTTGCCCCATTGGTGAATTACGATGTAAAGATTGCATTTTTGCCGATGCATAAATTTTTTACATGAGATGGGGCAGGCAGCGCGATAATCTCTTGAACAAAGTAGAATAGTTCTCACGGATAGTTTATTGGGAGAGATGCTTACATCGGTTGACAAGTGGTACCATGTAGCATTACGTTCAGATAATCCTTCCAGGGTGTACCAGAGCGCCCGGGGGGCGTTGAGGGCGACGAACTCATTTCTTGCAATCCCTCCCTCCCCACTAGAAAGGGGATTCCTGAAACCCGATAACACCTCAGGGCGTAGCAAAACCAGACCTAATCACACATTATTTCTCAGATGGCTCTAAGCTAACAGTGGAAGTGTTTAGTAGCCTTTCACGTCTCATTTATTTAAAAAATTGTTTTTTGGTATATTCGCATCAAAAAGTATTCCTATTAGAAGCGAACTTCTAGTTTTAACGTTGAATGCTTTAATTATTTACCTATCTATTTTAAAAACATAGCAACTAGGCTTTGTATCATGCATTATAAACTTTTTGATGCCGATGAAAAAATAAGTTACCATCACCTTTATACATGCACAACATCTCGTAGTATATCAAAACTGTTTTTTATTTTTCTTATCAGGCCAGTCTGCATAATTACAGCGCCCTATCACTATCGGCTGAACAAAAAGAACAATTTAATAATTTCTGCGAATGTCGACTCGCCAGGATGCCGATTCAATATATAATTGGAAGTTGGGATTTCAGAGGTATATCGTTACGAATGTTGCCGCCCGTTTTCATTCCGCGTCCCGAAACAGAACAACTGATAGACCTTATTCTGAAGACTGCATCGACTTCAGATAAAATAGAATTTCTAGAAGTCGGGTGCGGTTCAGGCCCGATTAGCTGTTCGCTTCTACGAGAGCTACCATCAGTAACTGGTGTAACGCTCGACAGTAGCCGTCTCGCTTGTAACCTAACGAAACTCAATGCAGGAAATGCGGGTGTTGATGAGCGTCTTACAATTATTCACCACAAAGTCACGGAGGAGCAAATTTTACCTGATGCTCTAGACGGTCGCACGTTTGATTTTATAGTCAGCAATCCTCCGTACGTTAAGTCGAGGGATATTATGAAATTACAACCAGAAATTAAATTGTACGTTTGTGAAATTGATTACTTAGAAATGAAATTAACGCGACTATTATCATTGCAGATATGAAGATCTTAGAGCACTTGATGGCGGGCCGGATGGCATGGCAATAGTGCGATTGTTGTTAGAAATCGCAGAAAAGAAGTTGAATAAAGGGGGTAGATTATGGTTGGAAGTAGATAGTGCTCAGATTAGCTTAATAACTACAATAATAAAGGAGAAATATTACTATAGATTAAAAATGTTGAATTCTTATAAAGATATGTTTAAGCGTGAACGGTTTGTGGAAGTTGAAAAGCTTTAGCATTGGTTGATTCAGAAATAGATTTAAAAAATAGCTACGAATCAAAATTGGTTTTCTTGAGTCTTGAAACTTTTTTATTTTAATGCTAGAATTTCCCCGTTTTTAACAGACTACCAAAGGAAAGACAGTTATCAGTTTCACCTGTACATTTATTTTTTGTTGTTGCTTTTTTTTATGTATGTTCATGCATAACTTCTAAACGGAGACAGAAGAGTCCTTTTTTCGGCAAATTATACGACTTACTTTCTATTAGGACCCATTTAAAGGATATGAAAATAAAATAATGGTAAAAGATCTTTACCGTTAAAACTAAAAAATTTTCGACTTCCCGATTTTTCAGCAGAACTGATCGATGCATATAAGGATTTTGATTGTGGAGGTTCCAAACGGACTAAAATCTATCGGCACAAAATTATAATACTTTAAAAAACGCTGTAGATATTAACAGTTGAATGTGGTACATTGATGACGAAATTAGACGCCGTATAAACGCCGCAAATAAAGCTTATTACTCTGTACTTCCCATTCTAAGGTTCAGAGTTGTGCACGGGTAAAATAAGCTCCGCATTTACAAAACACTAGTCACACCTGTGCTTTTATATGGGAGTGAAACATGGATCCTGACGAGCGAATTCGAAAATGCAGTGGGATTATTTGAACGCAAAGTGCTGCGGAAAATCTACAGCCCAGTGAAACAAAGAACAGAGTGGAGATTACGTTATAACGATGAGTTGTATGAACTATTTGACGATCCACTTGTTTCCTTTTGTAAATTGCAATGGGCGGGCCATGTAGAAAGAATGGAACAAAACCGGCTACCCAAAAGAACATTAAAGGGTAGAGCACAAGGTAGACGTTCAGCGGGAAGACCGAGGTCTCGATGGGAAGACGCGATAGAAGTTGACAGCAGATCTATGTTGGGAGTGAACAGCTGGCGGACAAGGTCGCGGAACCGTGATGATTGGAGGAGATTAATCGTGAACTCTAAGGCCCGGCTTGGGGTTTCGCGCCATAGATGATAATGATGATACACTGACGTTGAGCAAATCAATTTTAATGCACTTTCCAATTATTTTGTGACTCTTTCAAGGATTTGATGGAGGATACTGCATCTTTTGGTCATGGATGATAAAAACGATCGGTATCCTTAATTTTCTCAGTAAACGGAATATTTCAGTCAATCATTTTTATCGGAAACAATCAACAAATAAATTCTAAACGCTACAACTCAAGATTATTTAGAGCAATATCATTGACGAGAAATTTCATGATTGCTTTTCTGTTCAGCACTCGTCCTTCGCTTGCTGATGAACTTACTGAAAGATCCTTCTTACATCCTTAGATGAACATGTTATACGTAGGATCTGATTGACTGACTGCAATTATAGAATTAATCGCCATTTGAAAATTGATTCGTTACTTTCTCTATAATATGATGCATTAGTGATTTTCATACTAAAGACCGACGGGAATCGCAGCTCAAAATGACCATGGTTTTCCTTGTATAACTGATAACTTTAAAGGTGAACATAAAACTGCATAGTTGAGTTTCCACTAAACAGTATATGAAATAATTTTCATGAAGCTTTCATGGAATGATGTGCCATAGTTTACTGAAGAACTTCCAAAGCCCCAAGCCCGTTTAAGAAACGGGGAGGGATGCTTCTCCTTGTTTCCTCCTACCCCCAGCTTCTATAATTCTTCATCCTAAATCCCACGGCCTCTCGGGGTCACTCATTGGGTTTACTGGTTAAATACCGAGAGAGGCCAATAACTGCAAATACACCTACAGCTCTGCTACTAAATCCTACTTACACCTCCTTTGTGCTAACGTAAGAGGAGTCTTCCGTGCCTGATAAGGGAGTCGAAAGTAATAACCATGCCACCGGAATGGAGATAGGGCGAACGGCTAACTCTCCGACTTGGAAAACCCTACATTGTTTCAAAATCTGCAAAAGAGCTTCGGAATGAATTGGTCTACCGCAATGACCTTGCAACCGAAAAAAGGACTATGGCATTGGATCTTGAAATGCCAGATCACTGAACAAACTTGGCGCTGTTAAGAATCTTTTACAACAGGCCAGTCAATATAAATTAAACATAGATACATACAATATAAATTAAATTCAGAAAACGAATTGGACTGGAAGCGTGATTCAAGATATGAGATCGCTCACAATATTTAAAAGTGGGAGGCCTGCTGGAAAACGAGAATGTTGGCCTTTATTGTAGATAGGGAGTTCAAATCGCACGTTATTGATTTTAATGCAGTTAATGAACGATTGTGTGCGATCTGTATAAAAGCGAAATTATTCAAAATTTGACTGATAAACACACGCCCCGACCGAAGAAAAGGATGTAGAAACGAAGGAAACATTCTACCACCAGGAAAGACTAGTTGACTCATTGCCTAAAACCGACACAAAAATAATTCTGGGTAATTTCAGCGCTAAGGTTGGCAATGAGCTATCTCATTGGGAAACGACTGGTGGATATAGCCTTCACGTGAAACAAATGACAGCGTCCCGCGCCTCACTGACTTTGCATGTAGCAGAAATCTAGTCATACGTTCGACTTGCTTCCCACATCGACACATACATAAAATGACCTGGGTATCACCGGGTGGCAACACACAAAACCATATCGACCATGTTCTGATCCAACAACGTTAGGCCTCGAGCATACTTGACGTCCGTACATAGAAGAAGAGCGAATTGTAACTTGGATCATTACTTGATCAAATTAACCGCTCGATGTCTCATGTCAAAGTTGTATTCGGCGAAGACCAGTCCTCTACAGAAATTCAACATCGAAAGGCTCCAAACGGCGTCTTCGGCAAACAATTTCACGGAGACCCTCGACAACTAGCTCGCTGTCATCCTATCAGGCGTACAAACAATGTTTAGGTCCGAAAACCAGGACGAAGAGAGAATATTATGAAATCTTAGAAGAGTAGCGAATAAGATAATTAGAATTACGAAAAGAAAATACTATGACGACCAATTGAGAAGCATCGATGTAAGTTGGCGAGCAACAACATAACGCAAACATACAAAGTAGTGAAAAGCTTGACACGAGGTTATCGGCCCAAGACCACGCTCTGCTGTGATGATATCGGCAACATCATCGCTGATAAAAACAGGAGTAAGTAATGATGGGTATCATATTCGGAAGACCTCCTTAATCCTCCGCATAGCTCCACAGCATCGGAGCCTATGGATATTCCCGGAGACCTTCCATTGGCCCCACCAATTCTGGATGAAACTACAGAGGCATATCACTACTTTGTACGGCGTAGAAACTATTTTCAAAGATCTTAGAAAATAAAATCAGATCCACTCGATTTAGATATGCCCGAAGAGGTTCCATTGGCCCCAACACTGGATGAAGTTTGTTCCACCACCAAAGCGCAAAAAAATAATGAAGCCCCGGGCATCGATGAGGTTCCAGTGGAGCTCATTAAATATAGTGGCAGTGAGAGAGGGGCTGTAGTGATACGAAGAAGAAGAAGACATTTCTTCGATTCGCGAATTGTGTATTGAAATTCACAAAATAGTTTAACAATTGGAAACCATGTGATTTGAATTGTTAAATTTTGGTTAGGGTAATTTAAAGAATTGCTGTAGCGAAAACAAGTCTGTTCACAAACTTACATGCATTACAACATGCGAAATCATTCGCTAAAGTTCGTGCCATAATGTGATAACCTCGCTCTTGGCGCCCTACGCCACTGACGTCGACCAGCCAATCCATACGCCCTACGCCAGTGACCTCGACTGTTCGTGAGCGACCTTTAAGCTAATCGCTGTCACTGAACCGCGACTGACGGGTGTCAGAAAACAGATCTCGGCGACTGAACTGCAACTTGACATCGGTGAGGTGTTGAGAATGGCTCCAACCGTTTTAAACTTTCTATGGTGCGCTGATTGTAATTATTGGCAATATTTCCCAATCGCCGGATGCACGAAATTTGTGTTCCCCTATGCAAAATACACAGATTAGCCACCACTTCAAGTTGAGCTTGTTAATGCGAATTTGTGCCCCGAAGTTTAAAGTGGAATAACAATCTCCATAGTTCGAAGAAGCGTTAGTCAGACGGCCGAGAGGACCCGAAATCTACGCATTTGTAGCTAGTGACATAGCTCGTCATTGTAAATGTCCGGCAAGTCCCTTAGATGTTAATATGGATGTTCAAAGCAATAAACAATAAGCGACAACGTTACATGTAGAATCCATTCATAAAAAATTGAAAGGTTTAACTGGTGAATCACAAGCTGAATATATCAACTGTTTAGTTATTGCTACAAATAACGTGGGCATAAGAGCTGTTGTCTTCAATAATTGAGGACTCGATGGAATCACTTTAAAGGCCCCTAGTTTATACTGTGCTACGCCGCGATATGTAGGTTTGTGAGACCATTTGCTATAACTAATGAAAAACTTAGAGCTTTGGTCATGTAGCACGTTAATTTTTATTCAATTTTAAAAATATAAATTTATATTCTAAATTAATGAGTCCTCATTATATTTAAACACTATAAATGACATACAATTAGATACTCGACAATTTATTCGAACGAATTAGCTATAAGTCTAGAAAGAAAAAAATTGAAACAGGATGTATTGGGAGAAAAAAAGATAGTTTTGGAGTATAGTCAGTCAGTGAGGAGTGAATCTAAAGAAAGTTTCGATTGTCTCTGGGTGTAATACGAGTAATTCGAATATAGATATTTTTTTCCCCGTTTTTTTTTTATTCTTTTTGAAAATTTAGTTACAGCAGTGCTAGCACTGAAGAAGACTGTATGTAGCAGTCGAAATATGCATATGCATAAAAAATAAATAAATACAGGTGAAAGAGGAAACAGTGTAATAATTGTTTAAAAGAATAAAAGAAACAGCCATCATAACAGTCCCTGATGTTTTGATCCATAAAACACGCGACTTCCACTACGAGACTATTTTTAATCGGCAAGATAGAACTCGAAAAGTTCGCGATAGGAGAATGTCACTGCACTCTGCTGATCAAAAGAAAGCAATAACGTGATGACGTCGATATGAGCAGTAATCAGCTAAGATTTTGATTAGCTGTGAATACGGCTATTATATTACAAATGTGACGTTTCTAGTAATCAAAAAGAGCTATTGAAAAACTTGTTGCATTAACTTTTAAATGTGTTCTTAGTCATCATATCCAAATAAGGGTTGGCGGTTAGCGGCCGGGACATGACTCATCGTGCTGAATACTGGCGATATGTCGACTTTTTGCCGAATGGACTATAAAGGAACTATACCCGTCGTGACATTCACCTCGGAGTCCCTAGTACGGAGGGTACATAATTATAAAGTATTAGAGGGCTACTCAGCCAGTGCTCATCAATACATACTGCTTGAGATCTGTGATGTTGTTTCCCAGTGCCCATGCTTTCGACGTTCCGTGATTGGGTGGAACATTAGGAAGACGGACGTCGAGAGGTTCGTCGAGATGCTACCGTTGCTGAAAGATTCGCAGGGTATTAAAGAGCCAGCAGCTCAAAACGCGGTGTACTCAACTATAAGCATTATCATGTTTGCTTGCAGATTTTCTATTCCCCGTCGAAAACCCCAGCACGGTAAGCCTCCAGTGTACTGGTGGGCGACTGAAATTTTTGAATAGTGAAGAGGGCGTCACAAGCTTCGACGTGAAGCTCAACGGGCACGGAATCGTGACAAGGCATCCAACCGGTTAGCAATATATAAGTAGGCTAGGAAATGTCTTCGCAAAATGATTAACATAAGTAAGGCCCACTGCTGGCAAGATCTATTGGATAATGTGAACAGGGATCCGTGGGGCCTTGACTACAAACTTATTATGCGGAAGCTAGGTGCTCTACGTAAGATGTTGTCGCTGTCCACTGCGAAATAGCAGAGGAATACCTACTTTTTACGCGGCTGGAACTGGAAGAGGCAGTCCTAGCGTTGAAACCAAGGAAGGCTCCAGGTCCAGACAGCGTCCCAGCTGAGGTGTTGCAGCCGGTCTTTCAACATTTTCTGTGCATTCAACGCTTTCTCTCAGTATATTCAACGTTTGCCTGCGGAAAAAGGGGTTCCCGAAACGTTCGAACGTAGCGAGTCTCGTACTGATCAGTCAGAGGAAGGGGAGTCTCGGGTCGTTGTCTACATACCACCGGTTATACATGCTAGAATCGGCTGGAAAGGTGCTAGAGAAACTTATCAAGGGAAGACTCACCCGATTCCTGCTGCTGGGAACGAATCTCCTCGGCAACACGACTTTCGAGCAGGACGCTCTACTATTGATGCAAAAACAGAGATGGTAAGCGCGTTCCAAAAAGCGGAGGCATATGGTCGTACCAAGGAAGGGTGGTTCTGTTGGCGACACTTGATGCTCGGAACGCTTACAACTCTGCTAGATGGGTTGATATTCTGGATACACGGAAAGCCCCCTTTCAAGTTCCTGAATATTTTATGTGGCTTCTGAGGGACTACTTGACGGACCGAAGCCTGTTTTATAATACTATACAGGGCCGACAAAGGATGGAAGTTACATCGGGTGTTGCTCAAGGGTCTATCCTTGCTGCAGACCTGTAGTACACTCGTACCATGGGCTACTGAGACTAGAGCAGCCGAATAAGTCGTGCTTGCTCAGCTTTGCAGATGATGCTGCGATACTAGTTGCTAGGTGCACCGTCAGACAGTTGCCACTTAGACTAGGTATGCTAATGCGCCGAGTGAGAGACTGGATGACTGCTCGCCGATTCAGTCTAGTACTGGAGAAAACCTAAGTGATCATCCTGACAAAGAAGAGAATCCCCAAAGTAAGGACGATCAGTATTGAGGAAGTACTGGTTGAATCGAAACCATCACTAAAATACCTGGGGTTACTGATCAACTCGAAGATGAGTTTCTCTGAACAAATCAGGGTAACGGCTGATAAAGCTGCTGCAGAGCGTATCGGCTCTGAGTCAACTTATAACCAACGTAGGGGGATCCAACATATCATGAAGGCGACATTTGATGAGATCTGTAGAGTCGGCGCTACTGTACAGAGCAGAAATATGGGGCAACAGTTTAAGCAAAGATCTGCACCGAAAACACTTGGCACAGGTACAGAGAAGAGGATCACTGAGGATTCCATCTTCATATCCGGCGGTGCCAGTCATCGCAGACGTGATACCTATCGCCCTCCTTGCCCGAGAGAGCTGCACTACCTACATATGGCGAAATGAAAACAGAAGGGAGACAGTTGCGCGTGAGCAGAGACAACGCTCACTCATTGATTGGCTGCAGTCCTGGGTGAACAGCGCGATGGGAAGATATACTGCGCATATCATCTCAAATTCGAGACCGTGGCTTCATCGAATGCATGGTGAGATTGACTTCTACCTGACCCAGCTTTTGAGCGGATATGGATGTTTTCAGTCTTACTTCCACAAGATTTGCAAGCCGAGGTCCGCCGACTATAGGTTTTGAGTAGGAGAGGAATACTTTGATTACCACATATTTTTTGCATGCAAAATATGGGAACATAAAGGATTTATTCCGATAAATATTGTACTGCAGTGGAATGTCTATTTAGCTAATCTACTGGATAGAATAAAACACGTCTGTAGCCGATGAATGCTTTTGCGAAAGAGAATGAATCGCATGCTTCAATTGACAATGTATATTTTCGTTTGATATTCATACAATAGTGTACTTATTTTATTCAATAGGACAAGAAAACAAAAGAGCTCTTCCCGGATAATCTGATCGGAGAGATGTTTGCATCGGTTGGCAAATGGAACGATGTGGCAAATTATGCTCGGGCAGTCCTAAAAGGTAAAAAGGACACACCAGCTGTAGATGTCGGTATTGGGAGATCACTTTTCCAGCAGTTCTTCTTCCTCCCTCCCACTAGAGTAGGAGTCCCGCAATTTGAAGGCGCCACATGGCGTAACAAGACGAGGCTCACCCCAAAGTAATATGTCAAACGATTCCAGGCTAGTTTCTCAGATTGATAGGGGAGGTGCGTGTCTGGGAACCCCATCTTCAGGGTGTAATACCATCTTAAGATGGTTTCCAATAATCAATTAACATTATTAAATTAAATAGATTATTTCTTAGGCTACTTTTCAATTTTGAGTACTAGTTTGAACTGGAAATTTTTTTTAAAAATGACCAGAAAAATTTATGGCAGTTATATTTTATGTTACAAAATAAAAAACAGCGAAATGCTAGACGTTGTGTCCCACGTCCCACTCATTATCATATTCACGACGCTGTCACTTTTTCACATCAACAATTTGGCCAAACTGTGTACACGACACTCCTGCCACTGCTCAGCTGTCAATGTCTTCGCAGTACGTCAAAGCCGTGGCTGATTCACAAAAACTCAAAATTTCGCCATTCCCAATGACTACGAGAAAATAGTATACATTTCTTTCGGTTCTTCAGAAATAAGTTTTATCGAATCCGTTATTTTTGACCTTAAGTCCCCCAACCCTTGGCGAAAAATCAGCAATTGAAAACCACCATCAAAGCTTCGGAATTCGTGTACAACTACGCTATCAAACTGATTTGTTATCAATATTTACAAAATGGGCACAAGTCCCGATAAAATTTTTTGTTGGTTGATATTCTTGTTAGTTAATTTCATTCAATTGACAAAATGCGACACGTTACCCACACAAAATATGTCCAAACGCGAAAAAGAGGAACTAAAGTAAAATGGTCTACTTAACAGATTTAGAGCAGAGTCAGCAGTTTGTTTATTTGCAGGGAAGAAGCGAGAGATATGTTCTATCACGCGTACAACGCGTACATGCAGAATGCCTATCCTGCGGACGAACTGATGCCTCTATCGTGCAAGGGTCGATTCAAGGGAATAACACCATCTCGGGGAGACCTGGACGATGTACTGGGGAAGTGAGTAGTTCTTTTGAATATAATATTTGAGTCAAATTAGTTTGGCTGCTTGCTGCCTAGTTTTTGAAGATAAACTACAAGCTCACATTTGTTTTAGCTTCTCCATGACCTTAGTCGACACACTTGACACCCTGGTCATTCTCGGTGACTTCGAAGAGTTCGAGAAAGCCGTCAAACTAGTTATCAAAGACGTTCAATTTGATAATGATGTCGTGGTATCGGTGTTCGAGACCAACATTCGAATGGTAGGTGGTCTGCTGTCAGCTCATATTTTGGCGGAGTTTTTGCAGAGACATGCAAGTTTAATGCTCTGGTATCGCGGAGAGCTGCTAGAACTAGCCAAAGATCTTGGTTACCGACTTCTTCCTGCTTTCAATACCACAACCGGGATTCCTCACGCGCGAGTTAATTTGAAATACGGCATGAAAGATGAGTCGCTGAAAAGGTCGCGAGAAACATGCACAGCTTGCGCTGGAACGATCCTGCTTGAATTCGCAGCACTGTCGAGGCTAAGTGGCGAACCAATATTCGAGCACCGAGCCCACGCAGCCATGGATGCGCTTTGGAATTTGCGGCACCGCGGATCTGATTTGATGGGAACGGTTTTGAATGTTCACTCTGGCGACTGGGTCCGTCGTGATTCTGGCGTTGGCGCTGGCATTGACTCTTACTACGAATATTTATTTAAATCGTATGTGCTCTTGGGCGATAATCGTTACTTAGCCCGCTTCAATCGCCACTATAATGCGGTGATGAAATATGTGAGTGACGGGCCGATGATGTTAGATGTTTTAATGCATCGGCCGCACGCAAAATCACGAAATTTCATGGATTCGCTGTTAGCATTTTGGCCGGGTTTGCAAGTACTCTCTGGCGACTTGAAACCAGCAGTACAAACACACGAAATGCTTTACCAAGTAATGCAAATGCACACGTTCATTCCAGAAGCATTTACCAGCGATTTTCAGATACATTGGGGACAACATCATTTGAGACCCGAATTTATCGAGTCAACTTATTTCCTGTACAAGGCAACTAACGACCACTACTATCTACAGGTGAGCTTATTTTTCCGGTACTCAATAGTTTTCAATAACGTTTGTCTTTCAGGTTGGCAAGAAAGCACTCAAAGCGCTGCAAAAACATGCGAAAGTTCCTTGTGGCTTCGCCGCTGTTAATGATGTTCGGACAGGTCGCTTAGATGACCGTATGGACTCGTATGTTCTATCTGAGACCTTCAAATACCTTTATCTCTTATTTTCTGAGCCTTCCGACATTTTTATTAACATGGATGAATTTATTTTCACAACTGAAGCTCACCTCTTGCCTTTATCGCTGGGACAGCTTGGAAATGCTTCTTTTGGTAGGTGAAGTCGAAAAGGTGTCGGCGCTTGTTATCAATCTATTTTGTCTTTTGCAGGAGACTGGAACCAAAATGAAGAGCACCATGCTCTGGACTTTATGCGAACTTGCCCAAGCTCCAATAGTTTATTCCCCGAAAAAGTTCGGAGGCCACTGCGCGATTTGGTTTCTGGATCGTGTCCGCGTACGCCGAGTGCTAAACGACTTCGTGCCTATGACTTTCAAGCAAATAATCCAGAGCATCTACGAGCTGTTTACGACATGGGAATTACAATGGTGTCTGTGGGAGACGGTAAAGTTCGTCTTTTCCATAGTTTTTACAATGTAAGTTGAATCGTTTTGTTCAATAGTGCAAGCGTTTAAATGAATGATTTGATTTAAAATTTTTAGGCTAAATCACCTGAGGATGGTGAGCTAGGCTTGCTTTTTATGCAGGAAATGCTGGAGCTAACCAAGTCACAAAATATGAATCATTTAACACAACTTCAGGTTTGTTTAAGCGTCAATTAGCTGGGAAACCCCCTTTCCAAATAACCTTCACGCTTTTTTCTTCTTGCAGGCGGTCTTTTTTAAAAACGATGATGAATCCCTTACTGTTCTAATGGCTGGCCCAAGCCACTTTAGTCCCGAACTAGTCGGTGATAATTTCGTTGAAAGCGTAACCATCCGTGCCATACCATATCGCATTTGCTCGCAAATCGAAAACGACAGTGAAATAGCTGGGAAAATTGCAATAGGTGAACGTGGCGATTGTACATTTGTCGATAAAGCGCGCCGGGCGGAAAAGGCCGGGGCCAAAGCTCTTATTATCTGTGATAATGTCATTGGTTCGTCAAGCGATAAGCAACCAATGTTCGCAATGTCGGGTGATGGTGTTAACAATGTGACTATACCGGTGGTGTTTATGTTCTCCAAAGAATGTGAATCCCTGTACGCGGGTCTAGCGAAACTTGCGCGTGTGAAACCACTTGTGCGCATGATGCAGATGCTTGAATTGAAAAAACGGTTAGAATCGATTACCACGACTTCAACAATATCACCCGTACTAACAAATAAGTTAGGCGAAGTTTAGGAAGCTTTAAAAAAGTTTTCTAAGCATACCGTTGTTGCTAGTATATACAATATTACATTTATTGAGTTTTTTTCGGTTCAAATCAGAGGAAGCCGAAAATAACACCTTAGCGCATTTTCCAAGCGACGAGAGTAAATTAAAATTGAGTTTGTAAATATGAGTTTACTTTCTGTTTCCTCCTTCCTTTCATCTGTTCTTCAGTTTAAGATCTTCACTTTAAGATTGTGAATTAAAACAAAATATGAACGAGAAAATTGAAACTTGTAATTTTACAAGTTTAAAAAGAATCCAAATTGGTACATAATGTTAATATTATCAATAATGAAATTACCAATTTAAAGTAAATATAGGAACTTTAATAGAAAATCGACAGAAAATTTATATTTAAATTTTTTAATTTCAGTCATCGGGAACATACGACTCAGCTAAAGTATATCGTAGGTATAGCAGTTCATTAGTGAAATTATGGGAATATCTTATCTAAACCTAATAAACTAGAGGCAGAAGCAGTCCTCATTTTCGGACTAATAGCGCCCTAAAATAAATGAAAGAGTTATATGTAAATATTCCTTAAAAGGCGGATTTTTGGCGGGAGGTTGCGTTCACCGTTAATTAGATTGAATGCAGGAATTCGGTTAAATATTGAAGAATTAACGGGAAATTCTCCAAGGGAGAATCTGACCGCATGCACGCTGCAGTTTTGCATCGAAAAAGGCTACTGTCGTCACTTGAAGGGAATGAGCGAAAAAAGGAGAAGTGACAGTCGATGGAAAGACAGTTTCCAATCCATAATATTTGCCAAGTGAGCATAGAATATTATTTACGAAAAGCGATTCCATAAACTCTCCGTTAACAACCGTAAAACACCTTGCGGTGGAGGTTCTATAATGGGAGGTGAGGATTGGGGCGATGAATGTAAATTTCATGCGTAACGGCTGTCGCCCGTAAATCTGTGACGACGATTTATCGGACAGATGTCGGAGAACCAATTGTGCCACCAGAATTGAAGAGTTCGTCGGAAACGTTCAATTCAGAATGTACTTAGCAACTAATTTGATTCTGTGGTCGTACGGTGATTTGTGTGTGGAATCAGCCTGTGTCAACTTTGCTCCAGTGTACTGGTTTCTGTTATACGAATACCATTTGGATAATTTAAAATTGGACTAAATCGGTGTTGGACGGGATCCAAGCTCAGCTCAAGGATTCCAACAAATTACCCACCGTGATATTATTCCAGAACGGTTATTGGGCGAATTTTAAGAACCCGTTTAGCGGCAAGCCATTCTATTTGTATGCAAGCGGTAAACTTTTATATAAAGTTGATACAAGATTTCGCAGTTTAAGAATGCAAATTAAAAAGCACGATGTTTAATTATTAGTTCGGACGACGTGACCGCATTTTCCGGGAATATATTTACAAATGCGCTTTGCGATCTTATTGTCCTGGAATCAGTCATAGATGAATAAATTACGCGTATGATTTTTTTTGCTGAGATATATATTTGCGCGAGTGTATATTTCAAGTGCTGTCTTGTACATAGTTAATATCTTCTTCTCCTTCTTCGTAATGCTACAGCCCCTCTCGGGCCTACGCGCTCTGCATAAAGCGCCTCCAACTCTCTCGGTCCATTGACAGCATCCTCCCATTTGTAAATCAGAGCAGCGATGAACTGTCTTCGTCGACCGAGTCAGACCAGTGTTTCCTCGGTTTCCCCACTAGTCTCCGTCCTTCTGTTTTCCCAACGAAAAGCTTTTTGGGTATTCGTTGTTCGTCCATACGCTGAATGTGGCCAGTCCATTGAAGCTTCCGCAGTTTTACAAACGTTGAGACTTCCGGCTCGTTAAAAATTTCATACAGCTCATGGTTATATCGAATTCACCATTGGTCAAGCTTCTAGCTTCGCTCCGAGCATTCGCCTTAGGACCCATCTCTCAAAGGCCTTCAATCTGTTTGCGGAAACTTGGGTTAAGGTCCATGATTCACACCCATTTGTATACTTGGAACTTTGTTTCATTTGTATACTTGGAACTTTGTTTCCTTGTGTACGCAGCTAGTCTTCAAGATCGTCAAAACTGAATAAAATATTTTATTTGCGAGCTGTATTTATCGGCGTATTTCGTCTCTTTGATTACTGGTTCTCATTATTTTAGCGCCTAAATATACGAATTCGCCCACATTTTCGGTATTGTATTCGCCAATTATGATATTTTGGGCATTTGAGACATTTTTCCTTGATTCTGTCATGAGCTTTGTTTTATTCTCATTGATTTGTAGCCCTAATAGTTTGCTTCGCCGTCGAGTTTCAGGAAAAGTTCTTTGGCGGTTGTTAACGACCGTGATAAAATGTTGGTGTCGTTCGCATAGGCTACCACTTCTGTATAATAACGTACCTCTTGTATCGACAGGTAGCGTTTTTATGACATATTCCAGAGTCAAATTGACATAGTCAACATCACATACAAACATCACATATAAAATGTAAAGTTTTGAACAATATCTACAAGGAATGTAAAAAAACCCAAAGTAAAGCTATTAAAACTATGAGAGCGGAAAAGAAAAGTAATTTTACTAGAAGTTAAGACTCGTTCAAATGCCAAAACTATTGTTTGTTTTATGTATGACGTCTTTGCTAATCGGCTTAGTGAATGGCACAACATTTCAGCAACATTTTTTTGCAACAAATGGTTATCAATCCGGCCGCCTCCATCCTACCACGAGCGCTCGTCGAGGGAATGGTGGTGAGTACTCTTGCATGCCATGTTAGTATATTTGCCAACTTTATTAGGAACTGTTTATTGATTATTATATAAATTAATATTAAATTTTAAAAGAACGGGAAAATTTTACAAACCTTAATTATATTAAATTTTAAGGGAAAGGGAAAATTTTATTTTTCTAAATTATATTGAATTTTAATAATAAAAAAAAGAAAACAAATCATTAGATCGTAAGCCATAAAATCTCGACAAAGGACAGGTTTTAATCTAAAGTTGGATAAGGTTAATTTCTACATAGAGTTAAAGTGGATATAATTTGATAACGGGAATATTTTGAATTCGAAGAACAAAAAAAGATTACGAGTCAGTATCATTGATGGTAAGAGCATTTCCTCGGTTATTTGTGCAAACGTTTCAAGTTTGTCCGTGCAGACATTTTTCAAAATTATTTCAGTCAGTCGAAAGGTAGTGATGGAAGTCGATATTTTGGATGTTTGGTTGGAAAACGTGTCGTGACGTATCTAGCAGAGAGAGAGAGAGAAAATAGAACATATTTAGAAATGAAACAAGAATAAGTAAAAGGACATTTGACAAGCCATATTTTGAATCCAAAAGAGGGCTAATTTCCCCTCCCATTCCTTCCGATCTCACGATGAGCAAATTCTCGTCTTATTGTGTATTCTATCAACCTATCGAAAGTGTAAAATTTTTCATCGATAAATACCGTTCAAATTTAACATAACAAAAACTTTTTGTGAAGAGACTATTGTGATCATTTTTTTCATATACTTGTAAAACAAATATTGTTTCTATTTCCTTCTTTTTTTATTTAATCAAAATATCAAGTCTTGTGTGGCTCAGGAAATTATGCCGCGAACAGAATTAAACAATTATATTTAAACATGAAGGAAAAAGGAAAAAAGGTAGCATGACGTATTAAATGAAACGATCGGTTTTTTCTGGGTCTGAGACACGCAACGTTAGCGGGCTCTTCCTAAAAATAAGCTTGCCACCGGGCGAGCTTCTCCTTTCTTTGTTGCTTAAAGGGCTCTCACCTGGGATGATTGGCCTTCCACTCCTCTCATGGCCAAGTCATCATATGAATCATTGATCCGGTTGGGAAGAGTGCGAGATGGTACCACTACCAACCGGATGCCCTACTCTTGTTTTGGGCCATGAATATCCGACGACGACGAATTCGTATCGTACCTCGCGCGAGGGCAACTTGGAAAAGTCGTTGCGTCTTATTCGTTCGATACCTTGATACCTTGGTAGGTTACCTCCAAAAGTCGAAAAAAAAATCGTAAGCGTGAAATTTTTTTGAAGTTGGTCCTTGGGCTAACAGAAAGAACCGGCCCCACGGCACGCTTACGCATCGCCAGGCAAGGTAGTTCCAGCTGAGCACTACTCTTTCGCTCGCTGAGGCAGCAGTCCATCGCTGCAGTCCTGAACGGACATTTTAACATCCACTAAACCAGCAACAACGACATCGGACGTATCATCTTGTGTAACAATGGATGAATGTAGTGGTCTGGAGTCTGTGGATTCTGACAGGAAAGTATAGTCGGGCATCGCATCAGGGTCAAAAGGAATGTTCCATAAGTTCTAAAACCACTAATTCCATTGTCTAAGTTTGCTGACTTGCCCCAAGACAAGCTGGGAAGAGCACCAAACTGCATCCGTGTAATTTTCTATGAGAGATTATTGGTCATGTAGTTAGAGCAAGCAGAATAGTAGTTCGACTTTAAAGACTTGAAGAAAGCAGGATCTAATGGCTGAAGCCAATGACTAGTGTGAGGAGGAATACTTATCAAAATAATTTCAGTACTTTCTGCGAACTCCAGAATTTCAATGTTGCTAGTATGCGACGTGTAGTCCGCGTGGCTTAGTGGTTAGAGCACTAAGCCCGTAAGCCGAAAGTCTCTGATCCAAGTCTCATTGGCGTCAACGAGATTTAGTTCGAGTGGTTCTTCGGACGGACTATAAGCCTGCTCAGTTATGATACGTGCTGATTTAAAATCAGAACTTATTGCAGCTAGGTGGACGGACACACGGCCAAAGCGTGATAATGATCATATCACCTTGTGGAGTGCCGATACTTTCGATCATGACAAAGAGATACTCTAACTATCTCTAAGCGAAGGCCCGAAAGGGGCTGTAGGGCTACAAAGAAGAAGAAGAAGAAGTATGCGACGTGTTCCATCTAGAAGAAGCAGTACATTTCCTGCTGGTTTCTTGGGAGTAAAAAGGGTTTCCATCAAATCGTAAAATAAATCGCTATTTACATAACCAGACTCTGGAGATATTTTTACTTCGCAAACAGGTGGCAAACTTTCACAAAACTCCAGCTTTAGGTTCTTCTCTTTCATAATGCAAAAAGGCGGTAAGAAGGTACCCTCTCCATTAACTTATTCCAATACAGATATTGTTTCACTCTTTTCTCCCGAAGTAATAGAGGCCATATTCTTTGAACCTTTCAAGGCAACTAATTTTCCAGGGTTGTTCAGTTGTTAACCTGTTTCATCCATGTTGAAAATGTTGCCAGGTTTATCGATGAGATCATTTTCTTCCAAGACATTTTTTAAAAGATCACAGCACCCTTTGACATCGGTTTTATTCAGGCCCTTCGTTCTTGCAACAGATACTCCTTCAGATTGCCAGATGGAAACCTCAGGGTTGCGGACACGAAAAAAAGAAAGCTAGTTGTAACCTGCTGGCTTAGTTTCATAACTGAAATTATTTTTCAGTTGCAGGTTTTTGCAAAATAATACGCCATGAAACGTACTGAGTATCTTTTTGGAATAAACCCCCTTGATTGTAATTTTGCTTTATGCTTACCTATTTTTTTTTTCGTTTTCAATTCCTAACAAGCAGTTTATATCCATAGTACCTTTGTTAAAAATCTATGATTTAAGTCGCCTTTCAAAAGTGGCATTGGTATGCCTTTCAAAAGTGGCTTTCGGTATGCCTACTTTTGCTGCTGCATTAACTCCTATTAATTGATTTCCAAATGCTTTGACCGCACTTCGCAAACTTTATTTATTCCATTCTCCTCTACCACAAGTGCCTTTTCTTTTATAGAAAGTTGGCATTTTTCTGTAACAGATAAAAAACTCCAGCTTATCAGGATACACCTTTACATCTAAAAAATTTTTTTAAGCTTCATCTCAGTTTTAAAAAAAATTTCCATTTAATGAAGGTAAAAGTAATAGGTAATATGGCCTGACTATTTCTAATTATTTTAGGTGAGCCAATTATCGCCAATTTCACTGGTCCATCTAAACCAATTGTTGTCGGAGATAGATTGACGAGCTTCCCATTCACACAAACAACGCTAACAATACGCCATTTTAGGTTATGATTACTTTTAAATGTACACTTGCACTATAGCATTGATTTTACGGCACAATTATTAAAATTTCCTTAACCACGCAACTGAAAAATCCACTATAAAATATTTTTCATACTCTTGTAGTAATCGAGCAGTCGCCCAAGCAAACTGCTCGAAAACCAGCTTAACCCTGATCCGAATTTTAATTGCAGATTTGAAAAATTTAATTATTCCAATAAATAGTTTTATAAATTATAAAATCTTTTTTATTATAAATATAAATTTTATATTATCTTTTTTTTCTATATTAAATTTTTCTGTATATTTTTATTCTTTATGATATTCATCTTTTATTGTTATTTAAATTTTTCTACACTATTATCTTATATTAATTTAATAATTCAAACCTGTAATTAAAATTACGGACATGAGAACACCGATATAATGCAGCCCTTCCACGGATTGCATTGCCGAATCAATCTATAGTGGCTTAGCAATCCACCGTTGCGGCGTGACGAAACGGTGGACGACGGACAAGCAATAAGGCAAATCTGCTTGGGCACGACAAACCATTGTTGCGGCATGGAGATTACGCTGGGATTTTAACTGATCGAGGAGTCTGCTTTTGATCGCCATGGGAATACAGCGGTAGAACTGCGCCGGCAAGCGGAGACGTGGAAAAATTGAATTTTTGTCGGTTTTTTAACCATGAAGAGATGAATGCGGGCCATCTTATAGCCAAACATAAATTTTCGAAGTCTCAAATACTTTGAATATTGGGTGTTCAGACCCTTGGACGGTGAAATTAACTTGTATTCACGGTGAAAGAGTCATAGCCTCAAAAGTGAAAAAGTGGTTCTTTTGCTACAAAGTTCGGGAAATATTACACCGTTAGTCTCCTCAATTGTCTGCGAAAATTGACCGTGTATGTCGTGAAGGCAGGAATTGATGGCCGTGTTAAGGTGGGAATCTCCCGTTGTTTGCACTACCAGTCCGGGAGATGAACGTAATTGCAATTAGAAAATCGGACTGCAGGCGAGAGTAATCGGTTGAAAAGTGTTTGACGAGGCGCAAGTGAAGAAAAGGCAAGGTAAAAAATCTGTTCGGATTCGGACCTCGCCCGTCAAATATATCGCATTCGCGCACAAACACAGTCATGCGCGGCATGCATCCATTGATAACGGAGCCCGCTATCATACCAGAGTGGGGACGATGGGAAAAGAAATATCACGCCGAGAGTAACGGATTCGTAACGGAATTTTCGTCGGAAAGTTCACGAAGATTGTTTTGGGCGGAAAAGAATGTGCACACATCGAGCGAAATAGGTGCGATCAGAAGATTTTATTTTGGGTTGTAAAAAGGAGCCACGAGCGAGGGGATCGTTCTGAGGAATTGGTACAATACCTACAAGGATCCAATCCGACTGTGCGACCACGGATGCCCCACTCTTATTTGGAGGCCATAAATATCGTCAGTAAAGAGGAAGTCCAGTCAAGTCCGTCTGTTTTCTCCCGCCCTAAGTTAGTCATTTGCGTAAGCAATTTCCACCTTTAGTAGGTTACCTAGGCCTCGACATCAGTCGATCCGCATTATATCTTTTCAATTGGTGAATGCGATATTTTTTTGTAGTGGGTCTTGTGCTGGGGAAAAGAACCCGCCCGACGACACCGCAATGCTAGCCTGCCAGCGCATTCACGCGTCCTCAGACAACACCAATCTCGGCGAAACCCACCATCCTCTCTCATCGAGGCAGTAGACCATCGCTGCAGTCCTACAAGAACATCTTATCAACCCTACTTTACTGCACTCACCACTACAATCTGAAAATACACACGAAACGCAAGAGCAAAACTATGCGAAGTTGTGTCTACCCAGGATAAACAATACCAGATAACGACGGAAAAACTCCTTTGATAGACTACCCAAATATTCCAATAGTCCGTCTGTATCGGTGGTCCATATATCCCGGACTTATCCTATAGGACAAAAGCTTTAAGGCGCAGAGTATTAATTTTTCCCGGGTTTTGAAATAAAGATAGCTCTCACTTTTTGGCGTGGGTATGTATGCTATGTTTGTTATTAAGATCTTCCTCAGCTTTGTCATCAAGTTGGTTTTTAGTTTGAATCTGGCAAGAACAATACCATCAAAGAATAGCGATTAAATTTAGTTAAGGAGTCAATTCGATTTAATGATTATCTAACTTTTCATTAAAAATGTTTTCGTTGAACAGACCTCAACATTGAGTTACTTAGAGAAATGTTTAATCAAGTATAATTTTCACAATACACATTTGCTCAATCTAATAGCTTAATCGCCGCTGATTACGTAAGCCATATCCACTATCATATAAGACACTTCATCAACACTTAAGAGTTATAAATATGATTTAATCAAAATACCCATAAACAGTATAGATATTAAATATATTTTATTACACCATTTTAACACTAGTACACGAACGACTTAAAAAAGGAGAAAATTGTTCAAACCAATTATATTTACAATGCAAAATCAAACAGTATCGAGATAAATTACTTGACTCTAAAATCTTCATCGCTACTATCATCAACATCGGACTCACCTCCACTGTCCTTGTTTTCGTAGTCTTCTTCCTCTTGTACCATACAACTTTCATCATTTTTCTCATCCAATTTTCGGCATTTTTCCGCTTCCTCCCCTTGAGAGCGTTGATGAAACAGAAACGATATGCACTTGCTTGCATTCCAAGCTTCAGATAACAAATTATCGGGCAAACTTCTATTGTTAGCACAGTGATACCACTGTGTTAGATCAGATGTGCAATTCGCCGAAGGTGGAGGTGGCGTGATTTGAATATTATTCAAACATCGCTTGCATTTCAACCTAAATTTAAAGGAAAGTTAAATCGTGAGAATCGCGTACGAGTATAAGGTCCAAAAATATTTAAACCTACTTGTCATGTGTGTCAGAGGCGGTATCTTCTTCTAATCTGAATAAATACTTCAGGTCGTCTCTAGTGAAATGCCTTTCCCCATCCTCGTTATTATCCACAATTGTGCTAGATAACGATTTTTTATGGGTCTGTCGTTGGAAAATTTTCTCCTCTATCGATCCAGTCTGAAAGGATCTATTTATTATTATGAATTTAGCATTTCTTTAAACCTCATACCGCTAAAAGACGGTAAATGAAACAAGGTTTTTTCTGTCCATCTCGCCAAACACGAGCCATCGCCTGATCATCGTTGGCGGGATTCCAATCAGGATCGAACATAAATAGTCGGTTAGCACCAATTAAATTTAATCCACATCCACCGGCCTTGGAGCTCAGCATGAAAATAAATTTATTAGAATTCGGATCATTAAATTCTGCTACGATTTTACTCCGCTTCTTTATTGTCATTGATCCGTCTAATCGAACATAAGTGTATTTCCTGTTAGGGAGATTTTAGAGTGACGAATTAAAATGCTAGCAATCAAGATCGTTTAAGAATATGATACTTGCCGCTTTGCACAAAGTTTTTCAAAATAGTCTAGTGTTTGCGTGTAATTCGAAACTAAAACTACTTTGTCGTCACTATTTGCCTTTATTGCCGCAAGCATGAAATCTAGCAACATAACCTTCCCACTCAACTCCGGGCTGAGATCACTAATGATCAGAAGAAAAAAATTAATTATCTAAGCGTAAATGTGCATTTAATTTTTCATACCTATCCCTACCGAAATGCTCATCTTTGCTCTCTACTAAACTGGGGTGATTGCACAGTTTCTTCAAAGTGGATATATCAGCCAAAGCACTCAGGGACATCTTTCCTTCCGCAATATCTGGAAATTTCAAGATCATGTTCAGTTAAAAAACCGCATTTTTAAAAAGAATCTCTCTTACCAAGGTTCTTATTCAGATTTCTTTGTATTGCTTCGGAACTTATAATCTTCTTGTACATATCCTTTTGCAATTGTGTCATTTTCACACAAATAACCATTTCAAACTTGACTGGCAGATACTTGGTTAGAATTTGATTCGTCCTTCGTATTAAGCACTTGTTCACAATGCCAGTCAATTGTTGTATGCATCCAACAGCTCGTTCACGCTCCTTATCTGAGGAATCTGAATTCTGTCCACGGGCAATAGGATTTTCGTATTGTCGTCGAAATTCTTCTGCCGTGCCAAGCATTTGGGGATTGACGAAATTAATTAAGCTGTAATATTCAGTCAAGTCATTTTGAATAGGAGTTCCCGAAAGCAAGACGCGTCTATTTGTTTGTAATCCCATCAAAGCTTGATAAGTTTGATTATCGCTATTCTTCAATCGATGGCCCTGTAGCAATAGAAATCAACATTCAACATTTATGCCCGTGATGTACTCGTATGTAGACAAATATTACCTCATCGCATATTACTATTCCTACTTCGGCACTATTTAGTATTGATGAATAAATTCGAAAGCTTTCATAGCTGATGACTAAAACCGGTGTCCCTGATCTAACACTTTTGTCTGATATATATTGTTTCAATTTTTGCATTGTTTCCTCTTTATTGCTATTTTCAATAACTAAACAGTTCACGCGACCATGCAGCCACTTTTCAAATTCATTTTGCCAATTTTTTACCAACGAACTGGGACAAACTATTATAGCTTTGCTAAGGGTTGGTTTACACTCAGGACTTTGGCGTAACAAAGTCCACACAAGCGAGACACATTGTAGAGTTTTGCCCAAGCTGAACGTGTTTATTAGTGTTTATATGTTTATAAGCGGAATTTTAAATAACTTAAAGTACAAACGAACATTTTTTTGGTGATCTAAGTTAATTTGTTTTAATAATAAACAATGTTAGGAAAAAATTTGATTGAAATCGGGACTGATTCGTCTGTGCACCGGTTACAGCAACCTCCACGTAAGCAATAACCAAAAGAATGAGTGAAACAACCAGAGTAGGGTTAACCATCATCGCGTGGAGGCCTTTAGACCCGCCGACTTAGTATCGTTTCGCTTTAAAATACCAAAGTTGTTGATATACACAAACATGAGGGTCAAAAAAATCTCTATTGGGTATCTCTTACAGATTCAACATGCGTATTTAGGAGGAAGACCTTTAGAAACAGTACTCTACAAGAGCTTTTATGTTATAAAAAATATTGCGGCTACATTGCAACATAGAAGAAGCATCCAGTATTTTGGCTTAGATTTCTTTTTTTTTTATTAACTTAATTCAACTAATTATTTTTCTTATTATTAAATAATTTAATTCATTCATTTAATATTTGTGTATTTTTATTTCACTCTAAAATGATGTGTAAGTTCATTGCATGCGATCGGCATTATATGCCAAACGTTTATTTAATTAGTTCATTTTTTAGTTCAAATCTTATTAAAAATTGGTATCTGAAAACGTTTGCTTACAGTGTACCATGCGTGCTCCTGTTAGCAGACTGTTTAGATCACTTGGTTCTCATTCGTGGGTTTCCAAGTTCGATTCCGATAGGCGTCCCGATAGCAACTATTATCTAGTTGATTTTCTAAATGTTTGCTGGTGCTAGGGTCATTATTTTTTAAGGGTGGCAATCAACTCTGCCATCAGCGAACATTGACTTGATGTATAGTTGCAGGTGTGACGTATATGTCGTTAAGTTGGGTATGTATATGAGGGAACAAAGGAAAGTTGATGCCTCCTTATCTTGGGTAAAAGTGGGGAATGAAAATGATAGGAGTCATTCAGTGCTGAAAATTAGAAAAAGTGAGATTTGACGGATATAAAACAATGATTGATGAGCACGGGGAAGATTTCGAAGTAGAAGTACGACGCATTGCTCTATGTTGTATCTGAATGAAAAAAATTGACTTAAACAATAATCAGAGATTGTTTGATCCTTTTAGAACTGGTACACTTCAATATTCCCCATTAGTGGGAGTATTATCAGAAAATCAGGAGCAAGGCGTTGGGCTTTGCAGGAAAATCTCCGTAAAGTCGATTGAGCAATTTGGAATTCCATAGAACCGAGTTTTCGACTAAACTTATTCATTTTTTGAGTTTGGGTAATGAATTATGTGGTGTGATTTTAATGAAATCAACCTTGCTGCCAAAAAGGATAAAATACCCGGGCCTTCGCATCCTGCAAAATAGCACCTCTAACTGTCTCAATCCATTGACCGCATCCTCCAATTTCGAAATTCGAGCAATGATGAACTGTCCTTGTCGATCGAGTCAGACTAGCGTTTCCTCGGTTTCTCCGCTGGTATCCGTGCTTGAGTTAGTCCAACGAGAAACTTTTTCAGGTATCCCTTGTTCATACGATTCACTTGTCAAGCCCATTGCAGCTTCCGCATTCTTACAATCGTTGAGACCTTCGGCTCATCAAAAATTTAATACAGCTCATGGTTGTCGCGAATTCGCCATTGGTCCCCGTCTAGCTTCGCTCCTATTATTTGCTTCAGGACCCGTCGCTCAAAGGCGTTCAATGTATTTGCGGATGCTTGGGTTAGGGTCCATGTTTCACACCCATAGCATAACACAGGTTTTATCACAGATTTGTATACTTGGAGCTTTATTTTCCTGTGTATGCAGCTGGTCTTCAAGATCGTCAAAGTCAAAGTCAAAGTCAAAGTCAAAAGCGCTTTATTTAATACTAATCGTTATAAATTTTTAAAAGAACATAAAGCAAATTCCAAACAATAAAACTATAAAAAACTTAATGGCCCGAATGGCTCTCTAAATTTATACGTTATCAGTTAAACACATTTAATGAAAAAAATACACTTGCAAATTTAAATTAATTAAGATTATTTCATATTTTTTGATTCAATTGGAAAAAGGAGAAAAAACCAACCAGCATTATTCAAAAATTATCAAGATCGTCAAACTTGAATAAAATATTTTATTTGCGAGCTGTATTCTTCGGCGGTTTTCGTCTCTTTATTACCGGTTCTCGTTATTTTGGCACACCAATTTACTCACATTTTCGATACAGTATTTGCCAAGTGTGATATTTTGTGTATTTGAGATATTTTTCCTCGATTAAGTCATGAGCTTTGTTTTATTCTCTTTGATTTTTAGCCCTACTAGTTTTGCTTTGCTATTAAGTTTCAGGAAGAGTTCTTTGGCAGTTGTTAATGACTGCGGCAAAATGGTGATGCCGTCTGCATAGATTACTACTTGGCTCGACTTGTATGGTAATGTACCTCGTGTATCGACAGGTAGCTTCCTTTTGACGTATACTCCAGAACCAAATTGAATAGCAATGGGGCCAGCCCATATCTCTGCTTTAGTCCGATATTTGTGTCAAAGGCATCGGTGAGTTTGTTATTGATGCGGACTTGGGAGGTCGTCGACGTCATTGTGATTTTGGTAATACGGACTACAATACTCATTTCTGAGTTTTTCTTTTCTTTTAATACGGACTAATTTGGCTGGAATGCCAAAGCAACGCATTATTTGGTACAGTATGTTACGGTCAATATCGTCGTATGCTTGCTTAAACTCAACGACATGTACATCTATGTTGAGCTCCCAGAATTTTTCAAGTACCAGCTTGACTGTGAACAATTGGTCTATCTAAAACCACATTGATACTCCCCAATAATACTGTTGGCGTATGATCCGATTTTGTTTTCTAATATCTTTGAAATATTTGTACGCCAAACAAAGTACTGATATGCCTCTATAATTTTCGCACTGTAGCTTGTTACCTTTTTTGTGAATAGGGAATATAACTGATTGGCTCCACTCTTTCGGCATATGTTCTTGTTGCCAAATGCGCTGGATGACTTTGTGAATAGCTTTAAGAACACTGCTGCCACCATATTTGATGAGCTCCACTGGAATCTCATCGATGTCCGGCGCATTATTATTCTTTTGGGCCTTGGTGGTGGAACAAACTTCATCCAGAGTTGGTGGGGCCAATGGAAGCTCTCCGGGAATATCTATAGGCTCCGATGTTCTGGAGCTGTGCGGAGGATTTAGAAGGTTCTTAAAATATGATGCCCATTTTTGCTTAAACCTGTTTTTATCAGCGACGATGCTGCCGATGTTATCATGGCAGAACGTGGTTTGGGCTGATAACCTCGGCTTTTCATTACTTTGTATGCCTTGTCGTCGTTGCTTGTTTGTAGTAATCGAATTTTAATTGTAAATTTAAAAAAAATATTTAAATTTACAATTAAAATTTGGACACGGCAAACCCTTTATAACGCAGCTTATCCACAAATTGCATTATCCCGAAATGCAAACTACATTGGATGAATGAGTGGGCTCGTCAAGAAACCCCGTTGCGACAAGAACCGTTCTGTGGCTGATCGCCATAAGCAGGGAGATCTGCTTGCACGAACGGGAGTCTGTTACGGTTCGCCACACAGAGCGCACGCCGCAAGAACCGCGCCGGCAAGTGGCAGATTGAGCTTCGACGGACGATGAACAAAAGGTCTAATTTCGGAACGTACGTGGAAAATTGTGTTTTTCGCTCGAAATTGCGAAAATAATCATTTCAATTTGATCGAACGCTTATTCGATCGCTTCCGTCGCAAATAAAATCTTGTTTGTTCTCTTGTAATGTGGTGCAACAGTGGTAATGGTGAAAAACGAAAAGTAGTTTCGTCCTGACTGGTCAAATGGCAAAATCGCTAGAAGACAATAAATCAGCTAAAAGTGGTTCTAGATTCGAGATAATTGCGTTTTGACGGGAAGCCCAATCGACAGTTGTAATTTGCATTGCTATGGGAAATTCATTTGCTTGAAGCAAAGGAACAAATTGTGTGCAGTTGAAATTGATAAGAACGAGCGCTTACGCTCGAAGTAGTAGTGACCTAATAAGAAGAAAGAAGTGCGGACAACGTAGATGATAGGGAATGTGATTTTCCGCCATTGACCATTGCGGAGATTTGTCGGTGCGGAAGCGAAAAGCACATATCGTACATTTTGCCTGGTTCATGTCGCTCAGTTTGGCGATTCGCGTGACAATCTCTCTCAGCCTGATACAATTATTTTTTTCTTTCTTGTTGGTTTTTAAAATAATTCATTTCCAAGTTATCTTTTTTATATAAAACAAAGAATGTGTTGCAATATTTAGTACTCAGTGGATTTGTGTGGTACGCCGGGAGTTTGCATTGAATTGTAAACTATTCAAGCAACATATTTAAAACAATTAAATAACACTGGACCCAACATTGAATGTATTTAAAATAGAATTGGGTAAATTGTCAATAATGAAATTGAGTACGGCAATCAGCAAATAGCGCATCTTCATAGTGATTTTTCGTGTATGCCATTAATTACATTTGTATGCGGCAGTGTGGAGTCGGATTAGTCGTCAACGAGAAATCAGTACCGTCAAATTGCATCGACGTCGCTCTGGACACAAAACATAATCGGCAGAAATTTAGCATTGGGCCGGAAATGTGAACGTGTATTGACGCGAGAACCGGACAAAGTAAGTAGATTAGCTGCCGGCAGTGATTTAGGGGGTGGAAAGTAGCCCCACGACACCGCAATGCCTAGCCTGCGTCTCAGACAAAACCAATCTTGGCAAACACCACCATCCTCTCTCGTCAAGGCAGCAGACCATCGCTGCAGTCCTACACGGGCTCGCACAAAATCACTCATTGACTACTTTGAAATAAATAACGCGCGATTCGAATTCAGCAGGCTTACCATTTTTGAATATTGTGTGCGATCTCATGTCTTGACTATCGCTCCCAGCCCAGTTCGTTTCCTAGATTGCCAGTACTTTTAATTTATATCGACTGGCCTATTGCAAAATGTCCTTATGAGCGTCAGGGTTGTTCAGTGATCTGACATTCCAGGATTCAATGCTACAGTCTATTTTTTCGGTCGTAGGTTCAACCCAATCCAAGGCTCTGTTGCAGGTTTTTAAAACATGTGGGGTTTTCCAGGGATAGGGAGTTAGTCCGTCGCTCAACCTCCATTCCGGCGGCATGGCCGTTACTTTCGATTCCGTTGTCATCCGCGGAAGACTCGCCTTGGCCCTCTTATTCAGCCGTTTACAAAACGTATGTTACCAGCGGGGGTGTAAGTATGGTTTGGTAGCAGAACTGTAGGTGTTTTTGCAGATATTGGCATTTCTCGACATTTAATGTCTCATCATTTGAGAACTAGTAAGCCCATTGTGCCATCCCGAGACCATTTACTACAATTTGGTTGCCCTCTATCTTTTCAGTACCAATTATTGGGTCCCTACATGCTTGATCGTCTTTTTGCGGTGGTGAACATTAAAAAAGTAATAAATAAGGACAAATTGCAAAATAAACTTACCCCATTTCATCTGCCATTATACATCCATAGAAATCACCTTTCACTCCAGTGACACAGTCATACATAAACTTGACGCCTTCCCTTTGATGTGGCCTCAAAATATTACTTAAAAGTGGATCGACTACTACATGTACAAGGATCTTGCTTTTATCCAATGTCAGGATTTCATGTTCAGAATATTTTGGTGGCTCGCTCAAAACAAGAGCATTACATGCGTAAGGATCATAGAGAGCGCGCCGAACAACATTCCTTCTGATACCCAGGCAGCGGTTACTCGCACTATCCGGCACGTAATTTGGAATCGGAACCTTAAATGGTTTCTTCAAAATATTCGCAATAGCCTGTTCATATTCAGATTTCGTCAACTTCTGGACTGTTGCACCAATCACTTGATTTTCTTGAGCCTCCCGTCTGGGGCGTTTGTTTTGTTTTGGTGTTGCAAATTTGTTGTTGTGACACAAGCTTGGAGCCTGGCTGCGACGCTACAAGAGTCTCATATAAAATAAACTAATTCTGTTAAGTAATATTCATTTACCATTCCGATGGTATCTAAGTAAAACCTTGTTGAATTTTTCGTCTCTGCAACTAAATCTCACACAGCGAACTTTCAAATTAGCTCACCAACCACCTTCCCGCGCGCTATTACTGGCAAAACAAATGTCAAATAAGTTGAGTGTTGACATTTGGCCGGAGTCGAGTCAATGTTTGATTTCGGCAGTCAATCTTCAGTTGCAGATAGAAGCTAAATAATAGCGCGCCAATAGTTTTTAAGAACCCAGAACGTTAGAAAAGACATCTAGCTTTTACGAAAATTACATCCTCTTTAGAGATCAAAACGCAAGTTCGGAAAAATCGTTGAAAACGTAATTGCCCGGATCGATAGATTTGTCGCTATAAATGATATGCCGGGAAGGTGGAAAGTGGTGCATCAAAATAGCTTGCTGGCATCTCTTACCACAGTGCGTGCCTTGGTGTTCGTGCTAGCTTAAAAGAATGGCAAACGGAGATTGGAAGATAGTGAAAATTATAACGACAATTGCCACGAAAATTTGGGCAGCATCTCTGGGCACTTTACTCACCTGCATTATACTCTACTGTTTCTATGGCAGCTTAATATCCTCTAGCATTTTCCTTTTCGCGGGGTTGTGTAAGTAGTAAGTGAAATAAAATTTTAACTATAACATGTTGTTCATATCCAGGCATTCTATATCATGCTCAGGATAACTTACTCTACCATCCGGATTTGCCGGCAAACTCTCGCGTGTACATTCCAGTGCCAGCAATGCACAATCTTCCCTACGAGACAGTAAATATTCGGACTAGTGACAATGTAACACTGCATGCATTTTTCATAAAACAAAGTGAGGATAAAAGCACATACGTTCCAACAGTGGTTTACTTTCACGGGAATGCCGGCAATATGGGGCATCGGCTACAGAATGTTTGGGGAATTTTTTACAACTTGAACTGCAATATTTTGATGGTGGAGTACAGGGGTTATGGGTTATCAACTGGATCTCCGTCCGAAAAAGGCCTTTGCATGGACGGGCGCGCCGCAGTGGATTATCTGTTCACGCGACACGACCTGGACCATCGGAAGATAATTTTGTTTGGACGATCGTTAGGAGGCGCAGTGGCACTGGATGTTGCTGCCGACTTAGAGTACACAGAGAAAATCATGGCTTTGATAGTAGAAAATACGTTTACAAGCATCCCGGAGATGGCTGTGGAGTTGGTGCATCCAAATGTAAAATACTTACCAAAATTTCTGTACAAAAATAAGGTAAGTGAAGAAGATTCATTCTTAATTGAATGTATATATTAAATCTCAGTACATTGCGAGATCATGAATTGTTTCATCCTTCAGTATTATTCGATTGACAAAGTCGATAGAGTGAGAATGCCAGTGCTATTCATCAGCGGCTTAGCTGACAATTTAGTGCCACCGCGAATGATGCAAACATTGCACATGAAATGCGGTAGTCCGCGGAAACGCTTGCTGGAGTTTAGTGGCGGCTCTCATAATGATACCTGGGTTATAGAAGGGTGTGTTAAATGAATCTGAAATTTTGATCAAAATCTAAATTTTCTTCTTTGTTTATTCGTGCAAGTACAGCTATTATCAAGGTATCGCTGCATTCTTGCTAGAGTGCTTTGATGTTGTTCATCCGCTGCAAACACCTCCCAAACGCAATCAATGGCCTGAAATACAAGAAGTTTAGCCCATTTGCAATAATCAATGCTATGTGAATAGATAACAATGTGTACAGGATTCGAGTGAAAGCGAAGTGTGCAAAATAAGTTGTTATTTTAAAGAATGAGTTAGTAGTATTAATAAAATGATTTCGAGTTGAAAATCGATGTTTTGCTTTTGGCAAGTATACCCAAGGTCATATCAAGAGCTACATGAGTTAATAATTGTTTTTTTTTTGTTTAGGTAGGTTTGTATTATGCTGGAATCTCAATTTGAAAAAGAATAGTTCATTTATCTTCTCTTAACATTTTTCGTAAATCCAAACTATTCCATCGGTATTTCTACCTAATTTTACCGACTCTACATTGATGAACATTTTGCTAAACTCACGTTTGTGAATAGAAAATAAGTATTTTAATAAAACTTTCCTTAAATTAAACGAGCATGAGTTATTCATGAAGTATAGTTATTTTCTCCGTTTTTGTGTTCGAATTTCTTTTGTTTTCAAAACAGTTATTTTAAGATTTTAATAGTAAAAACAAGTTCCTTTTCGGCTTTGATATTTTTAGTTTTATTGTAGACGCGATTCGGCAGCCACTTACTGCCTTTTTCAGTGCAAATGCTATTACAAAAAGCTTATCCTACCTTATGTACTACTCACATTTTCAAATATCTACGCCACGATAATTAACTATTCATTATCCATCAGTGTCCTTGTCCTTTGTCCTCATTAAGTACATTATCATTCCGTTTTTACTATTTTTATGGCTATGGAATTGTCATTTTCGAAGTTGTTCCACAAACTTACCGTTGGCAAAATAGAAACATTTGACTTCATTCTCAATTCAATGAAGGAAACGTAACTAGGAGGACAATCGTTTACGCCTTCTATGAGACGTAACCCGATAGTAATCCTCAGGGGTTGAGCGCTTTGTTCCCTATTCCCGAAATAAAAGATGATGTCTTGTCCCAAATTTCAGAACTAAATAATTTTGAGATAAAAAGTTTTTCAACAGCATGGTCTCGCCGTAACGATGTAAAGTTAAATATATTCAAATTCAAGTTAAGTAACTGCTCGAGGAACCTCCGCGAAATGACAACAGGAGTTAGAGGATACCGTCAAAGATTAAAAGAAATTGAACAAGTAAATAGTAAACCGAAACTAGAGAAACTCCCTTCACAGATGCAATCTGTGGCAACGTCTGCAAATAATTAGTAAAGGGAAAAATTATAACATCTTCCAATACGACGCAAAACTCTAATTTATCAAAACCAACAACTGAATCGTTCGTAAATCAGCAGAAGCGAATGTTCGTATCTACAACAAACACAACTCAAATGATAGTACGATATTTTTTTGTCGCAGACTATTGTTTCCGCCAGCAAAGACAGCATCGAAGGTTAAATCACCTACACAAAGCCATGGGGCGTAGCTTCCTCTTATGTCGTTTCAGGGGCTCTTCCCAGGGACGAGTGGCCTTCCTCTTTCTCAACATGGCCAAGTCATCGTTAAGATTTATGATCTGGTTGGGAAGGGTGTAAGGGGGCACCACTATCACCCGGATGCCCTACTCTTTTTGTGAGCTATGACTATCCGCGTCCGAATTCACTCGCCATTAAGTTGGAAAGGTCGTCGCGCCTTGTTGCCCAATGTCCTTCGGTTGGTTACCTCGGCCTTCGACACCTGTGGAATGGTTCTATTTGACATGTAGGAACGAATTGTAAGCATACAATTTTTTTTTAGTGGGCCCTTGCACTGGTGGATGAAACCCGCCCCACGACACCGCAACGCTAGCTGCCAGCACGCTAACTCGTCGCCAGGCAAGACCATTTTCAGCTTAGCACTAATTTTTCGCGCGCTGAGGCAGCAGTCCAACACTACAGTCCTAAAAGGGCTTTTAACATCATGGTAAACACCACACAGTTCATTGCTGCCCGGGATTCGAAATTGGAGAACTCCTTTGACACAAATATCGGACTAAAGCAGGGAGATGGGGTGGCTCCATTGCTATTCAATTTGGTTCTACTACCTGTCGATAGTCTTTCATTGGCGGAAATTTCAGCTTGCATAAAAGTGTCATTTTTATCAAAAAGAAGTCTCACTACACTTAATAAGCTTCCATTAGTATAGTGGTACATACGAAAAAGGTTTTTAAATTTATAGGCGCACTTGTGCGTAGTTTGCTCATTAATTTCCATGCGAAAATATTTGCCGCTTTTTTTGTACTCATCTTCACACTACAATCTCTAGGCACTCGTTAACAACGATCAAAGCTAACGGTACCACTTCACTCATGACTTGACTCGTGTACAGAAATTATCACATTAATCTGAACATATCTTAAGATTGACTTGCCACGTAAAGATGCTTGTGGTTTGGTTTAAAAAATGATTTGCGCGTCCGTGTATCAAAATGTGGGCCTTGCCTTACGTTTCACTTTAAGATTATGGTGTAATTCATTTGGCTATATTGTTGCAAACTCTATTGTGAAGGTTTCTTTCGCAAACCGGAGAATAAAGTAGCCAAAGCGATGGTATTATTCTTGGCATTCGATCGCAATGCTGAGCAAATCGGCTGAAATCTAATCTAAGCACACTTACAGCACTTGAGACCGCAAAAATGACGATAAAACTACTGAGTAACCTCTTCCACCACCGCACGATCAACCTTCGCTCGACACACATCCCATTCAACGTCGCGCCACCAACCCGTTGCCGGTATCAATCGGTAGTTTTGTCCGTCATCTCCTTCCATGGTGATAACGGAGGATTCTCGTCGACACAATCTAGCAATTGCTTCGCTAGATTGTGTCACAAAAAAGTTTGCCAGTATCAATTTTTTATTTGTAATTTTATTTGTTTAGAAAAACTTTTTATAGATAATGGTAGTGGTGCTAGTAGCAGGGTTTAGGGCAGGTTAGAAATAAGAATGTTAATAAAATGCGTATCAAATTGTTCCGCACTTATTGCTTGATTATTTTTATGACATGGTAATTTCTTCGCAAAAGTCCTTCGAGCAGTTTGCCTAGGCGGCCAAAAAGGCATTCGTTGACAGAACTGAAGGGTGGAGACTGAGGGAGAAACCGAGGAAATAATGGTCTGAGTCGGTCGATGAAGACAGTTCATCGCTGCCAGATTTCGAAATCGGAAGATGCTGTATTGAAGATAGGTAGATAAATGTCCGTAAAGGACTGCAGCGATGGTCTGCTGCCTCAGCGGAAGAAGATGTCGGGATCCGCCTTGTCTGGGGACGCATGAATGCGCTGGCAGGCTAGCGTTGCGGTGTCGTGGGGCGGGTTCTTTTCCCCCAGCACAAAGACCCACTATAAAAGAATTTCGCATCTACGGGTTTCTTGGGTCAAAATAAAGGTCGACCGAAGTCGAAAAGGAGGTAACCAACTAAGGGTCGGAAATTGCTGCCTCAAAGGACAAACTGGACCTGGGGAAGACAGACGGACTTAAGGGGACTTCGTCATTACCCGACGATTCTTATGGCCCACAAATAAGAGTGGGGCGTCCAGATGGAGGTGGTGCCCCCTCGCACCCTCCCAACCGGATCAAGATCCAAACGTAGACGTGGCCATGTATTTCCCATTTGAGTGAAAAACTCATACAAACATAATTTGCATAAACTTTCCCATCAAATGAGAAATATAGGCGTGACCAATTTATGTTATAGAATTATGTAATCGAATCACATAACTCTATACCATGAAAGGGCACGTGAGCAGAAGGTCCCTGTACCCGGCAAGAGCCCCTGTCAACAGCAAGAAACGGAGGCTAGCCCATATTATAGGAGGAGCCTGCCATCGTTGCGGGTCCTATACCCGGTCCGGTAAAACAAGATGGAAAGACCGAAGTTTATATTGAACTAATCAAACATTATTATTTCCTTCATTTTTAACGACTGCTTGGTTGCTTGTGTTCATTTACAAACTCGATTGTTAATAATTCGTGTAATGAATAAAATTTCTATTTGCTCTTATCTTACATACTCTTGTCTTATTGGGAGTTACTTAAATTCATTGTTTAAAAAATAACTAGTGTTTTTGTGTTCTTTTTTCATTCATTTGCTTGTTTATCAATATTAATTATAGTGTCATGGCAAACTTCGCTTATTTTTATTATTTTCATAATATGAAATAATTTTAAAAATTATTTTGATGTATAAATTATTAATAAATATACAAAAAATTTAATTTTTTTTATTTACATCATAAATTTATTTAATATATATTCATATATTTTCATTGAGATCTCATTGAAATGTATCTTTAATAAATGTTTCAATCAATTACTCTTCAAATTATCTTCAACTATGTACTTTGAAACGAATTTCATTTTATTTATTTTGTCTGCTTCAAATAAACTGTATCTATTCCCAAACAGGATACAAACTGTATTCATTTGATTGATTTATAGCGTCGATGCTACTCTCATGGTAATAGCTTGACTCAAGTATTAAGTCTATCATTCTTCTTTCTTGTGTTAATTTATTTAAATATTTATTATGTTTACTGAACCAACAGTATGCGATTAAACGTCATTTTTATACATTCCGACGTCGGTCATCTATCTATCGAAAATACGAACCTGCGCATCATTTGTCCTGGATATCGTGTAGAATGAGGAAAAAGGATTTCATCGATAAGTTTTTAATAAATGTGAAATCGCTTTAAGTTCCGCATGAGATACAAATTCATTTAAAACTCCAATCAAATATGTGAGTGTGCACAAGTGTAAAATTGCTGTGGACTATGACCGCTTTGAGTTCCAAATATAAATTTAAAGTTTTCTCTGTGGTTGTTTCTTGTCTTTCTCCACTCACTGCATCCTCCTATTACTGCTCTATGTGCCTTAAACGATCCCTTATTCTCAACACAGCACATTCCTGAAGAAAGCGGTCGTTTGATTCGGAAGCAGATTCAACAGCTTGATGAGGATATATCCCTTTTTCTTGAGAATATTTGTATGGGGTCCAAATTCGACCTGTACCAGTGCGTGCTCCTAATCCAAATCCTTTCGGTCCCATTAGCTTTTTCTTTTCATTTTCAAGAATTTTCATGACGTATGGATATTTCTTCGATGTTCGCTTGAAACGCAAAAGCAGTGATTCGGGTATTTTAGCAAACACTTTCGATGGCGTACTCTTCTCCAGCTCTTGGTTTAAGATTCAGGAAGTTCATCTGAAGCGTTGTTATCAATCTTAACATCTTCAGCTCTTGAATCGGATACTTTTTCCTTCGGTCCTCCCTAACTAAAGTGTTCACCCTCGATGCTATTTACACCAAGCACTACGTTTTCATCCATATCATCAAAAATATAATAATCTCCGCCCGAATTGCATTTTACGCACGCGCACATCCACCGGATTGTAATAAATCGAATTCACATATCAAAACACAGCAATCATAATAATATTCATACGTACACATCTTAAGCAAACATATGTACTCATTCATTCACTTACTATAATAGTAGATTCAATTCACATATCATGAACAAAAACAACAATCGTAATAACATTCATAGGTACATATCATAAGCAAACATATATACACATGTTCAATTGTACATCATTCAATTCATTTGCTTACTAACAAAATTCATTTGTTTACCAACAAAAGTCCAACCTAAGCAAACAAAAAAGACAACCATGAAATATTAATCCTATCTCATGGCTACATGTAAACATACCAGTTGCATAATCATGCAGTGCAATTTCTTTTATTTCTTCTCCACTCATTCTAAATATCGAGTGTACCCATATCACGTTGCAATTCATTCATAACCCATCACGTGTGGAGGTATTCTCTGACCACGCTCAATGCACGCTAATTGTATTACTCATCAAGAGGTCAGCGACCATACCCAAGTGATAAGTACGAACATAGGTTATTGACATATGAGTGCATGTATAATGTATGGAATATGGATATCTGTCCAATGAAGAAAATAAATGCATGTGTTTGCACATTGGTAATATCGAGACGCGTGAGTTTTTGTTCATGAGGCAATAAAATCGATTTAATGGAAAGCATAGGTAGAATTGTTTCAAATAATGAATTTTTGCTTGCGCTTGTAAAAAAAAAAAAAGGAAACAAATTAGTTGCGTAAGACATAGGTTAAGTAAAAGAAAAGTGGATAAATACTGAAGTGTGATTGAATAAAACCAAGATTTGTGATTGAATCGTCTTGGCGTTTTCATTGCAAGTCACCCCTCCGCGAAGTTATATTTGCGGATGTAGAAATTGTGGCGTTGTGGACAATGTCCTCGCCATGTTCTCTGCGGAGCAATTCTCCGCTTGCATAGTAACGAAACACGGAATAATGTTAAACCATTTCATGGCGACCCTCCCATAACAATTCATAGGAGAAATCTATAACATTTATAACATTTCAAATTTTTATTTCATTTATAACATTTCAGGATGACCTTTTTAATCTTGATCATTTAAAACATTCCGAATAAGAAAACCAAGTGCCAGAATATGAATCACATCGCTTTGGGCTCGTAAATGTTCAATAATATTCACGCTATAGGTTAAGCACTTGCCTGCTGAACAAACCATTTACCAGGAACCGTCCAGTGCTTTATTAAATGGATATAACTAAATTCATAAAACCTAGCATACTTCAGTAAAACCAGCGCGAACACTACTATTCCTGAATTTTCCGTGCGTTTGGCACTCGTACATTTAATTGTCTCCAATCATCACAAACGCAGAATGTCAAACTTAACATTCATCCGCACAGAAGCCAGCGTAACAAACCCGCCATCAACATTAGCGCATATCTCAACTTAATTAATTTGATTGCTTCTTATTACGGGATTAATAAAGAAGCTTTGCTAATGAAGAAACAGATAACAGGATGCATTTGCTGCACAAAATCGCTTCCTCTTGAAGCCAGTGAGCTGCACATTCCAACTCTCGCATGGCATCGTGATGTAAAAATGTTGACCGAAACCCATAAACGCCAGTTATGACTTATCCCGTCCAGGCAGTACCTTGCAGTTGGTGGTAACTAACACGGACACATCCAGTCGACTACGACAGCTTCCATTTCTTTTGAATTTCACCAAGATGAAATGTTCTTCCAGCAGCCAGATATACGATGACACAGGCTTGCAACGAAATCCCGAATTGAATCACAGACTAGGTTTCGAACCGAGCTACTAAACTGATATTTTGATAAAAACTCAATTAACTTCTTATTGTACTCTTTCATTTTCCAGTCCTATCCTAACCAAAAAAGTTATTTGACAATCCTCGGTCATAGAACATTGTCAACTTTTCCAACTTGGTACTGCTGTATTTAGCCGTTAATGCAACATTATGATTTTTTTCATTAACCAAAATTTCATCAAGAAATCTAAATTTAGGAATGATAATATTATCTCCAATGCACTTTTCTAAAGCTTCGGGGGCTTGTACTTCAAAGGTATTGTTTTGAATGGCCTAAAGAAAAATTATACTGCGTTAACTGCGGTGTTTTTGGTCACCCAGCATCATATCGAGGATGCTCCCGATATCAAGATGCAAAAGTTAAATTTGCTTCAAAGCAAACACAAGTACACCGTAATATCATACCTTCCAACTTCGTCAAGCCCGGAGTATCATTTGCACTCGCCGCTAGAGGACCAGCAGAAAATGCTGGAAATAATGTAAATAATGTAAGTGGCAATAATGAGCTGCTTCTCAAAATTTACCAGCAACTTAATTCTTTATCGGAGAGAATCGCCAAACAAGATTCAAAAATTAACTTTGCTTTTCAGCGTTTAGGTCTTTCAAATGCCTAATAATAACTTGTCATCCAGTCATATTCCCATGGATAGGCTTCGCCTCATATCGATCAACGTCAACTCTATCGTTGCTATACAACGACGTGATTATCTCCTTGAATTTGTTGTTAAGCAAAAGCCTGACATCATACTTCTCACTGAAACCCACCTCAATTCATGGTATTCCATGGAATTCAAAGAAACGATAGGATAATAGGTGATGGGGGAGGTGGCACCGGGATATTGGTTAGAAGACCCTATTGTTTCCAAAATATTGAAAAAGACGAATTCAAAAACTTTGAATTTCTTGAAGTATCCGTCATCAAAATTTCACTGCCAGGTGGGGATAACCTCTTCGTTATCTCTGCCTATGCAACTGATCAAAATGTTCTCAAGTTCAAGAAGGAACTCAATTCCTTGTTTGAAATACTCGAACTGAACAGGCTGCATAGCTATTATATTTTTGCCGGTGACTTGAATGCCAAGCATACATCATGGCTAAACGCCACCAATAATCTAAGAGGTGTATTCCTGAAATCATGGATAACAGAGAACCAAATTGAATACAGGTGCAACCTATATGGGTCGGAGTTCCCAACATATCCTAGGACAAATTCATATTTGGACCTCTGCATAGCTGACGCAAGACTTGAATTCAGCTTAAATAGTCCTCAACGGAAACTGCAGGTGCTTCCTTACGATAGCGACCATAATGCAATCGTAATGGAAATCAATCATCAAAGGGATGATTTCTTCCTCATCCCAGTACAACATGAAAATCATCGGTTAAATTTCAAAAAAACAGACTGGGGAAAGTTTCAAAAGAAGTTTAATCGGGAGTAGCAGAAGCAATGTCCGTCTTCTGATGATGGTAACTCTTGCTCTATGGTTCCCAATAACAGAAATCTAACTGACGATGAAATAGATCTCTATTTGTCGAAGTTAGAGAAGCTGACGTTGGAAACGATTGAGAAAATTGTTCCCAAGATTAAACATCGAAACAATATGGAAGGATATGATACACCAACCATCGCAAGGTTGAAAAGATTGAAAAGCCTTCTTCTCACCCGCGTCAACAATATTTATCGACGATTTTTGGACTACAACCTTCCCTCGTTGGCTTTGTTGAAATTACACCTGAAGAATGTCCGGAACTTAATCCGTTCATACTTCAGGAGTGAGGTCACCAATCAATGGGCGGAAAAACTGAGGGGTACTAGCCCACAGGGCCCAGATGGCGTTTTTGCGAAAGTGAATAGCTTATTCCGCAGGAAGTCTCGAGTGAAGATATCGAATCTTAAAGTCGCTAGTGATGAGATAAATCTTTTCGATCGAGCTGGTATCGAAATTGATAGTACGACTCCGGATAGAAATTGAAACAGGATTATATGTGAGGGATTGCATAAACTTGCCCTGATTGGAACACATTTTGAATTGGTTCATCTGCCAAACCCTGAGAGAAGGAATGAAATATTTTCAGAGGTCGTTGAAGCAAAAGTTTCCGACTTCAAATCAAGCCTGAACGGCCAATAAATTCTTCATTTCGATGAAACATTAACATCTGACCTCATACCGACCGTGAATCTTATTGATTATTTTGTCAGCTATGAAGACTTGTGTTTCATATTTCGCAGAATAAACAACAAAAAATCATGTGGTACTGACGGTACTCCAAATATAGCTCTCCGACATTTGCCTGAGGCTGCTATTAGGAACTATTGCATATTGCTCAACAACATATTGAACAATTCATATTTCCTAAATGAGTCGAAAAAGGCTAAGGTATTTCCGATCTTGAAGAAAGGAAAAGAATCTTCATGCCCTAAAAGCTATCGCCCAATCGGCTTGCTGCCTAACATCAGCAAAGTGTTTGAAGTGGTACTCAACCATTAAACGCCCATATTGAGAAATATGAGTTGATGCCGAATTGCCAATTTGGTTTTCGTGCCAGGCATTCGACCATACATGCAGTAATGAAAGTAACCTCAGACATCTGTTGGAAACTAAACAACAAAGAATGTGTTGGAGTATGTCTCATTGATATCGAGAAAGCCTTCGATACGGTGTGGTTAGATGGACTAGTTTTCAAACTTCTTCAGGACAGGTTCCCCATACACCTTGTCGCCATAATGTGCAATATGTTATACGGAAAATTGTTTGTTGTAGCTGACGGAAATTTGACAACAATGCGCGAATTCAAGGTCTTGAATGGTCTACAGCGGGGAACAGTTACTGCGCCCCTGCTTTTCTCAATATTCATTCGCAAGCTATTGAACAGCTTTGATTTTAATGTCTCGCCAACGCGATCATTGGTAGCGTTTGCTGATGATCTGATCATCTATACGGCAGACCGAAAAGTTACAATAGTTCAGAGTAATCTTCAAAAAATGTTTAATGATGTGCAGCTCTACACCGACAATTGGCGAATGAAAATCAATGCGCAGAAGTGCGAAACAATTTTGTTTCGGACAACGCTGCAGGGGGCCAGTCAAGACCTGAAACGTAATTGGAAAGATTTCCACATTATGGCTGGTGAGGGTAGTTCAGAACAGGTTCCACATAAATCCTGTGCTCGATACCTCGGTGTTCATCTCGATTAGTATCTGTACTATACTGAACATGTCAAAATCATACTCAGTAAAGCACTAAAAGTAGTCATGGCCCTTCGGCGACTCTTTCATTCCAGATACATTGATCAAAAAGTCAAAGTTATTTGTTACAAGACCCTGGTTAGGCAAGTTTTAACAAACGGAGGCCAGATCTGGTACAACCAGAGTGCTAGTACAATGGAAAGATTAAGAGTTTTCGAAAGGAAATGTCTTCGTGCATGTACTCGTTTGTACAGAAAGCCTGAGACGGATTGGAAGCACTATATATCGAATAGAAAAATTTATCAAACTGCTGAAGTGACTAGAGTCGATATCTTCATATTGAAACTTCTTCGGAATCATATCGCAAGATCTGTGACTGTGAGTGAAAACCCTTGGATTTCACAGCCGTTCCACCCTACAGACGGGTATATTGTGACTTGCCTCGCAACTGGCTTCGTTCCTCCAGAAGCATTCGTGTATTTGGACATGAATCGATATGTTTTTGATTCTGACGGCGTCCCAATCATATATCACATATATCGACGGGCCATCGATAAGAAGATAAAATATCCTCCGAATCTGAGTTCACGAGACCAACAATTCCAATGGAGATACTCATTTGCTAGATTCGTTGAGGCTGGTCGAGCTGAGATGGAACAATCTAGGTATTGGTGGCTGAATGACAATGTCTAAATTATTCGTGTTTATTTTCTGTTTTTGTGCTTTTTCTCGTTACTTAGTTTTTTAGATTCATCTCATTATTGCTACATCTAGTGTTGTTGTTTATTTGTATTATAAATTAGGTATAGGTTTCAATATAAGGTAACGTTTTTTTTTGATTGAACTTATTTAGAATTAGGGTGTAACATATTAGGTATAGGATATAAGTTCATTGTTGTGTTAGTAGTATAAGTAATTTTTGAATAATGCTGGTTGGTTTTTTCTCCCTTTTCCAATTGAATCAAAAAATATGTAATAATCTTAATTAATTTAAATTTGCAAGTGTATTTTTTTCATTAAATGTGTTTAACTGATAACGTATAAATTTAGAGAGCCATTCGGGCCATTAAGTTTTTTATAGTTTTATTGTTTGGAATTTGCTTTATGTTCTTTTAAAAATTTATAACGATTGGTATTAAATAAAGCGCTTTTGACTTTGACTTTATTGTTTTGAATGTCTTTTATAGTTCTGTCAGCAATCGAAAACAAGTCCTGATAGCAGTGTGTTTGCCTCAAACGTCACTGAATGCTGGCTTCTTCCAGAGAACTATTAAATGCGTGACAAGTAACCGCTAAGTTGATTTTGGTGCCGACGAACCTGTTTTTCGCATGGAAAACTCATAATCAAATCTTCCTTGCTCTAGATTTCCATCAACGGCAATCTTTTAGGCAGTTCTCTTAATGAACACCGTCGCAGCCATGACTATTCCACTTGAGATTTTAATGGGAAGCAAAGGAACGCTTTTATGTTGAAGTTTTGCTAGTAGGCAAAAGGGGAAGAATTGAGTCACTTGCAAGAGAACACCATCACTGAACTCGTCAAAGTACTATCAGAAATAATCTGCAACTACGGCAAATTTAAGCAGTGTAGCGTTATAGTTTGGTAACTAGAATTGCACTCAGCGATCGAACATTTCTTTTACTCTAAGTAATTTCTTTTCTTCCCGGTGGTTCTCCGCGTGCTCGCCGTGTCGCGGTCGTAAGTCAACTCCACGATCCGTCCCCAAAACTTGTCTTTCCTCGTTCTCATCCCGTGTATACGGTAAACCGCATCAGCTGAGCTCAGCCTAGTTAGCTTGCCTTCGGTAATGTAATACACCGTTGGGATGCATTAAATCAGTGCTCCCATGTTCAAAATTTTAATTGACAGACTTAAAATTTTTTTTTTGGAAAAATTAACTGAGTTAAAGAAAAACGAAAGAAATTCTAAATAGTAATAAAAGTTGAATCTCATGAAAAATATAATTAAAGGGAAACGTTTAAATTTAATATAGAGGAAAATTGATATAAAGTTACATTTAAAGAAAATAATAAGAAAGAAACTATCTTACAAATTACGATTATGAATGGAAATAATTAATTATTTTTCGAAATCTGCCTTTAACATTTTGAATAGGAGATAGGAAGGTTTTCGAGAAGTTTGCTTGTATAAACGCTCGATTACTACAATGCGGTCAATGGGCCGAGACAGTTGGAGGTGCTTTTTGCAGGAAGCGAAGACCTAAGAGGGGCTGTAGTGCTCCGAAGAAGAAGAGGAAAGTAAAACATTATTTTCGGTAAAATCAATGATTAAAAATTAACTTTCTATTGTTGCACAATTCAAATTCAATTAAAAGGTGTTTTTCGTGCAAAATCTAAATTATGCGGAAAGCACCTGATGTACGCAACTATATGTATCTTCTCTTAAATAAGTGTACAATTAGATTGTCATGTTGGCAAGGCTGAAAGATATCCTTCTATCGTTTGAAATTTTCAACAACTCGCAACATTACTTGTATATCAGAATGAACTTTCAATTCTAAAGTCAATAAGAAGGAATGGCGACGTAGAGGGCTGGACAATTTGGGAGCGAGGAATCATGAATCTCACTAAAATACTTTAACGCGCTGTCGTATTTAATCTATCGTTAGGAACGAAATATCGAGATATGTTTACATATAGTCATACTGAAAGCATAATTGAGTTCATGGTTGATACCTTTGTTTACCCCTCTTCATTCATATTCTGCCGGCAGTAACTTTGTTCCGAAAAGCTTTTTCTCCTGGAGAGCACCCAGCATCCCAAAATCTCAGCATCAAAAATTTATATTTTGAACGAATCGAATGGTAAGCATGGACTATGTGTATGTATGAGTATGCACCTATGCTTTCCACTAAGGACATGCTTGGGGAACGCAGGCGTGGTGCTGGCCAGACTTTGGATTGGTTATGTGTTGAGAAATTCGCAAGTTTTTCCTGGTCCATAGGCCAAAAGCAAGGCCTCAATAAGTTTTTAAGATAACCACGAAGAAAACGGTCGTTAGTTTATTCCAGTGCAACAATTAATAGAATTTCTTAACCAAAGAATTGTTAAAAAATGGAAATCTAATCGGTGAAGAGTTATTTGTTCCGCATAATCCACTTGCTAATGAAAAGTTTAATAAGAAAATCGTTGCCGACATGTTTTCCAACGGATCTTTCGAATCCGATTCTTGCGAGTTTTGATGGAAAACGAAACGGGCGTTTTGAAAAGTGAAGTGTATCCGGGAATCGACGCCTTTGAACGAATACAAAGGAAGAAAGAAAAAGCTAGATTAGAAAAACCTTCACCTACCAAATATTCAATGGTGATTGGAAGTGCTAACGGGAAAAAAATTTAATGAAAAAGTGTTTTCATCTCGAACTGCAAGGTTCCATTGATCCGTGGTGGAAGAATAAATGATTTGAGTGTGTGGATGGCTTTTGAAAAGAGAATTGAAAATATCTAATATGTCAGTTCAAATAAAATCTGTGATCGATAAATTTTAATCAATATTTTACTCTCATTTTACCTTTTCGATTACGCATCCCATCTCGTTCGAACCAAAGTACGAAGAAGAACAAGAACAGGAAGGAAGAAAGAAAAAATAACAAAAAGAGTGAATACATACCATTTTAGATTCCCATGGACCTATATACATGTAATACATTCGCTTGTTCTTGACAATATTATTTAGAAGATTTAATATACTTATATTATATAGAGAGTAGTTGAAACGGAAAAGAGAGGCAACGAGAGCGAGAGTGGCAAGACAATTGATTTATTATGTGTTTTTAATTTCGAATGAAATGCGTTCACAAACGGGAACGTAACGGATAGTTTTAAAATTAGTTAATTAATCAAATCAAGTCGCGTGTTTGAATCGTTAAGATTTTAAGTGCGTGATACAAGTATAACTAACTACTGACTGATCGTAAACCAGCAAATTAATTAATTAATACAAGTAATAACTGAAACGGGAGCTCCTGAACAGCGTGAAGCAATCGCAGAGTCTCGATTCTAGAGCAATAACCTGTATTATGAATTTAGTTTCAAGCCAACATTCTCATCAATTGTTTTAAATTCGCCAATTTCAATGAAAAGTCAAATTAAAGCAGCAATATGTTAAATACGAAAAAGAAGAAATAAATCCCATTCCGATAGTCTTACTTTTTCAGTTTCGGTTCAGTTTGCCTTGAATTTTCCATGTATCATTTGAAAGAATTTTGTTTATTTGTGAAAATCTATCGCCTTCTCAAAAAGAAAACGCTAATTTTTACTCTTAAAGGGCTTCAATTAACTGCACTCATACATAATCAATTAAATAGTGAAATTCCGATAAGTAGAGCAACGGAATCAATTTTTGAATTTTTAATCAAAACAACAAAAACAAAAACAAAACAGCTTAAATTTTTCGCTATGCAATAAAATCCAGTTACTCAACAGTAAATTAACAAATAAAAATTAAAAAATTAAAATAAATAGAACAATTAAATAGCATCGCAATGTCAAGACAAGTTCGAACGAGAAGTATAACCCTTTGTGGTATAATTATCACAATTAAAATAATTCAAACGAATTGACCTGAATAAAAGTGGATCTAGACACCAATTAGGAAAGCGAAAATTGCTCAAAATAAATCAAAGCAATTTAATCAACTATGGGAAAGAATGTTTCAATAAAAACACACCAATTAAATACAAATGGAAAATGCTACTTGAAAAGAATGGTATAGTTTGATATGATTTTTATTTGTTGCAATATTTCTATGGAATATTTTTTCACGTTTATTTGTTTTGAATGTTGTGAGATTTTGTTTTCTATTTTTCACGAGCCTATATAAGCTAAAAATATTTCTGATAAAGTCATTTCTAATATTGAACATGATAAAATTTTTATTTTTTCGTTGATCATTTGTTATTTTTTTCGATGTTGCAGAATTGAATTCGAATTTCCTTCATCCAATTCAATTTGTGATATACCAGATAAAGACTAGTGGATTGAAGAAAATGCAAATTCAAAGCGTAAAATGGGCAATTAGCATCTAAAGCATTGGATAATTGGTTTAGACTGTAATATTCAAATCGAGTAACGTAATAATAGAATGACGATAAGGATAATAATGATGATACATTGTGCTATCTTTCATAACCATGATTTTATATCATATACTGTTGTTGCTGAAATTTCCAAATTTTTGGTCTGCACAATTCACAATAGTAAACATTTTTATGAGGGAAAGTAAACGTGTTTTGTAGAATCAAATAATTTGAAAAGGACATATTAGATGTCCTACAATATTTTAATGTTTCAAGTAAATTTCAAAGGAAACCTTTCAGAATTCGTTAGCTTTAAAATTTTATATGTGTTACCTGTTGATTAAATAAAATTTGTAAAAGCCAATTGCTTAATTTTGCTAATTGCTTATTAAGGCTTCAACCTTTCTTGATTAATTTCACAAGAGTTAATCAAAAAAGGACTGAAAAACTAATTTAGTAACTTTTCGTTTTTATTTCCATCACTCAATCTTCATACGCTGTATACGACAAACATTCGAAAATAACCTTATAAACTGCAAAATCAGAGTCGGTGGTACCTAAGTGATAAAAGTTTATAGTAGTCATGGTTTAGCAAGACATTTATAGCCGTGTTGTAAGCCATTCCAACAAATCAAACCCAAGACGATATTCTTTTTGTATAGTTTATCATTTCCACCGCCTAGTGTTGCGTGCTTTCTTTCTAATTTTATGTTTGTTATGTTGTTTTTCTGTTGTTTCGGCGCGTAATAAACTGACTTCAATTTAATACGATAAACATTAATATGGAATATAAAAAAGTTCAAAAATCGGATGAAGAAGAAAATAATCGTTGTGACTAAAAAGACAATGGGAAGCTTGCGACAGTTAAGTTTCGAAAATCGGTTGGACAGTGTTTTGAAAAAACAAAGCAAAAATTAAAACTCGTTTAAAAATAAATAAAATTCAAAAGAAAAGATTATCAACAAAAACTATATATGCAACAGAAAAAGCGAAAAAGGGTAGACAGAGCAAGGAAATTCGCTGTTGGTCACTTGAGCAAGACAAGTTTGTGTGCAAAGGAGAATTGTGGTAGTGTTGAGCTTTGCGCCAGGAGCAGAACCTTTCCCATCATATACGGCAGTGGTTGGTGTACAAGGGTAACTATTTACCATCCGAACACAAGCTCAAGAAACAAATATAATATCGTATATAAGTATCTGCATGTAGAAGCGACCGAACGTACATGCTCCTCAAGGACGAATCAACAACAACAAAAGCAACAATAATAATCAAAGGCAGAATTGAATGCTTGCGCTGATAGCGAAGTAGTATTGGTTGTTATCCAGTGGTTGTGTAGTTGTTACCGTTGCCTCTGCTATCGTGATCGCCGTTTGTGGTGGAGAAGCGAAAGCGACATTCATTCATCCGAAATTATACAGCATCCTTAAAAAGGAATTTCTGTATACGTCCTCATCGTTCACCCATACTCAACGTTTGCATGACTCTCTAATCATTAATCGACTAAATACACAAAGGAGCGAAGATATAGAAAATAGAATTAAGGAGCGATAGATACCTGACACACACACAAACTGGCGACCGTCATACGCCAGAAAACGTATGGAAATGGACACTTATCTGATTACTTTGTTGATATTCCTACTTTGTATTAACGGTGAGTAATTGAATTCTAATATTTGCCATGCTTGAAATCATTAACAATCTACAATAGTGATAATAAATAGTATCTGATTGATTTTCTAATTGCTACTATAACAATGTTTTGTTGCTGGAACAACTATTTTTGACTTCAGATTAGCTAACGGCAGTTTGCGTGAATATGGAAACATTTTTTCTTAGCTTTTACTGTTATTCTACATATCCACATATTTAATCGTGGGTCATTCAATTTTAAATTGACCACATATGTACCCGACCTGCATTGATTCCAATCATATTTTGCAAACTTGCAACGTTCATCCGCAGTAAAGTTATATTTGAATATGTTTCAGCGTTTTTCAGGTCTTTTTTAAAAAAAATTTTCTACAGAAACATACCAGATGCGCGACCTGTCTGTCCGTACGTTACACAAGTTTCTCCAGAAACTATAAATGCTAGAAAGCTCAAACTTTGTGAAAAGGTCAGAATTGCTGGTCTCTCAAAAGTTTAGGAAGACTTAAGAAGACCACCAATTCTGACCTTTTCACAAAGTAAGATCCAAACATTTCCAAATTGTTTAAGGGGGTCCCCCCTTATAATGAAGTGGCACTTAAATTTCTTTTAATCAAAGGTAGTCGATTTTAGAATCAGAATTTAAAAAATCATTTTATGCATCAGGGGGTCCAGGGGAAGGCAAAATGTACCAAAATTTTGTGTCTCCCCCTCGCGATTGGACACCTTTGAGCCGAAAAATCTGAAAATAATCACGAAGTTCGATCTTTATGTGTACAAGGGCAACAAATACCTCAGAAATCAAAATTCACTTGACTTTGTTAACAATAGTATGATTTGTAGATTTTGCATTTTGACCCATAAAATCAAAACGGTACCCTTAAGATTCTTGAAATTACAAAGATTAATATAAGGTCTTTGTGCTCACAAAATTTTATGAAAATCAAATCATAATCAAGTGAGTTATAGCCATTTCAATTGTATGGTATTACATGTGTTGATGGGTGATACATACGAGGGTGGTTCAAATACCACACAATAGCTCTGCCTGATATTTCGGTCTTCCTCAATTTGTCGACTTCGCTCGCTTTCACCACTTCATATCTTCCGTACATCCCTCTTCATTGACTGCTCGACTCGAACTCTATCTAAGACACTCGGTACTTATGAAATGTCTTACTTCTTATACCAGATTTTAAAACAAGTTGGGTAGACAGAACTACGCTTATGTCAGAAGGGTTTTTTACTTAACCAATGATATTCAGACATGTAAAGGGTTTTCCAAATTTCCAATTTTCATCTATTAATACAACACAGAAATATTTGAGATATTGACTTTAAATTTATTGTGGGTGTAGTGCAAGCATGACATTTTATATTTCGGTCATATTACTAACACGAGCCCGTTTGGATTCTTTGGACCCAATTTTCCACTACTCTGGCACACATTTCGACCGGAACGTTGGCGATTTCACGTTGGATATTGTCTTTGAGCTCGTCTAAAGTTGCTGGTTTGTTAGCATAGATCAGTGACTTGATATAGCCCCATAAAAAGAAATCCAATAGCGTTAGATCGCATAAACGAGGTGGCCATTCGACCAGACCATTTCTTAAGATAACACGTTCAACAAATTTGCCTTTCAACACATCGATAATGAGGCATGCTGTGTTGCTATTGGCATCCTCTTGTTGAAATCACATATCGTTGGTGTCAATTTCATTCAATTCTGGCGACAAATAATCTTCCAACATAACACGATAGCGCTCTCCATTGACGGTAACATGACGGTCGTTTTCATCCATGAAAAAAATACGACCCAATAACATCTCCGGCATGAAAACCGCACCAAACAGTAATTTTTTGCGGATGCAACGGTGTCTCAAGAAGCACATGTGGGTTTGTGCTGACCAATAACACATATTTTGCTTATTAATAAAGCCATTAAGCCAGAAATGAGCTTCATCGCTGAAGTTGATTTTTCGATGAATTCTTCATTTTCTTCAAGGTTTGCTAGAAGTTTTGGTGTTTCGCATGATCAAGTGGCTTTGGTTCTTGAGTCAATTTCATGCTATAACACCATGTAGGCTAAGATCTTTTCGCAAAATATGCCACAGTGTTGTTTGAGCGATGCCCAATTCTTGGGAACGACTTGGAATCAACTGATTTGGCTCATTTTGAATATATTCACTTACGGCTGCGATATTTTCTTCACTTCGAGCGGTATGACGTCTTTTTGGCACCAGAACGTCCAGTTGTGAAAATTTGGACTCGAACTTATCCACTATAGCACGCACAGCCTGTCGGGTGGGGTGATTATTATGGACGCGACCACCGACTCATAATTTCGGTAATAGTTTTTAATGATTTTCAAACCCTGCTGGTACATGGACTTTACCATAGTGAAAATGTTGATTATAACTAACGTTTTGACAGTGACAGTTCATTAAAAAAATTTAAGGGTGCGTTCATATAAAGATACGAAATTGTTATGTCCCTAATGGAAAACTCTATAGAATGATTTAATTCAAGAAAAACTTTAATACCACAAAAATTATATTCTTGTTTAAAAAAAAACAGTGTTACTCCATATTAACCAGCCAATATTTGTTGCAATATTGCTAAAATCATTGGCTAATCTTAAGTAAAGAGTGGTCGAACCAAAACGCAATATGTTAATTGTATATAAAACAAAAAGTTTTCAGAGAATTATGTTAATATTTTTTATGATAATAGAAGAATCTATGACAATTATGTGTGAAACAAAATGTCGCCCATATGCTCGCCACGGCTACGGTTGCATACTTCTATCCGATGGTCCATATTTTCAATGACTCTGAGACATAATTGAGGTTCAATGTCGTTAATGTGCTGAATTATCTCATCCTTTAGCTCTTGAATTGTTTTTGGCTTATTGACGTACACTTTTTCTTTAAATATTCCAAGATTCCAAGAGAAAGAAGTCCAACGGTGTCAAATCACACGATCGTGGCGGCCAATCAACATCACCACAACGTGAGATAACACGGCCATTGTATTTCTCGCGCAAAAGAGCCATTGTTTCGTTGGCTGTTTGGCAAGTGGCACCATTCTGTTGGAACTACATTTCGTCCAGGTCTATAATTTTTGGCCACGAGAAGCCCGTTATTATCTCGCAATAGCAAACACAATTCACGGTAACTGCTTGGCCGTCCTCATTTTCGAAGAAATAAGGCCCGATGATGCCGCTAGCCCATAAACTCCACCAAACAGTCACTCTTTGTGGATGCATCGGCTTTTCAACAATCACTTGTAAATTCTCATTTGCCCAAATGTGGCAATTCTATTTGATAACGAATCCACTGAGATGAAAGTGAGCCTCCTCGCTGAAGATGATTTTCTTTGAAACGTCATTATTCCCTTCTGTCTGTTCAACCAACCATTCGGCGTATTACCGACGCTTGAAATGGTCAGTAGGCTTCAGCTCTTGAGCCAATTGAACCTTGTAGGCGTGGAAATTCAAATCTTTATTCAAAATTCGCATCAGTGACGTTTGTGTGATGTTCAATTGTCGGGCACGGAGACGAGTCGAGGTTGACGGCTCTCCTGCCACACAATCGCGAACAACAGCAATTTTTTCCACAGAACAAACTGAGCGAGCATGCACAGGTGATTTTACATTTCCTACAGATCCGGTTTGCTGAAATTTGCGCAAAATTCTCCCGATTGTGGACACATTTGGTCGATTATGCTAAGCAAGAAAATCACGTAAAAAGCTTCAACAACCTTAACACGCTGCTCAATTATGTACCTCTCCACGGTTGAATTTGTCAAATACTGAAGCAAAGAAATATCAAATTAAGTTGGGCGAAGAACTTGACGTTAAGGTGTAACTCACTCCTCTTATCTGAAAATTTGGAAAAGATCCAATCAAACGTGTGGGGCCTGGATCGATGGAAAGCCCATATAGTAAAAAACAGTGTGTGATTGTTCTGATCGGAGAAAACTTAAACGGCTATAACTTCTGTTAATTTTCTTGAAGCTTATAGGATGTAAGGACTTGACATATCTAATTTCATCTGATTTAATGATACAAATATAGTTTTACTGGTGAATATGCTAAATTTATAAATCATACTATTATGAGCAAAGTTCAAGAAATTTTAACCTCTGTTATTTGTTATTGGATCTACATCCATGATTGTTTCACCTATAAAATGCCAGTGTTCATCTTCACCTATTTATTAATAAATTCAATCAACTGTTAATACTATGTACCTTAAATGTTGAAGTTGGGCAAAAATAACTAAAATATAGTCAATATTCTCATTTAAAACGATCGTCATTTTGTTTTACCTTGCTGATGTCACTCGTTGAACAAGCTCTCAAAGATATTCATGATACGTTCCTGAAACTGTTATGCAAATCCCAGCAAACACGTAGTGTCTGGGTCGGTTGTTGTAATACGGAAAAACTCAAACCACTATAACTTCGTTAAATACTATACGATATTTCTAATTTTTGAGAGTGGGTCAAATTTATAAGTAGCCAGTTTCTTTGAATTAAAGGATAACCTTACAATTTTATTAAAGAAACTATGAAATTGATTAATAGCGATAAAAAAGAGTCCAGCTGCATGGAAAATTTGCTCATGGTGCGATTTGGCGATTTCACGTTGGATATTGTCTTTGAGCTCGTCTAAAGTTGCTGGTTTGTTAGCATAGATCAGTGACTTGATATAGCCCCATAAAAAGAAATCCAATAGCGTTAGATCGCATAAACGAGGTGGCCATTCGACCAGACCATTTCTTAAGATAACACGTTCAACAAATTTGCCTTTCAACACATCGATAATGAGGCATGCTGTGTTGCTATTGGCATCCTCTTGTTGAAATCACATATCGTTGGTGTCAATTTCATTCAATTCTGGCGACAAATAATCTTCCAACATAACACGATAGCGCTCTCCATTGACGGTAACATGACGGTCGTTTTCATCCATGAAAAAAATACGACCCAATAACATCTCCGGCATGAAAACCGCACCAAACAGTAATTTTTTGCGGATGCAACGGTGTCTCAAGAAGCACATGTGGGTTTGTGCTGACCAATAACACATATTTTGCTTATTAATAAAGCCATTAAGCCAGAAATGAGCTTCATCGCTGAAGTTGATTTTTCGATGAATTCTTCATTTTCTTCAAGGTTTGCTAGAAGTTTTGGTGTTTCGCATGATCAAGTGGCTTTGGTTCTTGAGTCAATTTCATGCTATAACACCATGTAGGCTAAGATCTTTTCGCAAAATATGCCACAGTGTTGTTTGAGCGATGCCCAATTCTTGGGAACGACTTGGAATCAACTGATTTGGCTCATTTTGAATATATTCACTTACGGCTGCGATATTTTCTTCACTTCGAGCGGTATGACGTCTTTTTGGCACCAGAACGTCCAGTTGTGAAAATTTGGACTCGAACTTATCCACTATAGCACGCACAGCCTGTCGGGTGGGGTGATTATTATGGACGCGACCACCGACTCATAATTTCGGTAATAGTTTTTAATGATTTTCAAACCCTGCTGGTACATGGACTTTACCATAGTGAAAATGTTGATTATAACTAACGTTTTGACAGTGACAGTTCATTAAAAAAATTTAAGGGTGCGTTCATATAAAGATACGAAATTGTTATGTCCCTAATGGAAAACTCTATAGAATGATTTAATTCAAGAAAAACTTTAATACCACAAAAATTATATTCTTGTTTAAAAAAAAACAGTGTTACTCCATATTAACCAGCCAATATTTGTTGCAATATTGCTAAAATCATTGGCTAATCTTAAGTAAAGAGTGGTCGAACCAAAACGCAATATGTTAATTGTATATAAAACAAAAAGTTTTCAGAGAATTATGTTAATATTTTTTATGATAATAGAAGAATCTATGACAATTATGTGTGAAACAAAATGTCGCCCATATGCTCGCCACGGCTACGGTTGCATACTTCTATCCGATGGTCCATATTTTCAATGACTCTGAGACATAATTGAGGTTCAATGTCGTTAATGTGCTGAATTATCTCATCCTTTAGCTCTTGAATTGTTTTTGGCTTATTGACGTACACTTTTTCTTTAAATATTCCAAGATTCCAAGAGAAAGAAGTCCAACGGTGTCAAATCACACGATCGTGGCGGCCAATCAACATCACCACAACGTGAGATAACACGGCCATTGTATTTCTCGCGCAAAAGAGCCATTGTTTCGTTGGCTGTTTGGCAAGTGGCACCATTCTGTTGGAACTACATTTCGTCCAGGTCTATAATTTTTGGCCACGAGAAGCCCGTTATTATCTCGCAATAGCAAACACAATTCACGGTAACTGCTTGGCCGTCCTCATTTTCGAAGAAATAAGGCCCGATGATGCCGCTAGCCCATAAACTCCACCAAACAGTCACTCTTTGTGGATGCATCGGCTTTTCAACAATCACTTGTAAATTCTCATTTGCCCAAATGTGGCAATTCTATTTGATAACGAATCCACTGAGATGAAAGTGAGCCTCCTCGCTGAAGATGATTTTCTTTGAAACGTCATTATTCCCTTCTGTCTGTTCAACCAACCATTCGGCGTATTACCGACGCTTGAAATGGTCAGTAGGCTTCAGCTCTTGAGCCAATTGAACCTTGTAGGCGTGGAAATTCAAATCTTTATTCAAAATTCGCATCAGTGACGTTTGTGTGATGTTCAATTGTCGGGCACGGAGACGAGTCGAGGTTGACGGCTCTCCTGCCACACAATCGCGAACAACAGCAATTTTTTCCACAGAACAAACTGAGCGAGCATGCACAGGTGATTTTACATTTCCTACAGATCCGGTTTGCTGAAATTTGCGCAAAATTCTCCCGATTGTGGACACATTTGGTCGATTATGCTAAGCAAGAAAATCACGTAAAAAGCTTCAACAACCTTAACACGCTGCTCAATTATGTACCTCTCCACGGTTGAATTTGTCAAATACTGAAGCAAAGAAATATCAAATTAAGTTGGGCGAAGAACTTGACGTTAAGGTGTAACTCACTCCTCTTATCTGAAAATTTGGAAAAGATCCAATCAAACGTGTGGGGCCTGGATCGATGGAAAGCCCATATAGTAAAAAACAGTGTGTGATTGTTCTGATCGGAGAAAACTTAAACGGCTATAACTTCTGTTAATTTTCTTGAAGCTTATAGGATGTAAGGACTTGACATATCTAATTTCATCTGATTTAATGATACAAATATAGTTTTACTGGTGAATATGCTAAATTTATAAATCATACTATTATGAGCAAAGTTCAAGAAATTTTAACCTCTGTTATTTGTTATTGGATCTACATCCATGATTGTTTCACCTATAAAATGCCAGTGTTCATCTTCACCTATTTATTAATAAATTCAATCAACTGTTAATACTATGTACCTTAAATGTTGAAGTTGGGCAAAAATAACTAAAATATAGTCAATATTCTCATTTAAAACGATCGTCATTTTGTTTTACCTTGCTGATGTCACTCGTTGAACAAGCTCTCAAAGATATTCATGATACGTTCCTGAAACTGTTATGCAAATCCCAGCAAACACGTAGTGTCTGGGTCGGTTGTTGTAATACGGAAAAACTCAAACCACTATAACTTCGTTAAATACTATACGATATTTCTAATTTTTGAGAGTGGGTCAAATTTATAAGTAGCCAGTTTCTTTGAATTAAAGGATAACCTTACAATTTTATTAAAGAAACTATGAAATTGATTAATAGCGATAAAAAAGAGTCCAGCTGCATGGAAAATTTGCTCATGGTGCGATTTGGCGATTTCACGTTGGATATTGTCTTTGAGCTCGTCTAAAGTTGCTGGTTTGTTAGCATAGATCAGTGACTTGATATAGCCCCATAAAAAGAAATCCAATAGCGTTAGATCGCATAAACGAGGTGGCCATTCGACCAGACCATTTCTTAAGATAACACGTTCAACAAATTTGCCTTTCAACACATCGATAATGAGGCATGCTGTGTTGCTATTGGCATCCTCTTGTTGAAATCACATATCGTTGGTGTCAATTTCATTCAATTCTGGCGACAAATAATCTTCCAACATAACACGATAGCGCTCTCCATTGACGGTAACATGACGGTCGTTTTCATCCATGAAAAAAATACGACCCAATAACATCTCCGGCATGAAAACCGCACCAAACAGTAATTTTTTGCGGATGCAACGGTGTCTCAAGAAGCACATGTGGGTTTGTGCTGACCAATAACACATATTTTGCTTATTAATAAAGCCATTAAGCCAGAAATGAGCTTCATCGCTGAAGTTGATTTTTCGATGAATTCTTCATTTTCTTCAAGGTTTGCTAGAAGTTTTGGTGTTTCGCATGATCAAGTGGCTTTGGTTCTTGAGTCAATTTCATGCTATAACACCATGTAGGCTAAGATCTTTTCGCAAAATATGCCACAGTGTTGTTTGAGCGATGCCCAATTCTTGGGAACGACTTGGAATCAACTGATTTGGCTCATTTTGAATATATTCACTTACGGCTGCGATATTTTCTTCACTTCGAGCGGTATGACGTCTTTTTGGCACCAGAACGTCCAGTTGTGAAAATTTGGACTCGAACTTATCCACTATAGCACGCACAGCCTGTCGGGTGGGGTGATTATTATGGACGCGACCACCGACTCATAATTTCGGTAATAGTTTTTAATGATTTTCAAACCCTGCTGGTACATGGACTTTACCATAGTGAAAATGTTGATTATAACTAACGTTTTGACAGTGACAGTTCATTAAAAAAATTTAAGGGTGCGTTCATATAAAGATACGAAATTGTTATGTCCCTAATGGAAAACTCTATAGAATGATTTAATTCAAGAAAAACTTTAATACCACAAAAATTATATTCTTGTTTAAAAAAAAACAGTGTTACTCCATATTAACCAGCCAATATTTGTTGCAATATTGCTAAAATCATTGGCTAATCTTAAGTAAAGAGTGGTCGAACCAAAACGCAATATGTTAATTGTATATAAAACAAAAAGTTTTCAGAGAATTATGTTAATATTTTTTATGATAATAGAAGAATCTATGACAATTATGTGTGAAACAAAATGTCGCCCATATGCTCGCCACGGCTACGGTTGCATACTTCTATCCGATGGTCCATATTTTCAATGACTCTGAGACATAATTGAGGTTCAATGTCGTTAATGTGCTGAATTATCTCATCCTTTAGCTCTTGAATTGTTTTTGGCTTATTGACGTACACTTTTTCTTTAAATATTCCAAGATTCCAAGAGAAAGAAGTCCAACGGTGTCAAATCACACGATCGTGGCGGCCAATCAACATCACCACAACGTGAGATAACACGGCCATTGTATTTCTCGCGCAAAAGAGCCATTGTTTCGTTGGCTGTTTGGCAAGTGGCACCATTCTGTTGGAACTACATTTCGTCCAGGTCTATAATTTTTGGCCACGAGAAGCCCGTTATTATCTCGCAATAGCAAACACAATTCACGGTAACTGCTTGGCCGTCCTCATTTTCGAAGAAATAAGGCCCGATGATGCCGCTAGCCCATAAACTCCACCAAACAGTCACTCTTTGTGGATGCATCGGCTTTTCAACAATCACTTGTAAATTCTCATTTGCCCAAATGTGGCAATTCTATTTGATAACGAATCCACTGAGATGAAAGTGAGCCTCCTCGCTGAAGATGATTTTCTTTGAAACGTCATTATTCCCTTCTGTCTGTTCAACCAACCATTCGGCGTATTACCGACGCTTGAAATGGTCAGTAGGCTTCAGCTCTTGAGCCAATTGAACCTTGTAGGCGTGGAAATTCAAATCTTTATTCAAAATTCGCATCAGTGACGTTTGTGTGATGTTCAATTGTCGGGCACGGAGACGAGTCGAGGTTGACGGCTCTCCTGCCACACAATCGCGAACAACAGCAATTTTTTCCACAGAACAAACTGAGCGAGCATGCACAGGTGATTTTACATTTCCTACAGATCCGGTTTGCTGAAATTTGCGCAAAATTCTCCCGATTGTGGACACATTTGGTCGATTATGCTAAGCAAGAAAATCACGTAAAAAGCTTCAACAACCTTAACACGCTGCTCAATTATGTACCTCTCCACGGTTGAATTTGTCAAATACTGAAGCAAAGAAATATCAAATTAAGTTGGGCGAAGAACTTGACGTTAAGGTGTAACTCACTCCTCTTATCTGAAAATTTGGAAAAGATCCAATCAAACGTGTGGGGCCTGGATCGATGGAAAGCCCATATAGTAAAAAACAGTGTGTGATTGTTCTGATCGGAGAAAACTTAAACGGCTATAACTTCTGTTAATTTTCTTGAAGCTTATAGGATGTAAGGACTTGACATATCTAATTTCATCTGATTTAATGATACAAATATAGTTTTACTGGTGAATATGCTAAATTTATAAATCATACTATTATGAGCAAAGTTCAAGAAATTTTAACCTCTGTTATTTGTTATTGGATCTACATCCATGATTGTTTCACCTATAAAATGCCAGTGTTCATCTTCACCTATTTATTAATAAATTCAATCAACTGTTAATACTATGTACCTTAAATGTTGAAGTTGGGCAAAAATAACTAAAATATAGTCAATATTCTCATTTAAAACGATCGTCATTTTGTTTTACCTTGCTGATGTCACTCGTTGAACAAGCTCTCAAAGATATTCATGATACGTTCCTGAAACTGTTATGCAAATCCCAGCAAACACGTAGTGTCTGGGTCGGTTGTTGTAATACGGAAAAACTCAAACCACTATAACTTCGTTAAATACTATACGATATTTCTAATTTTTGAGAGTGGGTCAAATTTATAAGTAGCCAGTTTCTTTGAATTAAAGGATAACCTTACAATTTTATTAAAGAAACTATGAAATTGATTAATAGCGATAAAAAAGAGTCCAGCTGCATGGAAAATTTGCTCATGGTGAATAACGCACACCCGTTCTGGTCTTACATTAGGTCCTTCAAGCCTTGGTCTTCCATTTCTTCCTCTGTACATTGAAATAACACTGTGAGCTCTTCCTTCTAGTAATCTTGTTCTCTGAGTTTTTTCTTCCACTTTTACACCTGCTCTATCGTAATGTGTATCCTATTCAGTTAATATAACGGAATTTCTTATTTAATATAGACCATTGAAATTGAAACCATTACTTACCAAATATCATGTGATCTTTACTGATTTTTCTCAGGTTATTGATACCGTCAACCACCAGCTTTTTCATTACAAAATGAGTGCCTATGGCATTGCTGGTCCACTTTTATTTTGGATAATTTGATACCTGCTTTCTCGTTACTGCGGAATATATTCCACGCCACTCTGGTGGTCCTCAAGGTTGCATTCTAGGCCCCCTTTTGTTCCTCTGGTTTATAATGACAATGTATCGGCAATAACCGCTCCATCCCTTTTATATGCCGATGATTTTAAAGCATTCCGTACTATGCGATCAGTACGAGATTGGACCTGTTTTGTAAAGTTCTCACCAAGACCTTTTATTTGATACCCACATTCACTACCTTTAGTAAAATTTTGTTTCAGGGTCGACCCCCTTTATGTATAAACCCCCTCTTAAACACCTTGTTATATTTTATTTCTAGTAAAATATTGAAAAGGGCCCATTTTTTTTACTAACGTACAAAACTTTATGTTTCTACCTTATAAAGTTTGCAAGAAAACCTGTTTTGACGCACGGACGGTTGGGCAGACAGAAAGATGGCAATTTTAGTAGGGTTTCATAAAATTATTTTACAAAACTCTAAAAAAATATACATATCAACTAAGGTGATTTTACTATAATTTTTTTTTTTTTCTTTCAAGATGTTTCTTCTGCTTTTGCGGCTGAAATTCCATTTAAAGAATCATGCTATTATAATGAGTGTCCCGTAACTTGCATCACGCGTGTCGTTTCCCTGCCCGAGTGGAACGGAATAACGTTATAGCCTTATCTAGCGTTTGATTATTCTTTTAAATGGAAACTTGTTCGATAATTTTGAAAGCTATATTAGTACTACTAAACCAACATAATATATGTAGCAAATTAGAGTTCAATGTAAATCAAATCCATTTGTATGTGCTTCTGTCTTTGACCCAATTCGTTGGGATCTGTCATTGATTTTCATTAACATCTCCCGCTCCGGTATTGATGTCGCTTGAGTTATCGTTACTCAAATCGAGTCCACAGAGCTTTACTATCAGTCATTCGTAAACTCCTTTCGTTGTTTTCACACCACCACTCGTATCTTTCCGTTCCGTTTCGATGGGTATACCTGTTGAACAACTCCCTTCAACCAGTTGCCTCTAACTTCGTTAACACTACGTCTCCAACTTTAATATTTTTTGGCAGGGTAAACCACTTCATTATCCTCTGCAGTATTTGAAGGTACTCTTTTGTCCACCTGTTACAAAATAAGTCCATCAATTGTTGTGAACGTCTCCATTATCGTCACAGAATTAGGTCCTTATCATTGAATTTGCTTATAACGTTGAGGACCTTCCGATCAGAAAGTAATTCAAAGTGAGCGCTTCTGAATCATCTGGGTGCTCAGATACTTCAACAAGTGATCGAAAGTTCATTACATGCTCAACTTTAGTCAAAAACGTTAATAACGTGCCTTCTCATGGGCTAGATTCCTTCAAAACAATGAACAGGGCTATTTTAATAGACCTCACAAGATGCTCCCATGCTCCTCCCATGTGGAGTGACGATGGTGTTCATGAAAGTTCACTTAATTCAATGTATCGTCAATTTCATCCAGAACTCGTTGCAGCTCGTTGTTTGCATCTCCAAAGTTCCTCCAGTTGTCCGAGAACATTTCCTTGGGGTAACCCTGTCTGGATATAAATCTAATTATTGCCTGAAGGCAGCAATCAGTCGATAAGTCTGCAGCTAGTTGATTATGGATAACCCCTTCCGTTAGGCATGTAGAGAGAACCCCATACCGTCTTTCTTTATGTCGTCCAACTGTCAGCATAAGAGGGTCAAAATAATCAAATTCAGTATACGAAAATGCTGGGCTTCCAGACATTAACTTTTGGTAGCCGACCCATTATTGTGCTGGCTGGTTTTGCTCTCTTCATTTTATAAGGGTTGCATTAATTGGGAATTCGTTTCAATGTCGGGTGTGCTTTTAAAATCTAGTAACGTTGTCGTAGTTCACTCAAAACAGTTTTGAATCCAATATGATGAGCTTGTTAATGATACTGTGCAACAAATAAGGAAACATATTTGTCTTTAACATAAAAAAATATCGGTTCTCGCATGGCTGACGTAGAGTCTTCTATGGCTGTCGTTCTTTTCATTAGTTGGATAATCCCTTCGACAACTTTAGGGAAATGTTTAAAAAGCCGACTACTTTTCTCAAGCTTACCACCTTTCCGCAAAGTATCTCGCTCAGTAGCAAAATGTGCTTTGGGATTGTTGGATCTATTAATTTTCAGCCTTCTCATCTACGATGACCAGTAATTCTCCAACAAGGATGGTTGGAACCTTGTTTGATTTTTTGGAGACGGTCTTTTGCCCGGCAATCGTAATTGATATGCTGTGGTATGAATAAATCGAAACAAGGATGAAAAAGAACGCAGGTTCTTAAAACCAACTGCTATTAAACGCAAATTCCTAGGATATCACTCAGGTTGCAATTCCGGCAACGTTTTCTCTCATCGATACTCTACGCCTTCACTTTGATCGGATAATTCTGAAATCTTGCCAAGTCTGTTCGCGAAGAACCGCTTGAATCATTTCGAATCGTCTTTGATCCAGGAAAGAGCACCAGTTGAGTCAGTCCAGAAGGCTTTCTTCTGAAATACTACGGTTTTAATAATTGTCGCATGACGAGCTTCCAGATGCGCGGCTCGTAATTTTTCTTTGGAGTGGATAGCTGCTTGATTAGATGGGATTTGGCTCTTACTGCTATAAAGGACACTTAAACGTCATCGTCACATTTGATTCGTACATAGCCAACAGCTGCATATGCTTGATTACTGGCGTCACCGAGCACATGGAGCATACGAGGATCATTAGTTAGGAATTTGGGGGAATAACATCGAGGTCTCGAGTTGCCTAACTTCCTTTATCCAGTTGAACCATATTGGCCGCTGTTCTTCTTCCAATTTCTCATCTCAGTCAATTCCACTTTTCCATATCTCCTGGATCAATATTCGACTGGCTATGACAAAATGAGCCACGAGTCCGGGTGGGCCAAAAATCAACTCTACTAGCTTCAGTCCCTCGCGTTTGGTAGGATAGCGTCTTCCTTCCAGTAGGCCTTTGTCGGTATTAAGCTTAGAAGGAAACGTGAATGTGCTAGTTTTCATGCATTAAACTAAACCGAGAGATCGTCGAAAGGCTTTCTTGTCTAAGTTCATTGTACTATTCGTGTGTTGCAGATCCATTGAAATGTCTTTGAGCAGTTCTGATGACAATGTGTGCCAGCTTCTCATTTCAAACCCACCCGCTTAATGGATTTCTGTGATGTGTTTGATTAAGTCTTTAGCAATGTCTATGTCGTTACCATTGCCAACATAATCATCTATTTAATGAATCCTCATTATTGCTTTTGCCTCTCGAGGTGGTAGAGGCGTATCAACGCAACTGCTGTTCTGTCAGGCAGAGGTAAGCCTGTCTCCCACAATCCGTTGTCCAGTTAATGAATTATCCACTCCATGATTTCTAACGCTTTGCTTTCCTATAGGGGCCTTTCCTTCGAAATTGCTCCGTCCGTTCAAGAATCATCCAGTTTGAAGGATTGCTTCATTAGCTCATGTAGGTTAATATCTTTTTGTGCTGCGTGATGTATATTTACGGTTGCACCTTGAAGGATATTAGTTCTACCATTTCCACTAATAGACCTGCCGAGCCAACTTTTATTCGCAATCGGATAATTTCTCGATGCATGAACAAGCTGCCGTGTTTCGATCAAAAGTCCATCGCCTTCCTCAATGAGAATTGTTGGTGTAGCATCACTATAACCTTCAAATTCGTTACTCTGAAGGTACGGCCACTTCAATATAAGTTTGTCTTTGTCCATAATCTGTTTGGCCAAGTGTGGATTTGTCACTGTCCTTGCGTTTTGCAATTTGAATGTTTTTGCACCTTTAAAAGTGCCGCAAATAGCAAATGTCATACTTTCGGAATTTTCACTAAAGTTCACTAAAGTTAAATGCACTATTTGCGCAGTGAATTGTCAAATAGGACTATAGTCTCTGGACGATCTTCTTTCGGTGTTGGTTATAAACTTGTTAAAATCTCAGATCAACAAAGCTGAAAACTTTCCTGCGTCTTGGTTGTTCGGCAGTAATCACTTAAAAACCAAGATCGTTGGTCTCGGTTAACACCAAAATTAGGTAATTTTTTTTTGGCTCACCTTACGACGAAGGTCGAAATAGTGTTATGGTACCTAACCATGTCGGTCGCGATATTTTCTCGGCAAACGCTGCCATTTTATTCAACTGACTTGACAACCCTTGGACTTGTCTGCGTAAGTCATCAAATAAAGTGGTATTCAAATTGTCGTCAAACCTTCTAGGAACGGCGTCATGCACTTTGTTGTCAACATATTTTCTGGCTGATTGGGTTTGCCACATGTGCCTTCCGTTGAGCTATATTCGTCATGTTCGAGCATTTTTTCCCTTGACCGGGTCTTATATTTACACCCACTATCGCTCATGTCCCTAAACAACATGCACCAATTTGACTAATTTCATTTCACTTCCACAGGCGAACGTGATCCGGCTCAACAAACCAATTTTTGTCCCGTAAATTGCATTATCGGTGTCTTTTCCCTGTATAGCGTTTCATCTCTGTCAGGGGTCTGAGTTTTCTTTGACAATCATTGGAAACACGTCCGATAGCTTCGAAAGCTATATTAGTATTACTAAATCAATTTAACCTGTAGAACAAATTAGAGTTCAATGTAATTCAAATTCGTATCCATGTCCTTCTGCCTTTGACACAAGTCATTGGAATCAGTTATTACTTTTCATTAACAATGAGACTACCCAGCAATACGCTACTATCAGGAGATTTCGTTGAAACGTTTAGGGTCTGAGGTTTCTAATTTCCTTTTGGAAAATGTCGATGAGGCAGCCATTAAGGCAACTTCGAAAATATTCTTTCAATATTTGTTGTACTAACTTTCATGAGACTACTACAACTGATAATTCCAATGTCTGTAGTTCCAGAAAAAATTACTATGACACGTGGATGGGTGGATAGATAGACGGACTGCAATTTAAAAAGTATTTGTTTGGCTTATTAAAAATCCTAAAAGGAACGATCAGCATCTAAAAAAAAGGAAAACACGTAAAATATAGCTCTTTAAAAACTTCTGCTACCTTCAAGCTTTCTAAAAAATAACTGAGTACTCCGAGGCCCGCACGTATTTTCAGCCAAAATAATACTTAGCTAGGGGAGGTTCCAAAGTGTGAGCCACCAATTTTCATAAAACTTGGTGAGACTCATTTCCCACTTATAACTAGCATATCTTGTAAGCCATTTGATGAACTTATCAAACTATTCAAGAAAATCGTCTTTAAATTTTTTGTTCATCAACAGCAACATACACGATCATTGAACAGCTTCGTTGACGAGTGGTTAGCGATGTAGTCTACCTCCAAGGGTCCGGTAGTGTGTTTTTCTTTTTTATGAATTTCTCGAAAAGTATTGAGAGTGTATCAAATGAATTATAGGATATGCTTCTATTGGGTGTTAGTTTTATCTCACTATATTTCATTCAAATCACTTATCCACATTATGTGACTTCAATAAATTTAATTTTCTTGCCGTTTCTGTAGTTGGCAAAACATTATCGCAAGAGAGATTTACAATTGTGTAGTACAATACGTTCTTGTAGACGTCTACTGTCAAAATTTCAGCCGAATCAGACTCGTAGTTTTGTTTTGACCGCGTATAGAAGCGGGCGTGTCCGCAGATGTTAGAAAAATGGAGAAGGAGCAATATCGGTTGTGATTCAATTCTTGTTTTTGGAAGGGAAATATGCAGTGAAATAAAAGCGCGCTTAGATACTGTGTACGGTGACTCTGTTCCTACGATGGTGACCTTAAAAAAATGATTTAAGTAGTTTCAACGTGGTCGCACGTCGGTTTTTGATAAACCACGCCCAAGTGCCCCGAAAACCGCTACCACAGAGGATAACGTGACAAAAATCTCCGAGCTCGTATTGGCAGACCGCCGATTGACGATGTGCGAGATAGCTGAGACAGTAGGCATCTCATATCGTGCATGAAATTTTGGGCATGAGAAAGCTGTTGGCACAGTGGGTGCGGCATTTGCTCACTCTGGAAAACAAAACAACTGTAAGACCACTTCAGAGCAGTGTTTGATGCTGTTTAAGCGCCGGTATACATCAAAGACCAAGGAGCAGTCGAAACAGTGGACTTCACCCAGCGAACGTGCTCCACAGAAGGCGAAGACTGTCATATCAGCCGGAAAAGTGATGGCCACCGTTTTCTGGGATTCACAAGGAGTGATCTGCGTCGACTACCTGGAGAAGGGCAAAACGGTCACAGGGCTCTACTATGCTGAATTATTGGGCCAAATAGAGGCCCCGTTTGGCGAAGAAAAAAGTGCTCTTACACCATCACAACACACTGGCTCACATTGGTCGAACTGGGATACGAAGTGGTACCCCATCCACCGTATTCTCCAGATTCGGCCCCGTGCGACTTCTTTTTTTTTCCCAACTTGAAAAAGTCACTCGCCGAGCAGAGATTTAGGTCGAATGAGTAGGTCATCGCCGCCACGGAAACCTACTTTGCAGACCTCGAGAAAACGTTTTTTTTCAGACGGGTTAAAGAAGTTGGAGCATCGCTGGGTCAAATGTATCGCGCTAAGAGGAGATTATGTCGAGAAATCAATTGGTACTTTTCCAAAATTTTCATTTTTCTTTTGTAGGCTAAGTACTTATCGGACCACCTGTGAATTTTCAACATATCTTAATCTCGGGAATCTTCACAAATCTTCTTTCTTTAAAGGATTCTTTGAGGGTGTTGATTCTGTCAAAGTGTAGATAGTGAGTTGAGAAAAAAGGCACTCCGGGACACTTATTGTCCCTTAAAACGTTGATTGTCCTTTATAACGTTTATGGCACTTGAAACATGCCATGCGCTTCACAGTAACATCACCGTAAGTCATGTTGAGCATAGCAAAAGATTCAGTTGCGGTTTTTTCAAGTTTGACAAAAAATTTGGCAGGAAGTCGTTACTCCTTCAGGTTATTTAATCTGAATTCCGAAAAACGAAAAAATCGCCCTTCAAAAGTGCGTAGTTAATCAATAATCGGGAAATAGCATTATCTTCAGCTGGTCTGTACATATCTAGCGACACCATGTGGATCCCCCTGGAAACAACTAGAGCTGGGTATTTTTTAACAGATTTCATACATGATTAAAAAGACGTGAGTAAGTTAACAGAAGGATGAAGTTGATCCATGTACTGCTTACGAGTATATAGTCCTTGCTAACGGCTCTGGTGACGTTTTCTAGCATTAAGCAGCCAATGAGAAATGATGTCATTATAGCTACCTTCCGTTATAATTATAAGCATGAGGCAACAGTCCACGTTTGTTCCTTACAAGTCCTTGAGCGAATGGCACTCTAGAAAGAGATGTGATCAGTATCACGCTTCACTGTGTGATTATTACGTGAGTTCGAATCAATACTTTTCACATACGGAATGCCTCATAGTCTGACGGTAGAACAACTGAAGCAAATCCGTAGCAATCCACGAGGAGTTCTTGTGCAAGAGGTGATCGCTCTAAACACTTCAAAATAGTTTACTAAGCTTTGTTAACTTTTATTTGCCCAAGAACTCATGAAAGCGATCTGTTTCGTTATATAAAATATACTCAAATAATTTTAAAGTGGCGCATTTGCTAAGGATCTTTAGTGACAATGTTTTCGAGCTTTATTTTAATATGCAAAGCATAAAGAATTTCATTATAGCCATAGTGAGCGTGAAGGTTAAGCTTTCAGAAAAAAATGAATACACCTGCAGACCATTCCAATTTCCAAAGAACTTAGGAAAAACTTAAGTTTTCAGTTATATTCTCTAATCCTTATCTTGTTATACTGTAATTTTTATTCAAAGGGTCTTAGCCTCTTGCAATATTAAATCAATCCAAAAGCTCGTTACGGACGCTAATAATTTCAAATTAATTAAAATGTTGCCTCGGATCCTTATGGTGAAGTGCTCGTACAGGTCAAATGAAATGGAATCGAAAGAACCGAGCAGAAAGCTACAATGGTACGCGTAGTATTATCCAAAGCCTAGAAGGTATGAAGTGCGCGAATTGCGCAAGTACAAAGCTTTTACGTTATTTTCTTCTCATTTCGAGTTTTCACAGATGGAAAATACAAGTACACACATACTGATTTTGTCATCGCCGTTGAATAATTCCCAAATGAACACTTGATTGTACATTTCACGACCTACAGAGGAGAAGATATTGTACGTACGTTTTCGAAAACTTACCTTACCTATTCCGTTTTCATTTTCAAGTGTGTGGAAGTAATCATACTACATATACTTTGTACATACTCTTACGAATGTGGCGAGTGGGAGTAGGATTAACACGCAGAATATTGAAGGATGCACGTCGCGAGGGTTATGGCCCGACGACGTTTTGGTTTTGAAACCGTTGAACAGCAGAATCTGAAAAAAATAATCTCAATGACTTGTGAGGGTTACAGGACGGTATCTATGTATTGATTTTCATAGCCCACCATATCGCGAGTAATCTCTATGGCGGATTCATCTGTAGTAGGGCATGGTTCGCAGACGTTGACATTGTTGTTTTCTAAACAATTTTCGAATTTGCGCATACCACATGTATGGTGTGCTTGAGTTTGGAATTGAACTTCACTGGCAGTTTGTCTGGTAGACCCTCACCACCTTGAATGAACATAATTCTGCAATGAATTACTGTGGGAGAAACGCTTGGATGAATCCAACCATGCAATGCCTAATATGGTTTTTATTACCGACTTAATTTAATAGAACGATGTACGGTTGACACGAGTAGCACACTTGAAAATGTGTTTGCCAGCTGAAACTCAAACGTCTCGCACGGCTGTAGCCTCCTCCACTTTCATATCCTGGTTATCATGCACTTGGCAGAATTTGCTTTTGTTCCATGAGAGCATGAGAGCGCCAGTGTAAAGGCAGCGTGCAAAAGGTTGTGTCAAAAAGCCATGGTGCACACTTACAGACAAGTAGGCAACTTTTTGTAGCGACTTGACTTTGATCCTTTTTACGTTCTTCGTCTTCTCCGAGATTGTGTTTCCTCAACTACTTTTCTGTGGACGTTCCACCTTGTGCCCCTCCCCCCAGGTTTGTAGCATATGCCAAGCGCTTTTGAATGAAAAGCTGTTTGGCTTCCTGCCCACGCTCTAGTTGGCTCCTCTGCTCCATGGATGCTGCAGGGCTTACAGCATTATAATATAATGTGTTGTAGCCTTGATGAAGGGGAAGAGAAGTCGTCGGCTTGTCAGAAAATGTATTACTCTCAATTTTCGCAACAATTTCATATACGCCACTCACTGGGACAGCTTGGGGCGACAGTGGATGAGCTCTTGGTGTAGTGTGGCGTAGAAAAAAAGCTTGGAGTGCGACTACGACAAAACCTCGTGAAGGCAGACTTAAAGTTTCTGTGCACATGGAGAGTTTCTTATATTTCATATTCTGTCTGTATTCGTTTTTGTATCTATCATGGTGGCCATCATTTCCTTTTGGTCGGTGGAAGCTGGAGCCATTTCTCAGCTTAAGTGCGGTGTTATCTTTGGAGGTTCGGACGATCAGCCCGCAGCATAGCAGGAGCAGAAATGTCTACAGCTTTCACTGCATAAATGGGATGAAAAAAATTGTAAAGTCTTATCATGAATAATGCATAGTATGGCGTTATATTATGCATGTGTGAACATCCACAAGTAGTCCCAATTGGACTTACAAATGTTATTTATATGACTGGCTCCAGGGCCAAAAGGATAATTCGAGCACTACAGAACTCTCAGAACTGTTGAAAAATGGCCGTTGGATATGCCTCTTGTCCTGGAAATTGAAGATGAAATAATAAATGTCTGCATTGAAGATGCTTTCATTAGAATTATCATGATCGGTTTAAATATTAATATCCTAAGAGATATTGCTCTCGGGTACAAATTGACAAGATTATAATGAAGTCTGGTGACCACGTGGATGTGGGATTTATATTTCATGTAAGTACATACATTTTCGAATACTTCTTAACAGTTAGGGTTTGAGAACTTTTTGTACTGTACAGGAACTATCAAATATACTTGCTGAAGTTTCACTTCTATTCTTGGCAAGATGAAGTTCTTGAGGTTTCCTCACTTACCGTCTTATGATGGATAATTTAACGAGTAACTTTGTTAAACTTCTTCGGGAAAGTCTTGTCTTAGTTTTTTTCAGGAAGATTTCGTTTGCTTCTAGCTTTCAATGCAGCGGTATAAAGATGCAGAACAGTAATGCTCTTTTATGAATTTTCAAAATACTATTACGATTTTACTTTAATGAAGTCTGGATTCAACCCAGTGGATTGTAGCGATTAACAACCCGCTTGATAATACTGATGATTTATTGAAACATCAATTTGAATACAACCATTACAACGGAACTTTAACTATTTAAAACGCTTAATCAACTCAAAGACAATACATGACTTTTTTAACAGCACGGAGTCATTTCTTAAATTTGACTGACTATTCAACTGGTGACCCGGTAATTGTGCTGTTTTCTTTAAAGTACAGCTTTTCCTAGTAGTAGAATTAAATAGTGGACTTACTGATACAGTTGCTATTTTCCAGTACTCCGTCGGAGACCTCTGACTGGGGCCCTTGGACCCGGTAAGCCCACTGAAGAGGGGTCGTGCGCCACTTGCTTTACCAGAGGCCCCCAAATGAGGTCGCCAAGCAAGAACGCGACCGAGTCGTGAGGTTCGTATCGGCACTATTGCAAATTTACCGCAGAAACATGACAAAACCCGCAATTTCATGGGGAAGCACCGAATAGCGGCCACAAGTCTGAAACGCCCACCGATGTCGCGACAATTCTTATAAGCAATTGACCGTGTGCCTGGCCTGGGAAAATGCTTCCACTTCCAATTTAATTTGGAGAGGAACTGAACCGGCCTCACTCTGAAAACTATCACCACCTTCAATTTAATTTTCAAGGAAAACCGTTGTTTCCACGTGGTCGGGGGCCCCAAATTTGCTCGATGATTGCTCGATGATGGGTTTCAATTGTTGTCGATCCTCAGCGAGTTGAAAACTATCCAAAAACTGCTTGTCGTCCTCCTGTCTAGCTCGTACCACTCCTTTTCTTTTCCTTGCTCCCTCGTAATTCGCCTTTCCGCCAATTCCTTCTATCCACTTCTTGATATTCCCTGCCGTTTTCCCTTGTGACCGATTCCCAGAAATCAAGACGAGAAAAAAAGAAAGCTTTTGCTTCGTACTCCGAGGTCTTTTATAGCCTTGGGGAGACACGGTTCCCTACAGTGAAACAAGTTTTCGATGTTTTCATTAAGCTTCGCAAACGGCAATGTGACAATGCCTCTCTGCATTACCGCCTTGTAGCTTCCACATGTACCGTCGGGCATCAAAAACCCCTCGTTTGACTTTTTCCTGCGTTTCTGTTTTGGCAACTTGAAGGTGTTGGTTGTTGTGATGAAGACGAATGCAGGAGGTTAATATCCGGCCTTTGACTTGAATTCTTCGTATTTTGTTGATTTGCTTCGTTTGCTATCCCTTCCAGATCAATATCTAACGCACGATGAGGATCGTCCAGATCAAAAGACTTTTTCTTGTCATCCGAGTCCGATAATTTAGCACCGTCGGGCATTTCAGCTGTTGTGTTTACGACATGAATCGGTTTGACATCTTCTTCTTCTTTGGATTCACATGAGCTGTACTTGATTTTGTGTTTTGATTTTTTGCTTTTCTTGTTTTTCTTGGTTTTTTTTGATTCCTTTTTGTTGCTGAACTAGATACTGATCAGATCGTTTTTTGGAATGTATTTGTAAAGGAACTTCTAATACTAACTCAGCTATTGAAATATCTTCACATCCATCGTTAATGCTATATTCATTCGATTCACGTCGGGCCTTGCTTTTAAGGTAGTGTGGATTGTTACTTTGTTCAATCATTCGAGCTTCTCCTCTCCTTGCAATCGCTTTTGGGGTCAGTTCATCATTCCTTCGTCGATTATTGTCTGCATCGTTGTTTTTATTTGTTAAAAATAGATCATTCTGCTACTCCTCGCTCGAAGAACAACTGGCGGGTTATTGATGCATTCATCTAAATTCAACCTGTCCGGCACTTGAACTTGGCATTGTGCTTTCGGTGCAACAGGATTCAGATTGCCAACAAATAATAATTTCATTTCTTGAACTATCTCAACCGCAATGCCAAGAAATTGGGAATCTTCTCCAAACTATCAGCGTGACAATTCAATTAAAACATAGGCTGAGTTAGCTCTCGCCTGCACTTCAATGTCACTTGAATTTATGAAGATAGAAAGTTGATTTAACACTTGATCACAGTACTTTATAGCTCCACTTACATCCCGTTGCTCTAAGCATGTCGTTACCAGTCTTGTGAATAATTTAATTATGTTTTGTACAAAAACTCCCTTAATATCGCCGGGCAACTGCCGCGGTCTAAGCAATATATTCAGTGTATGTTCCGGATTATCTAGTTCACATGTAAATTCTACAACAATCCAAGCAGCAGCGTATAATACTTCGTACATTGAATCGTTATAATTTGAAACAGCAACCGAGTCGAGCAAGCTAGTCAGTTCTGTCACAGCAAACGGCCTGATAGCTTGAACGCGTATAGAAACATCTGGAAGCTAGATAGCGATAACGCTTCCATGTTTAGACCCTGACTCCAATTCAATTAATTCGACTGAAACTGTTAACGACCAGTCAAAGTTCGTAACGTATTGATATGAGCCTTGGGAACGAATCTCGATGATTTTATAGAGCAGTTCGTCACGATATGCTGATCCTTCAGCTCGCTCCATGTATCCAGTCTTTCAACGATTTCGATGAACTTTTTCTTCGATATCATTCCATAAATCTAAAGCACGCAATCAGATTAATTCATCTTTGTCATCTAGACAAGCTAAAATAAGGTCCTTGTGGGCTTGAACCCTTTTAAGAATGAGCTTTTGAAATCTTGGACATTGCCAGCAATCCCAAATATTTTCTTATGAGGTCGTAGTCTGGTCAGTGGGCTTAGAATCTACTTAAGCTAATCGTTACATGTGCCAAGAAATTACAATCCAAAATATTTAATTCCAAAAAAATACGTTACCAATTTTTCTTCAGTCTAGCGGACGTGATAAATGTTACCTTTAGCTCGCGTGGATCTTGATTGTAGGATCGCGGGTGAAAATGTTCCGTGACATTACTCCACTGGTTGGATATAAGCAAGGCTAATTTTTAATGCTGAACAAGAGACGTTAATGACGTCATATGTCCGGAAAAGCAGATCTATCTACTTTGAACTTCTTCCTGAAGAAGTTAAACAACTTGCATATCCGTGGGCAATGAATTGGATGTCTAAAACATTTCACCTACTTGGCTCAAATGGTAAGGTCGGTAAGGATTGGTTGACAAGTTTTTTGAAAAGAAACCTAAAACTTTCGATAAGGACACGAGCACAGGACGCGCAACCCCGTTCAACCGACATAACGTGAACCAATTCTTTGAGAAACTTGGTGATCAAATTACAAAGTATAATCTTACTCCTTCACGTAAATGGGATTTTGACGAGACTGAAGTTCAAACTATGCTCAAACCAAAGAAAATTGGAGCTGGAAAAGGAGTAAAGTAGGTAAGAGCAATTGTATCAGCAGAATGTGGTATGTTAGTCAGATGAAATGACGTAGTTTACGTGGGTACCTGCCAGGAATAGGCCTTACTCTACGGTCACCATCAGATAGGAATTGGCGCCCCACTCGCTTGGGATGGGGTGGTAGTTTACTCCTGTTCGGAATACCCGCAACACAACTGGTATGTGCTTAAAACTACTTTCTACGCTACGAGGAAATGTTGCTGAAGCCTTTAGAAGTTCGTAAAATAAAACCAGCCATTCTGGATGCCTTCGAAACAATAAAGGAGATGTGGTGATCAAAGCGAAATTTATCATCAAAAATAACGCAAAGATCTTTGTGAGTAGAAACAACCCCAAGAGGAATACCGCTGACTGAATATGTAAATGAAATGGAGGATTTTTTACGGGAAAAGGACATAAGGAAACACTTGTCAATATTCAAGGGAAGGAAATTAGCAATGTTCCAAGAAGCAAGCAACTGTATATCTGCCTGAAGGCCCAAGCAGTCGTCGATGGAGTGTTTAACCCTAAAGATTTTTTAATAAAGAAGGAATATCATTTATAAACGCTAAAAATAATAAGGGATCTAGGATTGAACCTTAGGGAACACCAGAATAAGGACAGTATGAGGAAGACTTGCAAGACCTATACGTAATAACACACTCACAACCACAGCGGTAGGAGAATAACCAGTGGAGCAGATACGAGTTAACATTTAAGGCCTTAAGCTTTTTCATAAGGAGCTCGTGGTTGGCTGAGTTAAAAGCTTTTGAGAAGTCAGTGTAAATTACATCTAATTGGTACTTGTTATCTAAAGCAAAGGACACAGTGTGAGAGAATGAAACAAGATTAGAAAGAGTGGATCTACGTTTGATAAAACCATTTTCTTCAAAGGCTAGATGAAGAAGTAGAGGGTAATTTAACTTTTTATGAACAATTCGTTCAAGAATCTAGCTTAAAAGTCGATAAAAGGGTTACTAAGCAATTGTTTGAGATGGAAGCTTTATTACCAGATTTATGAATAAGAAAAACAAACGATTTCTTCCAGAGAGAAGGAAAAATACCAGAGGCTAGACTGTTATTAAACAAAATTGATAAAAGGACATATAAAGACGAGGAGAGAGCTTTAGCTAAGATGTTTGGGATACTATCAGGACCGTTGCCGCAATTTATATCTATTAGCAGCAGCTCCACTTCAGTTGGACTAATGTAAGAAAAGGATGTGGCTTCCGAAAGTTGTTGGTCATACTCGATACAGGAAGAAGAAGTTGACTTAGCATAAAAGGTAGGAAAATACTGAGCAAACAGTTCGCAAATCTCTTCATTATATGATGATTCGATACCATCAAATTACATAGGGCCAGACAAGGTATTGACATTTCTTACCGACTTAATGTACGCCCAAAATGGTTTCGTCTGGTGACGATGAATTAAACCTTCAATATAATTAAGATATTCTAATTGGGCTACAGTAACAAGTCTTTTCACTTCAGTTCTTATACTTCTGAAGTTCTAGAAATCTGAACTGAGCCCACTGATATGGAATGTTTTGCGAGCCCTATCTTTGGCTTTTAAAGGTGCAGCAATTTGCATATTAAACCACGGCACATCTTGACATCTTTTCAGGCGGACTGTAGGAGTATAAACTGATATTAAAGAGTTAAGGAAGTGATAAAATTTGCGTACCGCGTGTTCAATGTTCAGATTACTCAAGAAAGATTGAGCAAGTCTGGTTATGCATAGCTAAATAGTTAGCTTTGTTGAAGTTGAATGGAATAGGATACTAACTCGACAGATACCACAAGATGAAGGGGAGGGTAATGGGGATCAGCATCAACATCAGAAGAGAGGATAGTGTCCCAGTTAATGTAGGAGGGAGATTTGTGGAAATAAGATCCTGGATTTTATTGTTAACATTCGGTGAGGAGTTGTGCAAGGGAGAAAAGCGACAGGAAAGATGAAAGAGAAATCGAAAAATTATCATTGGAGAGGATATCAGTACATAAGGAATTCGAGGAGATGTTAGGAAGTTTGAAATTCCATCCAACTTTCCAGAGGGTATCTAGATGTTATTCGACCCTTTATGCAACACAAGCCAATGACTGCCAAGATTCAGTCTTTCTTCATCATACATCCAGGTCCCCCATTTCCCCTTCCTACTAAGCATGTGCCATTCGTCCAGTTCGACTTCTCCCTTCCAGCCTTCATGCCTTCAGGCTCATCGTTTTCCCTTTCTACTAGGCTTAAACTGTTCGTCCAGTTTGACTTCATCCTTTAGCCACCATGCGCCGCCACTCAAGATGCCTCCTGGTACATGGTTTCCCCCTTCTACTAAGCCCACGCTGTTCGTCCGATTCTACTTCGCTCTTTAGCTTCCACACCTCTTCGTTACCTCCTCCTACTAACGTGACTACTCATTTCCCTCGGTTCCATTTCTTTCTCCTGTCCCTCATACAGCGTATATAAAAATTGTGCATATTTGTAATGTCCGGACGATGAAGAAAGTTTAACATTTGAGTGTCTTAATTGCTATTCAGATCTGTCGTTTTTTTATTGTTTTCAGATTTTTTAAATGTAAGAGACTGAGAGACTGATTAATAAGATAATAATTGTAGTCAATTATTTTATTGATTTAATAATCGCAAGCCAATTCTCTTTTTTGTTGAAACCTTTAGTATCTAAAGAATGTGTGGAAGGAAATAACTTTATATAGGTGTATGATGGGTTAAGCAGTTCGGTACTAAATTAGGCCAGGTAGAGGCATATTAGGTTTCTGTTTTTTGGATTGTTCGATGTTCGTTTGTTCTAGCTCGTCTCGCTTCCGTTTTAATCAAAGTGTAGTTTAGTACTGAAAAAATTGCGCATAATTTGTAATAATCTGTTGGTTTGTCGCATAATTGGAGTCTGCCCTGTTGTCTACGAAAGATCGTAAGTAATATTTTTATCTTGCTGTTAGCTTCCTTGTTGTCCTTTCTATGTTTGCCATGTCGCAGCCCTTACATGTCAGTTTGTATATTACGCTATTCTCGTGTATTGGTGTGTTATTCAGTTTTGTTTTCAGTTTGTTTCCCATGATCCAATGAAATATTAGAACAGATGGCTAGTGAAAATAAGTTGTACAGACTCAACGAGAACAATAAAATAGTAGCAGTATTCTAAGACTGTACGTACCGAGCTACAGCAAAGTATCATTACTAAACGTGGATCCGAGAAAATATTTCAGTTTCTTAAAATTAATCCCGATAAATGTGCAGCTTTAGACACTTAATGTGCTATGTACAGGTAAAATTTGAGCTTCGGATAAAAAATTACACCGAGATCAGATATATGAGAGACAGTTTTCCAGACGGAAGCCCCTATATTGGGAGAAAAAAATATAGACGGTTGATTAAGCGAGTAAGACATAGTATGACATTTAGGGATATTTAAATGTAAAGTATTTAGTTCACACCAGGATTCAAGGGATATAAGATCACTTTGGAGGGTCACACAACTATCCAATGAATGTACTCTATAATTTTTAAGATCATCTACAAAGAGTAGCGATGAAGAGGCAACATTTGACGGCAGATCATTGATAAAAAGATTGAATAGAAGCAGACCTAAGATTGACCCTTGTGGTATACTAGAAGTGGGATAAAACGGGGAAAAGTAACTCCCTGAGGTACAACCTGGTAGGTTCTAGATGACAGAAAATAACTACGTCAGAGTATTACGAAGATGAATCAAATATAAAAGTTATGTTTTTTTTATATAATCATTGAGTCTTCTGCGTATCATTTCTTGATGTAGTCTTCTGCGTTGTCTACACACTTTTGCCACCGTTTTAGAAGCTTGTTCATAATAAGTTTTAGGACGAGTTGTCAGCCAATTGCACACGTGCTCTTCGACTTTTTCATTGCTTTCGAATCCTTTTCCTTCAAGTAATACTTTCAGGGGGCGTGAACAAAACTCAGTTATAGGGGGACAAGTTTGGACTATAAGGAGGGTATTTAAGTGTTTTCTAGCCCATTTCTTCCAGTTTATCCCTTGTCAAAGTTGCAGTGTGCGCATTTGCGTTATCATGGAGAAGGATGACCACTCTAATGGGCATACCTCGTCTTTCGGTTTGGTAGAACGTTTTCATTGACTGGCAATAGTAGGCCATATTCACTGTTTGTTGATCGAAAATCAATGAGTTCAATAAGCTTTCGAACGGCGTGGATGATGTCACTGTAAGAATTGTCCTTGGACGTTGATCATGGCTTTCATTTTCGACACGTCCTCATCCACCCTTGAATTTCTTGGCCCACGTATACACCCGATTCTGAGACGATGTAGTGTCCCCAAACTCCGCCTTTAAGCGGATAAAAATTACCGATAATTTAACGCCTTCATTGGTAAAAATTTTAATGAGGACGTGTTGCGCGACAGACGCTTGTACATCTTGCTCAGTTTTGGATGTGCTGAGGACAGAATCGAGCATGGCTGCTAACTAAACTGGTTCCCGTACTCCTTATAAATGAACCATCAACTGCCATACTATATGATCTAGTTCGGAGGTGCGTGCTAGGCAGAATGGCTGAATTGCAATTTATATTTGATTTACCCTTGTACCAGTGATGCCCAAATTACGCAGCCTGTGAACGATTGTTAGACTGCGGAAGCTGCAATGAATCTTATGAGGGGCTGTAGTGCTACGAAGAAGAAGTAGAAGTATGATGATTTGCATATAATAATGATAATACTTAGCTATATGCAAATCGTCATACACTCAGAAATAGTTACATCTGACGAAACTAAAAGATTTCCTTGCATCAGGGGGGACTTGAACCCCCAGTCCCAGTAGAACTCCAGATTGGGAGCCCGACATGCTAGTATCTACTCTAGCTTTGGACATTTTCCTATGCATACTCATGCAATACTCAATTTCAATTGACCAACTCATTAGAAAGATTGCATCAACATTATCCTAATAGGGAAATTTTCACGGGAATTAAAAGGCATGATTATTTTATGGTTGTTGTCCCATTTCAATGAATGTATGGGAACAACAAGATCAAACAAAAATGAAACTCATTAAGTGAGCAAGGAAGGATAAGATTATTTGTTAATGAAGATAATAAATAAGTAAGATTAGTATGAAAAATAACAATTATTTATTGGGGAAGGGAAAAAAGGATATTTTTATAGCAGGAAAAAATTTAAAATTAGTGATAGTAGGGGATTAAAAGAAAGAAAAAAATTAGGAAGTAGTTAATGAGGTATGTGCAGTTATCGTTTGAATTTTTGAAGCGGAAGCTGGCTGAGAAGCTTGTCTTAGCGATGTTTGATATAAAAGCGGAGCACTAAACTCAAATTGATGCCAGTTTAGCATATTTAAAAAAAATATTTGTCTGCATGCATAGCTTGCTGTTATCAGAAAAAGCTCGGTGGATGACCGGAAGGTGCACTCCATCATACGCCTCAAGTGCCAATACCATTCCATACGATACACTGGATCATTAGGGCCCTTATCCAATCAGTAAACGATGAAAGACACATATTTTAGGGATAGCCTGTGCATTCTTTAACTATGTGGTTTTGCGGCTAGTGAGGAACACGTCAACTGCACCAGTCATCTCCATCCCACGAAATGACTGGATGTTTTGGGCTCCTTCTAAATTTGATCACCGATAGAGAGACAGTATTTACTTCTGAAACGTCCGAAACGTTTTGCTCGAATAACGGGATTCGACATATTAAAACAGCGCTGCCAACCCCACGGGAAGATGGTCAGGCAGAGTAGGTCAACAAAATGGGTTTACGAGTACATCAGCTGACGGTAATGACCTTAAGTGAGGGACGTAATTGGGGTGCTGTAAAACGCAACTACTAAAGTGTCTCCACATGAGTTCGTCTTTGGTGATCGACCCAGAGACGTCGTCACAAACGAATATGTTATGACACTAGAGAGCCACGACAAAGAGGAGATAGATGTAGTTCAAATGCAAACTTGACGTCAAGCTGCAGCAGAACGAATTGGAGAGGAAGCAGCAAGACGGAACAGTCGATTTGACGCAGACCACAAGACTCCAATGGAGTACTCGTTCGACCTGGTTATAATACAAAAAGCAGCCATGGCTACCGGCAAATTTCAGAAACTCGAACTATCGAATAAAGACTCATATATCATCACGAAGGTCTTGCCGCATGATAAATATTTGGTGGAAGTTATAACCGAGATAGCTAGCTAAAAACGATGGTATCTAGGAGTGTTTGCTACCGAACAGTTGAAACGATGTTACAGTTTACCTCTAGGCCTAAAAGCTGCAGAAGATAACGTACTAAGCGAACACAGTAAGGATGAAGCCGAGGACGGTTTGAATTACACTATTGTTCGCACTAGTTCCTAGTTACTTCGTTAAACTGTGGTTTGGTGTTCATTTGTGTTCATCCATCGATCTTTTTAAAGATATTTTGGTAAACTGTTGTCTTCATTACAGCTAGAATTTATCGATTCTGTTTGTCAGACAAAAAATTTCATATCTCACACTTTCGTCTATTAGTGAAACCGCAAAGACTTCATTCAAATAATCAAATAATCGCTCCCTTATACCATTGACTCAGATTTTTCTGATCGTCCCGTTTGTTTGGTAGAAATCAATGAGATAAGATTTCACAAACACATTCTAGCATTGCATAAATTTTCCAATCTGTGCTACCTCGATCGTTTAAACTATTTTAACAAGGGTCAAGATGTTTCGTAATGATTGTTGATGATGCTTTTTGTTATTTGTTCCGGTGTTTGATATTTGTTCCTTTTTTTGTTTTTTTTGTGGCTGGGAGGTGAATGTCAGTTACGCCCAATGTGTGGGACTCCTATGGTCGAAAGAAGGCGACTGGACTACCCACAACCCGATAACCCAGCCTGGAATCGTTTTACACATTACTTCGGGCCAGGTCTTTTTTGCTATACATTGAGGTGCCTTCAACCTGGGGGACTCCTCTTCTAGCGGAAGAGGAGGAGGAATTCCAGACAAGCGATCCCTCAACCCCAACGCCCTCGGCATAATGTGCAAACTGGTTCGATTTGACAACCGGTTCCAGCATCACCACGACTATATTATCCGGGGTGAGCTCTCCCGTCTCCCTGTAGAGGTCCCTTTGTAGCCTGCTCCGTTTTGTGTTCGCAAAAAATGTGTGGTAGGCATTGTCTTCCTCTCCTGGGCAAAACCGACAATCGGAGGACCGTGAATTACCGATCTTTTGCAGATAAGACTGAAAATACCCATTTCCGCTCAAAAGCTGTATCAGATAGAAGTCAGTCTCATCATGCCTTGGACTTAGCCACGGTCTCACATCCGGGATGAGGCAGGCAGTTCATCTTCCCTTCGTGCAATTCCCAAGGCAATGTGAACTTATCAGTTCTTGTTACCTTTGATATGGCTATGGAGTGCTCCTTGTCTTCCATATCAAAATCAAGGCACTATTATTTTTTGCGATAATTCAACGCACATCTGCTACAGATACATTCAAATTGGCTCACACTATTGCATTTTCATGCACAAAAAAAAATATACACGACGGCGATTAAAATTCACAAATGCAATGATCAGGGGCTGTTTTTGAGAACATTTTACCAGCAGTTATTGCTGGCACCGTCTGCTCGAGAACGATGATTTCTGATTTATATGTACATCCAATATGCTAATAAATAATCTAAGAATACATACATATATACTTTTACTTAACGAAATAGATAGTAAATAAATAAACAATGCGGAATGAGCCTTTTTTCAAGACAACTGTTCCAATACAATGCTCATCAAAACCCTGAAATCAGCCATTTTGCACACCCACTCATCAAAGAAGTGAAGCGCCAATCTTGATGAACCCATCATCTCAAGTTCATTAAACATGTACTACTCCCGAATACTCTTCGTCCTTCAAAGCTAAAATGAAAACATAAAGATATTAAGAAGGTCACGAATATTTCCCTTATGTTTCGTGAAGGAAGTCTTTTTCATGGAAAGAAAAGAAAAGGAAGGGGACCCGCTTTCTTAATTATTTAAATTCTGTTGTTGACGAATAGATTAAGACCAGAACGTTCACTTGTGTTCTTAATGCAGTAAAGATTATTTACAACGCGTTTTACAGATGAATGTTCTGTCCAGTTAGGAAAAATCATTAATAAACTTTCTTCTGTCATTTTAAACTAATTAAAAGTTGTAATTTATCTTTTTTTGACTTCCATTGCGACAGAGTATGTAGTTTTTGCATTGACCATGTCTGTAAGGAGCATGGAATTGTATTTGCAATTACAATTTTTTTTTTAAAGCTTTTACAAGGAAAAGGACACTGGTAGAAAATGCTTGTAAATTATATGCAAATAATTTCGCATTCGAATCGTATAGGAGAGTTTAATATTATATAGTGTTACATGGCCTTATCCTGAAAACTTGTTTCAGTTTTCATTATTTGCAGTTCAATATGTACAGCTTATCTTCTAGACCAAAACATTATAAAGCAAAAAAATATGGAATATTAAGAGGACTCGGGCATATACATACATATGTATATTGATCTAAATTTTATAAGTTACAATTGTTGAGATTGTATTCTCTTAATTTAAATTTCTTGCGCGCTTGTAAATCGATTAGCGTGTGCTTATCTGTCAGCACTTGAATTGTCATTGACACAACTTCTCATCGCGTGTGCGGTTAACCTCTAAAAATCACAGGATGTAACTCTCACTCGTACAATGAAGGATTCCCTTATAAAACCATTTATTTGTGTTTTTATTAAAGTTTAACCAAGAAATTAAGAAATCTTAGACGTTCATACCACACAAAATCAAGTATTCCTACTTAAATATTGGCTACTGACGAATGATGTTCAACGCCCTAAAATCCCGTTAGTTTTAAAGGGGGCAATAGACGATGGAGTAAATATGTCTTGTGTTTCGTGTTTGAATATCCACGTTTCAACAAGCGTATGCTAATTATTTAATAATTAGGCAGGAAGTTTTCATTTTAGTCCTAACGATGTCGTTTCGATGACCGCAAGGACACATTATTTCCAACGCCTGTTCTAAATGCCCATTGAAGGCACGCAGAGTGGGTGGTGCTAGTGTTGATAAAAGTCTTGTGTTTGCAATGGCACTTTTATGATTTTAAGCACTTTCGCACTCGTTCTCGGAATCCTGGCAAGATGGGAGAAAATGACTCAATGAGAAGAATTTTCACGGATTCTTAAGTTGTATTTATTTTAAGCTGTTTACTAAACACTCTGACGAAAAAGGTTATGCTCGTATAACGTAGCTGCATATGCTTTTTGCTCCGAATGATGAACATTCGCGGAGCTCCATTTTATTTTGACCTACATCGCAAAGTCAAATGAAGATGGCGAGAAGAAGAAACGTGATGGGAAAATTGAAGAACGGGTGTTTCCCCCATTAAATGAGCAGAAGGAAAACTTCGTCTAAAATGATATTTGCTTAATATTTTCATACTAACCTTTCGTGAAAATCTGCTTGATGTTTGCCAACACATTGGCCATAGCCGCATTTAAAATGGCGAGAACTTACACGAATTGTGAAATAAGCTCTTTGGTATTGTGAAAGGAGCTAACATTCTCCAACCGTTGTCTATTTACATATACATAAGTGACCTAGTTTGTGAAGGCGTAAAGTCAAGTACGAAACGACATAAAGCTTGAAATATTTAAAAGGGTTTCGGCAACAGTCTCTCGAGAATAGCTTCATATTAAAATTTACAGGTCTTTAAGATGATTGTGTTATAGTTTTATACATACTACATACATATAATCATATGGAACGTGAATGATGTTATTTTGTTTTGAATAATATTTGCCAGCTTGCATAGAATAGAGTTGAAATTTTTAAGGTACAAGGATTAAGATTGCTTATGAGCTATGATTGTCAAGATGCTACTGATAGTCGGTTGTGAAAAATCAAAAAGGGCTATTGAAATTCACGGTAAGACTCTCAAATTCAAATGCGCTTTATTTATTCAAGCACTAAACAATTTATAAACATTAAAGTACTCAAAAAATTTACTCTAAATGTATATAATGGATTCCACGGTGAGTCGTCAAACCGAACACATCGCAAGCAAAAGCACTAAGGTGTCAAAAATGAAAGTAAAAAAGAAAGTAAAATACAAGTATATCGGAACAAAGGAAATCAAGCCCGGAAAAGTGGCAACAGCAAAGGTACAAAGCGAGTCCCCAAAAATTCAAAAATGGTTCGAGACGGACAGTGACGAGAAGGCGCTTCCACCAAGAATGAAAGCGGCCAAGAAAGAAATACTACTGTCAGCAACAATGCAAGTAGAGTTAGTGGCAACAAACGCCTCAAACAGTGTACTTATCGACCTAATCAACACGAAATTGGAAGGATTTAGAACGGTTCAAGGTGAATTGGCAATTAAAAGAAAGCTACCCATTCTTATCCAATCACCAACCCTACATAATCCAAACCCATACGCACCTCTTTCGGGAGAAGCAAACATAACCTGCAAGCAAAAAACGTGTGCCCCTGAAAAGAAAAAGTCATGGTGTCACCCTATATTTGTGGAAGGAATCACAGCAATATCAGTAAAAAAATCATGGAAAAGAGCCCCACAACGAACTATAGAATTACTGCTTGAGCGCTAGCAAATTAAAAATTATAGATGACGAAGTCGCCATCCATGATGAATCACAGGATTTGATCCGCAGATCTGAAGCGGAAGGTTACTCCTTCACACCAACGGAGCCCAGAAAATATATAGTCATACTCAGAGGTGTAGACTCGGCATTCGGAGCTACACAGGTTTGAGAAGACATCGAAATACAATGTCCGGACATTAAAATCGACAATGTTTTAGCGTTAGCTGCCGGATAGTCTAAAGCGAACGGTATGAATTTAGACTTATAGAAAATAATCCTTAACAAAAAAGAAGACCGAGACCGCCTCCTTAAGCTCCGGTTCATCCTTCATCAAGAAGCGACATGGGAAAAGCCCAGAAGGAGTGACCTACTCCAGTGTTATAGATGTTAGCGCTTCGGCCATGTCTTGGCAAAATCTGATTACTATCTGTCTCAACATAAACTCTCTAGTTTCCCATGACAATATTCGTGTCTAACCTTACAAAATCCATTCAACCAGACATAGTTTTCCTTAACGAAATAGTCTTAAAACCGACACACAAGGTTCGAATAGAAAACTACCAAGTACTTAGAAACGACGCAGGCAGAGGGACCACCACTCTATATCGAGACCACCTTTCAGTCGACCAAATAAATTTTAACCATCCTAGCATTTCCTGCACACTAGTAACTTTAAACATGCGAAGACACAATAGTAGTCATGAGAAAATACTAATTGGATCTATTTACATCCCAGGAAACCTGGGACCTTCAATAGAACCGACCCTTAATAGAATACTAACAATAGATGCTAATCACGACTCTATCTTCCTCGGCGGCGACCTCAATGTGAGATATGAGCGTTAGGGTGATTCCACAGGGAATCCAAACGGTCAAAGAATGTATTAATGGTTCCTGTCGAGCGCATTTCCAACATGCACCATCGTCAACGCAGGTGTCTCCTCACACCCAGCAAGTCATTCTTAGTCAACTTTCTAGTGTCACAAGACCTACTAACTGGTAACACAACTCCCTACCAATGTGCAACCCTACCGATCACTATTGTTTGAAACTAACCCTTCACCTAAATAACCAAGCCACTGTTGAAAAAATACCGAAAAAATTTCGCTCCTATGCCTCTGTTGATTGGGCAGAGTTCAGAAAAGACCTCGAAGACAATTTCTACGGAAACCTGTACCGAGAAAGAGCCCCAGAGAACGAAAGAGCTCAGGAAATGATGTCAGCTGTAAGAACTAGAAACATCGGTTACCAAGGGTCATACCTTATAATATTTTCTGACAACAACACGGCAGTATCTCCCAAACATGAAACATTCGGAGAATTTTTCACCTACGTGTCAGAAGTAGAGGATATACTAGCTGGTCTTAATAATAAAATCTCCTCGGGTCTAGATGGTATTCCCAATAAAGTACTAAAAAAATCCGGCGCGATTGTCACTAAAAGCTTAACAATCATTTTCAACAATTGCATCAACAATGGTTACTTTCCCGGAAAATGGAAGCGGGGCAACCTTATCCTTATCCCTAAACCAAACTGCGACAGAGACGTTAAAAGCTTCAGGCCAATCTCTTTACTTTCCAGTATTGGTAAGATTCCGGAAAGAATTATACTGCGAAGCTTTAGAGCATTTTCAATGAAACTAATTCCGGAGTTTCAGTTCGGGTTCCAACCCAAAAAATCCACAGGACATGCCATTATGCTTGTGTACGACATCGTCGTAAAAAATTTGCGCAAAAAACAATGCACAGTGGCATGCGCGCTAGACTTACAAAAAGCGTTTGACTCATGTACTCCAACTGTCCCCTGCCCCTCACGCGTATCCTTGACAGCTTCCTACAAAATAGATATTTAACAACTGAAATATCCCACGGAACTTCAACACCTATACCTATCCTGTCTGGAGTCCCACATGCATGCATAATGGGGCCCAACCTTTTCAACTTCTTCCTACACGATCCCACATACCGCCGCTACAAGCAGAATCCAAAATATCTCCAGTAACCCGAACACGATCATGTACGCGGATGATATTCTAATTCTAGCCAGTCACCTCTTCCCATTCCCGCCATGCAAACATGTTTAAATAGTGTTTTCAATCCGTCTCAGGCTTTTTGTATAGATCAGTACATGCGCGATCACATTTCCTTTCGAAATCTCTTAATATTCCCATTGTAATAGCACTCTGATTATAGCAAATCTGGCACCCATATACTTTGTAACAGATAACTTTGACGTTTTGATCAATGTATCTGGAATGAAAGAGACGTCGAAGGGACATGAACACTTTAAGTGCTTTACTGAGTATGGTTTTCACATGTCCATTATATCATAGACAGTGATCGAGATGAACACCAAGGCATCGAAACAAAATTTGTCTGAAGCAAAATTGCATTCACATCGTTGAACGTTTTTTGAAGGTTCCTTTGAACAACAGATGCCTTTTGATCTGCCGTAAAAATAATCAGGTCATCAGCAAACGCCACTGATAATCGCGTTGGCAACACGTTAAAATCAAAGCCGTTTAATAGGTTTCAACTGAATATGGAAAAAAACAGGTGCAGTAACTGTCCCTTGTTGTAGATCATTCAACACCTTCAAATCTCGCATTGTCGCCAGATTTCCAATAGTTATAAAAAACGATTTTCTATACAACATATTACAAATCATGGCGACAAAGTATCTGGGAAACTTGTCTTGAAGGAGCTTAAAAATTAGTCCGTCTCACCAAACCGTATCAAAGGCCTTCTCCATATCAATGAGACACGCTTCAAAACATCCTCTATTATATAGTTTCTGACAGGTGTCTCAGCTTACTTTTTTCATCGCATATATGGTCAAATGTGTGGCACGGAATCCAAACTGGCAATTCGGTATCAACTCATATTAGAGATACGATCTGATTTTGCCGTATTTGTTTTGAAACTGTATTTATGGCCCTGGCAAGACTGAACTCATCCTTGAAATACATCTTCTTGAACTTCAGACCTAGGATTCCAGATAGTACCACAAGCGAACATTGTTCTATCCAGCCAAAACATTTTTTGTGGTGAGTTAACACTGACCATCGCACGGCCTTCCAAATTTGGTGTTTCGGATCCAAACTCTCGGCTGATTCTGGCTTATGTGCAGAAATTGTTTCCAAGCACACCGGCAAAACAGGTGATACTCCAATTAGTCAAATGGCTCGAAAAATTTAACATATCAATAGAATGGAGGAGGAAGGTGATTCAGTATGGAAAATTAGCAAATCTATCCGTAATTATTTCTATAAAGTTACCAAAGGACTAGCAGTGGGGAATCCTCTATCACCATTGCTAGAAGAAATGTTCATGTCAAGTATACAACAGATCATTGAAGAGAAAGAATGGATGCCACAAATATGGTTTAGGTACGTTGACGATATTATAGCGATAGCCCCCAAAGAAAAAGTAAATGAACTAATTACTAAGTTGAATAGCATTCATAAAAACAAAAAATTCAGCATGGAAATGTAGGTAGAGGATTGTATCCCCTTCTTGGATACGTGGATCATTAGGAGTGAGGGAAGGTTGGAATTTGAGATTTATCGTAAACCAACTAACTCTCAAAGAACTATTCCGGCAACCTCGTGGCAAACGCAACCCCAAAAATTAGCGGCGTATAGCAGTATGGTTCATCGATTGCTTACCATTCCTTTGACAGTAGAGAGATACGCAAGGGAAAAGGACTGCATCACCAGCACCGCAAAATTGAATGGATATGAACACATAACTTTAAAAAAATATGATAAACAAGAAGAAGAAACAAATAACGAAAAATAGCATGACCACACTATTTCAAACTAACAACGTTGTTTTTATTTTAAAATTTCTAGTAAAGTTCGACTATGAAGCTTCCGGTGGATGCAAAGAAAGAAAAAAATTTAAGGTAAATGATGAAAATATCTAAATATAAAACGCGAACTTTTCCTCTATTTATTTTATATCTAGTTAATACAATTGTAACAAACCCACGAGAGCAGTCACGTCGTTTGGAATCCGTTCCCGCTTCACTTTCTTTTGGCTTCACCAATTTCCCGCCTGTCTCGACGAGTCTCTTCATGGCAGCATCGGAGGTTTTTCTCGACGAGGTAAACTGCAATTCTTTGCTGAATTGCCTTGCAAAAGGGGGTTGCCATCATCAATTTTTTTTCGCTTGGTTGCTACGCATATGTACCTGGTAGCTGTTGCTAATGGTTCTAGAAGTTCGCACGCTTCTCGTAAGATTTCCACTTCCATTGTGAAGAGTATTGGTGGAGAAGTAGTATTCTGTTGACAATTTTGTTTACGAATGGTTGAAGCTCAAGTCAAGTCAAAAGCGCTTTATTCAAAACTAATCGTTATAAATTTTAAAAGAATATAAAGCAAATTCCAAACAATAACAATACAAAAACTTTATGGCCCAAATGGCTCTCTAAATTTATACGTTATTAGTTAAATACATTTCATCAAATTACTTAAGATCATTACATATATTTAAAAAAAACAACCTACACTATCCTAAAATTACTTATAAGTTTAACACAACAGTGAACTTTGATCCTACACCTAATATGTTATAACCTAATTCTAATAAAATTCAATCAAAACTTTTTCTTATGCTAAAAAATTCTATCACAATATTCCTAACCTACGCGTGTAACCTTATCTCTAAACCTAATATAATAAACATAACATATACCTAACCTATCCCTGATTTTTAACAAAAAAGCAACAACACTAAATGTAGCAATAATGAGCTGAAACTCAAAAACTAAGTAACGAAAAGCATATCCATATGTCAGAACTGGTCTAACCAGGGTCTTGTAACAGATAATTTTGACCTTTTGATCAATGTATTTGGAATGAAGCGTCTTCGTAGGGCCATGGCTACTTTTAGTGCCTTACTGAGCATGATTTTGACATGTTCAGTATAGTACAGATACTGATCGAGATGAACACCGAGTTATCGAATACAGGATTTATGTGGAACCCGTTCTGAACTACCCTCGCTAGCCATGATGTTCCACATCCTCCCAATTACGTTTCAGGTATTGACTGACCCCCTGCAGCGTTGTCCGAAACAAAATTGTTTCACACTTCTGCGCATTGATTTTCATTCGCCAATTGTCGGTGTACAGCTGCACTTCATTGAAAATTTTTTGGAGATTGCTCTGAACTATTGTAGCTTTTCGGTCTGCCTTATAGATGATCAGATCATCAGCAAACGCTAATAATGATCGCGTTGGCGAGGTGTTAAAATCAAAGCCATTCAATAGCTTCCGAATGAATATTGTGAAGAGCAGAGGCGCAGTAACTGTTCCCTGCTGTAGACCATTCAAGACCTTGAAGTCGCGCATTGTTGTCAGATTTCCATCAATTACAACAAACGATTTCCCGAATAATATATTGCACATTATGGCGACAAGGTGTCTGGGAAACTTGTCCTGAAGAAGTTTGAAAACTGGTCCATCTAACCACACCGTATCGAAGGCTTTCTCCACATCAATGAGACATGCTCAAACACATTGTCTATCATTTAGTTTCCAACAGATGTCTGAGGCTACTTTCGTTCTTGCATGTGTGGTCAAATGCCTGGCACGAAAACCAAATTGGCAATTCGGCATCAACTTATATTTCTCAATGTGGGCGTTTAATGCTCTGTTGATTATCACTTCAAACACCTTGCTGATGTTAGGCAGCAAGCTGATTGGGCGATAGCTTTTAGGGCATGAAGATTGTTTTTCTTTCTTCAAGATCGGAAATGCGTTAGTATTTTTCCACTCATTTGGGAAATATGAATTGCTCAACAAGTTGTTGAACAATATGCAATAATTCCTAATAGCAACCTCAGGCAAATGTCGGAGAACTTCATTTGGAATACCATCAGAACCACACGATTTCTTGTTATTTATCCTGCCAAATATGAAACACAAGTCTTCATAGCTGACAAAATAATCAACAAGATTCAAGCTCGGTATGAGGTCAGATGTTAATGCTTCATTGAAATGAAGAATTGATTGGCCGTTCAAGCTTGATTTGAAGTCGGAAACTTTTGCTTCAACGACCTCTGAAAATATTTCATTCCCTCTCTCAGCGTTTGGTAGATGAACCAACTCAAAATGTGTTCCAATCAGGGCAAGTTTATGCAATCTCTCACATATAATCCTGTTTCCATTTCTATCCGGAGTCGTACTATCAATTTCGATACCAGCCCTATCTAGAAGATTTAGCTCATCACTAGTGACTTCAAGATTCGATACCTTCACTCGAGACTTCTTACGGAATATGCTATTCACTTTCGCGAAAACGCCATCTGGATCCTATGGGCTAATACTCCTCAATTTTTCCGCCCATTGATTGCTGATCTCACTCCTGAAGTATGCACGGATTAAGTTCCGGACATTCTTCAGGTGTAATTTCAATAAAGCCAACGAGGGTGGTAGTAGTCCAAAAATCGCCGATAAATATTGTTGACGCGTGTGAGAAAAAGGCTTTCCAATCTTTTCAACCTTGCGTTGTTTGGCGTTTCATATCCTTCCATATTGTTTCGATGTTTAATCTTGGGAACTACTTTCTCAATTGTTTCTAACGTCAGCTCCTCTAACTTCGACAAATAGAAATCTATTTCATCGTTAGTTAGATTCTTGTCATTAGGAACATTGAGCAAGCGTCGCCATCATCAGAAGGAGGACATTGCTTCTGGTACTCTCGATCAAACTTCTTTTGAAACTTTCCCCAGTCGGTTTTTTTTTAATTCAGCCGACGGTTTTCATGTTGAACTGGAATGAGGCAGACATCACCCCTTTGATGATTGATTTCCATTACGATTGCGTTATGGTCGCTATCATAATGAAGCACCTGCAGTTTCCGTTGAGGACTATTAAAGCTGAATTCAAGTCTTGCGTCAGCAATGTAGAGGTCCAAACATGAATTTGTCCTAGGATATGTTGGGAACTCCGACCCATATAGGTTGCACGTGTATTCAATTTGGTTCTCTGTTATCCACGATTTCAGGAATAAACCTCTTGGATTATGGGTGGCGTTCAGCCATGATGTATGCTTGGCATTCAGGTCACCAACAAGAATATAATAACTATGCAGCCTGTTCAATTCTAGTATTTTAAACAAGGAATTGAGTTCCTCCTTGAACTTGAGAACATTTTGACCAGTTGCATAGGCAGAGATAACGAAGAGGTTATCCCCACCTGGCAGTGAAATTTGGATGACGGACACTTCAAGAAGTTCAAAGTTTTTGAATTCGTCTTTTTCAATATTTTGGAAACAGTAGGGTCTTCTAACCAATATCCCGGTGCTACCTCCCCCATCACCGTTCACCCTATCGTTTCTTATGAATGCAAAAGCTTTGAATTCCATGGAGTACCATGAATTGAAGTGGGTTTCAGTGAGAAGCATGATATCAGGATGTTGCTTAACAATAAATTCAAGGAGATAATCACGTCGTTGTATAGCAACGATGGAGTTGACGTTGATCGATATGAGGCGAAGCCTATCCATGGAAATATGACTGGATGACAAATTATTATGAGGCATTTGAAAGACTTAAACGCTGAAAAGCGAAGTTAATTTTTGAATCTTGTTTGTCGATTCTCTCCGATAAAGAATTAAGTTGCTGGTAAATTTTGAGGAGCAGCTCATTATTGCCACTTACATTATTTACATTATTTCCAGCATTTTCTGCTCGTCCTCTGGCGGCGAATGCAAATGATGCTCCGGGCTTGACGAAGTTGAAAGGTATGATATTACGGTGCGAATCTTGATATCGGGAGCATCCTCGATATGATTCTGGGTGACCAAAATCACCGCAGTTAACGCAGTATAATTTTTCTTTAGGCTCCGTCTGAACCAATTTGCACTCACCGGGAGCATTAACGTCTTTGCATTTGACGCACCGATAGTACATGGCGCAGTTGACAACCGAATTACCAAATTTTTGACACCGGTAACACTGGTTGCCTTCTCTTTTCTGAAGGCGTTCCCACCTCACCACTCTGAAAATTCAAGTACCTTATTTGTTGAAGGGCATTTGGACAGCCCTTTTATGTAATTTGTACCGGGTAAAGTGGTAAATTATTCCTTTCTTTGACTGAAATAAATTCAATTTCTGGTGCAGTTTCTTTGAGCACCTGAAGAAGATCCACTGTATCCTCTCCGCAGTCCAAACCCTTCAACAAGAAGGTTTGATTCTTCTCGCTTTTTGGGGTATAGGTGAAGTGTGGAACCTCCCCAGAATTCAGCGCATCTTTGGTTGACTTGGAATCAAACAGTGATTTTGTCCTGATTGTTGATTTGTCGGCATTAACTCTTTTGATCTCGAAATTAGCTAGTTTATTTTCGGCTGCCAATAGCCGATCCATATCTTTATCGGTTTGTTCGAACACGTTGATGGGCGGAACTTTTGCTGCCTTGTTAGAAGCTTCTTCAGAGGAACCAGCAGAATTGCAGGCTGGTTTCTTCTCCTTATTTTTATTTTTCAAATACTGAATAAAATTTAAATAATTATCTTGGTTAGAATTTCCATCGATGTTATCTTCAATTTCCATTTCTTCGTTTAATCCTTCCAATTTTGAATCTCGTTGGTACCACTAGCACTTATAACTTCTTCTAGATTTGCTTGTTTTGCACTTTTCTTGTTGTTCTTTGAGGCTTCATCCTCAAACCTTGGTTCATCATTTTTTATTTGCAGTTTGCATCCTCCATCTGCGGAGTTATGTTTTCCTTTGGTGACTATCACCAGTTTCGTTTTCGTCGTTTCCCCAGGTTTCCCCAACGGTGGGAAGCCGTTGGGCTCCTCCATACCAGCGGCCCTAAAGTTTTCTTGGGTTCTTTGCTTTTCTTTACTAATCGAAGTAAAATACTATTCGATAGATATTTGCTGAGTCGATTACTTCAACAATATAAGCTTTTTCCGAAAAAAAAATTAACTTCGGACTGATGGTTTTTAAAAAATTAATTTAATTTTTGAAAACTTTCGACAGGAGCGATTTAAAAGACGTATATACGCAAAGACTGCTACGATCTCTCTCTCCACATCTTAACTGTCGTTTACTAATAGCTTCCTTCACAGCTCAGCAGGCTTACAGTTCCAGCTGATTCCACGTCAGTTTTTAGGTTTAGCACAAATAAATATACTAAAATAATGCGTTGATTCTAGTGAAGAGCGAATCACAAATAAAGGATGAGACATGCTATGGAACTGTGCCAAACAAGGTCGAATGTTGCAAATTTCAAGTGACACGTGCTGTCTGTTGAAATTGTAAAACAAAATTTTTGCAGGCTTTCATTTTGAGATCTTTCAATTTTTCTATTGTACGTGAGATTTTCGCACTCATTCTTGGAAACTTAATTTATCTTCTCACATACTTATTCGTTTTAAAGCAAGACACCATAGCCTCAGACTTTTAAGCGTGCAGCAGTTTTGCGTTGTTGTTGCTGAATAATTTAAAGTGAAAATTTACCCATGAAGCAGAGTTACACGAACAAACTGTACCAGTATATAAATTACGAAGTTAATAGATTGTCGCAATCATGATTTACTTTATTCTCTCGTCTCTTCAGCATTTGCTTTTTAGATGGAAAATGAAAAACCCATTAAAACAATCTGTTTTAATATCAATTTGTTCAGCAGTATCTGCTTCATTCTTCACTGTTTCGCCGTCATTAGATGCAAGGACGAAAAGTACAACGATATATCACTGACTTAGACCAACGAGCTTCGTTATGTTCAGCCATAGATAAACTTGTAGTTTCACAAAGAGCAGCGCCCATATCTGCCGTCGTATCTATATACTCGTATTTATATCTTTGCATTCTATCTAATCTGATACAAATGCAAGCCACAGAATCTACTTACCGAATTTCGAACAACAGTGGGAAGAAACAAACGAGGGTAGAGATGAAGCTGGTTTCTATTGTCACATTGTAATATCCGGGATTCTTTCATACAGAATTCAACATCCCCTATTTTCTTAAGGCTATATACAGTCTCCTTGTTTGCAAGTTGTATGTTTGAATGGGATCTTGATCCATGGCTGCATACAAATATACTCGTACTATACTCGTACAGCATCCAACTACTCGTACCGTGGGGTGAACACATAGAGGGAAGCATATGCGGAGTACCTTTGCCATTGAGTCGAGATATAACAATGCCCGAGGATAAATGTATTGAGGAACTAGATATCCGGGAGCCGGGTTAAAGTTTGATTTTGTGCATGAGGTTTTTCCATTGCTTAAAACGATTCTTTTGGAACTGAGAGCGATTTTCATTTCGTGCTTTGGATTCTAATAGGGAAATTGGGTCCCGAGTCCTTGCACAATTGCGCCCATTGATGGGAATTTGCGGTTTCAGGTTGTACCCTTATTTTACGATTTGCTAAGAAGCAAAAAAGTACGGCAAGCAAGTACATTTTTTGTGTGAGAAAGAAAAATGATTTTGTCCTGAAAAGGCCTCAGGCTTCAGGCTTTTTTCGAGGCTGCAGAGATTTCCGAACTGCGTTGGTTTATCTTGCTTAGATTGTAAGAAATTCGAATGGATGCTGACCGTTGTTAATGGCTTATTTGGAATTTTCTATTTCTTTGCAGAAAGTACACAAGGTCCACATGAAAAGCGACTTCTCAATCATCTACTTGCAACCTACAATACACTCGAAAGGCCTGTAGCAAACGAATCGGAACCACTTGAGGTAAAATTCGGACTAACATTACAACAAATTATCGACGTGGTAAGTTTCATTTGTTTTACTATGATGGTAGCGGTAGTAAGAGTTGATTAAAATAAAATGAAACAAATTTACTTTTTTCATAACAAAAGAAAAGAAATCAAATTTTAAAATGAGAACGTTAAAATGCTTCTGCAGAGGCAGCTAGCAAAAAATAAAAACCGCAACTGGAACTACAATTTTGATTTGAAAATAATTTCCTATAAAAAGATTCAAAGCCTCTCAATGACGGGTACCACTCGAAAATAACAAAAAAAAAATATTTAAATATTGCCAAGAACACAAAAATATAGTATAATTCTGCGTGTGTATTTTTTATAGGATGAAAAGAATCAGATTCTGACCACAAACGCGTGGTTAAATTTGGTAAGTGACATGTACCTGAGTACCAGCGACTGATTTTTCTGTTCAATTATTGATTTTTCTTCGACTTGTGCTCAAAACTTTCTTAGAATACCTCCCACCTTGAATTTTTTTGGGCAAACATATATATATACATTGAATAGAGAACACAGTGAAAGCAAAGCAATATACCTAATTGTGTTGTTTTACGAAAACAAATTCCAAAGGCATCCTTGCTAATATTTTTGTTCCATCATACCTTGCGTGTTTAATCAAATGTGTGAATTTCTATTTATTTTGTTATAAATCATATGAGTGAGTTTGAATATAAATGGTTGCAAAACGAAATATTGTGAACAGCATGTGCTATTAAATTGCAAAGAAATCATAATAAAATTCACAATGAATAAATAAAATGAAAAAATAAATAAATTAACCACCTTGTAAAAAAGTAACAACTGTTCAGGCAGACAATCTGTCTTAGTTCTGCTTCTTGAGATTATCCTGGAGAGATTCTGAAGGCTTTCATTTTGCAAGTTCTGCTTCAGTATATTCACAGCAATAATCTTTTCTTAATTGCGATGGTACTTAGATGTGCATATATGAAATATATATGTTTATGTATTTATCCAAGCATATACTCATAAAAATACTATAAATGTATATTAAAAATATTTGCACATCCTTGTACTGAAATTGAGTCCATCTATTAAGCTCTCCATTATCTGCCTTTTCATTAAAAAAAAATATTTAAATTAACTAACGAAAAAGTTAAAAGAACACAACTAGTTAAAAGCAAACGTTTGTATTGACCTTAAATGGCTTTTTATGTATAGTTATAACGAATTTATTATATGGTACTCATACGTATACGTTAATGTGAAGGAATTTTGGAAAACGAACGATTGCCTGCATCTATGTCGCTAGCTGGGTACATGTCATAAGGGATTTTCGCATGCATGTATTTTTTTAATTAAACTTATCAAAATAAAAAATCATTTTCTTGATTTCTAATCATTTTTCTGATTACCATAACGTTTCTTTAGAGAAATTTTTGAATTGTTTTTGAACGGAAAACACAAACGCTCAACTAAGCGCCGAAATCGTTTCGAATATTTTGAAGAGTTTGTTTTTTGTGTGATTTTTCCTTAGTTTGAGTTTGTTTTTCGTTTAAAACTATACAAAGAGAATACTAATTGATTTCGAAATTAATTCTAATCAAAACGATCACAAAGTAAAAATAATTAATTCATATATGAGCGCGCGAATGATAAGAAAAAAAAAACGAAAGAACGAAAACAAAAAGAATAGAGAAAAAATTATTGACATGTTTATTGTCTGCTGATTATTGTTATTATGTTGTCTTTTCTTTCTTTTATTTGTACGGTTATGTTGTAGGACGAGAAGAATCAACTCCTAATAACAAATATTTGGCTTTCCTTGGTAAGTTCATAACTAGATGGAATCATTAAAATGTTCATTTTTACACACACGGCATCTGCTATTACCTACTATATATATCTACTCTACCGTATGTTTTTGTTGTTGAATCGAAACCGATAAAAAAATACTTTCCTTACCTTCGACTTACCGTTTATTATTGAAGATTTTCATTTGGATTCTCTACTCGTTTCTATTATCTTCTCCTATCCAATCCTGTACATGATAGTCATAGTAAAAGTTGAAAATATACTCTTTAAGATTTCCCAACTTTGATAAAGTAACGGTTAAGCATCATCTACATCTGCAAAGTTGATAGCAAAAGTATATTTTCATTAGTACTCGTAGGTTTGCATTTTCTTTCAATTCAACGCTTTTTATCTATAGATAGAGATACTCGTACATAAGATTCAAAGGATGCCTAGCTTAGGTATCTGGTTTAACTCTGGGAGCTCTCTTCCCATTATGAAAATGATTTTAATTTGCAACTGTATGTTTTTGAGAAGTGACCAATTTTTCCGTAAAGCTGCATAGACTCGAAAATCCCCTTTTATGATTTTTTCAAGCAATCCTTTTGATCAAGTACTTGAGAGTTGCATTCCATATAAATAAAATATATTTGTGGCAGTAGAAGAATATTATCCAGTTGGTTTGAATGCGAGTTTTGTAGGCAAGTAGGATATCATCTTGCTCTTCCTGAAATGTAGTCTCCAAAGTAATTTGATTAATTTGTAAAGTAATTTCTTGTAGTCCTTTGTTGCGCATATATTGTTCTTGTAAATTTCGCGCGAGAATTTAACCAAGCAGTTCAACTCGTGAACGTAAAACATGCATCCCGAATGGATTGCTACTCATAAGTTTCCAGTATGATTTATCACTTAAATGTATCAGGACTGAAGTGTCCTACCAAGCCGTGTGTGTTAAACGATAACGTCAGTATTTAAATACGAATCCTAAATAATGTTTCAATTGAAGTTGCGTGGCCATTTGAAAAGTTGCTTTTGTCTTTGAGAAATGTACAATATATGTACTAAATAACAAACGACATATTTCATCAATTTCAATTTTCAAAACAAAATAATCAACGCGCAGAAATACAAAAGCAATATTTCAATTCAAATTTAAATCCTTTCCATAAGAGCTATTAAATTTTGAACAAAAATCCCTAGTATTCTATAAAGACCTTATTGCCTAATAAAACTCAAATGCTTAGAACACGCCACGCATTAATTCAAATTTTCCTAATGATGTCGTCATAAAAGAAATTTTAAATCAGACTTAATTTTCATTAAATAATTCCCGGAGCTACTATTTCCTCATTCCTTCGAATCCTTTTTCAGATTGATTATAGTTTGAAGCATGTTTAGACGAAGATTTAATTGATTTTGTGCAAAGTGGGCATGCTATGTACTTGTACATATTTTTCAATTGTTCAAAACTGCATGACTGCATGTAATGTGCTTTGAATAGAAACTAAATAAAAAGGAATGCCATGTGATCTGCTGCATTCTCAAAAGCTTTGACCAGACGTGCGTTTAAATGTTATGTGTGTTAATGCAATGAATGTACAAAATTTAGTTCAATTAAATTCGTACAATAATTATATTTAAGGAATACTGCAACTTTAACCTACATCAATTTCGTTTTGATATTTCCTCATCAGATAAAAATTTGCTTGATTTCATTTACTTCTAGGGTAAAGATTTAAATTTGCAAATAAAACAGCACTTTTGTCAAGCAAGTTCATGAATTTTAGCATTATTATTGTATTATTATTATAATTAATATTATGATTATTATAATTATTATTGATTATTATTGTTATTACTATTGCCTATCGGAGTATTTTTACCGCATCGACTACCATAGTCATTAGCGGTTTCTATTGCACATGATAGCGAAGATTTTCAAGACAGTATGATACTATAGTTATAGTCCGCGTGGTGTTGTGGTTAGAGTAATCACCGAGTAAGTCGAAGGTCCCTGGTTCAACGAGATTTTTTTCGAGTGATTGTTCGAGCGGACTATAAGACCTTACAGTTATGATACTTTCAACACTGGAGAAACTGGCAACAACGGATACCAGTCGTGAAATGCAGTCAACTGAGACCACCAGCGAAGCCGAGTAGACGTGTGTTGCTTACGGAGAGAAATTAATTAAATAAAAAGCTAAATTGGTTGAACTCGATTGGTTATATTCATTACCCATTCTACCATTCTGACTGTTCAGAAGTGGGATCAGTCATGTACGCGATTAAAATGAAAAAAGAGATACAAGACTTGCGCTGCGGGCGTGGGCTGCAGATGTCGGCAAATAAACCCGAATTGGTCAAAAGGTTAGTGCAATCAGATTTCTCAGAAGCAAGCAGCACTCCAAGGCAGATTACCGAAGTTCAAATTATGCGAGATTTAAGTGGAACGTGAGTGGTCGTGACGACGAAATCACCCTAACGGAGGAGACGGGCGCACTTCGAGAAGCCGAGGAGGTGATGCATGAGCAAGAGGCGCCACGGCAATTAAATTTTCAACAGCGTGAACGCATTTTGCTGGAAAGGGAGCAGGCATTCCTAGAATCAACATATCGACAAACGAGAATGTTTTTCTCCGTCCGCGACATTGCGGAGATGTTACCAAGTTTCGACCCGAACAAGTGAGACTGGACGGCAGAAAAGTTTATTAAGCGCATATGCGAGTTGAAGGAGGTATACGCTTGGGACGATAAATTGGTATTGTTTGCAGCACAATTAAAACTGTGCGGATATGCAAAAATATTGACCGACGGACAAATGCAAGTATTTAAAAGTTTCTCAGAGTTTGCGAACAACCTAGTGATCGACTTTCCTACTCGAATTGACGAAGCCGATGTGCATTTAACGTTGATGAGAACGATTTGCGCAAATTTGGAAAGTTTAGGCGAATATTTTTATAAAATGACTGCAATTGGGCGACGAGGAGAAGTGTCAGACGCAGAAATTATAAAGTATATCCGACGAGGCCTCAGTCATCCAGCACTGCGAAATGCTCTTGCAGGAAGTGAATTCGCAGAACTACAAGAATTTCACATGGTGATTAGCCGTTTCGAGGAGAATGTTGTGCTGGCTATAGATCCGCATCACGTAGTGATTTTGTGTCACTACGCAACCAGTCGGTACGAGTATTGAATACTAGGCCCATCGAAATGCGCGAAACTGGACCGACATCTTTCAATTGCCGTCAGCGAGGTCATTTGGCAGTGCGATGTCCGCATCCACAACGGCGTCCGCGTTGCGATCATTGCCATCATACGGGACATAGAACAAGCGAATGCCTCGATAGCTCGTCTGACTTCCTGTCGGTATGCTCCAGATCTGGATTATTGGTCTCTTGTATTACTTCCGCGATTCCGCGCCGCGGACTCGGTCTCGCTAACAGGTATAGCCATTCTCGGAGGTCCTCGTCGACTCCTTCTTGTCGACTGACGGCTCTTAGAAGCGATCTCATATCCTGAGGGTCTGAGTTCGCGATATGATGGCGAAGTTCCGGCTTCAAATTGCATTTTAATACTCGCAGCAATTGCGTCATCGACTTGAACGATGCTGAGAATCTGAGTCAGCTTTAACCATTACGTTGGATGTGAACGTCCGCGTTGGCTCGGAGGAGCCACTGGAGCAAGAGTCAGTGGTTGCACTTGGCTTAGCCTGGGCCGGTACACCGGAGCCATGGGGTTCATGCAAGAACTGGGTAGATTCCACTCGGGCTCGCGTCTCGAATCTAACAGAAAATCCTAAGGATTTGGGTCTGAGTCCCACATCAAAGGCGTTCGGGGACGTACTGGAGATAGGTTTTCCTGCTTGCTCTCCGGAGCGGCTACCTGGGTGGTCAAGCCGTGCATCAGGGCTATCAGATCCTGCAGGACTGTTGCCTCCACGGATACGGTTCAGTTCTGCCCTTGAGCAAGAGGCTCTGCTTCAGCTCCTACCATCGTGTCAACATCGTCCGGTACTGGTAAACCTTGGTCTCGGCGGTCCTTAAGTTTGGGCCCGCCCCTTGTGCAGCTGTTGTTTCGATGTAACTGGTCGGTGGTACTGCAGACGTTCCTGGTTGACGGTAAAGTGGGCATGTCCGGTTGACCATGAGATGTAGGGTCACGCAGGTCGCGAGAAACTGATGGCTGCACGGTAGCGTTTGCACCGTCGTGCCATCATTTTTCGTCTACCGACAGATCACGCAGAGCGCTGTTGGTCCTGCGTCTGAACGCAGACGACGTTTATCGGGTGTGCGTTTTGTGGACATGTCACATAACAAATTCTTACCTAATGGAGAATTATTTGTATATTTTTCGGCTCAGAGGTGTCGGATCACGAGAGGGTTGCAATAAATGTTGGTACATATTGCCTCCCCCTGGACTCTCTGATACATAAAATGACTTTTTTAATTCAGATTCTAAAAGTTATAATTATGACCTTTCATTTGATACCCCACTCGACTACATTTGATTCAAAAAATTTTTAAGTGCAACTTCGTTATTAGGGGAACTCCTTAAAAAATTTTGAAAGGCTTTATAAGACTTTAATTTTTGAGAAAACATCACTTCTGACCTATTCACAAAGTTTGAGCTTTGTAGCTTCTATAGTTTTTGGCAGAACGTGAAACTAGTAGGTCTTGGTAAAAACTTTTATTAAAGACCCAAAAATGACAGTAGTGAAGCCAAAAGTGGAGCCAATCAATTGTATTCCCTATCCACAAAAAAAAGGTGACAAGTTACAATGCGAAAATTATAGAGGCATATAGTACGTCAACAGTATTATTGGGGAGGTTGTTTTAGAGCAGGTAGATCACAGTCACAGTCAAGCAGGTACTTGAAAAATGCTGGGAGTTCAACAGAGACCCACACCAAATTTTCGTTGACTTTAAGCAAGCATACGACAGTATTGATCGCAACGTACTGTTCCAAATAATGCCTTGCTTTGGCATCCCAGCCAAATTAGTCCGTCTTACCAAAATGAGAATGACGTCGACGACGTCCCAAGTCCGCATCAATAACCAACTCACCAATGCCTTTGACAGAAATATCGGACTAAAGCAGGGAGATGGGCTGGCCCCATTGCTATTCAATTTGACTCTGGAGTACGTCATACGGAAGCTGCCTGTCGATACGCGAGGTACATTACTATACAAGTCGAGCCAGGACGGACGACATCAACATTCTGTCACGGTCACTAACAACTGCCAAAGAACTCTTCCTGAAACTCGACAGCGAAGCAAAACTAGTAGGGCTACAAATCAATGAAAATAAAACAAAGCTCATGACGCAGTTGAGGAAAAATACCCCAAATACACAAAATATCACACTTGGCGAATACAGCATCGAAAATGTTAGCGAATTTGTGTATTTAGGGGCCAACATAATGAAAACGGGCAATGAAAGAGACGAAATACGCCGAAGAATACAGCTCGCAAATAAAATATTTTATTCAGTATTGACGATCTTGAAGACCAGCTGCATACACAGAAAAACAAAGCTCCAAGTATACAAATCTATGATAAGACCTGTGCTATGAATTCGATACAACCATGAGCTGTATGAAATTTTTGACGAACCGGAGGTCTCAAGGATTGTAAGACTGCGGAAGCTGCAGCGTAGGGAGAACTGAAGGCCGACGGCCAGTGGGGAAACCGAGGAAACGCTGGTCTGACTCGGTCGATGAAGACAGTTCATCGCTGCTCGGATTTCGGAATTGGATGACGCGGTCAACGGACCGAGACAGTTGGAGGTGCTGTTTGCAGGAAGCGAAGGCCCGATTGGGGCTGTAGGGCTAAGAAGAAGAAGAAGTATATATATAAGTAAGAACAAATATTTAAAAATAAGAAAGTTGCCGAAAGTGGCAAGTTATGCAACAATCTATCAAATAACAATAATGTTGAATGAATATTATTAAATAAATATTAAAAATATAAAAAATTAGCTTAAAAAAATATAATAACTTCTTTTTTTCTTCTTTGATAAACTTCAAAGGCTTTTCAATATGAAAATTTGGTCTTTCCATTCATCTGTCCCCTTCCCAGGCAAGGACACTAATGGTGTGCTCCTCCTTTGTGTTATAGGCACTACTCTCTTGAGGCACCATAAATATCTCATACGCTAGTTTTGACCAGGAACAGCTTGTCAGCCCAAGTGTGGTTCTATCCCGCAAGCAGCACATGTCTTATCATGGATAGTCACGGACTAGTAATGGAAGATACTCCATGTAATGGAAGATACTCAAGCACCGCTTGGTTTGGGGTGCAGACCAGAATCTGCCGCAAAAATGATGTTGAGTAACAACTTCCGAATGCACATAAGGACTCTAATATCATTTGGCCTTGCTAGTCATACAATGGTGGTAAACCATCCATATATAAATCAAAAGCAGGTCCAAACGATATTGATGTCCAAGGGCAACACACGTCCGGAAGTTGTTGGAGATGTTGGGGCACTATTAGTGCAATATCCCTTAGTAGTTACCTACCCACCAAAAATCTAGACACCCAGTAGGGTCACTTAGAGACGATGGTCTGTCTTATGCTCACGGCTAATGATACAGCCGGGCTTTTCGGGCCCCACGTTGGCCGCCATTATGTAGTGAATGTTGGTAGATAAATGTCCTTACAGGACTGCAGCGATGGTCTGCTGCCTCGGCGAAAGAGGATGGTAGGATCCGCCGAGATTTGGCCTTGCCTAGGGACGCGTCAATGCGCTGGCAGGCTAGCATTGCGGTGTCGGGGGGCGGGTTCTTTTCCCCAGCATAAGACCCACTACAAAAAATGTCTGCAATCATGAATTGGTGCGATCTAATGCCGATCGATTGGTGTCGAGGCCGAGGTAACCTACTAAGGGCTATCAAATTGCTGATTTAGAGGACAAATAGGGCCTTGTGAAAACGGACGGACAGAGACAGAGACTTTGTAGTTACCGACAGAGACTTTGTCGTTACCGACAATACTTATGGCCCACAAATAAGAGTGGGGCATCCATGTGGAAGCGGTGCCCCCCCGCACCCTCCCAACTGGATCAAGATTCCAATGAAGATGTGGCCATATATTTCCCATTTGAGTGAAAAACTCATACAAACATAATTTGCATGAATTTTCCCATCAAATGAGAAATATAAACGTGGCCAATTTATGTTATAGTATTATGGGATGGAATCAACTAACACTATCCCACAAAAGGGCACGCGGGCGGAAGGCCACTCTACCCGGGCAAGAACCCCTATAACGCAATAAGAATGGGAGGAGCGTGCCCGATGGCTAGCCCATTATAGTGGAGGGGCCAGCCATCGTTGCGGGTCCCATACCTGGTCAGGGTTAATAAGAGAAAAGACCGAGTTTATCTTCTCGATTATCTTTCCATCTTTATTTCATGATAAGTGAACAACAACATGAAACTGCTAATTGTGTTTGATAGTAATTGCAAAAATGAATTCAAATACCGGTCATATATATAGATAACCAAAATTTTATTTACTTAAAAATAGATTTTAATAAAAAAAATATAATTTGAAAAAAAATGAGGCAATTGAATGAGTTTTAAAGGGTACAAAAATTATCTTAATGTTCGACTGTGTATGTCATTACTTCTTTTTATTTGCTCATTGAAAACTTTTTATAAAAATTAAATATTAGAAAGACTTTGTAAAAATAATAATTTTAAATTTAATTAATTTAAATTTTTTATTTAAAAATAATACATTGCCAAGGATGATCTGGGTATGGGACATCCAATGTCCTGAATAATGTCAGAAATATTCTTACAAACTTTGGAAGAAGTCTTTATACCCAAAGTTGTCAAAAGATTCAATGTAATATTTTACAGACGATACGAGGTGTGTTCAAAGAATATCGCGAATTTTGTTTTTTTTTCAAAAATCATTTATTTATTCATGAATATCTATTTTGTCCCCTTCAAAGTAATCCCCATGAGATATTATGCACTTGTGCCAACGGTTTTTCCAATCTTCGAAGCACTTCAAAAAATCATTTTTTTTAATCTTGTTCAGCTCCTCCTTCGATGCCGTCTTTATCTCGTCAAGCGTAGCGTAACGTCGTCCTTTCATGGGCCTCTTCAGTTTAGGAAACAAGAAAAAGTCACAGGGGGCCAGATCTGTGGAATACGGTGGCTGCGGCATCATTAGTGTGTTGTTTTTGGCCAAAAAGTCGCGCACAAGCAACGATGTGTGAGCAGGGGCGTTATCGTGGTGCAAAAGCCAATTTTTGTTCTCCCACAAATCCGGGCGTTTCTGGCGGATTGCTTCGCGCAAATTGCGCATAACTTGCAGGTAATATTCCTTATTGACCGTTCTTTCCTGTGGCAAGAACTCATGATGCGCTACGCCCCTGCAATCGAAGAAAACTGTCAGCAAAACTTTCACATTCGACCAAACTTGGCGCGCTTTTTTCGGTCTTGGTTCATGCGGCAGCTTCCATTGAGATGATTGAGCTTTGGTTTCCACGTCATAACCATAAACCCACGATTCGTCACCAGTTATGACCCTCTGGAGCAAATTTGGTTCGTCGCGGACAGAGTTTAACATCTCATTAGCAATGTTCACGCGTTGCTGTTTTTGGTCGCAATTGAGCAATTTTGGTACGAATTTTGCGGCGACCCGTCTCATGCCCAAATCGTTGATAAAAATCGAATGGCACGAGCCAATTGATATGTTTAGGTCCTCAGCAACTTCTCTAACGGTGATTCGACGATTGGCCAATACCATTTTCTCCACTTCATTAATTTTTTCGTCTGTTGTTGAAGTGCTCGGGCGTCCGTCACGCTCTTCGTCGTTCACATCTTCTCGGCCTTCTAAAAACATTTTGTACCACCGATAAACGTTGCTTCGGTCCAAGGTAGCTTCTCCGTATGCCACAGTCAACATTCGGAGTGCATCCGCGCACTTAATTTCGTTTTTCACACAAAATTTGATACACGTTCTTTGATCCATTTTTTGAATAAGTAAAAATCGAAGACGATTGAAAACACGTGCAAGTAAAGCAGCTATCACCAATCAAGTGAACATTCAAAATGGCCGAGCTTGTCGGCATAAGTGACAGACATGACTACCAACATAACGCCACAAAAAAATCGAAATTCGAATATACGTAACCCGCGAAAATTCAAAATTCGCGATACTTTTTGAGCACACCTCGTATGTGGATGACTGTTTCATCATCATTGACTCACAAGTGAATAAACAAGACGAATATAAATTTCACAATGGAAAAAGAAACAAACGGACAACTCAACTATATGAACACTGTGACATGTGAACAAACACGATTGGACTACAAAATATACAGAAAACCAACCACAACTGATCATACCATACATGAAACATTTAACAACCCCGCACAACATAAGCTAGCAGCGTACAGATCAATGGTGCAGAGGCTTCACTCCATCGCCATGACTCCTACCAACTACTCCAAAGAACTAAACAACATTTACAGAATAGCTAATAATAACGGATACAAACAATGCGACATTGACAAACTTGCCACACAGTGCAAACAAAAACAGGAACGCCAACCGACTGAAAGTCATAAGAACGACCAACAGTGGGTTTCGCTAACATGCGTAGGCAAAGAGACATACAAACTATCAAACTTCCTTAGGAAATACAAACTGCAAATTGCATTCGAAACGAACAATAACATTGGAAACAAACTGAAACCAAAACTGAATGACACATCAAGCGGCATATACAAACTGACATGCAAGGACTATGACATGATATATATAGGAAGGACAACACGAAAACTAACGACAAAATAAAAAGAGCACTTACGATCTTTCTTACACAACAAGGCAGACTCCAATTATGCGACGCACCTACAAAACCACGCACATGAGCCTGACACTATGACAAACTCTACTTGACGTAATTTACTACCTGACCTAATTACCCATCCACATAGCTCATCCTTCAACACACCCTTTAAACACTGAAGATGACTTGAAGTAGTCGAAATGTGCCTGCTCACACAACAAAGCAAGGTCCGACGGCATTTAAACAAAAAATAAATAAAATTATGATATTCAATATAAATTGCTCGAATCAATTGCTTCGACGATATGATAAGCTTTTTTCAATAAAACTTAAAGCTGACGTTTTAAAAAATTATTTAATTTTTGAATGCTAGTGACAGGAGCGATTTAAAAATACGTCTGTATATAACGAATACTAGACGTAGAATTCATTGAAACCGTTTATAATTTATCACAAAAATACGAAAAGATTCACATATATGAACAATTTGTGAGGGTAATTACAATATAGAACGTTATTCTGATGCTTGAATTTGATTTTGTGTATTTGAAGACGGTTGACATTGAAGTCATAATCAAATTAGTCGCATGATCAACGTACAGTGTTGTAGTGAATTCTTCTTCTTCTTAGCACTACAGCCCCTCTCAGGCCTTCACTTCCTGAGGTTTCGAAACGTTTTAAGGTTTTCTAGGAACGGGGTGTTGGCCCGTCGCCCAACCTCCATTCCGGCAGCACGGTTATTACGTCAATTCCGTTATCAGGCACAGAAGGAGCTGAAGTAGAATTTAGTAGCAGAGCTGTCAATGTATTTACAGTTATTAGCATTTCTCGGCATTTAATGTCCCATTATTGGGGAACCAGTAAACCTTATGTGCGACCCCGAGAACATTTACTACCATTTAATTGGGGGGTTTGGGATGAGGAATCATGGAAACTATGGGTTGGGAAAACAAGGAGTTCCCTCCTCCTTTCTCAAACGGGCTTGGGACCGTCTACGGTGGAGTTGTAGTGAATTCACGGAATGTAAATATCCGTAAAGGACTGCGGCGATGGTCTGCTGCCTCGGCGCTCACCGGAAGTGGCCTTGTCTGAGGACGCGTGAATGCGCTGGCTGGTTAGCATTGCAGTGTCGTGGGGCGGGTTCTTTTCCCCAGCACAAGGGCCCACAAAAAAAAAAATTCGCATTCACGAATTAAACGATCAAATGACTCGGATCGACGGTGGCGAGACCAAGGTAGCCTACTGAAGCGATGGAATGCTAAAATAAAACGATAGGCTGAGCCTGGTGAACGCATATGAGACTCGAGAGGATCTCGTCTTTACTATTTATTACTTACGACCCTCAGATAAGAGTGGAAGCGGTGCCCCCTCGCCAACCCCTTTTCCGGGTCAAGATCCATCGTAGACGTGGCAGTTTATTTTCATTTAAATGAAAAACTCATTCAAACATAATTCGCATAAGTTTTTCCTAGAAATGAAAAATATGAACGTTTCAGATTGTGTTAGTCTTATATGATAGAATCACATAATACTTTAACATCCAAAAAATAAGGTGACATTTGAAATTAAACTGCGCACGTCGACGGATTTGGAGAATTATTTTTTTCTTTAGGTTGGTAGCACTGTTAGTGACATCTTTGTCAGATTTACATGTCGTTTGCGTATCGCTATCCACCTCAAAAGGCCGGAATCGTGAAAAGACAATTCTTGGTTTTTACACCACGATAATGCACCATCCCATACTGCATTCGTAATTCGTGATCATTTCGCGAAAAACTCAACCCATATCGTTCCGCAACCACTGTATTCACCTGATCTGGCGCCGCGCAACTTCTGGCCGTTCAGCAAGCTCAAAAGACCCCTCCGGGGACACCGTTTTAATACGATAGAGGAGATTCAAGCCGCAGCGAAGACGGAACTGAAGGCCATCCCGGAAAGTGACTACAATCGGCGTTTCCGTTTGCATAAGTGCATTGCATCAGGAGGGGATTACTTTGAAAGGGATGAAATTGATTTGGAAGAATAAATAAAAAATTTTCAAAATCTACCCTACAAGAGCACCTGTAACGACTAAGAAAAAGGGGTGAGCTCACCCGATGGCTAACACATGAGTGGAGGGGCCAGCCAACGTGGCGGGTTCAATACCCAGTCATGGTTTCAGAAGTGAAAAGATCTAGTGCTTCATTTCTCTTTATCTATTCATTTTGCTTTCTGAAGTATTATAACTGAACTTTCAAATATTATTTTTTTATCTGCATATAAATACAAATCGAAAACAGAAATCAATTATAATCTAAGATTGGGTAATGTAAAATTCATAAAAGTTATTTCATACTGACATTAGATAAAAGCAATTGCAATATTGCGTTGGTTTAAGTGTCTGCATTTATTTACCACAACAAGTTGACGCTCTCGCCTAAAAAGTCTTCAGTTCATTTAAGTAACTGTGTGTTGAATGTAACTTTCATCAATTTCACAAGAATTTGTGAAAATTTTATGAATTGTGCTATGAATTTATTAATAAATTTCATTTCATTTGTTTTCCCGTTAGTAAAATTGCTTAGTAATGAATATTAAGGTATAGTCATAAAAAATTTAAGTGTTGCGATTTATCAAATTATCAAAAAGGAAGGGTACTTACCCAGTCCTCCTCCGACGAGCGCTAGTGTCTAGGGCAGGTAAGGGCCTTTTGTAATCAATGCAAAAATCCTCCCAGTACCAGTGGACCTTGAAATATGAATGTCAAGTTTCTTTGCGAGTATTCAGTTTCCGTTACATACGTCAAGATTGACGGGACAAAAATTTCAACGGAAATTGTTTGGAATAATTCGATCGTTTTTTTTCATTTGTATAAATCTGTAGAAAGAAATAACGCGTGGATATTCAATCTTATGTTTGTTTAGATAATTTGTTTAGCTTAGCTGTTACTGCTTCTGTCCTATCTATTATCGGGCGTATTCTTTGTTTTGTTAATTTGTTTTACACTTTTATTACAATCGCCAGTACTATCAGCAGGAACAGCTCTGCTTGTATCTGGCACTAGCCAATTGCAAGCTCATTCACATCCGTTCAAACGCAATTGCGCCAAGTATTTGGCATCCTTTTCGACCGCATTGACAATTGTCGTCGATGGTGGTGCATCCGTCAGCGACGACGATTGTCTATCGAAAATCGTGCACGAATCCGTTTTTTTTTGCTCACAGGACTGGCCGGCGATGACGAAAGTTGACTCAAACGCTACGCATCCAGGTCATTCATTATTTGCTTTTAAGGTACGGTGACACACGTCCGTTGCTCTATAATCATTGATTGTACACTTGACCCCAAAACAACACTCAATTCAACTACAAATCTGCAAATTCTCACGCCAAATACCGTTAAATCGTTCGCGGAAATTTCTAGGCAAGCAACAAAACCAAATTTCAGAAACCAATGTGTTGCACAAACAATCGAATAATATCCACAATTATCAAACAACTACTATATTTACATTCACTCTCAGTCACTCATATTTCAGATCTTTCGGATTCTGCTAGCATGCACTTAGTGCAAATGAGATAACACTACAGATTTTCAATTGTATGGAGAATGAAATTTGCACTTGCATTCTTATAAGATCTGTCAGACTTGGGAAGTTTTACGATTTGATATTTCACATCGAAATTTCAACATTTAATCCACTTTATATTTGATATATTCCACAATTAATTCGTTGCATTGAACACTGAAAATAATGTGGGTAAGATTCCATACGATTTGGACGAATTAAAATCGAACAAGAAGTAATCATGTTTGCCACTGTACTCCAAAGTGAAAAATACAACGACCAAGAACTGTCCATTGTACATATCTAGGTACGTGCACTTGCACTATATCGCGAACAGGTTAATCGAAATTAGTCCGTTCAGTCCAAGGTAGTTGCGCAACGTGACTTCTTCCACTCGTTCGCTGCCATGGAGTCCCGCTTCGAATCTATTCCGCTTGACTCGTCGACACAATCTAGCATTGCTTCGCTAGATTGTGTCGCAAAGGGGGTTGCCATTATCAATTTTTGTATTTATATTTTTTTTTTTAATTTTTTCTTTGGAAAAACTTTTTATTGATGATGGTAGCGTTGGTAGTGTCGGGGTTTATTGCGGGTTAGTAATAACAATGTTAATAAGTTACGTATAAAATTTTTCCGCACTGATTGCGTGGTTATTTCTGTGAGATGGTAATTTCTTCGTAAAGGTCCTTCGAGCAGTTTGCCTAGGCAGCTGCTCGATCACTAAAGTGGACCGAAACGCTGTAATGTGTAATAAAATCGACACGATAATTTATTTGGTGATTTTCAAGTTTTAACTTTGTTTAATTTTTTAAATTATATAGAACTAAAAAACTGTTTTTTCTGTACCGCCATAAATTCAAAAAAAGTTTTTCATTTCGTTCTCAAAGTGATGGCGCTTTCCAGTTAGATCTTCAGTTTTTGTTGGTTATATCTGATAGGCCTCAGTGATGACCTAAATGATGTTTTGTCAATCCCTAATAATACTGAGGGATATTTATATTTTAACAAGCTATCGCTCACTCTTGTTACTTTTCTTACTCATCTTTTTCATTCTGCAAAGGGGAACAAGTTTGTTTTTTTTTAATTGGAAAGCTCTCCACCGATGCAATATTTTTCGCATAAATTGAGCTGGTATTTTTTAAGTTAGCATGAAAACTTCAATTTATTTTCTTATTTTTCAGGTGGTTTGCATTTAAAAAAAAATTTTTGAATGTGTTAAGAGATAATTAAAATTGGGTGATTCTCTAGAAAAAAGGTCATTCTACTCTAAAGCTTTTAAACTATTTAAGAGGCTTGAAATTCACTAAAGCATGCAGTTACTTTTATTGTATATTTGATTTGTTGTTGCTGCATCTCTTATTTGTGGCATGCGTTCCAAAATTTATTCAAAATATTTTTTAATTTAAATATGTTGCTTAATAATTTGTCCGTCCTGGCTGCAATATACATACTCGTATGTGCAAAAGTAGGGTATTATACAGTATTAAAAACCTATTGGGAAAATGCCTGACTCTGTTGAACTGTTTAAAATGTAATTAATCATTTTGTTTTGCTTGCTCACCCTATCTCTAACTTCTTTTGAATCATTAAGTCATGCATTTCATTTTCCAATTGAATACCTTCAACGCGAATGATAAATTACTAACTGTTCATTTCTCTCACCGAATTCAGGAGTGGAACGATTACAACCTACGATGGAACGACTCAGAATATGGCGGCGTGAAGGATTTGCGGATAACGCCGAACAAACTATGGAAACCTGATGTCCTAATGTACAACAGGTGAGTAAGGAATGATAAGTTGTCGCCAGATAACTTCAGTTTATCTGCGGAAAGAACAATTTCTAAAACCTCAATCGGATCGATCAGATAAATAAATTCTAGAACAGAATTTGTATACATTCAGCATCTAAGGTAAGGCCTCCAATTTTATTACCGAGCCGCTTTGAATGTCCTTGGAAGAGGAGTATCAATTTTTGCTTCTTCTTGTTATATTTTGCACAAATTTAACTATGCATATGCAATAGATTCCATTGAATGTGTTAATTTTCGCCTAATTACAAGCAATTGCAGCTTTTTAGTTATCCTTTAAGGATATTCATCATCTTATCCATATTGCACTTGACACATTGCAATATGATATAATCTGTACAGTTTTCACAACCTTTTTAGTTTATCCAAATGCAAAGTAGCTAAAATTAGAAACTAATTTATTTTTAATGTGGGCTAGTGGGAAAGTACATTGTCAGCTTGCCGTTATTGTGGGCCTCATATAAACAAACAAGTCTTAAACTTTAATATTAAAAATGAAAATAACGCGAGAAATTTCTCCATATGATAATATTCAAGTTTAAACTTTTTACTTAGCACTATATTACATTAAATGGTTTGTGCAATTCCAATGAACCGAATCAAGCTCATGATCGAATTTCACTGGAATCACAAACAGACGAGGTAATATTTTGTTAAGTAGATGTTAAATTGTTGAAAAAGACCTACCAATAAATCAAATCCCTCAAAGTGCAAACAATAAAGTAAAAGATTTAATACTTAAAACATATAAATTAACGCCATAGAAGCCTTTCTGCTGGAAGTTCTATATTTAAACAGTTAAAACAAAATCAAAAAAAAAAAAACAACACAAAAATGAATCATAATGCTTTGCCAACGCTAATTTGATGTTATTTTATGTGATTTTCTGTTGTTGAAACGTCATGTAGTTTATAGTATACTATATATATTGCGAAAGCAGAATTAAAAACAAATTAGAGTAAATAAAGTGAAAATAAAAATTGTTCAATGTTAAATGGCATACCGAGGTGAGACGTTGATGCTCACTTGTTTTAATCAAGTTGTGATAAATAGAAGAAATAAATGTTTGAATTGATTGAAAAAACTAGATAAATTGCACATATGTACGTACATCCATTAACATAAAATATAAATATGATGTGCTTTGATTTTGTGCTTATATTTGTACAGAAATTAAATTAGTTCGGAAATTTTTATCATTGATGGTCAATAGGTAAGAAATTAACAATTTAGTGTAAATTAAATGAGGAACACCTTGAAAAGTAGTTTGGATTCTTTGCTAATGAAACACTTTTTTAAACACCAATTACGTTATTCATACACTTATCTTCAGAATATTTTCAAAATATTATTTCACATTTCTATTTATTTTTCATGCTTCAAAATAAAAATTTAACAGACTATCTAGTGAATGTACCTCCGCTAGAATTTCGCAGCGAAATATTATATTAAAGAGAAGTAACGGAAAGGTAATAACTTGTTAAAACTTTTGTGGCGTCAAAAAATTGGAAATAGTCATTCTAAAACTTTTAACTTATTCAGAAAAAGTCAAAATTGGGCCTTCATCTAAGTCATGCACTAAGATGCCATTCAACATACAAATGAAGATTTTCCATCTATAAGGTCCTTGCTTCTTGTCATGTATATGTGCTGGGGCCTTGCACTTGAACTTAAAATATGTTCGAATTGGATTGCCGCAACCTGACCTACCGTGCACTAGATAGTTACTGTCTGAATGGTCAATCATATGGGTAGGAAAATGAAATGGTACTTCATTAACACTAATAGATTTATTCACTAACAGAAACTAAAATTTACATTTCACAAGATACAAGTTAGGCTAGGATAAATGTAGAATGAAAAGGTGCGTCTTGCGGCTCATGCCATAAGCGACTACATGCTGCGACGCATGTATCGCAACTCTCTTTTCACTCGATGCTCGCTGCAAAGAATCCAAGTGTCGCGAAGGAACGAATGACGATCAAAGGGAAAACGCGTCTATGATGCCTGAGACGACGTGTCCACACTCTGCATTGCGTGTGTTTGCATCGCAACCAAGGCACGCGAAAATCTCTCTTGGTATAATTCTTTGTTTACGCCGAGACTGTGGAAGCAGAGGCGCTACAGCTACTCCCTCCCCAATGAGCTTCACGGGGTGTGAAGGGAATGAAAATGTAATGCGCTTTTTGGCCTTGGGTATACTTGCTGGTGATGGAAGCTGAGCAGGTAACGAAGGAGCGGGGGATGTTGGCGAATGAGGCGCTGACCTGCTAAGCTGTAGCGTAGGCTGTGAATTCTCAGGCTCCGGAATGAAGGCTGGTGAATCGACTGGAGTAGACGTTTGTGAATCTGTGATTACTGGATGCCTTAAATCTGCTGCAGCGATGTAAGCGGGCTTCAGCTAATCGGTCGATCATGTTTTTACTATGCCTATGACGTCTACGACGAAAGTGCGCTCGTCGATACGCTTTATCACTCGATGAGGGCCAGAGTACGGTTGCTCCAGTGGCTTTTTGATTGAGTCTATTCGTCGGAAAACGTACTCGCAAGTGGCTAAGTCCCTGAAAACATGACATGTCTGGAAGCTTGGATTGGGCAAATGGCATTGAGCAGGCGACGGAGGTCGGTAACGAAATCGACCGGAGTGCAAACGGGAACAGGAAGAGGATCATTGAATTCGCCTGGGATGCGAAGTGATGTCCCAAAGACTAGTTCTGCTAGCGAAGCCTTAAGGTCCTCCTTCTAAAGTCGTTCGCAAACCAAGAAGTTCGGTCGGTAGTACTTTCGGCCAGGAGATTTATGGAGCACTGTCGAAAGCTGCATACAATGTACACCTGAGAGAAGCCTTAAGCGTGCGGTGCATACGCTACCATGCCGTTCGATTTGGGGCGGTAAGAGGTCGTATGAATTTGATGAGCTCCTAGGAGGCGACATAATTCACAGTGAAGCTCAGCCTCGAATCGCGTGCCCTGATCGGTCATAATTTCGAGTGGCGTTCCAAAACAGGATATCCAATTGTCAACGAGAGCACGGGTGATGGTTGCGGCTGTCATGCCACGTACTGGTATTGCCTGCAACCAACGGGTGTAGTGGTATATAATAGTTAGACAGTGCTCAAAATTTTCAGCGAGTAGCACTCTGATCAGGTCCAAATGGATGTGGTCGAATCTTTGATCCGGTGCTGTGAAATTTCTTAGCTCCGCTCTGTTGTGGCGATGAACTTTTGACTTTTGGTAGGGGATTCACTGCTTGGCCCGCCGAAATATGTCTCTACGAAGGCTTGGCCAAAAATATTTGAGGGTGATGCGCTTAGCAGTAGCACGACCACTCGGATCCCACAAATTGTGAGCTGCATGGAATGCATGTTTGCGTAGTGGGACTGTCAAGAAGGGCTTCATAGTGCTGCCGTGTTTGGTGCAAACCAATGAATATATCTAATAGGTGCGGTAGCTGTTCATCTTTCTCTTGTTCAGTGCTAATGGGGCTGAGGTTGCAGATGGCAGAAATGGAGACAGTTTCCACGCACGAGAGTGCGTCGGCTACAGCGTTTTCTTCCCCAGGTTTTATTCCAACTGGGTATTAAACTGCGATATAAAATCTAATTGCCGAATCTGCCGATGCAATGCTTTTTCTGATCGTTGCTTGAGTGCATGAGTAAGCGGCCGATGATCTGTATAGGTGGTGAACTGTCGAGAATGCGCTGGAAATGCCCGATTACAGCGAATATGGCTAGAAGCTCCCAATCGTAAGTTGAATATTTCTGCTCCGCATCTGAGAGCTTTCTCGAGAAAAATCCTAGTGGGACGTAGGCACCATCAGCTAGCTGCTGATCCAAAACTGCGCCTATCACGGTGTTGGATGCATCAGTGCATAAAGCGAGAAAAGCTGAGGTTGTTGCAGAAGCTATAGCCTGTTTGCAGCGCATGAAAAAATCGTTGGTCTGCTCGGAACAGGCAAGCTTAGCTTTCTTTTTCGTGATTCCTTTAAGTAAGTCAAGCTTGTAACAAAGCAGGTTATGGAATGCAGCGCCGGTAAAATTTCAGCACTCCCACGAAACGTCTAAGCTGCATAGTGTCCTCGGGTCTTGGGAACTAGATGATGGCCAAGGTTTTGGCAGAGGTGAGCGATAACCTTCTTTCGACACGTGATAACAGGAAAAGTCACCTGCGGCTGGACAATCGGACATTTAGTTCAGTTAATTTAGAGGCGTGCTTCGTTTAAAGACGAGAGAAGTTTAGCGAGGAGCGCCCGATGCTCTTCGTGGCTGTCTGAGCTGACGAGAAGAAGTGGTAGATTTCTGAGGACATGATTAATTGTACGCTGCATGGTTTGAGTCGCATTCTTCAGACCGAGTGGCATGCCCAAAAACTCGAACATCCCAAAAGGCGTCGTGACTGCTGTCTTTTCAATGTCTTTCAGTGCCATCGGGATCTAGTAAAAGGCTTTGTGGAGGTTGATGGCCGTAAACACTTTGCATGACCGTAAACACTTTGCCTTGAGCAAGTCCTCTATTACTGGCAGTGGGTAATGGCCGGGGCGGGTGACTGCGTTGAGCTGGCGATAGTAACTGGTAGCTCGCCAACCTCCATTGTCCTTCGGCTCCATGCGAAGAGGAGTGGCCCACTGACTTGCTGAGGGGTGGATGATTTTTCGCTCTAGCAATTCACTGAGTTCCCTTTTAACTGCGCTAAGTCATTCACTTGAGAGTCGACGTGGTCGGGCGAATACTGGCGGGCCTATATTAACGATCTGGTGCTGAACGAGTAGATCAGCAACGTGCGCCATCTCTACGGAGCGAGCGGAGCTTTTGGCGAAATTGTCGATAAACTTTGCGTAGACCTCTTTTAAAAATCCGTGACGCATGATTTTGGGTGCAGCAATTATAATAGAGTGCATTTCCGGAACTGAACCAATTGAGTAAGGTGCTGAGAGGCTAGTGCAACCATCTAGTAAGCGGTGATTTCGGAGATCTATGAGAAGTCCGTGGTGTTTCAAAGCGTCTGCTCCAAGAATTGCAGTCTGCACGTTTGGAATGATGAAGATCCACTGAATAGAGCCTCGTAAACCAAGGTTAAAGCTGAGCTGTCTCACTCCGAAGATTGCAATAGGCGTTCCGTAGGCTGCAGTAAGAGTCAAACTCTGTTTCGGAAGTAGTTTCTTGTTAATGTTTTTGGAAATGTTTTCCTGAGACCACTGTGCCTGAGCGGAGAAGGAATAAGGCTACCTGCAATGTTGGACGCGTCCGCCGTACCTCGTGTGGTGCCAGCAGTACCCCACTCATTCATTGGGGCCTGGTGTAGAGGAGCGGTCCTGAGGTTTACGGCCGCTGCGTGATACTAAACGGCTTCTCTGATCTGGATCTCTCGTATTTAATTGGAGCTCACGAGTGATGTTCGTGAGTTGGGCGATGGTGCGTCGCATCGTGGATAGCTCCTGCGTTAGCAGATCGGGCGGAGTCTGCGTAGATGAATAGCTGGCCAAAGGCGTTGAAATTCGAAATTGAGAAGTCGCCATGACAGATGATCCTATGTCATGAGCTTCATCAGCTACAGCAGCGAGCTCTTCGTGTGTCTGGCCTTTTATAAAAAGAAGCATGCGGCGCATCTGCTTTGGTAAAAGATCTAACCACTTAACTCGTAAGACGTCATCTCCAACACGTGTGCCGGCAAGTGTCCGCATGTTGCGCAGTAGTTGCGATGGATTTTTATCCCCGAGCTCCACTCCAGTCAAGAGCTTATGGAGCTGCGCGTCTGGTGAATTGATGAGGCAGGAAACTATGGCTTTCATCAGCGTGTTATAACTTTCAGAAATATCCCCATCTGTTTCAAAGTCCAGTGTTTCGATACTTAGTTGACTCCGAAGCTATTCTGTGCACGTAAAACTGTGACTCAGTCTGAAAAACTATAGTTGGGGACTTAACCGCCAAAATGAGGGCAATTTGCAGCTACTCACCTGTTGCTGCCCGGTGGGCTCCGGAGTCAAATTGTCTCATTCCTCAGCTACGATCTGCTCAGGGTGGCTCTCCACATAATTTTGGATCTTTCTGATGATTTCCTTAACTGCAATTGCGAGTGTTTTTCGAATTACCGTCTGACATAAGCACGGATTACAATTGACACTGCCGAATGAGTTCACAGTATTCTGCTTTTCTGTTGTTCTTTTGTTTTAAATACGGGGTCACCACTCTAGTGGAATGTAATGGTACTTCATTAACACTAATAGATTTATTCACGAACATGGATGAATGTAAAATGAAAGGCGCGTCTTGCTGCTCGTGCCATAATTACCACACGCTGCAATGCATGTATCGTAACTCTCTTTTTACTCGATGCTCGCTGGAAAGAATCCAAGCACGCCAAGGAACGAATGACGATCAAAAGTAAAACGCGTCTATGATCTCCCTTGGTATAATTCTTTGTTTACGCCAGGACTATGGAAGCGGAGGCGCTACATAGGTAAAGATTGATTATAGAAATTTCCCTTCAAATGTTAAGATTAAAAAATTCAACGCTAGAAAATAATAATACAGAAATTAAATCATAAATAGCCAAATCAATTCGTCTTATTTTGCGATCAAACACGTCCAGAGCTTTTTGGAACCACACTTTAGAGACCAGCCTTCACAATCGTATAGACGTTCAATGAATGTTTTCTATATGTGAAGCTTTTTTCTGTGCATTGCTCTAATATACCTATGCACAGAAAAGCAAGCTTTGTTTGCAACATTTCGCCTCAAAATGAACTTCTACGTTTGTGAAGTTGTGCATACTTTCAAAGGCATAGTTTTTAGGGTTTTGTAAAATAATTTTACAAAACCCTAATAAAATCGCGTCCTGTCTGTGCGTACGTCCGTCTGCCCGTGTGTCACAGCACTTTTCTCGCAAACTTCTTAAGCTATGCAGGTGTAAAGTGGGGCTCTCTTCAAAGTTCAACTACAAAAAAATGTATAAGGTATTTAAGGGGTGTCTCCCCATAAAGGGGAGTGGCCCCCGAAAAAAAAATCATCAAAGGTAGCCGATATGGCTGTCATATGAAAGGTCTTGTTGAGAACTTTTCAAAACAGGTCTTCATTTGACACTTTTTACTTCGAGGGGCGCACAGGGAGGGGAAATACACGCGATTGGACGCCTGCCCCCCGAAAAATCTGGAAAAAATTATGAAGGTAGGTGTTTATGAGTACAACAACAACAAATACCTAAGTAGTCAAAATTTACTCAACTTTCTTAATAATAGTATGATATTCGAATTTCACATTTTCCCCAATAAAATCATATAGGTACCTTCAAACTGAACGAAATTCAATATTTAAGTAGCCCTACAGAAGGTCCTTAAACTTTGTAAGTTTGATGACGAATGATATACACGGAAGTTATAGCCATTTGAAATTTATACAATTACAACAACAACAAGAACATGATTTTTTTTATTTTATGGACTTTCCAACCCGCAGTTTTGATTTGATAATCTTGAAATTTTAAAATAAGGTCAATAACATTAATATTTTAGGGAATTCATGATTTGAGTGATTTTTGTTGGTTTGCAACACAATGGCGACCGTTGAAAATAGAAAAACAATGGATATTCTTATACACGTGCACATCTCTTTGACCTATTCCTTGACTTTATTCGTTGCTGTTGACTGCATATCTGAGAATTTGAGTACAAAACCCTTCTGTCTACCCAACTTGTTTAAGTTTACTAGAATTAGGTCTTTCTCATTTGTGTAGCTCATTTATTTACTTTTGGCTTCATTGAAGCTTGGGCTGATTTACTATTTGCCATTTTAAAACTCACGTGTTGGGACGCCAATGCTAAATATTATTTGAACCTGAGCAGAGCATATAGACTAACAAGCAAGTTCACCAGCTGATCGGCCAAATTAAAAGATACCTGTAGGGAAAATGTTTGAATGAAATACGAGTAAGTGGTAAACTTGCACAAGATAGAGAGCGCGTTTATCATCATTTGTTTCCATTTGAGATAGAACGTAAAAGCGTTATTTACTTGGGACTAAGGTTTCATGCACAAAATCGGTTTGTTGTTGTGTTTGCATATATAGTACACACACTTAATGAAAGGGGAATCTTTTGCCCATCTGATCAAAATGTAAGCTCATCGTCTTGCATTCCATTCAAGCGCCTATACAGGGCAATATTTGCCAGTTTAATCTCTTTCTTACATTTCCCCATGAAAACGTTTGCGAACGCTTTGCATACTCAAATTGATCTTTGAAGGTTGAATACCGTTACGTTGGGAATTTATTCTATGTGAATTCAATTGATAGTTTATTGGCTCTGACCTGGAATTACTGTCGATATTATCGTATGCCTGCTTAAAGTCCACGAAAAGTTGATGTAGGAATTATATTCTTAGTACATTTGATGCACTTGTTTCGTCAACAATTTCTGGTCAATCGTTGCCCATCCTTTTGGAAATTTACCTTGGCACTCTTTGACTTTTTTTTTTCTTATAACATTCAAGATTTCGTTGAACGCATGGGAGGGACACAAAAAACAAGCACAATAGTGTCTGTTATCTTCATAGTGTGCTTATATCCCTTTTTGGCAAGGGACTTGTAATTCTTTTTGGCCAACTGCAACTCTATCTATTGATTAAATGTGAGAAACCGTTGACTGTCGATCAGTGCCGTCTAAACTGCCTGGAGTTCAGCATTAATTATGGATACTGAGTTTCCCTGACCAAAAGAACAAGCATTTTAAGTGGCAGTTTCATATATGCTACACCAGTGCCAAACAGGTTCTTGGCTGGATCAGTGATATAAGTCATGTAATTTTTTTCCCGTTATTGATTCCAAGTTTTTAAAGAACCTCTCATAAATGATATTTCGACCTATTTGTTAATAGCTCGAGTAATTTAGAATTATGACATCAGCGTAGACCTGAGATTAATTAGAGCTATCTGCTTTATTGCAAAGGAATTCAAATTGTTCCTTGAAGGCACCTGACGTGCTTCTCGTTCAGCTGAGGTATTTAATGTGGTTACTCCAGCTAAAAGGACTGCCATTTATTTAGACTATAATTCAGGGATCTACCTTTAGTAAATGGAATGGCCTGTATTTTGTAAGGATTCACTGGAAACTTTAGCTCCAGGCATGATATTAGGAATCTATCCATTTTCACGTGTAGGTGTGCAACGGTGTCTTTTATTTTACCACCTTCTTGTAGAATAAGGAACTCATCCTTATACTGCAGGATGATCGTGTTGTTATCAACCAGACTGTGGAGCTTGGATATGCAGATGCTGAATGGAAGGGGGCTGAGGATATCTCCCTGAGGTATGCCATTGGTGATTTTCATACTGTGCTTATTCAGATGGAGGGTTCTATTACTATTATATATCGACTGACGATCCAGTTAATAAAAGCTTTCGGAAAACCGAACCCATCTAAAGCTCAATCCATGATTGAGCTTTAGATGGAGAGATGAACTATCTCGCAGGTATTGGAGATGCCAATGCTAACCACCGCTTTGTCTTTAAGGATATGCTTGATTGTTAGTTTGAGAAACAGGTTGTTGAGGCAGTCTATGGTGGATTTATTGCTCCCATTTGTAAAGCAGTGATCCACTCGGAGGTAACACTCTTCTGCCATTGCACATAAATTATGTTTGATGAGCCTGTTAATGATTTTAAGTGGGATGCTCAGCAGAGAAATAGGTCTAAAGCTATCGACATTGACCAGATGTTTGTCTGTTTTTAGTATTGGGACATTTTCGATATGTTGCCACAGTTCAGGTACGAGACATTAATTGTCAAACTTTGTTTTTTAAGTTGCGTGGTAGACTCAGTAAGAGTCTGGTCCAAAAATGGTCTGGGCTAAGCAAAAGACACTGGCTAGCGGGCTTTGATACTGTGTCCCGACTGCTGCGGGACTAGTTGACATACTGAGCCCAAACACGGGTATACAAAAAAATGTTAGTAGTAAAGTGTTAGTAGTAAGGGTGTTAATGTTAGTGTAAATAGTTAGACGAACAGGTAAAGGAAAGACCGTGACCATCTTTTAAGTGTGTTTATAATCAAGACAAATATAATCTTCTGCAAAAAACCTGGTTAAAATACATGCTAAAAATATAAGCCTTAGTATCGTAAAAGTTAAACGTTATGTGGCGAACCGTGTAAAAAGAAAAAACATATTGTCAAATGAATACATTTATGAGGCCTATGAAGTGAGCACTCTTTGTGTCTGTACACATTGTTGTGACTTATTTCTGATAAAAAGGAAAAAGACTTCCCTGTAATTGCAGAGCATGGCTCTATTATCTGTAAAGGAGCTTAAGAAAGTCTTTGATCAAAGCAGTGGGTGTGCTTCCCTTAGCAGGGGAATGTTAAAAATTGAAAGTAACAAAAAAATAAAAAATAAAGATATGAAACGTACAAAAAGAAAAAACAAGGACCTCCATCTTTCAATTTTGATTAACACTGAGTCACAAATATCGTGCCGTTTTTTAAATCTTAATCTCTGCAGTGTCAATCTAAGTTCCAAACTTGACGATCAAATTTCTGTCCTTTTTAACCAGGATGTCAATTACGGTGGCAAATCCTTTGAATTTATTAAAGAAACTCTAACTTGTCCTTTTTTGTTTTGTATGTATTACATCTAAAAAATTTGTGATCAAGATCGTCCGTTGCAGTGCCTGCACATTTCTGAATCTACGCGTTTTACCTTGAACAGTGTCAAGTTGTTGTTGTTAAAGGTTTTATTGACCAGGATTCTATTCATGGACTCGATATCAAGCCTCCTAATTGCCGGAGTGTAGAACCATGGTTTTCATCTCTCAATTGGTGGGCTCTTTTCCAAATATACTCCGTGAGCCCTTATCCTTTGTCTAGGCAATGATTTCTCCAGTCACGTTTATTGCTTGAAGCGATAATATAAATAATATTATCATGTTCCAAGTGAGTGTGTTCCAAAAGGCCCCTCTTAGCCCCTTTTTTAGCATAATAATCAACTTCTGTAGTCGCCTCTATCCATTTACGAGGTGTGACAATTAAGTGATGCGACTGATTTCGTTGCCGCGTTTGTGGTAAACCTGCGACCTTGAAATTCCCTTCCCCTTCCCCGGCATCCTTCCCCTCTCTATTGATGTATTTACCATTACTCTAGCTTGTTTAATTCAACTGCAGTGTCGTGTTGAGTAGACGTGTGTTGGTGGGGCTCGTCACGAAAATGGAGAAACTAAATCAAGAGCAATGCGTTGCGAAAAAATTTTGCACCAGATTGGGCGAAACAATTTCGGAAAAAGTGCATGGTGATAGTGCTCTTAGTCGTGCTCAGTTGTTTCGATGGCATAAAGAGTTTAAGGAGGGGCGTGAAAGCGTGGAAAACGAGGTGCGGAGCAGGAGACCAATCGAGATGTGGACTGACGCAAATGCGCAGCGTGTGCGCGCCCTAATCCGTGAAGGTCGGTGTTTAAAAGTTCGAATGTTGGCTTCGGAACTGGGTATGTGCCGTGAAATAGTCAGACAAATTTGAAGCGACGATTTCGGGATGAAAAAGTTGTGTGCGAAGATGGTTCCAAAGAACCTTTCTGAGGAGCAAAAGCAGCATCAAAAACGCTAGATGTAGAAACTAAGAGTTCCTGAAGCGCTATTTCAAAAATGGCGTTAGTTTTATCTACATGAGGTGAGGTGTTAGGGAAGGAATACACCGATTGAAAATGATTTGCGAAGAAATTGCAGATTTCTTCCGGGATAGAGGAACTGCGGTATTCATAGGTCATTTGTTTAGGATAACCATGATTTTTACGCTTAATATTAACAAAATCAAAGAAATTCTTTCAGTTTTACATTATGTTTCCGCCAATAAAATTAACATATATTGCATAGGCCTCGCGTGACTTCAATCTTAGTTCATTGGCCAGTTCGTTATATTCGTTTTTAATTTCACAACTGACATTGGGTTCTTTTTGTATAATTTTGTGGAACTTATTCCTTTTGTTTCTTAAATTTCGAGGACTACTATCCAACCATGGCTCAGACAGTTTATTCCTCTTTTGGATTTTAGGTGAATGATTTCCAACGACGTCAAATATGATCTGGTGGAAAGAGTTTACTGCATCATGTACATCTAGCGTTGAAGGCCTACTAGTCCAGTCTATGCTATCGTAGTCAGCATTACGGAAATTAAATACAATCGATTTATTGTACCGAAAGCTGATTGTATCACCAGAGATGGAATAATCAACTGAAAGTACGGAATGGTGAAGGGTATTTCTGAAAAGATTTTCCACATTATTTGTTGGATTAACCACCACCTCATCATAAGTATTCGTTAAAATTAGATCTAACCAATTGCCAGAGGAATTGGGTGTCGGAGCTACTTGCTATAAATCATTGCCATACAATGTAGAAACTAGGTTGAAATTAATATCGTCTCGAAGATTCAATGGAATGAGACGATTGTCAAGTTCGTCTACTACAAACTTCAAATTGGGCCTGTTCAAATCTCCAAAGATAATAGTTTTTTCTTCTTCTTTCGAAGGTTCAGCAAGTGAAGAGGCAACTCCACAAGCCTCGGTATAGATAGTCTCACTAGACTCTGGGGGAATAAAGAATACACCAACGTGCAAATAAAATTTATTTATTTTGATTTTCGCTATTACATGTTGGAAAGTTTTGAAAGTTGCGGTATTGAAGATATCAATACCGTTGCGTATGGCAATTAGGATACAACCTCCTCGGGTTAGGCCAGTGCTTAGATAGTGTCGGTCATCTCTATAAATAGACCAACAACTGTCGAGAATCTCTTCGTTCCGACGGGAGTCATTCAATCAGGTTTCTGTGAATGCAAGGATACTGAAAGGGTATGATTTAGCGTCAAGTTGGTTGAGTTTGCCTCTCATGTGACTACAGTTATGGTCGAACATTTTGAGGCCGAACATTTTGAGGCAGAGCTCTTATTGTGGACGAAAAAATTTGTGATGTTGCTCACGTGACCTTTGGAGTGAGGATATACAATTTGAGCTTACAGAAGAAGCGTAAGTTTCAAGATCTTTTTAGGCTTATTCTGACGTAACACCGAGTTGTTCATGGTATCTAAGATATAGTTTTTGTAGAGCATCTCTCTAGGTCATTACTTTTATATTGGTCTTTGTTTTACCGTCGATACATGTTGTGTCTGGTGCTTTATGCATGTAAGCTAGGTGGAGTCGTACCAACTCATATAATCTGTGCTCACCTGCTCCGAAGATCTAAGCTAGAGTTTATTGTCGCTTTTACAATCGGAGGTACGAGTGGGTCTAAAAAGGATTGTTTTTCGTTCAAAGGGCTATTGAGTGTGCTAGGTAATTCAGTTGCACAATTAGGGGACGAAGTCTGAAAGCCACTTCTTAAGAAGTTCGGATATTTGGAAGGAGGTTTTATAGGGTTAAATTCAGAAATTGAGCTTTTATTCGTTTCTGAAGAACCGATATTTTCTTTAGGTTGATTATTATCAGAAATAGTACTGTCTCCCACCAGCCTGTTATCTAAAGTATCAGAAAGGTTAACAATGTTGTTAGTAGTAAATGGTTGGGTGTTGTGAGTAGTGTTAATATTCAGGTTTTTGTTGTTAGTGGAAATCACTGTTACATTTTTGTTGTCGCTGCATTTGCTTGGTTGATTATTGTTGACAGCAGGTCTCCTTGATTTCCATTTCCTGAAGACCAGTCCACTCCAATAGATGCTATCGTTTTTGGATGAGTGATTAAAGAAAAGCCAGGCATATTCGTGCGGTATGTATACTTTGAACGATTTCGTTTTCTTACTTCTCTGTGAAATTGCTTCTACTCTGCAGCCTTCCAGTAATAGATTTACTTCCAAGAATTTTCAAACTTAAGCAGTATTAGTATTCTTTGGTCTTTTCTTAATGAAAAATATTTCGAAATCGTTATGCTAATGATTCGTTACATTAGCCTTCTCCAACCGCTCAAGTCTTTTTTCCATTCGTCCTCTGACCAAAAGGTGCCCAATTTATAGATGTGACTCACGATTTCAGATGTTTGATTTGAAGCCGGTACTGACGCCACTTCATTCAGACCACATGATTTCAGATGTCTGGCATTATTTTGAACTGGAAAAAAGTTTTCAATGTTACGCTGCTCCATTATTTTTTCTTCTAAAATATTACACTTTTTTATCGATGTTTTCCAATTTTTTGAGAATTTCCAATAGCTGCAACGCTTTTGCACTAGATTCAAAACGGTTTATCTTAAAAAAATTGTTTTGTGTACAATTTCAAATTCAACTTGATTAGACGTTTCCCATTATTGTTGAATTTTCACGAATCATATGTTTTCAATCATATGGTTGATATTTCGTTGACGATTCGGGGAGTTAAAGCACAAGAGGAGTGGGATTTTCATGAGAGCAACTAGAGAGCCACCTGTGTGTGGCGGGGGGATTTCAATTCGTATGGGAGAGGAAGGCATGCATGTTGTAAAACTCCTTCACACACGTATGGATGAAAATAAGCTCATTTCGCGTCCATTAATTTATATTTCTTTGATGTCAACTATTTTTCTTGAATATAATATAAATATTTTATGTTTCACTGTCAATCGTTTTGAGAGCACAAAATCTGATTATTTTCAAATCAAGAACACTGTTCCTCACATAATTTCTAGCTTTAGTGATAATTTACATTATTTAAATTTCTTCTTCATCTCAGCACATGCATTGCAATTTCAATCCAAACTATTTTTTACCACGGTTGTTCCACTATTGTGTGAATATAAAGATTACTATATTAGATCAAGGATTCTAACTAATAAAACTAAATCGAAAAGTACACAAAAAAATTACTATATGGTGTCTGTTATATAATTAAATAGTGCGGATGAGGGATTCGATGGCACGTACCACACAAATATTGTGGTCAAACATAACGGCAGTTGTCTGTACGTGCCCCCTGGTATCTTCAAGAGCACATGCAAGATAGACATCACGTGGTTCCCATTTGATGACCAACACTGTGATATGAAATTTGGTAGTTGGACGTACGACGGAAATCAGGTATGAGGTGGTTTTTAATTCCATTTAATTACACAAAATGTAATCTATTAAGAGGCTAAAGTCAATGTGATAGGTTAAAATAAATAAACCAAAATCAAAACGACTTAACCACAAAGTGAGATGTATCGAAGCAAATGAGTGTGATGATTGCAAAACAAATGAATGCAAAAACGTCATTTCTAATCCGCCCGGTAGAAAGCTGTCAAAAAAGGGTGAAAGAACGGAAGTTCGACTTTTTAAAGGAACGAGTCTAGAAAAATATGCAATGATGCTGATAATATCAAACATGAAAGCATTGAAAATATTTCAAGCAAGCTTATAACGACGACTTAAACATATAAAACGAAGATTTTTTTAACTATAATGGCAATAACTTCAATGGGAAGAAATGTCTGAAGGCGGATAAAAATTCAATAAAATTTTACCTGAACTAATTGCTTCAATCTCACCTTAAACATGATCCATAAAACTTCAATTAAATGTCCAGTGTGTGTCATTACATGAAAAGTAAAAAAAATCCTTGAATAAAGAAAACTGAACGAGAACCATGTGAACGAGACATAAAAAAGATTCAAAATGAAAATAAAATGTGGTTTGGTTCGAGAAGAGGGCTCTACTCGTATGTTTAAACTGATTCTACTTATTTTCAAATAACATCTATGTACGAGTTTATGTAGTTCCTTTAATACTTTTAGGTTTTTCGAATTATCCAAGGTAACTAGCAGGGTCAAATTGGCACTGCTGGACAACCTTTGAGCTCTTTTCTTGAACCCAGCCACGCATTTTCAATAACAACCTATTTTGCATGATTGCTGATCCACAATAGTAAACGCATATCTTTAAAACCTTCAACCTTTAAGTAAACAAATGACAATCTAACTAACTAGATGTGAAAACCCTTTTCGTGACAAGCAAATGACATAAGCGCATCCGTATACAACCGGCGAAATTATTCACTTTTAGCATGAACATAGATTTTCAATTAGCTTTCCATTTTCCAATTGTTAATCGAATTAGCGCAAGGACCGTATACGGATGCATGCAACTACTAAATGAATGTTATGTCTTGGTCATTTGCGAATTACGAACCCAAATGTATATAATATCGAAAAGAACATAAAAGTGACATCTATTAATACAACAATCTTTCTTCTTTTGATCATACATCGAAATTGTTGTTTTTTCGTGTGAAATAACAATTTGCTCAAAAATTATGCAATAATGAAATAATCACTGAACTGATATATACAAAAATCATCGGATATAGCTGGATTTGGTATTAAATTCAGAAGAAGGAGGCGATCTTTCCGATTTTATAACAAATGGCGAGTGGTATCTAATTGGTTAGTAAAAAGGATACATTCCTCTATATATGTACATACGTTTGTAATTTGAATAAGTTTTTCCTATTTTTTTAATTTCAAGACCATGCTTTGAAGCAATCAGTATATACAGGCTGATGTTGTCCCATAATGATGATCAACATTTGCATGATTTTCGCATTTTTGACTCTCTCTCTCATATTTGAAAATATTCGCTTGTGTTTTTATCGTTTTCATTACAATTTTGTAGGAAGAGAAGACTACTGTTTCATCAGAAAGCTCATATATTTCTCTGATTTTATTCAACTTGAATAAGTTGAGAATTCAACCAGAGAACTCTCTCTTTAAGACGATATAAAAACTTCATTAGACCTCTCTATATTTTTTCTAAGATAGTTCATGAGTAGAATTTGAATTCTCATTCAATTCTGAATGCTTCATTAACTAATCAATTTGACTAAATTTTATTTATACGAGCATTTACCTATAAGTTATAGCAGTGAAATCAACAGTTTTGCATGTCCTTATACTTTTGATAAAAAATGTAAAACTTAAATTTCATACAATGCAACTATAATAATAACTGTTTCATGAAGGTATGCCCGGAACAAAAAACACCATTACATACCAATGCTGCCCCGAACCATATGTGGATATAACGTTCACTATCAAAATTCGACGAAGGACTTTATACTATTTTTTTAATTTAATTGTACCATGCGTTTTAATTTCATCGATGGCGCTATTAGGATTTACTCTTCCACCCGACTCAGGAGAGAAACTTACTTTAGGTATGTACGTTTTATTAAATTATTTTAAAGAATAGTTTTAAGATTTGAAAAAATAAAAAAACGTATTTTGAGATTATAAAAAGACATTTACTTCCAGGAGATTTACTATATATAGCATTTAGATGTGTATTGAAGTGTTAAAAAAGGTATGACGCAGGACTTTGGTCCTGTTGGTTTGATAATGCTCATTGCAGCTGGTTACATGACGCACGCTAACAAATTATCAGCCTTTCCTTGCAATGATTTCAAGAGAAAAATACGTTCTGGAACACTCCTTTTTCATTTGTTACAGCAAAGTGATCTTCACTTGGCGTTAATTTTTTGAAAGTGGTGAACATTTTATATGATTTATTAGTTATTTAAATATGTTAATGACAACACTTAATTGATTTAAGATTCGGATTCAAGATCTTCATTGGATGTTTTTATCCTCTTTTTTAAGCATTGACAATTCATATATAACTTAGCCTAAAATATTCATACGGGTTATGCCTTAGAGCTATTCCCGGAATTCAATAATTGTAGTGCATTCGGAGAGATAAGAAAAACACGTCTTGCCAAATCGATGGATGAGGCGGAAGAGAGCGGCACATACTTTTATTGAATATTCTCTCATCTCAGTTACAAATGTTATAGCAATTTAAACGTCATTTTACTGTTCATCTGGCAATATCCTACAACCTCTTCCCTCAATTATTCACAATCCACAATAATAATTCTCAGAGTGATGACGAAAATCTAAACAATTTAAAATACAAAATTATTCAAAAATAAAAACGTAAAAGAAAGCAATAATAATTGCCATCAGTATATGACTCGACTTCAGTATGATATTCAAATTCCGATACTTCATTGTTTATAAGTTCAAAATGAATTATTCTTAAATTGACTTTTGTTCTCTCATTTTGACTTTGATTGAAGCTACTCTAGGGCCCCTACTACCTCTCTCTTTTAAATTTATTTCTGTGTCTACGGTTGCTGTCGAGTCATCCATCGGCTGCTGGATCTGACCAGTACAAACTTCACAGATATTTGGTACAATTGCGAGTTCCAAGTGATTTTTTGATTCGTCGATCGACATTTCATTCTGACTGGCTGAGTTTTTGTACTTCGGACTTAGTCTGCTTGCGAAAGACCCGTGACCAAAACTCCAATCCGAATTAGCTAGCTAGCCAGCAGCCACCTCGTAGTAGACTAAGGGAGTCCGGACTTGTTGACCTGATGGGTACAGTCCATTGTCACGTTCCGAGACTTCACGTCTAGAACCGATGAGAGGTCGGTTTGGATTTCCTTCGGGAAATCTTGAACGTTCAAAACCTGCTATAGATCATTACACATTGCGAAAAACGATCAATACATGTCAATGAATATCAATAGCCTTGAGAGTAAGGCATGACTACACTATCGATGTATACATGGTTGAATCGCCCTGATGGAGGTTTGAATCTGATAACCTTCATTTGTTGATATTGGATGCAGTTTCTTGTATACTCTGCAGTTTTTTTTTCGATGGCTAAATATAACATTGTGTAATACGTTTGATTGTTGCATTTATTCCGGGATGCGATAACTGGTGCATTTTATTGAAAACTGCTTGAAGAAACTGTACAGGTGCAAAGGAACATGCAGTTGAAGTCGTGACATCACAAACTAGAGAAATATCCGTTTCTGGAATTTTCATTAATTTCAGCAATCCTGATGTTGTGTCGCATTCTAACGCTGTGAGTTCCTTGTCAGCCTTCTGAGCTTCTGCCATTTTTCTTAAGTCAATCGCTCGCTCCACTTTTTCAACAGAGAGTGGAAGATCATCTACTAAAATACTGTCCTCTCCAGCTATGTGGATAATGTTGACGGAAAAACGACCAATAAACTCTAAATAGAGGAATTGTCGTGGAATTTAATTGCCATCTTTCGCTTCCGTGAACGTCACGTCACCATATACACTAATATGGTGAAATCTCTGGTTTCAACTAAATTCCGAAAATACTTAACCGCTTCATAAGTCTCTAAGAGTTCACGATCATATGCAGCGTATTTTCGCTCAGCTGCACTGAACGTCACAGGTTGTCATGTTTCATCCACGAACTGTTGAAGAGCAACTCCAATAATGGAGTCCGAAGCATCGCAAAATATAGCCAATGGAGCACAAATTTGAGAATGAAATAGCAATGTTTCGTTAGTTAATCTATTTTTGGTGATTTCAAATACAGTTTTTCCTTCTTCGGTCCATTGTACTGCTGTCTTTCCTTTGGCGTTGCCTTGCGGAAGATTGTTTAGCGGCGCTTGAGTCTCTGCAGTATTGCGTACTAAATGCCTGTAGAAATTAACCATACCCGAAAACTGTCGAAGTTGTTTCACTATGTTAGGCCGTGTGAATTCTCGGATGGCTTCAACCTTTGAAGGTAGGGGTATCCTACGAACTTTATGGTTTCCTGGTCGAAATTGAATTTAGCAGGATTGACCATAACTCCATATCCCTGTAGGTGTTGTAAAAGGATCTCCAGGTGGCTCAGATGTTCCTCCGATGATGTACAAGCGATTAGTGTTTCGTCGATGTATGCATAGAAGAAATTCAAACCCCAAAGTGCCTCGTCTATGAACCCTGAAATGTTTGCGCAGCAGTGCGCAATCCAAAACGGGTCTCGTCCTTGCGTTAAGTCCACGGCAGTATCCGCATGATCTCCCTTCTTCTACGTCCTTTGGCACCATATGTAGAGGAGATGAGTCGTAACTTTGTGACAGTCTGACAACTACTACCTTTAATAGCGCATCGAATTGTCCTCGGGCTGCTTGAAATTTCTCTGGTGCGAGACGTCTGGGTTTATTTAACACTGATGGATCCGGTATCGACATGGCTTCTCCATCAGAACGTGTGATGTGTGGATACTTGGCAAGAAGGTCATGATACGGAGTTGATCTATTGATGGCCTGCATCGTTCTTATTTTTCCAGAGACTCTTTGCCCTGCAGCGCTGATCTGTGTTGTTGCGTCGACGAGCCAGTGATTCTTTGCATCCACAAGAAGGTTCTACGAGGGCAGTTCAAATATGATCGAAACAAATGTTCTGACACGTTTGATGCTGGTATCGAAGAATCCCTTGGATAACCTCCGAGCACTTCTTTCAGTGGTCCAAACATGTGGTATTCGCAAAGTGATAAATCTGGACTGTAAGGGGGTGCTCCAATACCTCCCACCTCAATCCCGATATTGTATCGAGCGTGAGATGCGCGGTATAAAGATGCGCGTTATCCTGGAGAAGAATCGCGCTTCGTGCTGGAATGCTCCTCCGTTTTGAGCGTTGTTTTGTGATATTGAAAATGTTCGTGGATAATAGACCCTACACTACCATTACTGAGTCCAGCCGAAATGTCTCGAACATTCATCCTATGGTCCTCCAAAATGAGTTGTTCTACGTGGCAAATGTTACCTGGTGTGATGCTGGTTTGCCGTAGACAATCATGCGGCTCATTCTCGACGGTTTCGTGACCATCCTCCAATGCTTTGGCCCAGGGTAATGCAGCAGCCCTACTCAAGCACTCGCTAGCAAACTGATTTCGCTAACGCAGAAAAATTTCATTGTTATTAACGCCTTTCCACACTAAAAAACGAATGACAATACGTTGCGCAACGGCGGTCAGCACATGCCATTCATTCATGGTTGTAGCAGGCGCATGAAACATGCACTCCCAACAAAAACTATGCCACACTGTTCGTAAGGGACTCAGCTATCATATACTCAACCCAAGACCTTCAAAACATACATGCGCGGCATCTACAGCAATTGTCTCTATCATATTTGAGCCACCTTCGTAGTATGTGAGAAAATCAACTCCAGGAATATGTTTGGAGATATCAGCTACGACGAATCTCCATGTGAATTCACAACGTATACAAAGATTGAGCGTCATTATGCCTATTTGATACGTTCCGGTTGAAGTTCGTAATTAGATTTTTCTCGCAGTTGATGAAGATAATAACACAGGAAAACAGACTCATCTGTTCCACTCTCTACCAAGAAATGTCATTTAGTTTTGTAGTCCGTGATTAACATGCCGCGTGATGTTTTCGGGCCGTCATTGGTCACCACCATAACCGACTGCGCATTGTGTTTCCTACACTCGCGCTGCTGAAAGTATATGGCTCAGTGCATTTTCTTACATTTTGTCCATATTGGGCGTAGTATCAGCAGACACTGTTGGCGGCATGTCTCCTGCAGGAGCGTGATTGCTGGCGTTCACATGATTGAGAGCTCTCACGACTTCTTAGCTCAGCTACCTCGATGCGAGGGATAGAAAGCTCCTTTCTTAATGGATTAAAGTAGGTTACAAGCCTAGGAATGAGTATGGACTCTGCAGATGGAGCAGCCGTTTCGGCACTGTTTGGTTTCATACTCGTGAGCGTGATGATGTCATCGATAAGGTTCGTAACTTTGCCCAGCGTTATATCCTTTTGTGTGGCTAGTAAACGCTGTATATCTTTCGGAATGCTCTGAAACCAGATCGTGTGGAGTAAATCTTCAGGAACCAATGTTCTAGCAAGAGTTTTTAAGTGACGTAAAAACTGTGTAGGTTTTCTGTCACCCATCTCCTACATTTTTAAAAGTTTTCTCGTCTTCTGCTCCTGGGGCGTGCACAACCACTTAATCAGCTCTGATTTTAAGCGGGTGTTTTGATTTTTGTCGGTTCATTCACCATGATTTCACGAACCTCGGTGGATATATAGCTTTGATATTGGCCAGAGTTTCAGTTTATCGAATTCTTCATACAACCTGTAATTGTATCTCATTGGCCATCGGTCTTGTTGTTTTTTTTTTTGCTCTCAATATTCTTCTTAGGATCCGCCTTTCGAAGCTGTTTAGTATGATCAGTGATGTGCTTCTTGTATCAACAAGTAGCTTTCCAATTACATATTCTAGAGGAAAGTTAAATGAAAGCGGGGCCAACCCAACGTCTTGCTTGAGTCCCTCGTTAGTTTCGAAGAAATTTGTTGATTGGCTATTAATCCGTACTGACGCTGTGGTTGATGTCATTATCATTCTTGTCAAATAAACTAACTGGGCTGAGATACTGAAATTCAGCATTATTTTAAACAGTACATTACGGTCTATACTGTCATCTGCTTTCTACAAATCCAAGAAAGTTTGGTGGACATTGATGCTGAATATTTAGGATTTTCAAGCACCTGCCTGAGCGTCAACAATTGGTCTATTGTTAGCTTTCTAACTCTGAAGCCACCTTCAAACTCTCCAATAACTTTAACGGCGTATTTTATGATTCTATCTTCAAGCATCTTAGTGGCTATACAGATCATTGGTATGGTTTTTACACTGTGCTTACTTCCTCTACGCATTATGTGCTATATAATTTCATTTGTCAGAACATTACAAAAATTTTGCCACCCATAATGCGGGGCAAGTCCACGTACTGCGTCACTCATCTTCCTCATAAAATGAAGGTATGATAGGTGTCATCTATCTATATCTTCCAAACGTTGTGCAGTTAAGATTGAAAGTATCTGACCCTTAACAGCTGACAGTTATATAGTACTTCGATTGAGCCATGACCCAAGATTTTCAATGGCATGATTTAGAAATCAAAGAAAAATTCTGTCAGCGAACTGTTTCCATTCTTTGTCAGATTTTTTAGGAAGATACTTTTTGGTCGTTTGTTTGGTTGCCTTATTTAGTAAAACCTGAAACTCCTGATTAGAACTGGCAGCTTCATTTGGCTCCTTGTCCTTCTTCCTTTTCTCAAAGTCACCTTCGATTGAGCTGCCAGCCATCCTTTTGGTACTGGCAGGAGCTGGAGCTAGAGGCGCTCCACTAGAGGGCTTGGCGCTTTGGTCTTTTTTTGCCTTAAGCCATATTTGGCTCCTCTTCTGACGTTCTTTTGTACGTTGCAAGCGGCTTTCAATTGTTTGGCAATATTTCCCGCTTCCCGAAAAAGAGGCTCTGATTTTCTGACTCTGCTTCATTCACTTGGGTGACGCTAAAAAGAGCATAACTTAAAAGTGAGACTTCTCCCTCCGCCTTTGTACTATCTCCTATTTTGTTCACGGATAGTCCCAGTTTTTGCTCCTCTCACAAAGTTTTTTTTACAGCGCTCAAACGCCACAGCTATGTCCAGTTGAACCATGTACTTTCATTCATTCGTCCAGTATTTTTGATTCCCCGATCGGAGCCCGCGTTATCTTTAAAAATATTTGTTATGGCTTAATTTTTGGTGTTTGCTGACTTTTCTAACATTCAGTCTCTTTTTTGATGGTGTTCGCGCCAACAAGGGTTTACGCCTGAATGGATTTTGTCCGTGGGGCCCGAGATTGCTTGATATATCTGTTATAGAAGCCAAGTTCACCACTTCTACAGGTATAACACTGCAATCGTTCACTACCCTCTGCCCTCGTTACTGGGGATCCGACCCCTGCACTGTAAGTTTTTCTTCTTCTTGACTTGCTTCGCTGTTTTTGAGCTGGACTCCTTCCCATAGCGTTTTATCTATCGCCATTTGCATACTCAAAGGTTTGCCAAGCCTTAAGGCTCCGTTCGTGACAGCCATTCGCGCCCCTGGCTGTCTTCATTCAATGAGCACCGGTGGCATAACACCCCGAGTATATGGAACAATTTAGCATCCTCGCTTCCGGCTGAAATTACATCAAAAGTAAGACCGAACTTGTAGTCGGATGCTGTCCGTGGGGAAACCTTACGGAAACCTCAACTTCTTTGGGTACATGGAGATGGCACTTCCCAAAAATGTAAGCCTTTCCCAAGTTATCCTTCCACGGCTAATTTCTTAATTGTACCCCTTTAAATATCCCCAAAAGATAACATTTCTCAAAAAATTTATTTACTATCAATCCCAACAGCTTCGATTGTACATTTTGCAGGCCATGGTTCAGCCTTTGGTCTCCGGTTCCCTGTGAATTGCAAGGCATTCTTGGACATCTAGTTTCCTAAGTCCGTTACCTCGTGAACCATCTATGAATCTGTGCCGTTAACATGTGAGGTACCCCTAAAAGTCTCATTTTACAAGTTTAGTTTATTTTTCTGATTGCTAACAATTACAATGGCATCAAACTTTTTATGAATTCATATTATGTTCCATTATAACTTTGAGGCTCCAGTACTACGTTTTGTTATGTAATGCAATATCTTTTGCTTTTAATGTGAATGTTATTAAAGTTTGTTTTGTTGCTAATAAAGGTATATCAATTATACTACTTAAAATAAAAAACAATATTAGTAACGGATTTTGATTTAATTTGTTATTAGGTACAAAATTATATATCCTTGTTGTTCCGTTATAACTATGAGCCACCGTTTATGCGCAATAGAATAAAAGATCCCGCCTTAAGGGAAAACCAGCATTTCAATACGTTATATGAAAATTATTGCTAAATTATTTTTAAATTCTATTAGATTTACCTATCATCAACAAATTGAATTAAGAATACCGTTATTTTGTAGAAATTGTTGGTTCATAGTATATCTGACAAATGAGAATTGTGGGATGAAATGCAATTTACGAAACTTCGAAGTCCTTCAGCAACATCCCAATCGGAAGTCTCAAGTGATTTGAAGAAAAATTGGGATCATTTCAATCAGAGACATTCCATCAATTTGACGCATACGCTTTTGTTCTTGCTTTCAACTGAAACAGTTAAATATTGTATTTCGCTATTTACTTTGAATGCTAACAAAAGATTTTCCAATGGGACTAACCCTTTTCAGGCATGCAGACTTAAAAGTTTAATAGCATTGAATTGTATTTCTAAGATATTTGGGATTTATAGATGCAGGTTTCATAGAAATCACATCATGCTTTGCTGAAAGTTTATCGAAATACCTGTTTGATTTTAACAATAGATTTGAGCAAAATTTGTTAAATATCGATTGTCAATGGAAACATCGATTATAATGATGGGGGTGGTAGAGAGTGAGTTGTCATTACCATTATATTTTATCATAGTTATGGGGGACACATGTGAAAGCATTATAAGGGCATAACTTTGTTGATATGTTTTTGCCAAAGTATTAGGAGGATCAGATAAAAGTTTATACAAAATCTTAATTACTACACATATCGTTTTTGTTTGGTATCTGAATAAAAACAGAAATGTATTTTGCAGTGTATTGGAATTGTTTGGCAAATTTCATTGATTCGATTTGGTATTAAAAATCTGAAACCAAGTGAATAAAATTAACAGTCTCAGCTAATTGGGTTTCGCTAACTGTCAACAATTCTTAAGCTGATAAAATTTAAACTGGAGAGAACATACCGGATTTTGTGGTGAACATGTCATCAGAAGCCTTCACGGAGGAACAATTTAGACGTCTAAATATGGGGCTCAATTATGCGGCGAAAGAAGAAGAAATCGTGATGGACGTAGAAGCAGCAATAAAGTTTCTCCCGAGGGAAAAGAAGGAGTTCGTGAGGGAAAGAACTGTGGATTTGTTGAAAAAGTAATCAAAGGTCACAAGAAAGGAAACAAACAAGAAATAGAGGCACTCAAACAGAGATTAGTACATGTAGGCAGGTAATAAAATCCTATAGTAACTAAACCTTAAGTTACTAAACCTTAGGTAATTAGAACCTGGTTTGTCTTAGTATAAATATCCCTGAAAAGGCTTTGTAACATCAGAAGATAACTGACACTGAAGAAGGGAGCAACTTGCTCCCGAAATATATATATGTCAAAAAGAAGTATTGAGCAAGGCAAGTATACGCTATTCTAGGAGTGTTGTAAAGGGTGAGCTCGTGTGTGGGTAAAACATCTGGCAGAGGAATTGGTGGCGTACGCGTGAAACCAGAGTTGCATTCAAGATCGAGTTATTCTGGCGAGCCACGTTTCTCACTTGGTGGCTTAACTGAGGCGCAGCGGGAAAAGTAAGTGGCACCTGCATCCGTCTCCAGACTAGCTTCCCGAATCCGTAGGGTTCAACCCGAAAACTCCTAATTTTGGTGATAGTACTCTCGACGCCTCCTGATGGTTCAGTATGCCTTTGTGAACCGTCAGCACTGCTCGAGCATAATGTGCCAAGCTGTTCCATTTGTCAACTGACGTAAGCATCTTTTCGACTGCAGTCTCTGGAGGAAGGTTCCCAATTTTACGGCAGAGATCATTACATAGCCTTTCCTATCTTCTGCAGATTAAAAACGTGTAGCAGTCCTCATCCGCCAGTTCTCTACTGAACATACAGTCCGGAGACCGTGACTTATCTGGAAACATCTATGCCCGCTCAAGAGCTGGGTTAGACAAAAATCGGTCTCACCATACCCTTGATTGAGCCTTGGCCTCAGGTTAGGGATCAGGTGAGCAGTTCATCTTCACTTGGTATCACTCTCTCAGAACTTTTGCCAATCGCCGAGACAGCGCTGTCTCTCCTCCCTAGAAGGTGTCTCTCTGTCGCCCTTGCTTCTGTACAGATAAATGCTCCTTCATCTCTTAACAAGAAGTGCAACTTCATAACATCTGCCATCATCAAAACCACCTACGCAGCGCTTCTTGTCTCTGCACCTTTGCCAACGACTTATGGTGCAACTCCTTGTTTAGAACGTCGCCCCATAGTTCTGACCCATAAAGTATGACAGATTGTACAGCGCTCATTAGGAGTTGTCTCCTTGATGAAACTAGTCCATCTATTTTGGCCATCAGTTGAAAGTCATCTTCGAATCTATCAGTACTCCCGGCTCAATCAGTGTTTCCATCATACTGATGGTGCTTACCAAGGGGATTCCTTTCTTAATTAGTATAACCACTTCGGTTTTCTTCAGTGTTAGAATGAAGCCGTGAGCAGTCATCCAGTCCTTCACTTGCTGCATCAGCATAACTAGTCTGAATTTCACATGTTTGACAGTACGTCTTGTGATTAATGCTGCTACATTGTCTGCGTAGCCCACCAAGCATGATTTGCTCGACATTTTAAGTCTCAGTACCTCCTCATAAAAATATTCCGCAAATTAGGACCAAGAATGGAGCCCTGAGCAATACCCGATGTAACAGTTATGCTTCAGCTCCCTTCCTTCGTATCGTAGAGTAGACTTCGGTTCCTCAAGGAGTCTCTCAAGATACACATAAGGCATTATGGCAGTTGAAAACGACTTTTCAGGGCTTGTATGATCTCCCATCTGGTGGAATTGTAAGTGTTTCTAGCAGCAAGAATAACTAGCAGGACGGCTCTTTGAGTGGACTTGCAAGCTTGTGACTTTTTCAATTGTGCCAATAGTAGACCGACCTGCTCTGAAGGCATACTGCCTTGGAGATGGATCCCCAGTGGTGGAGATCGCGTCAGTGAGACTTCCTTTGATAAGTTTTTTGGGTACTTTCCCAACTGTGTCTAGCATACCTAACGGTCGATGTGCGGAAGATGACTCAAGATTCCTCTTACCTTTGCTAATCAGCACGACTCTCACCACCTTCCAGGATTCTGGAAATATCCCTTAACGCAAGCAAGCACTCAACATACTGAGCTGCAGGTCAGGGTAGAACTGGTAAGCCCTATGCAGCAACTCTGCTGGAACCCCGTCTGACCCTTTTCATCAAAGACAAGACTGCTTCGTTCACTTTCGTCTTTTTGGAAAAAGGGCACTCGACTGGTGTTTTGCCATAGAAAGCTTTAATATATGAGTAGATTGAATGAATAAAGGTAAGCCGGCAGAATTTTGTCTATTTTTTCGCATTGCAAGAGCAGGGTAATCTTTGGGCACTGAGGTTCTGCATGAGTAGCTTATACCCTAAACTCCATGAGTCCCAGCTTACGTCATTTAGTAGTTCTTGCCAGTGGTTGGCCTTTCTGCTATTGGTTGGTTTATGGAGGCATTTTCTAGCTGACTTATAAACTGTTAATTTGCTTCCTGCATCTTTTTGGGACCATACTCACGGAACTTCTAGTCGGAATTTGTGACACTCTCTTCGCTTTCGACAATTTTAAAGGGCCACCAGTACAGTAAAGGCTTACCGTGGCGCGGGTTTTCGGTAAGGCATGGAGGACTTGCAGGCAGATGTAGCGATTCTCATAGTTGAGCTTACTACATTTTTAGCTACTAGCTACTCGCTCCCCGAGTAGCGTCCAGTAGTGACGATCATGCCATTAGCACTTCTGTAAACCTTTTGACGTCTAGGTTCTCGGTTTCCCAACGGACCCTAGAAGGCTGACCGTACGAGTGTCAAAGAGAGCCATCACAAAGTGCTAGATACTGGTGATCGCTAGTAGAGTAGTCTTTTAGAAATCTACAATTTTTGATCTTTGGTACTAGGGATTCCAAAGCGAATGTCACATTCGGGATAGTTCAAACAAAGCCCCGTCAACAAAAATTAGGGGCACGGCCTCCATTCGGCTCAGTTCTAGTAGCCATATCCAGTATCCATTTGCCCCTTGGATCTGATTGGGGTGCTCCCCATCCAGTTGCCTTTGTGCATGTGACCCTTTGTCCTCCAAAGCATTGGGCCCAGATTGAAAAGACGACAAAGGTTTATTTGGCGTTAGGTATACACTAAAAGTGTAGTTCCCGAGTACCGGACCCAAATAAAACCATCCTCTTGCCCCTGACCCTGCACTTGGAAGTGAGTGCTGTTTTCAGCCCAAATGGCGACAGTGCCAGACTTGTCAAAATACCATGTTGGGGAGCTTCATTTGTGATGTTGCTCACTGCGCAGTAGTAAATCAGTTAGATTGTCTCTTGCAAACGGCTCGAGTAAATTTTGAGCGAGTGTGCTCCAATATAGATTAATCTGCAGAATTCGGCTCATTGCAGAAGTGTTCAGGTTTTGATTAGAGATTCCTGTAAATTCGGCATTTATCTGCACCTGGTACAGGTTTCAAATCATTTGATCTTGAGTCAGCGTCTTGACAGAGGATGTGGTGCGTCTCTTCTATGCACTCTTTCTTTTTATGCTCTGTTTTGCTGCAATTATAGCACAGGGGGCGCCTGTTGATGCCTTTATAGCTCTTTGCCATATGCCTGTATTTGAGGTATCTAAAACGCCGGAGAGGGATTGCTCTTCGCCTTACCTTATAAATAGTTCAACCGATTCCTCTTTCCTATCATCTTATTAGTCCACGTGATGTAGTGATTAGAGCATTCACCCTGTAAAACGAAGGTCTCTGAATCGAATCCCATTGTTTCAAGTAATTCTTTGAACCGACTATAAGCCCGCTTATTTATGAAACGTACTGGTTTGACGTATCGCAGCCGGGGGCTTGGACACACGTCGACAATGGCCATGCGCTGACCTCGATTATTTGGTTTTATCAGCGTAATTTTAACTCCGGTGAAACTAGATAAATCTTACTTTGAGGCAGGTTAATCCCTAAGACAGACAATATCTCTTGTTTCATGAGCAATCCTAGATTCAGGCAAGGCTATGGCTGTCTTTCCTTCAAGATAATTTATGACTGCGTTGCAGAATGCATCTTTGTTAGTCGTTTCTCGTCTAAACTCCACCAAGAGGTCACCCGAATGAGTCAGTCGTACGGGTTTTATGGCAGTTTGTATTTCTTCCGGTTTTCTTATTTTTCTTTGTGGGACTAAGGCCACCCTCAGGCTTTTGCTTCCTCCAATAAGCACCTCCAACTGTCGCGGACGATTGACCGCGTCCTCCATTTTTTAATTTCACGAGCGATAAACTATCCTCTCAAAATGAGTCAGACTAGTGCATCCTCGGTTTCCTCTCTGGTCTCCGCCCCCCAGCTTTGCCAACAAGTACCTTTTTGGATATCCATTGATCGTAAATCTAATTCATGTGGCAAGCCCATGGAAGTTTCCGCAGTCGTCCAATCACTCATGGTTATATCGAGTTCCCCATTGGTCCCCATCTAGCATAGCCCCAATTATTCACCTCAGAACTTTCAAGGGCGTTCAATATGTTTGCGAAATTGGGTGTACGTCTATGTTAACCTCCCATTATTTTTCAAGTACATTCTTGACTGTAAACAATTGGTCTATCATCAATCTACCTGCTCTGAAGCCACACTTGTTTTGTGGTTGGGAGCTGATTGCAATTTACGCACTAAGTGTGGGACTTCCACGCTCACAAGCAACTGACCTACCCACTAAACATCTCCCTTGTCAATCCAAGACCCAGCCTTTGGGCCAGATCTCATTTTGTTACGCCGTGAGGCGCCTTCAAGCTGTAGGATCCCTACTCTTGCGAGAAGGGAGAGAGGAAGAGGAATTGCCAGACAAGTGAACCTTTGGCCCTAACTAAAGTGAGTCCCTTTTATCTTTTTGGACCACCCGAGCAAATTGTGCCACATGGTTCCATTTTTCAACCGATCCAAGCATCATCGCAACTAGACTATCTGAGGTAAGCTCTCCCATCTCTCTGTGAAGGTTCCGTCAAGCCCTGTCCCATTTTTTCCCGCAAATATGTATGGTAGGCATCGTCTTCCTCTCCTGGGCCAAACCAGCAATCGGGAGATCGTGACTTTCCAATATTGTGCAGGTAAGACTAAAAAACCCATGCCCGCTCAAAAGCTGGGTCAGATAGAAGTCGGTCTCTTCAATTTAGCCACGATCTTACATCCGGGATGAGGCGTGCAGTCTATCTTCCCCTCATGCGATTCATCCAAGACTGCTGCCAATCCATACAGTAGCACTGACCCTACAGCACTCATCAAGAGGCATCTTCTTGCTGGGTTGAGTCCCTCTATATTGGCCATAAGTCGACTCAGAGCCGATACTCCCCAAGCAGCCTTCCCTGCCGTGGATCTGATTGACTCAGAGAAACTTATCTTCGAATCGATCAGTAGCCTTAGGTACTCCACCGCTGGCTTTGGTTCGATTAGCATGTCTCCAAACTATCTTTTTTGTCAAGATGACCACTTCGGGTTTCTCCAGTGCTAGACTGAACCCACGAGCAGCCATTCAGTCTCTCCTACCGGCACATTAGCATACCTAGCCTAAATTCAAGTCCAGTGACTAGAGCCGCAGCATTATGCACACAGCCGATCAAGCGCAACTCAACTGGCATCTTCTGTCTCAGTAGCCAATCGTAAGACACGTTTCACTGGTTTGGGCTAAGGAATTCACCTGATGTAACTCCCATGCTTTGTTGGCCCTGTGTCGTGTCGTAAAGCAGGCTTTAGTTCTGCAGGTAGTCCCTCAAAAGCCGTGTCTGATATTCCGGAACTAAAAAGGGGTTTTACAGCGTATCCAAAATATCAACCCATCTAGCGGGGTTGAAGGCGTTCCTAACGTCGAGTATCACTAGTAGGACGATCCGTCGCTTGGTGCGGCTACGTGCCTCTGCTTTTTGGACCACGCTCACCACGTCTGTAATCGCATCAATAGTGGAGCGTCCTGCTCTAAAGCTGTACTGCCGAGGTGATAGGTCTCCAGTATTAATAATTGTATCAGTGAGTCTTCCCTTGATGAGTTTCTCTAGCACTCTTCTGTTTCCTGCGAATCATCCTTCTGTCTCCTGCAAATTACCTTGTAGCGAAGCGCCTCCAGTGAGCACCTCGGTGAACCTCTCGACGTTCATCCTTCCGATGTTCTAACCAATTGTAGACGGTCGAGAGTACTGACGTCGAGAGACAACATCAGTCCTCTAATACTATCCAAGTATGTTTCCTCCACACTAAGGACTCCGAGCCGAATGTTGCGTCTGGTATGGTTCCTTTGTGGCTAATACGGCGGGAATTCGGCGCATTTCTGGTGTTAAGCATGACGAGCGCCGTCCTGGTCGCCATTCCTAGGACTCATTTTCCCTGCGGATCTGTTTGTGATATTCTCCATTCAATTGCTTTAGCGTTGGAGTCTCCCGAACAAGCACGTTGCCGTCTGCGTTCGAGACAGCACCCGCCGAAGCATAAAGCTTGGTTTGGAAAGATGATATCGGCTCGTTCACCGTTAGGCACATAATGAAGAAGGCTCTTCATTTTTAGAACGTTCTGGCATTCACACAATTTTTTTGCCATGCCTAAACACCGCAGGCATCTCAGTCTGGACAAGACTGTTTGCTTACTTTCATTTTTCCTCCGTCTCCACGGTCATTGTACTCATCAACGTTTTTATCATCGTTAATACCGCTCCCGATGTGCTATGAACATCGTGGATGCAGCCGCTGGTTGCGTCATTGTTGTTATTTTTGCTTTTTTTTTTAAATTTTTGATCTGTTTTCAGGGTTTTATTTAATTACAGAATTCTATATACAAGTTAGAAAAATCCAAATACTCGTATAATATAGGAAAAGAAAAATTTATGAAAGAAATAACACATATCCAAACAAAACAAGAAAAATTTTCAAATCGTCAGCATATATAAATGAAGAGAATTTGAATAACGATGGAAGTTCATTGATAAAAACAAGGAATAATAATGGGCCTAGAATGGACCTTTGAGGCACTGCAAAATCCGGCGAGAAAGGAGAAGAACTCTGGGAACCCACAGTGATTACGCAATTACGGTTAACAATGTACGAGTGGAATCATTGAGAAATAGAGGAGCCCACACCAATATTACCTAATTTTTTAATAAGTGTTAGATGATGCACTGAATCGAAAGCCTTAGAAACATCTATATAAATAACGTCTGATGGTAGATCGGATGGTAGGTCTTGAAAAACTGGCTTCATTCTGAAGCCAGTTGTAGAGCTTGACTCCATTTGGGTTGGTGGTGACATCGAGGAATTGGGGATGTCTGGCATTTAAGTCACCTCCAAGAATAATCTGGAGTTTTTTGTTTGAGGATGTGCACCTCATGAATAACACTAGCTGTTGAAGATCAGTGGGGTCTAGTTCTTGGTTTGGGCAATAGATGGCTGCACAAACAAAAATACAGTTTTTAGTTTCGAAAGAGATGATAGTGTTCTCAATAGTTGAGAGAGGGGAGGGGAGAAACAATTGACAAGACTGTACGGAATTGTGGACGAGAATACCCAGAGGAGTCAGGATGGTCTGATCGGTGCAGATGGAAGTTCTTGAATGAGGGAGAGTGAAAGGGTACAAGTTTTGTTTCAGACAAGAATACAATATTTGGCCTGTGTTGGTCCAGGAAAGATTGAAGCTCATACCGCTTTCTACTGCTCACAATCGAACTCACGTTCAACTAGATGAACCTAAATTCCACTGGGACCAGAAAGAAGCTGAAGAAGAAGCAGTCTTTTATGGTCTTCGTTTTTCAGTGCCCACAGCTCGTTTAGTTTCGTGGTCAAAATAGGAAAACTCACCCCTTAGAGTGAATTGACTTCCTTTTCGATGAAACAAGGAGGTGCATTGGACTGTTGGGGGAGCGGCTTTTGCAAGAGGCTTACAAAGGTGACTCCATCACTCCTCTTCATGGCAGATGCTCGAGGGGGAGAAATTTTAGTAGTAGGGGTAGGTTTGAGTGCCTGTTTGGTGCGGGCTTGTTTGAAGGTTGTACAGTTGCGATAGCACAAAATGCTTTAACTTACGAACTAAATGTCCGATTGCTGTCAAATTTACATACGTATCGTTTGAAGGTTAGTAGAGTGCTGTAGAAAGAAGTGGGCCACGTTTTTATTTTTGGTTGTAAAATGGTGAAAAAGGAAAATTTTTTCTCGATTTTTTTTTTTTTTAATCGCAAGGATATTCCAAAACGCAACTTCTCATCATAGCAGATGCTTGCAATTAAGTTTTGAAGTATTTCTCTTTTTAAATGGAAAAAAGTATATTTTCCTTGTTTTCCGAAAGTGTAGGGAGAAGTGGGCCACCCAAATTTTTATCTGAAAAAATGCTGCTAAATGCTACAAATTCTTGTCCTGAGGGTTTTCAAAAGCGCTAATTACGAATCCATTGACAAATATGCAAAATTCAAAATAGTTTACACGATGTGTGGGTTAAAAATTGGAAAAACAGTGACTTCAGTAAAAACGTTTATTTAATGTCTGGAAAAAAGGAGTAATAAAGTTGGAATGACCAAGGCGTTGCAAAAAATAAACATTTTGCAGTGTTCAAGCACAGATTTTAGGTGCAATTGGCGCACGTAAAGTTGGTGCAGTTGGTCATATCGACGCACTTTAAGTGGAAGGGTCTATCGCAGTTATCGCACTTGATGGAGTTTTTTCTTGTCAACTTTGCTGGCATTAATTTATTGCAAACCATGCAAAAATCAATGCCTCCATCTGAAGATGCCGAAGACTTTCTTTTTTTGCCTTTTTTCACAGCTGATTGTGAAGAATTGGCCTTTTTGAAAACTTTCGTTGGTATTTGCGATTTTTGACGCCATACAGCTTCTTCCGTGACTTCTCTATTTTCAGAGGATGTAATGATGCTGCTCCTCAGTGGTTTGCGGCCACGATTGGATTTTTGTTTCGGAGTGGCATAATTAAGCGGTCCAATATACTTTCTCGGCGAAATTCTTAGCGTGTTTCTCTGTACAGTGCGAGAGTAGGTTTATAACCTCCAAATGCTTCCAAAAAGTGAACTCGCGTCAAAATACGATAAATAATGTGCGCAGTTTGACATAGATGTCACTATTCTTACAGTTATTCGGGTGGCCCACTCCAACCTGTGGCCCACTTCTGTCTACAGCGCTCTACTAATAAAAAATCATATAAAAAAATTCTAGCAATGCCATCTATGTGTCATCCGACTGGCTCATTGAATGGACTAGTATAATCCACAGCCTTTGCATACCATTTGTAATGATCAGGGATGGGATGAATAACTGAAATCAACACTGTAAGGGAAAATAATTAAATTTGAAGTATTTTTAAGCAAAATTTGAATCTCGCAACACCTTTGAAAACTAAGATAAGTATCGTCGTTTAATATGTTATTTGCAGTCAATATTTAACAATGATTCAATTCATAGAACTAGAAAATAGCTGAACATATTCATGTTAGCTTGTGCCATTTTTTCACCGGTTTTATTTTAACGAAATGCCATTTATTTCATTGTTAGCGTATAGAAATTGACAAAGCATCTTTAGTGGTTTAATTATATTATGTACAATTATTTGCTATTGTATGACTCACTTTTTTGGGGTAAATTCTTTTGCTTTCTTTTTGCAGGAGTTACTATTCTTCTATCATTAACAGTTTTCCTTAATCTTGTTGCTGAATCAATGCCGACAACGTCGGATGCTGTTCCTCTTATAGGTACAAAAGATACGGATACTAATAGATCATATATAGAGCTAATAGATAAATTGAAAACAAACAAAAAAGCAAAAGAAAAAAGTCAAATAAAGTAAATTAGAAATGAGGAACAAAAAGAAAAAGCTGAGCAACAGTTGAAACAAGGATTCAGAAATTCATGAAAACATCTATGATTAGCGATCATTGAATGTAGTTGCGAGTACATTGAAAGAAAACGATTTTCATTTTTTTCGGATTTTCGCTTCTTTTGATCGACGATGAAATAAAAATTATTACTTTGAATATTTGGTTAAGTTTTGATTATTTTCAGAATGGAAATTCATTTATTGTGTTTGATCTATTTGAGTCCAATTATATTTCATTGCCTTGTTTTCAGCTTGACGTCAAAATCCAGCATAAAATTTAGATTATTTCTATTTTATTTTTTTTCATTCAGTTGATCCAAAGATAAAACAAAATAATGCGATGTTCAATGGAAAATAGATGTTGATTTTTCCGTGTTAGTGGATTTTTTGAAAGCATATTCCGTTCAGCAAGTTGTCGTGAAAATGTGTTGTTAGATGAAATAATTTGAATTGAAAAGCGCGTTTTCTTGTAAATTATTTTTTTAATATGTTTTTATTTGTTCTTAGAAGTTCACGGAGAGTGAAAAGATTTAAATGAATATATGTTTATATATTATCTTGTCGCCCGAGTAACCCAAGTAGGAAAAAAATTATTAAAATTCGCCGAAAGACTGTATTATACTATATATTGTTTGTGTATAGAAGAAAATGAACTATTTCAATTTTTTATGCAACTGATTTGTCGATTTGATACTTGGTTTTACGAGGAAACAACTCATCACTAAGTCATACCAATATATCAATTTGTTTCATTAGTTCTTAGTTTTTAATTAAGGTATTGCTCAACGGTATTCGATTCTTAGTAACTCACTTCATGTTGCGAATTTCAAGGATTAGTAGAACGTTACGTACATCTTAAAACAAATAATTAGTAGAAAGTGAGTGCAAATGCGCCGTTGAGTAAATTTTTTTAATAGGATATTTAAAAGTATCCCTCGTGCAAAATGATTGATTGAAAAATTAATATATGCACATTTATCGCGCACATTTAAATTTCATGAACGAACAAAATTACGCCATTTTCATTCTGCGACAGTTGTTTTTACATGCATTTAACCATGAATCCTATCTTTTGTACCTTTGAAAGCACCAAAATCATCAACCCCATAACCCTTGCATAAGAAATAACCTACAACATAATCGACGTGTGTAAATAGCAGCGAGTGTAAGAATAATTATACATTCGTTAGTGCTAAATTATATCAGTTAGGTAAATTTTTCTTAACAAATTACTTTTCGCTGACTTACTCTATCATATATACGTTTCCATACATATTTTCGAAAATGAAAATTTCTTAACATCGAGAAATTTAACACAGTATAAACAATAAATTAACAAAAATCCGAAAAAAAAAAATAACAAATTGCTGGCAAGAATAAAACTCTTAGAAACTTTATGTTTTCAAATATTCTTTTATTTCAGGAGTAACAATTCTTCTATCGCTCACAGTGTTTCTCAACCTCGTAGCTGAAACATTGCCCCAAGTATCTGATGCAATCCCCTTGTTAGGTAGAGAGATTGCTTACCTAAATAAATTTTAACAAAACCAGTAAAATTGTTTAAGAAAATAAGAGTTCCGAAGCTTTTTTGCAAGACATACAAGAGATAAAAAGGAATTGAATTACACATTTAATTTCCAACAAACAAATCATACATTCCGTTAATTTTCCGTTGAATTACATTTACATCTAAATATTTGATTTTTAGTTTGTGAAATTTTTGGTAATGCTTCCTCCGTTCTTGAGTTGTCTTTTATCTCAGTCAATTTTTTTGTTTTATGTGGAGTTATTAATTTGATTGCGTTGTTTCTCTGTATCACTGAAGAAAATGAACGAACAACAAAAGAGAATTTACAACGTTTTTAGAAGAAATGTTCATTATTGTTTTTTTTACTGTTTCATTTTTTTAATGAATTTTGGTGGCTCTTTCTATATGGTATAAAATGTTCCACAAAATAATTGTTATTGATATTATTCATGTCTGACAATATTCTTCTTTATGTGTACATATATATTTGCTGATTTCTTCTTGTACTTTCCGTATTGAGTTAAGCAATTCAAAATATTCATGTTTTTCTTCTCGCTAAATTCTTTCAAAATTGAACTGGGGGTATTAGCAACGCTTCAAATTTTTGTATGGTGTTTCTATATTTTTCAGTTTTTATCATTTAAAATACCACTTAATAAAATCACCTGAACTTTGACCCATTTTGGAATGAAATTAAGCCAAGAGTAGTATTTTTTGCGACATCATTTTAAATTGTCCAAAGCACTAACGCTGATGGTGCTCAGAATTGTGAATATTGTAATCGTACGATTAATATTTTATAAGAAGCAGTTTGAATCGTAGATGATCAAAATTAAAACGAAAAAAGGTCCTTTTAGCTATGTTGAAAAATTTTTAGTTGATACCTTCATAGTTGATTGCTGACAAAATATTTGATTTTGTTGTTAGTTGCTCCTGTCTTTGGCAACGATATCCTTCACAATAACGATTTCATATTGGGATCAACTTAACCACCATTAGACCCTTCCCACGCGCACTGCTTAGATGTTGAAGTAGCAAAGTGAAAAAAATAGTGGATAGAGTCCATAGAGTACAAAATGGGTCTAAAAAAGGGGCGATTTTAGCTTGTAACTTGAATTTATGTGTATTTTCCGTTGTTATTTCATATATGTATTCACATCAGCCTTTTCATGTTATTGTTATCATAATAAGATATTAATGAAAGATAAACAGATGCAGATGAAATGACTTTTATCGAGAAAAATAATAAGAAACACAATTTTTTATTGACTTGGTGTGTCTCTTTTATTTTAAATCTGAAGAACGCCACACGAATAATAAACCAAGCCATTCACTAGTTCTAGAAGAAGTTGCTTTGTTTATTTCTTCGATGTATTCCTTGACACTATAAATATACTATATATGCATACACTTCTAGTGATTTTCGTATTTGAACCCGCCTGTCTTTTAAATATATTGTAAATCCACAGTGTAATTATGTAACTGAATGCAAGCGACAAGCAAAGAAGTAATATCTTACATCAAACATTTAAATATACTTATCACAGTATTAACCAAATGATTATTACATTAATATTTAGAAAGTAAAACAGATACTCAGGCTATTTTTTCAAGTTCGTTGTCCTACATTTTTTTGTATAAAAAATATAATTGTTGAAATTATCATTTATCATTTACAAAGCATTTCTATCTTAGAAATAATTTTGTTGCTATGCAAAATAGAGAAAATATGTTTGAAATATGAAATCGTGCGATTACTTAATATAAGTGTGAAATTCCGAAGTATTATCTTTTTTGATATTCCACAAATATCGGTGATGTGGTTAGTTTATTACAAAATAAGACAATACTCATTTAAAAATGGGAAAAGTTCAAATTGATTCTAATTAAAAATGCTAAAATATACCGCATGTGCCTGATGCCAGTGTAAATAAAAGTTCAGAACGTATTGATAATTGATTTTAATTCAAATTCCACCATTACGTAGAAGCGTTGCCATCTTACTCAGGCCCATAAGGAAATCAATTAACGTACCTGACGTCACTTCCCGTATCAGAAACAGCTGATCAGTAGCTACTTTTGAGATTGTCAAATATGATATTTCTCAGATGAAATTTAGCCGAAATGATACAAACGGGATCGAAATACATATATTTGCGCGCTAATGTCTTCGACGTCTCATATTTAAAATAAATCGTTGACATAGTACTGATAAAATTTCAAACTACAGTCATATGTACTGTCAAAAATCTTTAAAAAATTTGTTTGATGCAAACAGGACTAGATGGCGCTGATTAGAGTACTCGAAGAGGTTAGTTCGTGACGTGACGCGGTGTTTCCGTTTTTGGGCCTGAGTAAGAAGGCAACGGTAGAAGGCAAAATTAAGTTACATCTACTAACTTATCTCAAGCCACTTCTGTACTATCACTTTTTCTTAAAAGTCATTTCTGTCATGTTCCACATATGGCATCGTATTCAGCCAGTTATTCCGCGAACTATATTTACACTGGTTGTTTGGTGACATAAAACAAATTATTACCTAAAAATGAGATTAAAAGAAGAATAATTAATATGCCACATTTTCCGTTATATCAGTGAAAACATGCTACTTTTGTAATTTTTTCTGAAGTGTAACTTTACTTTTTCGACATTTATACATCCAATAAATTTATTGATTGTCTAAAAAACAATTTCAGCAAGTAAAACGCATACTTTACAGCATTTAATGAACTATACTTCACATTAAACATTTATTTTTTAATAATCGGGATAACTTACAAATTTCATTTGGTCTCACAAAACACATGGCACTTATTTTTCTCCCGAGGCAAAGAAAACATTCTTAGCGCGCAAAAAAAAAATCTCTCCATATCAATTGTTCTAAACTAATTTTCCACATTAATCAACCCCAAATACAGCTCCTTAAATTCTTCTTCTTGTTAAAAATCTATTAACTCCCCATTTTTCTATTCATCAGCAAGAGTAATCAAATTTTCGGATTAGATGCAATTTTGACAAACTTATAAAACAAAAGAATTAAAAAAAACAACCAAATTCATTGCTTACCATTGTTCAAAAGTAAAAACAGTGGTTGGGTTTTCTATCTTACAGGTGTTACAATACTACTGTCTCAAACAGTTTTTTCCTTATTGGTGGGTCATGTCATTACAAAGACGAGCGAAGCCATACCACTATTAGGTACTAATAGAAATTGTAACAAAACAACAAAAAAAAAATTATTGTCAAAAAAATTAGCAAAACTTAAAATCCATCTATCTTAAACTTAAACTGAAATGAGTATTTTCGAATTGAATGAACACTAAAGAACAAAACTATCGCTAAAATATTTTTTGTAAGAAAGTTTTCATACATACTATATTATATATAAATAGAGTTAATTAAGAACCACTTCAATTTTCACAGTTTGAAATGTTGGAATTACATCTTCACCATATTTCCTATCTTTCCTCTATTTTGCATACTGCATTATAATATATATAAATAGATTAAATAAAAACACATCAATGCATATAATACTATAAAATGCTTACACCTTTTCTGTTACACGAGTGTAAAAAATAATCCTCAGTTGGCAAACCCTCGAGATGCCACATCTAATCTAATCTACCCTCTATTTGCTTTTAGTAGGTAATGTGCTAAACAGTAAGTAATATTTGATCACATTTGATTGGATTCTAAACTGAAATAAAACAAAACAAAACATGACGCATGATTGAAATTAATCAAACCGATTTAAACAAAAAATTATGTAACCATAAAATTTTCTACATTATAAGGTATATATTTAGTTGAGTTCTGCAAATTATCTTTGGTTTTAAACTCAGCTGCTAACATTGATAATTATAGGGCAATGAATTTATGAAGCCAAAAAACCAACTGTTCATCTGGTTCCATCAATATGAAAAGAAATCACATCGGCCTCTATTTACTTTACTTTAAGGTAGAAATCAGCAGTATGAAACTGTCAATTTATTTGTTCAAACTCCATTTACTATACTCAAGGTTATTTAAAATGCAAAGAATTCAGATAAATCTGTAACAACCAAAGCCTGAACACACACTGTCTCGACTTTTTCAATCTGATCTTTATCAATTCTAACGGTTCTCCTATACGCTGCCAGATGCCGTTACTTGTCTACAATTTCCTTTTCATAACAACACTTCCTCCAAAAGAAAAATCAAATAAAAAAAAATTTTTCAACACTTTGTGGATGTAATCTTCGGCACACCAATTGTTGGGGCCCACTAAAATTTAACTAAGATGCAAAACCTGCAGATTTTTCAGATACGCACCGATATTTCCACATCTTAAGATAACACGAGGATACACCCCAGAAGCTTTGTTTGACGTAAAAGTACTGGAATCGCATGACAAATTCTAGTAGGAGCAATAATTCACAATAGAAGAAAAATGGCGGGAAAACATTCAAAATTTTAAAGAATACAATCTGTCTCAACACTCTCCCATCTGAGAACTTTCACATGAATTTACAAAGGTCTCATATAAATGAAATCAATACAAAATTTCACGTGCAAAATTTTAAAGGCAATTTGATTGGACGTCCCGTGATGTCACTCTCGGCATGTCACTGCTGCCCAATGACTTCGCTACTATATCAACTTCATTAGGTGGTAAATCATATTGCTCCCTTTCACAGATTCCTATTTCGAGGAGATAAATACGTGTTAGAGGCCGTAAAAGTTGTCCACAAGCTGTGTCGACACGCGCCAACCTGATAACTCCATCATGCCCTTTAATCAGTTCTGCAACGCATCCCAAAGACCAATTCAGTCGCTTTTTGTTGTCCTCGTCAACAAATACTATCTCCCCGACACAAGCTTTGGAAGACCTTCTCGCAGTAAACGACCACTACAAATTCTCCAGATATTTCCTTCAGAATTTCTTTCGCCACTGGTCAACTAAACGTTGCAGGTAGTGATATCGTTTATTCAATGTTGATTGATCCAACATGCCACATTCGGACAAACCTTCAGCTGCATCTTGACCCAAAAATGTAGCAGTGGTAAGGGTCATCAAGTCCACAGTATCACAAGGTATGTACGTCAGTGGTCTCGAATTGATAGTCACCTCACGTTCACACCATACTGTAGCAAGGTCTTCATAACAAACGTTCGACGCAACAGTCCCTTGACCAGTCCCACCATTCGCTCAAAAAATCCTCCCCGCTAAGGGCTCGATCCCGTCAATTAACCCCACTCTGCTGACTGTCTCATAATCGATTCTCGAAAACGTATTCGCTGCACCAACAAAACTAGTCCAAAAAGTACCCGACTTGAGAAAGAGAACAGAAAAAAATTGCGAAAATGTTTTTTTTATTTTTCAACATATTCTCCTTTCAGCTCGATACACTTTTCTCAACGATGTTCAATAGCTTCGATACCGGGTTTATTGTAGGTACCGTCAAGCTCCTCAAAATAGCTACTAACCGCACACTCTACCTTTTCATTGCTGGCAAATCTTTTGCCACCGAGCCATTTTTTTAAATTCGGAAAAAAAAATAATCGGAGGGAGCCAGATCTGGCGAACAGGGTGCGTGAGGAAGCAATTCGAACTTCAACTCATTGATTTTAGCCATCGCAATGACGCACGTGTAGACTGGTGCGTTGTCGTGATGGAACAACACTTTCTTTTTCGTCAGATGGGGCCGTTTTATATTGATTTCATCACTCAAACGCTGCAATAAGGCTGCATTATATAAATAAATATTATTCCACGCCACGACCTTGCCAGCTGACTGAACGTTGCTTTCTTTGGAGCCGGTTCTCCCTTTACAGACTGCTTTGACTGCTCCTTGGTGTAAAATGATAGACCCATGTGTCGTCCATCATTATGAATCGATGCAAAAGCTCGGCTTTATTGCTGCGAAACATCGTCAAACACTCGATGGAAACATCCTCACGTTGCTGTTTGTGCTCCATTGTGAGCAAACGTGGCACCCATCCTGCGCACAGCTTTCTCATGTCCAAATTTTCAATCAAAATGCGATGCACAGCACTTTTTGAAATGCCTGCCATGTCTGCTATCTCGCGCACTTTTAGTCGACGGTCAGCCAATACCACTTTGTTGATTTTCTTCACATTTTCTGACTTAGTGACCTCACTTGGTCGACCACTGCGGTGTTCATCTTGGCAGCTTGTACGTCCTCGCTTAAACTCAGCTATCCAATATTTGACCACTGTAACTGAAGAAGCAGACTTCTCTAGAGCGGTTGGACTTAGACCTTTCAAATGAAAATATTGTATCACATAACGATGCCCGATTTTTTCCATATTTACGAATTCACTGAGAGCGTTCACTTTGCATGTCTGTAAAAAAAATACTAATAAACGTACCGCTATGAATTTTCCACATTAAGTTGTTGAAAGGTGGTATTGTCAATCGCAGTAATCGTTTTTTAAAACTACCAGTATTCATAAGTCAGGTCGGGTACATTTGGGCTTACCCTCGTACACTATTTTGGAACGGCCTCGTCTTGCAACAAATCGCCGAAAGGCTTGCAAAAAGTTGGCAGTAGACAGTGACATCACCAGTTCAAGTTGTACTGCACGATACATTGCACATGTGAACAGACATACCCAGACTTTTTTCCCGTTTCTTAAATAGAAGGACCTCATAAAGTCCATACCGATCACTTCAAATGCGTAAGCACCTCGAACACAATCCTCGGATAAACACGGTGCATCAGCATTCATTCGTTGCATACCGTGTTTCTTCTAAATCACACAAAGACTTACCACTAACCGCACTGTCCTTCTACCACCTATTATTCAATATTACTCTCTTGGGAAACTTAACACCGTGTTTACATGACGATCGCATATAAGTCGTGACGCCACTTCATGGTTCTTGGGCAATATAATGGGTAAACCGAAGTCCTTTCTGTCCATCCCATCACTCAATCAACTTTCAAGTCGTATTACCCCAAACGTATCGTCACTAGAGTGTGAAAGATCCAACTGCGTGTCTCTCTTACCCAAAAAATTTTGTCACTGCACAAGCTTCCATACGAGTAATTCCGTGCACCTGAATTCATCTTCGCTAAGTTCACCCGTCTTTTCCTTAGATGTATTTTGTACGTCAAATACGAACTTATAAATCCAAGCCAACATTCTAATAGTCTTTACATACTTTGAAAAATACCCTAAGTGCCAAAAGTCCATACTATCTTGCACTAAAGTCACCACAGTTTCCTTACGAAGGTCTCAGTTGGTTTCCTCCTCGTCGGACTGTAGTGTTTCTGAAGGCCATGTAGCCTCTTCACTGTATAACCATAATGGGCCCTCGCAACATCTGGACTTGAGTAGTATTTTGGGTGTACCACCATGAGACAGCAAATCCGAAAGCTCATAACACCAGGAACATGCCACTATGCCACTATAGGATTAAGATCATGAATATCTTTCACGCCTTAACCGACAAATACAGCCCATGACTCTCATTATTGTATCTAAGGTATCACCATTTACGAACAACTCCAGACAAAACACACAGTCCGACGTGACAAGTCCTTTTCAATCTGCTAGTATAGCCTTGACCCTATCATGGCTGCAAACAACTTTAACCGGGAAATTGTCAGAGTCGGTTTGTTCTTCTTCTTTACAGGTGCAAATCTAGACTTAACTATAATTAACCTTAAGGTGACATCTGTACCTCTGACGACTCTCAAGAACACCACTGCTGCATAGGCATCCCCACTTACATCACTAAACGTATGCAAACTAAGTTGAGCTTCCAGAACACGGTCTGGTTTCACCCATCTCGGCTTTTCTACACGTGGCAGTAGAGCTATCTTTCTAGTCCATTTTCTAAAGACTATTTCTATCTCTGTACCAACCGGCTCGTACCATTTAAGACCCAACTTCCAAGTGGTTCATAGGAGTATTTTACAACTAACGAAAACAAGCGAAGTGAATGCTTTTTCTTCTTCTTCTAGTGCTTCTTCTGCACCTTCACTTCCTGTAAAAAGCACCTCCAACTGTCTCAGTTAATCGACCGCGTCCTCCAATTTCGAAACTCGAATAGCGATAAACTGGCTTCACCAATCGACTCAGACCAGCGTTTCTTCGGTTTCCCCACTGGTCTCTGCCCTTCAGTTCTCCAGTTCCAGTTTCGTCCATACGATTCACGTGGCCAGCCCGTTGAAGCTTCCATTATCTTACAATCGTTGAGACCTCAAGCAGTTCCACCATTAGTCCCCGTCTAGCTTTGATGTTGTCAGCAAAGTTATCACTTGGCTCGACTTGTATAGTAACGTACCTTTTGTATCGACAGATAGCTTCTTTATGACGTATCCCAAACCCATCTCTCTGGTTTAGTCCAAAATTATGTTTTTTTTTTGTAGTGAAGAGGCGAATACCATTTACGCACTGAGTCAGGGGCTGCCATGCTCACAAGCGATTGAACTATCAACTAAACATATCCCCTATCAACCCGAGAACCCAGCCTGGAACCGGTTGACACATTACACCGAGCCAGGTCACATTTTGTAACGCCGTGAGGCGCCTTCACGCTGAGGGATCCTTCCTCTAGCGGGAGGAGGGAAAGAAGAGGAGTTCCCAGACAATCGATCCCTCAGCCCGGATGTCACTGGCTACTGTGAATCTCTTTTATCTTTTAGGATTGCCCGAATAGAATGTCCTACGTGGTTCCATTTGCCAACCGGTCCAAGCGTCACCATGACTATGCTATCCAGGGTAAACTCTCCCATCTTCCTGTGGAGGTCCCATCGCAGCCTGTCCTATTTCTTGCGCACAAAAAATGTGTGATAGGCATCATTTTCCTCTTCTGGGAAAAACAGATAATCGGGGGACCGTGACTTACCAATCTTGTGCAAGTAAAACTGAAAACACCCATGCATGCTCAAAAGCTGAGTCAGGTAGAAGTCAGCCTTACCATGCCTTCAATTTAGCCACGGTCTCAGATCCAATATGAGGCGCGTAGCCCACCTTCCCTTCGTGCAATTCACCCAATCATCTCCCTGTCATCCTTGTGCAATTGACCCAAGACTGCTGCCAATCGTTGAGCGAACGCTGTCTCCCCTCGTGGATAACCAGCTCTCTCTTGCATCCTCGTTTCGGCGCAGGTAAATAGCGCGGTGCTCTCTAGCAAGTTATCTCGCCTGCAATAACTCTCACCGCTGAATCAGAGACTGTCGGATATGAAAATGCAATCCTCAGTGCTCCTCTTCTCTGTACCTGTGCCAAGCGTTTTCTGTATTTTTCTTTACTGAGAGCATCACTCAATATTTCCGCTCCTTACAGTAGCACTGACCCTACAGCACTTATCAAGAACATTTTCTTACTGTATTGGGTCCCCCTTCGTTGGCCATAAGTCGACCCAGAGCCGATACGCCCCAAGCAGCCTTCTCAGCCGTTGCCTTTGTTTGCTCAGAAAAACTGATTTTTGAGTCGATCAGTACCCCAAATACTTCTCTGCTGGCTTCAGTTCGATTAGTATGTCTGCAATACTGATCATCCTTACTCTAGGGATTCTCTTTTTTGTCAAGATGACCACTTCGGTTTTCTCCAGTGCTAAACTGAGCCCGCGAGCAGTCAACCAGTCTCTCACTCGGTGTATTAGCATACCTAGCCTAAGTTGCGCTTGTTCAACGGTGCATCCAGTGACAAGAGCCGCAATATCATTCACAAAGCCGATCAAGAGTGATTCATCTGGCATCTTCAGTCTGAGTAGCCTGTCGTAAAACATGTTCCACAGGCCTGGACCAAGGATAGATTCCTGAGCAACAGTCGATGTAACGTCCATCCTTTGTTGACCCTATGTCGTGTCGTAAAGCAGGCCCCATCAGATATTCTAGAACTTGACAATGGTTTTCTAACATATCCAGAATATCCACCCATCTAGCGAAGTTGAAGGCATTCCTGACGTCGAGTGCCACCAACAGGACGATCCATCGTTTGGTGTGGCTATTTGCTTCTGCGTTTAGGACCGCGCTCACCACCTCTGCAATCACATCGATGGTGGAGTGTCCTGCTCTAAAATTGTACTGCCGAAGTGATAGGTCCCCAGCAGCTCGAATCACGCCAATGAATCTTCTCTTGATGAGTTTTCTAGCACTTTCCCAGTAGTGTCTAGCATTCATAATGGACGGTATACAAACGATGATCCAGGATTTCCCTTCCCGTTGCTGATCAGCACGAGCCTCGCCACCTTCTATCGTACTGGTAAATCCCCGACCCGTAGGCAATCGTCAAATGTTCTTAGTAGCAAGTCAAGACAATCTTGATAGACCAACACCTCAGCTGGAATACTATCCGGGCTAGGGGCCTTCCTTGCTTTCAATGATTGGACTGCCTCTTTCAGTTTCGGTTGTGTGAAGAGTGAACCTCGATTGCTGTTTCATTGTGAGCAGTGTCAACATGGATGGTATGGGCGGGGAAGAGTACCCGCGCTATCTTGTCCATCTTTTTCGCTTCACAAATGCAAGGCGTCCATAGGGCGCTAAGCTTCCGCATAAATTACTTGTAGAGAAAGCTCATATTGTCCACTAGATATTGCCAGCAGTGAGCCCTGCTGTTGTTAATCAATTTGCGAAGGTATTTCCTAGCCGACTTAAATGCTGCTACCCGGTTGCATGTCTCGTCATGGTCCCGTTCCTGTTGAGCCTCGCGCCGAAGCTTGTGACACTCTCTTCGCTTTTCAGCGATTTTAGGCGATCACCACTAGACTGAGGGGTTGCCGTGCTGGGGTTTTCGACGGGGCATAAAAGCACTGCAAGCAGTCATGATGATGCTCATAGTTGAGTTCACCACGTCTTGAGCTGCCAGTTCTTCTGTCCCCTGAGAATCACCCTGCAGCGGAGCGCCTGCCGTGAGCATCTCGATGAATCTCTTGACGTCCATCCTTCCGATGCTCCACCCAATTGTAGAAGATCGCGAACACGGAAGTTGGGGGACACCATCATGGATCTCCAACAGAATGTACTGATAATCACTGTTTGAGTAGTCCTCTAGTACTCTCCAATTGTGTATTCTCCGTACTAAAGACTCCAAGGTGAATGTCGCCTCCAGTATGGTTCCTTTGCAGCCAATATGGTGGAAAGTTGGCGTATTTTCAGTGTTTAGTACAACGACCGCCGTCCTGGCCGCCATTTCTAGGATTCATTTTCCCCGCGAATCAGTTATAGGCATGCCCCCTTCAGCGTTGAAGTCTCCCACCACGAGCACGTTGTGTTAGGGACAGTGCCTTCCAAAGCATTAAGCTTGGCTTGGAAAGATGATATCGGTCCGGTCGGCGTTAGGTACATACTAAAGAAATTGGTCCTTGAGTACTAAGCCCACACCAAACCATCCCCCCGTTCCCAGCCCTTTGCCTAGAAATCACAGTTCTGAACCAAAATGGTGGCAGTACCATTTTCGTCAGGGTACCATAATGCGCAGCTTTTATCGTAGTGTTGCTCATTCAGCAGCAAAAAGTCGGCTTTCATGTCGCTCGTAAACTGCTCAAGCAGATTTTGGGTGGTTGAACTGTGGTGTAAGTTTAGCTGCAGGATGCGGGTCACCGAAGTTCCAATTTTGCCTTGGCTAGGGCTTCCTAGAAAACCCGACATTTCCCTGATTCCAGGACATGCTCAAGATCCGGCCTTGGATCAGCGTCCTTGCAAAGGATACAGTGTGCCTCCTTTGTACATTCTTTTCTTTTATGTCCCATTTCACCACATTTGTAACTTAGGGAACTTCTGTTGGGTCCTTTAGGTTGTTGTGCGGTATGACCGTAGCCAAATATTGAAGAGGTGCTGCTCTTCGCCGTATCCTACAGGCAACCTACCCTATTCTTATTTTTCCCTTATTCAGAAATTGTTCGGCGTCCAGTTCGGTCAAGTTAATGATAGCCTACATTGTCCCCTATGGTTTTCTGATGTCAGCCTCGCGTTGATCTTGTCCATCATAGAGAGCTCTCTTTTGATGTCTTCATCGAGGTTTTTTCTCTCCTGTTTTGCATCAGGTCTTTTTTTATTGTAAGGCGTCTATACGAATTTTATTTTCCGGCATTTTTTAAAGGAGTTTCTTTGCGACTTTCTTCGCTTTTTTGTCAACCCTGTCTGGAACCCCTGGTCTGACAATTTACGCCTATCAAGTGTCTCTTCCTTCCTTCTTTCATCCCGATCTTCTTCGATTGGGCTAGACGCTATTCTTTTGTTGGAATGGAATTGGAATGGAAGCAAGAGAGAGAGAGCATGCCAGCACGTTACATGTGGCAACTTGCTTGGTTGTTACCCGATTCGTGGTTGCGTGCGTTCAATAATTCGAAAATACAACACTTCGAATTCTCACTTCCCCACTCCCCACTTTTGAATATTGTATTTGATCTCATGTCTTGAATATTTCCTGGATTGTAAATAGGTACGTTTAATTTATACTAACTGGCCTGGTAAAAGGTTCTTAACAGCAATTGGGTCGCTCAGTGATCTGGCATTACAGGATCCAATGCCATATTCCTTTTTTCGGTTTTGAGGTAATTGCTTCCTAGGCTTTATTGCAGGTTTCAAAACAATGTAAAGATTTCCAGGGGCAGGGAGTAAGCCCATCGCCCAACCTCCAGCGGCATGTTTATTACTTTTGATTTCATTATCAGGCGCGGAAGACTCGCCTCCATGGTCTTATGTGAGCATTTGAAAAAAAGTAAAAGCTACAGCGACCACCACAAAGAAGGTGCAAGTAAGATTTGGTAGCAAAGCTGTAGATATATTTGCAGTTACTGGCATTTTTTGCAATATGTATCACCGAGACGGTGTTTTGTTATTTTTTGTTTAGTTAAGGGGAAACCTTGAAAAATTAGATATACAGCAGACAGAAAATCTTGTGGACCTGTCTAAATTATGTGAGATTTTCAACAGCACAAAAACCTAACCTGCCGACCACTGGAGACCTGAACTAGAAATACCGTTCGCATTACTTCCGCTCAGCAGTGCATGTCACCTTCAGGTGTCCACCAGCTTTCTTGACCATCTGTTATTGGGTTGAGAGTCCGCAAGACATCCTTTCTGTCGCTTTAGTTGTAGAACTGTTTGAGCGTACTGGGAAACTAGTAGCCAGTATTCCGCACTATTCATCGTTCTTTTGACAATCGTGTCTGATACGATGGCGCCAATGCAGTTGTTTGGTGCAACTCTTTGAACTATGAATCGCCTACAGTCGGAAATGTGTGTTCAGCATCACCTAATTTGTCTAGGCAGTAACGACAGAATAGATCTTTTATACTTTCCCCACTTGATCCAGATAATTACGAAAATACCTGTGGCCTGAGAGGAGCTAGCACAAGGAAAGATTTACTTCTCCGTGATCTCGGCTAATCTATGGTTTAATGTTTTTAATTAGCTTGGCCGTCCACTAGCCTTGAGCATAGTATACTCAACTAGTACCCACACCTTTCATTCACCCTGTGTTGCACACTTTTTGAATTTTCCCAGGGGCACGTCAGCTGATCCGGGGCATGACAGCTGATCCCATGTTTGGCGCGCTCAAGAAAGAAAGCAAAATGCAAATAAAATTTACGCATTTCAGAACATAGGAGTGCTGCCAGATCCTAACAAACAACTAAAAGATTGCATGGAACAAATTTGTTTTTCTGCTAAGTTATTGATTTTTTGAAATATGGTAGCCCTGAAATCTCTCATCGAAGCATATGTTTACATTCGCGCCAATCCTCGCGTCAGCATTTACCTACCTACCTGCTACCGAAGATTTATGGCTCGCTGTTCGGCTTGTGTTCAAATTTTCCGGAGGGTTGATGGAGTGTGGTTACTAGTTGAGTATACTATGGCCTTGAGTGCTCACACTCCAATCCTGCTCCCATATGATACGTGTGAACATACGAGCTGCAACCGCATCTCCTACCCGTCTAATCAGATAACTTTAAATGTTGATATTTTTCCATTCTAAATCTAGCAGTTCAATAGGGATAACATTCACAATTACCAGCCCCGCGTTCTCCGGTTCATATCGGAAGCACAAAATTTCATCACCAGTTACAATGTTGTAAAGGAAGTTCTCGTATTTTCTCGCCTCTTTAATGATGTCTTTCAAATGTTGAATTCTGAGCAATTTTTCGTCATCAGTTAACTTGTGCGGAACAAAACGTACACAGACCTTTCGTAAGCCCAAATGATCGGTTAAAATGCGATAAATCGATGTTTTGGAGATATTCAACTCCGATTTCATGAACTTCAACGATGATTTCGGCTCGTTTATGATAAATTCACGCACAATTTCGATGGAGTTTTCGGTGATCACTGATTTTGGGCGGCCCGTATGTTCATCGTTAGTCCATTGCAGGTTTCAAATTGGACCGCCCTGCTGTGATAAGTGATTACCTACCTATCACAGCATACAGGTATTTTGGTATGTGAAATCTTTGCTTGAGGGCGTTCAGTATGTCTCTCCACCTCAATGAGTTAAAGGCATTTTTAATATCCAGAGTAATCAGAACGACAATTGTCCTGGCCTGATGGTAAGCTTTTTCTGCTATTTTGATTGCGTTCATCACTTCGTAGAGTGCATTGATTGTTGAATTTACTTTTTGGAAACCATCACCTGCAGCCTTTACTGCAGTCGAAAGTCTTGCTCGCATATGATTTCAAACAGTTTTCCAGAAGTGTCCAGCATACAAAGTGGTCTGTGAGCTGACGGAGAACTCACATCGCCTTTGCTTTTAGGTATAAGTGCGAGTCAGGCCACTTTCCATCAAGCCAGGTATCTCGAAGTCGAAAAGCAGGCGTCAAATATTCGCAAAAAATGCTCTGGGGCGCTTTTGACAACAAGTTTATTTGCTTCTACCGGTATTTTCCTGTTCTACATTTTCGAAGTGGCATCCGCTGGTTCTTCTTCAGTGAATTCAGGGATATTGCACTCCAGTAGGATGTACGGTTCATCCCTCTTTTCTTCTGGGAATAGAGCATCAACAATGTGGCACAACTCGTAGGCTTCAAGTTCGCTGCTGGATTTTATACTGCTTAGCTGACGTGTTATAACCCTGTAGCCATCACTCCATGGGTCAGTATCGATTTCTTAGCATAGCGCTTGCCATTTTAGCGCCTGATTTTTCTTGCTCCCCCAAGAAAGCTTCTTTTCAGCTACAAGGTATTGCACAGCACGTATTGTTGTCTTGACCGCTCGTTGCGGTCTGCACCAAAGTAAGAGAGCATTTTGTACGAGAGCTGCAATTTCACCAGTCCACTAGTGAGCCAGCTTTGCCCACGAAACTCCCTTCGGAGGAGCATGGAAGCAGCAGATATTTGCCAGATGTATAGCATGCTGGCCTAAACCTGTTTCCATTTGATATATTTATAGATTCAGTAAGTTTTCAGTTATCCAGCTTGCTAACAATTCCAACCATAGGTTTTACATGGTCTATCCATTTCATTGGTTCTGCTTTTTTAGGTCGAAAGTTATAAAGTTATAATCGCTTGCAGTGTATATCTAGAATGGAGCACATGACCATCCTACCTTTCACAAATGTAGTGAGGTCTTCCGAACACATAGTCACGTCTATGATTGACTCACCAAAACATGATCTTTAATAAGTAGGAGTTGAAAGTTCATTGAGAATGATTAAGTTTAACCTGGCTTTTGTTTTTGCAAGGCATTCCCCGTTCAAGAGCCCTCATGTTAAAGTCGCCGCTTACCAATAATTTCCCAGGCATATCACGTAGCATATCTTCCAGTTTCTCCTGGAAAACACTTATTGGGTCATTTGGTGACAAGTAACAGCTGACAATTATAATATCCGTGATTCTTATCTACATAAATCCGTTACCGAAACCATTTTTGCGTACGCAGACTTGCGTGGGGCTAGCAACCCAGATAGCAGTACATCCAGTTAAGTCTGTGAAGACCCGAGACCGTTTACTACCATTTGATCGTGAATTACAGCCTGTTAAGTAATAGCGTGTCCAGCATAATTTTGAAATGTTTATTTAACAACAGTTTTTCACTTAACATATAGATACATTAAATACATTCTGAGGTAACGCGCTTTCAGTTTAACAGTGAGTCCAATCACCATCAGCATCAATGATTGCTTGGCATCCCTGAGGTATACTTTTCACTTAAATTTTTGGCGTATTCGAGGGGAAGCGCCTTCTAAATGAGTTGAATTTGGCGGGAGAGCTGCTTGAAAGTGTAAACACGTTTTCCACGGAGCTTCTGCTTGATGTAGGCCCAGACGTTTTCGATAGGATTTGCATCAGGCGATTGCGAAGGCCAATCAAGTGTCACAATTCATTTTTCCCGTTTCCATTCAGTACACAGCCGGCTCCGGTGTTCGGGATGATTATCAGTACCACACCATTTTACATTGTTTGCGCACAGATGGTCCCGAATGGCGACGTGTGATAACTCGAGACTTTTTTCTTCAATTTCGCTTGTCCTTGACGTAAAGACAAGCCATAATTGCGCAAAAACAAAGCCACGATTCGCTTTTCGTCCTTTTTGGTCATTGACGGTTTTTGACTCTCTAAATCGTTGAACCCACTTCTTGACAAACTATACAGACTTTTTAATGTATTTGACCGCCACTACATAGTTTATTTTTGGTCCTTTATGGTGTGTGCAAAGGAGCACGGCCTCGAAGCGCTTTGCGTAAATGGCACTCATCGCGATTTTAGTGTTTTCCCGACGGAAGATTGACTTAGACTGAAATTTTTCTTCAAAGCGCCAAAGACAGATGTTCTCACTACCGATCAGAAAAATTTGAAGTCGATATCACTTACCGATCGGAAGATATGCTGGACACGCTCTTGCTTAAGGGACTGTAGTCAACCTGGTTGAAATTAAATAACATTATTTGGTATCTGTTAAACTAAAACATAAGAATTACAAAATTTTACTATCATCAACTGCTAGTTTTTCATTCATCGTAACTCTAGTTTTATGAATATTTCTAACAGGTCAATATTTGCCCCTAAAATAATTCAGGAAAAAATTTCAACAACTTCCCCCTTATTAAATGATAACTTGATATTCATTGCACCCTTCATTTACCATTAAAACAAATGTATATAATAAATCCTTAATGATGCATATTGTAAAAATTTATTTTCTTATTCTATATTATTTATTTGCATATATTTTTCATATAGAAAACTCATATCAAAAATATTTACTTACCTCTCATCTGAAACACTTTCATCTAAAAAAAAGAGAAGAAAAAAGAAAAGCCTTAAAATATCAGAATAAATGACAATGATTCCATTTACAATAACTTCCTCTGTCCAAGTATCAAAGACGTGTATCGTAAATATTAAAACTAACTATAAAATAGAAAATCAAAATAAAATTGACTAAAAGCAATTTGAATGATAGTTTCTATACTATTTTAAAATTTGTTTCACTAATAACTCACTAGAGTGCAGTGAAACTGTTAAATGCTATGTAGCCAAAATATTATATTCTAATCTAAAGTCTAGGACTGTATTGAAACGTTAATCAAACTAAGGACGTTAAATAAGAATTAAATAGTTACCCTTGAAAACAATCTTAACGCTTTGATTAAAAGAATATGCTTTATTTGCTTTATATGGCTCAGTTGAAAGTATTTAATTGGCCTGGTTTGTTGCTATTAAAGCCCCTCAGTCCTTAAAAATAAAGTCAAAATGACTAATGATGATCACTAATTGCAATTTTTAACTTATAGTTCAGTTGTGTTTCCTTTTTATTTTCACTTTTGTTCAGATGATGATTTATATTCGTTTCGTTGTTATCAAAAAATAAATAAACCGCGCGATAATGATACGCCAGTCAAAAATAAGTGCATGTATGAAATGGTAGAATGATTTGAACTAAACTGTTGACAATGAATAAAATGAATTGAAAATCAAACAAATCAATAAACGATTTAGTATAGATGTGCTTTGATCCCCAAATTTGCGAAGAGTTTTGGTCATACTGCAATACTCTTGTTGTGGTACCGTTTTGTTTGCGCTCATAAGGAAAAGTTAAAAGTACAAATGAATGCATCGAATTTTCGTTGTTTCTTCAGTTGTTCATGATTTCCATAGACGATTCTCCTCAATTTGTGAGAGTTACTCGTATGATTTGTCTAGCCATTTCAATTGCAAGTGCTACTGCATTCTTATCCTTTTGTATGCCACGTGGTTATTTTCCTTCAGTACTACCTGTTCTAGATAGAATGATACGTAGAAAATGCTGCGCCAGATAAATTTTATTATTTTCTTACTCGTATGTACTTGTATTATATATTACAAAGAACAATTTAAATACCGAAAAAGTAAATAGCCAAGTCATAATCATAACCTGACCAATGGATAAATAAAACAAGAGAATAAATGTCTTGTACAGAATGCTCACTATAGCGTACGTTATAGATATTAAACCTAAATGATACAACCTTATTAAAAACCATCTATTAAATAAGATTATCTTTACTAAATAAAGTTCAAAGATAATAACATGATCTCAATATATCTTCTCTTGATATGGAATGTGTAATGTTGAATGCCTCCCAGTTTTGGATTTGGATGTCTGCCTCTTCTCGATGTATTGGTAAATGTGATTTATTTTCATTTTGGTTTATTATATTTCCTTTCATCTTCCTTTTCGTCCTTATCGTAATGAACTAAACATACTCGTACTCGTATAGTAAAGTCAGGCTTTCAGTTTTAAGTTAAAAGTACACATTTACAAATTAAAAACATTTCTTAAATAATAAACTTCTTATGCCGTTTGCAAATTTCCATTTTTCCCTATTATATTCAATTCTGAAGCAATGCATGAAGAAATAATCAAGCTAATTAACATTAAGCATAAAACAAAAACAAAACAAAAAAACAATCAATTGATTATTTCTAATGTAATAGACAACCGTTTGAAGTAAAAACGCCTTTCACCCATTCATAGTGGCAATTCTCACTTCATTATTTCTATCCCCACTAATTTCTTACAAATATGCATAATTCGCCTTCTTGGAAATGAAACAATGAAACGGCTTTGAAGCAAATGCGAAAATCACTTAAAACAAACCAAATTATTGTATGTTTAACTTAATCAACTGAAACAATTGAACTGTTCTCTTCTGCTAAAGCATATTGGTAGAAATTAACTACATTACTCGTAGACAGCATGTTTGAACCTCTGGCTAACCATCCATAACGGTCGGGCGCCAAACCAATGAAATAGTGCCGGAAATGCGTGGTCATGTAGCATGCGATATTGTCGATGTACTCGTATTCAAATATTTCATTGGTCCTGTCACGAACAATGCTAACATCAATTACTTACAAATTACCACATTAGAAACATTTAGTAGCGCTGTTTGATACGTACTAGCTGATGAAGTTTGAACGCATGTTTTAAGTTTCCTTCTTCGGTTCCTATTAGTAAATATTCTTTCAACAGTAACAGTACACCTTTCTTTCAAATTTGAACAATTACAATGAATTGTATCGTATTTATAATTACGAAAATAGTTTTATCATTTCAAGTTTGGTTTATACTTTATTCGAAACTATTAATCAAAAATTAGGACTATAGTTGAATAACAGTGTCGTAGTTTGCAAGGAGCATTTTCTAAAATATTTGTTTTCCGCCGCTCTCCGCACGGCACACACAACAGGTACATATTTCAATTGCATTATGTTCATGGTGGCCTCATCAGTCGTGCTGACTGTAGTTGTTTTAAATTATCATCATCGAACTGCCGATATTCACGAAATGCCGCCGTGGGTAGGTCCATCAGCCAGTCCTTAAAAGAATCTTTTGTCATTACATACATCCATACTTTTTATTCCAGATAAAATCTGTATTTTTGCAATGGCTTCCATGGATTCTAAGAATGGGGCGGCCGGGTAAAAAAATCACGAGAAAAACTATTTTATTGAGCAATCGAATGAAGGAGCTAGAATTAAAGGAGCGTTCATCGAAATCACTACTAGCCAATGTGCTGGATATTGACGATGACTTCCGTCATCCTATATCGGGATCTCAGACTGCCATAGGATCATCCGCGTAAGTATAAAAATTATGTAATTACTATATATGTTTTCAGAGTTTCGAATACGAACGCGAATACTCGTAGCTGAACTGCAAGATTATGCTTCCAAATGCTTTATATCTCATTAAGCTACGAGTACTTGGACACTTTGTAATAAAAAGTTAACTTTCCGATAACCATTTGATTTGATAGAATATGCGCATCCTTACTGTAATATTTCAAGGTTAAGATCTTTATTTGGTTATTTTTTCTAATTTTCACATATATAACATACATACAATTCATAAATAACTTAACCTAGCTGTTACTAATATCAGGTTTAGGAGAAATAAATACTGAGAGCTTTATTAATTAAGGTATTTGTTGTAAATCCGATATGACTTGATACAAATAGCTGCGCGATGCTCACGCTTTGCTTTGCCAGCTCCAACCGAGCTCTCATCTGAACCCGAGGGATAGTAGAAATAATATAAGTGTGGTGGCGCTGCATGCAAATACAAAGACACTTATGTCAAACAATTCGCAACATCCTCCCCCTTTTGTGAAAACAAATTTAATTTATTCTAAATCTTACAGGTTTTTTGACTTCACAACCACTTTTCGTGGCTACAAATTTCGATTGAACATTTTCCGTTAAAAGATTTATCTCGGGGGATTGTTTACATTTCATTTTATATTTATTAACGTCACAATTACGCGATTTTATAGCTTTAGCCTTTTGATTCAAAGATTCATTAACTTCTAGGTGCTCTTGTGCAATTTCGAGAGGGTAAATTCATTGTGTAGGACGTTTAAGCAAACTATTCTGCATTTTCACTATGGCAACTCTAATGTTACCGTCTTTACCAATGATTAAATCAACGATTCGAGCAAGTTTATGATTATCATCCCCAATTAAAACTACATCGCCGACATGTATTTTCCTCGTTTAGTTTTTAGAATTTTTCGAAATCAATTGTCCTAGATATTCCTTTCGAAATCTTTAACGAAGGGCGTCAAGGGTCTCCTGAATATGTTTGAATTTTTTATTAAGTTTTTCATGATAAAACATATCAATGTCGGGAGCACCAACATCCTGCATTTCCTGAAGGAAACACGAAGGAATGTGGCTTAAGATCATCAGTGTCTTCCAAGATATATGTCAGAGTCGAGGGTTTACAATAGCTTCTACATCACATAAAACGGTGTTTAGCGTCTCGGAAGACAGACTCGTTTTAACGAGGGTTTTGCGTAAAATTGATTTTAAAACTCCTATCAGCCGCTCCCACCAGCCGCCCCACCAGGGTTCCGAAAGAGGAGGATTTTATCCCAATCTAATGCTTCGAAGGAATTGTTTGCACTAGAAAAACTGGTCCCGTTATCTATGTAGACTGTGCTAGGCCTACTTCTCCTATCCATAAATCTGCTTATCCCTTTCAAAATGGCCTCAGTCGATAAGGATGATAATAGTTCTAAATGAACAGCCCGATAAACAGCACACGTGAACAAGCAGATCCAACCCTTCCCTCCCCCGCGGAAGAAAACAGGGCCAGCCAGATCGATATCGGTCACTTCAAAGACTTTCGCATCTCGGACATGATCCAAAGGCAAAGGTAAAGTTTCAATTGTAAATTTTTCGATTTTTGCTTTTTGCAAATGACACATATAGCCACAACCTGCTTTGTAACATTACGAAGTCTGATGATCCAAAATTTCTCGCGTATATTATTCATAATTATTTGCGTTCCTACATGGTCTAATTTTTCGTGGGTCTCTCATACTAGCAAATAGACTATTTCATGCTTCCCATCCATTATAATTGGACACAAAAAATTGATGTCATCCTTTCTATTAAGAATCCTAGTTCTAACAACTTTAAGCCCATCGGGATTTATCATGACTTTCAATGATGATAATTTATTTGAATTTTCAAAAATTTTGTCTCAGCAGTTCGAAGCTCTTTGAAAGTTATCCATAACTTTAAATCCCTAGGTGTACAAAGCTCAATCTTTGTAATTTTTCTGTGAGATTGCCAAAATTTATCAAAAAATCGTTGCATCAAAACTAAAAAACGAATGATTTTTGAGCAGCTCGAGAAAAATTTAGCTGCACTAAAGTTACTATCAGTGTTTATCATTTGTGTCAAAGTCGATCGTTTTATCTCAGCTGATATTTTTTCTTCGTTGACCTCACCCTGCTCTGATGGCCAAGTTGACTCATGCTCATATAAACATTGCGGACCAAGCCACCACCGAGACACTACTAACTGCTTTGAACTGCAGCCTCGCGAAGGGAGGTCTGCAGGATTCATTTTACCAGGAACTTATTTCCAAGAATTCTTTTCGCTCAAAAATCTTATTTTTTAGCGTGATTATGTACGAATGTTCCCCACTGCAGATCTCGATTAACCCACCCTAGTACTGTGCTCGGGTCGGACCAATACGTAATACGATTGATTTTACGCGTTAATGAGCTTTCAACCGAGCAAGTTAGTCATGCGGCAATAGATGCTGCCATTAGTTCCAACCATGGAATGGTGGCTCCTTTAGGCGCGATACGAGATCTTGCAGTCAAAAGATGTATGTTTACCAAACCTCCGCCCTGAACTACACGCGCAAAAACAACTGCTGCATAAACAATGCTACTTGCATCCGACAAAACATGTATTTCAAGTTCTCCCGAGCCTAGTTTACGAGGAATTTCTATGCTTTTCAAATAGACTAACTCCAACATCCATTGTCTAAAGATTTCATTATTTTTACGATCAACCGCAGTATCCCAAGCCTTTTTATCATCCCACAGCTTCCTTAACATCAATTTAGGCACCAAAGTTACTGGGCATAAAAAACCTTTGGAATCATAAATACGATTTGCAATCGACAATATAACTCGTTTTGTAATGATTTCTGTGAAATCATGTTCAACCCTCAAAACATCAGGGTTTATCGAAAAACTATCGCTATCCTTATCCCACAACAGAGTATTTCCAGCCACGTAGATCAAAGCCTCCACTGGTCATAATCGACTTACTCATAAATTTTTTCACTCATAAATTTTTTCATTTTATTCAACAAACTTAACATATATACAATTCATAAATAACTTAACCTGACAATATTCGTGCGGGTTGTGTTTTTTGTGGTTGGGTGTTGAATGTCATTTTACGCACAGACTGTGGGACTCCCATGCGCGCAAGAAGGCAACTGGACTACCCACTAAACACGTCCCCTGTCAACCCGAGAACCCAGCCTGGAACCATTTGACACATTACTTCGAGCCAGGTCTTGTTTTCGTACGCCGTAAGGTGCCTTCATACTGGGGGATCCCTCTTCTCGCGGGAGGGGAGAGGGAAAGAGGTAGTTGTAGTGAAATGGGTTGAGATAACATGTCCGTAAAGGACTACAGCGATGGTCTGCTGCCTCGGCGAAAGAGGATGGTAGGATCCGCCGAGATTGGTCTTGTCCGAGGACGCATGAATGCGCTGGTAGGCTAGCATTTTGGTGTCGTGGGGCGGGTTCTTTTCCCCAGTACAAGACCCACTACAAAAAAAATTGAACTAGGTAAGGCTCGCTTACAACACAGCCAAGGAGCGCAGTTTAGAGAGTTCCCTCCTGACAAATAACACTAAACCCTTTTGGTCCTATATCCGATCTTTTAAATCTTCTTCTACCACCCTGCATACTGTTAAATGGAATAAGACTGAACCCTCCCCCCCTCAGGATATTTCTAACCTATTTGCCAAATATATTTCTCTACTGTTTCCTCTTCTGATACACTACACCCCCCCATAAACTCAATTCAAACTAATCCAGCATTAATCACATCCTACTCCACTGATCCTTCTGAAGTTGAATCCCTTATTAACTTGTTCGATCCAAATGTTAGTCCTGGTCCCGATGGATTGCCTAGTATATTTGTAAAGTCACTTTGTTCCTCTTTGTGTTTTCCTCTATCCCTTATATTCAAGCTCAGCCTTGGTACTGGCACCTCTGCAACGTACTGGAAAGATGCAAACGTTGTTCCTATCTTTAAAAACGGCGACCCATCATCTGCCTCAAACAATCGTCCCATATCACTCCTCTCCTGTTTCTCTAAGCTGCTGGAACGACTTGTACACAACAGGTTTCTTGAGTCATTGAGTTCAATTGTCATACCACAGCAACATGGATTCTGGAAGGGTCGTTCAACTTCCTCGAACTTGGCTGAGTTCGAAAATTATATTGCAAGAGCTTTGAATAAACAGCTTCAAGTTGATGCAATATACACGGACTCCTCTGTCAAAAGTTAGCTTTGCTCGGCATATCCGGTTCCCTACATTCTGGGATTTCATCCTATCTATCCTCTCGTTCATGTCGTGTTAATCTTTACGGCACATTCTCTTTTCCATTCAATCTTACATCTGGTGTCCTTCAAGGGGCAATCCTTGGACCTCTGCTTTTCATACTGTTTATCAATTTCCTCTTCTTGTCTCCTGTATGCTGATGATTTCAAGGTATTCCGGATAATTAGATCCCTTCTAGAAAATGAGTATCTCCAGTGGAATTGTTGGTCTCGTGAACTCAAATTCGGAGGATATTTTATCTACTTATCGGTGGCCCGTCGTATATGTGATATATGACTGGGACGCCGTCAGAATCAAAAACATATCGATTCATGTCCAAATACACGAACGCTTCTGGAGGAATGAAGCCAGTAGCGAGGCAAGTCGCTGTATACCCGTCTGTAGGGTGGAACGGCTGTGAAATCCAAGGGTTTTCACTCACAGTCACAGATCTTGCGATATGATTCCGAAGAAGTTTCAATATGAAGATATCGACCTTTGTCACTTCAGCAGTTTGATAGATTCTTCTATTCGATACATAATGTTTCCAATCCGTCTCAGGCTTTCTGTACAAACCAGTACATGCACGAAGACATTTCCTTTCGAAAACTCTTAATTTTTCCATAGTACTAGCACTCTGGTTGTACCAGATCTGACATCCATATGTCAAAGCTGGTGTAAACAGGGTCTTGTAACAGATGATTTTGACATCTTGATCAATGTATCTGGAATGAAAGAGTCGTGCAAGGGCCATGACTACTTTTTGTGCCGTACGCAGCATGATTTTGACATGTTCAGTAAAGTACAGGTATTGATCGAAATGAACACCGAGGTATCGAACACAGGATTTATGTGGAACCCGTTCTGAACTACCCTCGCCAGTCATGATGTGGAAATCCTTCCAATTACGTTTCTGGTCATGGCTGACCCCCTGCAGCGTCGTCCGAAACAGGATTGTTTCGCACTTCTGCGCATTGATTTTCATTCGCCAATTGTCAGTCTACAGTTGCACATCATTAAACATTTTTTAAAGATTGCTCTGAACTATTGTAGCTTTTCGATCTGCCGTATAAATGATCAGATCATCAGCAAACGCTACCAATGATCGCGTTGGCGAGACGTTAAAATCAAAGCCGATCAATAGCTTGCGAATGAATATTGAGAAGAGCAGAGGCGCAGTAACTGTTCCCTGCTGTAGACCATTCAATACCTTGAATTCGCGCATTATTGTCCGATTTCCATCAGTTACAACAAATGATTTCCCGTATAACATATTGCACATCATGGCGACAAGGTGTCTGGGGAACTTGTCCTGAAGGAGTTTAAAAACTAGTCCATCTAACCACACCGTATCGAAGGCTTTCTCCATATCTATGAAACACGCTCCAACACATTCTCTATCATTTAGTTTCAAACAAATGTCTGAGGTTACTTTCGCTATTGCATGTATGGTCGAATGCCTCGCATGAAAACCAAATTGGCAATTCGGCATCAACTCATATTTGGGCGTTTAATGCTCTGTTGAGTCCCACTTCAAACTCCTTGCTGATATTAGGCAGCAAGCTGATTGGGCGATAACTTTTAGGGCATAAAGATTCTTTTCCTTTCTTCAAGATTGGAAATACTTTAGCCTTTTTCCACTCATTTGGAAAATATGAATTGCTCAACATGTTGTTGAGTAATATGCAATAATTCCTAATAGCAACCTCAGGCAAATGTCGGAGAACTATGTTTGGAATAACGTCAGTACCACATGATTTCTTGTTATTTACACTGCGAAATATGAAACACAAGTCTTCATAGCTGACAAAATAATCAATAAAATTCAAGGTCGGTTTGAGGTCAGATGTTAATGTTTCATTGAGATGAAGAATTGATTGGCCGTTGAGGCTTGATTTGAAGTCGGAAACTTTTGCTTCAACGACCTCTGAACATTTTTCGTTTCCTCTCTCAGGGTTTGGTAGATGAACCAATTCAAAATATGTTCCAATCAGGGCAAGTTTCTGCAATCCCTCACATATAATCCTGTTTCCATTTCTATTCGGAGTCGTACTATCAACTTCGATACCAGCCCTATCGAGAAGATTTATCTCATTACAAGTGATTTCAAGATTCGATGCCTTCACTCGAGACTTCTTACGGAATATGCTATTCACTTTCGCGAAAACGCCATTTGGATCCAATGGACTAATACCTCTCAATTTTTCCGCCCGTTGATTGCTGACCTCACTCTTGAAGTATGAACGGATTAAGTTCCGGACATTCTTCAGGTGTAATTTCAACAAAGCCAACGAGGGATGGTTGTAGTCCAATAAACGCCAATAAATATTGTTGACGCGTGTGAGAAGGCTTTTCAATCTTTTCAACTTTACAATGGTCGGTGTTTCATATCCTACCATATTGTTTCGATGTTTAATCTTGGGAACTACTTTCTCAATCGTTTCCAACGTCAGCTTCTCTAGACCTATTTCATCTTAGTTAGATTCCTGTCATTAGGAACCATTGAGTCAGCGTTGCCATCATCAGAAGGAGGACATTGCTTCTGGTACTCTCGATTAAACTTCTTTTGAAATTTTCCCCAGTCTGTTTTTTGAAATTCAACCGATAATTTTCATGTTGAACTGGAATGAGGAAGAGATCATCCCTTTAACGATTGATTTGCGTTACGATTGCGTTATGGTCGCTATCATAAGGAATCACTTGCAGTTTCCGTTGAGGACTATTAAGGCTGAATTCAAGTCTTGTGTCAGCAATGCAGAGGTCCAAATATGAATTTGCCTTAGGGTATGTAACTCCGACCCATATAGATTACACCTGTATTCAATTTGGTTCTCTGCTACCCACGATTTCAGGAATACAACTCTTGGAGTATTAATGGCGTTCAGCCATCACGTATGCTTGGCGTTCAGGTCACCAGCAAGAATATAATAACTATGCAGCCTGTTCAATTTGAGTATTTCAAACAAAGAATTGAGCTCTTCCTTGAACTTGAGAACATTTGGACCTGTTGCATAGGCAGAGATAACGAAGAGGTTATCCCCACCTGGCAGTGAGATTTTGATAACGGACACTTCAAGAGATTCCAAACTTTTGAATTCGACTTTTTCAATATTTTGGAAACGGTCTTCGAACCAATATCCTGGTACCACCTCCCCCATTATCGTTTACCCTATCGTTTCTAACGAATTCAAAATCCTTGAATGTCATGGAGTGCCCTGGATGAATTGAGGTGGGTTTCAGTAAGAAGCATGATGTCGGGCTTTTGCTTAAGAATGAATTCAAGGAAATAATCACGTCGATGTATAGTAGCACTGGAGTAGACGTTGACCGAGATGAGAAGAATCCAATCCATGGGAATGTGACTGGATGACAAGTTATTTTGAGGCATTTGAAAGCCCTAAATGCTGAAAAACAAAATCAATTTTTGTATCTTGTTTGTCGATTCTCTTCGATAAAGAATTTAGTTGCTGGCAAATTTTAAGAAGCAGCTCATTATTGCCATTTACATTATTTACCATATTTTCTGCTGGTCCTCTAGCGGCGAATGCAAATGATACTCCGGGCTTGACGCAGCTCGGCCAATTTTACTCTCGAATCTTGATATCGGGAGCATCCTCGATATGACGCCGGGTGACCAAAAACGCCCAGTTAACACAGTATAATTCTCTTTTGGCTCCGTCTGAGCCAATTTGCACTCATCGGGAGTATGAACGGCTTTGCATTTGGCGCATCGATAATGCATGGCGCAGTTGGTAGCCGAATGTCCAAATCTTTGACATCGATAACACTGATTCACTTCTCGTTTCTGGAGGAGTTCCGAACTCACCACTCGGAAGTTCAAGTATCTTATTTGTTGAAGAGCACTTGGGCTGCTCTTGTTTGAAATCTGAACCAAATAAAGTGGTAAATTTTTTTTTTGTTTTCTACCGTGGACCTTCTTGTCGCCAAGGTTTTAACGGAAATAAATTCAATTTCAGATGCTGCTTCCTTGAGCACATGAAGAAGATCGACGGTATCTTCTCCGCAGCTCAAGCCCTTCAACAAAAATGCCTGTTTCTTCTCACTTTTGGCGTATAGGTGAAGTGTGGAACCTCCCCAGAATATAGAGCATTTTTAGCTGATTTGAAATCAACCAATGATTTCGTTCTGATTGTTAATTTTTCAGCATTAACTCTTTAAGTCTCGTAATTGGCTAATTTATTTTCGGCTGCCCATAGCCGAACCATATCCTTTCCACTTTGACCAAATACGTTAATTGGCGAAACTTTCTCTGTATTTTTGGAAACTTTTTAAGAAGAACCAGCAGAACTGCGAGCTGGTTTCTTCTCCTTATTTTTATTTTTTAAGTACTGTGTAAAATTGTCATTATTATCTTGATTAGGATTACCTTCAATACATTCTTCAACGTCCATTTCTTGTTGTAGCTCGTCCAGCGCTGCATAATAGTTTTGGCTTTCATCAGCGCCCCCAGTACTTAGTATTTCTTCTGGGATAGCTTGTTTGACAGCTTTCTTCGCCTTAATTTCCGCATTAATTTGCTTTACTAGCTCTGCATCTTGAGTTTTCATCCCTCTCTCGAACATACCTGTATCTTCGAAGGTTTTTAGTTGTAGTCTCAATTCTTGATTTTCAACTCGAAGTCGAATCACTTCTTGTTTGTTTTCCACTATTTGAGTTTTACGCCCGCCATCTGCGGAGCTTTCCTGGTTACTCATGTGTTTCCTTTTATTGACGATTGCCGTCAGTTTCATATTGCTACTCTCCCCGGGGTCCCCCAACGGAGGGAAGCAGTTGGGCTCCTCCATACCAGCAGTCTTGAGTTTGTCTTTGGATTATTTGCTTTTGTTGATTTATCGAAGTAAAATAATATTCGATATGATTCCGTGGGTCGATTCCATTGACGATAAAACTTTTCCCAATAAAAACCAAAATTAGCTTTGGACTGACTTTTAAAAAAAATTAATTTAATTTTTGAAAAATTGACAGGAACGAATTAAAAACACGTCTATACCCAACGACTGCTAGACGTAGAATGGCCATTTGCAAGGAGACACTGTTGAGTGAACAAAATCCACTTTATATTTCAATGGCAATCGTAAATGCATTTCAAAGCTTATTGATTGCACAATGCTTCATATCAATTATTTATTTACTTACATTCACTTTTCATTGACATTTTAGCAGTTTTGGTCGTGCCACAACTGTAGAGGAACATCACAACTCAATGGGTTGTAATCATAAGGATTTGCACTTAATTCTCAAAGAATTGCAATTTATCACAGCGCGAATGCGAAAATCAGACGAAGAAGCTGAAATTATTAGTGATTGGAAGTTTGCTGCAATGGTTGTGGATAGGTAAAAACTATTGATTACCTTGGACAAAACTATTTGCATCACTAAATTTCATATTCTCTTCTCATTTCAGATTTTGTTTAATAGTCTTTACTCTTTTTACTATAATCGCAACAGTCACAGTTCTATTATCAGCTCCACATATAATTGTCCAATAGGGTTTACAGAAATAACTTTCAACAAGTGCTAGCTAATAATCAAATAATTCGATGCACCGTTTATGCACTCACATGCGCAACGGAATCGAACTCGCAATACCTATCCAAGCTGAACAAAAAGACTCTATGAGGAATTCATGAATTGAAAGTTATACCCAGATGAAACCGAAAACAAAGAAAAAACACACTTTAAAAAAGGCGAAATATACTCACTGAAATATGGTGGCGAAATCAAGGATTCACCCAACTACATGAAGATATTCTAGGATCATTATGCAATTATAGATGAAATTAATATCGGAGTAAAGAATTGATTAAAATCAGTATATATTTAATAGAAATGGTAAAGTTAATGAATATATAATAAATCTAAAACTGCCGTTAATAGTAATTTTAGAAGACATGGCATTTCCACAAAGACGCTTTTTGAAATAAGCATTTTTTAGAACGGAATATTTGACATAAATTACGTACATAGATTGTTCCTATATCGAGAAGCAAGCATAGATAAGAAGAAACGGGATCAGGAAGAGATATGTTCTTGATTCTCGCACGCAAAGCCAGGCGCAGGCGTGTGAGCTTCAGCAGAAGAAATATAAGTTGTCGAAGAGGATCTAGAAGGATCAAAGGCCATGGAATTTGAAAGGAACTACTTCACATAAATGAAATATTTTTATGACACTTTGTTTTTATAAAAAGTATCCGCCATAACTTCAATACTATGAACTTACAATATACTGATTAGTTGTTGTTGGAAAGCAACCTGTGTAAAGAATCTTGCATCTGTTTGCTACTATGTAGAATATGCAAAATAATTTTTACTGATAGTCTAATCAATGAAATAGAAGAGATAAATGTATGTACATTTCTAACGGTTTCCGTTTCATGAGAATAATATACAAATTTACAGATTTCGATTGTGTTTACGCAGATTTTCTACGTTCTTTATACCTTTTTCGGCAAATGAAAAAGAAGACAGCAAAAACGAATACTTGAATAAGCACAACATCGTCCACCTACATTTTACACACATTTCTTAGATATATTATTCACATTTACTTTCCCCTCACACCACACACACGAAGGATCTATTCAGACACAAATTTCAACGATATGCTTCTCTACACATACAAGTACATACATACACAAGACATGCTGAAATAAGATATATTTCATAATCGTATAATAATGTTTTATTATTATAATATAATAATTAAAAAATATGAACTAAATTAATTATTTTAAAAAATTATCTTGAAATCATCTATATGTAGATGGAAATTATATAAAGAGAGAATCTATAAAGACAAATATATATTAATGATATATTAATGAAGTGAAATTAAACGTATATGTTTAAAATATACGCGAGGAAATTTCAATGAAATTAATAGCAAATCAATTTAAACCGAAATAATTAATTAGAGCATAGTTAATGATAAATTCAAGTATCACTACCATAAAATCGCAAAAGAATCTGAAGTCAAAAAGAAACAAAACGACAAAAAAAATTCAAATCAACGCACACTGTGAACAACCAACAGACAACAGAGAAACAAATAAGGACGAAATCTTTAAATGTCGATTGTCGATGTTAGGTGTACAATTCGAATTTTATTCATGACATTCATACATTCTTCGTGTGAATATCGATCGGATTGTGAATTGACTTATCGATAAATAAATAAAAATAATATCCGATGTGATTGAAAATCAATAGAAATGGTACGAACAAGTATAGTAGGTATACCTAATTGAGAATTTCTAGTGTATTACAATATATATTTTATGTATGAATTTTTACACAATTTCACAAATGTAAATTTAACTTTTCGTTATCATATACGAATTGTATCAACTGTTTTCCAAAGTCAATGTATTTTATAGAAGAGAGAATGAGAGAAAAAAAAACTGTTGTTGTCTAATACAATTTATACTAAATAGTATTTTCGTTGTTTTTTCGAACAAATCTATCGAATTTAATAGTGAATTTTAAAAGAAATGTAAACACTCAGTTTGATATTAATAGTGTTAATAGCTTATAAAACTGATTGACTCCTATCTTTCATTTAGAATTTTAAAAAAATAATGTAGCCAAAGCCATCATTGATGCATGACATCCAAAAAAAGTTATTTATTTTACTATGATTTATGAAAAAGTTGAAATTGATGATTTTTTTGCATTAGTTTTCAAAAATTGATCTCCTTCTTCGTATAGTCAAAAAAGAAAATGTGTTTTAATTTTCTTTATGAGAACAATTCAATGCTTCCCATTTCCTAAAAATTCATAATATCAGACATTCCGAATCTCGCAAGTATATCGTGGATATATCTAGATTGACGAAGAGGTATTCTCTTGTCATCTCTGACAAATGCTTCGCCAAGACAATATTTTAAACATCCAGTGTCCTTCATTCTTGAACTCAATAATCCACATCCACTTACATTGGGAATATGTGTGCCTCCTCTGTTATTTCTTTGTAGAAGAGTTAAGGATCTGCTATAGGAGGTATTGCTCCAAATTTCTGCAGGATCTCATCAATTTTCAAACCCCAATATTATTCGGATTGCTTTTGACCACATAACCCTCGAGTAGACCTTTTTTTGCCTGCAATTTTATGTCTGATTAATTTTGGGCCAAGAAAACCGAAAAAAAGTATTATTTTTGGTCTAAGGTAAATTTTCACCTGTCAGGAGTAGTTTGATTGAAACCCGCCTGAAGGCGGTCTTGGCGATTAACGGCAAAAAAAATAGTACGAAAGAAATATACAATAAGAAAAGGAATAAGAGATTAGAGCATTTAGAAAAGACCAATGAATTTCAGAAAAGAATACTTTATTTATTTACTTGTGGAATTTATAAGAACAGTTATTTGTAGCAGATTGACACAAATTCACATTGGACTTTAGGCAAATTACTTGAGTTTCTGATTTACTACCAGGCAACTTACAAGTTTTTTTAGCACTTCGATCGAGAGTTGTAGGCCAATGGCTTATTTGATCAAAGCGAATGTCATCTGTTGAAAGATAAGTTTTACGGCCACCTTTAGACGCTGTTTCAACAATTTTTGAAGGGCGTCCCACAGACCGCCTTTCGGTGGTTTGAAAATTACATAAAACGGCAGCACAAGCTTCTTGGGAATCAAGTAGCTTCATTGTCTGATCATGGATACGACGATACAATAGGTAAGCATTTAGCATGGTCATATCAATTAAATGATAAAAAATGCGATGCAAGTAACTTTTCGTCCGCATTCGAATATCGTACCGCCCATGTAACCCATCCATGAGGTCAACTCCACCTATGTGATGATTGAAATGAGGTTTACATATCAAAAATGACTAGTCATATCGACCTTTGATTATATTCAGTAAATCCCTTTCCAAGTATTGCTTTTTTTCCGCTCATATCGAATGGCTTTCGGTGGTGAAAGTCTTTCCGATGAAATGGTGGAAAACGGTAAAACTCCAACATGAGTCGATAGCAAGCGCACGTTCTTTGTGTCTTTTCATTGCACACTAGTTATGTCGATGCCATATGCTCTGCTAACAAACTCCAAAGATTCACCACGATTCATTTTGGTGTCTTTGTCATTTGGAAGTTTGCAATTTGGGATGCGCTCACGACGGATAGTACCGAGGGAATATGTTCCAAGCGACCTCAGAAGCACCATCAGTGGTAATGATGTATACAAATTGTCAAAATAGACAATGTGGTTCACCATGTGTGGCACCGTGGAAGTCAGACGAACAACGACGTTTGCACTCGTACCTATGTTAGGATACACATCAATGAAAACGTTGTCACCAGCCCCAGAATAAATTTAGAAGCGATAGGAATGTCCAAAGGAATCGCGTAATATGAAAAATTTAATGCCCCATTTATGTGGTTTGTTTGGCATACATATACTGTCGTAATTTCGACATCATTTTGGTGGCACACATTTGCTCATCCACACATAGCCTAGGTTGCTTCGGAACTAGACCGTAGCGAATATACAGGTAATCAATGACTGGGCGTATTTTGAAAAGATTGTCATATCCGGGTTCCCCCTTTTTCTTCATTTTAGAGAAGTCATTGAAACATAAATATCTCCAGATAAGAAAAAATCTCTTTGATGTCATTGCGGACGCAATGGGAGCCAGTGCTAGCTTGCCCCAGTAGTGTTGTGCCGTTAGGTAACGATACAACGACATATACTCGTATAGCTTAATACCAACGAATCTTTTTAGGCTGTAACGATAAACTTCGTGTTGATGTTTCCTACTCTGGCATTTAGATTACTGAGCTCCACAAGCTGTTCAAAAATTGCATCGATGAAAAACAAATTGAAGCATTCATATGGGGTTTTCAAATGCCTTATATCCTCTGGAAGATTAGTAATGCCAGGAACTGCCACTTCATTTCATGAAGCTGCTTTTTTTCACTTAATATTTGTAAGTTCAGTGGACTTCGTGCTGATATTCATAAGTGTTCCATTAAAACCACGATCATTCGGTTCAAAATTTGGGCCATATGAATCACATTTTTTTCATGATCTTGTGTCGATGATTCTTCACACTTTGTAAGTTTTTTGCTGTCCACTATATTAGATGAGGCATTTTTAGGAGCTACAATAGTGCACTGACTTTGATTCGAGGCATTTGATGGCAACGGGGAACGCAATTTTTTTTTTTTGGTTTTTGGTTTTTTTGACACTATTACCTTTTGACGATGTGTTGCTGTAGATGTTGATGCAACTGGAGACAGGCGAGAAGTCATAGCAGGTGGTGTGAAAGACTCGATTGTACTGAAGTTGAGGCTAACATGAGCGGCCTGAGATAAATATCCAGTCGATGTATCTCTTCCCAACTGTAAAGAAGAACTTCCGTTCCCTTCTGAATCCGTGACAGAAGCTCCGTTGACGTCAGATAGTCGAGGGAGTATAAAACTGTCCTCGTGATCTGAGTCATCCATATTGTTATCGCTGTCTCCTTCGAAATCACCTCTCTCCTCATCATCAGGCTCCGACTCGATGTCAGATGGAACCGAAGTTAAAAGTTCCTCGATTTCTTCTGCAGTCATCCTGCTGATTTCGGACGACCGAAATGATTTTCGGGACACAGGTTTCACCATTTTCCTAACACACAAATACATAGTTGTTACAATAAGAACCCTTAGTAAAGTTGATGCAAACCGGCAACCCCGCCTGGAGGCGGGATTGCTTCAACACACTATAGTTCTTATTGTAAATAACAAATTTGCATCTTATTTGGATTACCATATTCTAGATATGTATATTTACCACGAAATAATTTTTTCTGCCACGAAATCTGCACAAGACACAAGCTATAAACTCACAAAAAAGTAGATAAAGCACAAATAATTTTTCACGTCTAAAGTTGATGGCTCACGACATTCAAATGCAGATAAAAATATAACTGCAACGCAGAATGACACGAAATTTGCGCGGGTAGTTGAAGGCGATATGAGACTACCGGCTGCATTGCCTGCGAAGAAATATTAACAGTTTGCATATCATTTTTATTGTTTTTAATAGAAACCCGCCTTGAGGCGGTCTTGCCTACTCGAGGGATAAGGCCTTCTTGAGTTTGTAGACTTTGTTTTTGGATTTCAAATCTTAAACTTTCTTTGTAATGCCCATTTCTATTTCAATTAGTGGTAAGTACATGTTTATTGAGTATCCCATTTAAATAAGTTAAAATTATGTCGATTTGTGGCACATTGAAAATGCTAACGCACATCTCGTGTAGCCGTTTTAAATACGCTTGAAAGTATCATACTTTTACGATTCGACACTTTTGAGCTGAAAAATATGCAAATAATCACGAAGGTGGGTCTTTTTGAGTAAAAAAGAATTGAGATTTGCACGTAAAGGAGGGTTTACTGAATAATGACTTTAAGGTTTTTCGAGTTATTGACTCCCACTTAGACGTTGATATCCTTCAAACTGATCTACTGCAACTAAGAAACTAGTGTGAATCAAACCATCTCTCCTTAAATGTTTTGTAATGGCATTCTCCTGTAAAACATTTCCTCTTTTCTCAGCGTATAGGCTTGTTGATATCCCTTTGAGCACTGTAACTTCCTTCGAGGATCTTGGTGTGCTTTTTGGTTGTAAGCTGAAGTTTGATCTCCATATTTCTTTAATCATTAAGAAAGCCTCCTGTTCAACAGGACTTATTTTGCGCTCCGCTTCGCCATTCCAACATATCAACTCCTGTATGTGTCTTTATTTCCCATTGGTCCTTAGTAACTTGGAGGACTGATCCCAAATTTAGAGTCATTATCACAGGAAGCATATCAATGCTCTTGAGTCGATCCAACACAGATTTACACGGTCTCTATTCTTCAAAATCAACCCTCCCTACTCCCTTTATGGTGACCGTCTACATACATTGAACATTCCTACCCTCGAATCCAGACGATTTTACTTGACAAATGTCTTTTGTTCAAGCTTCATTATAGTCATCCACTTAAAAATTTATGCAAGCAAATTAGTACGTTCGATGCTGCTCGCCCTAATAGATCCTCACTTCAATTCCATATTCCGTATGCATGAGCTAACGCTTTCTTACACTCTCCCTTACTACGTTTATTGCGTATACACAACCAGCAATGCCTTGGTTCTCTACCACAGCCTCTTGGCGTGCTTAAACTATCATCTTGGAGTATGGGGGTTTGGAGTTCGTGCGATTTAGCACCTTAGCTCCCCCATACCTGTGAATACTTCAGTACCCACCTACTTTTCTGAGCCAACTTAAGTCAGAGATGGGCGAGCCCTGAGGAACTCCAGCATCAATTGGTCTCAAGCTTGAGAGTTTTTTGTCAATTCTGACCCGGAATATTCTGCCTTCCAAGAAGGAGCCAATAATTTGAGGGAGCTACTGTGGCATACTGAACTGATGCATTTTGAAGATAAGTCCTGCATGCCCGACTTTATCAAAGGCCTTAGCTATGTCAAACATAGCTAGATCTGTTTAGCTCTTTCGATTTAAGCCTGTTCCGATGTGTTGGGCCACTCTAACCAACTGGAGTTCCGTAGAGTGTTTAGCTTTGAAGCCATATTGTTCTTCCGGTATAATATCTTTGTTGGATACAATCTCATTAAGTCGATGCAGAATCGCCCTTTCCGGAATTTTCGACAGCAATGAGAGGAGACTGATGGAGTTTTGTGGAAATTGTGGGTCCTTTTGAAGTTTCTTCTTCTTCTTAGCACTACAGCCCCTCTCGGGCCATCGCTTCCTGCAAATAGCGCCTCCAAATGTCTCGGCCAATTGACCGCGTCCTCCAATTTCGAAATTTAAGCAGCGATGAACTGTCTTCGTCGACCGAGCCAGACCAGCGTTTCCTCGGTTAGACCACTGGTCTCCGGCCTTTAGTTCTCCCAACGAATACCTTTTTGGGTATTCATTGTTCATCCATACGATTAATGTCGCCAACCCATTGCAGCTTCCGCAGTCTTACAATCGTTGAGACCTCCGGTTCGTCAAAAATTTCATCTCGTATTGGCCTTGTATAGCTTCGCTCCGGTTATTCGCCTCAGGACCCGTCGCTCAGAGGCGTTAAATACATTTGCGGGTGCTTGGGTTAGGGTCCATGTTTCACACCCATAGCATAACATAGATTTGTATACTTGGAGCTTTGTTTTCCTGTGTATGCAGCTGGTCTTCATGATCGTCGTTTTGATGTTTCGGAATAACAATAATAGCCGCTAATTTCCATATTTTAGGATACTTTCACAAACGGAATATTGCATTAATAATGCCAGTAAGTGTTTGTAAAATATTGTCTGGCAGCCAAATTTCATGTCCAGATGCTTTGTGTTTTTGATTTCATCTAAATAAGTTGGTTCAATCCTGTCTTCATGTTGAATGTTATCCATCAGGAGTCTGCTGACAGGATTCAATTCTTTCCTCAGCTTCAAAGTCCTCTTCGTCTGAAGAATTTTCACGGAATTGTATTTCTTGAGAATCAGCAAATGCTTCCGCCTTACCTGCATCGTAGAATTGCATCCCATTCGGGCCATGAATAGGCGGTACCACAATTTTACTGTTTATCCGAAAGTATTTGGACATTCTCCAGAAACTACCACACCCAGACTCAAGAATCTGCAAAAAGCTCTCCCATTGCACGTTACGGAATACCGCTATCTTATCACGGATTTCATTTGTCATCCGAGTTGCGTTGACGCGTAGCGTAGGATCACCTGAACACCTAGCTCTCCTATAAATTTGATTCCTTCTCCTGATCAGTTGTTTGATGTTCTGAGGCAGTTCATATTGATTCGTTTCCCTTCTCAGAGTTCTGACGTATGGTCCTCATATGTCTGTAAAATTTTCTGAGTTACGTTCTCAATGATGTTGCCGATGTCGTCGGCCATTTCAGGTGGTTGAAAATTAGTTTCATTGGCCAATGTGACTATAAACGCTTTCCAGTTTGTAATGTTCATTTCTTGTATAGGAACATCAATGAAGATGTTTTCTATGGAGAAAAGGACTGGTTTTAAACTGTCATAAAAAATTAAGCTTATACATGTAATTCTTAACTAAGATTACCTATGTTTTGATTGAAGTTCGACTACACCTATGCCGCATTTGTATAAATATTTTTTTGGTATTAATATATTTTTCTGATGCAAATTTTCGCAGAGGAAGCTTAATACTTTTGGCTAAAGTTGTATGTATTTAATTTATTGTATTTATTTATTTATTTTTTTTTGCTTTTAGTAGAATATAAATTGAAAAATCAATCCACAAAAAATCAAACCTTTCACAGATGCAAAGTTCACAGGATCGTAAGGATCGACATTAATCAAATTTTCAATTATACCACTTTGGCTATTTATTTGATTTTATGCTGTAGCTTATTTCCCAACTCTCACACTTACATCTTTCATATTCACTATCTCCTTTCTCCATACAACCGACCACAAACTCTACTTATCTCGCAGCACATATGTGTGAATGTGACTAAATTGTTTATATTGTTATTGATTTGTTATAAAGCAAAAATAAATAAATAAATTATTTTACTAAATAAATGCGAATCCATGATAATTAGATTTTTTTATGGAAGTATGAGACTAAAAATAAAATGATTTATACAAACAACTGAAAAAAAAATTATATTACATTGACTCACTACATTGATAAATGATAACTACTGTAGTTAAATATAGGATAATGACATGTTAAGCATAGGGGGTTATTTATAATAAACCAATTAAAGTGAAATATATATTTGAATAGAATTTTAAATAATGGTGGCAAAAAAAAAGTTCATTACAACACAATGATATATATTTAAATGATCGAAGTATGGAGAAGCAAAAAAGGATAATTCTCGAACTTTAAAAGCATAAAAATAAATTCTATGTATATTAAGTTTTCAGTTCGTATTAAGATGAAAATAATAATGCAGGTCTGTTGTCGGTATGCGTTACAAACAGACAACGTTTCGTCACATTGACGAATGATTTATATATGATGAAATCGTTTTTGATTGATGACACCCCTCTTTGGATATTATTACATCTTAATGAAAGACAAAATGTCAAAAACTCAGAAAAATCAAATCGTTGAGTCCATTGATTGGTTATCCATGGTTTGGTGTGTTCACTGCTTATTTCTTGTTTTATTAATTGCCACTATAGCAGCAAGGATAACTGCTCAGTTATTACTATAGGAACTGATTGACAGTTGAAACTCTCGTTATAGACAGGAAGGAAAATTAATAGTGAAATGATTAACTTATAATTTAAATAGAAATAAAATTGTTCATATCGAATGAACCTTACTAAACAATAGTGTGTTGAAAAGGTCTTTGAATTATTGTTATTCATACTGAAATGAAACCAAAACGTATTCAGAAAAAAAACTCATAGGCGAATAATATTCGGTTGTAAAAGATGATGTGAAAGTCATTGTTTTATTTTCTCGTTGTATGTGTTCTCTCTTCGAAGCGCTATTTTGTACAAAGTAAATAATTTTTCTAATTGCACTTTTTTTAAATAAAATAAAAAGAAAATGAAAATATAGAAATCATTTTTGTATTGAAAATAAATAAAATATATTCAAAATTCAGTGAATTCGATTTTTAAGAGAAGTATTTGCCTAGCAAATATTTTTTTTCAAATCCGAATCAGAATTACTGTGAAAGCATCTAAGCATTTAATAAAGCATAATAAAATGTCAGAATTAGACCGAAAATATTTGAAAATTACAAAAGACAAAAAAAAATGAAATACACTCAATAAAACTGCAAAGTTTTTGCTGGAATTGATATAGCATATACTCAATTACACTATAAAAGACCTACTAAGATCATTTGTGAAACACAAAACATGAAATGAAAGAAAATATACAATGTGACGTTATTAAAAGGGTTGTTTGGATTGAGTTTTGTACGAGTATTCATTTGCAGGATGGCTCGAGGATTACTAGCTGATTTCCTGGTAAACATTTAAGGTTTGTAATTGAGGGATTTTAACGAATTTCTACTTATTATGAGCTCAATGTTCATTTCATGTGATATCAGAAAATGTAGTGAGGTAAGAGATTTCTACACTCTATACAGGACAGTTGCTGACGAACTGGCTAAGGGACAGCGTGCTGTAAAGCATTTCAGCTCAGCTGGCTAGTTTTTATTTTATTTTTTATTTGCACTATTTTACAGATCGCCAATCCAATTACCAAATAGGTAGTATAAAGTATAATGAGTGTGAGAACAAACAAAACAAGTTGGGTGAACAGACCTACACTCATATCAGAAGGTTTTTGTATTCAGTTTACAAAATGCAGTCACCAGATCGAATCAAATCAAGAAACATGTCAAAGACGATTTTATTGGAGAAAATATGAAATACGAAGATCATACTATTATTAACAAAGTTGAACGAATTTCGACTTCTGAGGTTTTTGTTATTATTGTACTCATAAATATCTCCCTTGATAATTATTTCAGAAGTCCATTCGCGAGGGAAGAAACACATTTTTCATGTATTTCCCCCCTGTGCCCCACTGAAGCAAAAACTGACAGTTTAAGAACTGTTTTGAAAAGCTCCCATGAAAATTTTCATTTCATACTCATATCGGCTACATTTCATGATTTTTTCTTCAGGGGCCACTCTCCTGTACTGATTAATGGCCAATTTTTTCGAATCCTAGAATGGTTACAAACCTCTTTTGCTAGGAGCTCTCTTCCGCCTCCTTGACTTGTTTAACTTATGAGCATTAATTGAAGGTACTCAACTTCAGTCATTCATTAAATTGAATCAAGTATTCAAAGCATGCACCTTAAACGTTGAAGTTGGGAAAAAATAACTCAAAATTATTCAATCTTCGCATTTAAAACAGCCACTATTTTGTTTTACGATTACTGATACCACTAGCTGAACCGATTCTCAAAGATATACATAACACCTATCGTTCCTGAAATTTCCATGCAAATCCTAGCAAAACAGTAGTGTCTGAGTCGGTAAAAAGCGCATGTTGTTCCATAGCCATATGTTGCCTTAGTAATAAATGCAGCGCATATTGTTCCATAGTAATACAGGAAAATTCAAACCGCTATAACCTCGCTAAATATGATTCAATCTTTATGAAACTTGCAGAATGAATCAATCTTATAAATTGTCATCTGTGTGCTGAACTTCATTGAATTTAAGGGTACCGTGAAGATTTTATTCAAGAAAACATAAAACCGATAAATCATACTATTACTAACAAAGTTGATTGAATTGCGACTTCTCACGTATTTGTTGTTGTTGTACTCACTAAGGCCTACATCTCTGATTTTTTTCAGATTTTTCGGATCACAGGTGTCCAATCGCGAGGGGGGGACACCCATTTTACGTGTGTTTCCCCTCCCTGTGCGCCCCTTGAAGCAAACTTTGCCAAACTAAGACCTGTTTTGAAAAGTTCTCATCAAGACCTTTCATTTGATAACCATATCGGCTACCTTCAATTTTTTTCGGGGGGTCACTCTCCTATATGGGGAGACCCCCCTTAAATACCTTATAAAATTTTTTTGTAGTTGAACTTTGAAGAGAGCACCACTTTACACCTACATGCAAAATTTGATGTTTCTAGCTTCAGTAGTTTCCGAGAAAAACTGCTGTGACACACGGACGGACGGACGGACGGACGGACAGACGGACAGACGGACAGACGGACAGACGGACAGACAGGACGTGATTTTAGTAGGGTTTTGTAAAATTATTTTACAAAACGTAACGGCGTGAGTGAAAAAAGTCCAAACAGTGACAAATAATGATGATTTGGAGAAAGTAATAAAACAAAATGAAGAGCTAAAGCTAAGGATTTTTCATTAGAAGAAATGCTACCAACAAAACAAAGACATCCAAGCTGGGGAATAAAACTGATATGAAGGATACAACGTCGAAGGTAAAAGAAGTGAAAAACCTGCAAAAATACCGATCAAATACTGAGTGCTGGAGATCCCAACGACAATGCAAATTACTACGCGGTCCTTGTAGCGATGACAGGTGCAACGGATTGCAAAGGTTTGAACAACAAGATGAATTACGAATTCGTACAGCAAGGATGCAGATATCTTATCTGACAAAAATGAATTAGAAAATAGACAGAATACTTTTATCAATTATCTTAAAAACAAAATTACGGAGAAAAAGCCAACCAGTTGTTCTGCTGGTCCTCAGGGTCAGAAGGAAAAAGTACCGCTCATTGTTTTCGCGCAGCGATATGGTTCAGCTTTAGCAGCTGATCAAAAATCAAAAATTTTCAAGTAGAGAGAGAGTAAATTCTGTATTAATCGAGCAGTTATACAAGCAAACTGCTCGAAAACCTTCTTACCCCTACTCAAAATTTTGACGCAGATTTAGAAAAAATATGTGATCATTTCCATTCCTAATCGTAATTTGTAAAATAGTTTTATTTCTTATTATCATTATTAAATGTAATTTTATATCAATTTTCCTTCATGTTAAATATAAATGTTTCCCTCTAATTACATTCGTTATGAGATTTAACTTTTTCTTACTATTTCAAATCTTATTCATTTTTCTTTACTTCGGTCAAATTTAATTTTTTAAAAAAATTTTCTAATCTGCCACATAAAATTTAAAGTGTAGGAACATTGATCTAGTGCACCTTACTGGTGTACGAAATTGGGAATGGAATGAAATTGAGCGGATGGATTGACGTCTACGACAATTTGACGTATCCGGGGGGAAGAAAAGATTTTTAACGAAAAGGAAACGACTTGAGTTGATCTACTGGTATGCAGAACTTCAACAAAATATCTGCAAAGCTCAAGTTCAGACATAGGGGCAAAATAATCGAATAGTCGGTGAAAGTGTTGGTCGTTGAGGCCTTCTTCAATGGGGCCAAGAGTGCTTCCAAGGAGAAGGTCGTTGCAAAGATAAGATCGAAGTCAGTGGTGGAGTGTTGTATCGATTGATCTCGAATCGATTTGTCGAAGTTTGGGGCGCATTTTCCGACGAAGAAAAGTTACTGAGACCCAGAACTGTCAACACAAACACCAGCTAGTGCGGCAGCGTTAGCGATAGCCACAGGTTTTACGAACGCAACAGCTACCTCTGCTACTGGGGGACTCTCGTCCACGTGATTGCCTCTGTCGAATATATCATCAGCGCCAATCCCACATCAAAGTCTAGAACAGCCTTGCGGATTATTGGAAGGTATTTAAACAAAGAAACTCAAACTCTTAAAACTCTACTTTAAATGAAATCCAAATGTACTTTTGGTGCTTCCGAACATTTATGAGGAAACCTTTACTGAACTTGGGCACAATCGAGCACCGCCGTGGGTTGCAATATCTTCCCTAGCAAACAACTCGGCCTTTTCACTTCAAGTTGACTTTCGTCAAGCATAACTCAAGTAATATTATTTATATTTAGTGATATTGTTCATGCATACTTGCCCTACTTAACGTCGTATTCGGTCGAAGAAAATTTCACAATGCGCTGGCGGAATGAAACGTGTACGCAATAAACGTGTAAGTGATCTGCATTGCAATCAAGTCGTTTGCATGCATGAATTAAATGCATTAGTATGAAAAAAACTGTGAGCGCAAAGTGAAAGTAATACCAATCAAGAATACCGAATATAAATAAATGGCCTTTTAGTGGTTCAAGGATCCGGGATAAATGAAAAAGTAAAAGAAAGTCTCGTCACTATTTAATTTAGACACGGTAATGATTTTCAGTCAAATGCGATTACGATATCTAATATTTTAGCTAATACGAGTATGAATGCGCTGAATACAAGTGATATGTAAACGACTTAATGTTCGAGAAGAACTGTGTATAGTTCAAATAATTGTTGATATTATTGTTTCATTCAGACAAAATTCAATAATTTCACGAAACCTTAATTGAAATCCAGAACCAATAAATGAACGAAAATTGATGTACAATTCCATTAGCTCCTTTGGTAATGAATTACTATTCGATATGCTTTAAATATTCATTCTGAATTTAATATTTATAGTAGGCGAACGTTTTCTTTTTGGCCAAAAAGCTTACGTAGTATTTTAATAAATCACAAAGAGTATGATATAGGCAATGTGAAATTAAATGCACAGAATCCTTTTTTTTTAAATGTTACGTAGAACAACGAATTGTAAATCTCCTTCATCTGTTTTTTTTTTCTTTACAATAATATAATCGATTGTTAGAACTTCAAATTCGGTCTTTCCATTCCATTTTACCTGACCGGGTATAAGACCCGCAACGATGTCAGGCTCCTCCTATATCATGGGCTAGCCATCGGGCGCACTCCTCCGTTTTTCGTTGTTAAACAGGGGATCTTGCTTATAGTTCTATAACAGAAATTGGTCACGTCTATATTTCTCATTTAGTGGGAAAGTTCATGCAAATTCTGTTTGTATGAGTTTTCCACTCAAATGGGAAATATATGGCCACGTCTACGTTTGGATCTTGATCCAGTTGCCTCCTTTTTCGACTTCGGCCGACTTTTATTTGACCCCAGATCCTTGTGCTGGGGGAAAGAACCCACTCCACGACACCGCAATGCCGCTGAGGCAGCAGACCATCGCTGCAGTCCTGTACGGACATTTTTTCGACCGAATTTAACTACAATTCTGAAAAAATAACAATTAAGACCAAACCACTGGTCAACTTTAAATCAGCATAGAATTCTTTAATTACTGCAAAAGTTCCGCACTTTATATATAGGCCAAAGGGGGACAAAAATTAGCCCTTTCGGTTAAAGAGCCTGAACTGTGGAGAGAATATAGTTCTCTCCTTGAAATGGTGAGCAGCACTAGCTGTCAACTTTATTGCTGTCAAAAATTTCACGACAAGGTGATCCACAATTGAAGGCAAGAACGTATTTGGTTCGTCGATGCGTCTTCGGCAGCTCTATATACCATCAAGGAATATGGGATGTGCCGGTCCCAGTCCTTTTGACTCTCATCAACCATCTTGGCCAGGTTTTTATTGAGTTTGGCGTTGAAACGTTCGACCATTCCATCAGATTGAGGATGCAGTGGGGTTATCCTCGTTTTCGGTACTCCCAGTAGCTCGCACATTTCACCAAAAACTTGTGACCCAAAATTTCGGCCTTGATCTGAATGTAGTTCACAAAGTTCGCTATACCTACTGACCCAATTTAACACTAGCTGTTCGGCTACAGTAAGTATTTCCTGGTTGAGAATGGGGTAGACTTTGCGCCACTTGCAGAAACAATCGGCCACAACCAGCGTGTATCAATCTCCCCATTCGAATTTAGGAAAGGGTTCTGCGATGTCAACAGCAATCCTTTCAAACGGTACACCCACGTTATAGATTTGCATTTGTCCTCTCATTCGTCGCTTTGGACCTTTGACGGAAGTGCAAATTGTGCATCTACGGCACCAGTCCTCTACGTCTTCTTGAGCATGGAGCAAGTAAAACCTTTCGCGCAATTTCGCTAAGGTCTTATTAACACCAAGGTGGCCTCCCGAGGGTCCTTGGTACATTACCTTAACTACACTTGTCGGAATTAAGTTTCAAATTTACCCATCGCAATCGCGAGAACACCTCTTCTAAGTTCCGCACATGCTCTTTGAACGTTCTCCCGATAACAATTATGTCATGTACCCATTTTGCGTTGGCTAAACTGTCCATGATGTCGTCGATGCGTGGAAGCGCGTAATTATCTTTCTTAGTGACGTCGTTAAGCTGCCTATAGTTGGCACAAAAACGAATGCTATCATCCTTTTTCTTCACTAGAACTACTGGCGCGGGCCATGGACTGACAGAAGGCTCGATAATACTTTGTTTTTCCATGTCCGAGATCAGTGCAGTCACTTCTCCTTGTTTGGCTATAGGAAGATATCTCGGTGCTTTTCGAATCGGCTTGGCACCCTGTGTATCTATGATGTGAGTTACCATACTCGTTTGGCCTTGGTCATCTGGGCTTGTTGAGAAGATGTCACTGCGCTTGGTGACCAGATCAGAAGCTTGCTTGAATAGCTGTACTGGCAATTTGGTCTGCTTCAATATTGCAGATGTAAATTCCCGGGCTTTGTCTGTGTCTTGCCTCCTTTTCCAAAATTGGTCATTAGTACCTTCCAAAGAGGTGATAGTGGAAACGAGCTGACAACTGCCGATGACTTCTCCAACTTTGATGCTTGTGGTTGAGTCTGCGGTGTTAAGGACTCAAACCGACACGTATCCGTTCCTTATAGATCTTACAAGGCTTCGTCCTACAGTTAAACTGCGCAATGCCGACATCTTCGTTGGCTCTATCAGATAGGATCGGTGGTTCCCAAAATCACCAACAAGCTTGGCCTATACAAAGCTCTCGGAAGATTTCAGTACATCAGTGTCGGCACAGAATACCACATTCATCTTTGGAATTGGGACGCTGGAATCCTCCATCAATACTTCGACATTCCACCATTTTAATACCCGTTTGGCCAAATCCAACGTGATGCAGTTATCCATAATGTTCGCGACCAGAAAATTATGTCAGAAGGTAAGTTCTCCCAACTGTATCTGGAGATTGACCTCTCCATGGATAGGTGCACTTTCTCTTGTAGCTGTCTGTAGTGAGAAAATCCTGCCCTTGTGATGTAGTCGTTGCCTCACTAGGCCTGGTCGCATAAACGATCGGGTTGCACCAGTGTCGATTGTTATGGTGCAATGCTCTCCGTCAACTCTACCCGGAAGGCATAAGTCTGCTTCTCCACGATGTACGTAGTCTTGACACGGTATGATAGCCTCGATCTTGGGACCCCTAGGACTGTCACATGGTATATATAGGAAGGACAACACGAAAACTAGCAACAAGATACAAAGAGCACTTACGTTCTTTCTTACACAACAAGGCAGACTCCAATTATGCGACACACCTACAAAACCACGCACATGAGCCTGACGCTATGGCAAACTCTATGAAATTGCTACACAAACAAAATAAAGGACCGAGACTTGACATCCTAGAAAGGCTTGAAATGTATAAATATAGAAAAAGAGATGGTAAAATTATCAACGAACAACTTGTTACAAATTCCGACGCAATTTTCTCAGTACTGGGCCACACTCTTAGAGGAAAATGGAAACGAGACGAAACAGAACAAACGGACATCCAACAAGCAAAAAAGTAAAAACCTAATATCCCTCTACCTGGTCTAATTTAGTACTTGACGTAATTTACTACCTGACCTAATTACCCATCCGCTCAACCCATCCTACGACTATATAAAGTCATTCCCTTCAACACATCCTTTAGAAACTGAAGATGACTCGAAGTAGTCGAAACGCGTCTACTCACACAATAAAGCAAGGCCCGACGGCTTTTAAAGAAAAAAGAGAATTGGCCAGTGGACACCAAGTAAACAAAATTATTGACAACTACTTAAATGGCCAATTTTATCCAATTTAATTATACTAATACAGTATTACTGTCGAAAATGTTAAATCCTACTACTATTAGCAAAGTTCAACGAAATTCAGCCCATAAGTTATTTGTTATTGGATATAGCTTCATGGTTTTTAGGCCTTCCTGAAGGAAATTTTGCAAAAACTTACTGATTTCCCGTCCTACCTGTACGTCTGTCCACCCACCCATTCGCCTGTCCATCTGCCCGTTTGTCTGTCCTTCTATCTGTGCGTCACAAGAAATTTCTTTCAAAACTATAGAAGCTACAAAACTCAAACTTTATGATAAGGTCAAAAGTAGTGGTCTTTTAAACGCTTAGGTCTTATCAAATATATCACCATTTTTTAAGAGCGAAGTAGTATTTTCATTGGTCGATGTTTTGATAATCGCCCAACCATTATGAATAAGCGGTATTCGTTGAAGAGGAATTTTACATTTTGATGGCCTGATCTTCGACTTAAAATCAATCAGTGTTCTGAGGAAGAGTGATTTCTATGCTTAATTATAATCCCTTTTTGCGATATTGTTTTTGACCAATGCTCTGATGGAGGAGAAGTAGAATTTTTAATATCGGAATATGAAAGCTTGTTCGCAGACGTAGATTTATCCATTAATAAGCTTACATTTGAGTTCATCTCTACAATCTGGCTTTACAAATTAATCATTTGTTGGAAGAATTGGTCATCTATCGACTTTTGGTGCTGAGTTCTACATCTAAATCACATCTTCAGTTATGTCCATTATAGTCCTGTATCTCTCTTCTGACATTTGATGCACTTCAAGTGGAACCACTTGAGGCAGAAGCCATCACATCCCATAGCCGAATGGATATCCTCCACGGGTTTTCTACACTTCCCAAACTTATGCTTGGCTGGTTTAGTAGCCATTATAATTTCCATTTTTTTTTAATTTTTTATTCAATCCGACTTTTATTTTATTCTTATTCACTTTTTTTATTATTTACTATTTATACATTTTTTTATCACCCTCGACGTCCAGTATTTTTTATTTCTTATATTTTTAGTTAGCTTAGTTAATTTAGTTATTTTCTATAATCAATGAAAATGAGTAGAAAGCCGCACTTGCTAAAAATAAAGAATTTTAAATTGAAAAATATAAATTTAGAATTAAATTTATCTACACGGGAATTTCACTCCTAAGCCAAAGTAAGAATTCCCGGTTATTTCAACACAAAAGTTAGAGAATCCTAGGAGCTGATGCTTTTGACACTTCAACAGTCAATTTATTTCCACATTTGTAATATTTTTCAAATGTTCCAAGAAGAAGAAGAATTCCCGGTTATTTCAACACAAAAGTTAGAGAATCCTAAGAGCTGATACTTTTGACACTTCAACAGTCAATTTATTTCCACATTTCCACATTTGTAATATTTTTCAAATGTTCCAGTTCACGAAGAGATATAATTATTTATTCCTTTCTTGAAGCTGAATTGAAAAATGCAAAAGGAGAATCGAAAAAATTAAATTGAAATATATGTGGGCCAATCGCATTTATAAAATTTCAAGGTTTGAAAACACTGTTTTCAACCTCTTGCAGGTTCACCACTCCAAACTCCACAATGCCATTCAAATAACAAGTGCTTTTAATGCTTCTATCCTATTTTATGTAACACGTCTAACAGTCTAAATTCTTTTATAATGCATGATTGATTGAAAATATCCCCGAAATTCCTTTATAATTAACTAGCATCCGTTTCCGCATACATTTTACTCACCTCCTACTATCCACAACCTGACACATCCGATCCACAACCACTTGCCTTCACCAAATTTAACGACTACCAATTCCTACCTACCACACCACTGAACCCAAATTTTCACTCACCACATCACCAGGCAGCGGTGAAATAATTGAAAATTTTTTCTCATTTCACTGAACGTCGAGCCGAGAAACAAAATGGCTGCCAATCCGAGTGTCGCGTAAGACGTGTTTTTTATTGTTCTTTGGCAGAAGTTGAGTGTATTATACGAGCCTAGTTGTCAATCAGACTTTATTTTACTTGTGAAGTAGAACTAGATATGTGAAAATTATTTTTTTGAACGAAAGTCAAGTGCTACACATAGAATTTCCACGTAGAAAAACTCCAGTCGACACGATATCGTGAATCCGCAACGCCACTACGACAAAATGGCGTTCTCGCGCGAGTAATGAATGGGCAAATTGCAAGGTAGAGGTGCTCAAGAAGAAAATTTTTCTTTTCTTGTAATTTCCTTTTCACGGTAGATTTTTAGTGCGGAAACGAATTCGGGGCTTACAATTAGAAGGAATATCATGTTAAAAGTAGAATTTTCGCGACATTAAAGTGGCTATTGAGAGTTTTATGCTGGACAAAAGGCACTTTGAAATAATCGCATTTATATCATGAACCAGGTAATATATTTAATGTTTGCCAACATATTCGTAAACTAGAGAGTATTTAGAGTGCTTTTCCGTAAATTACGTCTTACTCCTGATGGTGGTACGCTGGGCGTGGCTGTTTAAAGATCTTAACATAAAGGGCAACTTAACAGCTTTTATGCAAAACTTGCCTAAGTTTTGGCATGAATTCCCGGTTACCCTAGGATTGTTTCACCTTTTTGCGTAGTTATTATCATTCTTCAGACCTTTACCTACCGTCCAGGCTAATTTTTTTGAAAATCGAAAAGGTACCCATTTTCGCAATTTTAACTTAAAACTAAGTCTTCCAAGTGGTTCCAGTGTCAATTTCCCGCCAAAATATGTAAATCTGATCGCTAGAAGTCCGTTTTTCAAATCCTCATGTCCATTACGTAACTCAATCAAACCAAAGTGGATTCGTGCAGAGAAACCTTTTTGATGCTTTTGCAGGAAGATTATTGGCCACACAGGACTTAAAACATGACTCCCTGTCTAGTCGCGACCTGATCTGCAGCCTATAGTTAATATTTGTTTTTGTTTGAAGGAAAACGATGACGCCAGCAATAAGGAAGACGGTGGAAGCAATGCCTCAGACAACGACGAAGCAAAGGAAGATAGTTCGCAATCGGAGGGCAACAGCAGTTCGTCGGGATCCGATAGGTAAGGAGTCTCTTGGTCACTGGACCCTTCTGTGCATGATAAATGTTTGATCTCCTTCTCTCCCTGCAGTGACTCGGACAGTTCTTCATCCTCGTCAGCATCAAGCACGAATACCCGTGATGGAAAGCCTGCTTCCAGTGGTGGTGCCAAGTCGGACAATGTTAGCTCCAGCAACGAGTCTGAAGACAGCACGAACGACAATGAGGTCGATGGGGAGGAATCTGCATCGGAAAAGTCATCGAGCGTAAGTATTCCATTGAATTTTGTACAATAATAGGCTAAGTGAGGTGGTCAAACTGGTGATCTGTCAAAGAATTCTAATTGAGATCACGAGGGTTGTAACGGGCTGCATAGTTATCGTGACTTTTATGACATTTCATTTAATAAGGACATTTATACGTTTGATCTCAATGAATGAGCAGTGTGATCGCAAGAAAATGTGAAATTTTGTATAAAAATATTTGATATTAACTGAAAATTTCAAAACTTCTAACTAAAATGATGTTCTTAAAAAAGTACTAGAGATGGATTGAGTGACAAAACCTATGCAATCCGTTTCTCAGTACATCAATGTTTTGTCTAAGAATAAGTTTCAGTAGATCAAAAGATAGTGAATGGTGTGTGGAATCTTTGTCGCATCTTAAAGTTAATTAACAGCGATTTATGGATGACACCATAATCTTGTAGCTAAATTTATAAATTATAGTGTTTAAAGGTGATCGTTCGGAAGATGCTATGTCAATGTCAGGACCCTCAAAGTAGAGAGGGTTCTTATTTGGTGACAACGTTCTACTCAAAACAAATTTTTAGGTAAAGGTTTAGCGTTCCGATCGTGCTATAAGTGTATCGAGGTTAATTGAAACCTTGTACCAAACCGTTTGGTCATTCACCTTCTTTGTAAGAATAAAATGTTTTATAAAAAGCAAATAATAGTCTTTTGTTTGAATACAATTTACTGGTGAAGTTAGAAAACTGTTAAATATTTTGCAAGCGGACATTTTTTAAGGATCTTGCAGCATTTTAAACCAAATCCAGCATTTAAATTTTACTTTTTTGAGTATTAATTTACTATGCTTCAGTGTTATATAAAAAAAAATGATTATTTAAAGCGTATTTTAATAAACATCTTCAGATCGTGTATAATTTAATTTTGTTCACTATCTTTTAATAATGAAAATTTTAATTTACAAGGAACAGATGGAACCATCAATATGACTAAAATTAAAGAATATTACCGGGATTTAATTTTCTTTCCGTTAATAAGGAATCAAGTCTGTGCAATTATGTTCTCAACAAACCCAAATAGTTCTAGCTCTACTACAAACAATTTGCCGAAGTAAACAAACCAGAATGGTTCTGACCGGTGGGCACTATTGCTTTAAACTGATTGTAGTTAAGACTTCTTGTTAAGCTTAAAAAGTGCTTCGAGGTCATTACCTTACGCATATAGGTCATTACCTTACTCATTAAGGTCATTACCTTACTCATTTATCAATAAAGCTGGAATATAGAAGATTTTAGATCAATGAATCATTTCTCGCCTTTGATATCAAAGAATTAATTCTTGCAAATTCTACAGTTGGTGAAATTCTAAATATACAACTTGATTTTGGAGGCTTCTTGCAAAAAGAACATCATGAACATTTTTTGTTTTGCTCAGAAAGAATTAAATTAATCAAGCACAGTCAGCGTTTCACAAAAATAATTCTCAATTCAGTTGCATTACGTTAACAAAGCAAAGATACCATCGAAAATTTTTGTAAAGAACAACTAATTTACCTTCTCGAAATTATATTTGTATTACAGGAAGTCCCGTTCAAGTCGCTAAGTCCACTGAATGGTAATATATCCGCCGGGTCAGATGGAAGAAAAAGTGAAATAAAACACGTTAAAGGAGATGCGGCTGAAATTCATTGTTTGCTGTATTATTTCTTCAGGCATTTCTTATATTGTGTCAATAACATCGATCAAAAATAAATTGGACCTAAAATACCCCAAGGTTCAATTTTAGGACCAGCACTATCCCTATTGCATACAAATTCTCGAAAGCATTCAAACTTTACAGATCAGTCTGGACCCCCTGATATACAATATAACTTTTAGTTTCAGTTTCTAAAAATTCTAATCAGAGGCACTTCATTATATTCGGGGATCCTCTTGTAGATTCCATGAATTGGGAGTCTTGCATATCCACCCTTAGAGGTTTATTGTACCCCCATTCTCTTTGAAGCTCATGTTGCACCTCATACAGATCCAGTTCTCGTAGAAAGGATCTTTTTTAGCTTCAGGTATCCAAGATGATGCTCCTTGTTTAGTTGGTAATTTCCCAGATTTTCTCTTCCTCCGGAGCAGCCCCACAGTAGGTCAGAAGATCTGTTGTTTTCATCGTTAAACCTGCACAATCCTTCAGATCCATTTTCTTAAGATGTCCTCGTAAACTAGATGGAGCGTTATAATCGGAGAACCTTGTCGAAGATTATGTTCGGGCAGTCCTGACAGCTACAAAGCAATTGGGGCCTTTTTTCTTGCAATCCCTTTCTTCCAGCTAGATGAGAAATTTCTGTAACCCGAAGGCGCCTCTAGGGGTAGAAAAACGAAACGAAGTAATGTAATACAGGGCCAGACTAAATTCTCTCTCAGGTTGGCAAGGAGCCTTGTGCGTGTGAGACTCCCACACTCAAAGCGCAGTCTTCAACTCACTACCACAAAAAAGTTTACAGGGCTCTGTAAGGAGCAATCCGATAAGGGTCTTAGGTTGATTCTTGCCTAGTTTACTGAAGCTGAGAACATCCCAGAAGCAGAACAAGAGATCCCAGTCTCACCACCAAGAGACGAAGTACAGGCAGCAGTACGTGACCTCAGAAAAAATAAGACTCCTGGAATGGATCAAATAGCAGAATTGCTTCACAGGGGGGCTCCCATCTAAGTAACCTCCACCGAGTAATATGCAGAATATGGTCAGAGAAGCAGTTACCAGAAGACTGGAGTAATAGCATATGTCCTGTACAGAAAAAGGGAGACAAGTTAAGGTGTGAAAATTATAGAGGCATTGCTTTACTATGTACGTCATATAAAGTGCTCTCCAAATTACACCACTACTATGAAAGTATTATATGAGAGTATCAGGGACGTTTTCCAAGTGGACGGTATGAGACCAAATATTCTCAGTTGAGCAGGTGCTCGAAAAGTCCTGGGAATATAACATCGATGTGCACCAACTCTTTGTAGACTTCAAGCAAACATATGACAGTGCCAACAGAAATCCCCTGTACAAAATAATGCTTGGCTTTGGTGTCATAACAAAACTAGTCCGCATGGTCAAAGTCATGATGCTAAACACAGCATCCAAGGTCAAGTTTAAACGGTGAACTAGCGGACAGCTTCATAATGGAATCCGACTTAAAACAAGGTGATGGGCTTGCCCCAATGCTCTTTAATATTGCGCTGGACCATGTCATAAATACAACAGCCGAAACCTCTTGTATACTAATGTTCAAGTGTAGCATATGCTGATGATGTCAATATTATGGCAGGATCAATCTCAAATACCGATGAAGCATTTCTCAGTCTAAAATCTGAAGCAAACCGAATTGACCTACTACTAATGAAACTAAAACTAAATTCATGATACAAACGAGGAAGAACACTCCAGTCCGAAAAAAATCTGACTGTAGGAGACTATAGCCTTGAAAGTGTGGATAATTTCGTCTATCTCGGAGCCACCTGAAGAAGAAGAAACGGTGAAAAGGACTTAACTGAACGCCGGAAATAAAGCCTATTACTCCGTGCTTCCCATTCGAAGGTCTTAAGTTGTACACAGGCAAAAAAATTTCGATTTACAAATCACTAGTCAAACCTGTGCTGTTTAATGGAAGTGAAACATGGACCCTGACAAGCAAATCCAGTGGACATATTTGAACGCAAGTGCTTCGGAAAATCGACGGCCCAGTGAAATAAGGAACAGAATGGAGACTGCGTTTCAACAACGAATTGTATGAACTATTTGACGATCAACTTGTTTCCTCTTGCGTAAAGTTACGTAAATTGCAATGGGCGGGCCATGCAGAAAAAATGGAAGTAAACCCAATGCCTAAAAGAAGATTAAACGGTAGATCACAAGGTAGACGTCCAACTGGAAGACCGAGGATACGATAGGCACTGACAGCAGATCATTGTTGTTAGTGATAACTGGCGAACGAAGCTGCAGAATCGTGATGATAAGAGGAAATTGTTCCTGAAGGCCAAGACCCAGCTTCGACTGTCGCGCAAAAGATGAGTTTAATACATGATTTAAATCATTTCTCTACATAGGCCCTTGCTTCTATATCATCATCTATGGTGCAACAGTCCAAGCCGGGCCTTGGCCTCCAAGATTAATCTCCTCCAATCATCACAGTTCTGAGATCTCGTTCGACAGTTGATCACTACCGGCAAAGATCGGCTGTCAGCTTCTATCTTCTTATCGAGTTCTTGGTCTTTCCGCTGGACGTCTACCTTATGCTCTACCCTTCAATGTTCTTTTGGGTAGCCGGTTTTTTTCCATTCTTTATACATGGCCCGCCTATTAAAATTTACGTAACTTACGCAAGAGGAAACATGTAGGTCGTCAAATAGTTCATACAACTCACCGTTGTAACGTAGTCTCCACTTTGTCCTTTGTTTCACTGAGCTGTCGATTTTTCAGAGCACTTTGCATTCAAATATGTCCATTGCCTTTTCGGATTCGCTTGTCAGGGTCCATGTTTCACTTCCATATAACAGTACAGATTTTACTAATGATTTGTAAATACGAAGATTATTTTGCCAGTGCACCAGGAATGGGAAAAGCGGAGCAATAGGCTTTATTTGCGGCATCTAATCTCGTGTTTTTGGCTACTTAGATTGGTTCACAAGATATACAACGTTATCCACACAAGATTATTGTCTCCTGAGGTCAAGTTTTGGCGAACTGGAGTGTCTCTCATTTGAGTCATGAATTTAGTTTTGGTTTTATTAGCTCATAAGCCAATTCGGTTTGCTTCAGAAATGCTTGTTTGGCATCTGAGATCGAACGTGCCATGATGTTGACGTCACCAGCATATACTACCAATTATGTGGACTTGAACATTAGTGTACCAGAGGTTTTAGATGATGTCTTCCTGATGACGTGTTCCAGCGGAATATAGAATATTGGGGTAAGCCCATCTCCTTGTTTGAAGACTGATTCCATAACATTTCATTCAGGTGTCTTAGAAGCAAGTGCTTCTCAACCGAAATAAAGAGTTCAGAGCGGACGAATGTCGCCTTTGATCCTCCCTCTCATCGCTAAGAGACCTGCTTGTTCGTTACCCTCTACTCTTTCATGCCATGACACTCAGTATAGAATACGCCTCACATCCTTACAGAAGGAACGTTTATACTAAAAAAAAATATCCAGAACTTTCTCACTTGTCCTGAAGAAACTGTGTTTTCCTCACCTTCGACGAGAATGTACTGTATTTAATGTATTGTATTTATTCCTCAACATACCAGGGTAATTTGAAAAGTTTCCGGCGTATTAAAGAAAACCACATAATTCAAGCCAAACAAAAATGAATTTCTCGACATAGTCTCTCCCTTTCAGGCCATCAGAAAAAAATTCTTTAGATAAACCTGAAAAATACAGGTTAACTGCCGCTTCAACCTCGGTATTAGACCTATATTTCTTCCCACGAAATTTTTTCAAGATGGGGGAAAAAAGTCACTCGGAGCTAGGTCTGGAGAGTAGGGTGGGTGTTGAGGCAATTTGAACTTCATTTCGTACAATTTCGACATTGCGGCCATGCATGTGTGGACTCGCGCGTTGTCTTGATGAAACAAGTGTGGTCGCGTCTTCTTGAGTTACGTCTTCAATTGGTCCAGCAACGCAGCGTAATAGGGTCCGTTAATGGTTTTACCTTTTTGAAGATAATCAAAAATACTTACTCCACGGCTGTCCCAAAAAACTGTCGCCATCATTTCTCCGGCAGGAAAAACGACCTTTGCCTTCTACGGAGCTGGTTCCCCCACCACAATCCATTGCATTGACTGTTGTTTAGTCTCCGGAGTATGGTGATGGATCCAGGTATCGTCGACAGTAATTAATCGGCGGTAGGATTCTTTTGGAACAGCTGAAGTCTCGCGCGACACATCCATCCGTGCGCACTTTTGGTCGATCGTCAACAAACGCTGAACCTATCGCGCGGACATTTCTCATGTATAATTCTTCATATAAAATCTTATGCGCCCGTTGAGTTGATATCCCACAAGCCTCAGCATTTTAAATGGTTAATTGGCGATCTTCCATCACGGTTGTGTGCACTAAACTGACGATATCTTCTGTTGAAAAAGTATTTGGACGTCCAGAACGTTCATCGTCAAAAATACTTGAGCCACCGCGTTTTAACTCGGCCACTCAATGTTTCACGGCTGTAAATGGAGTGACGATACAGGGAGTCTAACTCTTCTTTCACTTTCCGAGTTTGTTTCCCCTTTCAAATAGAGGTACTTTATCACCGCGCAATACTCGATTTTATCCATTGTTCTTAACAAACGTCACCTGACAACTTTGGAAGGGTACCATGTGTTTTGTACTAATCGGAATGACTTGAAATTTTTATAAAACACATATGTAAAAGCCGCATATTGGTTGGCAAGAGAACTTGAATGTAACATGGCTTTTTGCCAGTAAGGCCGGAAACTTTTCAAATGACCCTCTTAGCTGCCTTCGAGGGCGATACACTTGATACAGCGATTTTCCAGCATTTCGATGACCTTTCTGTAGTACGAAACGTCTAAACCTTCGAAATACTATATACCTCGATATTCGCAATGACTTCCTCATTCAATCTGAATTTTATTCCCTGGAGCCATTTGGAACAGATAATAGTCGCTGAGTGCCAAATATGGAGAATACGGGGGATGAGCAACCAATTCGAATTCGTGTGTGACGCTGCTTTATCGTAATGATACAGAACTTTTTTTTTCGCCATATGGCGTTTTTTCTTTAATTCGTCGTTCAGTTTGTCCAATAACGCTGCATAATACTCCCTTGTGACTGTTCTTCCCTTCTGCATTTAATCGATGAAGATTATTCCATGCGCATTCCAAAAAATTGATGCCATCACCTTCCCAGCTGAGCGTTGGACTTTTGGCCGCTTTGTTCGGCTATCGCGACTTTTCGGCCACTCTGTAGACTGTCGTATGGTAATGGACCCACGTTTCAATCATCACAAAACATCAAAAAAAGTATGCTTGATTACTTTAAAATAGCGTGCATAATGTATGCCGCCCAATCCTTTGACCCTCAGCTAACTCGTTCAACTTCACTTTTCAATTACTCAAAACTATTCGATTTCCGCATTCGTAGCCTCTTGGTCTTCCAGGGTGAGGTGCATCCTCGGTGCTTGTATAACCGATTTTAAATTCTCTAAACCATCGAAAAACTATTGTCCTTAAAGGAGTAGATGTGGATTAACATTTCTCCATCCATTGTAATGATTATTCAGAAGTTTTTCCCATCAAAAAACAATGTTTGATGAAGATGCGATATACCTGTTTTTCCATATTTTTTGGGAAGAAGAAAAAAGCGTCACTCTTTTGACTGTAGCTTGTAAATGAAACGAAATGCCGTGAAACTTCATGCACAAACTAGTGAAGAATGAGTCATGTTCATTTTCCAGTGTCGCCACCTATTGAAAAATCCCCGACTTGGCAATCCATGCAGTATTCAATAAAACATATTCATTCATTCACGATCATTTGACATAAATATGAATTTGAATACATCCCTACCTCTATTTTTTATGTTTGTACTGCCTGATAATTGATTGGGTGCATTGGCACGTCACCTCCAACTAGAATAGGCAGATTCCTGTCACAATATTCCACCAGCTTTTGAACTTCCATTGGGGAAGTTATCTCCAGGGCGACTTCCCCTGGCTCTATTAAACGTGTAAAAAAATGTTAATACTTTTTACAATTACCCGGAGGTGAACTACGCGGTAGGGTTGATGGGGTGGTTTTCCAGAGTTTTTTGATGCGTAATAAATTAGCAATAATTTAATAAAGTGGATGATGTAGCTTAGTATGGGGGAGGAGTGAGATACGTGATAGAGGTTGAAGGAGTGGTTTATGAGCTTGTTTGTTGCTTACATCGCCAGCAATAGCAATAAAATCTGCCGCCTCGAAAATTCTTTATCTGCATTGGTTCTTGAGATACGGGAGTGGCTGATGTAGCTTAAGTCTTAGCCACATTACCCGCTTTTCCAGGGGAAGCGGTAGAGCAATAACATTTTTTGCTGCGTAATAAAATATGGACTTTGATGAATGATACCTCATAAAGTAGATAATGTAGCTTAATAGGCATGATCCCCGCTGTGAGTGGATCTTATCCTTCCATACTTAAAGTTAATCTGGAGTCCCGACAGTTCTGACTTCGGATTTGACTCTCCTGGGTCCAGATATCTTGGATCAGTTCTAGTCCTAATTGCTGTTGGAATGGAATACAGAGTAAGGACTGCATTTAAGACAGTGAAAAGACGAGAGTATCCCTTTTTCCGCGATCCAGTTGATCAACTGTGCCACCTTTGTATGCCTCTTCCGCGTGAGCTTATACGTATGGCGCGAAGCTGTTCCAATTTTCGTGTGTGAATGGCACCACTATTATTTTGATAGCGTAAGCATTTGGCAGAGTGGAGACTTCGTTATAACGACGAGCTGTATCTTTCTGACGACCAACCAGTATTCGCATGCGTAAAGCTACGCAAACTACAATGGACAGGATATATAGAGAGGATAGAAGAGCACAGGCTCCCCAGACAACAAATCATGACATAGTCGAAGGAAATTACCAAAATATCACACTTGTCGAATACAATAGTGAAAACTTGGTCGAATTGATGCATTTGGGCGCCAAAATAACTATTAGCCCAGTCATATTAGGGCTTTCGCCTCGGAATGAAAGATAATAAGCTGCAAATTGGTATGAACCTTTGTTTTGTCATTCTAAATGTTGTCTCAAAAGTCAAAATCATTATCGTGTTCGCGTCTCAAGATATTCAAGGTCAAAGGTCACAAAAATCGGTTTTTCGCGAATATCTGGCTTCCTATCGGTTAAATGAGATTTGCATTTATTATAAAAGTTGTAGGCTATAAAATTCCCTACAACTTTTGTTTAAACTTTTTTTTCATACGACCAACCGTTTTGAAGGTAGAGCGCGAAGAGTGCACATCGTACAGTCATATACGGCCTAATGCAAGGTCAAGCGTGAGTTATGGTTATCAGTACGTTATAAAGTCAATTATTTACTTGGAAATTATAATTATTAAACAATGCCTATTATTTATGTACTAACTATTAATTATTTATATTTAATTAAAGTAAGTAACTTGATTTGCAACGGTACAATTTCAAACTAACGAATAATCTTGACTCATACAAAGTGGAGAGAGTGGCCTTGAATACTATAGAACATCTGTCCCGGCAATGAATAGAAAAGGGCATAGGGTAGGGACAAGTATTTCCAGGTATATAAGTATTGAGAAATTTACGCGTTTTAAAGAAAAGATATATAATGTCGTGTTAACTTAAAATAAAACTAAAATATATAATCCAGAATTAATAATATTTTATACTTAAATAGTTAAATATGAATAATTATATATAAATAATCAAGTTACTTACTTTAATTAAATATAAATAATTAATAGTTAGTACATAAATAATATATATAATTATTCATATTTAACTATTTAAGTATAAAATATTATTAATTCTGGATTATATATTTTAGTTTTATTTTAAGTTAAGACGACATTATATATCTTTTCTTTAAAACGCGTAAATTTCTCAATACTTATATACCTGGAAATACTTGTCCCTACCCTATGCCCTTTTCTATTCATTGCCGGGACAGATGTTCTATAGTATTCAAGGCCACTCTCTCCACTTTGTGTGAGTCAAGATTATTCGTTAGTTTGAAATTGTACCGTTGCAAATCAAGTTACTTACTTTAATTAAATATAAATAATTAATAGTTAGTACATAAATAATAGGCATTGTTTAATAATTATAATTTCCAAGTAAATAATTGACTTTATAACGTACTGATAACCATAACTCACGCTTGACCTTGCATTAGGCCGTATATGACTGTACGATGTGCACTCTTCGCGCTCTACCTTCAAAACGGTTGGTCGTATGAAAAAAAAGTTTAAACAAAAGTTGTAGGGAATTTTATAGCCTACAACTTTTATAATAAATGCAAATCTCATTTAACCGATAGGAAGCCAGATATTCGCGAAAAACCGATTTTTGTGACCTTTGACCTTGAATATCTTGAGACGCGAACACGATAATGATTTTGACTTTTGAGACAACATTTAGAATGACAAAACAAAGGTTCATACCAATTTGCAGCTTATTATCTTTCATTCCGAGGTTGACCCCTTTTTTTACCTAATATGACTGGGCTATATAGGGAATTGTAACAGTACGAATACGATAAGAATACAACTCGCAAACAATATTTTACTCAGTTCTGACGATCCTGTAGACCAGCTACATACACAGGAAATACATCTCCCAAATATAAAAATCGGTGATGAAACCTGTGCTATGTTACAGATGTGAAACATGGGGCTATGTTTCGAATGTGAAACATGGAATCCAGAAGAGAATTCAATAAAACAACGAGCTATATGTTGACAAAATGAAGGCCTCGATGATTATGATATTTTAGAAGCTGAAATGGGCCAGGCTCGGGACTCGTATGGACGAACAATTATTATCATAGTTATTTTTCAGTAGAACTGAGGTGGATACCCAATGGGAAAACCAAGAAAATGCTGGTCCAGCACTTTGAACAATTTTGAAATCGGACGACCTGGTTGATTGACCAAGACAGTTGGGTAGCAATATTTGCATGAAGCGAATTCTCGGGAATTCGTAAGACTCCTATGGCATCGTTGCAGTTATAGGTACACTTTTATCTCTGCTTGAAACTTCGATGTTTTCAACAAATGGGAGCTTTCCCTCTTCTTATTTTCTTAATCGATATCTTCAAAGTATTTTTGGAGCTTCCAAACATCTATTCTAATGGCAACGGAAAAATAATTCATCAAATTCCAACCATGCCAGTTGAAAGAACAGAAAATGCTGGTCTAAAATAGGCAATCCATTATAACTTAACAATCAAATATACACTAGAAAGCCGTCAAATCCTGAATTTCTTCTAAATTCTTTTTACAGGAAGACGAGGATAACTATGTACCAAAGAAAAGCACCCGCGCCGTAAAGAAACCTCCTGAACGTAAACGCATGAAAAAGCGCAAAAAGTAAGTGCATAGTAGAGACATTAAAACCGAAGTCAATAAACGAAAAATTATTAAAATTCGATATGAAATCAATTAAAATTTTAATATCACTGTAATACATGCTCCCCATACGTTGTGAATAATTAACGAAAACTCAATTTTTCTAAAATTATATACGATTAGTTGGAAATCTGATACCAGCGAAAGTGACAACAGTGATAGTGAAGACAATTCCTTACAGAGTAATAATAGGCGAAATACTGCAACGAACAATAGAAAAAGAGCCCCTACCAAAAAGAATGCCAGTTATAGCTCTGATGATGATGACGATTCGGACGATGGGGACAGGAAAAGGTAAGCAATTTGGATAAAATGTTATTTTATTATAGGTTGTCCTTATTTAATGACTCCCAGTTTTGTTTCTTCAACAGAGCAGCGACGCGTCGTACGGCGGCCGCCTCGGTGAGTTACAAAGAAGAAAGTGAGGATGAAAAAACCGATTCGGAGGATTTGCTCGAAGTGGAGTATGCAGAGGAAACGACCACGGAAGTCGAGGACAAGTCAGAAACGATTGAACGGATAGTGGGGAAACGCATCGGCAAGAAAGGTGTCACCGGCAATCAAACTACTATATACGCAATAGAAGAAAATGGAGACCCTAACGCTGACTTGAATGAAAATGATGAAACGGAGGTACAATATCTGATAAAATGGAAAGATTGGTCGCACATACACAATACATGGGAGTCAGAGGAGTCTCTAAAAGAACAAAAGGTGAAAGGAATGAAAAAACTGGAGAATTACATTAAGAAAGAACGAGATATCGAAATTTGGCGACATTATGCGAGTCCAGAAGATATCGATTATCATGAATGTCAAATGGAGCTGCAAAATGATCTGTCTAAGAGTTACAATAATGTAGATAGGATAATAGCGAAGAATCTAAAAGAGGATGAATGTGTGGAATATTTGTGCAAATGGGAATCACTGCCATACGCCGAGGCAACTTGGGAAGATGAATCACTAGTAATGAAAAAATGGCCGCAAAAAATTGAAGAGTTCGCAGATCGGGAGGAAGCACGAACAGTGCCGTCGCGACACAGTAAAGTGCTGAAGAGTCGACCTAAGTTTCATCCGATAAAAGTCCAACCTGAATATTTGGGTGAAGTGCTGTTGCTGAGAGATTATCAAATGGATGGGCTGAACTGGCTGATCCATTCCTGGTGTAAAGCAAATTCTGTGATTCTGGCGGACGAGATGGGCTTAGGCAAGACCATCCAGACCATTTGCTTTTTGTATTACCTATTCAAAAGTCAGCATTTGTATGGGCCGTTTTTATGTGTGGTTCCGCTGAGTACAATGACCGCGTGGCAAAGGGAATTCCAAATCTGGGCGCCTGACATGAACATTGTCACATATCTAGGGGACGTACAATCACGCGAGATACTTAGGCAATATGAATGGTGCTTCGAAAGCACAAAGCGACTGAAGTTCAACGCGATCCTAACGACTTATGAAATCCTGCTGAAAGATAAGGCATTTTTAGGCTGCATAACGTGGGCGGCGTTGCTGGTGGACGAGGCGCATCGTTTGAAAAATGATGACTCGCTTCTGTACAAGACGCTCAAAGAATTTGAGACGAACCATAGACTGCTTATAACAGGAACGCCGCTTCAGAATTCGTTGAAGGAATTATGGGCCCTGTTGCATTTTATCATGCCGGAAAAGTTCACGACGTGGGAAGAATTCGAGAAGGAACACGGCAACGCAGCGGACAAAGGATATACCCGATTGCATAGGCAACTGGAGCCATTCATTCTTCGGCGAGTCAAGAAAGATGTAGAGAAGAGTTTACCCGCGAAAGTTGAGCAAATTCTGAGAGTCGAAATGACTTCAGTTCAAAAACAATACTACAAATGGATTCTGACTAAAAACTTCAATGCTCTGAGGAAAGGTGTGAAGGGCTCCCAAAGCACGTTTCTGAATATCGTGATAGAACTGAAGAAATGCTGCAATCATGCGGCTCTGATACGGCCAATTGAATATGAAGCCTCTCGAACATCTCAGGATGATGCATTGCAGCAGATTCTCAGAGGGTCTGGAAAATTGGTGTTGCTTGATAAATTGCTGTGTCGACTACGCGAGACTGGTCACAGAGTGCTGATCTTTTCACAAATGGTACGAATGCTTGATATACTGGCTGAGTACTTGACAAAGCGGCACTTTCCCTTCCAACGCCTGGATGGAAGCATTAAAGGAGAGATAAGAAGACAAGCGTTGGATCACTTCAATGCAGAAAATAGTCCCGACTTTTGCTTCCTATTATCAACGCGAGCTGGTGGGCTTGGCATTAATTTAGCAACAGCTGATACAGTAATTATTTTCGACTCTGATTGGAATCCACAAAACGACCTCCAAGCTCAAGCCCGCGCTCATCGTATCGGGCAGAAGAACCAGGTGAATATTTATCGACTGGTGACCGCGCGTTCTGTAGAGGAGGAAATAGTGGAAAGAGCGAAACAAAAAATGGTTCTCGATCACTTGGTCATTCAGAGAATGGACACCACCGGCCGTACTGTATTGGACAAAAACTCCACATCGACGACCACACCATTTAACAAAGAAGACTTGTCTGCAATTCTCAAGTTCGGCGCTGAGGAACTTTTCAAGGATGAACAAGAAAACGATGATGATCTAGTCTGTGATATAGATGAGATTTTGCGGCGCGCAGAAACTCGTAATGAAGATCCCGATTCGGGTGGCGATGATCTTTTGTCAGCGTTTAAAGTGGCTAGTTTTGCTGCCTTCGAAGAAGATGATCGTCAGCCCTCACCAATGGTGACGGATAGTGCTGATCCGACCAATGAGGACACAAAAGATTGGGACGATATAATTCCCGAAAACTTCCGGAAAGTAGTGGAAGAAGAGGAGCGAAGTAAAGAGATGGAAGATTTATATTTGCCACCGAGAAGAAAAGCACAGCAGCAAGCGGATAAAGGAGAGAGTGGGCAGAAAAACGAGCGGCGAAAAAAGACCTCGTCGGGTGGTGATGAAAGCGATGAGGGCAGTGATGGTAGTGGCGATGATAAGCCAAAGAAGCGCGGGAGACCGCCAGTGAAGGAAAAGATTACTGGATTCACTGATGCTGAACTGCGACGTTTCATTAAAAGTTACAAGAAATTTCCTGCGCCATTGAATCGACTGGAAGCCATAGCTTGCGATGCAGAATTGCAAGAGAAACCGCTTGCTGAGCTGAAGCGCATTGGCGAGATGTTGCACGATCGCTGTGTCCAATTTTTAAAGGAACACGAAGAGGTTGAAGCAAAGAATGAGAACAAGACCACCAACGAAGAGGGTGGCAAAAAGCGAGCAAGTCGAGCGACGTATTCGGTGAAATTCGGTGGGGTGTCTTTCAACGCCAAAACACTGTTAGCGTGCGAAGAAGAATTGAATCCGTTAAATGAAATCTTAGCAGCAAACCCAGAAGAGCGACTGAATTGGACGCTAGATCTTCACACCCGCCCCGCTAATTTCGATATCGAATGGTCAGTAATGGAGGATTCCAGATTGCTGTGCGGTATCTATCAATATGGAATTGGTTCGTGGGAAGCCATGAAAATGGATCCTTCTCTTGGACTTGCTGAGAAAATGTTGCTCAATGACGGAAAGAAACCACAGGCTAAGCATCTGCAGTCGCGAGCGGAATATTTATTAAAAATCATCAAGAAGAATGTCGAACTGAAGAAAGGCGTTATGAAGCAAAGAAAAGCGAGAAAGCAAAAAGAAAAGAAGAGTGATGCAGCGAAAGTAGGTGAGACTAGCGTCAATGAAGACTCAATGCCAAATAGCGAACAAAGAACCTCAAAACCTCGAACCGAATCGGAAAGTGCAGCCGCAGGAGGTGATCATGCAGGGAAAGATCACGATGAAACAGCAAACAACACAAACGAATCAAAGAAAAGCAAGGCCAAGCATACAAATAAGGAAACGAAGAGGAGTCGGAAGAAAGACACGAACAAACCAATGCATTTTACAGCAAACAACGAGCCCCGCGCGCTGGACGTACTGGGTGACTTGGATCCGGCTGTTTTCAATGAATGCAAAGAAAAAATGAGGCCTGTTAAGAAGGCTTTGAAGGCATTGGATAATCCTGATCTTAGTCTCTCAAACCAGGAGCAAGTGAATCACACACGAACGTGCCTGCTGAACATTGGCAAGCAAATAGACATTTGCCTGGAAGAGTACAAAAATCCAGAAAAAATCAAAGAGTGGCGAAGTAATTTGTGGATTTTCGTCTCCAAGTTCACAGAGTTTGATGCGAAGAAACTGTTTAAACTATATAAACATGCGCTGAAGAAGAGTGAGGAGAAGAAAGAAGACAAGGAAAAGAATAACTCGACGAGCGAAGGTAACGAGGTGAAACAGAAGAACAACAGTAGCCCTGTGAAGCGCAAAAAACCCGCAGATAATGAAGAAAAACATACCAATAAGGACAATGGGAATGAAAAGAAAAAGAAAGTGGATGAAACGAATTCATCGAGTGCAAATCCAGGCGGTGGTAAATCCTTTGACACGCCGAAAAAAAGTGACTCCATCAAGAGGAGATACGATGAGAATAACGTGAGCAGTGATAGTGGCAAAGAATTCAAGAAAATGCACAAAGACTCAAGGTAAGTCGATAGGTGTGAGATTTTAAGGAGAAGTTGTTGACGCAATGTTTCTAGCAGGAATCGGATGGGCGGCGAAAAAGGTGACGGTCGAAAGTGGGACGAGTACGGCTGGGATGGAAACTGTGAGAAAGGACCGCGCAATGCATCGAACCTACCACCCATTCCAATGCAACAACGAATGGGCGGAAATCCCCGGATGCCACCGCAACAGATGTATCCTGACGGTCGAATTGGTGGGCCGGGTGGATATCCGGAGAACGATCGTTGGCGAGATCGAGATAGGTGAGTTGATACTTCTGGAAATAAAAACAATCTGGTACGAATTCAATCAATTGACCTCATTCTTTTTAACAATAGGTATCCGGACTATAAGCGTGGTGGCGGTGGTGATCGATATGATGGATACAATCGGCCCCCTTACCCACATGGCGGCGGAGGAGGAGGGTATCATCGTGATCACAGAGATAGAGACAGGAGGCCTGAGAAGCGAAGGTATTGTTGAATCGAAAACTGTTCGATTCGTTTTGATAATGAGATGGTTGTTCTTAGATATCCACCACAACCAGGAGGCGGATATGGTGGAGGTGGTGGTGGCGGCGGTGGCGGAGGAGGAGGACACTACATGCCTTCCAATTATTACGTAAGCAACGGAGTGCCGGGTCCTCATCCTTACCGAGATCGATACATGCCTGACGAGTGGAGCCACGAACGGGGAGACTATTCAGACTACCGGAGAGGTGACTACGATCGAAGGCAACCCTCTCATTCAAACTCATAGTAGAAGTGAAGCCGCGATATCGAGAGTCATAACCAGAAGATGGTCAGGGGACAAGCAGAGAAATGTCTTATACATATTTAACGTGTGTCTATGTCTGGTTCGCTGACTGGCCATTGATGCGATATGATCGCCTTATTGCAAATGGTTCACCGCCCAGTCAAGGGCAGCACGTTCTCGAAAAAGAAAACAGAGCCCCGGATGGTTGGTATCGTGTGATGCACTTAATTTTTAAATATCCTTTTTCATCAATAATGGATTTAGAACTATTAACTAATAAGCTGAATGGAGATTGCGCTGTAAATTTAAAATGTCAGAGTAGAGTAGTTAAAGAACTTTAACTTAATTCTAATGGTGATTATCAAATGCAAGGTATTTAACATAACAAGGCAAATATAAAAAGGAAAATGTGAAAAAATTATGCAGCAGTATGTACTCTTAGTAAGTTTAGGGAATAAGTTGAAAACAACCGCAAAGTAATATTTATATGTATGTACCAAATCAAGTAAATAGACATACATATGCGTATTATTTTAATAAACAACTAGCGAAAAAAGCATTTCTTCTATTTTGCGTAACTCTCCTTCCATTACGATTTAGTTTATTTAAACATTCTCTCATTTAAATGTACATCGCGCGTTTTCGCTCTTTATTTTCAGCCTACATTTAGTATTAAATATCTTAATACAATTCGCGTGGAACAAGATCAGGAATTTCATGAATTCATTGTTTATAACAACACAGTAGCATTAGTAAAATATTAAGTTGGTCTTGTATAGTGAATTCTTTTCAAAAAAATGCTATGAACTAAAAGAAAAACAGTCCTCATTTTTACAAAAACGAACATAGGTACGTTAAGTCCAAATGATTTTGTCTTAATGTTAATGATATAGAATGAAAGAGAAGAAAATTCAAGATAAAATAGAAATTATTGAAAATACTATAGATAACAGTATCTTATAATATATTAAATAAAATTGTAGTTTTATGTATGCATAATTATGATGTAAGCGTTACTATTATTTCTGGCCGTAGTTGAGAAAAAAACCTAACGGGAGTAAAAGAAGTAAAAATATGCTAGAATATCTGCCTGTAAATAATTGTCGATTAAGAGAGTGTTCTTTCTGTATATATTTTAAAGGAAAAGTACATTTATATTCAAAGATAAAAGAAGTTTTTTGAATCGTCCAACAGTTTTGTGTATTATTTTATTAGGGCTTGGTCTCACTGTTCAGGTATCTAACGGATTAATCATTTTTAGCCTTAATGGACATGATAGCTCCTTTTGAATCGAGGCAAAGAGCTTCGAAAAGATCATTCGAGCCTACTGATTGGGAGTGCATCACTAAGAAATAAGATGTCACAACAGAAAAAAAGCAAGCTCAATCAGTCATACTCGAAGGTGGGACAGTTCTTATTCATAGTCAATATCGCAACTTCCGCTAAAACGTTTGTTTGCACAATAAAAAAAACAATGGAGGTAAATGTCATAAAAAAAATATCGAGGTGAACTAGTAAAAAACGACGAAAAGCTTGACAATATTTAGTAAGTTGTCTTTCAGCGATAGTTGAGAACCGAAAGATTTCAACCGTGTGCAATTTTCTGCATTACTTTGGCGCTGCCCCATTCTGTCTGATCTCATCGATTTTACTTCCAGTTTTCCTTATCATGCATGTTTAATTTGCTTACAAGCAGTGGGTAATCGCATCCAAAACCTGCTTTCAGGGAATGTCGGATGAAATAGTGCGTTTCAAAATACTGATTCTCGTCTTCAATTTTTAGACAACTTTTACCAGGAACAATTTATTGTTAGCACCTCAACAAATGTTATCACCTACTGTATTGGATAGTTGCTGATTTTAAATTGTTGCAGATGTGAGTAAGAAGGAAACCACTTGGTATTTGAAATATATATTCAACTGCCAATAATACCTCCGATGTCGCATCTTTATTCGCTTTTTACTCATGAATGTGCTAATTAGATGATCTGAAAGTGTAACCTTGTAGGCTTAAAAATCATACATACAGCCATTTGTTAAAAAACATCTGGTTATAATTAATGCAAAGTGGTATCTTTTCCCAATTTCTTTTCGCTGCAAAATAGTTCTTTAAGCTCCATTAAGATTGTTACAAAGTTGTATCATTTTTTCCACAAAAGTTTCGAAATAATCTTCCTATCATGACATAAAAAGCTACACGCCTACAAACCCAACTAAGTTTGCCGTACTTGCTTTATTTTTTTAAATTTGGAATGATTGATGAAATAAAGCACATTTGAAGTTGAACATATTTTACCGTACATATGCAGATCGACATAAGGGAGTGCCATTTTCTTATTTGTCTCTGATAGTTTTTCGCAGTCAAACTACCGACTAAGATATTTTGCAGTCATCGACAAAAATAACTCGTGAAAGGCACGAACGAAATCAAAATTTCTCACTGTTTATTAAAACAATAAAAAGCTTATGGCAGCGGTGGGATTCGAACCCACGCCCCCGAAGAGACTGGTGCCTTAAACCAGCGCCTTAGACCGCTCGGCCACGCTACCCTTGTGGTATTCGACACCACATTAGCTTGAAAATAAAAAACAAAAGTTTTCACTACATAATGTTCACCCACATATCACGGCAGCTGTTTCGACACATCTTACATGTTACATAGACGTTCTTCGTACAATATGTTATTTTTTAACTCTGCGGGGCAGTGGTATATATTTTATACCACATTTTCTTGAGTTTCTCTTGGTTAATATGAGCAGTGGTTTACTCTAAATACCATTCTATTCTATGCAATGAACTCGTCCCTACACGATGCAATTTTCTTTGTTTACTCAGAACTCACCTTGTGTGTTTGGTAGAGCCGTTATTCCGGCGGCTCGTTCATTAGCTGAGAGTGCTCATTTGGTTCGCTTGTTTTAATAAGAAAATTATTCGGAAAACTTTTGAAAGTGAAAGCGTAGTTGTTACAGGTAGTGGTGATTTATTTAATATTGTTTTTCATAGTAAAAATTGCAACACAAGGTTGGTATTACTGTTACAAGAAAGTAGTATATAATGTATACGAGTACAACTGCCCATTGTTGTGCGTATTTACTGAAAACTTATTTTGAGAAAAAACGTGAAAATGAATAGAGTAGGACTAACGCAACAAGAAATTCGATATCTCTTGCTACAGGACGAGGAGGAATATGTTGATATACCCTCTGATGGGAAATCCCTAGACCTCGAAAATTATGAAAGTGACTTGGAAGAGAGTCACTCGACTAACTCCACTCATGTTGAAGATAGAACGTCCTTGTATGTAAGTGATTTTCAATAAGAAATCATAAAAACACAACAATTTTGATGAAAGCGACGGCATTCCTTTGTCCAATATTCGAGAGGAAAGGACTACCCTACCAGTTCAGATTACTCCAATCTGGTCCAAAAATTTTACTGTTGATCTTCCCGATAACTTTATAGGGATCCAACATGGCCGATCTGCTCTCAACTTGGAGACCAAAGACGCAAAAAGTATTTTCAATGAACTGCTAACCGACCAAATTATTGTCCACATCATTTTCCAAACAAATTTGTACGCCCAACAATCTGGAAAACCATGCAATTCAACAAGTTCCCAAGAAATTCGGGTATTCATTGGTATGAACTTTTTGATGGGCGTGAAATATCAAAAAAGTTATCGGGATTATTCGTCAACTCCTCCAGAACTACACGATGCGTTTATTGGGAATTTGACGCCAGTGAAGAGATTCAGCTTGTTACTAAATAACATTCACTTGAATGATGTGTCCGTTATGCCTCAGAGGGAAACACCAAATTATAATAAGCTGTACAAAGTGCAAACTTTTTTGGACATGTTGTTGGAAAGATACCAGAAATGTTTTGAACCTGGCGAATTTGTTGCCATCGACGAGTCGATCATAAAATTCAAAGGAAGAAGTACATTGAAGCAATATATGCCAAAAAAGCCAATAAAACGAGGCTACAAAGTTTGGATGCTATGCGATAAAAGTGGCTATACTTATAATTTTGAAGTGTACACTGGAAAGAAAGACGACGCAACAATGAAGAATTTGGGTGAAAGGATTGTTCTGAATTTGTCTTCAATTATAAAGAATCGAAACCATAAATTATATTTTGATAATTTTTTCATCTCGCATGATCTTCTTGTTGAGCTGAAGCAAAGGGGTATTTATGCATGTCGAACCGTACAAATCAAAAGAAAGCACCTACCAAATGATTTGATACCCGATAAGCATTTACGCAGAGGTGATTTTGTTTGGAAAATTAGTAATACTGGAGTTCTGTATTTGAAATGGACAGATAAAAACTGGTTACAGTTCTATCAAACTTTCACAACCCTGATAGTCTAACTGAAGTACAAAGACGAGGATTCGATGGAAACCTTGAAACCGTTCAATGTCCTCACATAATACGCGACTACAACTGGCACATGAATAACGTTGGTAAGTTCGATCAATTAAAAATGTATTATGAATTGGACCGTAAAAGTCCAAGAATTCCTTGATATGACTTTGGTGAACGCATATATCCTAGCTGAGTTTGAAAATTATGACCTTAAAACCTTGAATTTAGAAATAATATCCTATTTGACTTGCAGATCTTTGCCGACACGAAAAAGAGGACCAAAAACGACACCAACGCCGATTGAAAAACGTAAAAATAAGCCATTCTGTGATCAATCATTTAGAACAACAGGACAACATTTGCCGGAAAGGACGACGTCACGCCGCTGCGCTCATTGCAGTGATACAAAACGTCAGCGACGAACGAAGTGGAAGTATTCAGTGTGCAATGTACCCCTCTGTATGAGTGGTAGAAAAACATGCTTTCAAATGTATCACTCCCATTAATATGGGCAGTGGTATAAAAAATATACCATGTCTTGTGAGAAGAATCCCTTTATGGGAAAAATTTTTTGGTTCTATTTTATATTATAATTTGGTATCTACATATAAAAATAAACACATTATCTGAAGCTTTTCATATTTTACCCCGCAAAGAGTTAATAGAGTTGGTTGGTTTTTTCTCCTTTTTACCAATTGATTGATGATATTGAGGGATTTTCATTTGATAACAATCGACATTTTTTTGTTGAATATTATTTAAATTTAGAGTGCCATGTTGGCCTAATGGTTTTTGAGTAGATACTATGTTTTAAAGCTTGAATTGACAGAGCACATTTGAATTTCAAGAAAAATGAAAGCAAATGGAAATTAAAACAACAGTCATCGGTAATATACAGAAAATTAAACTAGCTATGGACAAACCGTACAATGAAATTGAAGTGGAGTGCAACATCCCGAATTGAATATAAAACTGTAAACATGTACAAAATATGTGAAATAAATATACTTGGTTAATTCGAAACTGGAGAATCATTTAGAACCAATTGGCCATGCAACAATCTGTTTTAGATCTTAATTTATTAATTTCTAAAGGTTCGAGTAAATTCAATCTGGATTTTTTTACCTGGAATGAAAAATGTTAAAATCTTGGTTGAAAATATGACCCACATCATTTAGATGTTTATTGCAAAATCTGTGATAGTGTTCACATATGCATTCCCTTAACGACCGTCCTGATTAGCCTACATCATTATTGCAAGAGCCGCGCTTAAATTGGTAAGCGCCCGACTTTTCTAATTTAGACGTTTTGTTTTTATTGATGGCGACACAGCTATTTTGGCAAAGTCTTTGACGAATCTTCGATAGTAGGTCGTTGGACCCAGAAAAGTTCGTAGTTGACGCTTGTTGTTTGGTGTTGGTCAGTTTTTCACGGCTTCAATTTTCTCAGGGTCTGTTTTGACCCCTTCTGCTGATACGTGTCAGAGGTATTTTACTTCAGCTGCAAAAAGGGTACACTAGTCGGGACTAAGTTTCAAATTCGCCAGTCGCAATCGGGAGAAAACCTCTTGTAAGTTCCGCACATGCTCTTCGAACGTTCTCCCGATAACAATGATGTCATCTAGGTACACCAAGCAGGTCTTTAGGCCTCATAGCACGTATTCCAACTGGCGTCCGAAGGTATCTGGAGCGCCGGAAAGGCCAAATGGCATCGCCACGAATTGCCACAATCTGGTCCCAACTGAAAATGCGGTCTTCTCTCGGTCCTTCTTGTCGATATCTACCTGCCAGTAGCCACTCTTGAGATCAAGTGTAAAAAACCATTTTGCGTCAGCTAAAGTGTCCATGATGTCGTTGATACGTGGAAGCGGGTAACTATCATTCTTAGTGACGTCGTTAAGCTGCCTATAGTTGCCACAAAAACGAGCTCTACCATCCTTTTTCTTTCCTAGCACTACTGGCGTGTCCCATGGACTGACAGAAGGCTCGATAACACCTTGTTTTTCCATATCCGAGATCAGTGCGCTCACATCTCCTTATTTGACTATAGGAAGACGTCTCAATGCTTGTCGAATTGGCTTGGCTCCCTGTGTATCTATGACCGGAGTTATCATACTCGTTCAGCCTTGGTCATTCAGGCTTGTTGAGAAGATGTCACTGTACTTGGTGACCAGATCAGAGGCTTGCTAGAATACCTGCACTGGCAATTTGGTCTGCTTCAATATTGCAGACGTGAGTTGCCGGGCTTTGTCTGTGTCTTCCCCCTTTTCCAATGATGGTCATGAGTAGCTTCCAAAGAGGTGATGGTGGAAACAAGCTGGCAGCTGCCGATGACTTCTCCCGCTTTGATGCTCGTGGTTGAGTATGCGGTGTTAAGGGCTCTAACTGGCACGTATCCATTCCTTATAGATCTTACAAGGCTTCCTCCTATAATCAAACTGCGCAATGCCGACGTCTTCGTTGGTTCTATCAGATAAGATGGGTGGTCTCCAGAATTACCATCAAGCTTGGCCCATACAAAGCTCTCAGAAGATTTCGATACATCAGTGTCGGTACATACTACCACATTAATCGTGGGAATTCGGACGCTGGGATCCTCCATCAATACTTCGACTTTCCGCCATTTCAATACCCGTTTGCCCAAATCCAACGTGATTCCATGTGGTCGCAGAAAATCAATTCCGAGAATGCAGACATCCATAATGTTCGCGACCAGAAAATTGTGTCGGAACGCTAGGTGTCTAAACTGTATCTGGAGGTTGACTTCTCTATGAACAGGTGCAGTTTCTCCCATAGCTGTTCGTAGTGGGAAAATTCTGCGCTTGGGAAATAGTTGTTGCCACACTAGGCCTAGTCAGATAATCGATCGGATTGCACTAGTGTCGATTGTTATGGTGCAATGTTCTCCGTCAACTTGACCCGGAAGGCATAAGTGTGCTTCTCCACGATGTCGTCTTGACACGATGATGGCGGTGCTGGGGACGTCGATCCTCCTAGCCAATCTTTGCCCCACGAAGTTGGCTCTTACATGTTTCCCGACCCCTCAGTATGAAGGGCTTCCATTCTGGGCTCCTGACTCGGCCTGGATCTCCTCCATCCTGGAAAATAGCTCTGTTTTCTTCGCTTCTTGCAGTCTCTTTGCAGGTGCCCCTTCTCACTGCAATTCCAGCATCTAGGCGCACCATTTACCTACGGCTGTCGCTCAATTTCCACGCGCTCACACCTGCACTCGCCTGTCACTACCTCGCGAACCCGGGCAAATTTTTCGCTGCCTCAAAGTTCAGACTATAAGCCAATGCGTCCTTAACCGTTTGCTTTTGAGCTAAACGCACGGCTTGTTGCAATTCCTGGTCCTTTAATGCGCTGATGAATGCTTCTGTTGCTGCGTCATCTCGATGTTCTGGGTCGTAGGCCGTAGGTCGCTCAACGTCTTGGGCTAGCTGCTGTAGGGTTTTGCCAGACTTTGCATCCGATGTCGTAGCTGTGACCGATAAATCTGCTTCAGATGATCGTCTCCATAACGCACGTCAAGCGCATTCATTATGGCAGCCGAGATTGAGTGCAAGTTAACGGAAATAGTCTGCAAAAGCTCGGCAACTGGGACTCTTAAAGCAAAAATTAATGCAGTTGCTCGCTCCTGCTCATTCCAGTGATTTGTCCTGGTGGCAGCTTTAAACTGGGTTTTGTAAATACTTCAGACCGTTTGCCCATCGAATATTGGTGCGTTCACATTTCTGGATGTATTTTGCGCTGCGGTTATAAGTGGGGCTGGTGAGGTGGTTACTACTGCCTTCACTGCTTCCAATTTCTTTTTGATTTTTTCCATCTCATTGTTGATTCTCTCCTCAACCTGGCTGACCTTCTCCTTGACCTGGTATACCTTTTCCTCGGCGCATTTAATTTGATTGGTCAGACTACCGAGCTCCACTTTTATTTCGGTTGACTGTTTCTCCAGCTTCTGTGTGATGTCTGCCTTGATTTTGAATGCTTGTTGGTCCAGCTTCGCAGTTAAACTGGATGACTGTTCATTTAGCTTCGCAGTTAAACTGGATGACTGTTGTCGCTGCTCTTGCTGTATCAGCATCAACATTTGCATCAGTGCATTTTCTGGTTCCTTTGATTTTGGTGCTTCTGCTTCTCCACCTTTTGCACCTTTTTCCGCATCTGAGGGCTCACCCGAATCCAGATACACGCCTTCCGACTCGATCGCGTCACGCAAGCGTGCAATCAGTATGGCCTTTGTACCATGCGTAGCCAGATTTCGCTGTTCCAACTCCTCCTTAAGCTCCAATATGGTCAATTCATTAATTTTTAAATTTAAGCTTCGTGGCATTTTTTTTTGTTTCGGCTTTTTTCCCACTAGTTTCAACGTTAAATTTCACTATTGTCCACTTTAAAAATGTTAAAATTTTTCACTTTCGAAATTTTCTATCTCACTTCTGACACCACTGTCGCGTGTTACGGTTCGCGGCTGATCATTTTAATGTTCTCGGAAAGTAAAAACGCACTGTCTTTTAAATTAAGTGAAAACCGCTTATTTACTATGTATGCACAATCATTAATTTCACTATTTTACAAATAATTAAAATGTTATTATTTTTCACTTGTCTATCAATTTATATTCCAACTGTCTGTATCACGAAAATCACTTCACTATCAATCAATATTGCCTTTAATTCGCGCTCCACTCTTACCGCAGTTTTTACTATTCCTCCCCATTCATTCAGCTCGGCTTTATATAGAGTCTCTAGTCATTCCATCTATTTCTCGTATATTGGCGAATGTTCTGGCGAGAACTACCTGGAATATTCGAGCAATTCTGAATGCCCCCGCAGTGACGTCACTTTCAGATATTGATCACGCTTGGTCGATTCTTGTGCTTTCGAGTACATTCGTTTATTGATCATGATGTTATTAATAGTTGCGACAACAATTACGACAGTAGCTCGCAGAATTGTTTGGACATGTAACAGTATATATATGAGCATTAAGTCTCTCCTATCTTCACCGGATATAGGAAATGTTATAGACAAGCCGTTAATAGACAAACTATCCGAGTATCTTACTCTAGTTAAAAACAAATGCAAGGGGTTAGCTGTAAAAGCACGTCAAGAGATATGAAATATCAACGACAACCTAATACTGCGAGAACTCTGATTTGCCTGTTTAAAACTCAGTTCACATCAATGTTTAATAAGGGATCGTACTCCTGTAAATAATTTAAAATCCATAAAAGTTTTATTGCTTTTTATCACCTAATTTTGTAAATAAATCATAATAGACACAGACATTTCTGAAGTAAATTATCGATCATTCCATTGCTAACCACTTAAATGTTTATACTGTTATATCTAAAGAGAGACACATGGTCTTTTTCCATTACCGATCCTCAAATTTGAATCCTAATTTGAAATCACTAAATCCTACTAACCAACAACCCAACGGGAATCGAAGTTTATTCCTAATCTATTGAGGAGCTGCAGTCTCAGCAGTCTCCTCAAATGAGTTAAACAGTAAAATACTAATAAATATCGATCACGCTGGTTGGTACGACCGACATAAGGAAGATTGAAGCAAAAAAACTGATTTTAGTAAGGTTTTGTAAAATTGTATTTACAAATCACTAAAAATTATTTTACTGCGGCGATTATTTGCTTCCACCAACGCTGAAGGCGATTTGTGTCTTTACTATAAATTTTAGGTCTATCGGGCAGCACCATTACGCACAACTCCAGAAAAACCCCTATTTTCTTTGCTCTGCGCTGATGCTTGGGCTAAGCTACACGGCTTATCACGTATGCAAGTGGTTCCTGATTAACAATGGCTTTAGGATTGCATTGAACGATGCAGCGATTTACTTAATCATCATGTAATCGATTTCCCAAGTTAAACCTTTATTGAAATATGCGTGTGTTGATAATCGCCAGCAGCTACCTCCTGATAGTTGGTATTCGCTGCATCGTGTATGTAGTAAGTTTGCCATCGCCGTGTAACATAGCCCATTCACCATTCCTATCCAATACACACCACCAATACTTGATTGTATACATCAAAGAATCAGGCACTGATTTTGAAGGAATCTATTGAAAATGGCGTCGGTGGCTCGGGACGTGAACTTTCTTTCTTAATTTATTGAACTCAATTCACCGTGTAGTGAATCTTGAATTGCGTTGAAAATCCCGCCGAGAGGTGCTAAGTTCAAATCGCTTGGAAGTTTTATCGCGAAAAGCCGCCCATTACGAAAGTGCAGAGTGATAAATCGGTCGTGTGAACGAGTGAGTGTCAGGAGGTTGTCTCGTCCGCAGACGGGTAACAAAAGGCTTCGAGGAAAAAGTCATCTGGATGCTGAGAAAGGTGTAGTCAATTGTAAAAGCCAACCGCGAAAAGTATGTCCATCCTATGCATTCGATTGCGACAATTGGCATTTTCATGTGAAATTGGTGCAAACAGTTTGGCCGTTGACACCACTGTCATTATTGTCAAGGAGTAAGAAAGAGTTCCGCATTGTGGCAATGTTGACTTGCACGCAAACAATGCGTAGATTCGGAAAATCTAATTGCAACCGGTGCTAAAGTCGAAAGTTAGTGGAAGGCATTGATTGTTGATTATACGGTTAAAGCACACCTGCTAGTCTTTAAGCTTGTTGGGGAGTAATAATTCGATAAGCACAAGTCGAGCGGTGCGAATTGTTCAAGCTGCCGAGCTCGGGGCCTTGGAAGTCGTCGCCATCTCAAAGCCTCCACCCCCGCCGACACCAGAAACCTCTGCTGATGAACGGCACCCATCCGTACAAAATGTTTTCTGGACAACATGTAACTAGCATGACGGATTCTAAGCCTTACGATTTCGAGAAAAGTGAGAATGCAGCGAAATGGAAAGGGCTCTTCAGTCCGGCATTGAAAAAGGTACGCGTGAGTAATTAGAATTAAGCGAGGGTTCTTCCTCATTAGCAATGTTGGGGGTGGATTTGTACTGAAGGAGGCGCTAGGGATTGTGCTAGGGTCTGTATTCAGTGCCCAGTTTAATCAGCCTCGGAATGTCAATAAGGTTTTGCGCACAATGTAGTCATCTCTGTTGCGCGTGCGGACGATCGTTTGACATTTATGTGTGCAAATTTTGACATTTGAAGTGTTGCACAATTGTGTGTTTGTACGTCGGTCTCTTTCGTGCATTTGTGATGCGGGTGTTTTCGGTTTCTCAATCAGAATATTTTTTGTTCGTCCGTAGGTCTTGGAGCAGGTGCATCCCAGGTTGACAGCAGGCGAGGATGCCCTTTTGTACGTGGAAAGTTTGTGCCTTCGACTTTTGGCAATGCTATGCGCGAAACCGCCACCGCATACGATACAGGTAAGACAATAAATAACTTTGAAACAGTGTTCGGGTATGATAAAGATCTATACATACTGTACAATACGAGTATGTAGTCTTAATACTGAGTTAATATGTCAAGCACTTTTCCGAAATTTAAGCAGAAATACATTAAATTAATAGCTATAATCAATACTGTGTTTTCAGCTGTATAGGGAGGGTAATAGCTCTGATGAATATAATGTAAAAAAATAATGTTGGTGGTGTTCTTAGAAGGGGCAGGTGATTGGATGAAGCGCAAAACATTTTTGTGAAACATAATTCTTTTGTAAAGGCTAAATATCTGTCATGTCATATTTAAGAAAGACTAGAGAGGCTTCATTAAAATTCGGCAATCAGAAATCTGCTCAATGGGGCGTTTGACAATCAATTCAGCATTGAGTTAGCAAGTTGGGTCTTGTGTGATAAATATGATGGGAAATTAAAGCATATTATTGAGTTTCTTGGAACCACTATTAGGAGAAGACTTGAAAAGAACGATGTTAAACAACTGCCCAAGAAGCGTATTGGTAAGTTCGACTCCGTCAAGATATTCGGCGATTTTTCCTCAGAGCCCAGTTATGGTTTTTTAACAGAATTATTGAAGATATTCTAAACTCTCAGCATCCCCTTTAATGAACTCTTTCATCATCATCAATTCGGGCCTTTGCGTCTTGTAGTAGCCGCCTCCATTCGTCGCGGTACTGCTACCTCGTTTGCCAATTGGAAATTCCAAGCAGTGATCTGCTGTCAGCATCAAATGAATCTTCCCATCGTTGCCTTGGTTTCCCAACTGGACGTTTCCTTTGCGCTCTACTACATGGTGACTTCGTTACAATGACGAGTTATTTCATCTTTATGGCGACCCACCTGTATCGCCATGCATAAAGCTACGCAAACTGCAATGGACAGGGCATGTGGAGACAATGCAATTGCACAGGCTGCCAGACGAACGTTGAAGGGTAGAGGAACACTGAGGATTGAATCGATGCTGACACCAGATACCTTCTTGTGATTTCCAATTGGCGAACGAGGTCGCAGAACAGTGACGAATGGAGGCGACTTCTAATAGGGGCGAAGGCCCGAAGTGAAGTTACGCCGTAAATAATCATGAATGATCCATCATCGTTGAGTAGGCTCAGCCTTTTTTGATTGATTGATTTCAGTTTATTAGTAATTTCTTGATTACTTTTAATTACATTTAGTTATTATATTTACATTTTAGCTTTTAGTTGTGTTTTGTTACAATTGAATTTTTTCTTTTCTTGCGTTTAGTTACATTTAAATTTTTCTTTTAACAAAAGCTATGCATTTTCTTTTGAAGTTATGAAAATTAAGTTCTTCTTTAATATCATTTGGTAGCGTATTGTATAGTTGTAGACCTTTGTAGAAAAAATTTTTTTGAGCTGCCATTGTAGCGTGATGTTGCAATCTGAAGTCTTTCACATTCCTCAATTCATAGGGTTGCATCTCTCCAACGTACATGATCTTTTCTGTAATGTATCCAGGAACTCTTCCATGTTTTGCCTTATACACTGATACTAGCGTGTTTAATTCTAGCCTCTGACTTATGCTTAGCCATTTCAGCGCATCCAACATAAGTTGTATTGATTCATATTTACTACACTTTAATATGCTTCGCATGGCTTTGTTCTGAAGCTTCTGAAGTCTTTCAATTTGCGCATTATTGCAGCACGAGTATAAAATTGTGGAGCAGTATTCAAAATGTGGTTTAACCATAACATTATATATTTTGATTGCGTTTAGTGTCGACAGTTTTGGACGAATTCTTTTGAAGAAGCCTATCTTTTTTCCAATTTTTTTGCATATATAATCGACGTGTGCATTGAAATTCAAGTCTTGGTCAATGAGTACACCAAGATATTTAATGCTATTAACTTTTTCAATTAATTTACCATTTATTTTAATGCTTTCTTCACTGTTCATGTTTATTTCCATAAACTTAGTTTTCTGCTCATTCAGTTTAAGTTTATTCATTTTTAACCATTCGTTTATTTGTCCAATATCTTCTTCTAGTTTTGCCTTACATTCGCCAGAACTCTCCCCAATAGTATACATCAATGTATCATCAGCGTACAAAATTAATTTACTGTTTTTAATAACCGTATTGATGTCATTTATGTATGTTATGAATATTAGCGCACCTAATATTGAGCCTTGCGGAACTCCGTTTTCAACATCCAGAGATTCAGGAAAGAACACTCCAATCTCCATCAACTTTATCCGAACTCGAATATTTTGGCTTGGCCTGGCGCTCTAGCCACTACACCGCTAAAACTAATACCATATAATTGCACAGTCAGAAAATAAAACTACCTCATTAATTTTATTTTGCTGTGACCTCCACAAAAAAGTGCCAATCGGTTCATGAGCCTGTAAGTTTCTCGTATTCTTGAATTTGATAATAACATGTTTCAGTTGAGTTATCACCTAGGCTGGCTTATCTTACCCTTTGTCTTTGCATCCTTTTGGTAACTCTAGGGGTACTGCATGCACAAACTCTGCTGGAAGAGCTAAGGATTGCAGTTATACATTTATGCAAAAGGAGTATTGAGATGTTACTACTACATTTCTTCTTAATTGGCTGATCTTACCCTTTGTCTTTGTATCCTTTTGGTAACTCTAGGGGTACTGCATGCACAAACTCTGCTGGAAGAGCTAAGGATTGCAGTTATACATTTATGCAAAAGGAGTATTGAGATGTTACTACTACATTTCTTCTTAATTTTCGTTATTACCTTTGCCCGAAGCCCGTTCAGATACCTGTCTAATATCACGAAAAATCAGAATTAGATAAAAACAAATCTTTTTTCCTCAATGCTTTCGACTATAAATTGGATTGAAGATGAAGAGGAGTCGTGTGGTCTTTTTGATTCCCACACATATTTAATGACTCAAAGTTTGCCCGAATGAGATCACAAGGAACAATATATGTATGTGCTCAACCATTTCGTAAAATAAACTTGATTCCATGAAAGCATTTGTAAAAATACTTGAATTTATTTGGGCTAAGTTGTTATTGTGCTGTATAGAGTCTGATAAGCACTTCTACTAAATTATTAATGTGTTCTTCAAATACGCAAAATATGATTATAATATCGTCCTGATAAAATATATATTTTGAACAGCTGAGCCCTCGTGTAATACATTACAGAATCGTTCAAAAATCGCTGTAGGATTGCTGCAGAAAAAGATAGAGATTCGAAATTCTAGGCGCCGATTACACTCATCAGCAACCAATAATGTGTTCGCAATTTAATTTAATCCAACTAAAGTTCACGAAAAATTTCTAAATAAAACTGGATTTCCTCCCCATACCGGTTGGGATGCAGGCAGACAGCGACACGATAGTCGCGCAGCAATCAGTCGCAAATAGTAACAAGTTGGAAAGACAGAACTAAGCTCGTGTCAGGAGGATTTTGTACTTAACACACGATATGCAGACATACGAGTATAGAATGATTTAATTCCAGAAAAATTTTAATGACAAGAACAACAAATATATTTTTGCTTCAAAAGAAAAACCAATGTTACTCCATTTTAACTGGCCAACATTTTGTTGCAATATTGCTTGGCTAAGCCGAATCTTAATTGAACTTTTGTTAATATATTTGGAGAAAATACAATTAAAAGTTTAGTGTCTGGTTTGATAGAAAGCCCATGCATTTGATTGCTGTAATCGGAGAAAATTCAACTAGCAATAACTCCTGTACATTCTACTAAAACTCATAGAGTATAAGGAGAATGGCTGGTGATGCCGGAGGATGGCGGATAATAACGTATGATGCTAGATGATGGGTGGTTATGACATGATAGTCGATGATTGCGACTGATGGCTGATAATGGTGGATGAAGCCGTTTAATGGCTAATAATAGTTCCTGATGATGATGCCGATGATGATGGATGATGCCGGGAAATGACTGATGAAGGATAGTGGCGCATAGGAACGGATGACACCATATTACGCCGGATGACGGCTGAGATCGTGGATAAGGGCAGAAACGGGCAGATAATGGCTGATGCTAGCATATGATGAGGAATAATGCTGAAAGGTGGAAAGGTGGAGGATATCGGATGATGTCCACCCAGATGCGATGCGTTCTGATTTTAAATCAAGACGTATCGTACCTGAACGGGCTTATAGCCCGTCCGAAGAACCATTCGAAACAAATCTCTTTATCACCAACAGGATTTAGTGGGCCGAAAATTCTCCTAAGCACTTATTGCACAAATATGTTCAGGTCCTTTTCAGAATCGGTTGTTAGTGTAGATTTTGCTGCTATATACTTGCAAATGTTTAATGAATAATGTGTGTGGATGCAAAGCTTCTCGTGCATACCTCTGGTATTAGAAGTTTGATAGAAATGATTGTCACATAGTTTCTAACACACTCAATTATCGTAAAGAGCTACACTGTCATGACTTGTATTGATCGACAAATCCTAAATAAACGCTATACAATGTAATCGATTCACATTAATATATTGAAAAATGTTTGAAGATAAATAAATGTTAAGTTAGCAATATATTATTTCAATTATATTTGAAAAGTACTTTGGGACAAAGTTACGAAGTTTGTATCGATAATCATGTTGTTTCGTTTCCACAGGATATTGAGGATCGTGTAGGCAAAACATTTCCCACACCTATAGATCGTTGGGCGTTGAACGAAGCTCGCGATACGATTGATAAATCGAAAAAGAAGAAATCGGTTTTGCCGGTAGATCGGGTGCATACTATGCTGCAAAAGGTAAGTTCAACTGTTATCAAGACGAAAAATGGAGTGCAATGTTGAATAAATATTTGTGTGTTGCTTGCTTTGCAGGAAGTTTTACAGTACAAAATCGATAGTTCGGTTTCGTTGTTTTTAGTAGCTGTTTTGGAATATATTTCAGCGGATATATTAAAGTTAGCTGGCAATTATGTTAAGAACATCAAGCATGTGGAAATATCAAGAGAAGATATTAAAGTAGCAATGTGTGCTGATAAGGTGGCTATCGTTCCATTTATTCTGATTGTTTTCCTCCTATTCAAATAAATAAAATAATTTGTTTTGTCTTTAGGTTCTCACGGATATGTTCTATCAAGGTGATAACAATAACACAATAATACCGAGTCCTTTACCACCCACACCAAGTGGAAGTTTAAGTTACGAAGAAGTTGTTAAAGAACTGATACACGACGAAAAACAATACCAGCGGGATCTTCATATGATTATACGGGTGTTTCGAGAGGAACTTGTGAAAATTATAGATGATGGGAAAAGGCTTGAAATCATATTCTCTAACATATTTGATATATACGAGGTAACAGTGACGCTGTTGGGGTCTCTAGAAGACGTGATAGAAATGTCGCAGGAACAAAGTTTGCCCTGTGTCGGAAGTTGCTTTGAAGAATTGGCCGAAGCAGCTGAGTTCGATGTGTACATAAAATACGCCTCGGAAGTGACGTCAGCGCAGTCGCGAGAAGCACTAGCGAATCTGCTTGCAACGCCATCGGTACGTTTAATGTGTTTAATTCATGGTTTTATGAGTAATCAGTTGCCTATCATTTCTTTACAGGCTTGTACGCTGATATCAGCGGGTCATGGTTTCCTGGAGGCATGTAAATACTATTTACCAAAACTTCTGCTCGTGCCCATATGGCATGCATTCCTTTATCTAGAATATGTAAATGTTTTACGCGCTCTGAGTCCATCTGTAGAAGACAAAGAAAGCTTCTCACAAGTGTTGGGCTTACTGAAGCCATTGCAGAGTAGTTTAGAAAACATTGTGTCGAAATTACCAAAGTGAGTGTTATTAACTTCAAATGACGAAAAGTCAAACTCATGAAAAATAAAATGCAAATCCTTAAACTTACAGAGAGTCGGTAGTGAGAACACCATCGCGTGCCCGACGTCAATTAGCAATTTTGAGAACGTTAGAACTACAAAACAGTGTTGAACATTGGGATAAAGACGTGGTGGGACAAAATTGCAACGAATTTATAAGAGGTAAAGAACTGTTTGAATTATTCAAAGTTGTTTTATGAATGATATCTCATTTTTTCCATACAGAGGACACACTAGCCAAATTAGGATCAGGAAAGCGAATAACAGAAAGGAAGGTATATTTGTTCGATGGCCTGCTGGTTTTATGCAAAGCCATTACCCGACGACAAACAACATCAGTGGCTGGGAATAATTATGAGTTCCGATTGAAGGAGAAATTTTTCATGAGAAGACTGGAAGTGAAAGATCGGGCAGATACTGATGAAATGAAGAATTCATTTGAAATATCGCCTCGAGATCAACAATCGGTTGTACTCATAGGTAAGTGTACAAAATTTTGTTGGGGTCAACATTTGACCTAAAAAAATGAATTCTTACAGCAAAAAATCCTCAACACAAAAATGACTGGATGGCTGATTTGATAATGGTTAATACAAAGTCTATGCTAGATCGCATACTGGATAGTATTTTACTAGATATTGAGAAGAAGCATCCGCTACGATTGCCTAGTCCAGATATTTATAAGTTTGCAGTTCCTGATAGTCCAGATAATATAATCCTAGAAGAGAAAGATAGCACTGGTGTTCCACTTATAAAGGTAATATCTTTGCTTTGAACGTTTCCTCGAGATCTACAAGAGTTTCTCGCAATAGGGAGCGACTTTATGTAAACTAATAGAGCGTTTAACTTACCACATTTATGCGGACCCAATGTTCGTACGAACGTTTTTGACGACTTACCGATACTTTTGCACACCGCACGAGCTGCTGCAGCTTCTAATTGAGCGCTTCAATATTCCCGACCCGAGCCTGGTGTATCCCGATCAGCCGAATGACAAAGATATTCTAGGCTGTGAACCAGACAAAATACACAAAAATTCACAGAGAGAAGACTGGAAACGATACAAAAAAGAATATGTGCAACCGGTGCAATTTCGGGTGCTGAATGTTTTGAGGCATTGGGTGGACCATCACTTTTATGACTTTGAAAAAGACGATGGGCTGCTTGCAAAGTTGCAAGACTTTTTGAACACGGTGAACGGGAAGTCAATGAGAAAATGGGTGGATTCTGTTTTGAAGATAGTACAGAGAAAGGTGAGGAATAAATATTTAGGGTGCTTTGTTTGTGCTGACAATGTTTGCTTGCAGACTTCACATAAGGATAGCCATAAGGAAATAACATTTGCTTACGGCCATAGTCCGCCCGCAATAGAGCATCACTTGCAGGTTCCTGAACACGAATACAATTTACTCACACTGCACCCACTGGAGCTAGCACGACAACTGACTCTATTGGAGTTTGAATTGTACAAAAACGTAAAACCTTCGGAACTAGTCGGATCGCCATGGACCAAGAAGGATAAGGAAGTAAAGAGCCCAAATTTGCTAAAACTTATGAAACATACAACAAACATGACGCGTTGGTTTGAAAAATCGATTATCGAAGCGGAAAACTATGAGGAAAGAGTTGCAATAGTAACACGTGCCATCGAAGTGATGATTGTAATGATGGATCTGAACAACTTCAACGGTTGTTTGTCGATTATAGCTGCCATGGGAAGCGCTTCGGTGTTTCGATTGAAGTTGACTTTCGCTGGGCTGCCATCGCGATATGAAAAGTGGTTAGAAGAATGTCGCGAACTAAACACTGACGGGCATTTGCGCAAATATCAAGAAAAATTGAGGTCCATCAATCCACCATGTGTGCCATTTTTCGGTCGGTACCTGACGAATATAATTCACTTGGAAGAAGGAAATCCTGACTTTTTGCCGCACACCGAGTTGATAAATTTCTCGAAACGGAGGAAAGTAGCGGAAACAATAGGCGAAATTCAACAGTACCAAAACCAGCCATATTGCTTAAAAGTAGATCCAAAAATAAGGGTAAAATATTTTAACATAATGTTTTTGTCACTGTTCTGACTATTCGTGTCATTTTAGAACTTCTTATTGAACCTTGATCCCTTTAAAGGAATGTCTGACACAGAAATTTCGAATTATTTGTACAAAGAGAGCCTACGAATAGAGCCAAAGGGGTGTAAGCAACCTCCGAAATTTGTAAGTAGAGATATTTTTCTTGTTTGTATTGTATGCTTTGCACCTCTGACTTTTGAATATCACTTTAGCCAAGAAAATGGCCAGATATACCGCTGAAGTCTCCTGGCATAAAACCGCGACGTCAGAACAATAATAGCAGCTCGAATTCAAGCAATCCGATTACAACATCGCATCCAGGCCCACTTCCCTACAGTACCAAGTCCTTGCAAACTCATACAAATGAAGGTGAACAAAGTCCTCCTGCCATAAGTACTACAATGTCAAATTTGGCATCAAATGCAAATGAATTCTCGATATTTCAAAATGTTCGGATTCGCAACGGGCCGAACAGCCACCCTCACTACAATTCACATGGCCATCACACTTTACATCATATGCATTCAGGTGGAGGTGTAGCGAGTGGACATTTATCACAATCAAACATGAGCATAAGTACAATATCAAGTGCAATTTCGGCAACAGCGCTTCAGGACTTCTCAGATACGATGTCAATAAACTCATCAATGATGGGAGAAGCGCCGGGTATTCCAAAACGATCGAACAGTATTATATCGGTTAACAATTCGGCATTCGTAAATAGCTCAGCTGATATGGGCAGCAAGCCAGTTTTAAGCCCGGCTAGTGTGAACAATTGGCGCCAACTATCCTTCATGAACTCAAAAGTGACAAGCGAGACGCATGAGGACTCACACAACATACTGTCGAGTTCTTACGGTAGTTCGTGTGGGTGTAGCATAAATAGTGAGCCATCGCCACCACCGGGTCAACCAATAACTGTTAGTCCAAGAACTGATTTTAATTCAATAAATCGATCTCCATTCCAAAATACGTTACATAATATGGTAAATACTAGGACTAGTACATATAGTTTAAGGTAATAATGAGACTTAAGATGATATAACATGATACTAACGGTTATTCTACCACTTTTTGCTCTAGTGATGATTGCTTAACAGTAACGAGCAACGCTATTGGGGCGATTGGTGATCATCCACCGCATGTCTTTCCACCAAGCCCTAAAACTCAACAAAACTGTAGTTGCGCAAACACATCAGGCTCATCGGACATATGCGGTTCAAATGATTTTGGACAAATGCCGATATCGCCACATGTTAATGTTCCAAGCACACAAATTAGCTTTAATCCAGTTATTCCGCCACCAATTCCACCGCGGCGAGCAGAGCGTCGAGATCTCGGTGCAGAGGCGGCTAGTTATGCACAAAAGCGTCAAGCACCTGATGCCCCAGAGGTGTGTACAGCGATCAATTGCTTGAGCATATTCGATTATAAGCATTGAAAAAATCTCTTTTTACAGTTGCCCCCTCGAGATGGCGAACTAAGTCCTCCACCGCTGCCACCCAGATTACATCATCCAGCTCGCAATCCAACGATTACATTTGAAATGCCCCCATCTAGCTCACACCATCATCATCAGCCTGATTTTCTGACCGGCCACAATAATCTAATGTTACCAAACACAAGTGCAATTATGATCAGACGCAATTCTGCAATGGAGAAAGCAGCAAAAACTCCACCAGCTACAGGCCCCGGAACACTTTCGACACCCAGCCCAGGTTCGCAGAGTGCACAATCATCACTGGCAACAAATTCATCGACATCATCACCAATAACGCCGGCCACACCGATGTCACCACTGATTGCACCACCACCAGTTGCGACACGACGTACAAGTACGAATACATCGCCACAATTTTCGCCAGGCGAATCGACACCAAAGCTTCCGCCTAAGCCAAGAATGAATACAATGTTTTCTAGTAATACTCATGGTAAGTGTGGAATTCTGTTGTAGGTTGAGGAAGTTCTAGTCAGTTTTAAAAAGGAAGTTCTAGTCGGTTTTAAAAAGACGAGATTTTATATTAACATTGACAAATGCATTTTTCTATATTTTTTGCAAATTTTTACTGTTTATTTTAATCAACTTTCTATTTCATCCCACAACAAAATTGAATTGTTGAAAGTACTTGTGCTTTATCAGATTGAGGAAAAAAGCGCCGAGCACCTAAGTCAAGCTTCGTAACTAAGTGTTTTTGTGCATCGTATATATTTCAGTACTCTCACCTACGTCTAGTCTTGGTTCCTAATCGTGATTGATATCTGTTGTTTTCTATCTAACTTTTTTGGTGCTTGCTCTTCGCAGTGTTCGCGTCCTCAAATGATCTTTAAAACCTGTCTGTCTTATAATCTGCACGAAATAAACTCTTCTGCATTGAGAGAATGGAAACTTAGATACTCCGACTTAGTTCTTGTCTCCACCGAGTCCTCGGTTTATCATAATCCTGCTTTCCTAATTACGGGTTTGTTAAAACAAGTTTTACAAAGACCTACTGCTTTTTGCGTCTTACCTCCTCGGCGGTCACAAAATGCAGTTCCGATTTTGACTCCATGTATACCTTCTCCCACCAGCTCTCCCGAATTTTGCTCCGCTAATGTCAAGGTACACATACGTCACTCCCGTAATTGTTCAACGAGTTGATTCTTTCACTGTTATGCTGATTTGGACAACCAAATGATTTCATTTTACTACTTTTCATTGAAC